>CM037879.1:81136315-83536315 GCA_021292165.1 Shinisaurus crocodilurus | reverse complement strand
GAGACAGAGAAAGTAAATTGGAAGGCAGTGAAAATGAGAAAGAATAGAGAGGAGGCTTTGCAGAGTATTTGATCACATCTCAATGTAGAATTGGCAACTGTGCAAAGAGACCCACAACCCTCACAATCCTGTCCATATTACTACACTGCTGACTCAGAAGTATGGGGGATGCAGGTAAATAATTGCCAGTAGCTGTCACTGCTCTAAGCTTTCCACTGCTCCTGGGTGGATGGGAATGA
This sequence comes from Shinisaurus crocodilurus, assembly GCA_021292165.1. NCBI lineage: Eukaryota > Metazoa > Chordata > Lepidosauria > Squamata > Shinisauridae > Shinisaurus > Shinisaurus crocodilurus. The sequence goes on along the minus strand of CM037879.1, from coordinate 83,536,076 downwards.
TAGGCATTGACATTTTGCCTGCCCTACAGTGATTAAAGGCACAGAACTCATTTAGAAAAAGAAACCAATCTGACTTGGAAATGTCCTTAAGTTGTTTTGTGATATTGCAACTAAGGCTATCACCCAATTAAATAAATCTTAGTCAATTAATCTTATAAATGATAAATTCATCAAGTCTATCAATTTGCATATGAGTATATTCTGATTTTTGTTTTGTTTTTAGATGTGAACATACATGTGGAAGGAAGCAGGGGCACCTTTTTTATTCAAAAGAATTTTGATTAATCCAACCAGTTAATTGACTAAACACTGCAGTCTTAATTGCGACCATGTACATTTTGACTACAAAGCATTTGCCTGGAAAAGAAAAGAAAAAAACCACCCAAATCCTCATTGTAACCATGGTTTGGAATGTGACAAACCGCACATTTAAAAGGCCATTCAAATTCATTCCACCAGCAATTGCTTTTCATCCTATACTATACATCAATTACAGATCATCCTGTACCAATGTAGCACAGATAGGTCAGCAACAAATAACCTTCATTTGTGTCGTAAAATACTTCCCATCACTCCAAGTATGGTTTGGTCAAGACTTGTGTGTGTATGCTAATTCTTCAAGCCGGAACGCCAACCTGGATCCTAGTTATTGCCACTTTAATAATGTGGAACCATTTTTTTAAAACACCATGCAACTGAATTCTATATGGGCATCCAATGCAAATTATTGTCTTTGAGAAGATGGCGAATCACATGAATAAATAAATAATGCGGAGAGATGGGATCTGAAATATTTTATGGGTTTCTGCTATGCCTATATGACAATTGGACGGATGCTCTCCCCTTTTTGATTTAACTGCTTTGTGAGTTACCTATGATATTCAACAAGAAGTACATTGATGTGTGTATGCCAGATTTCTATACAACTAAAGAAAAATATCACAGAACTTGGCACCGGACAAAGAATTGAGCATCCTGGGAATCTCAGTTTCCATTTAGAAAACATGTTGGTTGCCTTTACAGCTGTGAAAATAGGCTTGAAAGTATGTGGTCAATACTTGATAGACTCTGTAAAAGCAGAGAACACCTGAGTTAGATTTCTCTTAGTCAGGGGGTGGGATTAGTGTCCTGCATAGCTCCCTGCTTCTCTACACGACTTGCAGAAACAGAATAAATTAGGCACAACATGTAAATATGGGCATATTTCCATCCTCTATGTAGGTCTCAGAATTCAACTCTTTATGGTGCAGGACTTGAGCTACCTTGGCACAGAATATTGATTCATTTATTTTTAAACACAGAATACACAACCTCTACCTATATTTACATAATCCACTGACTTAAAGTCCAAACTAAATATGTTAACTATGTCAAACATGTGTTTTCCCTGTTCACATATAAAGCAGGGTTGAGAAGAGTTTAGTCTTTACACAAAAAGGAGTACACAGGGTGAGGAGGGAGAGAAACCCAGCCCCCTTCCTCACTGCACTCTTTTGCTCTGAAGCCATTTCCCCAGCCTGGCTCCAAAATTAGAAATGAGCTTAATAGCTTAAAGCTACAGAGTCCAGAAAATAGCTTAAAGCTATAGAGTCCAGTGAAATAAGATGGTGTGTGTGGGGGGGTGGGGACAGGTTTCAGTTCCTTGGCCTTCTCACTCCTTATTGTGCAAATAGGACCCCCCCTCCTTTATATGTGTTTTATCATACATGTAGTTGCCCCGCAAATCTGGCCCTAAGCCTGCAATCTTACAGACACTTACAAGCGAGTAAACCTCACTAGCACAATCATAGTTCCTTCTCAATAAATATGTATAGAATTATAATATTAGTCCATGTGTCAATAGGTTATGGCATAAAACATGGGTTTCATACTGGCTAGGTCTCACATTATTTTTTAAATTATTAACTTTTCTGTGTATTATTTACACTAATCTATAATCAAGGGAAACAGAAGATCTAAAAGAAACTTGCTCTGGTGTTGGCAAAGCTCATGGCAAAGGAGAAAGAAGATAGCATTCATTCAAAGGAAGGTCAATGGGGAGAATGAGATTCTACCAGCTATTTAGTAAGGAGAATATTTTTTATCTATTGGAGAAGTCTGAACAATCCTTGACCTTTCAGAAGTCAGAGGAAGGCTGATTTCTTCCCAGCACCTGTTGACAATTTCCACTACAAACTCTAGAAGTGTTTCGTCACCCTCTTTCACTTCTTATTCCCCAGCCACCGGATCCCCTCCTTTCTCCAACCCAATTAGCAGATTAGCTAGCAGGCTTGGATGCCTGAAGAAGTGGAAATTAAATTGATTTTTATCACATGCCAACCTCAATGTTGAGTTATCCAACAGCAATATCACCCTCAGAGAGTTTCTCCTTCCTTAAGGAACCCAACGGGTGGATAAGAAAGATCAAAAGTGTAATCAAAGACTCCTTTAAAGTTGTGATGCTTTCTTCTGTAAATAAATCACAATGGCTTACATAAGAGGCAATAATGACATAAATTGATAACAAACTGAGAAGACGGGAAAGGAGTTGGAGAGGAGCACACATGGTATCTATGGGTTTGGTGTTTTTTTTTTTTTAAAAAAAAGGTTTAAGACAATCTGCTCAGAATTGATTATTATTGTCACCCTACTGATATTTTTTGTATCTTCCATGAATTTTAATAACAAGTGCTCACTAGGGCCTGGATGCTTAAAAAGTGTACAAAAATGTATTGGACAACAAAAATTAATCAAATGAAAAGAGAGAATCCAAGCAGAGGTGGGGACAAGAAAAGAGAGAATCCAAGGAAGTAAGGCAAGAAAAATGCCCAAGAGCACAAATGCACCCTGGGCCCAGGGATGTTGAAGAGTCCTTGGTTTCGAGTCATGGGTCAAGTCACGAGTCTTTGGACCCGAGTCTCAAGTCCGAGTCCGAGTCCTTGGTCCAAAATGGTGACTCACGAGTCACTTCCAAAGCTGACTCCACGAGTCCCTATTAAAATCAATAGGGTTTTTCCCCAACAAAATAAGGCTACCGTACTTCAGATGTGTGGCTTAAATAAATTCTAGGCACAAGTGTGCCTTTTTATTTCAAAACTCTGCAACTGATTTTGGCAAGAACAGACCAGGCAGACAAACCCAAAATAACCAGGCAGGCAGAGGAGGCAGGGAACCCCAAAGCAGGCAGGCAGAGGCGTTTGTCTTGGACAATTCAAACTGTGGAACTGGTTAAGAAGAGACCAGGCAGGCAGAGGAGGCTGGGAACCCCAAACAGGCAGGCAGAGGCAGCCAAACCCAAAATGTCTGAAAGGTTGCATTTTAGGAAAATGATTTTAAAAAATAAACTTGCTGTACTTCCTAAAACCTATCCATGTTGCATTTGAGGAACACGATTTTGGAACACGAGTCCTTGGTTTCGAGTCCCGAGATGAGTCTCGAGTCCCATTAAAAATATTGGGACTCGAGTCTGACTCGAGTCAGAGGGGGAACTCAGTCCGACTCAAGAGTCGAGTCCTGGAGTCCGAGTCCCCATCCCTGCCTGGGCCCCCACAAAAATGACACATGTTCCCACAGGCCCGAAAAAGTTGCCTACTGAAAGTTCATTACACCTCCAAGATGATTTATATAGCGCAATCCCAGCACGTTTTCTCAGATGTAAGTCTCACAGAATTCAGTGGATCTTACTTCGTAAGCTTAAAACTGCAGTTCTAAATACCTCTTTTGCTGTGCCACTGTCACTATGCTTATCTCATAGTGCTTATACTTAGCTTCTTGCTCCTAGAGTGTAGGGTAATGCTTATTTTTTTATTACCAGTCTCCACATGTGAAGTGTCTAAGATAGCCTTCCCCAACCTCGATCCCTCCAGATGTTTCAGACTACAACTACCATTATCCCTGACCACTGGCCATGATAGCTGGGGCTGATAGGAGTTAGAGGCCAAAACATCTGGAGAGACTCAGGTTGGGGAAGGTATACCTGTTCTAAGGTATATATTTCCTGTGTGTGGTGGTGGTTTCAAAACTTATCATCACTTTGGATTTAAAGCAAGGGTGGGCAACTTGTAGACCTTGAGATGTTTTGTCTTACAACTTCCATCATCCCTCACCATTAGTTATGCTGGCTAGGGCTGATAGGCCAAAACATCAGGAGGGCCACAAGTTGCCTATCTCTAATTGAAAGGAAGCTGTACATGCTTTTTGAAATTGCATTTCAGAAATATTTGATGTTGAATGCAGGTTCTTCCCTGGTGTGTTGCATCTTGTTTGAAGAATGTTAGAAGAGTATCCTGAGAGCTCACCTGGATCATAAGAAAGGTCCATCTAGTTTAGCTTCCTGTTTTCAACAGTGGATAGCCAGATGTTTCTGGGAAACCTACAGGAAGGCATGAAGGCAAAAGATCTCCATGGTTTGTACCACAGCAACTAGTATTCAGCCTCTGCTAGGGATGGAAAGATCTGTCAGTTTCACTTTCTTCTACAATCAAAATTTCTAAATCTCAAATTCTTTCTGTCCTGAATATGAAGAAATTCACATTTGTTGTTCTTATCAACAAACACATCAAAACAATTCTACCCCATCTCTACAAAATGTTCATTTAGCTATAATGGATAATAGCCCTTGCTAGACCTATTCTCCCTCAATATGTTCAATCACCTTTTAAAGCCATCTTAGACAGTGTCCATTGCTGCAATTTATGGCAGTGAAACTGCATAAGCAAAATTATGCATGGTATGAAAAAGTACTTTATTTTGCCTTTCCTGTAATCTACCACAGATCAGTTTCATTGGGTGAGCCCAAGTTCTAATATTGGGACTGAGGGAGAAAAAGTTATGTCTACTACTTTCTTTACACTTTTAATACTTTTATAAACCTCTGCCATGTCTCCCTATTAGTCATCTTTAAAAAAAGAAAAAGAGAAAAAAGGTCAAATGTTTTCCCCCCCTTTTTTTGTAAAGAGGGTGCCTCAATTCCTTGATCTCTTTGGTTGCCCTTTTCTTCAGCTTTTCCAGCACTTTTTGAGATTGAGCATCCAGAACCATGCACAGTGTTCCAAATATATCTGCACCATGGATTTATATAAAGGCATTATGTTTCAGGCCATTTTATTTTTATTTCACTTCCTAATAATCCCTAGCATGGAACTTATTTGTTCACTTCCACCACACATTGAGTTGATTTCTCCCCCCCCCATTGAACTATTGACCAAAATCCCAAGATTTCTTTCCTAGGTGGTCACAGCCACTTTGGAACCTATCAGTATATTTGGATTTACTGGTATGTAGGTATGTAAAAAATAATGCACATTTTAGCCCTATTTATTTATTTAATATATTTATTCACTGCCCATCAGCCAAAAGTCTCCCATGCTTTGGTTTACAAAACAAAGCAACACAAAAATATCAACAAAAATAATATAAAAACACAAACATATAAAATATAATATGATAAAAAACAAGCAGCAAAAATAAATTTAATCCAGAGGTACAGTGGCAATAATAAACGGAATAAAATCAACCATTAAACTATTGGGCAAATGGATGGGGTGCCACAACTGAGAAGGCCCTTCCCCTAGTAGCCACCCTTTTAGCCTCTTTTGGAGGAGGCACTCTGAGAAGGGCCTCCGAAGAAGATCTCAGGGTTCGGGCAGGCTCATATGGGATGAGGCGTTCCTTCAGATAACCTGGCCTCAAATCATTTAGGGCTTTAAATGTTAATGTAAGCACTTTGAATCAGGCCCAGACTTCAATGTAAATCATAGAGGAATGGCATAATATGTTCATTATTTTTTACATACCTACACTGAACTTCATTTGCCAGTTTGCTGCCCATTTACCAGTGTGGAAATGTCCCTTTAGAGTTCCTCACAGACTGCTTTTCAGTCTTCACTATCCTGAATAATTAGATCTCATCTATGAACCTGTCTATGCAGAATGCATTGACTGAGACTTTAGAATGTGATACGCTAATATCACTTCTTTTTTCTTGGTGGTGTAATATGTACCCTGCATATCTACTAAGAATGTATGTATAGTTTAAGGAATACCTAAAATTCTCTTGATACTTTTCTAGTATTCAGAATTAGTATCTTCTAATATAAGATACTGAATTGTCTTAAGGGATATATAAAATGACAACAAAATCAGTAATTTCAGTAAACAAAAGGTCTACCAATATAGATCTTCATAGGGACATAGAGTGAATTTGGATAATTAGGACTGTCAGATTTTCGCAATCCTATGCATGATTACTCATCAGTAAGCAATTCATAGGATTCCTGCATTAGTCAATATATTCTGTAGTGTATCGTACTGCCTAAAGTGCATAATGCATCAGTGAATGCACTTGCCTGCAGTAATTAAGCATAATCGCTTAGCTTGACCAAATGGAGCCTAAATACCTACCATCCATTCGGCAACTTTACCCTCATATATGGACGCGTGTAATTTCTATGGAAATGCAAAAGCTAGTGGCACCATAGTATAAGACTATTTGACACAGAAAACTTCTCTGACTTCAGAAGTGCAATCTTTAGTTTGGCCACTAGGTGTTTATTTGAAATTCTTGATGCAGCATATATTTGAGAGATGTCTTGCTCAGTGTCTTCCTACTTTATTTAAAATAAAATCATCATCATCATCATCATCACCACCACCACCACTATCACCACACAACATGGTTGCATTCTGACTACTGTCCTTCAGGGTGCTTCATGACAAAGGCTACTCACATTGCTGGCTGGGACACAGCACAGTGAATGAAAAGGCACCATGTCATGAGGCTTCCCAAATGTTCCATTATGAAATTCCATGCTTCTCTTCAGTAAAGTTTTTTATTCCACCCACCCATCCACCGCAGAAAGAAAAAACTGGGCAATATGGATTTTCCCATGTTTGGAGAGCTTTTCCCTCCTTGGTATTCATCTGTCAAGCAGCTTTTTCCTTATTAATTAATTAAAGCATAATGAACCAGGTCACTGTTCACATGTTGCAACAGCAGATGCAAGGGGAGATGTGAGTGACAAGATGAAAATTATTCGGCACTATCTTGGCATCGGGCTTCAGAAAGACATTACGAAAGCTTTTTGGCATTGAGTATTTGGGAGCTCTTCCACTGTTCTGATTACTAAGTATACAGTACAAATGCTTAGATTCAGGTCTGCCAACACTGTCATTCCAATCTATCAATCCAGGATTTCTTTTTATAAGTGCTATAAATGTACTGCTCATCATTGTTATTCCATTCCATTATAACATTTGCCAGTTCTGCATACTGTCAAAGGCATACGGTACATAGTATTTGATAAATCGGTACTGAAATGATCCACTAAAATCTATATCCAATTCCCAAGAGTGCTTTTTGCCAGTATTGGTAAGTATCTGGGTTTTAACTGTACTACTTCCAACATACTCATGTTGAACATAGGAAATGACTGCTACAGATTTCATACTGACTGCTAAATCTCCTTAATTCTGCTACAGAAGGGGATGTTCTGTTGTATAACCCGTTAGGCAATGAGGGTTCTTTTTAATCTCGGGGGACAGAATATCAGTCAATTTCCATTTGTTTCTGAAAGTTGGACACTTCTTTGAACTGGGGGTTTCACCACTGGGGCTTCTAGAAACAGGCTTTATATGACGTTGTAAATATACAAACAAATCCACCTGATATTTTCAGCTTTTTTCAGTCTTAAAGGTGCTACAAGACTTGGGGGGGGCATTGCTGCTGCATACTAACATGGCTATCCCTGAGTAAGCCACGGATTCAGAAAATATCCTGTAAAACCAAGCAACATGACAAGGTCACACATCTTATGCTTGTGAGAGATAGGCATAGTGTACCAGTTATATCACCTCCCTATGTGTTTCTGGACTCTGTTTTGGACTCAATTCAAGGTGTTGATTTTGGCCTTTAAATCCCAAGGGCTCAATCCTATGGACTGAGCCTTCTCTGCTTGGAAGCCCCTGAACTTGGAGGCTTCCGGGATTCCTATGCCCTGCCAGACTTAAGCCGGCAGGGTGGGAGGAGCAGCAATCTTTGCCTCCCCATCCTCTGATCTTTGAGTTTTTGCTAGATGGGCTTTTTAGCCCATCTAGTGAGGGTGTTTTGGAAGGGGAGGGAAAGAAGCTGGAGGAGGCTCAGGATAAATTGTATCCTGGCCTAGGAGGAACACCCCCTTTCCCCGCTCTCTGGGGAAGATTTTCCCACCTAAGAGAGGCGGCTGGCACAGTTCTTTCCGCACTGGCTGTGAGGGGTTGGGGGAGTGCAATGGATCTCTGGCTCCCCCTTCCAAGGTTGGAGCACTATCTCCACCCTCGGAGGTCAGAATCCAAGCCATCCTATGGACCCTGGGATGCTTGCCCACGGACTATAGGATTGCTCACTTAGACGTTTGGGACCAGGTTATCTGAGGGACAACCTACACCTATGAGCCTGCCCAGATGTTAAGATCAGTGTCTGAAGCCCTGCTCCCTGGCCTGCCAGTAAGAGCTGTTATGTTGGCCATTAGCAGGGACAGGGCATTTTCATTGGTCCCTGGGCCACTTCATCACTGCTGGTTTCAAAGGAAATTCTAGAGGCAAAGCAACAGCAGAATCAGCTATCAGTACTGCTGTTTCTCCACAAAGGAGAAAGGACTCTACATGCAAAAACGTTTTGTGGAGGGGGTGGAGAGGGGCAAGGAATACTATTAGTTCCTGGCAGTCTGCTCCTAAAGCCCCGCAAAGCAGACTCCCAGGTTCCAGAAGCAAAAGAATCTTGTGGCTATATGGAATTGCTTTAAATGGCAGAGGGATGTGTAGAAACTCCCACTCGAAATTTCACTTTAGGTGAAATCTAGTGCCAAGAGAGGAATTTCTTTATTTGATTTGTACCCCGCCTTTCTACCAAAAATGGCACTCAGTGTCCCTCCATGCCCTCCCCAAATAAATGTCTGTAATCTTACTGAAGCTCTTGCTTTTACTTGAAATTCCACAGATATTTAATTTTAGATTACATTTCAGTGGCAACTCAGAGGGAGCAGAGATGTCTATGGCATGTCTTACCCAAGAAGCCACACTGGCTGTTGCCCTGCAACCCTCTGCGATAGTTATAGCCCAGGGATGGATCAGGTTGCATGTCCGTTAAAAAAAGAAAAGGATGGGCTCAAAGAACTGTGCACATTCAGAGTGGGAAAGGACAAAGGAAAGCTAGTGGAAAATAGAAGTAGCATTACAGTGCACTGGGTCCCATCCCATCAAAATTCCTAAAGCATTGCCTGGTGCAGTCATTCTGCATAGTTCTACAAAGGCTGGTCCTTCTGAAATAAGTTGTCCATCATAGTCTATGGGACTTAAATGTGTTGGGATAAGGTTGGGCCTTAAAAATAAAGGTAATATAGCATTCTTGCTTTACAGCACATCCTATGTGCTGCCTGTCACCCTCCAAACCCAGAGGATTATGGGCATCCAACTGAGTGCAGGAGGAGCGGGGCAGATGGGATTGCCACCACGCACTGCTTGCCCTCAAAAACCTCTAGATGGCCAATTTTGTCTGTCTAGATGTATTACACTTCCTCCCAGTTAGGAGAGGCTGAGGCACTGCATGGATTCTACAGAAGCCAGGGGTGCCTTGTTCCTCACCTCCCCGCCCCCCGGGAACACCCGCCCATGGGGGAACCAAAGAAGGTCTTCCATGTTCAGTTCCCGGTCAGCACAAAAAGAACCTCAGCAGCTACGACGTCGGGGAGGGTTGCACTCCACGGGTGGACTGTGTGCTGCAACCTCAGAAGGGATTTCCAAGGACACAGCGACTTCTATGCCCCATCTATGGCCCCCCAGACAAGGATGGAGGATCATGGGATTGCATCCTTACAGTATTTTTTTTTAAATGCACATTCTCATTTTATTTATTCTTGTCTTTCCTATTATAAAAATCTAATGTGGAAAATAATATATATGCCAGTTCCTCAGTCTCATTCCTTGGTCACGCCCACAAAAAATCTACTAGGAAATTAAACTCAGGGTCGGGCTATTTGTTTTGTTTTTTAATTTAGAAATTTCTGCCCTCCTTTTCTTTATAAATACATTTGAAATGGCTTACTAAAACACATTAAAACAATAAATACAGCAGCCTTCCCCAACCTGGAGCCCTCCAGGTGTTTTGGACTACAGCTGCCAGTATTCTTGACTGTTGGCCATGCTTGCTGGGGCTGATGGAAACTGAAGTTGAAAACGTGTGAAGGGCACCATGCCCGGGAAGGCTGAAATAGGGTAATAAAAACAATTGGCTCCAATTGAAGATGCAGTTTGGATGTCACTTGTGCTGTGGTGAGGGCAGATTCTGACCAGTTGTGTATGCCAGAGCATCCCATTTACTATTTTCATAGAACTTAACAGGAGCTGGAGATCCTTGCAATATACAGGCCCCTCAAATGCTCTTATGGGGAAACCTTCCCCATCTTGACGAGGCATGTCAGAGGGATCCATTAAGAAAGTAAAAGGTGTGCAACTGGGAAAACTGTTGGCAGTGATGGAAGCTACTCTCTGCCCCAGACACTGGGGTAACTATGGGTAAGGGTCATATTTAGCCCCCATTTCAATAGTATTCCTGTGTGTACCCCTTTACATTCCCCAATATGAGTGAATGGTTGCCATTTACTCCTATGGCATAAAGAAAAGTGATGTACTGGGGACACTGTTGCAGCAGAGCCAAACCCTGTCTCTCCACCCCTGACCCTGGTTGGCCTGACTTCCACTGACAGCTGCTGCTTCCACTGAACTGAATGGAGAAGCCTGCTTGGGCAGGATTTCCATTTCCATGTATCACACTGTAGATTAAGTTCTTCTGAATCAGGATGATGGAATATAGAAATCATCCAGGGTCGCATCTCTCCTCTCTTTACCCCTGGATACTTGGTTCTAATTCTTTGCTATTGCTGCTGTTCTCCAAAATGTTGCTTGAAGTAAAATTTGAGTTCCCCTTAAGGCCAAACAGCAGAAAAAAATATTGGGAAGTCAAGAGTTTCGACAAGACTAAATCCATTTCTCAGGGTGCTACTGCAGGTTATCTGTTGTCTTTGGATTTTGCCTAAAGGAAAATCCAAAGCAAATTTTAAGCTTCCTCCTGAGGCAAATAAATTTCAGTGGGACCCCTCCTCCAAGAGTTTGGATAAGATTAGCAAAATGTCTTTGGGGTGTCCTGCATATCTGAAACAGGAAAATACAGGTGAACTCCTTATTTTGTGTGTGCCACCCCCTAGCTCCTTCCCCCACTAGACTTAGCACTTTTGTAGGTTCGGATGCTGGGTTCAGATGACAAGCTTTGGGGGAAGGCAGGGTGGCATGGGAGAACATCTGATGCCAGATTTTATAAAAGCTTTGAAATAACAAAGGCGGAATCTGCCACTATTACTGAAGATCTAAGTTAAAACTGTAGAAAGCTAATTACTTTCTGCAATTGTTAATACATTTCAGGGCAATCCTGATTTCAGTATCCTGGCCTGCTCTAATTCAGAGTGATGGTTCATTTTCCGGGACCTTTCAAGTGAAAGGACGCATTCAATTGCAACTTCTTCTTTTTCTGCACTTTCCCTCAGCATATGCTACTTTGGCTTGCTGGCATGCTTCATCTTCTCTTCTGAAATGAACAAAAAAAGGCTGTGCTATTTCAACTCCACTGAGATATATTTGGTTTCCCTGTGCTTATATAAGTATGGGGAAGAAGAAGAAGAAGAAAACATAAAAGAGAGAAGGGGAAAATTCAGAAAGAGACATTGGGACACAAATTTGAATGTCACTGATCAGCTGAAAGCAAAAGATAAAACACATAATAATATGGTAATTCCAGTAACTTGGGTCAGACTTGATGAAGAAAGTAATGCAAAATCAAAAAATATTCTCTTCTGCTTTGAAATATGTGTGCTTTCTCATTGTCTTAAGAGTTCTAGGCAACAGCCTGTTTGAGGTTTTTGTTGTTGTTGTTTTTAATGTTTATGGCAGTAACTTCCTTCCATTTATATCTTGTCTGGCCTTTCAGTGAAAAGGTCCCCGAGTGAATGTAGAGAGGATGAATCTGAAGTACTTTGAGCCAAGGAGAAAGTCTGCCACAGCTTTAGGGTCTAATCCGCATCCTAGCGAAGAGTCAGGGCCAGCCAGGGAGGCTGGTGACTCCTATGTCAGTGGGGCTCCTTATCCATTGCAGCTTTTATTCTGAGCTTTATAAGAGCTATCCATGGTGCTCCATGGTGGTGAACCTATATAGGGGATGGGGCACCAGGCATAGCTCCTATGAAGCTCAGAATAAAAGCTGCAATGGATAAGGAGCCCCACTGACATAGGAGTCACCGGCCTCCCCTGGGGCAGCCCAAGTCACGTTGATGCCTGAAGCAGAGTAGCAAATGCTTCCCTCCCCCTCACCCATCCAAGGCAGAAAAAACCCATGAGTACCTCTCCCCCCCCGCCTAGGATTAAAAAATACAATAAAAAGAAATGAAGTAACAATGTGCTTCCTTATCAGGACATGAAATTGGTTGTCTGAGGCAGCTGCTGGGAGAGGGGTTAAACTCCCCTACCCCACATTGCAGCTGAGGTTTTAGGACTCACTCACACACAGGGCCAAGTTTTATGGAAGAGTGGGGTTCAGTGGAGGCTGGCGGCTCCAATGGCAGTGGGGCGGTTTATCCACTCCAGGTTGTAGCCTGGAGCTTCAAGGAGCCATCCACGGTGCTGAATCTACTCTCTTTTGGGTGGGGTGGGGGATAGAGTTCAGCACCATGGAAACTCCTTGGCTAGAACCCAGAGTAAATAAACTGCCCCACTAAAATTGGAGCCACCAGCCTGTGCTTGGTGGCGCTCAGCAAAATGTGCCTTGCCTGTGCCCAGAAGAGCCTCTTTCTCCTTCAGGATGTATTCCAAGCAGAACTTGATAGAACAGCCCAAAATTTCATCCTCCCAAGCACCTTTATAATTTCCCTTCTACTTTTAAAAAGTTGTACTGTTCACAGGGCAGAGGGACTCTCTCCTTACCCTAATTTCTTTTAAACTACTCTTGACATAGTGAGAAACAATGGGCCCCTGGCCCTGAGTCCTTTAAAATAAAGAAGGTGTGTCTTTCTTGGGGGGAAATGGTTCTGTACATGCTCAGAAGCATTCAGCTTGAAGCACCAACATTTATCTTAACATCTCTAATCACATCACACGAGCAAAGATTAGAAAGTTCAGAGGATTTTGTTTTTAGGAGCTGTGTTTGTGAGACAGGGGAGGTATTTTTGCATGCAGGAGAAGGAACAGAGCATGCCTAGACCCCAAGTAATTCTTTCAGCTTCATACTATGAAATTCAGCATGGGGGTGAGGGGGGGGAGGCACGGCTACATAGCCCTGGCAGAAATGGCATCCTCAGGGACTTGGAGAATTTTTTCAATGAGTACAGAAGAGAAATAGAGGAAGGGTGGCTGAGCAATTATTAGCAGGGGCTGCTTTAAAGGAATGTTTCCATTCCCTTTTTCAGCAGTTAAAAAAAAAAAATCAAAAAAATCAGGCCCCGGACAAGAGTACAGCTCCTTATCAGCTGCCAATGGCATAGCAGAAGAAACACATTATGCATTGCTAAGCTCCTTTCCCCCAAAGAAGCTCAGCAAATCTTCAGGTACAGAGGCCCTGAAGATCTCTGTTGCATCTGATCCCCCTGGATTAGCTGGCCTTTCACCCACATGTGCTTCACCTCCTGCTGCCTGCCCCCCCCCCTTGAACCTTTCTGCCTGAGGTTTTTTTTTTTTTTCTGAAATCAACTGCCCTCCTCTCCCCTGTCCATACATCCCCTTTTACAAATAGGGGTGTCTTAGGAGACGGGGTCCTTAAAAACACACAGAGAGACTTTAGAGCATATGTAAATTAGCACATGCAAATGTATGCATTTTTTTTCATCCTGTGGGCCTGAGCCCCAGGATCTTTGTGGTATCTAGCACTGCCCCGACCTCCAGTAAGCTGTGGCCCACCATTCCTTCCCTACCAGACTAATGAGAACGCATAGCAACACTGCAGCCAGAAAGAGCAAATAGGAAAGAGGAATGCCCTTGGTCCCCTCCTGTTCTCGGCTGTGGAAATCAAGGAGCAGCGGTACCAGTCATTGCTACTGTAACCCAGGCAGCTGTGCCAGTAACTGAAGCCTGAGTGCAGGGACAAACAAGGCAAGGAAAAGAAAGGCCCTTGGTCTCCTCCTCCTTGCACCTGCATGCAACAGCCAGTGGCTGGAACTTGGCTGGGAAGGGAGGCACCTGGGTCTCTCTCCTTACGTTGAAGCGTGGTGGCTGCCGGCTGGCTGACAGCCACTGTGCTTTAGTCTAAGAACAAGCTGCCAGTGGTCATGGAGCAGCAAACAGGTGCCCATTTTTCTTTTTAGCAACAGGCGGATGGCAGTAGCAACAGCAGTCAGGTGGGTGGCAGGGATATGGGGTAGGCTCTTTCCCCGGTCCCACCAAAACTGACGTTCTCTGCCAATCTGCCGCTTGAAGCAAACACTTCACCTTGCCTCATGAGAGGGCAGGCCCTGAGTGAAGTTAAGATAGCCATTGATTTTAACAGTTCTGGCTTGCACATCCAGGCAGAAATCCTAAACAGCTGCAGAATAGCTGGGAAAGAAGCATGTCTGTTGGGCAGCAAGAACAGTTTTGAAAGTTCTTACTGTGTCTGCAGCTAATCAGCAAATAAGCAAGCCACATTTCCATTTAAAACTGGCTTGCCTATTCAGCAAAGCGATAAGCGGCAGTAGAAAAAACTTTTCAGCAAGCTCCAGTTACATCCATGCTTCTTCCTTGCCTGTGTGATGGCTGTCTAGAATTGCAGCTCCAATCTTCACACGCAGCTCTCTCACATCAACCACTTCCAACCCCAGGACCGGTGCAAGGCAGTTTGGTGCCCTAGGCAAGATCAGATATTTAGCGCCCCCCCTTCCCACTTGAGAGCGCTGTATTTTTTTTCAAGGCGTTTCTGGCGCCCCCTTTAGCCCTGCGCCCTAGGCAGCTGCCTAGTTGGCCTAATGGTAGCACCGACCCTGTCCAACCCCCATCACCAAAACAGAGACTCAGCCCAACTCTAAGCATGTTTACTCAGAAGTAAGCCTCCAGTGTGGTCAGTGGAACTTATTTCCATGTAAGTGTGCACAGGCTTGCATCCTGCTTCTGTATATTCGAAAGAGGAAGTTTTTGTTGAATAACTTTGATGTGAGAAGTTATTCAAGAATTAAGAAATTCCAAAGGTGGCAATAGAAAATTGTATTTGTGCAGCACACTAGTCCTACACATATTACCCAGAAGTAAACTTCAGTGTGTTCAATAGGGATTACTCTCACGTAAGTGTGCATAGGATTTCAGCCTTAAAGTGACCTTAGTTTTCTTATTCCTACACAAATGTACATATGATTATTACAACTTTAGGCTGCAATCCTAAACACACTATGTCGAGTAAATCCTACTGAACCCAGTGTACTTACTTCTGAGTAAATACGCATACGATCAGGTGGCAAATCTCACACCTGGATGCTCAGGAAGGTACTTAAAAATAGAAAATGAGCTTTTCTGCACCTAAGTATTAATTTTGATGTCAGAATGTCTATTTGGTAGCCCTATTAACACGTCTGTATTAAAAAATCTGGGCTACCTTCCCAGACATTTTGGCAGCATTTTTAGAAAGAGTTTTCACCAAGGTCCAGATTTTGAGTTTGATGTGTGAATGATTTGTTTTTCAGCACTGCTCTGGTATTCTAGTTTCTTTCATGGAGGCAAGGGAAGTTTTATAGTATCTGCTTTACCTTTAGCTTTGCTATTTTATGCAATCGTATAACAAGACTCCAAGATATCAACAAAATGTTGAGTGCATAGGGCAGAGAAAAACACAGATCAATCATGTTTAGCTTTTATCCAGGTTCTCAGACAATCTGTTGAAGCAGGGCAGATTCTAGAGCTAAAAGTAATTAAATCCAATAAGAAGGGGTTCTTCAAGTTGTGGTACCCACATGAAACAAAGGAGTTAAAATTGGTATCTGTTTTATGGAGGCTGAAATTGAAAGTGATGTTCAATATTGCATATTGTGAGTGCAGCAATGAAACAATATATCTGACTTCTTTTTTAACTCTCTGCAGATCTTGAGTAAGAATTTGAAAGCCCAGTAACCTCTCAGGAACAAGATCAACATAAAAGCTTCTCTGCCAGGCACTATAGTTATAGAGTGAGTGCATTAAGACTATCCACCACTTTGGAAATTTTACAGAAACAACCACAGAAAGTAATGTGAGCCATTTTAAAAGGTCTCTTAACTTTACTATTTTATAAGAAAATAAAATCATTTTTGGCCCTATAGTGTTCTTCACCACATCTTTAAAAGATGCACACATATACACAAAGGGAAGAAGGGAAGGAGAAGAATTTAAGCAAACGTATTTCAAATAAAGGAATGACAAATGGAAGTACACCATAGTCTAAAACAATAGTGTAGCATCTTCACTGGTCATTCCAAAGGTGTTATTATCTGTTAAGTGGTGTCTGTGAATGATTGGGCCCTTGTTATACTTTTTCCCCCTATAGTAATTTCTCATATTTTTCTTGGTTGTCCATCCCCCAAGAGGCAAGGTCTTACCTTTGCACTGCACCTCTAAAATCTGCATATGATTACAACACAAATGCAGTGCAGAGTAAGGTGTAATCCCCTTGCTGTTCTCCCCGGCTCTAAGTTGCGGATACAGAGGTGGAGAGTTGTTCCTGGAACTGAGCTGCATTGAGCCAGCATCAAGGGTTGGCATGGTCAGGCACATGCCGAGGGGCCACACCCCAGCAAGGGGCCTACTGATAAGAGCCTCCGGGACCTGCTCCTCCTCTTCACCACTACATCCTGCTTGGTCACCTTCCTCTCACTTTGTCCCAGGCAATGGTGGTGGTACGGAGGAGGGAGCAGTAACTGCCACTGCCTTTTTGTTCATTGGCTCTCTGCCTGGTAAGCAAGCAGATGGTAGCAGTGGTGAGAAATAGGATGAGGTACAATAGTAGCTAGTCACAATGCTGGCAAGAAAGTAGACTCACTGAGGGACGGGGGCACTGATGCTGTCTTGCCCAAGGGCCCTCTAAAACCTGGAGCTGGCACTGCTCCCAGTGCACTAGAAGTACCTTGGACATGCAGCATAAAGACAAGCAACCCCCCCACCCGGGCCGGTGAAAGGCCATTTGGTGCCCTAGGCAAGATCAGATATTTAGCAGCCCTCCCTTCCCACTTGAGCCCTCCCTCCCTCCAGCCCTATGCCCATTAAAAGTCAATTGGCAAAACCTAAAAAATTTATTATCATAAACATTGACAGACAGACATAAAATACATGTTGATGTAGTACCAATTTGCTACATTTCTCGAAATCTATCAAGATATCCTCAGTTATCCCGTTGGATAAAGCGAAGATCCATTATACAGATTTTCGCTTTCATATGAAGGTACCAAAGGGGACTAGAAGGGGGGGGGGACTTCCCCAAACAGTAGGCATTATCAGTGGCTGCGGGAGTGAATTGTCCATGAAAGGAATCACTTTAATATAAGTATGTGTCTTTTGGCGGGATTTTGAAAATGGGGTGTGGGGGGAAGGCTGGCTTGAAGAGTATGGAGAAAACACTTTTATACTGGAACGCAGGAACAAAGGAAAGCCCAGCTCCGAGAGCCCCTGAGGAAACTGGAACCTCGTCTAGGCAGGCGTGTGCGTGTGTGCGCACACGCGTGTTGCCTCCTTTGCCCAGCCCCCAGCCTGTCTTTACAAAGCGTCTCCTCCTCCTCCTCCGCTGCGCTTCCTCCAGCGTCTCCCAACTCTGGAGCCTTTTGGTTGGCTGAGGCGCTGACAGCAGGAGGAGCTCGAAGTAAGCATGCAGCCCGCCCTCCTCTATAAGCCTCTTTGCAGCTGTCCCTCTCAACCTCTCTCCCTCTCTTGTTTTGCTGCGCCTCCCTGTAAAACTGAACAGTGAAAAGGAAAAAGAAAGAAAAAACTGCAGTGGGGATCTGCTAAAACCGGCACAGAGAGATATAATGGAAACTCCCCTCCACCCTCCCCTCTTATTTCTTCTCCCGCTCCGTCTCTTCCTGCTGCTGCCGCCGCCGCTCCTCAGTTCAAGTGATCACAAAAGAAATCTTTGGGAGAGTCAGTTTGTGTGTTCCTTGGAAGCGAAGGCAGAGAGAGAGAGAGAGAGAGAGAGAGAGAGAGAGACGTGCAGGGGGGAGAGGAAGAGGAGAGCAGCTAGCGATGGGCAGTTCAAACAACCCAGAAAGACTTTTTTTTTAAAAAAGCTTTTCTTCCGTAGATATATGTGAAGTGTTTTCGGGAGGGAGTTGGAGTTTCTGGCGCCCCCTTCAGCCCAGCGCCCTAGGCAGCCGCCTAGTTGGCCTAATGGTAGCACCGGCCCTGCCCCCCTCACATGCCAGCCTGAAGATGGTGGTGGGCTAGGGTTTACTGTGGCTCTCTGCTTCCAAAGCCTTGGAAGTAGAGAGCCAAAAGGCAAAGAGCCTGCCTCTTCCTCTCCAGCTTGGAGCTGGAGAGTGAGGAAGGATTGTCCCTGCATTTGGACTGGCTTCCAGAGGTACCTGGGAGTCCTCCAGAAGCCCAGCAAAATTGCCAGGGCAACCTCTGCCAGCCCTATTCCCCAGTTCTAAGCTGGAGAATAGGGCAGGGGTTTATTTCAAAGGATAATGTTCTGCATTCTTTTTCAGCTCAGTTAGAAGAAATGGCAGCCACTATTAGTGCCATGGCCCCGTCAAAGCCCAGCACTAGCCGATTTTCTAGGGAGCATGCAGTGGAATCACCTCCACAGGCTTGGGACCAAGAATTTGATGAGGCAGATTCACCAGAGAGGGGTGAGTATTACCCACACAAGGGCAGGGCATCATGGCCGTATAGGCACACAAGTCCACCACGTGGTTTCAATCATTATTATCAACTTAACTGTACTGGTCTTTGGTTACTGGTACACGGGTACAGTCATATAGGCCCAGGATTATCCTGGCCTTTCAGGAGATTATCCAGGCCCAACTGCTCCAAGCGGCTTCTGCCCCAAAGTGAAAATATTCCTCTCACATGGCTTGCTAACACTGAGGCCTTCTGGGGCTTGCCTCTTAAAGAGGCAATACACAACAGTGCATCATTAAACTAACCATGATGAACTGTCCCATGAAGTTGAGAATATTATTTTGAATAGTACTACATCAAACGTTATGGTAACTTTGTGGCATCTGCCCAGCCAGTGCCTCCTTTGTACCATTGCACCATTTTCATCAGCCACTCTCCATTCTAGGAGGTACATCCTCAACTGCCTTGTCTGAGCTTACCACTGTCGCCATTCTTAGTAGAGCAGGCATGCACATATTCTCCACAAAGGGCTGGTTCACACTTGGCAAATAGGTTGCACTTGATGTGGAACACACACACCTCCTCCACTGCGTGTATAACCTTTACTATTGATGGAGGCCTATTGCACATCAATGCCTAGACAAGAAGGAGTTGCTCATGGGATCTGTCCAACCTTTTTCACAAGAAATGGATCACATAAATGGGGCTTGGTTTGTTCTTGCTCAGGAGCAGAAACAGCAGCAAAAAAAAAATAGGCATTGTGCAGAAGCTAAGAGAGGCAACCATTGCAGCTGAGGGAATTGTTTGTGATTTATTATTTATTTATTATATTTATACCCCACCTTTTTTCCTGCAAGGAACCCAAGGTGGTTTACATAATCCTCCTCTTTCTCTCCATTTTATCCTCACAACAACCCTGTGAGGTAGGTTAGGCTGAGAGTCAGTGACTGGCCCAAAGTCACCCAGTGAGTTTCATGGCCGAGCGGGGATTTGAACCCTGATCTCCCGAGTCCCAGTCCAACCCTCTAACCACTACGCCACACTGGCTTCCACATAAATATAATATATAAATGCATGCCTATGCTAGAAGACATGCCAGTGAAGCTTTTCTGTTCAAGTATTGGCCAGAGTGATAAATCTAAGTGCTGCATACAACCAGAGGATCAGTTTTCTAATTCTGGAGGTAGGGAGCTTCTGCAAGATAGAAATTGATTTCCTAGTGCTACTATGGCATTATTTTAGTACCATCTAGTCTAGAATCCCACCCTAACTCATGACAGTCACTGTGTGACCTTGGATAAGTCACTCCCAGCCTAACCTACTACACAAGGCTGTCGTAAAGGTAAAGTGTGATAACACCCATATGAGCTTTTTGAAGGAAGGATGGATTGCAAATGTGGGAACTAAGTGAAAATATAGAAAATGGAAGACCATTATTAAACAAAAGGATGATTTTTTTGGAAGTGTTTTTCTTGGCCGAGTGCGGGCTATATCCAGTGCTGGTAATTTGCCAGCTCTAAACATGTTGCACTAACAGGAACTAGCACAACGGGAAAGGAATGCTTCCTAGCTCAACCCAAAAAACTAGCCAAAACCAGAATGGGACAGGTCAGTGGAGCTCCCTTCCATGACCTCCACGTTCCAGAAGTGGCCATTTTGGGTAGTCCTTGGTTGTGCTACCAAGCGCTATGTTCCTGCTAGCACAGCGGCAGCATTGGATACTGCCCTATGTTTTGTCACGGATGCTTTTCTTTCTACTGCATTCACACACATATCATGATGTTGTCCCACCTACAGGCCTACAAGTACCTTCCTGTCTGAAAAAAAAATATGTTTCAGTCTTCATTCATCACTCATTACAAAGCAGTACTGAAACATATACAGCAGAAGTGAACCATGAAACATTTGCATCTTGGTCCTTTCAAGTTGAAGTTCAGTTTAAATCCTGTTGTATGTGGCAGCTAAACAGAAAATCGACTGGAAACCTTGTAGAGAATCTCTACTTCACTGTTCCTGTGGTAGGCATAAATAACCTTGAATGACTTCATTTAATTATCATAACACTGTTATGATAAATGTGCTCCATTACGGAAATAGAGTTAGTAAGTGAAAATTAGTCATGGCTGAACAACAGCTTTTTCAGCACAAGATAATAGAACAATGCCTGACCACAGATAACGCTAAATAGGAGCAGATGACCCCCTAATGGGACATCATCAGAGAAAGGTTTCAATTGGAATCCTGGGTGGTTACTTTGTTCACTCAGGCTTCTCGGATGAATTGTACAGCTCCACCAACAAATGCCTTGCTATATGAGCTTGTCCCTTATTGACATCCCTACTTTTCAGTGTTTTCCCTATTGCAGCCTCCCCCAACCTGGTGCCCTCTGTATCCTTTGGACTACAACTCCCAGGATTCTTGACCTTTGGCCATGCTGGCTGGGGCTGATGGGAGTTGAAGTCCACAACATCTGGAGAACACCAGATTGGGGAAGGGTGCCCTATTGGATGCCTTGTTCAATAGCTTAAACCATGCCTGCTCATCTCTTAACTGAAAGTTCCACACAGTAGAGTATTAAACCAAAGATGTAGGCAACTACTCCAAAGCAGGGGGCAGAGATAATTTATGATATAATCAAATCTAGCAGATAAATTCCAAACGTGTAACAGACCACAATGTTTACTTTCGGGACCACAGCCATAGGTCAAATTGGTCTGGAGCCTGAATGATTAAAACAAAGAACAGATTCAGCAACAGGAGGGCAGCATCCCAATACAAGAAATAGCATACAGCTTCTATGAGTGTAAATGAGGTTTCTTAAGCTCAGGTCATGATGCATATTGATCTCAGAGGTTCTTCAGGGGAAATTTATTTTGCATAAGAAAGGGTTATTTTTTAAAAAAAAACAACACATGTTGCTGCAGTTCTTACATGTTTTGCTTTGAATTCCAAATATGTCAGGACTCTTAGATGAAATAAACTCTTTTGAAACTTTTGCTTTTTCTCATTAAAAAGAATAACAGGCCAGCGGGAAAGGTTTTCCCCATTTTAACTATTACCTAGACCAGGGATGGGCAATCTGTGGCCCACGGGCCATAAGCAGCCCCCAGAAACTACTTGTGCAGCCCACTGTGGCTGCCTTGTCTCCTCCCATGTGCTGCTGCCACCATTGTGCTAGGGAAGTGCTGGGATGACTCTCCTCATCTGCCCTGTTTCACAGCACTGTCAGAGGAAATGCTGGGAAACAGGGCATGTGAGGAGAGTCATCCCCATGTGCCCTGTTTCCCAGCAGAATTGGGATCCTGACCTGATTGGTGGAGTGGAGGAGGCACAATCTCAGCATGCAGGCGGGGTAGGTTTAAATCTCCCCATTCCTGCACAATGAGATGTGTGGGGAAGAGTGTGTGTGCATGCACGTGTGGGTGCGTGCATGAGAATGTGTGTGCATGCGGTGTGTGTGTGTACATGCATATGCATGTGGATGTGGCCCCTGACCCATGAGTCAGTGCCCCATGTGGCCCACGGGGGCCAACAGGTTGCCCACCTCTGGCCTAGACTCTAGCAGGAACTGCGGTTACTCTCAGCACAGGCAAGTAAGCAAATAGAGAAAGAATGTAGGACACCTGCTATAGTAATCCTCAGTTGTGTCCACAGTGCGGAGGGGAGCAGGGATGTGGGATCTAGAACTGCGCCCAGACAGAAAATAAGTTAAAAATGGCCAAAACTTTTAATGGTTTTTTTTTTAGCTTACAGAGTTTGGCATGGCACAGGGTGATTATCCAGATATCAGACAGCCTGACTGCTGACCGACACAATCATCCTGCCCACATGCTGGGAAAATATTGAGGGCTGGCAGAATGCTCAGTTCCATCATGGTGCAGACTGATATCATAGGCTCCAGGGCTGGGACCCGGGTTGCAGTGCAGCTGATTGGCCACCCATCTCAGACTGTTGCCAACTGTGCAAGACAGAGCCACCTCCTGTGCTCTCTCTGTGCCCCTTCAGCTAGCACAATGAGCCCCTCCCGCCCAGGTAAGCAGGGACCAATGGTTAGCATTCATGTGCCTACCAACCATTAGGCTCCTATGTAGGAATATCTCCTGAAGTTACCATTTCAAGAAATTGAATGCTTCCATGTTTTTAAATTAATAAAGATGAGTATCCATGATGGAAGCCTCCTTGTAAGGCAAACCAGAGAGAGCAGAACCCTATCATGTGACCGCAGAGCAGCTCTGATTTAAATGCTGTACCCTGTTAACAAACTATTCAGCACAAATCAGGGGGAAACAATTATTCACAAAGCCATTTTTAATAATGAATAAATTCTAGAAAATTGCAGTATGTATATATGGATAATTTGTGAATTGAAAAAAGGCAGTGTCCTCAACTAAATGATTGTATTATGAATTATTAACCAACCCCTAGTCATGACATGGAAGAAAAATTAGCTAATATCTTCACAGGAAAGCTATTGTGTAGCTCAGGCAAAGAGCCAGTGTGGTGTGATGTAGGGACAGAACAGCCTTCCCCAACGGGGTGCCCTCCAAATGTTTTGCACTACAACTCCCACCATCCCTGACCAGTGTACATGCTGTCTGGGGCTGATGGGAGTTGTGGTCCAAAACTTCTGGAAGGCACCAGATTGGGGGAGGCCAGGCTAGAATGTTGGGCTTGGATGTGACTCAAAATGCAGCGATTTGTACCAGGGAATATGGAATAAATCCGCCAGCCGTTCCTATTGCGATAGCAATTGCGATTGGTTTTTGGTTTCTGAGTGTGAAGAAAAGAAAGGGGAGAAAGGCACACCAGCAGGAAACGTAGAAGGAGGAAATCTGTAGGTGCATGGAAATGTACATTATTTTGTCCAATATGTTTTGGAAAGGATCTTCTTCAGGAGCACTGCTGAACGAAACAGAAATACTTCGCAACAGAGTCACCGGGGAGCAAACATTGTGCTTGCTTTGTTCAGTAGGCCAAGATCTAATCTGAAATGCATTGGGCCAAATAAAGTACAGTTCTGTGCATGTGCAACACATCTGTGCTTATGCAAACAGTAAAACGTCTCTGGATTTCAGGTCATGAGTAGAAGAGACTTTCTGCTCCCACAAGGTCACCTTTGGATCCAAGCAGGTCCAAATGGTTTATACATGTGTTTTGAAAACACGTGTATAAACCATTCTATAGCCCTATTCAAGCATTCAGTGCTAACACTGTGTAGAGAGAGCTGGGGGGACACACTCCAGCCCCTCCACTACCAACCACACCGTGTTGATGGGGAAGGCCTGCAGTGAAAGTTAAGTGCATTCAAGTGAATGCGATTACCGGTACATTAAGCTCCGTGCATCTGGGAAGCCTGCCTTATCACTTGAACGCCCTGACATTTCCTCTCCAGAAGTGGAAGGGGCAGGGTCAGAATTTGCATCCCCAGCTCCATGTACACAATTTTAAAGCTGAATGCCTGAATAGGGCTCATATGTGACAAGCAAATGTATGGGAGTCTCCACTCCTCCTTGTATGGAGTTCCTGTGTACGCTGAAGCTTTGCAAAGCTTTTGATAATAGATAGTAATTGCCCAGCATTGTGTTGGAGAGGATGCTAGGAGCTAGGCACCTATGCTCATATGTGGTGGAGTTGTAGAAGTGTATTGGAATTTTGGGGAAATTTTTTTGTAGAAATATCAGAAATTATTGGTATTAATTTAGAGGTCTGCCCAAAATTAGCATTGTTATCAATAATGGAAAAAGTTGTTTGTTCTCAAGATAAAAAAAAATTAATTGTAAATTTGTTCACGGCAGGTAGATTAATGATAGCAAGGAAATGGAAAGTTCAACATGAATTTATAATTGTTGATTGGTATGAGGAGGTGAGGGATATTGCCTTAAATGATAAACTAACTTGTAGTATCAAATGTAGAAAGGGACAACTTAAAGAAAATAATTTTAAGGACATTTGGGGATTATTTTTAGATTTTGTTTTAATAAAGGGGAAAGGGAACATGCCATGTCAAGATATGTTGCATTTTTGGAATAATGAACAATAATTGATTATAGAGATAGAAAGTATCTTTTAGTCCCGCGGTGATGGGAGGAGCACTATATAAGTTGTATGTATGTCATTTTAGTTGTTTTATATACTGTTTGAAGATTTTTAAATGAATTTTTTTTAAAAAGAAAACCTTTATTGAATGCTTAAAAGGTTAAGGCTTAAACGTCAAGCCCTAGGAAAATACAGAATACATGGGAATCGGGCTGTGGCACCATGCTTCTTCATCTGTGGCCTTGGACCAAGGGGCGGGAGAAACAATATTTGGTCTGGGGCCAGATTGCCACTTGGACCAAGTCTGGCAGGCCACATGATGTCAACGGGCTATGAACCCACCCCAAAGCCCCCCCCCATGAAATCATTGGTGTCGCCCTACCCTTTTTTCCATACAGAATATATATCTGCATGGAAAGTGACTTGGATGGCACTTGTAGGCCCAGCTGTGTCGAGTACCTCCTTCCTGCCCTATTTGCAACCCAATTGGGGTATGAGCAGGATGGGAAGGGACTTGGCTGGCACTTGCAGGAGCCGGCTTCTGCAAGCCCTGGACTAGCTGAGTGCATCCTTCCTGCCCCGCTCCTGTCCCAATTGGGGTGCAGGCGGGGCAGGATGGGTCTCTGCCAGCACTTGCAGGACCCAGTTCTGTAAGCCACAGCTAAATGTGTGGGCATCCCCTTTTAATCTCTGATCAGAGATAATGAAGGCATTTCCCCTTGTTATCTTCGGTCAGATATAACAAGGGAAGTCCTCTCACCAGACCAGGGGGTGGGGCTTGGGGGGGTGGGAGGGATCCACCAAGGGTGCCCAACTCTCAGCAGGCCAGATTGGGTGGCCCTGCAGGCTGGATTAGACCCACAGACTAGACCTCTGCTCCCTTGGACTGTAAGAAGACCTTCAGTCCTGAGTGAAGAGAGTAAGGAACACACAGACCAGCAATGGAACACCCAATTTCCAGCAATCAGAGGAGCTAGATCGGATGAAAGGTGATGAGAACAGCCACAGTGACCTATTATAAGAACCGGGTTTGGGGGACATATGCTGTCCCAGAGCAATGCCAGAGGGGATTAAAAACAGTAATTATTTTATATTACCTTATGTAAGCCACCTTGTGGAACCTTCTGGATGGAAAGGCAGGATAGAAATCAAATAAATAAATTTCCAAACAGAGACTATTTTCTCCCAGTCAGGGGTGGGCAACCTCCAGGGGCCCCTTTTAAAAGGAAGATCAGCAGTTTGCCACTGAATTTTGGTGGCGCGAGAGAGGCAGCAAAAAGGGGCTGTTTTAAAGCCACCAAAATGGCCTTTCCCCCTCTGCTGCTGCACCACCAAATGTTGGCCGCGCAGCATTGACGGGAAGCAAAAAGGACCGGGGGGGCACATCCAGCCCGTAGGCCATGTGTTGCCCACCCCTGCTCTAAATCATCCCTGTCCTTGAGGAACATGCGCATATGAATTTGGACTCTTGGTATTATTAGGCCATTGTAGTCCCTCCCCTATCCGACTAGGCCCTTTAAATCTCCATTCATCTTTTTATTGATTATAGTAAGCTACCAACGTCTCGCAGGCAGGCCTCCCTTGGCTGATGCCACTTAGCCTGCTGCAAATTGATGTGGATAGCTCTTATGCTTTGGAGACTGAACGTTTTCACCTTCACCGTGAACTTAGCCTGGAGTGGCCTGGGGCTTAGCAGCCTGCGATAAATCCTTAACTAGGATATTTCCCTCTTTGCATTGTAACATGTTATAACAACGCGGCTGGAGTAAAATCTCAAATATCTTGTCACCTTCTCAGAAGGGCAGCGATTCCATGGAATGCCACATGCTCCCATCTCCCTTTTGCATATTAACGCTTGAAAGCAAAGACAGCAAAGACAGCGTCAAGTTACAGCTAAAATAATGAAAGTCAAAGGAGTCAAGTGCAGAGGAGGCCTGTGCTTGTTTCCCTCTATTATTTTGTTAATCACATGCCATTTAAGCATCCACTTCTTCTACAGATAAAACTCCCTTGCTTCTTCATCACACTTAGCATTAGCATTTTAGCAGAGACAATTGTGCCCAAATAAGCTCCAATTTTGTCCAATTACCAGGGATGTCTATTTCTGCCATTGGTCCGTGGTAAATCATCCCTATTTATTATTTGGGGGAGATTTTGGAAGGTTCCTTAAAAAGAAGGTTAGTGGGATTTGCTGTCATTGTTCAGATTTCATCAGCATTCCCAAATTCTCTAGGAATAAAATCTCTGAATTGGGGGTGGAGGGAGATTAATCTTGTTTGTAGTGCACATGCATGTAAATGCACACATATTGGCCCAGTTCAGATGCAATTTTCTCAATCCAACAAACCATGGTTTATTGGACCAAGAATAAGCCTTGTGACCCCGCACTTTCTCATGTACACACTGTATCACAAAACATCCAGGGTTTGTTAATCTACAGCTGGGAAACTCTGACCACAAACCAGTATATCAAACCAAGGCTGTAACAGCAAACTGATTTAACAAACCCCAATAGTTCAGCATTATGGAGCAAAAAAGAAGAGAGAAGAGAAGGGAGGATGCTGGTGCAATGCTCTATATAAATAACCATGGTTTATTGGATCGAGATTGTTATGTCTGAACCAGCCCATTGACGCAAAATGCCAGTATACTGCATATACAGAAGATAAAATGGTGCTGAATGGGTTTGAGTTGCTGTACAGCAAGAAATTAGATGTTCTTACTTCTTCTTTTTTAAAGGTGACTGCTATAGTAAGTTAAGTTTACTGACACACACTGTGATTATATGCATGTTATAGGTACAAAGAGTGTACCCTGCTTTGTAGGGCTGTCACCGGATTAAAGAAAGATTAGTTGCTTAATTGTATCAGTTTGATTCAATGAATGAATCAATTAAATGTACATAACTTTGCATGTATGTAAAAACAAGCATTGCTTCATGCTGCAAAAAATAATTTCTATAGATGATACATGCACATGTTACAGAAGCATCATCTTAAAAGAGGCATTTCTTCCATTTCTTTGCCATCTGTAATTTTCATAAATACCTGAATTAAAAATTATTTTTAAATTATCATTTTCTGCTTTTGGTCCCTAGTAAATCATGCCTATTTATTCTTTTGGGTATATATATATATATATACACACACACACACACACACACACTGTTTCTTAATTAGTTAGGAGCTCCTTTAAAATTTTTTTAGCAGTGCAGTCTACACATGTCTACTCAGAAATAAGTCCCATTGAGTTCCCTGGGGATTACACCCAGGTAAGTTTGCCTAGGATTGCAGCTTAAATGTTACTATTTCCATTTGTGAAAGATGATATGCTAAGGATTTGGCTCTGTAGCTGTAGCTGAGCATCCACAGGCAACAACCAGTAAAAAGGCAGAAAGCGGTATCTGTGTGCCTTGAACTGAGAAAGCTTTTCTTCGGTAAAGGAAAGCAACAGTCTGGAACAAAATGGCTCTGCTAGGATATGGACCTCTGCCCTGACCAATCAAGGCAGTCTGTCAAGTATGATTTAAATTCTTGGTAAGACTCCATAGGTAAGGGAAATAGGAGGAAACGGTGCTTTTATTCCATTTTTATTACATGATGGAGTGTGTGTGTGAGTGTGAAATGTCATTGTCCTTGCCAACAACCACAGATGGCCTGAGATGTGGACATAGCTGAGAACAGCATATGGCTCTCAGGCATGAGGAAATGGCTGTGCCTTGACTAGCAGAGTTCAGAGAGCAACCTGGATTTCTCACAACGTTTACAGGAGATTTCCTTGGGTAGGGGTGGGGCTGCCATTCACTTGGGAGTATCTTTACCCGAATTCAGTCATTAAAGATACTTTCATTCAGACAAGCTTCAAGGTTTTAAAGCATTCCCCTTCCACTTTGAGTAGTTATGACCCAAAAAAATGTATGAGAATTTCATTTCAGTTAGCAAATTATCCAGACTTGCCCTGTTCACAACCCCAAATGTGAACAGGAGCACCTTTAAAAAAAATAAACGTTCATGCATTCCAAAACTTGGGATTGCATTCAAAAAATGCATTAAAAAAAAAACAAAAAAAAAACCCAACCCCCCCTGTGAGGGATTGAGGCCTACACAGGCTTGAGTTTGTTGAAGCCTGAAGGCCCAAACACTTCCCTCGAGTAGTTGAAGCCTGAAGGCCCAAACACTTGGATGGGAGGGGGAGTTTGAGAGTTTTAAGTTACCCAATAGAAGTTAAGAATTAGATATCCTTTTCAAGGTCACATGATTATAACCTTCCATTCCTGGGAAGGCTATATATGTGGGGTGTGGTCAGCTAGCAGTCAGTGTGTGCTGAGAGAGAGCTAGAAGCAGCAGCAGAGAAACAGCAGAGAGAAGGAGAGAAAGAGAAACTGGCTGCATAGGAAATAGGTAGTCTGAAGTTATACTAGAGAACATTGGATTGCTTGTTTGTTTGTTTTATTTTATCATACTTGCTTTTGAATTATAACCACTCTATTAAGTAAAAACCCTAATATTATAAGTAAAGTGCTGTTGTTTACCCTGAAAGTTTGGAGTGACTTATTCACCACGTCTACAGCCTACACCCACGTTACTGGAAGCAGGCAAAGGACTTGATAACCTAGAGAGGGAGAGGCTTTGGGAAGAGGCAGAGATCTCCCAAAGGTCAGATCAAGGGGTCCCTGTAGTAGCGGAACCTTGACACCCCCACTGTGCACTTTGAAAAAAATGCACTTTCATGCTTTAGTCAATTGGGGAAAAGTGCACACTTCTGAAGAATGTGCAAAGAAATGTGCACTTTCCCCATTCAAACAAACAAACAAAAAAACATTTTGCAAACAAAAATGGGAATGAGCTGGATTGAGCTTTAAAGTTAAGAGAATTTCGGTGAGCACAAATATCTCTGGTTCTCCCATCTCTAGAGGTAAATGCCATTACATAGCACATCTTTCTTGTGCCTTACAATGATGTTTGTTCCCCCACCCCAACATAAATCTAATTTTTATTTAACCTACTACTACAGTGTTCTCCAACCTTGGGTCCTCAGATGTTTTTGGCCTACAACTCCTAACATGCCCCAGCCAGCATAGCTGGCTGGGGCATGCTGGGAGTTGTAGGCCAAAAACATCTGGGGACCCAAGGTTGGAGAACACTGTACTACTAATATAGTAGGCTGTGTTCACCAGAATGCATCATAATGGGAGAATGTCAGACAAAAGTTAGGACCCAGCCACCTCATTTAGTGCAGTGTTCCAGAAACCAATACTTTTATGACTAGAGAAACTTACTTTACTCACTATTACTGAAGTGATATGAATCCAGTCCATATGAGGACAATTAAACTTACCCATTATGATAATTATGTCTAGACTAAATTGTAAGGGTAGCCTAGCACTCTGTACCATATATCTTTTTCCCCCTTCATGTTATCCTTTTCCTCTTTCCTGTCTCCATTTTCTATTCATCCTTTGTATATCTTAAATTCTCCTCTACATACTAACCTAACTTTTTATGTCCACCCTTTGTTCCATTTATCTTTCTGATGGCTGACAAGATAGAATTTGACAAGACTGACATAACCCACAGCAGGACTCATCTTAATATAAAAAAGTGAAATGTATGAAGCCTGAATATTTTAGCAGTATATATATATATATATATATATATGAATGAATGATAATGTTTAACCCTTTCAATCAATGTTAACGTTATATGATTTTAATTCCGAATTTTAAAAAATACTTAAAGCAATAGCTCAGGGTTGAATAACTTGATCTAGGAAGACGGATACCGTCTCTTTAACCTTCCCTCACTGTCTAGCTAGGATGTAATAGTGTCATATAGCCACTCTGAGAACTTCTTACCCATGTCACATGGCTTGGTACAAGGCAGGGAATGATGAGGCTTTCCAAGCTGGCCAGGTGGAATGATACCACTCACCCCAAGAACATTCATTTATTCATATCAGTTCCCATGAGAACTTTCCTTTCTTATCCCATATGCCACTCTTACAATAAATACTCTGGGCACAATCCAGCAAAAGTTAGTCACTCACAAGTCCTACTGAAATAAATGGGACAAGGTCGTAATGGCCTGATCCCTCAATAGGGATGGGGTTTGGTAATTTTTCTGTACACCTATGTTTATGTCCAACTCAACTGAGGTCTGGTTCTCCTTGAGGTGGTAAACCTATGTCTGGGCTGCACTATTTCAGACTGCAGGTGGGGGCTCCCAAAATTCAATGCGCCTCCGTACATTGCACACAAAACTAGATGTCAGGGAGAAGCCCTCACCCACAATTACTATGGTCCAGTCTCAAGTACTATAGTCCAGGCAGAAGTTATTACCTCAGTAAGAACTAGGCCTGGTTCTACACACTGAGTTACTATTGTTATAAACAATTAAATGGAACAACCAACAAACCCTATTATTATTATTATTATTATTATTATTATTATTATTATTATTGAAAAAGTGGTTTTTTTGCCATGTAATGTTTGCATTGCTACATAGGGACAGAAGCCCAGTACCCCACTCAGCAGAGAGCTGACTTGTGAAGTAAATAAAGTAATACACATTACTAGCAAAAGAGGGCATTAGAATATTAAGTTCAGAGTCTAACATTACCGAATGGCACCACTGGTCTTCTGCATGATGGACAGGTCCTGTTTTGCAGACGGATCGTGTGCAGCAGTCTGCTTCTGTGCATGGAATCCCTTAGTTGGGTCAGGGCAAATGGCTTCACTCCAGTATAGTTGACATAGGTGTGATGCAGCCTGCTCCTGTGCAAGCTTCCTCAGAAGTAAGTCCCACTGTGCTCAATGGGGCTTAGTCTCAAGTAAGTGTTTCATAAGGTTATAGCCTAAGGCCCACTGATTTCCATTGGATTTAAACTTGCCTAACCATGCCTTGGATTACAGTCAATAGATGAGAGCAAATTCTGTTAAAATCCATTGGATGTTTCACAGACAATTTTAGGGATGTCGGAGAAATCCAAAATGGACTCAAATGACTTCAAATTTCTAAGAATCCGACCTGCAGATTCCACAGTGGACTGGCTTTTCCCAAGTTGTGCGGACTTGCAAACCATATTTTAATTTTTTAACATAATTTTACACAGATTTAGTCATATAAAAATATGCAAAATAAAAAAGCACCAACCAAAAATGCACATTTCCCCCATAGGCTAAAGTGTGAAAATATGCATTTTTCAGAGATTTGTGTATTTGGGGGGATTTGCACATTTTCAGGAGTATGAATTTGTGCAACTCCGTATGAGCGCATTTGTGCACAATCTGATTCCATCAAAGAGTGGATGACAGAATGAAAGGTGCCTGACAATCTGCAAAACATAGAGCAGATTTTACAACTTCTGTACATCCCCTATTTACAGTCTAACAGTGGAACAGACACCACTTGGGGAATGGATTCGCCCTTCCCCTCTGTACCCCCACATGCCCCCCAAGTCTACTCCAGAGGGTTATGGGACCTTCTGGAACAGATCTGAAGGGGTGCAGGTGTTGTAGGGGGAGGAGAGGAAGGGGGAGACTGCTCATGCAATGTTTGGTGGAACCCAATGTGTTTAATATTGGAGTTTAAGAGAGTTAGCAATCAACCACTTCAAATAAAAAGGACAGTAGTGTAGATGTAAGTGATGGCCTTGGA
This sequence comes from Shinisaurus crocodilurus, assembly GCA_021292165.1. NCBI lineage: Eukaryota > Metazoa > Chordata > Lepidosauria > Squamata > Shinisauridae > Shinisaurus > Shinisaurus crocodilurus. The sequence continues at coordinate 83,503,566 of CM037879.1, read as the reverse complement.
ACCTCTTTCTTTGGCTGTTGACTGGAGTTTTGTCCTTATCTTTTTCTTTGTTAACTGCTGGAGTTTCAGATGTTAACTGAATTGGTGAAAAGTAAAAGTGACACTCTGTAATATATCGCAGTATATCAGATAGCTTTTTTGTACTTTAAATATTCGTATCTGACTTGCTGAATCTGAAATTGCTTACTTTTTCATAGGAACCATGCCAGGGTATTACAGACAAAATTGCTAAATTGGTTCTGGAAGGGAACACAAGCTGTTTAAAATAAGATTACATTTATTTTTTAAACATCTTGTTTGTATGTATGTATGCATGACTTAAAGTGCTGGTATTTTGTAATTTAACTGTATGATTTTATGCCTATTGAACTTTAAGACGCTCATGAAAATTAGATAGCTGTATCTTGATTTTCTAGTGAATAAAATTTTCAGTAGTTATCTTTCTTAGTCCTATTTTTCCTTGCATTGTTCTTTCAGGATATCTGCTTTAAATCTCAGTCTGTTATTTTTTCTGGAAGTTTTAAAAAATGTAATGTTATCTATCTTTACATCTTGGCTTAAGCATTCCATTTTTAATTGCTATATTATGGTATTTATTTACTTTTCCCTTTTGTTAATTCAAGCATTAAAATACCTATGAATGGATAGGTGGTGGATGCAGAGAGCGATTTACCAACTGGTAACTAATCATGGTGTTCCTGTAACCACTTGGTAAGCCAGTTGTGTCTGCATCTTCCTGTCAATGGTAAGGAGAAGTTTATCATATCCCAGGGGCAGAAGTGTGGTAAAAATATCATTAGGTTCACCTTGATCAACACTTATCCCAGTATCTACCCACATCATAGGCATAATAGCACTGTCATTTGATAAGGTAATGCTAAATGAAGCCTCAGAAGCCCGTCCTATGTGTATAACCTCAAGTAAGAAGTGAGGTCATACTTCTGAATGCTGAGGAGTGTGGTCACCAGAAAGAGAATGTTTTACAACAGGTCTCTAATCTGAGGACCTAACTATACATTACATTTCATTGGTGCCAATGGGTGAGAAGGCTTAAACTCCTCCCACCCCCCATATATTGCAGTGTAGAGCACAATCTCTCTCTCTCTCTCTCTCTCTCTCTCACTCACACACACACACACACACACACGCCTGGAATTTAATTTTTTAAAACCCAGGATGTGACTGCTAATCATCTTGTTAACATGATGATCTGGTTCACACAATCACTATGGCTTAAACAAGCAATGGTGGCTTGTTTAAGCCACAGTGCATGCCAGTGTGTGTCAGGTGCCATTTGCCTAATTACCCACCCGGGCTCAGCTTGTGTTGTCTGAACCCAGGTGGCATGGCTTGTTTGAGGGGGAAATAACCCTCAAATATCCCATGGCCTCTTGCTGGGTTATTTGAGGGTTGTTTCCATCTCAAACAAGCCATGCTGCTCACATTCAGATGACACAAGAAGTCGCACTAAGGTGGGTAATTAGAAAAATTGCACCTGGCACGTGCCACGGCTTAAACACTGTTTAAGCTGCAGTGATCACGCGGAACAGGTCAATGTGTTATTAGGCCCTGATTTTTCAGGCAGTAAGAAGGATCTGTTTAGCCCCAAAGCCTGGGGCCCTTTCCCATGCAGTTCATAGGGATAGCTATGCAGAAAGGAAGTCTTACTTGGTGTGGAGAGATCCTTGACTCCAGTACTACAATAATGTGTTCTGAATACCCAAAGAGATTAGGGTTGACTGTCCCTGGTCCAGGAACCACATAGGCCATTATTACATACTCATTTACTTTAGTATACTTCATTTGTTTATAGACTGCTGACAACTTTACATGGCACAGCCCACTGAAATTGTGACTTTGTTCCAATATGCAGATAACCTCCATGACTCCAACAGGTACCACACTAATACATTTTCTTTTCTCTACAGAAACATCTTCATACATCATTCATGAAAGACTGTAAGGACTTTGAAATGACCATGGACCTTGCCATGGGCTTGTTGCGAATCACTCAGACTACAACATGATTTACCCAGCCTGTAATGGTTTTGGTAGTTCTCCAACCATTTCATTTGCTCTGACGGATCATTTCATTCAGTGAAAGATAATGAGACTCTCTCCCCCCACCCCCCAAAGCTTGCAAAAAGAGAGGTTTTGTTGTTCAGATCTGGACTTCTCAAGTTAGCAATGTTAATTTGACTCTGTATACAAAATTTGCTGTGAATATGTATTTAAATTCTAGTAAAATTCCCACCATCTTTGGAGGAGACTTGGTTGAGTATACAATGCAGGATTTAGAAACTAGTGTGCTCTATTGTCAAGGATACAAATCAAAAGCATCTTGTAGTCCAACATACTCATGGTAATCACTTGGGACAGCAATTATTTTCTCTAGCCATTAATATAAGAAAAAGTAGGAAGAAGGTGTCTCAGGGGTGGAGAGTTAAGTAAAGTGAGAACCAATTAAAGTTCATGGGAGAGTTAAACATAAATAATTAGTTTCCATGTCTAAAGCTCATGCCAAGTGAGAATTTCATGGGATTTTATAAACCTCAATACACTAAGCATCATAACATCTCTGCAAGAGAGTGCCATCCTCATTTCATAGGTCCTGAGAAGAAGCCAAAATAATTTCTCAGAGAAACTTTGGTTAACAGCCCTGATCACAGTAACCAAGTTTTCTTGAGTCTTCATCATTGGACTATATTGTTCATCTTTTGATTCACTAATTCCCTGGAACTACCTTAGTTTTCCTTCTCTTTAAATGATATCATCAGCACAAAGAACTCAAGTACACAATACCAGGGATGTACAGATTTTGTTTAATCTGTTCCGTCTGTGTTTCATAGATTGACCGGCATCTTTCATCCGATTGTCCACTCATTGATAGAATTGGATCTTTTTAAAAATTGGGATGTATGAGAATTTTGTTCCTGTTTGCAAATGAGCATTAGCAGTAATGCACATTTGTGCAAGTTCACATTCGTGCTATTGCACATTAGCAGAAGAGCACAAATCCCTGCCCCATTACAAAATGGTCCACAAATCCGCAGAACCCCCCACTTGGCCATGAAGCTCCCTGGGTGACTTTGGGCCAGTCACGGTCTCTCAGCCTAACCTACCTCACAGGGTTGTTGTGAGGATAAAATGGAGAGGAGGAGGAGGAGGAGGATTATGTGCTTACGCTGGCTCAGCTTGTCTGAGTGTGGAAAGCTAAGCAGGGTCAGGCCTGGTTATTACTTGGATGGGAGACCCCTCCTCTAGTTTCCTGCATTGAGCAGGGGGTTGGACTCGATAGCCTTGTAGGCTCCTTCCAGCTCTATGATCTATGAAATCTATGTAAGCCCCCTTTGGTTCCTTACAGGAAAAAAAGGTGGGGTATAAATATAATAAATAAATAAATCCGCACCACTTGGAAAAAGTCAGTCTGCTGCTGTGGAATCTGCACATCAGATTAATAGAAATCTGAACTCATTTGAATCCATTGCAGATTTCCCTGACACCCCAACACAAAACTGAGGGAGACTCCCTGTGATCAATATATTTTATTGCACACTTAGCCCATCCTTGATGCAGGTAAAAAAAAAAAAAATACATTAATTATCCTACCCTGAACTTGGCCTCCAACAGGTAGTTTAAATAAAAACATTTGACACTTCTTCCAGAAGACATGTAGGTTCAGTGGGAGAGAATTCCCACTGAGGAGCAGACACCAAGATCATGATCTCTCTGTGTTGTCTCACGGTCTTGGCTTGGCACATAATGAGTATGTTCATTTATTTTAAAAAGGTATATGTTGCATCTTCTATCCAAACAGAGTCCTCAGTTTGGAGTCCTCAGAGCAGCTTACAACCAAAACTAGATTAAAAAATTAAAATGATAAATCAACAACTATCCAGCAGCAAAATACAACAACCAATTAGCAGAAGAAAGACATCAACATGCAGTGTTATAACATCCACATTCAAATAGGGTAGTTCTAACTTAGGTTGTGCACTGAAGACAAGATTCGGGTTCAGAGCTTGCTTTGGTGATTCAGAAAGCAGGCTGATTTGGCTTGGACCGCTTGGGGCATGACCCACTTTGGCTCAGGTGCAATGCAGAACCTCCCTTTGGAAAATCTGAGGCTTTGTATGTCTCCTCATTGACTTACATCGGGAAATGAATGAATGTGTATAAGTTTTAGCTTTTTGATAAAATTGGGTAACATTTACTGGCACTGTAGCCTTTCTGAATGGGTGAATCCTGCCGAATTTCAGATAAATAGGTACAGGGGTTTCTGTGCTAGACACCTTTTCAGCTTGAGTTGTGCGGTTTCAAAGGGGCACATTTAACTTTTTTAAAATTTCTGGATAGAATTGGATAAAACCTGCAGGTGTAGTTTCCCCTTATGAGAGGATGAAATCTACCAAATTTCAGAAAGATTGTTACATTTTTTGTGTATATACGGGGAGTCTTTAAAGTTTGGGAGGGGCAGAAAGCAAGTAGCTTTTCCCACACACACACACATTTTTTGAGCAATTTGTATGAAAATAACATACTTCACAGAGGTGTCCCTAGGTAACTAACCTGTAATATTTCAGAAAGGCAGATGCAGGGCTTAGGACACTTTGATGAATGAAAAACAATTTGAAGCTTTGTTTTTCTTTCCTGCTCATTTGACCTCTTCTACATCCCTCCCAAAAGCACTGTGATTGGAAGTAAAAAAGGAGAGCCCAGGTAAAGTCATTTCCTGGTTGGACACTAGAGTTCTGAATCACAAAACTATAGCCCAAACCGAAAGCAGACTGCTTTGATGCTGGATTTGGGCTTTATCTGAAGTGGACACATACCCTAGTTTTAAGCTGCCATCCACCAATGGATAAATACCTAGTTCCCTTGGATATTAAAAGAGAGTGTCTCTAGTTGATCTTACAGATTACAAGCTTCTCTGCATGAGGCTTTCAACCCACCACTTTACTGAGCCTTCTGCTTCTGGATTCTTTGCAGGATTGAGATCGGCTCCTTTACATGTGTGCCCCCCCCCCGGGGTTTTTTTTTTCTTTCTCTGCCTTTCTTATGTTCCATTAAACAACCACAAGGTGACAGTATAGCAGAATTGCGAAACTACACGAGCTTGTCATTCTGGTTCATTCCGCCATTTTCAGATAATACTACACTTTCCTCGCTCTAAAAAAAGCCGTGGGGAGGCTTGGAAAACACGGGAGAGGGCCTGGAGGATGACGATGTTGTGTAAAACACCCACAGACTACCATGAGTGAGGAATCACGAATGCACAATAAATGCCTCATGAGTCATGTAGAGAAGCCCTAGGTTTGAACATAGGAATATCATATAGTATTTGAGGTTCTATTTTTTGCTGTGATGTTTTCTGTTTCAGATGATTAAAACTATTTGCTTCTTCATACAGCTGAGAACTCATTAGATTTCCATTTTGTTTGATAAGAATTTTAGTTTAACTCAATAATTTGTATACTTTTATACCAACAAAAAAAGATAATCCAAAGATATGAGCTGACTCATTTGTATCACATACTTTTGGGAACCCATATAGCAGTAACTAAAGTATACAACAAGGTATTATCAAAAGGCTGGTTTGACATGCAGATCGATAGCATGTTTGAACCAGTTCTTAGAAAGAGCATACAGTACAGTTTTTCATGGACTATACCTCTTCATAAACCAAGTGGGGAATTTCATATATGAATGCTACCCATGGGAGAAAACCCCTCCCCAAATATAGAAGCTTCTTCATGGGAAAAGTTTATTTGAATTCTTCTCTTTGACATGTTAGCTTGCCATATTTGATCTCCCACCTGTATTCTGAGTCCAGGAAGGACTGTATATCTTTTAGCAAATAAACAGATACCAACATATATGTCTTGGCAGAAATCATAGGAGGCTTTCTTCAGCATTAAAGTATATGGTCTTGTAGGTATGAGAATGCCCCACACTCCTGATTACTTCTGATTTTTCCAGAAAAATTACTCATTTCTGAGTCTATCAAGAGACATGTGTTTCCATATTGACTAAAGATGGAATGGATGGGTTATGTGAGGTTACGGTTAGCTTCAAACCAGGAGTATTTAATATTGTTTCTAAAGAACATATGAATTCACACCAACCTTCTTTTTGGTTGACCACTCACCACCACATAACTAATCTGCTAGTCATATTGTAAATTGCCCTGAGAGAAGTCTCACTGTTGTCCATATGTTTAAAGGAACTAACAGAGCTATCTCCTACCCACTTTTGTGGGAGTAAGCCCCATTTAACTCAATAGGACTTACTTCTGAGTATTTATTTATTTATTTTTAAAATAATAAATCGTAGCCATGTATAGGATTGTGCTATAAGACCAGGACCATTTTATACATTTCAAGGTGTAAAAATGATTTGATGTAGTATAGTGTTTATTCTTTAACATAATATTGTACTTTTCTTCTCTCAAGAAATGGATTATTGTATCAACTTGTCCTTTGCATTGGCATTTGGTGAACTTTACCTACCTGTGTGTGTTGGGATTTGGTGGCTGTGCTGGAGTTTGAATATATATGAGCAGATGGCAAGGGATTATGAGTTATGTACACATTCATGTATATTTCAATATAGCTCTGTAGAATAGAGCAATTAGAAAAGGTATAAAGGAAATGCAGAGATCATGAACGCTGGTCTCCAAAGGTTTATAATACAAAGCAAATATTTTATATTTGAAGGCTTTTTTTTTTTTTTAAGCAAAAAAGCGGAAAGCCTAGAAATTCTCTGCTGAGCTTCTGCTGGAAAACTTTTAAAAATTATAATGCATTTTTGAAAGTATGATTTAATATATATATATATTTAATCAAAACAAAATTATATACATACACACCAAATGTTTTGTTTTTATTAAATATATTTGCATATACAGAAGATGTAGTGGTTATAAAACACAATAACAATTATTACATCACATTTATTTTTATTCTGAACCCTGTAATACTTTGGAGTCCTATGTAATGCATTTTAAATAGCTTGTGTATTAAATCTAAACTAACTAAATCTAAAGCCCTTGTGTATTAAACTCACTCATGTCTTCTCTGAAGTGTAAGGTACCATGAACATTGCATGGAAACAATCTACACATTCAGATAAATAATGTGTTACATGTTGCTGGAACTATACCATTTTAGACCACTGGCAGAAGATATTTGAGTGAGTTTAATGGGACTTACTTCCAAATAAACCTATAATGGATTGCACTCTAAGGCTGTGTTTGCATGAACATTAAAGCTCCTTTCACGTGTGCATTAAAGGCCTCATCGTGCATAGAATGGAGCTGTATGGCCAGTCATTTGGCCCCATCTCCAAAGTTGTATGGTGCCACTTGCCCCACTCCTGATGTCCATATGTTGGGCACATGGACATCTGCAAGAGCCTACCCACATAGACCTCTATACACATAGGCTTTCCTGACATTTTAAAACCGTGCACAATTAGGATTCCAGAATTTGGGGGAAGCCTATGGATACAGGCTTTCCCTTTCAGATATCCACATGTAACGCATGGAGGCGGGGTCACTAGAGCCTCATGGCCCTGCGGCAGGACCACAGGACCAGCCCTGCAGCCCTGTTTTAGATGTGATCCCCTTCATGTGATGCATACGGGAAGGGGATTTAAATGAACAATGTTAAGGTTATTCAGGAGGATGTGCCTTACTCTGTAGATTTTTAAAAATTAATACTTTTTATTACTTTAATAAAATAAAACAGAAAAATGAAGTAAAAAAACAAGTGCTTTCACTAAAAGCAAAGAGCAATGGTAATTTAACAGGGCTAAACAATATTTAATATTTCCTGACATACACCTTCATATCATTTGATTTGATTCCAGTATATCTTACTCTGTAGTAATCACATATTTTATGACACAAGAGTAATACAATGACTCCTGGGGAAACACTTGCTTCTCGAGATGTGCAGACAAAAGTAGCAGGGGGGAATAGATAGAAGCAAAAGTAAGGGATGTCGGAGAAATCTCCAATGGATTCAAATGAGTTGGAATTTCTAAGAATCCAATCTGCGGATTCCACAGTGGACTGGCTTTTCCCAAGTTGTGAGGATTCTGCTGACTTGCAGACCATTTTGTTTTTAATTTCCTGTAATTTTACATGAATTTAGTCATAGAAAAATATGAAAAAAAACCCAAAATGTGCATTTCTCCCATAGGCTAAAGTGTGAAAAGACACGTTTTTCAGGGATTTCTGTCTTTTGGGGGGATTCGTGCATTTTTGGGAGTGCAAATTTGCGCAACTGCGAATTTGTGCAAATGCATATAGATGCATTTGTGCAAAAGCCGATTCCATCAATGAGTGGATGATGGAACAAAGGCAATAAGTCACAATATTACTATTATAGAGCTATTGGCATTCCATCCTTTGTAGAATAAACACTGAAACAAAATTATAACATTAAAATCAATCACAAAAAGTGATAAGAAATACACTGGTCAAGCATATGTCTTACTAACTTTGATAGTGTTGCATGCAATATCCATGCTATAAAAAGAAAGAGGTTACAGAAGAAATACGGAGAACCAAATTCACTCCTGCGTGATTACAGAAAATCTACGGAGCTGCACTCCAAGTAATTTTCTCTCAGGATAATTTTTATAACATTCTTTCTATAATTCAAAGGAATTTTCTGTAAATGCACTCAGCACAATATCTGACAGTATAATTGGAAACAACTTAATTGTTTGAATTTACCAGAAACACAGGCATTCTGTAAAATAAGTTATAATCATCCCCTGACACACATGTACATTCTCCTCTTAAGGTTTTGTTATTTTTAACGTTTTCCCTTAAGCTCACTCTTATCGCTAATACTTAAGTAGCTGCAGGTGATGGTACTTACCATTGGTGCGCAGATACGCTAATGAAGTCTGTCATCTCTTTTAAAATATATTTCTTATTCAGATGTGAGATGGGGTGGCTCAGAAAAACAAATGGGCTTCTTAACACAAGGACATAAGGAGAGCTGTGCTGGAGCAGACCAAAGGCCTATCTATCTAGACCAGCATGCTGTTCTCACAGTGGCTCACCAGATGGTATGGAAAGCTCACAAGGAGGGCATGACTACAATAGCATCCTTCCGCTCATGTTCCCCAGCAAATGGCATTGAGAGGTATACTGCCTCTGACACTGCAGATAACATATAGCCGTCATGACTAAAAGCCACAGAGATCCCGATTGTCCATGAATTTGTGTAATCCCCTTTTAAAGCCATATGAGTAGTTAAAAACACAGGAACCCCGTGAGAAAAGAAGTCGGTAACCCGACTTCATCTTCAAGTGGAGAAATAAACTCGTTTTCAAGAAGCATTGTTGACTGGGAGGGTTAAAATTTACAGAATGCCAACTAGTGGTATATAAAATACCTGGTATTTAAAGAAAGAGGTTTTCAAATTATTTGTATTTATTTATTTATTTATTTATTTAATACGTTTTTATACTGCCCAATAGCCGAAGCTCTCTGGGCGGTTTACAACAGTTAAAACCATAAAATACAATATAATGAGACAATACTACTCATAGTAATTCTGTTTCTACCACCTAATCTTTCTGCCAAGCACATTAATCTATCCCTTATTGATCCCAAGGTTGCCACAGAGCAGCCTTCCCCAACCAGGTGTCCTCCAGGTGTTTTGGGCTACAGCTCCCATCATCCAAAACCATTGACCCAGCTGGCTGGGGGCTGATAGAAACTGTAGCCCAAAACACCTGGAGGATACCTGGCTGGGGAAGGCTACCACAGACTTTCCCCTGGATGTGTGGTGCTGTTCGCAGTCCACTGATGACTGCAAGCTTAGGCCCTTTCTCATGACCCTGATCTACCTTCTGCATACCCCTGTGTTAAGGAGTAGAAAACTGATGGCCTTGGTGATATATTTCTTTTTTATATCATACACACGTGCCTGCTGTTTGATATTTGCAGGCACAATGCTATAAATCATTAAGGGATTTATACTTTTCATACCTTTCTGCTCCTTTCATAACAGGCAGAAACTCAGCAGGCAAAATCCTTCCCATCATGATGTCTCCATGCTGGGAAAAGCTGCACATGTCGAGCTGCTACAAACTGCCATTTTGAGTTGCATAGGGATTAGGGAGTGGCCAATTCAACATTCAATGAATTCACCTGTGCAAGTTAAAAATGGAATGCAAACCAATTTCATGAAGAAACAATGAACTTCCAGCTAGATGTAGTGCCAAATGTAGGAAAAGAGCAAAACCCTCTGTAATGTAAATACACTGCTACTGTGTTAAGAAAACACACCTTTCCCCTGCCCCTCCCCATCCATTTCTCATAAAGTATTTATTCGGTGTTAGGTTTTATAAATTGTTTGGTCCTGCAGTTTTATTTTTAAAAAGAAAAGAGTTTTTCTCTGAATGCATTACCAAGTATCTTGTGGAACACTTCACATAAAAGGAAACAGAAAATGTATAAATGTAAACAGGCTAATTGTATGCAGATATAAATTATGCATGTTGGCCTTATGAAAAAGCCTTCCTGATTTGCAGGGATCTTACTCAGCAGCTTTGTGCCTTGTCTGAGGGGATATTTAGTATGGCTGTGATATGCAGAATTTAAAGCAAAACTTTGAATTCTGAAGGATAAAATATAGCCCAACTGTAATAAGGCCACACTATAGAGGGGAAGAAGCTCTCTGCTGTTTTATTTATGTTGACTGCTGTGCTTGTTAGCCGTGGTGTCTGGTAGCCCAGGGATACAAGGCCAAGCTCTATTTTTTTGTCAAGTCTTAACATTTGAAAAGGGATTAGGGTTAGCTTGATGTTGCTTAATCGGAAGATATAAAACATTATCAAAGTCATGAGCCTTTTCATGGCTGAAACCTTCCTAAGCTGTTTCTAGACATTATTGGCCTGGTTTGCAAAAAAACAAAAACAACCCCACCCCCCCCAAACTCAGAGCAGACAGCCTTTGTTGACTTTCATGCGAATTGCATATTGTCTGCATTTCCAATGGCCAAACCAGACATTAGAGTGGCAAATCCATGGGTTGTATCCAACAGTGTTGTTCCACTCCCAGAAGCCACTTCAGTTCAATGGAGGCTACCATGAACAAAAGTTGGGACAGTGATTTCTGCCAATTCTCTTTTTCCCCTGCACACACACGCATTATATCCCGTGCTGTTCTGGAGGGTCCCATAACCCTCAAAGAGTCATCCATGAGAAGAAAAATACCACTGGATGTAACCCTATGTATAGACTGGTAGGGTTTGGGTATAAGAAGCAAAGGGGGTCTGTTACCAAGCTTGCTTGAGACACATGTATCTAACACACATCTGATTATTTATTTATTTCATTTCATTCCTCAGCTGCCCGATAACTGAAGCTCTCTGGGCGGTTCACAACAATTCATAAAATTACAAACCACAAATAATAAAATACCACATAAAATTTCAATATACAAAATTTTAAACAATTTAAACAGCTAAAAACAATTTCAGTAAAAATACTAGACATGCTATAAAGACATCTGACATAAATGCCCCATCGTATGCCATTAAATACCATTAAATGGTAGGCTGACATGTGCTAAATTATATATGGTAGCTCTTGTTAATTTGGCTGAGGCACTAGTTCTATAAAACATCTCTACTAGATTAAATTCCCTAATGTATCACTGTTCCTGAGGGACCCAAACGTGGAAGTAGAATTAAACGTGCATTAGATACACATGTCCTGAGCAACCACAGTAACAGATACATGGCTGAGGGGGAGAGGGGTTGTGGGAAGTTAAGCCATAGGTTGCTAGAGAGTTTTGCACTCATCTGCATGTCCCTTTTGCTCCCAAAAGTAGGCATTTGCCCCACTTTATACATGAATGGGAAGGACCTAGGTTCAAAGATACACATCTGTTTCCATCACATCTAGTGTGTCCCATCAGGGCCCCTCATGGCTGCTACTGTGGAGAATCCTATTCATCATGGCCATTAGGTAGATGAAGCAGAGTTGGCTACACCAGGGAAATGGTGCTACCTGATCACATGCCACATCAAGAACTGGAGTGGATCGCCTGTTCCACTGAGCATTATATTACACATTTTGGAGCTGCTGGCCTATGGACAACCACCTGTTACCTTCTTCCCTTTCCCACAGCAACAAAGCCGTGGAGCTATGGGTTTCTGTTCGTATGAAGGCAACACATCCTTAATAGTTATTGACACAGGAGATGGTGATGGCCCCTAACTTAGGGACAACGTGCATGTTACCTTCCTCAGTGGTTCTGATCGGGATTGGGCTTCCCACACCATTATCAAGAAAGGTCCTATTGAAAGGACCTTTTCTGCAATGCATATAGGTGTGGACACCCCAATTTGGATCAGGACAACAGTGGGGAACAAAGGGTTAAAGCCCCCCATCCCACCAATGTCATAGGCCCGAGCCAGATTCCTCGCACACTGGCAGTGTGTGTGTGGGGGACCCTGCATCCAATGACAGGACTACACAGTTAAGATAACGTGTAGTTTGGCCCTACATTTAGGCAGTTTATATTTTAGACTTCCAGATTTAAGATTTGGATGCAGTATCAGCAAACCATTTTATTTTCCTGAGTCCACGTTCTGGTGGACTACAATGTTCTCTTTCTCCAGGGTAAATGACCTCTCTAAAGGAGGATTCTCTATCAGTTCCATTCAATACTGTTGTTATTGACCCTTGTCCTCTGAGGATTCTGACCTCTTGTCCTCACAGGAAGAGGCTCCAGAGTTAATGGTTCAGGGAGAAGACCTGGCTATGAAAAGGCATCATAAGGCTTCCACCTCCCCAGGACCCAGTTCTCCATGAAAACCACAGTGGCCTGCACCCAGAGGAGGTTGCATTGCCATCCTCAGACTCTGAGGACCCAGGCCATGAGGAAGCTAGCACACCACAGGCACTCCCACACATGAGACTGCTAAAAGAGACCAGACCCCTTTAAGAAACAGAGCCTCAGTCAGCATGGAGGTGGGGCCAACCAGCCTAAATCCAGCAACACCTGTTTAAACCTCAATCTTACTCTGATCCTTGTTGGGGCAACATACAGACAAGCCTGTCTAGCTCCCAGCCCCATTTGGAGCTTTCTGAGGTGCTAATTTCTTTTCATCTTGCTTCCTTGTTCCAGATCTGATCTATAGTAGAACCCTGAAACCCATGGCACATTGTAAAGCAATATATATCAGAACCCATGGCATGAAACAGTAGAACTATCTGAAATACAGAGGGTGGTGGTCAGGAGCAGGGACTTCTCACTGGCAGCATGCCTCTGAAACTACTTGGTTAGAGAAGCTTCCATGGCCACCTCACTTCTTTTGTTCAAAAAAGAAGTACTGACTGTCTGAGCTCTTTAGGAGTCCTTTTCCCTCTGGATGAGGGAATGTTGATAATGTTTTTCTAGTTTTGCAGCAATCATTGTTCTGGTCTTGTTTTAATGACTGGCTATTTGACATGGTTTTATATTTTAGTATGATTTTAACTACCGTAGTTCCATTTTTAAGGTGCTTTGAGAGGGTTGTGTTTGTTTTTACTGAGAAATAGGCAAAAAAAACATTTTTTTAACATATTTCTTCCTCTTCAAAAGTAAACAATGCAGTTTGTTTCCCACCAGAGAGGCTTGAGCCTCCTCTAATTCCTGCTCCAGGAGGCAAAATCCCACTCATGCATTTGCGGTCAGCATCTCTATACGGTCTGTGCCTTCTAGCTCGACTTACTCCAGTGCTCCTGTGGAAATGGCAAACAACTAAGTAAACCTTTTAGGATGCAATGTTAAAAATAATTTCTAGCTCAGAATCAGAGCCCAATTAAGCCAAAATTTGAAGCCAACGCTCCCATTGACTTTACCACGAGCAGAATGAGAGCAATGCTAAAAAAAAATCCCACCTGCTATTTTGTGTCTATGTAATAAACCAAAAGTGCACAACCAAGTAATGTGCGTGAGTTTCATGCGCTTTGTAGGCTTTTCTCCCCCTCTGGCTCCCATTACACTGAATGTTTCCAATTTGGGTCATTTCTCTCCTGCTGATGCCAGTTTTCCAATCCAGCATGATCCAAATTAAATAACCTTCTATTGTGCCATTCCTGATAAGCGTCAGCTTACTCTGAGCAGAATTTGGGGCTTTGCCTGACAAGATGATTATTGCAATATTTAAACAACCCTCAGGGCCCTAATTCACTAGCAATTTATGGTGCATCAAATTCATGACTGCCATCTTAGCAAAACCCATGTGTAGCCTGCCATGAAAATATACTACAAACTGAAATGCATTTACTGTATTTGCTTCACTTCTTTGTTGTGTGCTAAACAGCATAGTAATAGCCCACGAGGCTCGGAGAGTCAGACAAGCTTAGTTCCGAATAAAAAGTGAAAAATCGGGATAAAAAAACAGACTGGCAAAAGCAATCCTGTTGATGCTCCTCTTGCATGTTTTGGGGAAATGGAAACAATGATCTGCACTCTGCTGGCTCTATTGGAACACAACATAGCTTACTACTACTATTGCTGATCACTTTTTATGCCTATCCATCAATTTTGTTATATGAGGTGACTAGGCAATCTGTGATTAACCTTTATTAAAGAACTCATCCAAAGAATCCAAAGCTGGATATTAAGAAATTGGGGGGTAATGAAAGATGAAACCAATAGCCTGGACTCAGGGCCAGGTCACATTTTTTTGCTGTCTTAGATGTGATGGAGTCAAAGATGCGCCAGCACAAAATGTGAGTACAACACATATTTTTGCTGCTATACTGCAGAGGATTCTGGGATTCTCCCTTGGTTCATATGGGAAACCAGCCATGGTAGAAATACTGCAAGTGCCAAAACTAATGTGGCTAACAGCCCGCTCTTCTTGAATTATATTACCCCAAGTGCTTCTCTAGCCTGAAAAAAATGGTACAGCTAGCCCTGATTGGATACAACATAAATAATAGACTTTCTCCTTTATATTTGTTCATGAACTCTAAGAGCCAGTTCATACATTTGATGGCCCACATATGGTTTTCTCCAAGACCCCATATGGGGGATTTCCTCTCCTGACTACTGCCACCACCTATGGGGAAACTGCTCCTTCACTGGGCAGTCCCGTGGGGTTTCTTATTTATAACAAATGCTATAAAATTTCTGGGCCTAAGGAACTCTCTGCCACTATAACTCAGAGTTCCACAAGCTGACCCTTTCCCGCTGCCACCAATTCTGTTAGAATACTTAAAAAACCTCCTAGTAGCTGATATAAGAGGCTTAGGTGTGAGATGGGCACCAACACTAGAGACAAGTTGAACAATTAAACAAGTAATTTATTAAAGGGATATATTGTACATAAGGGATCACTAATATTTACTTTAGGGTTTTCAAAAGACTGCTCAGTGACAATCCTTTAGGATTCAAGAGACACTGATGCTGTTCCAAGCCTCTGAGGACTTATTTTACCTGGATGTATGTTTGCAAGACTAAACAGTAACACATGCACCACATGGTGAGCGGGGAAAGGATTAAGCACCAGGGATGTTGAAGAGTCCTTGGTCTCGAGTCACGAGTCGAGTCATGAGTCTTTGGACCCGAGTCTCGAGTCCGAGTCCTTGGTCCAAAATGGTGACTCACGAGTCACGAGTCCTGAGTCACTCCCAAAACTGACTCCACGAGTCCCTATTAAAATCAATGGGGTTTCCCCCCAACAAAATAAGGCTACTTCAGATGTGTGGCTTAAATAAATTCTAGGCACAAGTGTGCCTTTTTATTTCAAAACTCTGCAACTGATTTTGGCAAGAACAGACCAGGCAGACAAACCCAAAATAACCAGGCAGGCAGAGGAGGCAGGGAACCCCAAAGCAGGCAGGCAGAGGCCTTTGTCTTGGACAATTCAACTGTTGAACAGGATCTAGAAGAGACCAGGCAGGCAGAGGAGGCTGGGAACCCCAAACAGGCAGGCAGAGGCAGCCAAACCCAAAATGTCTGACCCTAACCCAAACCCCCCACAACAACACATCAATCAAAATAAATCTCAACACATCATTGGGGCTGTGCTCCTGGTAGCTGTTCATAGTGGCCGAGCAGCGGTGCGCCTCGCTTCCATGCGCTCTTCACCGGTGATCGCGCTCCTTCTGGCACAGCCAGAAGACTTGTCAACAGCCCAGGGATGTTGACGAGTCCTTGGTCTCGAGTCCCGAGTCGAGTCTCGAGTCCCATTAAAAATATTGGGACTCGAGTCCGAGTCGAGTCAGAGGGGGGACTCAGTCCAACTCACGAGTCGAGTCCTCGAGTCTGAGTCCCCATCCCTGTTAAGCACTACACTGATTACTTCTCTGCTCCAAATCTCTCCCGCCCCCCCAAAAAAACTGGCTTGTGCCCTGTTCTAGTTTTGAGAAGGAGCCCACGAGGCAAGAGGTACAGTGTGGTAAGACAGCAAGGCAGGGCCATGGGTAGGTCCTAATGAACAACTTGCTCTGATCCCTTTGTGTGTCTTTTTTCCTTTTCCATTTTGTTTTAGTCTTTTTAATATACATAGTACATTTCTATATATATCCATAGCAATGAATACATATGAAATACATATATATGAAAATACAACTTTCTAGCAATTGTACATAGGCTTCAACAAAAGTGGACCAGATAACCAAATAAGTATCCAGTTGAAGGTGGTGTCTATATGCCACCTATCCACATGTCAAAAGCATTGTAAGGTCCTCAATCCATTGCATTCTAGCGGGTGAGTGTTTATCATTCCAATGTTGTAATATCAGTCTTTTCACTATCAAAAGGGTTTGGAGAATTCATTTACACTGATTGTTAAATTCCAAGAAGTAGGTAGATTATTTATCAGAGCATGTACATCAGCAAATATTAAAGACTGTTCCAGTACAAAATGTATCCATATAATAACCTCCTCCTCAAAAGAAGCAACTACTAGGCATTGGCAAAACATATGTTTAAAAGAAGCATTAGCTGCATTGCACCGCCAGGTATTAGCTGAATTAGACAATCCCTTATTAAAGAGACATTGCAGTGTCCAATAGACACGAAACAATAGTTTTTTGCTGAATAAGACACAGCCTAAGATCCATAGATGTGATAGGCATAGACACCAAAGAGCCGGAATTATTAGACAGAATGGGACGCTCCAGTTCCCTATTCCATTCCTGCTTAAAACCCTGCAGAGTCTTAAAGCGCCAACCCTCTGGCCTGTGCTCCCACCAGGTTCACACCCTGCACCACTGGACTGTCGAGATAGCATGGGAGGCACTTGGGCTCAGGGAAAGGGGCCTGTAAGGATCTGGGCTCCAGCTTGGCAGGCTCTGCTTTGTCAGGTTCCAACTCAGTGTCCTGGGACCAGTCCAGCTCTTCAGCCAGCAGCACAGCATCCTTGGGCTCATCCAGCTCATCCTCTTCCTCCAACTCTGTGCTTGGGGCCAGGGCCATGACATTTTGCAATATTGGAAGTAGTAACCATCAGGGTCTTTGTTGCACATATTTGCATTGTTAAAGTATACTTGCACCCTAAGGTTCTGGCCATGATAATGTGTGATGTTTCTGTTATATCCACCTTAACCTCTGGATCTTAAGAATCAACCCAGGACTTCCTAGAACTGAGAGCTACAAGAGTAAAAGCTCAAGTAGCACCTTGCTGTGCTGGCACAACAGTGGCCACCACGAGGACATTTGCACTCCTCATCCTCCAAACATTTCTGCGTCAATACTTAGAGTCCTATTTGGGTTCTAAGCAGGGTAGAAACAATGCAAGGAGCAGGGATCAGAATGACTACCATGCTTTGATCTGCTCCGTGTGGATAGGGACAGGCCCAGCAGGTATCGTCCCAATTCCACCTCCACTCGTTGATCCTATCCATATTCAGAACATCTGTATGGAGCTTCTGAAGTCCCTTTATGTGGCATTAGAAGCCTATTCCTTGGAACAGCCTTTATAACGGTAAGGACAGATTTCCATGACTCTCTGCACTTGCAAAGCACAGAATGTTGCTACAGCTGTTGCTGCAGCTAAAGTGGACGATTGAAAATCAGATTAAAAATCAGACTGCCAAGTATTCGTTTATTAAACTATCCAACTTGAGTAATTATTCACTGCTGAATAATGATCCCCATAAAAACAGACTGCTTTATAACAAGCTTTTTTTGCGTGCACACACACAGAGCATTTGCACTACGTCACTTTCTTAAATTCATTTTTCTCTCTGTGGAAAATGCCAGCCTTCCCACAGCACATTTTAATTCTGGTAGCCTTTGAAATTATATATATATATATATATATATGGAATTATTACCACTAGTGCAGTCAGATAGGATATTTACAAAGGATTTCACAATCCATTTACAATATCTGCTGTGTTTGTGAATTGGCAAATACTAAGAGGAGCTTAGGCTCTTCAGTGGCAACGCTGAGCATAATCGGTGCAGATCAGATACACATTATCAAATCAAAAGCATTTTATTTATTCATTATGCTGGATCATGAATCATATTTGTGTAAATTCTAATACCGGAATGCAAAAGGAGTGGAAATCCAAGTGCAGCCACACCAGCATGTAATCCCATTATAAGTAATCGCATCCAACAGAGACATAATAGAAGAAGCCATTACATTTTGAGGTACCTTTGGATATTCAAGGGTAACAAAATAGTCAGGCCTATGTGGCAGTTCAACACCAACTCATGTATACTCATCTGAGAAAATCAGTTGGCAGAGCGGGGCAGATTACTGCTAATGGCTCCATTATATACAGAAGCTATAACTGTTAGCTATTTTACATATGGACAAAGGAGAATTTATTTGATGGCCCACAGCCCAGCAGACACCAGAGAGAGAGGATGGCTTCCCTTTAATGCCAGACATTAAGTACTCACATGACTGGGGAAAGGAAAGAGGTGGCATTAATTCTGCATTATTTGGTACAGAAGAGGGTTTAAAATATGCAGTGAGGACATGCATTCAAACAGCAGAAAGGCAGAAGAGAGAGAAAAGTTCTTAAAACTTTTGGGTTCTAAAAAAAAGCCCAGAACGTTAAGTTCTCCTCACTACTATTGCAAAGGCAATGAAGAGAGACTATCATTGGATAGTCATTTGAAGATAAGATGTTTTCTTGCAGAGCATCTATTTGCTGAAGGGGAGGAGGGAAAGGGGAACACAGCTTCTTAACTACTTCTGATCACAGAATGGTTATGTATTTTTCTCACACACATATTTAAATAATTACTTTCATTTACCATACTTAAAGTTAATACTGATCAAGTCTTAATGTAGCATTTAAAAGGAAAGCCTGCTTCAGTTCTCCACGCAATCTCAACTTTATTGTCCTTGCATGTTTGCATTATCATGTCAGGTTTGCTATAATAACCATTACCTTAAAAGATCACGGGATTCTTTCCAAATTACACTGTAATAATATGGAATCGTTATTTCACCCATGACTGAAACACAGCATTTTATATTGCCTTTAAACACGCACACAACCCACTCTTTTTATTCTCCATACACAAAACTGCAGAGAAGGGCTTAGCAAAATTTCACATGATGACCATGCAATCAGATAAAATTAGCTACATCAACTATAATAACCTTTTAAACACTCAAAACAAATGAGTAATAATATAATTATAGTGATAAGAGTACAGAAAGGCTGTGAACTTCATCACATGTGTAAGCTTCACTGAAATCAGTGAGATTTACCTCTAAGCAAATATGTTTAGGATGTTTAGTAAGTATAAATCACTCGGATATTTAGTTTAGATCAGCAACTACTACATTCTCCTAACCTCAGTTCTTGATATAATAGTCTTGGGGATGGAAGAATATTTTGCCATGCAAACTGATCCCCCAATACAGTTGCTGCTTATCAAACTGTAAGTGTTCAATACTTATATGACATACTGTATGCTAAAGAATAGCACTGCAAACAAATTTACCTTCCACCTGCCACGCCTAGCTGTTGTTGCTGGGGAGAGGTTTGCGCGTGGGGGAGGGATGGGGAGTCAGACCACAATCAGGCCATAATTTGCAGCCAATGGGCTTCATGGGGCACGGAGCCAGGATCGCCATTTAAGAGCCAGTCTCCCCTCCTTCTGCCTCTTTCGTTTTTGGCTCCCTCCCTTCCCACCCTGTCAGCAGTGTAAGCTCCTCTGGTTGCCCTTTTGGGGGCTGAGTAGGAATTTTGGCTCATTGTCTTAATTGGCCAGAGGCAATGGGCGAGTTTCGCCTACTCTAGACTGTGAGTCAGGGTGGGATTTCTTAATTTTTTGATTTTTATTCATTCCAATTGGGATTATTTAATTCGGTCACGTATTGTGGGAAGTGCGGAAATCAGCAGTGGGGGCTAGGGTTCTGGCGATCATCCAATGGCACCTTTCACGGTGACTGGCGACAACCTGAGGCTTCCCTTGCTAATGTCATGCGGCCTAGCATGAGGGAGATTGAGCCGCCTTTGGGGTTTACCCTTCTTACCTACATTGGTTGTTTTCTGGCGCCGATGGGAGGGGACACCGGTAAGGCCCTCCAGCTCCAAATGGAATGCAACTAGAGGGCGGCGAGTCAAGGCACTGCCGCTCTGGTTAGGATGCTTTTGCCCAAACTTGTTTCACCGGCCAACGGCTGGTTTAGATTAGAACCACACTTTTCCCTTCGCAGATCTTTGATTTAATAATTGTGGCCCTGATTTGAAGCCATATTTTGTGTTGGCTCTTCATTTTCTCCTCATACGCGCGCAAAAGCACATTGACATGTAATATACATTTTAGATTCAAAAGCCACAAGAAAACTATAACAGTAAAGTATGACATCTGTCAATTTCTTACAATTTCTTCTTCCTTCTTTACAAATGATGCTGGTATTCTTTTTTTTCTTTTGCCATACTTTATTTTATTTATTTATTTATTTATTATATTTTTTAATCGCCCATCTGGCCGGTCACCCGGCCACCCGGCCACTTTAAAATGTGGTATGACTTTGTTGGGGGCTGACAACATTGCTTTGGTGTGGGAGCTGGCCCTCAGGCTGCCAACTAGCCATCCTTACACTATGCAACCTTGGGTCTCCAACATGGTGCCCATGGATACCAATGTGCCCAGAAACACCTCTGTTGGCCTTGCCAGACCCCTACTGGTTCTTATTCTATTTTAAAAGATTTTTTAAAATTAAAAAATAATAATTTTTAACTGGGAGGCTAGCATACTGCAAAGCAAAACACCAGCCTCAGGGCCATCTTTACTTCCAAGAATGCCTCTGAACCCCAAAGACATACTTAAAAATTAAAATGGTGAGTGGCTGTTTTGGTGTGGTGTGTATATTGTCTGTGTGTGTGCATGTGTACATGTGTGGTGTTTTGCAGGGATGGGGACTCGGACTCGAGGACTCGACTCGTGAGTCGGACTGAGTCCCCCTTCTGACTCGACTCGGACTCGAGTCCCAATATTTTTAATGGGACTCGAGACTCGACTCGGGACTCGAGACCAAGGACTCGTCAACATCCCTGGGCTGTTGACGAGTCTTCTGGCTGTGCCAGAAGGAGCGCAATCACCGGTGAAGAGCGCATGGAAGCGAGGCGCGCCGCTGCTCGGCCACTATGGACAGCTACCAGGAGCGCAGCCCCAACGATGTGTTGAGATTTATTTTGATTGATGTGTTGTTGTGGGGGGTTTGGGTTAGGGTCAGACATTTTGGGTTTGGCTGCCTCTGCCTGCCTGTTTGGGGTTCCCAGCCTCCTCTGCCTGCCTGGTCTCTTCTTGACCTGTTCAACAGTTGAATTGTCCAAGACAAAGGCCTCTGCCTGCCTGCTTTGGGGTTCCCTGCCTCCTCTGCCTGCCTGGTTATTTTGGGTTTGTCTGCCTGGTCTGTTCTTGCCAAAATCAGTTGCAGAGTTTTGAAATAAAAAGGCACACTTGTGCCTAGAATTTATTTAAGCCACACATCTGAAATAGCCTTATTTTGTTGGGGGGAAACCCCATTGATTTTAATAGGGACTCGTGGAGTCAGTTTTGGGAGTGACTCAGGACTCGTGACTCGTGAGTCACCATTTTGGACCAAGGACTCGGACTCGGACTCGAGACTCGGGTCCAAAGACTCGTGACTCGACTCGTGACTCGAGACCAAGGACTCTTCAACATCCCTGGTGTTTTGCCTGGATTTGTGTGTGTGTGTTTTGCTGGGGAGTGTTTTACCTGTGTATGGGTTAGGATGTTTGTGATTCTCTGAGCATCACCAGTTTACTTTCTGTGAAATTGGTGTTTTGTTGTGGTTTGTGGGTGCAAATAGTGATTTGGCATTTGGGGATCAGCCCCCACCTCTGTGTTGTATGTAGTCCCTTGTCCAAATTACTTACCTCTGAGCCTCATGAGTTTGCCTTCTGTGAAGTGTGGGTTCAAAGAAGTGGTTTGGTATTTTTGAGTTAGATTCCATCTCTGCCTTGTACTGAGGTTCTTGGGCAAGTTACTTTTCTTGGAGTTTGCCTTCTAGGAAATGGGTGTTTTGTGGCTGGCCACACCACCCATAACAACTATTTTGTGAATGGGCAAGCCCCGCACCCCATGGCAGCCATTTTCTGAGTGCCTATGACACTCTGTCAAAATTCCAGATGTGCTCACCAACCCAAAAAGGTTGGGAACCTCAGAATGGTAATCATGTTGCTAAACACTCCACTCAACTTCTTTGCTCAAAGGAAACTCTAATTTGGTAGCTGATATTTTCTATAACAAGAATTCCATAATCTCTGTAATCTCTGAACTTCTGTGTGTGGTTCTGGCAGTATCCAGACCCTGCTATTTCCAGTTCAGCTACCATGAATAGAACAAAACCAACCATCTGGGCAAGACATAAGACTTGTGTTTGTTGGTTTTATTAAACATGTAAACAGTTTGGAGTAATAAAGAATAAACAACAATCTGTCAAGGAATTTAGAGAGTCCTCATTGTTAAATGGACCAAATTCTTAAATTAGATCTGAATGTAACCGGAAGTATTTCCTAGGGTGCCCTTGAATTCCTGTATATCTGCAGCAGGCTTCTTGGTTAGCTTGTAAAATCAGCTTGATACGTCCCCAGATAGATTTGCATTACTGACCAATGTAGCAGATTCAAGTTGATCTGCCTATAATTTATATTTTATATTCTGTAAAGTCAAGAGGAGCAACAAAATATACATATTATCCATGTCTCTTTAAAGCTATATTCAAATGAATAGCTCAAGCCAAAGCAATTAACATGCATAGTCATGGCTGTTAGGCGTAGAACAAAGAACTGAAGGGACTTCTGAGCCTGGTGGATGCTTATTAGGAAATTAGATTTGGAGGTATATTGGGAGCCACCTTTTACTTTCAATATAACCAAAAGAAATTAGGGAGGAAATTGTGTAGCATAGTTGATGCAATCCTGAATGAACTAGGAAATGTTTAATGAAAACCTGTTCCGAGACTGAAATAGCCTAGGAGCTTCTTACTGTGCAAATACTTATGAGAGAAATATGCAAGGGCAGAAGATTTTTTTTAAATAGTCTGCAAAGAAAATAAGTAAGATATGGGGGATATGCAGGAAAGGAAGTGAAGACTGGGTTGGATTCACTTTAAAGTATACCTGGACAGCTTCCTTGCACCCCTGCTCCCCAGTATTTGATTCTGGAATTCCAATGTTGATGGAGCACTGCTGGAAGAAGAGTTAAGCCAACTTGTGTAGGGTGGCCACTTACATATTGCCAAAAAAGAGGAAATGCATCATCAAAAAAGAGTACACCAATTTGCATGACATTTGCGTATGCAGATGTATATTTATAGGTGTAGATTTAGAAATAATAACTATAATTTAAATGGAAGTGTACAATACATCTCACCATAATCAGGAAGACTGTGACCAGGTGACCTGTATGCTTGCTCAGTCTGCCATCCAGGCACTAAGTATAGATGGGCAACTTCGAGCCCCCTGGCTGCTCTCCTTTCTTATGGTTCTTTGACTTTAAATCAGACTTGGACTGGTCTGCCCACCAAATAGAGGATACCTTCAAATAGAGGCCTGTCCTCTGCCAGTTCTCCAAAGTAGTGGACTGTCCTCTGCAAAGTAGGACACCTGTCCACCTTAGCTTGTGACGGTGGCATACAAATATCTCAAGTAAATAATAAAGCAATAACTCCATCTGCTAACATTAAAAGCAATAATGACATGTGGTAACTTCAAGGCATTGTACTCCTGTCCAACTATTACAAATTGAACAAATGTTGTAGGGTGATGTGTTACTGGCATGTGAAAGCCTCTGAGGAGTGCATAAATGAGTTCTATGTGGGCTTTAGAGTGAGAAAAATCAAACTAAATTTCCTTTCATCAGTATCACTCTATGGACCTCTTAAAATGTTTCTCCTACAGTTTCCATGCAGGGAAAACCCCAGGTACAGTATCACAGTGCATGTGTTTGCTTTGCCACAAGTACATAGTCATGAAGCCATTGCATGCAGCTTAAAATTATTATTTCCCTAGGCAGTCTACCAACCTTAATTAGGCCTTAATTATTATGGCATCTATACCAAGAGCTGAGGCAAACTGATGCTTCACACGCAATCTGGGGGGGAAAGTAGACCAGGTAGAACAAAGTCAAAGAAAAAGCTTAAATAAGTGTTAATTTAAAAATTAAAAATAGAAACCATTTATATGTGTATCTAACTATCTACCTTGACTGTATGAGCCATTGGCCAGGAATCAGTATGAGAAAATCCCTTCAACTTGAATGGACATTGTGAGAAGAAGAAGGAAAATCCAATACAAGGTGGATTTTCCCTGACCCATAAACCTTGGAGCAAATTGATCTAATGTGCTCAAGGTAGACAATCTGATCCTGACTTGTTATCGTGGTTTGTTAATCGACATTAAGCCAGAGTTCCCCGGTTCAGATGCAATGGGGAATTCTGGTTTAATGTAACCCAGGATCTCTGCACTAAAGCTGGTGCATGACAGGAGGAGGAGAGGTGAAGGGAAGGAAGGGAGGAGGAGTAAGATCCACAGTGCTTATCCAGTGCTTCATAAGCCATGGTTTAGGAAGTCATGGATAAATGTCCACCACTCCAAATGCAGCCACTAGGAGGCCTTAGGCAAGCAGGTAACTCTGCGCCTGACTCAGGGCCAGTATGGAGGGTAAGGATTTAGGCATGTGCTGAGGACCCACACTCCAGCAGGGGCCCACTGACAAGAGCCCCCTGGAGTTGCACCTCCTCCTCCTCACCATTGCAACCTGCTTGTTCATTTGCCTCTTGCTCTGGCCCAGACAATGGTGTTGGTAAGAAGGAGAAGTAGATGCCACTGCCTACTTGCTCACTGGCTCTCTCCCTGTCAAGAAAGCAAGTGGTAGCAATGATGAGAAAGAGGATAAGAGCAAAGCAGCTGGTGTTAATGATGGTGAGAAGGTAGACTCACTGAGGGAAGGGGGCCTTTTAGCGTGTCTTGCCCAAGGGCCCTCAAAAACCTGGAGCCAGCGCTGGCCTCAGTGCCCCATTTGCACAATGGGGATAATAAATGTGACCTACTTTACGGTAGATGTAGTTGCAAGGATTACTGAGATAATATATGTGAAGCATTTGGAAAGCTCTATATGCATGCCAAATATTATTACTGAGCAATGAGAACATTGTTGCTCTCATCTGGGTCAGCTCTGGTGGTTTGGGGTAGCAAACATTCCTGCCTGAGCTTCTTCCTTTGCTCCCTCTGAAGAATGGTTTGGAATCATGTTATGGAAGGGCTGCCTTCTCCCACACGAACACCTCACTCACCAGAAGCTTTGCTCTGTGTCGCATCATTGTCAGAGCCAGAGGTTTATTTGGCTGGGATGCTGGACAAGGTCTTTGCAGTCATGGTGGGTGAAAAGTGGGAAAACTCTTCCCTGGGGAGCCCAACTGCAGAGCCCTGCTCTGATGGCCTTTCAGTGAACTATACAAACATTTTTATTTTGCCAGGCCTTTGCCTTGATTTGAGTGTTGCGTTCCCTTGCACTGGGTTTATTGCAGCTGGCTCTAGTTTTAGCTTTCAGTCTTATACTTATTTTATTATTACATCTTATTTATGTAAAGTTCGTTGAATTTTAGATTTTATGTTTTAATGCACTGTAAGCTTTAAAGTGCTCATATAGACAAACAAACAAACAACCAAACAAAGGTCCTTCTCAATGGAGACTGCAGCTGCAATATTCATTCTTTGACTCAGGCTCAGCCTCATCCTTCAGGAGAAAGCAAATCGGATGGAGTAGCTGGCCTCCCTCTTATGACTTGTATCATGCCCATCATCCCTAGCTAAGAAAAATGCCCCAAAGCAGGAGGGCCGGCACACATCTAATGCCGGATCTGGGATGGACTTTTATGCTTAAAGTCAGAAGGTAAGCAAGTCAGGCTAATAACTTTGCAAGGAGGAACTATATGTATAGTAGGCATGACTTCTCACAATATATCTTTAGCTGCTGATTAGTCCAGAGGAAGAGTTGTCACTGTAGAAACATGTTAGAAAGCTGTCCTTTTAAAAAAAATTGAAGAGAGAGAAAACTATAATGAATTATTTGGATTATTTCAGTTTTCCCTATGTTGTTCCTACTAAATTGGTATATACAGAGCAGCTACTCCTCCCCCCCCCATATTTTTTTTATGGCTAGAGACCCCACTTCCTTTCATTTTTTAAATTCAAGATCTATTTATAGAACTTCTCATGCAACTGCTATGGAAATAATACACAAAATGTTTTATCATAACTCCTGATCCAGCATTTTTGTTCAATCATAAGCCATCGCCAAGTACAACTTCAAGCTTGTAGTTCTGCATTTTGTTTGGATGGAACCATACCTGCACATTATGTCTTTTTCTGTATTGGATGCTTGAATACACTTCCTCAGTACAAAGCAGTATAAAGCTTTCACCTCCTTAGCCTCTATGAAAGTTGTCCTGCTGATTTGTCTTCCCATTTATTAACTTTGGTCTTACCATGAAAATTACACATAATTTTGCACTTTAGGCACTAGCCAATTACAGTGATATTTGAGTTCCATTAGCAGACTTCATGCATGAATGAGCCTGTCTACATTCTTCCCACTTGACCAAACTTTACATTTTAACAGTACTATCCTATATATGTTTCCTCAGAAGTAAGTCTCATTGAGTTCAATAGGGGGTACTTCTAGGAAAGTGAGTATAGCATGGGTGGGCAACAGCGGTAGGTCCGAGGGTAGTTTTCACCCCCTAGACACTCACCCCCACCCTGTGGGCTGCACTCCAATTTAAAAAAAAAAAATTACAAATTGGTGCTTTGAAAACAAACTAAATGTGATCCTTCAGTGCTCTGTAGTAGCACGAAATCCACCATTTTTTTGGTTAAAAAAGAATTCACTGCTGCCAAATTCAGCAGCACAGTGTGTGTGTGTGTGTAGGTTGCACTGGGACGTGCATGTGGCCCATGGACTTTGTGTTGCCCACCCCTGGTTTTTTAAAAATACAACTTATATAAGAGTCCAAAAAAAATCTTATGCAGGCCAAGTCAGTACTTAGGCTTCATTTTAGCAAAGGCATTAATCTAGGGAATCAATCCAGTGGTTTCACAGAAAAGGGTGGTTTTGAGAAGGGATTTGAGGAAAGAGGAAGGGATGGTACCATGTAAGTTCCAGGGAGTTCCATATATAACTGGCATCCATGACAAAATGCACAGGAGGCTGCTTTTCCATTAGCATACTAGGAGTTTGGATAATGAAAAAATAACAGCCCGTACAGCAAAATAAGCATCAAGCTGTTGTGTGAATCACCCTTTAATTCGACATAGATCTGCCATGTTCTCTTTTGGATACTGAGAAATACAAGTTATTTTCTTCTTTTAAAAAATTGACTGATACACTTCTGATTTTCTGAAGTTTATGTTCACAGTGGGGAAATATGTAACCAATAAAGTCATTTGCAAACCATTATTATTATTTTTTTCATTAGACACTCTTGAAAACCATCAAAGCCACATCAGGCTACCAAGGTTTTAAGCTTTCACTTAAAACAAACAAAAACACACACTGCATAACACACACATACACACACACACACACACACAGGAAAACATTTTTTTGAATCATTTATGAGTAATGTGGTGGTTTAAAACAAGAAAAAATTACTCTGCAGGTGAAGCTTAAAAAAAAAGCTGCTAGTCAAAAGCTAGCAGGCAAAACGTAGGAAAGCTTTTATC
The DNA here is from genome assembly GCA_021292165.1 of Shinisaurus crocodilurus. Classification (NCBI taxonomy): domain Eukaryota; kingdom Metazoa; phylum Chordata; class Lepidosauria; order Squamata; family Shinisauridae; genus Shinisaurus; species Shinisaurus crocodilurus. The sequence goes on along the minus strand of CM037879.1, from coordinate 83,475,360 downwards.
CAAAATTAAAGTGCTTTGTAATACTAAGGTTAATGGAATGAGAGAAGAGAAAGGGGTAGGGGCACCTAATTTAGTGAAGTTTAAAACCTCCGTGCCAAACCACAGCTAATCAGAATACAATATTTTATCACTGAATATACAGTTTACAATGTGCTGCACAATTATATTAAAAGAAGTTGTATGAGGAAAGACCATTATGTCTTTTCCCCAGGATGTTATATGCTTTGTCAAGATTTTAACTATTCACTTCATAGAAACAGGTAATACAAAAAAATTCTTCGTTCTTGATTGCATAGTTACTATCTACCTGAGTAACATTTGAAATGGAAGTGAAATTAAATCTATAAAGGGTGCAATCTGATCTCCCTCTGACTTTGTCTCAGGGGACATAGGATTGGGGCTGAAAGCCCCTGCGACCTTGGGAACTTTTTCCAAGGTTGCAGTGCCACCGAGCGCCCACCACACACACCCCACCTCATACCCAGCATGGTTCTTTCCGCGCCAGCAGGGAACCGAATACAGTCTTGGTTCCCCCATGGGTGGCACTCCCGGGGGCAGGGGGGGAGGAGCAAGGCTCTACCAGATTCAGAGGATTCCAGGTGGCAACTCAGTCTCTCCTCTTTGAGAGAAGCGGGAAAACATCCAGACAGCCAAAATTGGCCATCTAGATGTTTCTGAGGGTGAGGGAGGGGAGCACAGCGGATATCCTATTCTCCACACTTCTCCCACCCAGCATAGGATGCCTGCAATCTTCTGGGTTTGGAGGGTTGTGTTGCAAATATGCCAAGTTCGTTTGCCCTGGTGTACTCAAACAATCCAATCCAGGCACACCAGGAAGGAGAACAAGTCTGGAAATGGTCCAAAGAGCTTTATTCTGCAGAATAGGGAGACACAGGCGCTCATGCTGCAAACTGTGTCTCACTGAACAACGGATCTTATCAATTTTTATACACTGTCTTCGGCGCATGCGCCAGGCTAACAGAAGCTTCTAGCTGTAATGGAAAAATACTACAGGAGAAGAAACAAAGTTCTTAGACCTGCGCATTGAGCTCTCTCTACTCGAACAGAGGTTGGTCTAGGCCACACTGACATCTCCAGCTTTATACTTCCCTGTCCTTGGCTAGCTCAAGCAGAGGGAGATAATCATTCCATGTTTGTTAACCCATTACTTACTTAATTTTCTTAACACTCCCCCCTCAAAAGGCTTTCTTACAAGCCATATTTATATCTATTCAGCACTTGCAATAACAAAGGGACACACTGAATGCAACAGCATAAGCATACTCCAATTACTATTATACCACGCAATATCCGCAGCCCCTTCCACAGCCATGACAGGTTTATGAACCATGAAGAAAACAGGTCCCAAAAACTTCAGCGGGGTGTTTCATACAATTGTCGAACTGCTGCATGTAGCTGGCTTATATCATGGGCTACCTTCTCATTTTCATCTGGAACGTAAACACAGCATGAGGCATTTAACAATGTAGAAACTCCTCCTCTATCTGCAAGCAACATATCAAGAGCCAACCGGTTTTGTATTGCCATTCGTCTTAAGACACTAACTTCTGTATTTAAACTTCCTAAGGCATCTATTGTGCTATTTGCCACTTGTTCCAACACCATGGTCAATCTTCTTGTCTCTTGAATGGCATAGCCTGCCCCCAACCCTTAAATCACAATCTCAAAATACCTTTGAGTCTCTGACACTTCCCTCCATTTCCTTAATGGAAGTTTCTTATGTACTGTGAATGCTGGAACCAAACTCCCAAAATAGCAAGTCCCTCCCCAATTGGCTGGTAGCACTTTCTAGGCCCTTGAGCCACAGATGAAATAATGGCCAGTCAAGGCCGGCATCTTTTTCATACAAGAAGTGCTCATTGTCCATTGACTATAGTACCCAGTTATATTGAAAGTATAAAACTCTACATCGTGCTTCCACGTCTTACTACCATCAGGTTTTTGGTACCAAGCCCCATTTACGACTATTGACCATTGGCACTTACTTACTCCCACCTTTATTGTACCATTGCATGTCCAACACCAATTTCCCTCCCTTTTTTAGTCTCCTATTGCCCTCAGGGGTTGGTGGTGCTGGCGCCCTCTTCAGCCTCATGTAGTGGATCTACTTGCTTCCTTCTACGACTTGATCAGCAGCACCCAGTCTCTCAGTTGGAAGTTGTGGACTGGAACTGTTGCACAGGCACTCTCATAGGACAGCACTGAAAGTGAATATGTTTAAGGACCAAGGCCCCACCAGTGTGTAAGTATAAGAAAGAGGGCAACTTTCCTGTTCCACTTTCAATATGTAAACTACCGCTATTCTATGAGGAGCAGGTTTAACCATGAAATGTATGGTGCAATATCTATTGACCATGAACCTGCAACTCAGGACTGCATATTCCCTTTCTCAGCTTTGTTCCAGCACTCAGCATCTCCTCCTCTTCCCTGAATGGACAAACTGCAGGAGAGCTTAGTGCATAGCTCATTGGACTGCCATGGGAGGGTGGTGGTGGTAGTTTGGCCAGCAGTCTACAGGAGTACAAATGAAAAGAAAAGAAAACTGCATGCCCATCCTCTAATGGGTGCATTCACTGCATTAGAAACTCGCTGGACCATTGCTACCAAGTCTGAAAACAAGATTTACAGGATAATGGTGCATTATAGTTTGAATGAAACATAATAATTAAATTTCGCTAACTCGGTTAATTGCTTTATCCACTCTCTGTCCATTTTCATTTTAGGACCAAACTCTGTTAAATATACTGTTATCACTTCTTTTATTTCCATTCTGAAGTACATTCAAACACTGTCCCTAGAGTATTTAGTTTTATTAAAATAAAAGCATTTGTAAGAGATCCTTCTGCAATTATTTATAAACAGTCTCCTTTATAAACCAAGAAATAATCTTGTTTGGAGATGGGGGGGGGGAGCACTAACATTGTTGTTTTATTGTAATTGAAAATGAGTTTCTGTCACTCCTCCAAAGAGAATGCAAGTCTTTTAAAGATCTCAATCTTAAATTGGCAAAAGAAAAAAAAAGAAACCTACATCACATGATAAAGAAGAAAGATATCATGACTTCTTTCTTGTGCTAGTGATCTTAGACTGCTCTTTCTTATTATTATTCACCACATTATTCTCACTAACTCCTCAGCAATACTCCACTTTTCTATGTATCCCCTTGATTCAATTAATAGTGAAGAGTCTCATGTACTCAAACAAGAATCATATGCTGAAAAAATCATATGGGACCCAGTTGTGTTTGTCTTTTTTGTCAGTTCATAGTTCTATTCTTTGGAATGGGTGTATTGTACTAAATGAAAACCAAGAAGGTTTGCATGGTGAAACAACCCAGGGTTTTGTTAACCATGGGTTGTTCGGGAGTGAGCAGAAATGAGCAAGTATGCTGGCTCCTGACTGCTCACACGCTGCTGGTGTGTTAAACAACCATGATGTCCAAACCTCGAACTCTGGTTGTTGGCGTAGAAACAACCCAGACCTATAAACCAAGAACAAACCATGGGATATAATTCTGGGTTGTTTCTCCCTCAACAATCCAGAGTTCAGGACCCAGATGATATGGAGAATGTCCCTGGGTTGTTTAGCGCACCAAAAGTGGGCAAGCTTTCACTCACTCCCAAACAACCCTCAATGAACAAACCGTGGGTTGTTTAATCATGCGAATGGAGTCTTTGACATGCCTTTGACATTGGCTTGTTGTGACTGACTCTTGGGTCATAAAGAAATCACGTGGAAGATGGCAACAGTTCTATATGTTTTCAGATGATCAAATGGTATCTGCAGTAATCACATGGCCCACTCATACCATGAATGCACCCTAAGTAAGGGCTCCCCAATTTGGCTCAAGGATCCCTTTGTCTGAAGGCAAACAGCAGCAACAAACCTTTCCTGACAGGCCTGGACTAGCTCCAAAAATCAGGCACCACCCACTTTCACTGTTTTACCCCCCTCTCAGACTGAAGTAGCCAGGTAATTCTGAGGCTGAAGACAGATGCGGGCACTCATCTATTAGGATCTAGGCTGGGACCACCAGCTCATGTCAGATAGGCCACTGAAAAGCAATCAAATGGCAATGATTTTCAATCACTGCTGACAGGAGGGTGGATTCAAACCAGTGACCTAGAGGTGAAATGCTCCATATCCTATTACTAATCCTTGAAATTATTCCTTTTCCCACAGCTGAGCCATGAATGACATAAAAAAGGGGGGGGGGAAATAAATGTGAGTGGAATTGCAATGGGCATGCAGAGCCAGTAATTCATAAAGGGCTAACAAAAATCCATGCCTCATATGCGAATATTGTTATGAGGAAACATTGTGAGGACATTGTTGCTGATTTTGCTGACAAGCATTCAAGAAATAAGAAGCAAAGTCCACACAGATAAGAAGAAGATACAGCTCTGCAATATATTTTGCAACATTCAGAGCTCCCAATTAGAGCCACATTATAGTCAAGAGAATCACATGGTGCAGGTGAGCAGAAAGATTGCACTTTTGAATGATCCTTCCTGTGAAAGACGCCCTGGCCTGAATATAGAAAAATAACAGCAGGGAAAAGGCTGTTAGAAATCTCCATTGTGTTAGGTTTTTATGAGTAAGAAAGGGGTATTTTTTTTTAATATGGGGGGGGGGGGCTTTAAAATATGCAAAAAACAACAACCCAAAAACAACCAACACACTGCAGTCTGAAGTGGTACAGTCCAGCAAGAGCCACAACATATGATTTTTTGGGTTGCTTTGCTTTACTTTTAGTGCTAGGACATGTGGAGCAGTGGCTGGAAGGTGAGAGTTTGGATACAGAATTCAAGCAAATAGTACATGTGGGACAAACATTTCAGAAAATCTCTGTCCTTTAAGTATTCATATATGTCCAATGATCTATTGTAATTTAATGCTTTTGGACTTATAGCATATGATGCTGTAAAAAATGTTTTAACTAGAACTATAACTCTTCAAGCAGTAACCTTACTGCAATGTACCAGTTCTCAGTGGTATACTAAGCTATGAATTGCATCGCTTATTCCATAGGGGGCTGCTGTGTGGATGATGGTTCTTCCTGCCTTGCAATAGGAAATTGCATTTTGAGGCCTTTTGGCACTTTCAAGGTCTATGATCTAGGCCTTCTGGACCAATTTATAAAATGTCTTTGTTCCCTTTTCACAGTGTGCTTAAGGCAAAACCACTATAATACAAATGAACATATATATATATATATATATATATATATATATAAAGCTTTTTAAATAAAGAAGAAACTCCAAAGTTTTTAAACAAAAAAACCCTAAAATCAGAAAAGTTTTAAACAAAACATCCTAAAACCTGAAACACAACAAATCAGAAAGTGTGTGTGTGTGTTTAAACAAAAACAAAAACCATCAGCTAGATAATATACAGTGAAGAAACTTATCCAATCTTCCAGGGAACATGGCTCCGATGTGTCACCATTAAGAAAGTCCTGCTCTGCTTACTAGATAGCAGCAATAATTTAATAAGTGATATGTCAATCAGACTTCCCCAAACACCTGAGGGCATGAGGATGTTCATAAGAGAGAAGGAGCTCTCTAAGCTATGCTAGAAACAGACCATTTATGATTTTAAGGATGCAGTTGACAGGGATGGGGACTCGGACTTGAGGACTCGACTCGTGAGTCGGACTGAGTCCCCCTTCTGACTCGACTCGGACTCGAGTCCCAATATTTTTAATGGGACTCGAGACTCGACTCGGGACTCGAGACCAAGGACTCGTCAACATCCCTGGGCTGTTGACGAGTCTTCTGGCTGTGCCAGAAGGAGCGCAATCACCGGTGAAGAGCGCATGGAAGCGAGGCGCGCCGCTGCTCGGCCACTATGGACAGCTACCAGGAGCGCAGCCCCAACGATATGTTGAGATTTATTTTGATTGATGTGTTGTTGTGGGGGGTTTGGGTTAGGGTCAGACATTTTGGGTTTGGCTGCCTCTGCCTGCCTGTTTGGGGTTCCCAGCCTCCTCTGCCTGCCTGGTCTCTTCTTGACCTGTTCAACAGTTGAATTGTCCAAGACAAAGGCCTCTGCCTGCCTGCTTTGGGGTTCCCTGCCGCCTCTGCCTGCCTGGTTATTTTGGGTTTGTCTGCCTGGTCTGTTCTTGCCAAAATCAGTTGCAGAGTTTTGAAATAAAAAGGCACACTTGTGCCTAGAATTTATTTAAGCCACACATCTGAAATAGCCTTATTTTGTTGGGGGGAAACCCCATTGATTTTAATAGGGACTCGTGGAGTCAGTTTTGGGAGTGACTCAGGACTCGTGAGTCACCATTTTGGACCAAGGACTCGGACTCGGACTCGAGACTCGGGTCCAAAGACTCGTGACTCGACTCGTGACTCGAGACCAAGGACTCTTCAACATCCCTGGCAGTTGAGCATACTACAGTGTGTTACAGTGAGTGTAGATGTGACTTAGGTGGAACCATTCACAGCATGCCATTTTGTCCTCTGTGTTTAAAGGGAAATAATGCAAATTAAACCTGCCATTGAGAAGCAGATGTATAGTCACTCTAAATCAGGGGTGGACAACTTGTGGCCCTTCAGATGCTTGGGCCTACAATTTCCATCAGCCCTAGCCAGTATAGCCAATGGTGAGGGATGCTGGGAGTTGTGGGCCAAAATGTCTGGAGAGCCACGAGTTGCCCACCTCTGCTCTAAATTAAGGACACAATCCTATGTGTGTTTAGACAGAAAACTGTCCTACAACTCCCAGCATTCCCCATCCAGCCATGCTGGCTGGGGAATGCTGGGAGTTGTAGGACAGTTTTCTGTCTAAACATGCATAGGATTGTGTCCTAAAACCCTGTCTACATTAGACTATATAAAATTTTATTCCATCCCCAAAAGAAAAGCAAAATCAGTCAGATTTGCCCAGTATTACCAGTCTATTCCTGATGCATGTGTAATCTTGCAAAAGCTTTTCTTCATTTTCTTGATTAAACTATGTTCCATTTGCAGCACAGAAAAAACTTCATTGTCCGGCTGATGGTCCTGTTGGCCCTCTCACACTACTGGTGCATGAAATCAATTGGTTAAGTATATAGCAGCTATGCGATTAAAGCATATGTTCCGCATTGTGCATTGACAGCTTTAATTTTCATGCCTGCAGATTCTGAAACCTTGTTCGCTGTAGCCAAGGTGCAGGTATATGAAGAGGAACTAATGCACGCTTATTTGCAGCCAATGTACTGCATCTGACTTAATACACATCAACAAATCGGTCCATGTGAATCCTGAATGAAATGTTTTTAAACAGCAAACCGGGATTTGTATGAGCCACCTTGTGCCACCTATTAGCATGGTGGCACTTAATGTTTTTTTTTGGCCTTCCGTCCCTCCCTGTCTTCCCCCACCCTTGGAAATCAACCCATAAGAAGAAGTACCTGGCCTATGCTCTCATCAAAATATTCTATATATACAGTGTCTCTGATTCACTGAGCTGAGAGCTTATTGACTGTCGAAACCTAACATGTTTATAGAACCCAAAGAGCTTAGAACTTGTGGTAAACCTAACACACACACACACACACACACACACTTCCTTTCTCACCCTGAGAGAAATCCTCCCCAGATTGACATCTGCTGTTCAATAACTGCCTAATGAGCTGCTAAGAAACTGTTACCAAAAATTAATGAGAAGTCACAGTTACAATTACCATACTGCAGATCACCTCATTGTATGAGATCGCCATGGACTTGCATCTAGGGATTAAGTTACACCACAAAGACTAGTTAAGCTGTGTAACAGTGTTCCAGCAGACTGCATTGACTCTTTCCTTATGTGTTAGTCAGGGAGCATGAGGTATGAAAAACCTGTTCATGTCATTCTCTCATGTGTAGCACATAGCTGTGATGACATCATTAAGATGGCCACCACTGCCAAAAGCACAAACCTCAATATTGATATATTTGGACTGGTTTCATTATAGAAGCTCTCCTTGGAAAGGTATTTGAAGATAAAGTCACTCAAATTCTCCATGAATTGGATACCACAATTAGTGCAGCTCCATTAGTAGAGGTGTCCAGAGCACCATCTGGTCCAGTTTTATTGGATGAATTTCAGTTATTGAGGCCCGAGGATGCGGACAAGGTGCTTGGCCAAGTCTGGTTGACCACCTGCTTGACCCTTGCCCCTTGCCCCTTGCCCATCATGCTTATTACATCAAATAAGGAGGGGATAGCTGGCTGGGTCCAGGAGGTTGTAAACGCCTCCTTGAGAGAGGGAGTGGTGCCGGCCTCTTTGAAAGAGGCGGTGATTAGGCCACTTCTCAAAAAGCCTAACCTGGACCCGGATGATGTTAATAACTACAGGCCGGTAGCTAATATCCCATTCCTGGGCAAGGTGCTTGAGCAGGTGGTTGCTGGTCAACTCCAGGCACTCTTGGATGAAACGGACTATCTAGGTCCATTTCAATCCGGCTTCAGGCCTGGTTTTGGAACAGAAACTTCCTTGGTTGCCCTGTGGGATGACCTTTACCGGGAGAGGGACAGGAGAAGTGCGACCCTGTTGATTCTCTTGGACCTCTCAGCAGCTTTCGATACCATTGACCATGGTATCCTTCTGGATAGGTTGTCTGGGTTGGGAGTTGGAGACACTACACTCCAGTGGTTCTGATTCCAGAAGGTGGTGCTGGGGGATTACTGCTCTGTCCCTTGGCAGTTATGCCATGGGGTGCCACAGGGTTCTACTTAATCCCCCATGCTGTTTAACATCTACGTGAAACCACTGGGAGAGGTTATCCGGAGGTGTGGGCTGAGTTGTCATCAATATGCAGATGACACACAGCTCTATCCCTCCTTTTCATCTAATCCAGGTGAGGCAGTGGCTCTTCTGAATCAGTGCCTGGGCATGGTAATGGACTGGATGAGGGCTAATAAACTGAGACACAATCCAGATAAGACGGAGGTACTGTTAGTGGGTGGTTCGTCTGCCCAGCTAAGTGATATTCAACCAGTTCTGGATGGGGTTGCACTCCCCCTGAAAGATCAGGTTCGTAGTTTAGGGGTGCTCTTGGATCCACAACCGTCACTCGAGGCACAGGTGAACTCGGTGGCACTGAGCACCTTTTATCAGCTTAGGCTGATATACCAACTACGTCCTTATCTGGACAGAGATAGCCTAGCTACAGTTATCCATGCTCTGGTAACCTCTCGTTTGGATTACTGCAATGCGTTATATGTGGGGCTGCAATTGAAAATGGTCCGGAAACTTCAGCTGGTCCAAAATAGGGTAGCGAGATTATTAACGGGGACTGGCCAACGCGAACATATTATGCCAGTGTTTTCTCATCTGTACTGGCTGCCAGTCTGTTTCCGGGCCCAATTCAAAGTGCTGGTACTAACATTCAAAGCCCTAAATGGCTTGGGGCCAGGGTATCTGAAGGATCGTTTCCTCCCATATGTACCTGCCCGGACACTAAGATCTTTGTCAGCAGTCCTTCTCCGAGAGCCCCTGCCAAAGGAAGTGAGGCAGGTGACTACCAGTAGGAGGGCCTTTTCTGCTGTGGCACCCCGGTTGTGGAATGAGCTCCCCAAAGAGGCTCACCTGGTGCCTACATTGTACTCTTTCCGGCATCAGGTAAAGACCTTTCTATTCTCCCAGGCATTTAATAATAATAATAATAATAATAATAATAATAATAATAATAATAATAAATTTTTATTTCTTACCCGCCTCTCCATCTAGATCGAGGCGGGGAACAGCAGAAAACACAAAACACACAAACTAATGAAACACAACACATACTATGAAAACATCTTAAAATATATTTAAAACATCTTAAAGGCATCTTAAAGGCATCCTAAAATTCTGCCGGATAGGCCTGTCGGAAGAGGTCAGTCTTTATGGCTTGTTTAAATTCCAAGAGACTGGTAAGTTGGCGAATCTCCTCCGGCAGGCCATTCCATAATTTGGGAGCAGCAGAAGAAAAGGTCCTCTGGGTAATACTTGTCAGCCTAGTTTTGGCGGACTGAAGTAAATTCTTCCCAGAGGACCTGAGTGTGCGGGGTGGATTGTATGGGAGAAGGCGATCCCGTAGGTAGCCTGGACCCAAACCATGTAGGGCTTTAAAGGTAATAACCAACACTTTATACTTCACCCGGATTTTAATAAAGTGATTTTAATCACTTTAATCTTGTAGTTGTTTTTAACTCTGTTATTGTAACTTGAACTGTTGCTGCTAGCTTTGCTGTTTGTTATATTTATATTGTATTGTATTTTATGTTTTTAACTGTTGTAAACCTCCCAGAGAGCTTCGGCTATGGGGCGGTATAAAAATGTATTAAATAAATAAAAAAAATTTAGAAACTACAAAACATGCCATTATAATTTGTGATGATTTGCCATTATGATTTGTTATTAGTATCATCATCATCATCATCATCATCATCATCATCATCATCATCATCACCATCATCATCATCATCATCAGGTAAAACCCTGAAAACATTAACAATGGGACGCAAATGCCATTTTAGAGGTACTGTGAATCGGGAAGTGCAAGAAGCTTTAAAATTAAAAGTTTCATTCATTTATGTACTCACACATTATGTATATACAATCTTAATTAATTTTTAAAATGACAAATAATCATGTGATCATGTGGTTACTGGGGCATGGGGGGCACATTGCTGGCCTGGCCCCCAGGCATTCCCATCTTGGCATAGGCATCTGCACTGAAGAAGCCTACGGGGAGTGGCAGCATGTGCACAAGCTTCCATGCAATTGGGACTCCAATCATATGGATGTCTACACACGAGCAACTACTGCTGATTCTTCAGTGCAGATGTCCATGCCAACACATGGATACCTGGGGCAAGAGCCAACAGCATAGCCCTACTCCCCAGTAATTGCATGATGGGTGGGGTCAGCAGTGTGCCCAACGGTGGAGGCCAGCACAGGCCAGCTGCACAGTCTCATTCCTTGGTAATTGACCTTTCTGATGTCTGATTTGTGTCCATTTATTCCTTTGATAGAGACTGGGGCATTTGCCCAATATACTGTAGACTGCAGAAGGACAGTGCTGGCAGATTATACTATATATTACATTGGGTGATGAGCTAGTGAATGAACCCCTCATGTTGTGGCTGACATTTCTTAGTCTTGTAACAGTACCCCTCTGTCTTAGGGGGACAGAGTTGGCATCTGGGTTTGTTGCAGTGTCTGGCCCCTGTGTTTGTGTTTCTGTTACCGGTATGTGGCCTGTTGTTGCTGGTGAGTAGCTGTTTTAGGTTAAGGGTCTGTCTGTAACCAAGGACAGGCCTATCACCCAAGGTGTTCATTCCCACGGCATGCACAAATCTCAGCACAAGGTAGGTTGCAGGCTAAGCATTTGCAGTGTGGAAAACATCCATTCTTAACACATGGGCATTTGATAAACTGCAGGACTGATACAGGAAGACCTGGCATGTCACAAGTCATGTGATTCATTTTATCCACCTGTGTCCTACAAGAGATGGAAGGGTTACTTCTGCCACATCACACTGCAACCATACCAGTACCTGATAGTTTGCCCTCCAAATGGCAAGTATAAGTGCACCTCTTAGAGGCAATTTTTCTCCATGGATCTGTTTCTTAACAAACATCCACCAACACTGTAAAGATAGTTACAGTAATACCTTGGATTGCAAGCATAATTCGTTCCGGAACCGTGCTTGTAATCCAAAACACTTTTATATCAAAGCAAGTCTCTGGCGGGCGTGAGCGGGGCCAATTTCGGCCTGCTACGCCCGCTCAAGGCGAGTGGTTACATCCCTACACTACTTGTATTGCAAGACGTCGCTTGTTTATCAAGTCAAAATTTATTTTAAAAATTTGCTTGTCTTGCAAAACGCTCTCAGACCGAGTTACTTGCAATCCAAGGTATTACTGTAATTTAAACATGGCACAAGAGAGCATCCAATTTGTCCACAATATTGTCAGAGATTGTGCTATGACTTTCAAATGCCTTCAGGGCAATCAGCTTTTTCTTTGCTTGCTGAATTGAATACCTTCCAGTAATATAACTTTACTTCCCCTTTACTGCTAAACTAATAGAATCACAGCCTGACAGGCATGGGAGCCAGGAAAGGCAGATGCTTTTAATGGTCCAAGAGGCAAAAATTCTTTGGTGGTTCCATTTAACTGTCACTGAACAAGATGGTACTGTAAGAAATAAGCACCTGATCCCTGTCAGCAAAACCAAGAGTTGTCAAAAGCTAGAATCACTGCTAGCATTTCCCATGTCATCACCAAGTACTAGAAAGAGCAGGGGCACAGCGAAGTAAGGGTCCCACCATAACAAATTATTTAAAACTGCCATAAATGAGAGCTCCCTCTCTTGGCCTCTTGAGGCAGTGCAGAATCAGTGGTTGCTGATTTCCATCAGGAATTTCTTTACATTAGGTGACAGGTAACACTTAAAGCTATGCTTCTTCATCATTTTGTATGGAGTGACCCTGGATTCTTGCAGAAAGACCTTCTTAAGCAATTGTATACACTCACAAAGTAAGTCTCCTAAGGAACCTTCGAAACAACCATGGATTGATAAAATCTGGAACCACAGTTATGTACAAACTTATTCAGCAAGTGTGAAAAGCAAATGATCTTTTTTTAAAAGAAAAAATGTTATGGTGCCAAGGTTTCTATTTATCTCCTGTGTCCGAAGCCCTTCAAGGTTCTGATTACATTCCAATGAAATACAGACACACACACAGCTCTCTCTCTCTCTCCCCCCCTTTAAATCCCACTTCAAAGTACACCTTTTCCACAAAGCCCATTGGCTTAACCATTTCATCATCACCTGCAGAAACTAACCCTGAATATGTGTAATTGCATTATTTCCCTGTCAGCCAGGCTGCTGTCTTTCCCAAGACAAAGGGCACTGGTATAGAAAACCTCCTCTTCAAAGGCTGGAATGTAGTAACCAATTAATTTTTTCCTCTTCTACACCACCCTGCCATGATAATCCTCCTATTGCATGGTGGACTTTCTCAAGACACCAATGAAAAGAGAAGATGCAGATAGCTGGACTTACCAGCTGGGGAGGAAATATTTAGTCAGCTGATTATGCTTCTAGTCTTGGCCCTCATTTTAAATACTTTACTGGTATTTGTCTTACCCATTTACAATTGAAAAGGGCTCTTGACTGGGCTGTCAAGGTATCTGGCCTTCAAACCCATTTTTTAAAGCACATACATATTCATTTAGGATTGGGATGGCAGTGGCAGAGATTGGGTTGAGACCTGTAAGCATGTTTTGCTTCTGTGTTAAGGAACATGCCCTTTGTCAGATGATGAGAAGTTGTGAGGTTCCTGCCAGATATATTTGGTAGGGGTTTTCTTTGTTGCTGTTTGGCAAAATAGCTTGTCTTTTTTTTTTTTTTTTTTTTTACTTTTTTAAATTGAATTTTCCAAAACAAAAACAAATCATATTTGGCTTCCACCTCTTTGTCTGACAAACATTACCAATCCATATCCAATCTAAGTTTTCTCTATTTTCACAAAAAGAATTTCTATCACCTTTACTAATATTCAAAAATCAAAACCCAAAGTTATTAAATCACCTTCCCTCTTCCCCAAGAAGTCCATCAGCGGTTTCCAGTCTTTCATAAATGAAGATGTATATTTTTTTCTCTAATTAAACAGGTCAATTATAAGTCAAAATAGCTTGTCTTAACTGGACCCTATCAGTTCCCAACCCCTGAAACAAATGCATTTTTCAGACCAGACCTACACAGTCTGTGACTTGGTGTGCACAGCATACAAGCCAGCTGCTGGGCAATCTCCCTGTTTTTTCAAGTCCCAGTCAGACAGAAAAAGCAGGAGGCTTATTAAGGATTGAGTAGACCACCATCCAAGGCTGGCAGACTACAAGTGGTTTGATGGATCGTGGGCTATACAGGTCTGCCTTGAACACTTCTTCTTCCGCTGCCAGATTGGCAGGGTTTCTCCCCGCAAGCCTGGAAGTTTTGTTTGTTCCCATCCTTGCGAATGTATGGGTCACCCTGAAGCCTACGGAGAAGGAATGACTTAACCCAAATCTCCCAGTGACAAATTTCTGAGCTGCTTCTCTTGCTTCACCTATTTCCACCTCCAAGGAATTGCCTGTTAACACAAACAAACAAGGCACGTTAATAATATCCAGCCAGATAGACAGGGATCTATTGAGCCAATTCAAAGGAAGCTAGATAGCAGCTGCTGAAATAGTATAGCTTTTACCTTTGTGCAGTGAGTCATTAGCTCCCTGTTATTTACACTTTCATATAAAGACCTGGCAAGCACTATCCTGCGCGTCAACACGGAGGAAGGTGTGTGTGTGTAAGTGGGTGACAGGATGCAAACGTTAACAGGCACATGGATTGAAAGATCAAACAGAAATATTTTAATCATATAGACCTCAACAACTCCACCTTTTATCACTTTTGAATCAAGAACCAATTCCCTCTTTATGACTTAATTGGATGCCATGGTTTTCAGCTTTTCCGTTCTTGTTTTTAATGTGCTATTATTGTGCTGTGCCAACTTAAATGTTAAGCACCAATATTTTATGTTGAACTGTACACCGTAACTACTTATTTGCAATTTTAAACAGCCTGTTGCATTTATGTAACTTTTTAAATATACCTATGAATGTTCATTACAAAGCCATAAAAGTGGCATTTTTGGAGTTTCGGGAACAAGTTTCTTGAGAAATATTTGCAGATTGCCACCTCCCATGTTGCTCTGGAGGGTCCCCCAAACTTTTGGATAAGATTTTTGTGGGGCACAGGGGGCCAGCAGCACGGAGTGAGCTTTCAGTACAATGCATGAAGGAACTATCAGGTTCAGGTACTTTTGCTGTTGTGGATGAAGTTTCCCACTATATTTTAAAAACAACCAAGATGCTTGTGGCCCCTTAAAGACTAACAAATTTATTCTGGCATAAGCTTTCATGTGGACTATAGTCCACTTCATCAGTTGCAGGGAGTATTATGGAGAGTTTCAGTATTCATGCATCTGATGAAATGGACAGTGTCCACAACAGCCTATGCCAGAATAAATTTGTTAGTCTTTAAGGGGCCACAAGACTTTTGGTTGTTTTTGCTGCAAATACACTAACACAGCTACCCTCTGGAAATGGCTTTATTTTACAAAAGCTTCCATTGCCTTTGTATTGTGTTTTTTGTCTGATTAAGAGCCTGTAATTGTCTGAGTCAGCTTGACTACCTGTAGTAGTTTAGTCCTGTGTACTTATCTTCCCTTCTGTTTACCTTCTCCTGCATGCTCTGAGGGTGAATCAGGCTCCTTGTTCATTTGTTCTTTATATTTGCATTTATCTCTTAGGAGGAAAGACACTAAAAATGCTTGGGAGTTAGCACAGATATCAGTTTGGGCAAAATGTTTCTTCCCCCACTTTGGTCTTTTAGGGGCAGAATAGATAGAATTGCTTCTTTTAACATACCTCAAGGTGATAATACACACACACACACACACACACACTCTCTCTCTCTCTCACACACACACACACACACACACATCCATTTTGGTTCTTCCCTTTCTTAATCTAGCTGTAACCATAACTCACTAGTATCCTACCATGGTCTTAAAGGATTGCACTTAATTTTAAGGTTTTTTTTAAATCTACATATATAATTGGAAGTCCTGCCAGATGTAGCCCTTTATCTGGCTCTTAAGCAGCCACAGATAAAGTTCTAGGCTAGAGTGTCACTGACTTTCAGGGTGGTGAGGGTTCTCCTCAAGATTCAGCACCTCAGGTTGGGGTCTCCACTCCACCTGGTAGAAGGGTCAGATTCCCTCACCAGAGTATGAACCTGAATCAAAAGTGAAGATCAGCACTATTGGCATCAAAGAAATTCCAGCCAACCCTCTTCATAAGCCAAGGCCACCCCAATATTTCTGGGCTCTTTTCTTAGGGTATAAAGGGTTGGCTCAGGGGAAATAAAGCTGAGAATTCACAAGTTAAGTATGAGTCACCCAATTGGTTCCCTACAGCCCAGATCCCTTTGCTTGGATTAAGCCGGATACACCCCTTCTTCCTGACAGTCTCTTGAAACCCCCACAGCCCAGCTGCCCATCCCCCACACCTCCACCGCCCACCAATGACTTCCAAAGGCAAGTCTCTGGCAGCCCAACACACCGGGCTTTCCCATCACATCTCTCTGGGTTGCCAGGCAAGTCCTGCTCCTCGTAGCCCCTTCTCACGCTGTTCAAGTCATTAGACAGAAAGAAGAAGGGATTTGCCATGTCCGGATCCAAAGTTGCATTCACTTTCTTCAGGACTTGCTCCAGAGAATCTGTGTTCAGGTTTTCCTCTGAATTACCAGTGTTGAGAGCTTGATCAAAATTCCATGTGTTCAGAACTTGCTCCAGATACTCTTTATAGTTTCCCATAACCTTTTCTAAAGCAGATTTTTTTTTTCCTGAAGGTAAATTCTGAGTCTCTCTTCCAACCTAGAATAAAGGTCCATCACATGCCCTACACATTTTTTTCATACTTACCGATGCATTTCTGATATTCTGCAGGAATTCAGTTGTTGGCTATAAGCACTTGCCCTTAATTTCTGTGATCAGCGTACTGAGTTGGGATTGGGAAATCTCTCCAGAGAGTTTGGTGAGGTTTTCTTTCTCCATCTTCTTCTCCATCTCTCAGTAATTCTCAGCTGACCTAGTCAGAGGTACTATTCCTCCTCCAGAAACTTCTACATTCTTATGAAGGCAGTTGACCTTCTCTCTCTCCATTTCTAATTCTGCCTGACATTCTTACCTTCTTAGCTCTTCAGCAAATTTCATGTTGACAAGCTTTTCTCTCACTTTCTTCAGAAACTTCAGATGGGCCTTGATTTTTCCTTGTACTCTTGCGAAGCTTCTTCCAGAGGAAACACACTGTGGGCTGGTTGCTCCTTAGATCTGTTGTGCACCACACAGATGGGGTTTGATCATCCTTGAAGAAGAGTTTTAGGGCTCCTGTCACACGTTACTCTCTTTCCTTCTGCTCTTTGCTCCTCCTGATGTTTCTTGGCCACTTCTACTATATTTGTTAGCTAGCAGTTTGGCCCGAAGGTTCTTTGCTGAATCCTTTTGTAACCCCCAGCCTTTTACCTCATTATTCCTCTCTCACAAAGTCCTCCGTCTAACTCAACTGACTTTTCTCAACTGACATTCTCCACCTGACTCCACCCATCATTTCAATCTCCTGCTGCCAATCATTCCTCCAGTCATTCTTCTCTCATGACTTTCTCTACACTGAGAGCAAGAAGTAGATCTGCTAAACTAATCCCTGGCACTGGTTGAGGCAGACTTGGCAGAAATTGTGCTCACACAGTATACATAGTCACTGGATCAAAGTACTCCAGATAGATGGAACAAGTAGTTCATCAGTAGTTCACTGGAGAGCCAGTGTGGTGTAGTGGTGAGAGTGTTGGACTGGGACTTGGGAGATCAGGGTTCTAGTCCCTGCTCAGGCATGAAACTCACTGGGTGACCTTGGGCCAGTAACTGACTCTCAGCCTAACCTACCTCACAGGGTTGTTGTGAGGATAAAATGGAGAGAAAGAGGAGGATTATGTAAGCCACCTTGGGTTCCTTGCAGGAAAAAAGGTGGGGTATAAATATAATAAATAAATAATAAATCACAAACAATTCCCTCAGCTGCAATGGTTGCCTCTCTTAGCTTCTGCACAATGCCTATTTTTTTTTTGCTGCTGTTTCTGCTCCTGAGCAAGAACAAACCAAGCCCCATTTATGTGATCCATTTCTTGTGAAAAAGGTTGGACAGATCCCATGAGCAACTCCTTCTTGTCTAGGCATTGATGTGCAATAGGCCTCCATCAATAGTAAAGGTTATACACGCAGTGGAGGAGGTGTGTGTGTTCCACATCAAGTGCAACCTATTTGCCAAGTGTGAACCAGCCCTTTGTGGAGAATATGTGCATGCCTGCTCTACTAAGAATGGCGACAGTGGTAAGCTCAGACAAGGCAGTTGAGGATGTACCTCCTAGAATGGAGAGTGGCTGATGAAAATGGTACAATGGTACAAAGGAGGCACTGGCTGGGCAGATGCCACAAAGTTACCATAACGTTTGATGTAGTACTATTCAAAATAATATTCTCAACTTCATGGGACAGTTCATCATGGTTAGTTTAATGATGCACTGTTGTGTATTGCCTCTTTAAGAGGCAAGCCCCAGAAGGCCTCAGTGTTAGCAAGCCATGTGAGAGGAATATTTTCACTTTGGGGCAGAAGCCGCTTGGAGCAGTTGGGCCTGGATAATCTCCTGAAAGGCCAGGATAATCCTGGGCCTATATGACTGTACCAGTGTACCAGTAACCAAAGACCAGTACAGTTAAGTTGATAATAATGATTGAAACCACGTGGTGGACTTGTGTGCCTATACGGCCATGATGCCCTGCCCTTGTGTGGGTAATACTCACCCCTCTCTGGTGAATCTGCCTCATCAAATTCTTGGTCCCAAGCCTGTGGAGGTGATTCCACTGCATGCTCCCTAGAAAATCGGCTAGTGCTGGGCTTTGACGGGGCCATGGCACTAATAGTGGCTGCCATTTCTTCTAACTGAGCTGAAAAAGAATGCAGAACATTATCCTTTGATCTGCTACGCATGGAGAGGCCCTGCCCTGCCCGCCCTTTCTTGGCGACCCTTGAAGCATCAAGGTCCTCTTCGTCTGACGAGGAAACACGGGCCGGTGGTGGACGTTTTGCTGGTTGCCTAGGAGCACGTCCTTTGCCCTTCTTGCCTCCCTGATTTTTCTTGGGAGGCATCTGGAGCGGAACCTCAAACTGAAACACTAAAAGAAATTGTTGAGAGTAACAAGATTACGGTAGAACACTGATTAAATTCCTGCCCAGACTAGCTGTGCCAGAACAGTAACGCACAGTAAAATTAAGAAATGAGAATAAAATTGGGGGGGGAGAATCAAATCAATTAATTCAGTTAGTTTATCAGATTGATTTCAGTTTATTTGAAATTTGAAATTTGGGGAAATTTTTTAAATTTAAATTTTTAAATTTAAATTTTTTTAAGTTTATTTGAAATTTGGGGAATTTTTTTTTTGGGGGGGGGAGTAAATCAATTGATTTAATAGATTGATCAAACTGATTCAAGTTTATTTAAATTGATCCTAAAATTGATTAAGTTGATTAATTAATTAAATAATTGATTCAAATAGAATTGTCTCAAACTTCAGATATAATTGCTTAAATTGATTTAAATTGATTATGATCAAAATTGATTAGCCTCTTGCTAAACACAATGGCGCAGCCGCCCGCCTCTAAACAAAAGGCAGCGAAGCACAATGACGCCGCCACCCAGCCGCCCCCAAGCGAGAAGCAACAGGGATCAGCTGTTCCACGAGAAGGATGTGGAGAAGTGAACAAATTCCGTTGCTAAGCAGCGCCGAGAATCAACTGGAGCCGGAACTGCTGGAAACGTAAATAAAGCTGCTGGGAACAGCTGATATGCGGCTGGCCACGCGGCGCAGCGCCGAGAATCAGCTGGAGCCGGGACTACTGGAAGGTAAATAAAGCTGCTGGAAACTCTCTCTAAAATCAGCTGGAGCTGGAACTACTGGAAGGTAAATAAAGCTGCTGGGAACAGCTGATCTGCGGCTGGCCACGCGGCGCACCGGCAGGAAGTAGCCTACTCCGTGAAACTCCGCCGGGATCTCTCTATAAGCAGCGCTGCTTAAATCAGCTGAGAGGCTGCTCCACCGGGTCTTTGGGTATAAGCGACGGGGCAGAATTAATCAGAGGCGGCTCTAAAGCAAAGCTCTGTAACAGCTGATCGGCGGGGCAAGACAACTGGTAATCTGAGGCGGCTCAGAAGCGAAGCCTCTGTAACAGCTGAGCGGCGGGGGCAAAAACAACTGAAAAAACTTTCAGGCAAGCGGAGCAAAAGCAACGAAAAAGAACTCTAAGGCAAGTAAAATAAAGATGAATGGAAATTGCTCGGCTGTGCCAAAGCCGCAAGGCGGCGGACCACGTGGCGCTGCAACGGTATGCCCCCCCCCACAAAACAACCTTACAGCAGCAGTAGTAACAGAATTCAATTATTAATCCCCAATACCTCCACTATTCAGCACTCTTTATTTTGCCAGCCAACAAACACACCCGATCCCTTCCCCAAGCACCCATGCACACGCACACCCACACACAAACAAACAAAGGAACGATACCACGAGGACGATCAAGGAGGAGGACGATGTGATTCAGCTGGAAAACAGGAGCAAAGAGACTGAAGGCGGGAACCCAGGAGCTTAAATAAGCTCTTACCTGGGTCCTCGCCCTTTTGAGCCATTGGCTCATTTCTCGTGACCCACCAGACCAGGTGCTTGCCTCCTCTCTCCTCCCCCACGCGCAAGCCTTCTCCCTGTTCCCACGTAGGGGCCATTGGAAGTTCTTTATACTTGTTTTATAAGTCAAGGAAGATTGCTCTGTGTTTCTGTAAGTTATAATAAACAACTGCTGAGCTTGAAGATATCTGGTATGTGTTGCTGTTTCCCATATACAAAATGCACCAAAATTTGTTTATTGAAATTCACAGTTGTGTGTCCTTACCAGCCCATGGACAAAGTTTTGTTTGAAGATCCCTAGCTGCTACCATCAGTTTCAGTTAAGCACTAGATATATTATTTAACAATGATCCTACTTTCTGTATGAGTATGATTGCTGTTTCATTTGAACGTAAAACTGTAAAAGAAAATTTCAATAAATGTTTGTTTTTAAAACCCTCCAATCACACTGACTTATTTGTTATTATTTTCTTTTGCTTTATAACTTATTCACCATCATTGTCATCAGCTAAGATGTCAGCTTAGTGTTTCTCTAAGCTCTTCCAGTGTTCCAGTGTTTTAACTTTCAATATCCTTTTTAACTGTCCAAGAACAAATAAAATTAATTTGCTTCCCAAATTCTCATTCTAAAACCGATTATAACAATTACCTGCCCAGTCAGTCTGTGTCATTGAGTACAAACAAGTCTGGCATAGAAATCAATTTTATTATCCTTAATTTTATTTTAGACACCTAATTTGTTTTTGCATTTGATACCTTCAGGCAAAAGCATAAAAGACTGCTGATCTCTTGGGTTTTTTCTCCCTGCAGGGAATGTAATTGGACACTATCTGGTCCATAGCACTACTATTCCAAATAATACAAATGAAGCAAATGAAGATGCTAGACTTATGAAGCTATTTAATGTATTTATGGTTAACTTGTGACTATAATCAGAAATAATTACATGAAGATAAAAATGTGAGAGAAAGATTAACAAGTAGGCAGCTTTATCCAGAATACAGTTATACTGATGTTCCTAAGTTTGCTAAATTGCTAATTGCACTGATTTCAATGGATCTGTCAAGGCAGAAGCACCACCCATCAGAACCCGGCTGATTTTTTAGAATAGAAATGCCAGGACATCACACCAAGAAAGAGGGGCACCTAACGGTTAATTTGTTCTTAGAGTTTTAAAGATAGAATAGCAGGGCTCACTCAGGGGTCAGAACTAATTAACTGCCCTGGATGCATGCAGAGAGCCCTAGGTGCAAACAGGGGTCACAAATGTGGGGAAAGTTGCCTAATGCCAGGTGGAGCCAAATCATTTTGCTTAACATTTTACTGCCTGAGGTGAAGGACCAAATGGTGCCCCTCCCAATGTACAGAAGCAGGCTGGCAGTTGACACTTCCCTCAAAACTTGTGATGGGATAGTGTCTTCTTCCACACCGGCGGCAGCAGGCTAGTTTAGGGGGGCCAGGGCAGGCCATGTCATATACACAGCTCTGTCCTCCAACAGAAGGGGACATTTGGGATTTCAGGAGGAACAGCCAGGAGGCTGCCACTGCCACCTCCTAGTATTTGCTGCCTGAGGCAATCGCCTCACTCTGCCCAATGGTAGGGCCAACCCTGCTTGAGGATTTGGCGTCTACAATTTCTGAAGGTCTCAGAGCAAAGAGAGACTCAACATTATCTAGGAAGCAATACCTGTCGATGTAGTCATGTTCACTCATGTGTTACTTCCTCCACACGGCTGTGTTTATGGGTTTCCCTCTGCATGGAGGATTTTAGTGTGTATGGATGCCCCCAATATGATTTAAGATTCAAAATGTAATTAGCAAGTGCATTAGCCAAAAGCCATAGCAGGTGTAAGTCATCCACTTATAATTTCATCTAGAAGACTCCTAAATTCAGACTGTGTCTAGGTGCCCCTTGGTGTAAAGCTCCACTTAACAGAATGGAGACACAATAGGCAGCAATCTTGCATTCTTGTATTAGTGTCTGCTTCCTTTCCAGGCTGTTCGGATTGTTTTCAGGCTCCTTAGGGTACATTTTTTTAGAATCGGTTTTAAAGATTATTATTACATTATAACTCACAACAATTTCAGCCAGGAAGGGTTTTGCTTTGTTTTGGGAGGTATTTTTGGCCTGTGTTTTAATATAACAATAATGTGACTCCAAAACAAATAGCCAGTGACATAAAGAACGTATGAACTTTTGTGCATTATGTGAGGCAGTTACACTCAATCAAGCAGATATAATATTCTGCATTGGCAGCCCCACTGAACTCAAGAAGGTGACACATCAGTAGAAGAGCTAGACTCAGTCATTACAGTTTGAACTATTTATTATTAAAGAGTGTTGTTGTCTTGGTCTCTAGCCAGGAGGCAGGTTTCTATTGTATCGAATTCTTCCTGGTTATTGAAATACTTAAAACCAAAGTTAGGATGTCTTGTTTGATGAAAAAAATTGAGTGAATCAAAATGAATGCAATTCTTTAGGACATTAGCTGCTAGGTGTGAACATGAAATGTCTCTGTTAGACTGTTTTTCAGCTTTCTTTTTTGTCTACTTCTTGTCCCCATCAAATGGATCGATACTGCCTATATTTCGCGCCATATATTTATGAAGAAAAATGTGTTTTTCAGGCATCATCGTTGTAAACCGCCCAGAGAGTTTCAGCTATTGGGTGGTATAGAAATAATAATAATAATAATAATAATAATAATAATAATAATGATTCAGACAGTGAATTTCCTCTTCTTCTTCTTTTTCCTTTTCCTTTTTTTTGCTCTAGAGAATCGTTTTGCTGTTACTTTTGGCAACATGCATCTTAAGATCCATAACTTCGAATCAGTATCAGATGCCTGTCAATGACAGGAAGGGTGCAATCCTATGCACGCTTAGAAAGAAAAAGGTCCTACAACCCCCAGCATTCCCCAGCTATCACGGCTGTCTAGGGAATTCTGGGACCTGGAGGATGACAATATCATGTAAAGCACCCGCAAACTACCATGAGTGAGGAATCATGAGCGCACAATAAATACCTCATGTAGAGAAGCCCTGGGATATTTTAAAGTAAGTGCTAGTATTTATCTTTTATTGTGTGTGTGTCTGCTTCTTTCTGCTTGTATTTTTCTATACATTCCAAGTGGTTTGAGTTTTGTTTCACTCTCCTTTCCCCCAAATTATCTTTAAATGAATTCTCTTTTAGATATGCAAAGATGTGTTACTGAATACCAGGTTTAAAAGTCTCATACTGTAATGGGGGGGGGGGATCATAGATTAACAGTGCACTGCATGTATATTCAGAATTTGTATTTCACTCCCAGTTAAGAGGATATAGGATTGCAGCTGTAACCCCTAGCCAAGAAACAGGTTAGTTTAGGGGGAAATAAAAGGAGAAGAGGCGGAGAACATTCATTTTTCTTTTGGAAAGATCCCAAGCTTCTCTGTGTTCAGAGCCTGTATACTTTTGACTGAAAGAGTGAAGAAGGGAAAGATGTGGTGTGTGTGTACAGGAAAAAAAGTAGAGGATTTTTCTTTCTTTCTGATAATTAGAGCTTCTCACAAAGATCCAAAGGTGTGCTGCTTAAAAACAGCAACAGAGGTTTTAAAGCAGTGTTCTCCAACCTTGGGTCCGCAGATGTTTTTGGCCTACAACATGCTGGGAGTTGTAGGCCAAAAACATCTGGGGACCCAAGGTTGGAGAACACTGTTTTTACGGTTTCTCCTTTCTTTCTTTCTTTCTTTCTTTCTTTCTTGTTTGGGGGTGGGGAAGAGGTGGAAGGGTGGAACCATAGATTCAAGAGCTTTGGCTATTGGGCAATATAGAAATGTAATAAATAAAATAAATTTGCCATCCATATACACTCACTTACCTGGGACTATGTGCTGTTTAAAACAGTGGGACTTACTTCTGAGTAGACAAGCATAGGATTGCACTGTTTAATCCCCAGCCAAGAAATGTGTTGATTTAAAGGTGGGGTGCAGGGAGGAGGTTGAGAAATATTGAGAAATACACTGGGGTGAGTGTCAGAAATTACTTTTTCTTTCATCATCACTACTCCTCTAAAAACAGAGAAATGCTGCCAAAACATGCTAGGTGGGGTGGGGTGGGGGACTTAATGCCAAAATTAATTATTTAATCAAGGGTTACGAGAGAAATATCTACCTTTAGGGAGGGTGGATTGGGTTTGAAATACCTCTCCATTTCAAATCCATTTTTTTATGAGGGAAGGAAGAGAGAGGGGGGGAATTATATGGGAGGAGGAGGAGGATTCTGTAAGCCGCCTTGGGTTCCTTGAAGGAAATAAGATGGGATATAAATAAATAGATAAATAATGGGAGGGGAGAGACATTCATTTTGCTCGAAGTTTGAGAATGCAGCCACAGAACTAGTTGTGTGGAATGAGGATAGCATAGACAGCTGACTTAAAAGAAGTGAGCAGCAGCTCACCACCATGCACTAAAGGGACCCAATGTTCTCCCATGAAGAGTGGTAGAATGTAAATGGCTGGTGTAGATCTGGATTGCCTAGCCATGGCAGCTAAATGGAACCACCATGTTCACAGGGAATACATCCAAAAATACCAGATGATGTGGGATAGCAGTGGTTAATTAATGGTGGGTTAAGCACTAGGTACTGGTGAGAAAAGAAAATGCTCTTGTGCAGAGAAGATTGCCGCCTGGGGGTCTTTGGCATGCGTGGTGCTGGGTGGGGACTCTGAAAAGAGGAAAGTGGGGCTCCTCTTCCAAAATATAGTATATGTCGGGGCATGAGACACCTGAAAGTGGGAATGGAATTGACAATATATATACCCTGAGGACTACGCAAACGGGCTGGAGAAAGGAGTCGCCCAGTTCCGTTCCTGCCCTTTGGGTCATTCCAATGGGTCACACACACAGGCCTGATTACATTCCTTGAAGAGTATCCATGTTAATCCACCTCCACCACCTCAGATTGTCTTGGCAAGTGTTGCTCACCAGGCGACGGTTTCTGCCCCAGCAGGTCTCATTTCTTCAGCGGAATTTTTGGGTGAGGGAGAGTAGCGCTGGAGCTGGGCGAGGAAGTGGGATGATCATTGGGGTAGAAAGGAAAGATAGAATTTCTCCTGCCAAAAGCAGTTATCAGCAACCCTTAAATCTACAGATCCTCACACATAGCCGTACATGAGGATTTCTGTGAAGTCACCAGTCGAACAAATAATTGGTGCTTGATTGAGGAGAGGGGTGAGAGAAGAGAGCAGAGTAAGTTTAGAAGGTGGGCCCAAGTTCTTAAACTAAGGGAAGGCCTATCACAGTATGCAGGTGGCAGACTGAGCTTTTAAACAAGAATCCTGAAGTTAGTGGATTCTGCAGATTGTCACGTACGGCCATGATTTTGCTCGCTTTCAATACCTTACATCATCTTGAGTTCTGTGTGATCCCTGAATCATCCTTTCCTTTTAGTCAATTACAGGAACACTCCTTCAGCAGAGCTTTTTCCTCCTCCTCTCTTTCACTCCCAAGGGGCAGTTACTTTGCTGTTGGCAAGGCAGTCTCTCCAGTGCTAATGAGCAGAGTACTTCCTTCCACGTGAAGTGGTGTACAGTCTTCTGATCACATTTCTTACCATCTGTCCGCTCAGTCATATCCTGCACTGAACTCTTGCCCTCACTTTAACTGTGCTTCAGAATCCTCAGACATAACAATGCGTAGACGTGTGTTTATCTACCACAGCCAGAGCAGCCTTGGGGATAATGATTTAATAATTCCTCTTACAGGGATAAAGGTGTTTATAAATATGGATTTAACTGGGTTTTTCCAGTTGGAGATAACTCCACACTGTCCCTAGGTATTTCTACAGGAGACACGATCTATTGCATTTATAAAAGCATCCACTTTGGGGGCCTCTCTTACACATTCTACATCACCTGAAATTATTTTTGAGGATGCACACAACCTAGTGAGCTTGGATCTCTTCCACTGATATCAACAGAAATATTCAAGATAGTCTATGCATTTTTATATTCACTGAAATCCAGCTGTAGAGTTTTCTCCATATGAAAATGATTAGGTTCATTTAAAGAAGATGATAACTGAACAGCTTTGTCTTGTGTGGCTCAGTATTACCTCAATATGATGTGCTGTCACCCAATCTGAATACACCACATTCATATTGTGCATGTGATAATTCCCTTTTGTGATCCTTTGTATGCTCAAGGAGATTTCCCCAGAACTTTAGACGTGCCAGTCACCTAGGCACATCCTTATATTGATCCATGCAATCATTTAATCACTGGAATTGCTACATGTGTATGGAAAGGATGGCCTGCTGATGCAATCCTGGGGAGAGGATGCAGGCTAGGTCCCCAAAAAATACAAAAGCAAGAGCGATAATGTTTGCATATGCAGAAAGTTGTGATATCCCATTCTGCCCAGTATAACGCCCATCGGAATGCAACTTTCCATAAGGATGCAAAAGGATATGGAGGAACTGGTTTATTTACTGCACTTGATCCTCCTGCACAACAGGAATATGAGTGGAGTTAATGAAAGATGGTGGCTAGACGAATATTAGCTAGAAGAAGGCAAGTCATTTGATACAACTGCTTTCCTCTAATCAACAATCCAGCTTTACTGTACACACACATTTCTAAAGTATGGGACAACATCTTCGTGAATTGTCCTACTTACACACTGCTTCTCATGCTAAAGATTGTAAGTGCTCTCTTTCCTTTCCATCTTTGGGAGGGTGCTGTTGCACTCATGTGCTGCTTGTGGGCTTCTCACTGAGGCAGCTTGTTGGCCACTGTGTGAACAGAATGCTAGACTAGATGGTCTGATCATCTAGTCTGATCCAGCATGGCTCTTCTTATGTTCTTAATTATTACAAGGCCCCTTGAATTTTGAAATGTTGGACCCCCTGCCCATTGCTCACAGGATCATTGCTCCCACCTCTAGTCCCCAAGCCCACCTTGTTGAGATCCTTATTTCTCAATCCCTACCAGTGCCCTCTCTTCCTCTTGTGGACTATGCAAAAGAGTGAGGTGGGAAAGACTGAGGATGTTTCTGATCCCTTGTAGGCACATATCTCTGGAATGGTGGGGCCCAGGCATTCTCCAGATCTGCACTACTTATATAGTTGCCACTTCTACATTCAGCTCTGACTTCTTCTTGTGCAGGGCTGATCTAAGGGCTGGGTTTGCCCAAGAAAGTGCTGCTGCTACCCAAGCCTTGACATTTCCTTTTGATGCCTAAGATCAGCTCACATAACACTTTTTATTATACCCATCCATACACCAACTAGAGATAGAGGGATCAGTCTATTTCCAGTCTTGTGCCTGTTTTACATGTGTTTATTCATGTGTTGGTTGGCTCTATCCTGTTTCACCATTAATCTGTGATTTTAAAAAAGTATATTAAGTATGTATTTAAACACATTTTTGAATGCATTTTCTCACAAAATACACATTTCTGATTATATTTTTTTCTCAAAGTATGCATTTTAAACACATTCTTGTAAAAATCACATTTGTATACACATATGGGTATGGTTTTTGAGCCAAGAACTGCATTGCAAAATTTGGATAAGTACGAAATCAGAAGGATAACTGTGTTCTGATCCACCAGGAAGTGCAGATCAGGTTGGTTTGCTTTGAAATGCAGACTGCACAAAATCTTTGGGCATCCCTAGCACAAAGCTTCAACTGTAAAATCATATGTAGAGAGGTGTCTTCTATGGCTCCCTTGTAATTGTGAAACTAAATTTCCCCAGTAGCTCATTAAAACCTGAGCTTAAAATTTTTTAGAAGCATTTTCAGAACGTTTTGGTTAGGCTGGTATTCAATGGCCAGAGTTAAACCAAGAAAGGAGCAATTTATATTTATATCAGGTTTTAGAGGGCCCTTGGGCAAGACACCATCAATGCCCCCCCTCGCTCAGTGAGTCTACCCTCTCACTGCTGTTGTCAACTTCTATTGCTCCTCATCCACTTTCTCATCATTGCTACCACTTGCCAAGGGGTAAGCAGGCAGTGGCATCTATTGCTCCTCCTTCACACCACCTCTGTTGTCTGAGCCACAGCAAGAGGCAGGTGAATAAGCGGGTTGCGATGGTGAAGAGGAAGACTCTCGTCATTGGACCCCTGCTGGGGTGTGGACCCTCAGCAGGTGCCCGACTATGCCTACCCATGCCAAGATTTCAATTTTTATTTTGTCAATTTAACCAGTTTTAAATGTTTTGTCCATTATGTCAGTTCTAAATGCTGTTGACCCCAAGCTGAACCGGTGAGACAGGTTACAAATTGAAATGCATGTACGGAGCAAGCTGACAATGAGAAAGGCAAAGTATTCACACCACAGCATCATGTTCTATAACTGTTGCTTCCTGTACACAATTCACATCCCTGTAAAAACACTTACACTTCTTAAACTTCTTTCTACACTACACACTAAAGAAGGCTGATTGATTGATTGATTGATTGATTAAGAACTCTATCCCATCTTTTAGCACCCAAAATGCCCCCCTTCTTGATTAAAAGCACAAAATACAATAAAAATGATGAAGTAAAAACCAATACAATATATGTCAAATCATTGAAACAGTACTGTAGCATGAAAGGGGCATAAAACAACTGGGTGAACTTAAAAATACAATGCCACAGAAGAGGGTTAAAACAGATGAAAGGCATGGCTGAATAGAAAAGCCTATGCTGCCTTCCAAAAACTCAAGGGAGAGGGAGCCAGCCAAAGCTCTTTTGGGAGGGAGTTCCACAATCAGAGCACTGCTACTGAGAAAGCTCATTCTTGTGTCCCACCGAGTGCACTTACAAAGGTGGTGGAACATGAAGCAGAGCCTGAAGGAGGAGACGGTCCTTCAGATAACATTAAACTATCACATACTCAGTAACTCCTGGCATGCAAAATATTTAAGGTGCGTTTTCAGTTTATATTCCACTTCCAATTTACTCCCTACCAAGCTATATGAAAGCTATCCCAGTGAGGCATACTGGACGCTACTGGGAAAATATTGTTTTATCATATTGTCTACATTTGTGCCGTAGAACTGGGTGACAATCCATATAACATACACCCATCCTGGTACCCTCTAGATGTTTTGGACCACAACTCCCATCATTCCCAGCCAGCATGGACATGCTGGCCAGGAATGATGGGAGTTGTAGTCTAACACATCTGGAGGGCACTAGTTTGGGTAAGAATGGTCTAGACCAGGGCTGTCCAAACTTGGGTCCCCAGATGTTGCTGGCCTACAGCTCCCAGCATACCCAGCCAGCATGGCTAATGGCAAGGGATTCTGGGAGCTGTAGGCCAGCAACATCTGGGGACCCAAGGTTGGAGAGCCCTGGTCTAGACTATTTGGGATTTTAATTATGGTTGTTCAGATTATGCAAATCAAAATCTCAGAGTTTGACCTTTGGATTCCAAATGTTCATTTACCAAAAAAATGTCATTTCCCAAACCTACCACTTACTCTAAAATGCCTCTGGTTCTATTTCATACCATGGCCCAAAAGGAGTGAACCCAATTAAATCCCAAATAGATCCTGAAACCTTCAAAGTGTGCAGTGGTGGGAAGTGTAGTTAAACCCTCTTACTCCCCCTTCACTTAATCAAATTAGTGTTATATTTAATTAAACTTCTTTTGACATAATAAGCTCTCTAGGTTTACATGAGTTTTGAGATAATGTTTTAACCATTCCGGCAACCAGCAGCAAACTATTCACCATTCAGCTCACTGTTATTACTGAGGGACTTAAGCAAGCAATGTGGAGGATTTGGTTTAATTCTATTTATTCTAGTAATTACAGGTGAAAAGGTGTTCATTTTCTGACATTCCCTTTTTAAAATAATGCCTTACTGCTGGTGCTATAGCAATACTGTGATAAGGGCTTTCTCACTTGGTTGTATGCTTTACTAGCAAAATGCCCATCATTATGATGAGGTGAGGCAGATGTGTATAATGCAGGGACAAAACGTACACTTTGAACAGAGGCACACTGCATGACATGTGCACACAAACACACAGAGACAGATAGTGTCCCTGGGCAGTACCCAATGGTGGCTTTGCCTCAGTGGTGAGCATTTCCACTTGCACATGTCTGGGGGTAAATTATTTTCACCAAACTCACTTTAGCTCCCATCCCTCCCCCAAAAGCAGCTCTGGAAGGTTTGGGAGTCCTCTGGAACAGAATAGGATATGGCCTAGAGGGCTGTCTTTCTTTCAGCCCAGTGCAAAGTGAGTGCCCACTCTTCCCTAAGTTTCTTTGAACGTGCGAAAGGACTCGGAGAGGGATGGGGTTAGACTCTTGCACTCAGCACCAAGATACTCTCTGATTTTTCTGTAATGTGTGGTGAACTCAGGGGTGGGGAAGAGATCTTTGTGGTGGGGGTTGTCATGCCCCCGCTGGAGGAATCTTCCTTCTCTGAGGAGCTAGAGCTCCAAGAAACAGATGATGACATGGAACCACCCATATCAGGAGACCTGGGGGAGAGGACCATGGGTCCATCTCCGCAGGAGGAGGCAAGTTCTGCTTCAGCGTCAGAGGCCGAAGAACCACCCAGTCCCAGAAAGCATCATTGCCTTAAGAGGCAAATCAGTAGGGTTCTTGTAAGAAGAAGCATCCGACTCCAGAGAAGGACTTCTCAAGAAGAGGGAACTTCTCAGGAACAAGGCTTGTAATGTACTGCAGCTGAGCACTGGGTGGGGCTCAGGAGGCTCTGGTAACATAAACCTGCATGCCTTTGCTGGAAACAACATCACTGCTGCAGCTTCCGTATCTTGTACCTTGACTCGTGTTTGGACCTCTGTGTTATTGACCTTTGGACTTTTGCCTGATGTTGCTTTTTGGAACTCTGATTATACTTGACTGATATCCTGTGCATTTGACCTTGGCTACATCTCTGATCCCTCTGGAAAATCCATGTTTGCCCAGTAAACTGTGCTTGACTATTGGCTTCAATGGCTTGCTTTGACTTCTCTATTGCAATTAGCTTTGTGTTTACATAACAAAGAGCTGAACTCAGCTGAGACAGGGCAGGGGCGCTGAACAGGGGAGGGGAGGGGATCTTTTTGCTGAACAGCAGCAGCTGTCAGAGTGAGGAGGACTGATCATTATTGGTGCCCTAGTGACCATATTGTGGACTCTGGATTACATGTCTGCTATTGCCAAATACTGACTGAATGGGCCATTGTTAAATAATTGTAAAAAATTAGTTACTACTGCAAAAGCACTGGAAGTCAAAATGATGATGCTGAGCACCAAATATTTACCAAACAGGTGCATAGCCAAGAAATAATCTGGAGAGAGTATTGCCCATCAAAATCAACAAAGGATAATTTGGGAGTGGACATATTTATTTCAGCTATAGGCAAGTCACTGGTAAAAGCTGAGGGAGATGGATGATATAAAGCAAGGAAAGGCAACACAGGGCTGTTCCAGGAAGCAAGCAAGGGTAACAATGACCTGTGCCCCTTCATTGTTCAAACCAAAGAAACAGACCTGACCTGGTCACCTGGAGCTCTTATAGAAGTCAAGGCTTATCGCATCATCTGTTCTGGTCTATTAAGCTGTCATAATGCTTGCATGGGCCATAGACAGGCTGGAGAGCCAGCATGCTTGGAAGCAGGTTGCATATGTACCCACAGGACTAGGGGGTGGGGAGACTCCTGCAGCGGAAGAGGAGGAGATGGAGCAAGCCATTCAAGGTGTGAGAGCCACACGTACACAGTCAAGTTTGCCCATTGCCTGAACAAAGTCAAGTTTGTCTCAGCAGCTTTTATAGCCCTAGGAGGTAAAGGGAAACCAATCAGCTAACGAAGTTAGTGGAATCATGCTGGAGATCAGGGATATTTCACCCTGATCTCTTCTCAGTCTTCAGCATGATTCCACTAACTCCATTAGCGGATTGGTTTCCCTTTTTCTCCTAGGGCTATAAAAGCTGCTGAGACAAACTTGGCCTTGTTCAGTGCTGGCATCACAGGTTGGCATTCTTGAGCAGCTGCTAATGACCCACCGCTGCCACAGGCCTATGCTAGGTAACAATGTCTTTGAGCATATGCAGAGTATATTATCCTAAAAGCTGCCAGTGTATTTCATGGCAGAACTGTTAAGAACATAAGAAGATATGAAGAGCTGTGCTGTTTCAGTCCAGCTTTCACTTCCTACAGCGGCAAACCAGATGCCCACATGGGAAGCCCACAGGTAGGGTATGAGTGCAATAGCACCGTCCTGCTCATGTTCTCCAGCAAGTGGTATAAAGAGGCATACTGCCTTTGATACTGGATTTAATAGATAGCCATCATGACTAAGAACTATTGATACCTATTGTACTTTGTATCATGGCAAGATAGGGTGGCCACTTGTGAATTGCCAAAAAAAGAGGAAATGCATCATTAAAATGGACAGTGGACTGTCCTCTGGCAGCCCTTCAAATAGAGGACTGTTCTCTGTAAAAGAGGACACCATGCCCTCTCCCCTACAAAAAAAACCTGGAGCTGGACCTGCGCAAAATGCATGTAAGCATTTAATGTGTCTGCAATGTATTCTTTAAATAGCAGCTGCCGCCACAACCCTAATCAGGACTGCAGCTCTTGAGGAGAAGGGCTTTAACCCTTTCCCCCCATGCCACAATCCCAAAGAATAGCAGCTTCTCCCCAGAAGCAAATAGAAGTTTTGGGTTTGTATGTGTATGTGGATTTTCATCAGGATTGCGATATTGGGGGGAAAGGTTAAAGCCCTCTTCCCCATGGATCCAGTCCCAATCACCCCTCACTCCTCCCAGCTGCTATTTAAGGAACAGAAATCAGGCACTTTACATGTTTACATGCATTGTCTTTCATGACATCCCCAAGCAGCTGTTTCAGGCGGTTGCCTCCCTGTGCCTAATGGCAGGGCTGGCCCTGTCCGGATTATCGATCCTGCAGGTAAGTACTACTTCCCATATTATGAATTTGCAGCATCAATAGCTGAGCTCAAGAACTGATTGTATAGCCAAAGACTAAACTTTACTTTTTAAAAATTTCTTCATTCAGTTGCTCCATATATAAATGATTACTGTTAAATAATGCAGACAGGGATTAATTTAGAACTGTGGATTTTGAACTGAGAAGAGTAATTACAAGGCCACAAGACTCATTTAATGAAGCTTAGCGAAGGTGAAAAATTGGAGAGTAAGAGTAGAGGTAGGGAACTTAGGCAGGGGTTTAGGTTAATAATTTTAAAAATTAGTTTAAGAGAAATGGGCAGGGGTTTAGGTTGATAAAGCTGGATTGGACTATAACCTGTGGGATTATGAACAGAAATAGGATGCTTCGGTTGCAAGGAAGGAAGGGAATCCCTTCAATGAGAACTACAGCATAAAAGTGGGTGAAGATGATGGATTAGATTAGGTAAGAAGATTTTCATTTTTCAATTTTTGTGTCCTATTCTTCCTTTTCTCTAAGTTCAATGTCTGTTCTGGTTATCCTCTTTGGAAGAAACAAAAGTATGAAACAAAATGAGGAGTATTGGAGCACCTTAATATATTAGTGCGGCATAAGCTTTCACAGCCAATGTATAAATGAATTATCATATGCAAATGAGCCTAAAGTGGAGAAAGGGATTCTTATTCCAAGACAACTGGCACTTTTGCTCTGTGTGTGTGTTTGTATTGGGGCAATGTAATTTACTAAGCACATTTTTCTTTAAAACTTTTTCTAAAAGAAATTAAGGG
Source organism: Shinisaurus crocodilurus (assembly GCA_021292165.1). Classification (NCBI taxonomy): domain Eukaryota; kingdom Metazoa; phylum Chordata; class Lepidosauria; order Squamata; family Shinisauridae; genus Shinisaurus; species Shinisaurus crocodilurus. Next base: position 83,441,340 of record CM037879.1, on the reverse strand, counting down.
CATAGTGCTATGCAAGTTTAGACAGAAAAAGGCCTACAACTCCCAGCATACCCCAGCTGGCTGGGGCATGCTGGGAGTTGTAGGCCTTTTTTCTGTCAAAACTTGCATAGGATTGTGCCTTAAGGCTACATGGAATTCATTCCAAGATCATTATATTTTCTAGTGGTGTATCATAGATCATTTAATATAGATTAGTTACTCCAGAACATTTGTGCCCATGGATAATCATAGGTTGTGGGAGCAGCAAGATACTGTGAGGATTCAGTCAGAAGTTATTTTTCAAAACTAATAAGTTGCTGCTCTTGGTCACAACCTCTATTTATCCGCAGCCATGAATGTTCTAGAATAACTAGTCAGGCTGATTTCTCTCACCCTGAGTAGCTTGATAATCTGTAACAACCTGTTAAATGGGAAGGGGAATTTTACCACCCATCAGGTGCAAATGTGTGGTGAACAGTAATGGGTGAACTTACCCCAAATGAGTTTGTTTGTTCGTTCCTCAGAAAGTAATGAATTCATTCATGTAGTCTGAGATGAAATTTAATTCTAGATATCATTCTGTATATATGAGTTTTTGCACATGTGCATTATCATATTGCATCTTGGGAACTGTAGTTAGGAATCGCGTAATGCTTCATGCATCACTACATTATACATCATCATCATCATCATCATCATCATCATCATCAACATCATCATCAGGCGATCACTTGTGACCGAGTAAGATTGTCTTCCAGGATAAAAATTTGCAAAAAGGAGATTTTAAAAGGAGGAAATTCTAAAGAAAATTGTGTAGACTCTAGCGATGGGTCCGTAAGTGACTGTGGAGGCCAATTCTAGATCCACACAGCTTCCCACAGTGAGGACACAGGTTACCAGATGGAAGATGGTCCTGAAAAGGATTCATTTGACGTGCTTTTCGCTTAGCATGTTTCTCCCTTTCACCTTCCACTCGGGCTTCTTCAAAGTCCATAGAACCTTTGTGAAAGGCCAACCTCCAGTTAGATTGTTCATGGGCCAGAGCTTCCCAGTTTTCGATGTTTATATTGCATTTTTTTAGATTAGCCTTATGAACATCTTTACACCTCTTATATTGACCACCGATATTCCGCTTTCCATCCTTGAGTTGGGAATAAAGTAACTGCTTTGGGAGACGGCAGTCAGGCATTCGAACAACATGACCAGTCCACTGAAGTTGGCGTTGAAGGATCATTTTTTCAATGCTAGTAGTCTTTGCTTCTTCCAGTACACTGACATTTGTTCGCCTATCTTCCCAAGTAATTTGCAGGATTTTCCGGAGGCAGCGTTGATTAAATCTTTCAAGGAGGTGGAAGTGACGTTTATAGATAGTCCATGTTTCGCAGGCATACAATAAAGTTGGTAATACAATGGCTTCATAAACCATTATACATACATACATACATACATTATACATATACCCCTTTCAGTGTGGCCTTTTTACATAATGGTTACTCACTGTTGCTGATCAGTTCAGTATGGTGGCAAGGCGAACGGTGCCACTGCATCCTCCTCATGGAGCCAGAGCTACAGTGGCAAAGACAGAAGATTCAAGGTGGATGCCTCACTGGAGGACCCAGGCTGGTGTTAATCCAACAAACTCAGTGCATGCACAGAAACACCATAATTTAGATTGAAGGCTGTGCTTGTTCCAGAGCTTGCAATCTATTCTGAAATGAATTCATGAATTCATAAGCGATTCAAACTTGCTACAAAGGTGAGCATTATGAACATGCACGTTTCAACCAATTACAAAATTCGGCAGCAGCACTAGTGGTGAAATTGCCATCTGTATCCATCTGCTGAGAGGAAGTGAGTTTTGGGAGTATGTGTTTCCATGCTCTGCATTTCTCATGTACTCTCCCCAGGTAGAAAATAATATCTGTCCCAGTTGAATTCCATGCCCTTCTGTACCCAGAATTTCCTTGAACCTATGATATCAAGCCAGGAACAAACAGTGAGTTCAGGCCTTGCAGTTTTGCAGCAAAAGAAAATACAGAGATTTGAGTTTCATGTAACTATAATATTAATGTTTAGACAGACAGACAGACAGACAGACAGATAGATACACACACACACACACACACACACACACACACACTTATTTTATTGCCTCATCTTTAAGGCATTAACTTAAAACTGGAGGCTTTAACAACAGACTCCCTCCACCCCCAGCCTTCATATTTTTGGATGAACCCTCAGCTGGAGATGAGACAAAATAAAATTATGAAAGGCAGAAAACAGAGCCAGAAAAAATGACCTCAGAATCATAATTTTCTCAGCCATCACTGTAACGGAATGCAAGTCTGCGGCAGCAGGGGTGAAATTATAGTACAAATTACCATGCTATGCCAGATAAATTATTCTCTTCTGCACGGTTATTATGTGATAGATAAATAAATAACACTGTTGGACTGATTGACAAAATATAAATGATCTGAAGATAAGCAGAGCACCATGGAAAAAGCACTGCATAGCAACTTACATTTAATTTTGAAATGAGATTTTGCCACAACAAAAGTCACTTAAATGCTCCATGTCTAGGCCAACAACAATTTAACCTAGTGTAAAGTGCTTTTAAACTTGAGGTGTTGCAGAGCACAGTATGTACCCAACAGAAAAAGGCAGACAGATACAGTGAAAGAAAGCAGAGTTAATTACATAATAACAATTAGTGCAAAGTTACAATTGATTATTGTCTAAAAGCCACACCAAAAAATAAACACTGGGCATGTTCTAGTCAAAATTAAGCATTTTAAAGCCCCATTGATTTCAATAGGAAATAGTTTTAACTCTCCTGCTCAATTCAAACTGTGTACCTTTTGCCTAGACTGTGCCCATTGTCCTCAGCTATGAATGTGTGTATAGCACCTACAGATGTGAAGAGTGCATAGAGCATCTTACTGGTGAAATGAGCAGGCACTCATGGTTCAAATATTAAGAATGCCCAAGTCACTGATTTGCTACACCCTGTTTTACTCTTTAACGAATGCACACAAGTATGAGAAGAAATGCTGATTAGCTGACAAAATGCTGCCATCTTTTAATCCAAGATGAACATAAGGAGTCCAGAAAGTTCATTTCAACCTGCTATAATCATGGATGACATACCGCACCCATAATACTTATAAGTATCCAAAATTAGCATCATTTTGATAGCCATCATATCCTTTCCTCTGAACATGTGCTATATAGATTGCATCACATTCCAGCCAATGGAGAACATCAGTATTCATCCAAGAGGTCATTTATTTTCTCTTCAGTGAATTTGATTGGAATCCAAAGTCAGAATTGAAGCTGAGTGTTCACCATGGAAAATTACCTTTGTCCATCATCATTATCCTAGCATATTAGATTTATTTTATTTTATTTTTTGATAAGTGGATCTATAAGATGTTGGCAGCAATGGCTACATTCCTGACTCCTTAACATGGAGGAAAATGCCAACAAGTGACAGCAAATACAAAGAGGCTGGTGAAGATGATTCTCTAGAGAAAGCCCCTTGTCAGACTTTAAGAATGCAGTAAAGAAAAGCAGAAAGGGAAGCAGTCTTAAAATTGAGTTCCACTCTACAGGGAATAAAATTGCTCTCCTAGGAAACCCTAGAGCCCAACAGACTTGGAGAGGGTGTAAAAGAAGGGAGTGGGGAAGAAAGAAATTGGACGGATATTTTTATTTCACGTAACATTATACTAAGGACATATTGTGGCACCTAAATTAAGCATGCAAATTCCCATTCCAGCGGATTCTTTTAGCACCTACACCACGCTAACAAAACTTACAGAAGAAAGTTGTTATATTTTTGAGAAACTTTATAGACGTTGCGTTTGCTGTCTCAGTTCTCCATAAGTGTCCTTTTGCTAGCTATAAAAAGTTACAACTATTTTCTTAACTTGTAAGAGATGGAAGGAGAATATCTTCTCTCAGAACATCCTTTTCCTACATTTTAGGACATTACTGTTGTATAATGTTAAGGCCAGGATAGGGCAGTGCAGGCCTGTGGGATGTTGGGCCCTGCCTCCATGTTTTCATTTAAGCCTTTGCAATTCCTACATAATCCATTCTCTATAGATCATGAGCCCATATAGATGTCAGTTCTACCACACATTCTCCCACACGTCTAATCTTGTTGTGTGGTAAAATAAATTATCCTTGCCTCTTGGCAGGATAATATGGAGCTGCTTTGCACATAATGTTTTTTGGTGTATACCTAAGATTTGTTAGGTGTGTACATAAAAATGTAAAGTGTGAGTGCATAATACAGGTGTCTGGAAACACTTGTCAGAATGGGGTTTTGGCTAGTGCTCTCTATTGAGAGAGCACACTCTGTGGCCAGACTGGGTTTGATGCTGCACAGTGCATGAAGCAGCTCACAGAAACTCATTCTCAACACAATAATTGAGTTTACACTGAATGCATGTAGGGGAAGTGGGATCACAGTAGCACGTTCTAGCCCCTGACCTATGCATATCCACTTCACTATCTGTATAGTGTCTGTACAAGCGTGTACAAGCTAGGCTCCTTCTGCTTGTTTGGGAATCCTGCAGTTTGTATGTGTGTAGGGACTGTACAGTCGAGTGAATCTGCACATGTCAGAAGGCAGTGTTTGTTGCCATAATCCCAGTCCCCCTCCAATCCACATTCACTATATGTACAGTGAAAACATAAGTTCTTCCTTTGAATCATAAGGCCCTGAATCATAAGGATTTCATACCACAGATGTCAACAGCATAGAAAACAAGGGGACCATAGCAGAGGCAGGGAGAGAGGGTCTCACTTTAGCCCATGCCCCAGATCTTTGCTTTGGGGCCCCAGGTATCTCAGAGCCAGGCCCAACCTATCTTGCCGGCTGTGTGGATTCTCTCCCACTGCTTTGCATTCATGATCTTACAGTGGTGGGGATGCTCATGTCAAGGGGTGGATTTTGGATGTTGTGCATGGCTTGTTGCTAGTGGAGCAGGATAATGTGCTTTCAAAGGAATGTTTTCCATTTCAAAGGAACAATATCTCTTACAAGTTAAGAACATCCTCAAGCATGTAGTTCTATGGGTCAACATTTTGCCTCTCATGACCCCTTGGCCCTGCCTTTTGTGACCCATTCTCTGCCCCAGGCCTGTGCCCTGGATCTTTTAGGTACCTAGCACTGCCCCTGGATCACAGTATTCTTTACCACTTCCTTGTGGGTTTTCATGGTCAGGACTAGCTTCCACTGTCCCTGGGATCTCAGTGTCTTGGATTATTATGGTACTTCCCTCCCTGCTACTCCCAATCAGCTGTCATGCCCTATTAACTCCTCCTGCCTGTCCAGCAGGAACTGTTGAACTATGGAACTTGTAGTTCTTAAGAGAGCATGTCACATAGGGTGACACACTTTTCTTCATCTGTCAAACTAGAATATCCTGTACATTCTGTTCTAACACTACTGTTTCTGATTGACTCCAGCAAAGCTCACTAGACAAGATGCCCCATAAAGATACAAGGAAATAAGTTTGCAAAAACATCCTCAAGCATGATTTACAATTTAGCATGGGACTCCTTGGAGCACCCAGGCCTGGGTAAGCCCCCCCCCCTTCTTCCATCTCCCTCAATGGCTGGGTCATATGAATGAGGTCCATGAGTCTCTTTACAATTGGCCATATCCCACAGGGACAAAGATTTCCTATTGCTAGTTTAGATCACCTGAATTGGTATTTCTTTGACTCCACTTCAACCAACAACTCTGCAAAGAGGCAGTTGTGATTTGATGTGTCTGAATTGGTGACCTGCCTTTCAGTGCAATAAACACAATCCCTGATTCCTGTATTATGCCCAGCATTATGCTAAGGGCAAACTAGAAGAATTCAGAAATTATAGTCCCAACAGAGGCATATTTCTTATCACTTGAGTATTGTTTCTAATCCGTGCTACTGATCTTCAGTACAGGCCAAATAGTGGTGCTTATTTTGGATTAATTAATCTAAATTAAGAGTGTTATCTTCTTAAGTATATGCTCCCCAAGGCTGACTGCCCTTAAGGTCACACAAACCTTAATCTAGTAATTAATATCCAAAGTTAAGTGAAAATAACAAGTAGTAAACAAGTGCCAGGGGGCTTTGGCCAATCGTGATTCCTCAACAGATGTCCACCTAGTTTTCCCACATGTTCACAACATGTATCCCATTCACACATTGTGAACATTGGAGAACATGTGGCAGATGTGCTTACCACATAGTGTGAACTGAGCCTCATAACGTACCTTGCTAGACAGACTCAATGTTGCTGGATTTTAATATCAGCAACCAAGGTGGTTTTGTATGCTTTTATCCAAACAGTAACAGTTGCATGATCACCCTGCCAGTACTCGACATGCATTCAAGTGCGAAATGCTCCATAGGTAGGTGGAAAATCCAGAGCAGAGGGAAATGGGAAATCTGATCTAGAACAGAACAGAGTTAGGTCCAAACTTTCAGGAAGCGGTTTATACCTGCCAATCTTGATGAGAAGAAGCAATGTGCTGGTTTGGGATATCTGTTTGGTTTGGGCCAAACTCCATTTATGCCTGCACTGAAGGTGGGAAATATTAATGATAAGGAGGATCACTCCAGAGACAAATAGCTAAGTGTAAAAAAAAAAAAAGCCAGTTGGGCTCAGCATGCTCCACTAATACACACCTGATAAAAAATAATTTCCCCCTCACTGTGAGCGGCTAGTTTTATTAACTACTGATGATAATATGGAATGACGGTGGGGGTGGGGGTGTTAAAATAATAAAACGAAACCCTGCAGGTGAGTAAGACTGATTTTAATAAATGCTGTGGCAGAAATAAATCCCTAGGACCCCTCCTTTCACACTCCTCTTTTTCTCACAGAACAACAACAGAGGAGTCTGCGAGTGTCAGTTGCACCAGCAGGAGACCAGTGACAGGTTGAGCAGTATGGCTGACACGAGTGAAATCAAATCTCAAGGAAAAGTAATATAATGCAGAACATCTAGTATTATAGATTATGGAGAGAGGGGGAAGATGAGTTTCACAGGGGTAGTACAAATATCATTATACACAGCAAAAACACAAGCTAATCAGAATGACAGTTCTGCTAAAAATCAACAAGAACGCAGCTCTGTCAAGTTCATGGCTTATTGAATTATGTGAAGAAATATCACTAACAATTGTACGGCATCACACATTGGTGTTCCCTGCTGTAAGACAGTTAATACATGAAGAGCTATGGTCCAAATAAACCAGTTGCACCAGAACTTCCCAAGCAATTTACTTTCAAAAATACACAAAATAAAGAAACCATTTGCCTGGGAGGGAGGCTCTCAGTTGTTTTGGTAACACTCACTGGGCTTGCATGTCACTACAACCTATTGTGGGTTGCTACCCATGATGGATTGTTGTGTCATGCAAACACAAACCGATTTCCCCAGGGTGGCTTGTGCATGGGCAACAAGCCACCCCAACAACCCCTGGGTTGTTGTAGGAGTTGTTCTACCCACAATGGGTTGTTGTGTCATTGAAACTGGATGAACAACCGCATCATGAGTAGGGGGAATAGGCAAGCGAGTCCGATGCCAAGCGTGGCAAAAAAACAAAACAAAAAACACCTTTGCCTCTCTTGCCATGGGGCTACGAGGCGAGCGCCAGATTGGGGTTGGAAAAAAAATATTATTTTATTTATTTAGCTGCAGTTGAGCAACTGTGAACTTTCATAGTTGTGCTACTGCAGGGATTTGAAGCCTCAGCTGGGGCAGTGTCCAGAGAGGTGCCTACTGCCAAGAGGCAGCAGGTACCAACCCTGGACATTTCCCAAAAGAGGCTCCAAATACTTTCCCCCCCACTTTGTTTTCTTCTTGACAGCTGTCAGAAGCCAAGCTGTCAAGAAAAACCAAAGGCATGAATGATATTTAGCTACAAAAAGGGGGTTTGGGGGGGATCCCCCTTTGCAGCAAGATTCTCAAAATCTCCCCTTTAGTTCCCACCAGGGTGCACATTTTGTACTTTGTCCTGAGCATCTAGTCTCACATGTGCACTCCCCCTCCCTTTTTTCAAGGTCCCTTTAAAAAGGGTTTTTTGTGTGGTAACTGTGGGTTTTGGACTGGGACATACACATACACAGATATATGTCCCAGTCCAAAACCATCCAGTTCCCACTGAAAACCATCTTTTTAAAGGGATCCAGAGTTTTGACAGCTAGCTGTCAAAGCTGCTAAAACTCCTTTTCCCTTGAAAAAAGGGGGGAGTGCACATTTGCACTTTCCCAAGCACCTAGAAGCTCAGGACAAAGTGCAAAACATGCACCCTGGTAGGAACTAGGGGGGGATTTTGAGGATCTTGCTGTGAAGGGCGTTTAAATCCCCCTTTTTGCAGCTAAAGCTCATCGGTGCCTTTGTCTTTTCTTGATGGCTTGCCTTCTGCCAGCTATCAAGGAAAACCAAAGCAGGGGGGATGTACTTGGAGACTCTTCTGGGCAAGGTCCAGGGTTGGCAGCAGACATCCCCCAGACGTTGCCCCAGCCAAGGCTTCAAATCCCCGCAGTAGCACAACTATGAAAGTTCACAGTTGCACAACTGCGGCTAAAATCAAATTTAAAATTATTTTTTTTTGCACATATTTTTTTAACCAAAAATAATTTTTAAAAAATGTTTGGCAACCACGGGCAGCCCCTCCAATGTGCCGCTGGGGCACTTAGAAGGGGCTGCTCATAGCTGTCAAAATGGGGATTCCAAAAGCTGGCTTGTCCCCCCACAAAAGGGAAAAGGGGAAAAAAGACACGGTGAGCCCCAAACCTCTGGGATACCTGCAGAATAAGGAGGGTGCCGCCAACAACCCACCGTGACCCCAATTGCCTGTCAAGGCTCGCGGTGTGTTGTTCACATGACAACCAATCCACTGTGGCTTATTGCCAGGATGGGTTGTCATGATGTGTGAACACGCCCAGTGTGTCCAAAGCCGTGGGTGGGCTGCAGAATGAATGGGCAATCAAGCTCAACACAAACTATTTTTACTAGGCTGCATTTAGTTTCACATTGCATATCCAAGAAGTGACAGTTGCCCCAATCTGTGCACAGAAGCAGAATTCCACACCAGCACATCACAGAACTCACGTATGCCTCACTGAACTTGCTGGGTGGAGAATTCTACAGTTCAAGAAGTTTGGTTTTGGCTATGGATTCAAGTAGCAGATTTTCCTATCCTATTTAATTAAATGCAGTGTGTGTGTGTGTGTGTGTGGTGTAGATAGGCAATATCCTTCTCATTCTCGCTACTTCTCATTTCCTAATTCTGTTCATGTGCTTTTGTTTTGATATATCACAATTGTCTAGTCAATATATATGTCACAAATTCCAAGTCAAGGGAAGTATTGCATAGGCACATTATGCATATAAAGATGGCTTCTTACACAAATGGCAGATGTAACCATATGGATAGGCATATGCATGGTTTACTTGTTCTAAAGTATATGAGGTAATGACCTGATATTTTTTTTCTTATTGAACTGCAAATGGTTATACTAGAATATATATTATACCCATATATCTATATCTACCCATATATCTATAGATATATCAGTATTTGTACTCTGTAGTTTATAAATCAAGTAATTGAATTATATAGAATCAAAGTAACTGTGTGTGTGTGTGTGTGTGTGAGAGAGAGAGAGAGAGAGAGAGAGAGATGAACTTTCAGATGTATATGAAAATATCCCTTGCATATCAATATGAGTTTAGTATTTGGACTTTATTATGACCTTGAGTATAATTTCCATACACATAAAAAATTGATGGTCCCTTTCATTATCTATTCGCCTTTTTCCAGCCCACCTGGCTGCCTCTCCTCCATCACAGCCGCCACCACTGCTTCCTGACTCCTGCATATCATCTTCATGGCCACCCTCCAGGGGGTCTCTGGAGAAAACTCTTCCAGTCTCCTCTGTAAGAAAGCTGATGTGTTTTGTAACTCACTGGAGCTTACTGAAAAACCACAGTCGTTCACTCACACTGAAGAAATCAACATGCTGTTTATTCCTGGATTTGAGGAGTACATATGATGAGAATCCACTGTTCCATGCGTTCCTTTAGATTTCTCAGAAGCTTCTTTATTGGACATTCCAGTCAAACAACCTCTCAATATCTCAAACTGTTCAGTCACCACCACAATTGTTTTAGTCCATGTATTTTGTTTTGCCTTTATTCCTTTTAAAAAATGCTCATCCACCTTATGAAATAATATAATAAGGGGGGGAAAGCTGGTATATGGATAAAAGTGCAACTATTTATTAATATTCAATGGAAGGTAGTTTTTATACTGCAATTACCTTCTTTGAGTTCTAAAGCAGAACAATACAGAAGAAAAACTTCTTTATTAGTGCCTAATAGCACAGCAATTTTAAATATTCAAGTTTCTTTAATAAGGCCCTTTATGAAATGTTGCCTAATTTGACAAGATTAATTATACAATTAATTTAAGACGGATCCCAATTAAATTACTTTTTAAAAACCCTTAAGTACACTGGAACCTAACCTGAAGTGAGCCAGCTATTAAACCTGATATTAATTAGACAGAGATGAAATAATGCATGTTTTGTTAATAGAACAGGCATTAAAAAGTTGGTAAAGATGCATTATTTTATCATTCTAATAAGACAAAGACAAAAAAAATTGGAGATTCATTCTGGACATCAAATAATGAAGACAAAATGGGACTCGGGAGCAATTAAATTGGAGGCTCATTTTAATCCTACTCAGGTAAATACTTGTACGTATTATATTAGTTTCTTTTATTTTTAAGTAATTCTGTATTTGGGGCTTGAATCTACCTATGCATCTACTTTTGCAGTGGTTACCATTAGCCATGTACTTAGGCCCAGTTCTCATGTTAACTTTGTGGCGTGTTTGCCATTGAGATTCAAATTACATGGGATAAGTCAGGATCTGTATATCTGTATATCTGAAGTGGCTTCCATGTGGGTTAAGAATGACTTCAACCATGTTACTGCAACCACTGAGAGGGTTAAAAAAAAATAAAATCACCCAGCCACACATGGGAGACACTTCATAAATGTGGTTTTGCACATGGTTCAGATCCCATGTGTCTTAACTCACACTGCAAAGGTAACATGAGAACCAGGGCTGAGGTTCTTGGCCAGTAGAGCAGAGCTATCCTATTTACAAAACAGCACAGTACAGAATTAACAGTCACTACTGGAGGCAATCCAGAGCCTAGGCACTACCACTCAAAAGGCCCTGCCCTGTGTGTTCATAAAAGACCTCCAGTGGTGGTAGGACATGGAGCAGAGCCTTCCCAAATCTTAAGAGGCAGGCAGAATCATATGGGAGAAGGCATGTGATCATGTCTAGATACTTTAACTTGTAGTTCATTTGTGATTTCTTCTTGGTCATGGTTGGCAACCAATGAGGTATAAATCCAATTAGAACACCTTTGCACCATGATGTCAGATTGGCTAATTACCATGACGACTGGGTGTGGAGCATGTCTTCCAGTTCTTTTCAAATTCATTTATTAGCATATCCTTATTTATTTTTTTTGCATCTGTAAAAGTAACTAGCAGAATGCAGATTTTAGTAATTTGAACTATTTTAACTGAAATTTGAACTGTTTTTGTTGTGTTTTATATAATTTATGAACTTTTTTGAAAGCCGCTCTGAGTTTACTTTATGTAGAAAAGAGGGGTATCTGCTTTTTAATTAATAAATAATAAATGAAATATAGATTTTTATGTTGAACAATAATAAATAAAATAAAATATAGAGTTTGTTAGAATGATGAATGTATGCTGCCTGCCTCAGAACAAACTCTACTCAGATTGGGGTTGGAAACTGAATGGACTTCCTTATTCATACTTTGTAATTCTGAGTGCTTATTTTTATGCTTGAAGTGTACTAAGCAATTTAACATATGCCCAAACTCATGCATGTCCACTAACCAGTATGGACCAAGTCTCCGTAAGTGCATTATGCACATTTCTTTTCTATTTGAATTAGTTTAGTAGCCAGTTTAAACAGGCAATATTACTTGACAAAAATCCATTCCTAAATGGATTTCAAAAAGTGCTGCACTACTTTATTATTTTTTTTATTAAACAAAAGTATTGCTTACGGAAGATAAGTCCATTTGGGAATGGCAATAAAGCATTAACCTATCACTATAGCAAAGCACTCTTGCAGAATCTTAAAAGTAATATGGTAGTATTTCTAAAAGAACCACCACACTTCTGGGAATGAATTCTAGAAACCAGCACACTACTTCAAGAACAAAAACAGAAAAACCCACGGCTAATATTTATGAGCTAATATGCTGTTCACAAGGAATTCCATTATGATTATTTTGTCACGAGGCTCTCTCAAGGTTATCATGGCTACAGTAAACACCACTGAGCTATTTTATCATCCAGAAGCTTATTCATATGAATGATTTATCACTGACCCACAGACTCTACCACCTAGCCTCATCTGAACTATGAACACAGCCTATTGCCTCTTGATCCCTAGCAATGGAGGGCTGATTTAAATGGATCACCCACGGTTTGCAGCACCATCTACAACTGCTGCCGACATTTTCCATGGCTAGAGTAGCATTTAAATGGTTCTTGTCTTGTGGCGTTCTTGCCATGTATGGCCTGCAATGTACAGCTCAGGTGGCTTTTCAGTGATGCTGTATGCAAGAGGCATCGTGTTTTAATCAGCCCCCAAACTTAATTAACAGTGCATGAATTAATACTCACTGCTCACCTAATTAATTCCATTGGGATTTGAAAGCACTCCTAGCTATCTGAATCATCAATGTGGAATGGTTTGGGATCTTGGCTGCAACCCTGCTGCCAGTACAATGTAAGAACAGGCACTAATACTCTGGCAAAAACAGAGTGGCAAGGTCTAGTTCCAAGATTATGGCCCAGTGCTTTCAAAATAGCTAACATAATTTCTATACAAGATCCAATATCAAGCTCTCTGGCAATCAGAATTTCAGGACAACTCAAAATCTCAAGAAAGGGCTAGCAGATTCAGGAAAGAACACTGGATGAGATGGGGGCAAGGAAAGGCATTGGTCAGATGTTGACAATCTAGCAAGATTGTTTTAGGAAGATTCAGAAGTCTCCATTGGTTATTGTTTCTTGGAGGGTTCCAAGCTTGCCATTTTACTAGGATGGAAGGAATAAATGTTGTAGGGCCAGAACAGTTAATTAGACATTACCAAAAAAAGTTTCAAAATCTAGTTCAGACATGGGAACACACAAGAAGTACCAAAACTGACATAAAGAGCCAAACACCATCAAGCTAACATCAACTTAATGTATGCACATTCTGCAAGAAGCCAAGTTCCTGTGACCCATGTTTGCCTGTATGAAAAGAGCTATACTTGGCACATCCAAAGACATGATGTAACAAAGATATCATAAAGTCATCTGGACATTCCATAATTTTGTGATTTGCCAGGAATTGGCCTGCTAAAAAGGTGGAACTATGATATTCTGGGGATACTAAACTAGGTTAATTTAAATAACATAATGCCAAACTAAATTATGGTGTGGAAATGGTTAAACTGGGCCTAAGCTACCCAGTCATCCCACCAGCAAAAAGTGTGTAACTCCTCAAGACTCCTATTTTAGATGGTTTCCAGCATATTTTCTGTACCCTTTGTTCCCAATCCCAACCTACCCAGGCTGAGAATCTAGCATTACACTTCTCTTTGAATGTTCTGAGGCTACAGTTATTGAACATAAAGAGAGCATTTCCCACCATTTTTTTCCCTTTTGGCTTTGGTTTCAATTAAAATTCTGGCACTATGATAACAACAAGCATCATGCTGAATTCCTTCTGGAGCCCTGATTGTTTTGCAGCCAAAAGCCTGTTCGGTTTTACTAAATGCAGGCCCACACAAGCTCTTTTAATTAAATTTAACAGGCTTAGCTGCTGTTCTGAACCCACTTGCCCTCTTTTGCAAGAACCAAACTACCCACAGAAGAGAATCATTGGTTGCTATTTCAACAAAGGGCTTTATAACAACTGGGATGCTTCAACTGGGAAACGTCAGCACTGCAAGAGTCATTCTGAGCTACTTCTATCACAGCAGCAATGGGGGAAATACCCTCTATTTTTATGCTAATTTGGATCTGTTTTTTCACAGGGCTTACTTGGTGTTTTTTTGAGGAAGATCACATTGGGCTATACATTTGTTGTTTGGGTCTCAGCTACATACCCTTCAACATTTCACAGATGAAAATAGGGACACACATGCGAATTTGTAAGAGGCATGGTTAAGCAACATGAAGGTGTGATCAAGAGGGCGTGGCCAGGCAACATGAGGGTGTGGCCAAGGGTATAGCCACCCACCCCAGGATACTCTAATCATTTAAGGGCTCTGACCACTCTGAAGCCACTTTGATCTCCAGACCCATGATGATGATGGTGATTGCTGTTGTTGTCACACCTATGCTCATATGTGGTGGAGTTGTAAAAGTGTATTGGAATTTTGGGGAATTTTTTTTGTAGAAATATCAGAAATTATTGGTATTAATTTAGAGGTCTGCCCAAAATTAGCATTGTTATCAATAACGGAGAAAGTTGTTTATTCTCAAGATACAAAAGAATTAATTGTAAATTTGTTAACGGTGGGTAGATTAATGATAGCAAGGAAATGGAAAATTCAACATGAATTTTTAATGGTTCATGGTTAATTGGTATAAGGAGGTGTGGGAAATTGCCTTAAATGATAAACTAACTTGTAGTATCAAATGTAAAAAGGGACAACTTAAGGAAAATAATTTTAAGGACATTTAGGGATTATTTTTAGATTTTGTTTTAATAAAGGGGAAAGGGAACATGCCATGTCAAGATATGTTGTATTTTTGGAATAATGAACAATAATTGATTATAGAGATAGAAAGTATATTTTGGTCCCGTGGTGATGGGAGCACTATATAAGTTGTATGTATGTCTTTTTAGTTGTTTTATATACTGTTTGGGAAAAAAAATACTTTTTTTTTTAAAGAAATCAATGTGCATGGTGCTTTACCGAGTATAAGAGAACAGTTCCCTGCCCCAAAGAGCTTACAATCTAAAATGTAATATAGAGGTGACAACAAATGGTAGGAAGGGGTAAACCGGAGAGGAATATGCCATTCTTTCAGTCAAACATAACTTTCAGCCTACTTTCCCCACATTGTGCAGGAAACTCCTTAAAGATCTTCCTCCTACTTAAAAAAATGGATCCCTCCATGGTAGCTGTGTTCTCATTAGTAGTTTGCCAAAGAAATAATAATATTTAACATTTAGATATCTCTGAGTGTGCAAAGTGGTTCACAGGCCCACCCTGCAAGCTCCTATTTTCTCCACTCAGAAAAACACACACACACATGTGGGCTCTATTGTACTTTATTAAAAAACAACAACAAGAACAGCACTGTGATTGAAAACTAATGCCAAAATGGAATGATGATGTTTGTTGCTGCTATTTGAGGTAGTTTGAATTTCTTTCTTTCTTTCTCTTGAGGAGGGTGTGTTTTCTGCTAACTCCCTTCTAATGCATTAAAAAAAAAAAATCCAAAATCCCTGCAGAATAATCCTAATAATTACTGTAGAGAGCTTTCTCCATTGCACTTCAGCATGTGTTAGAAAAAGACTTTCACATGGGGTACACAGGTAGAGCCAAGTAAAATTGACCGCTGCTCTGAAAACAAAATAAAAGTGCAATCTTATGCATGTGTACTGAGAAGTAAGTCCTATTATGTTCAATGGGACTTTCTCACAGGAAAGTGTGTATAGGATTACATCCTAAAGTACAGAAGTCCTTTCCATAAAACTCAAACCAGAACAACACAACACAAGCAAAGGAGTTACTGCCCCTTAGTCTCAGTGTCACCAGGGAGCCTGTTTCATTTATTTATTATTTATATATTATATTTATACCCCACCTTTTTTCCTGCATGTTTTATACCAAAGGAAAGCACTCTGCAACATTTAGAAACAAAAGTCAAAGTTACATAGTGCATTGGTTGTGGATTTGGAAAGAAAGAGCAGGTACAAACTTGTACCTTTTATGGCAGGGGTGAGAGTTGTGCAGCTCTCCAGATGTTTTTGCACGGCAACTGCCAGCTGCCCTCACCAGTTGAGCCAATGGTGAGGAATGCTGGGAGTTGCAGTCCAACAACATCTAGAGGGCCACACAATTCCCACCCCTGTTTTATGTATACCAAATATTGACCACATTTGGCACAGAGAAAAGTGCATGGACAAACAGATCTGCTAAAAAAAAAAAAAAAACCACCAATCATTACAGGAAGCTTATACCCATTCTTTAGAGTGGAAATGCAAGGACAACATGATTTACTTTAAATGGTTCTGATATTCCTGCACTTCCAATGTAAGCAGCAGCAATCAGTAGAAAATGTGCAGACAGTAACAGAGTCAAGAAGGTAAGAAGAGGGGGAAAGAGGGGGGGATACACAGGAGGAGTCCTTCCCGGCCTATACTGGCCCATTCAAGGCTACTGTCTTACCTCCTCTGTTGCTGCTGACTGCATCGCTTGTCCTGACTCCTGCGGCTTCAGGTGTCCGCCTGCCAGAGCGCTGCCTTACTGTCTGCCCCCTTCCACTTATTTGCTGCTCTGCACACCTCACCTTTGGTGTGGAGAAAGTGGATAGTAGTTTTTCTCCCTCTCATTCTAGAACCTGGGGTTATCCACTAAAGCTAAATGGTGGCACATCTGGGACAAACAAAATGAAGCATTTCTTTGCATAGTGCATAGAAATAGTTAATGGACTTCCGCTGGCCCCGCACCCTGGGGATGGGGAGAAGTTTTGCACGTGGGGGAGGAGTGGGGAGTCAGGTAGCAGGACAGGTCACTGCCAGCTGAGCCAATAGGCTTGGCTGGGGCGGGGAGATGGGGGGACTCATTTAAGCACCTGTCTCCCCACCCTCAGTCTGGGGGGAGATTCGACTAAGCGAAAGCTTGTCTCTCCCTGTGGTGGGAAGTGCAGGATTAGGCAGTGGGGCTTAGGGTTATGTTATGGTGATCATCCAGTGGCACCTTTCAAGGTGACTGACGGTTACCCAAGGCTTCCCTCGCTAATGTCTTGCGGCTTGGCAGGAGGGAGATTGGGCCATCTTTGGGGTGCTACCTTTCTCACCTACATTGACTGTCTCAAGGCGCCAATGGGAGGCAATGATGGTAAGGCCCTCCAGCTCCACATGGAGTGCAACTGGACGGTGGTGGGGCATCCCGGCTCCGGTCCGGTTAGGATGCATTCACTCAAATCTTGGTTTTTCCCGGCCAATGGCTGGGCTAGGTTAGTACCGCCCTTTGCCCTTCACAGATCTTCAACTCAATAAATGTGGCCCTGATTTGAAACCATATATACCTGTGTCTGACTCTTCATTATCTGACCTATACATGCACAAACTGTGGAATTCACTGCTACAAGATGTAGCGATTGCTGCCAACTTGGAGTAGACAAATTCATGGAGGTTAGTATCTAGTTTTCCTTCTCAAGGCATGATATTACTGATAAGGCTATCAATGGATTAGTCATGATGGCTACATAGCACCTCCAGGATTGGAGTCACCACGCCTCTGAATACCAGTTGCTGGGGAACATGAGTTGGAGCATACTGTTATCCTCATGTCCTGCTTGAGAGCTTTCCAGAGCATCTGGTTGGTCACTGTGGGAAACAGGATGCTGGACCAGATAGGCCTTTCCAGTGTGGCTCTTTTTATGGTCTTATGGTCTTAATCTAGCACAGAGAGGAAGGCATGAACACCTTCTCTTACAAGAAGATGCAAGCCCAGTCCCTATATACAACCCAGGTTGTATGCAGGAACTTGGTTTGCATGAAGATGTCATTCCTTTTGTTTGTTAGAGTTATGGGTTGAATAAGGCAATCTGGAGGTTATTTTTTGACAGCCAAGTTCAGAGCACAAGCCTTTTAAGGGCACAAATTGTGTCAGTCTTCAGAATAAATTCATGAGAAGCTGCCCATTATAACATCATCTAAAGAACTTGTAAACAGGGGACATTATTTGTGACAGAAAAAGAAAATGATTTTTTCACTTCTGTATTTGTTTTATTCTGCTATATCATAGTGCCACCTAGAGGTTATGTAGTGGGAAAGCAGGAAAAGAAACACTCCCTGTGTAGTGCTTGGATCCTAATTCTCAACAAAATGGAAAGCAGATACAATGCATTAACAGCCTCGTGTAGAAATTAGAAAAACCCGAAGTGAAGGCTTACAAGGTTGTGTGTGTGGTGGGAAGGGGTGCATGAGCCTAAAGTGACCCCCTAAATTCCAGGAATGTGTGTGAACTGGCCCTTAGAAATGCAGCCTTTAAAAAGTAGCATGTCAGTTTACCCACAAAGACTCAGATTTAGGGTGCAATCCTATGCAAGTTTAGACAGAAAAAAAGCCTACAACTCCCAGCAGGCCCCAGCCAGCTATGCTGGTTGGGGCCTGCTGGGAGTTGTAGGCCTTGTTTCTGTCTAAACTTGCGTAACATTGTGCCTTTAGCCTAAGCTTTAAGGCTAAAAAGGTATATTAATTCAAACATCATTAAAACTTGAAGCTCTGAATATGTGGAAAAGATTGACTTTATCACCTTAGCTCACAGCTTTCTCATCTAGCAACCACAGATGTTATTTAGCAGGTGAAAATTCTATTAATGTGCATAAAAGAAGGTGAAGGGAACAGCTATAGTCAAATGCTGGAGAATGAGATCATGTACCATCTAAATTGTCAGTCACATTTTATAAAAAGCGTTTTGGACATTTCTCAGCCACAAAGTCTCCAGACTCTGTCTTTGAATTCCTTCTCACAGGCTGATGATGAGATTAGCACGCTTTTGTTGAGCCATGGGAGAACAGTAACACAGAATTTGATAGATAGGCACAGAAGTTGTAATGAAGTTTTCATTGACTCAGTAGAATAGGCAAAGTTCCATGGAGGCTCTCTTTATGTTAGATACCCTGTTGTAAGGGGAACTGTAAGTGAATGTCAAGTGTACATTGCCTAAAATAATTGCTTTCTGGTGATAATTATGGAGACCTTTAATTTTTTTTGCAAGTCACTCTAAGGTTTTGTTTCCTTCATTTTAGTATGTTTCCTAACTAGTCTTCTTAAAAAGAAAATTGTGAATGAGGTTTACCAATAAATGCCAACAAAATGTGATCTGTGTTTGTTTTTATATATACACCTCTCAGTTTAAGAGAGTGATCTTTGACATTGTGCAATCAGAATAACCACCCCCTTCCTCTCTTCCCCCTCCATTGCTCTTTCCATATCAGTCTTTACACTCAAATAATCAAGAACAAATCACATATCTCCATTAATTAGCACATATTCACTTGTAAATGTGTGGTACAACATATAACCAGATTTGGTATTATTCAAGTACTCTATTAATAATATATCTAACAGATGGAAAGCTTTTTAATCTCAGCAGGCTGAAAGCAAAAAGTAAGGTAATTACAACCTCCATTGTGGAACTTCAGTATGCTGATGATAATGTGGTCTCCGCACATTCAGAGGATGATCTCCAAACTATCCTAAATGCTTTTGCAGAAGCATACGGAAAACTTGGTCTCTCACTTAACATCAAAAAAACCAAAGTGCTTCATCAGCAAGTGCAAGCTAACCCTTTGGTGATGCCATCTATCCAGCTTGGCGGGACAATACTGGAAAATGTCGATCATTTTCTCTATCTTGGCAGCTATCTTTCTGTTACAGCTAACATCGACAGTGAAATCCAGCATCGTCTGAGCTCCGCAAGTGCCGCGTTTTCTTGAATGAAACATAGAGTGTTCGAGGATCGGGATATTTGTAAGAAGACCAAAACACTGGTTTATGAAGCCATTGTATTACCAACTTTATTGTATGCCTGCGAAACATGGACTATCTATCTATCCAACTCCTTGAAAGATTTCATCAACATTGCCTCCGGAAAACCCTGCGAATTACTTGGGAAGATAGGCGAACAAATGTCAGTGTACTGGAAGAAGCAAAGACTACTAGCATTGAAAAAATGATCCTTCAACGCCAACTTCAGTGGACCGGTCATGTTGTTCGAATGCCTGACTGCCATCTCCCAAAGCAGTTACTTTATTCCCAACTCAAGGATGGAAAGCGGAATATCGGTGGTCAATATAAGAGGTTTAAAGATGTTCTTAAGGCTAATCTAAAAAAATGCAATATAAACATCGAAAACTGGGAAGCTCTGGCCCATGAACAATCTAACTGGAGGTTGGCCTTTCACAAAGGTTCTATGGACTTTGAAGAAGCTCGTGTGCAAGGTGAAAGGGAGAAATGTGCTAAGCGAAAAGCACGTCAAATGAATCCTTTACAGGACCATCTTCTATCTGGTAACCTGTGTCCTCACTGTGGGAAGCTGTGTAGATCTAGAATTGGCCCCCACAGTCACTTACGAACCCATTGCTAGAGTCTACACAATTTTCTTTAGAATTTTCCTCCTTTTAAAATCTCCTTTTTGTAAATTTTCTTTTTCTTTTTTTTTCATCCTGGAAGACAATCTTACTCGGTCACGAGTGATCGCCTGACTGACTGACTAATAATATCTTGCCTATAATAATCGAAGTGCATGTATGTATGTCAGTCAGCACCTTAGCACCAAGAAAGTGAAACTTAGATACCTGAAACTGAGCATGCATATTAAGGATATCCAAGAGGTGTGTGCCTCAGGGATGTTTTGTTTTTTTAATGCATTATTTAATTTTAATGTGTCCTTATGTTTGAAGCCTGCAGTACCATCTTCAGGCAATAGGTGGCAGACTTCCCCCAAGCAGTGCATTGCTTTGAAGTCAACAGCCAGGAGGAAGTAATCTGAGGGCCAGAGTTATACATCTGCCCCCTCCCTCTGCTGTGGGGCAGCCCCTGTCAAAGTAATGGAGTGGACAGACTCCTCAGAGGCCTATAGGGGACTTTGCTCCACTGAAAAATCTCCCCAAGAAAGGCTCGTCCTCCCTCAACTGTCATCACCAGCAGCTGTTCCAGCAGAATGTACAGAGGGAGATGAGTGGGGAAGCCAAGTCATTCCACCAACCATGCTGAAAGACTACTTAATTTTTTCCTCTTCCCTCCCCATCCCTTTTTCCTTGTTTGTCATATCTTTTTTTTTTTTACTGTAAGCCTGTGAGCATGGACCATCTTGTTGAACTGATTGTATGTAAGCCTCTCCAGGTGGCTTTTTGGCTGCGGAATGGGATGAAAATACTTTAAATAAATAAATAAATAATCCAACCTATGCAAAGCAAGGTCTGTTTGCTAGTAAGAAATAATGATTCTTGTACTGTCCAAATTTGACTATTATCCATTATGAATATCCCAGTGTGTGTACATCCATTCCCCTATATGAAAAGGTAAGTGATCCTTTCCATTGTTGAGGGAAGGCCATATGTGCTGCAATCAACGTAAGTTGGATCCATTATGTATAATAGCAAAAACTCATCAACAAAGCCAACAGCAGTTTGAGCAGGGTGAACTTCCAATGGGCATATTGACAAGACCCCTTCCCACCCCGCGCGCGTGCGCGCGCACACACACACGCACACACGCACATACACACACACACACACGTGCACACACACTTTTTTCTTTTTAACAAACGTGTATCAAGTAATTCTGGTGAACAGGACCAAAACTGAGTAAATTGGACTGGGGAGAAACAATGATTCAACCAAAACATTATTAAATCAATCCAATAATGTACCAGTATAGTTTCCTGCCAAAAAGGAATTTTGTAACCCTTTCTAAATCCCACTTAACAAATTGAGCTTTAACTTGGACAGCGTTCAGAGTTAAATACTCCCTTAAATGGTGTGGCTTGCACTTTTGCATGTTCCCAAGGTGCTAGAATCTCGGGAACAAGTGCAAAAGTGAGGGAACCCTGGGGGCACATGAGCTCCCCCACAAAAACCCAAGGATCTTGCTTCAAAGGGGGTGAACGAATTGCCACCGCCTTTTTGTGAGCAAAGATCACTCGCACCTTTGGTTACATCTCCCAGCTCACACTTTGACAGCTGTCAGATGTAACCAAATTTGGGGGGCGGGGGCGAGGGACTTACCTGCTACCTCTGAGGGGCAATGCCAGGGGGGGGTATATGCTGGACTTTGGCAGTAGACACCCCCCCCCGCACATTGCCTGCCTGAGACTCCCCATCCCTACAACTGCAAACATTTGCAGTTGTGCAAGTATGAGTAATTTAAAAAAATATATATCACAAATATTTGCGAAAATTTCAGGGTGCAATTAAAAAAAAAGAATTAAAAATAATTTTTGCACATGTTTTGTGCAATTCTTTTTTTTTTTTTTAATGCTTGGCAACCATGGGCAGCCCCTCCAACATGCCACTGGGGCACTTTGAAGGGACTGCTCATAGCTGTCAAAATGGGGATCATAAAAGCCGGCTTGACAGCCAGCTTTTGCAATCTCCAGGGGAAAAGATTAAATGGAAAAAAACCACGGCGAGCCCAAAATGGCTCACAGCAGTGGCAGGGAGGAGAACTACTCGTTCCTCTCATGGTGTCACCTGGGATACCCACGGGAGGACCGATGGGGGAGCGGGGAGCCAACAAGCCACGGTGAGCTTCATCGTCTGTCGGGATCACTGTGGGCTGTTCGCACGACAACGATCCCACCATGGCTTATTGCCAGGGTGGGTTAGCATGATGTGCAAACACAGCCACTACCTCTCAAATAAATTAAGTTTCTGCAGGAACAATCCACCTGCTCTTTAAAAGTGTGTCTTTTTATGTGGATATTCAACTTCTATCTAGTATCATGGCAGCCCCCACGGAATGGCAGAGGAGGCAACTATTTTTATAGCGGAAACCATTTTGAGTTTCCTAGAAGTCAAAAATCACCACAGAACAGGGCTTTCTGGGAAAAACAGAACCGTGGCTGCTCTGATTGATTTCCCCAAATAAGAATTGTGCTTCAGTCCTGAAACATAACTGAAACAAAATAGCTAGTTTTGAAGTGGGTGAAATGGCTGAGAAATGGTCCTTGTCAATCCGGAACCGCCCTAGTGTAAACTTAACCCTCCTCAAGTTTCTGAGGTGATTTCTGAATTAAGCTTACTTTTCATAGGTTGCTACAGTCATAAAATGGCTTGATAGGTTTGAAGATTCTTCCACAGATTAGCAATTACAGTTACAGCTATACGTTTGTTGTCTGATAATTTTGTCAGTTTTGAAAATTCTGTCAAAGCTATTAGTGTGGAGCAAGCTAGCTCTCTATATTGATTCCTGTCTGTCTGAGAAGCAGCTTTTAAACCAAGGTCTTCTGGTACAACCACGGCTACCCAAGGACTTCAGCATTCAAAGAGCTGAATTGTTCACATTGTCTTTTACCACATTTGAAAACAATATTTTTGCATGTTGTTCCCAACATCCTTGACCAGGATTGATTGCAGCCCAGATTGCTATTTCTGAGGTATTTTGCCTGCCCATTTATATTTTTGCCTCATGTTTGACGTCAGGTATTTTATTGCCTAATCACATATTTTGAGGTCAAGTTTATTTCTTTTTTCTGTTGACCCCCACACCCTAATCCCACAGGCTCAGCCTCTGATGTGCCAAAATCTGAACCATCAAAACCCATAGTTGCCCACCCATGATTAACCAAAACTCACCAGGCATAAGCTTGAGCAGTAAAATATGTGTTGTGGTTTTTAATGGAGTCTATTTACATACCCACCTGCAAGTGATCAAGTGCTGAGTTATCAAGTCATAAGAAATCAGCTGATAGACATACATGTGGGACTAGGCCCTATATCTCATGAGGAATCTAAGCCCAAGTATTCTGTCCACTACATTCTCTTTAGTCTAATATACATCTTTGGTAAAATCATTAAACAGCATCTCTGAGGGGGAAAGTTGATGGTGGTAGGGCTGATCGTCATCATTTCCTTTTTGTTGTTAGAGCAATAGGCAAGTGAATTCTACAAGCTGAATATGAGGCAGCAATGTGATGTGGGTGCAAAAAAGGCAAATGCTGTTTTGGGCTGCATTAATAGAAGTATAGCTTCCAAATCACATGGGGTACTATTTCCCCTCTACTCAGCACTGGTTAGGCCTCATCTTGAGTACTGCATCCTGTTTTGGGCACCATACTTTAAGAAGGATGTAGACAAACTGGAAAGGGTTCAGAGGAGGGCAACAAAGATGATCGGGGGACTGGAAACAAAGCCCTATGAGGAGAGACTGAAAGAACTGGGCATGTTTAGCCTTCAGAAGAGAAGACTGAGGGGAGATATGATCGCATTCTTCCAGTACCTGAAGGGTTGTCACAAAGAGGAGGGCCAGGATCTCTTCTCGATCATCCCAGATTGCAGGACACAGAATAATGGACTCAAGCAAGTTACAGGAAGCCAGATTCCAGCTGAACATCAGGAAAAACGTCCAGACTGTTAGAGCAATACGACAATGGAACCAACTACCTAGGGAGGTCATGGGCTCTCCCACACTGGAGGGAGGCATTCAAGATGCAGCTGGACAGCCATCTGTCAGGGATGCTTTGACTTGGATTCCTGCATTGAGCAGGGGGTTGGATTCGATGGCTTTATAGGCCCCTTCCAACTCTACCTATGATTCTAAGGTATGAAAGAAAATCTACACTGAAGCTTAGATTTTAGCTATATATAATTCGTGTCTTCCTGCTCCCCATATTTATTCCGGAATGTGCTTATTTTATTTAATTATATTTTTTCTGACTATTTGTGATTTGGTGAGTGCTGCTCTAGGCAGTCAATAGCAATTATACTCAGTGAGAAGAACATACAATGCAAATTAGAGCAATATAGATTTCCTCCCACCCCATCCCTGCTTACTTGAATGTTTAGTTACCCTGTTAGATTTAAACTGAGTACATAATGTCTAATAAATTGCTTTCATTAAAACCTATTAACTGACAGTTAGAAATAGCATTTTAATCTAAAGGAGTGCAACAAAACATTACTTCAATTAAAGGGTACATTGTTAGAGGACTGAAAACTCCAGTTCCAAACCCAAGTGATAGTGCATGATTTTATTTGGCGTAATGGGGTGAGGATGTGCCCAGGGTGCAAAGCAGGAAGAGCACACAAAGAGGTCACTGGCTTTGTTATTAGTCCCTTGGGCTAATCTAATCTGAACCAGGGGTATGTCCAGAGCAGACTTGGTGCCCTCCAGATGTTTTCTACTTCAGCTCCCATCAGCTGCAGTCAGCAGGAATGCTGGGAGCTGTAGTCCAAAACATTCAAAAGGCACCAGGTTGGGAAAGGCTGGTCTATAGAATACAAGGGGTGAACCAGAAGAAGTCCAACACTAGCGGACCCTGACACGTTTTTTCTGTTTCTGTTCTACTCACAGCCTGCAGCAGCCTTCCCCATCTTGGGCCCCTCCAGATGTGTTGGGATCTCAACTCCCATAATTCCCAGCCAAATGGCCATGCTGGCTAGGAATTAGGGGAGCTGCCATCTCAACACACCTGGAGGGCCCCCAGTTGGGCAAGGCTGGTCAGCATTTTCAGCTGTCTGGCTTGATGACTGGAGCCAGATGACTGCTTTAATGACTTCTGCTTTGTAGAGAGGAGACCAGAGCTCAGTGGCAGAGCACCTGCTCTGGCTGCAGGAAGTCCCAACCAGCTGGAAAACAAATTAAAAAGCAGGCAGCAGGTGATGGGAAAGACCTGTGCCTGAGACCCTGGAAAGCTGCTACCAGTCAGGGTTAAAAATATTGGACCAGATGGACAAAGAGCCTGACCTGATAACATATGAAGCTTCCTGGCCAGACTAGGTCAGAGTATTTGTTTGGAATACAAGGCGGCTTCCAATTTTCCTCCAAGGTTCCAAAAACACAGTAAAGGATGGCTGATTTTTTGCATTCCAATATGCCTTGCTTATGGAGTAGATGGGTTGGAAGCAAGAACCAGTCAGTTAGGGCTATACCAGCGGCTTTCGATACCGTCAACCATGGTATCCTTCTGGGCCGCCTCGCTGGGATAGGTCTTGGAGGCACTGTTTTACAGTGGCTCCATTCCTTCCTGGAGGGGTGGACCCAGAAGGTGGTGCTGGGGGACTCCTGTTCGACTCCCTGGCCGTTGGCCTGTGGAGTTCCTCAGGGTTCCGTCTTGTCCCCCATGCTATTTTACATATACATGAAGCCGTCGGGAGAGGTTGTCCAGAGTTTTGGGGTTCGGTGTCACCAGTATGCTGATGACACCCAACTCTAATATTTCTCCTTTCCATCTAATTCCAAGGAAGCTCTTGCTGTGATAAACCGGTGTCTGTCGTCGGTAATGGACTGGATGAGGGCAAACAAACTGAAGCTTAATCCAGACAAAACAGAAGTGCTCCTGGTCAGTCGGAAGCCAGATCAGGGAATAGGGATTCAACTTGTGTTGGATGGGGTTACACTCCCGCTGAAGACACAGGTTTGCAGCTTGGGTGTACTTCTCGATTCAGCCCTGAACCTGGATGCCCAGGTTTTGGTGGTGGCCAGGAGTGCATTTGCACAGTTAAAGCTAGTGCGCCAGCTGCGCCCATTCCTGGAGATGTCTGATTTGGCCACAGTGACACATGCCTTAGTTACATCCCGTTTGGATTAC
This sequence comes from Shinisaurus crocodilurus, assembly GCA_021292165.1. Taxonomy (NCBI): domain Eukaryota; kingdom Metazoa; phylum Chordata; class Lepidosauria; order Squamata; family Shinisauridae; genus Shinisaurus; species Shinisaurus crocodilurus. The sequence goes on along the minus strand of CM037879.1, from coordinate 83,414,731 downwards.
TGTAACACGCGCTACGTGGGGCTGCCTCTGAAAAGTGTTCGGAAACTTCAGCTGGTTCAAAGAGCTGCTGCCAGACTGCTGACTTGGGCTGGCTACAGGAAGCATACAACTCCGCTGTTACAACAACTTCACTGGCTCCCAGTCTGTTTCCAGGCACGATTCAAAGTGCTGGTTATGACCTATATGTTGTGATATGTATCACATTACCAGCTGCAGCACATTGTTTACACATGGAAGAATGGTGGGTAAACAGGTTTATTATGTCTTTCTAGAATCTCGTGTGTTCGCAGGGGTTACTTGAGTGTGAGAACAATATGAGCTAGTCACATGGTTTGTATGTTCTGATGATGTGTTAACTTGTTGTCTGTCTGGAGCCATTTTAGAGAGAAGCTGAACTGTTTCTTTCTTCTTCTTCTGCACCATCTTGGTGATGCTTGCTGGACTTGTTACTGCTACAATGTAACGTCTTTGCTGCAGTGGAGTGAGCACAACTCAACTCCACTAAATGTAATGCTTGCTATGCATTTATACTCTGCACATGGACTGTAACTAGGAAATGTATACTCTGTAGAACTTTACTTGCTACGTGAATAAACAGGTAGAAAAAGACCTGTGGTGTTTACAGAGTGTTTCCTGATTCCATGGATTAATCTGCAACGGAGCAGCCAGGCTGGTTCACTGGCACACACGCTGCACGCTGCACGCTGCTGCGGGAGGAGGGAGACAGATATCTGGAAGCTCTGTGTGTGGATTGTACAGGCGAGTCCAGGCACACAGACAAGGATTATAAATCTCCTAACCCGCACACACACTCTGCTAAAGTCAAGTTCCATCAAGGTTATGGGCCCAGATTGGACCAGAACCAGCGGAACCAGACGGAACCAGCAGAACCAGCAGCTCCAGAACCGGGTCGGAACCAGAGCGGGTCGCAACAGATTCGACACTGGAGATTGCAGTGATTAATGGCAGAGGAAGAAGACATCAAAGAAATCAAAGAGGAGGAAGAAATCTCTCCTGGAACTTCGGCCGGTAAGGGGGACGAAAGGGGAGAGAGTTTTTTGGCAGACATAGACAGTTTGAAGGCTCTTTTCAAGGCCAAAAGCTCAGAGGCAGAAAGTGAAGCCGACATTTCTGGAGGGGAGGAGGGAAATCCCTCGGTCACAGAGATGGCTGCGGCTGCACAATCTCTGAATCCACAAATTGTGGAACGGCTAAATGGGTCGAACTATGTGCTGTGGAATTTTCAAATGCAGCATTATTTAACCCATGCGGGACTCTGGACTGTAGTAACACAAGATCCAATTGCAGTGGGGGACCAGGCATACAACGAATGGAAGGAGCGTGACGACAAAGCCAAGGCAATTTTGTGTTTATCTGTTGAAAACTCACAGGTGCCTTTTATCCAAGAACAAAACACTGCAAGGGAGATCTGGGAAGTGTTACAGCACATGTACCAGATGCAAACAGCTGGGAGCAGAATTTTGCTTGCACGGAAGCTGTATAAATTAAGCTTGCAACCAGGTGGCTCTATGCCAGAGCATTTGAGCACCATGAGAGGCTTGTTTAACAGACTGAGAACTCAAGGGATGACTATTGATCCATTGAATCAGATCTCTATTCTGTTATCAAGTCTGGACTCATCTTATGACACAATTGTCACTTTGATGGAGGGCCAGCCAGATCAGAATCTGACCATGGAATATGTGTCAGGCAAACTTCTTTCTGAGTGGGAGAAACGGCAGGGAAAGAAAAACAACTCTGGCCAAAAGTTTGCAGAAGGCCAGGCTGATGGGGCAAACAGCCAAGCTGCAAACAATAACAAGCTGGGAGTAACCCAGGCCGCTGCTTTAAAAGTGAGAAAATGTTTTAGTTGCGGATCTACATTGCATCTGAAAAAGGACTGTACAAAGGTCAAACAGAAAAAGAAAAAAACCAAACAGGAGACAACCAGCACACCTGAGGAGGCAGTTAAAACGGGCAAAAGTTTGATTGCAAGGGTGGGGGTTGCAAACAACATTTGGATTCTAGACTCTGGAGCGTCACATCACATGACCAACTCCAGGAACTTGTTCCAATCTCTGGAAGAAGATGGATGTACAAATCAGCATGTGGAATTAGCTGACGGGAAACGTATACATGTTTCAGCAGCAGGAACAATTGAATTTACTACTTTGGGTCAACAAAGGGCATTGTTTGTTCCGGAACTGGATACAAATCTGATAAGTATTTCCCAATTAGCTCAAAATGGTTATGAAATGTGTTTTTCAGAAAGCACATGTGTGATTTCACGTGAAGGGACAGTCTGTGCAAAAGGTGATTTGCAGAATTCTCTGTATGTTATAAATCCATTTGTAACACATGATGAGAGTGTAAAGTATGCAAATTGTAAACCCCATGATAATTGTGTGCATATTTTCCACAAACGTTTTGCGCATGCTAATTACAGAAGCATCGAGAAGATGCCGGGTCTGTGTGAGGGCATGAAAATGAAACCTTGTTCTAATTATGTGGAATGTGAAGTATGCAGTAAGACAAAGTCGCACAGAACTAACATTCAGAAACACAGTGATAGAGTGAGCACAAGAATATTTGAGCTAGTACACTCTGATGTTGCTGGGCCATTTGAAAACAGCTATGGGGGAAATAGGTACTACATGACTCTTGTGGATGATTATTCAAGATTTGGATTTGTTTATCTTTTGCAAAATAAGTCTCAGGTTCGAGAGAGATTTGAATCATTTGTGAAATGGGCTGGGAACAGATTCAAACAATACCCCATAGGTGAATTGCTTACAGATGGTGGGGGAGAGTACATGAGTACAAAATTCAAGAAATTCTTGGAAAGTGAGGGCATTGAGCACAAAATCACGGCCCCAAACTCACCTTTTCAAAATGGCGTAGCTGAGAGAAGAAACAGAACGCTACAGGAAATGATGAGGGCTCAATTAGCTGACTCACAATTGAAAAACCATTTCTGGGGGAATGCACTGTCAAATGCAAACTATTTGCTGAACAGATTACCTAACACCATAACTGAGAAAACTCCATATGAAATGTTTCATGGGAGGAGGCCAAAGATAGCACACATGGATATTTTTGGATGTAAATGTTTTGTTCAAATACAGGCTAAAAGCTTTGAATGTTTTCTGCTGGGGTATGATGGACAAACAAAAGGTTACAGATTGTGGTCACCACAACACAACAAGGTAATTCTGAGCAGAGATGTGATCTTTCATGAACAAACACATGAACAGAAACAGCTAGTGGAATTGCCAATGCATTCAATGGCAAACACACAACAGGAAGTTTCTGAAACAGAACAGGCCATTGGACAGATATCTGGGGAACAGGAGGGAGGTGAACAATCTCTAAGGCGTTCAACCCGAGAACACAAAACACCTGTTAGATATCAGGATGAATTCCAAAGTGGGAAAACTGTTATACATAAAGCTCTCAAAATAGCTTTAGAACCTCAAAATTTTGAGGAAATCCAAAGCATGGAACCAGCAGTGAGAAATGATTGATTTGAAGCCATGCAGGATGAAATCAATGCAATGCATGTTAACAAAACATGGAGTCTGGTATCTTTACCTGTAGGGCGAAAGGCCATCACCTGTAAATGGGTGTACAAGGTGAAAACAAATCACCAGGGGCAGGTAGAAAGGTACAGGGCAAGACTCGTGGCAAGAGGATTTGCACAAAAACATGGGGTAGATTTTGATTCCGTGTTTGCACCAACAACAAGGTATGCAACTGTAAGATTGTTGTTGAAATTGGCAGCACAAAGAAAAATGATGGCATTTCATTTTGATGTAAAAACTGCTTTCCTATATGGTGATTTACAAGAGGAAATCTACATGATGCAACCAAAAGGTTTTGTAGAAAATCCCAGTCTTGTATGTCGTTTGCACAAATCCATATATGGGCTGAAGCAAGCAGCTAGGTGCTGGAACCAAAAACTAGACAGAGTTTTGATTAGTTTGGGATTCAAACAATGCAAGGCTGATCACTGTCTGTACACATGTCACACAGAACTGGGACATTGGGTGTATTTGTTACTCTTTGTTGATGATATATTGCTGATAACAGAATCAGTAAGTCAAAAAGACAAAATTGCAAAAGAATTGCAAGAACACTTTGAACTGAAAGATCTAGGTTTGGTACAACACTATCTTGGCATGCAATTATCCCAGGATGAGGAAGGTTCTTTCTTGGTTGAACAAAGTGGAAAAATTCAGAAATTGCTGGAGATTCATGGATTGGAGAATTGTAACCCAGTTACCACTCCAATCACTCTTGAATATCAAAAACACACAGATAACACTGAATTTGAAGATATTGGAAAATATCGGAGTGTTATTGGAAGCCTGCTATATTTGGCAAATGTGAGTAGGCCAGACATCAGCAATGCTGTAAACATACTTAGCAGGAAAATCCAAAATCCTTCTATGTATGATTGGCTAGCTGTGAAATGTGTGTTAAGGTATTTAAAAGGTTCCATGAATTGTCTACAAGTGGGACTGTGATAATGTATGACAAAAGTTTAATTGATTGGTATACACGAAAACAATCTTGTGTGGCTGTATCTAGCGCAGAATCTGAATTCATCAGTTTGTCTCAAGCATGCAATGAGATTGAATGGTTCAAACAATTGTTTACTGATCTGCAATTACCAGTAGACAAGGCTGTTACAATTTTTGAAGATAACCAAGCTTGCATAAGCATGGCACAAAATGAAAAATGTAAGCCAAGAACCAAGCACATTGATGTTCGTTACTCTCATGTAAAGGACTGTGTGCAGAAAGGGTGGGTAACACTCAAATACTGTGCAACAGGGGAAATGGTGGCAGATCTTTTCACAAAACCATTGCCTGTAGTAAGACACAGGAAGCTAATGCAGGCGCTAGGCCTCATTGAGCAAATGTAAACAATATGTACTCAGCTAGTAAAGGGGGATGTTGTGATATGTATCACATTACCAGCTGCAGCACATTGTTTACACATGGAAGGAACAGAATGGCGGGTAAACAGATTTATTATGTCTTTCTAGAATCTCGTGTTTTCGTAGGGGTTACTTGAGTGTGAGAACAATATGAGCTAGTCACATGGTTTGTATGTTCTGATGATGTGTTAACTTGTTGTCTGTCTGGAGCCATTTTAGAGAGAAGCCGAACTGTTTCTTTCTTCTTCTTCTGCACCATCTTGGTGATGCTTGCTTGACTTGTTACTGCTACAATGTAACGTCTTTGCTGCAGTGGAGTGAGCACAACTCAACTCCACTGAATGTAATGCTTGCTATGCATTTATACTCTGCACATGCACTGTAATTAGGAAATGTATACTCTGTAGAACTTTACTTGCTAAGTGAATAAACAGGTAGAAAAAGACCTGTGGTGTTTACAGAGTGTTTCCTGATTCCATGGATTAATCTGCAACGGAGCAGCCAGGCTGGCTCACTGGCACACACGCTGCACGCTGCACGCTGCTGCGGGAGGAGGGAGACAGATATCTGGAAGCTCTTGTGTGTGGATTGTACAGGCGAGTGCAGGCACACAGAAAGGATTATAAATCTCCTAACCCGCACACACACTCTGCTAAAGTCAAGTTCCATCACTATAAAGCCCTATACGGCTTGGGTCCAGGTTATCTGATAGACTGTAGTCTCCCCTATGAGCCTGTCCACACTTTGAGATCCTTAGGGGAGGCCCTTCTCTCGGTTCCACCACCATCACAGGCAAGCCTGGTGGGAACACGGGAGAGGGCCTTCTCAGTGGCTGCCCCAACGCTCTGGAATTCCCTCCCCAGGCAGGCTAGAGTGGCGCCCTCCCTGGTAAGCTTCCGGAGCCAGGCAAAGACCTTTCTGTTTCGGCAGGCATTTAGGACTAGCCTGTGATGCAATGGAATGCTGTATTTTATATTGTTATGTATATTGTACTGTTTTAAATTATATATATATATATATATATATATATATATATATAATTTTTAATATTATTGATGGTTTAATTCTATTTTTAACTTATTTATTTATTTATTTATTTCTGTTTTAATTGTATGAGTTTTAAAGGTTGTGAGCCGCCTTGGGTCCCAGTGTTGGGAAAAAGGTGGGATACAAATAAGAATAAGAATAAGAATAATACCACCACCGCCACCACCACGGGGAGTCAGAACTTTACCATGACCCGGACCATCACTTACCAGTTGCTGGATCCAATGGCAGAGTAGTACTGAGCAACCATGAATTACTCTATCATTGCTTACAGAAATGAATACAGGTCTTTGGATCCCTTACATATAAAAGGATCCTTGCTCACCTGGCCATGCTGGGCCAGGCTTATCCACAGGCCACTTGGAGTGGGGATTTGGCTCTCTCTCTCCCATTCAAAGTGATCCACCACTAAACATAGCTGCCACCCAGGGATTTGAAGTGATTCGGCATCCGCAGGAATCAGTAACAGCCCTCAAGAACAGTATTATCTGGAGAGAAACCTCCCCAGAGAATAAGCAGTTCATAGCTCTATAAAATGTGTATATAAGCACCAGCGATTTGTGAACTCAGTGTTTGCATTCAGAGCTAAAGATTCTTTGCTGCTTGAGCCACTCTGAGGTAGACACATTTCTTGTTGTCTGGGCTGTCTCTGCTTCAGAGGCACTCAAGCAGAGCAGACCTTTTAGTCCTGAATGCAAAGCAGCATGTGAATTATATATAGAAGGCAGAGACAAACCACCAACCTTGCCTTTTGTGATGGCCCCCTTAGCTACTGTTTTTAGAAGGACATGGGGGGCATAATTTGGCTAAAATTAGAGGGAGTCAGGGTGGGGCATGCAAATTTCATTAAGGGTCTCAATACCTACCTCCCCCCCCCCTAATTTGAGCAATCGTACAAAGGCACGTCCCATTGGTGAAGAAAAGGAATAAGAGTTTTCTTTTCCAGTCTAAAGATATTTGTCTCCCTTAAGAACTATTTTATGAGAGCTGAAAAGTCCCCAGATCATGTTTCATACTTCTTTATTATAGCCCCAGTGCCTGAAGGTAGGTATAAGTATAACATGCAAGACCAATGTTATATTAGCCTACAAAAAGTCCTCCAATCCTCAGGTTGTAAAGATGGTATCAAATAAGAGTGGTAATTCATGACTTTCCAAATCAAAGGTACTGTCAGTATTAACTGAGGACATATGGATAATGTCTGGTCATTTGATTGCTTCTACAAATATCAAAAAGTTTTGCCTCATAAAAAGAGTCAGCAAAATCAATATGAGAGTAGCTTTCATGGGCTTCAACAGCAGAATCTAGTGATTTTCTAGTACAAGACATAGCCTAACTTGTACAAACTGACAAGAATGACAGATATGAATTGATTTTTCTGAATCCCTGTCCCTACATGGCCACCAAGCCTATTTTTAGTTAAGATTTTTTTTTGTTGCTGCTCCATATCAGCCATACCTGGATGGTTTTCATGAAGTTTTTTCACAAAGACTCGTGATGACACTTTTCCACAACACTGGTTCTTATAAACCCAGGAGGTAGTCTAGCTTTGCTGAAGGTTTACTTTCTCACTAAAAATAAGGTCTTATCTCCGGAGTCATGTCACATTTCTTGGACAGACATTTTGTAATGTAAGGCACTTTAGGCCCCATAGTAACACACACACACACACACACACACACACGTCTTTCTTGAGCAGATATGTAAATGTTTTTATTGAATGCTTTTTTAGAAAACTAAACTACAACAAATCTTTTTTTAGTGTCCGTCCCCCCCCCAAAAAAAACTAATTCATGAAATCAATATCCCCTCTTCTGCCAGTCCTGCATTTCCTTCCCAATGAATTGGGAATTTGGGAAGCAGAAAAAAGCAACTACAATTCCATGCTTCTTGGAAGAAAATTATAGCCAAGGATTATGGGATCTGTAGTTTTCATATGATATTGTTTATGATCCCTGGATAGAGAATACCAATCCAGCAAAATATTAAATTGTAATTATTTAAAGTAAAATAATTCAGAATTGACACTGGGCAAATATTTAACCAACTGAGTTTTAAAATCCTCTTATTGCCAATATTTGTGCTAGTAGAGCTCAAATGTTTGGGAAGTGCACACAAAAGACTGTTAAGGGATCCCAATGAAATTTACTTTTGAATTCAGCTAAATAGACACAGGCAATCCTCCCCACCACCTTTGCTCAGATGAAGCAAGTGAACAAGCAAAGAATATTAGTAACCAGGAACCAGACTGCTCAAAGTGTTCACTTTTATGTAGTTATTCTGGCCTCATCTGCCATGTGGCAAGGTAGTTTGTTGTTGTTGTTTTAAAAAAATGATGTTAAGTATTATTCAGAAGAATGTAATAAACCTAGAAGCCCACAAACTTTAACATTTGATCCAAATAAAATCACCCACAACTGCATCCAACGGTGTGCCATGCCCTTGGACAAGGGTGGGGATGATGATCTGTTTTGATCATACCGTTTGAGGAATTCCTGTGAACCAGAGCTATCCTCACCAAAACAAAAGATTAGGCTAGGAAGGGTGGCAAGAGGCATTCCACTTGCATTCAAATGTGCATGTTCATTTACTTTCTTTTAACACCAAGACTGTCCCACCATCCCAGAAGGAGATCCCGGTATTCTGATAAAGATTAGCCCAGCAAGCAGCCATTCTTTAATTACGGACTCAGAAAGGCATAGGTGAGTAGGTCCTCCTGAATGGAGTGGGATTTAACTTCCCAGTAAACATGCTCAGGATCAAGCTGTCAGTTGGCCTAAACCCAAACAGATGGTGCCTTTCTGACGGCCAAATAGATGCTGGCAGAAGTCAAAGATGGATGGGTGTGCTCCTTTCATTTAAACATGCTCCTTACCAATGAATCCTTGCTGGTGCAATGTGTGCAGCTTTCTATCTATACCAATACCTCTTGTTTCCTGTTCATATCTGGACATTGATTTGGCCTTCACCATTGTAACACTGAATTGGTGATATTCTCTAAAATGGACTTATATGGTATTTATTGGCTGTTGGTAGCCATTAGCAGCTCAGTCTGGTATCTCCCTTGCTGTTCGCTACTTCAGTGAGCTTTTTATTACTCAATAGTAGTGAGGCAGGAGATTGGGTATTATGACACAAGTGGTACCCATCGTCATATCCCATCATCATCATATATACTAATAGTGAACTCAATTCTCCAAGTGCTGATCCTTATGTAGCCAAAATGGCACCACCCATGCGCAAGATGGAGGTATCAGCAGGCCTGGACAAACCCAAGATTTGCAGAAGTACAAAAAAAGTTACCAAAAAAGCTTGTCAGTCCCCCAAAAAACCTCAGTGAGGACTGATGGAATCCTGGCTGACTGTTGGAGGGGGGGATGGAAAATGGGGAGGGGGAATGGAATGGAATATTTTGGAAGAGGGCATGGCTGGAACCCTGAGCAGGAACACACCGCACTGCAACAGTGTGTTTCCATTTGTATTCAGCCTTCCCCAAGCTGGTGTCCTCCAACTGTGTTGGACTGCAACTCCCATAATTCCCAGCCAGCATAACCATTGGCCATACTGGTTGGGAACTGTAGGAGCTGCAGTCCAACACAGCTGGAGGGCACTAGGCTGCGAAAGGCTGCTGTAGTCGCAATGAATAATGAATCCCTATACTCTAATCACTGTTAATACTGGCTTATAATAAGTGTGATTTACCTAATTAAATATGTATTGTGGTCTGCATGTTATTTATGGTGCTGTAATAATTTATTAGGTAAATACAATACATGAATCTCGTCACTTCCAGAGTGTAATCTTTGTCTAGCAGATAATTCTCCATCATGTATCACCTTCCAAGAGACTAGTCTGTTGACTCCAGTGGTAACTCCACATTTGCATGTAGTTAAATTCCACAGGAAGAAGGATAACTGAATATTGCACAGTTAAAATCATGTTTCAAGGCAAAGCAATTTAGTCATTATGAATTTTCATAGTGCAAAGCATTACCTGACTAGATATACCAGCAGCCTGCCCAATTTGGGTCTTTAAAAAATGCATGTGGTGACTGATACAATTTTAACTACAATCTTTCATGTTATGTGACTGTGTGACATTATTATGGAACAGCTCATTTTGCCTGCACATTTAAGACTTTAGTTTAAAACCACATCAAAACAAAGTTTCTCCGTTTCCTCCCCCCCCCCCCCGATGAAAATTCAGACAATGCTAATTTTGGCACAGATTTTTAAAAAATGTGCATCCATTCAAGTGCTGAAATGAACAATACCCATGCAGTCTAAAACTGTTTTTCCACAATCTTGACTGTTAGAAACCTCCTCTAAATGAGAATATAGAAGGCCAAATTTGACACTTGATTTCATAGTCCTCATGGTTGACATGCAGCATACATCTAGCCCTAACTTGTGATAAAGATTTTGTAGTATGCCATAATAGGAGAAATGATAGATGTGTGCCTGTCCTTTTGGCTAGTGGGTGTGTATTGTCAGGTCAGTGGTACAGTTAGGTAATTTTCCAGGGGTTCTTAACCTGTGGGGTACGCCTCCCCAGGGGAGGTTTGGACTGACTCCAGGGGAGCTGTGAGTAGCCCCTCAACTATACATTGTTTGTTTTACAAGTACATAGCAGCGCAGCTTGGCGGTTGGCCCAACCTTATTTCTTTCTACTAATCTTGGGAGCTACGCCGTTCATTTAATTGAATATGCTTTTTTTTTAGTCCAGAGACAGAGCATAAACTAAAAAATGCAAACTCGTCCTGCCTAAGCCTAAATTTTGGGCCGTTAACACATGGGAGGCATGGGTCATAAGATTTTTCACAAGGGAGGTGTGACACCAAAAAGGTTAAGAACCACTGCTCTAGACTTAATAGTCCTGCTTCCCTGCACCCACCCACCCCAGTCCTGTAGCCAGCCTTCCTTGTTAGATGGGGCAGCCATATTTCTAGGTGGGGAAATTGGGGGGGAGCATAGCTCTAGCCAATCCCCCCTCCCCACTCACTAGTGGAGAGGCTGTGAGGGCCAGGCCAGGGGAAGGGAAAGGCAGTGACCAAGCAGAGTGTGTTAACTTACATAATGAGCCATGTAAAGGTTACGTTAACAGAAAAATTAGTACGAACACCAGAAATTAAATCATATTTTTTGTTTCATAAGAAAAAAGGATGTTAAAGATGTTAACACGTTAAGGATGTTAAGAAGAAGGGGATACAAGAAGGTGTAAAACAAACAAAATAGTTTATGCTATAACTAAGAAGTTAAAAGCTAGTGTGGAGCTTGTTTTCTCAGGATCTCAGAATTCCGTTTTGATCTTGTAACATGACAACAGCAATACAAACAAACAAACAAAATGGTTTAGAAACAGACTAAGAGCATGTTACACAATGCAACCATAGCATACTCTCCAATTGTCCTGAATTTGCCGGGACAGTCCCTCAAACACTTAAGCCATCACAGCTTCTTACTTTGTTATGCAGAGTCCCGATTTGTTGTGCAGAGCCCCGATTTCCCCTGCCTCCACCCCCAAGCTATTTAGCTTAGCTGCGATTTTGCCCATGGCCCCTTTAAGCAAGAAGGGGAAAGACCTAGGATGTGTGTGTGTGTGTGTGTGCACACGCTCTACCTGCTGCCTCTGACCAGGCCCCCTGGTAAGTAAGTAAGACCCATTGGACATTTGTACTTACTTCCAAGTAACTCATAGGATTGCACTATTTGTTTTAACTTAATTCAAGTTAGTTAAATTCTGTGAGATTATTCCAGTTTAAATGTTTCTTTAAATCTAAATTGTGTGAATAGAACACAAAAAGTGCTTTAAACTGTGGCCTTTCCACAATAATAAGCAACAACAAAGCTGCTCAGCCCATCAAAGTTACTCCTTGTGCTTAAAAACCAGAGCTCAGTAGAGGTGTTGGAGCAAAATGCTGAAGGGGCTCAAAACCCCAATGTGTCTTTTTGTATTTCCCCCCACCCAAAAGCTCCTCCTCCTCCTCCTCCTCCTCCACATCTCCTTCTTTTCTCCTCCTTCTCCAACTGCCCTGAAAATGCGGGACCAATCCTGACAATTTTAAAACAAAAAGAAAGAGATTGCCCTGCAAGCACTGACCCCTCCCATGAAAAACACCAGATATCAACAATTAAGGTTTTAAGTAAGGTTAAAAAAATACAAAAGTCACTAATAAAATATTATAAAATAATATATAATATAATAATGTAATAATTATAGCATATAAGATTTTGTGTATTTCCTCTAATAACTTTTGTACCTGACCATGCTCTTTGGTTGCCTGGCCATACCCTTGGCCACACCCTCATGTTTCCTGGCCACACCCTCTTGATCACACCTTCATGTTGCTTAACCATACCTCTTACAAATTCACATGTGTGTCCCTATTTTCATCTGTGAAATGTTGGAGGGTAAGCCATAGTCAAGCATTTAGGGACAGTGGTACTGAGAACAATATGCATAACTTTCTTCTGCCCAGAAACCCTGAAAAGACCTCATGCTGAGCTGCACACATTAGGAAAATGAGAAATTAGGCCTAAGTTACAGCCTACAGTAGGTGGCGAGCCAGCCAGCTAACTGCCATCAGTGTTTCTAGTCCTCTAGAGCTGTTTCCATTCTTTGCCATCAAGTACTCAAGAAGAAGAAGAAGAAATACCGTAGTCACTGTCAGTAGAGTGAATGCTTTAAAAGAGTAAAGAGTAACTTAGGGTAGATCTTTTTTCAGATCATTAAGTTATCTCGTTATTTCACCCTTTAGCAATAACATACCTTCCAACATTTCACAGATGAAACCTGCCATGGTCCAGGTCAGCCCCCGCCCTGTGACTGCTTTAGATTAAGAAAGAGAAGTGGCAGATCCTAATCATGGGCAGTATCCAAATTCCAATGCAACACTATCCATAACGTAGATTATGTTGCGCTAGCATGAACTACCTCTAGCACAATGTCAGTAGCACTTCCTGATGCAACAGGTTTCCCCAGAAAACCCATAATGCCAGGAAGCATTATTGCCGTTGCGCTAGAGGTTATTTACACTCGCACAATGTAATTTACATTATCGGTAGTGTCACATTGGATACTACCCTACGTTTCTAATTGCATGCTTAACGTAACGTCATTTGTCCCTAAGCTAGGGGACATCACCACAGTTTGCAACATTAAATTCCATAAGTGGGTTGTGCGTTGTATGGAGTACTTATCGAGAGAAGACATACAATCATCACTGGAGGAGAGAAGTGAGGGAGGTAATTGTCAGCCGGAGACAATAACTTTCCCCACCTGAAGTAAATACAAGTGCCATAATTATGATTCTGTAGGGTTTTAGTTTTTGAGTCTGCATTAACTAAGCATTGCACATCTGCTCCCCAACATAGGCTCAGTTAATTGGCCGATAGACATGATTGAATACATGGGTCATTTGGCTATATTTGAAGGTGAAGAGGCCAGAACACTTCAGGGAGGGTTTTCAATTTCATGGCACTGTACCGAGCCTATACGGCTTCAGCTTCCATGAACGTTTTTAACAATACGCCACAGCTGATGTCAATATGACATGAAATGATAATTGGTTCCAAATCAGTTCATTTTGATTTATTTCTCATTTTCACAGTATTTTGGCTTGACATGATGCAGCAGCTCCAGCAGATCATCTTGACTGGTTCACATTTATTTGAAAAGCTGACCCCTTTTTGCCTTTCCAAAATGAGGTGTTTTAAAGGCAGGGAACACGGAACACTCATTCTAAATGAAATTTTATTTATTTATTTATTTCTTATATTTATTAATCACCCATCTGGCCGGTTACCCGGCCACCCTGGGTGATGTACAATTAAAATACAATAAAACAATACAATAAAATATAATAATAATTAAAATGAAAAAGCTCCTATTCTGTAAGATGGCCTCTATTTCTGAATGGATCCACTTCTATTGACTAATGGTACAGACTTAAGCATGTCTACTCAGAAGCAAGCTATGTTGACTTCAATTGGGATTTACTCAAGGTACATGTGTATAGGGCCACAGCCTTATAGGATTACATTTTTTCCTGGTGTGTGTGTGTGTTTAAACATACAATAAAAACAGGGTGCCAAAAATGTAAAGGATCCATCCCCCAATAGAATTTTGATTGCTTCTTGAGAGCTAGAAATGTCAAATACTAAAAACAGAAGCTAAGTAACATTTTAAAGAACGACCTTTACCCTGATTTAGCACAATACTTATACAACTGTTTATGCAATTTTGTGGCTGGGGACCTGGGGTTCATCTAAAGCAAAACCATGCTTCTGGAAGCATCTAAGGAGTGCAATTTTACTTTAAAATAGGGCACATGCTGCCTGCACACCTTATCTTAAAGAGAAATTGCTGCTTTTAAAAAAACACACACTGCTGCTGTACCACCAAATTTTGGCGACAAGGTGGGAGCCACAAAAAAGACCAAGGGGGGTGCCCGCTGCCTGTGGGACATGTGTTACCCACCCCTGCCCTAGGCCATGCTAGGCCTCAACTTGTCTGCCTTGAGGCTCCAGTATGCTGAAGTAGCAGAAACATCACCACTTGGCATGCCAAGGCCCTCCAAACATGTAAGGTCCCAGGCTGTATTATATCAGCTTCTCATGTATTTCTGGGAAAGGCCCGGTATCCATTGAAAGAAGCAGAATCATCTGGGCCCACTCCAGAAATATTTCTGCCCCAACCAGAAGCTATGGTTCTGGTTCTGCCACAAGTCTGCCCCATCCCAAACTAAGACCATGCCCAGTATCCCAAATCAAAATAGTACAACGGAAAATAAGTATACCCTCTCAAGATTTTGTTTTAGGAGGAGGCTAATAAATAGCCTTTTGGCTAAACTGATCTTTGCCATACATGAAATTAATTCCTATAATGATATTCCTAAAGGAAACATGACTACCAACAATTATCTTCCCTAATTCTTCTCAAGATTACCCTCATCTGATGACCTGTTTGATCCTTTCCTTCCAGATCCTTCTGGGTACCTTTATTCACTAACTTTATACTTTGTTGGCTGCCTTCGTATTCCTGTGAGCATGATTTTACCAAAGAGCCTGATTTAATAAGCTTATGATGTCAATCTTTAAAATATTCAAGGGCTGCATTCCAGAAGGCAATTTCTTCTGTAAAACAGGCTGCAAATTGTTTTAATGATAGAAGGGAAGTTTTCAAAGGGCCAAAATGGACTGCTATGTACAGATGCATAAAATATTCACTTGTTGTTTTTTGTTCTTTTTTAAGTGAAAAAAACCCCAGGGGGCTGTGATCTTGAGTGGGAGTGTGGTGAAGTGGTGGTGTGACTGGGTTTTCCCCCACTCAGAATCACCTTCCCCAAATTAAAACTGTGTTCCAGTCTCACCAAATCTTCCATGATTTAGGGACAAACAAAGAAAAGCATAAGGAGGAAATGGCTCACGCTGGCTCAGCTTGTCTGAATGTGGAAAGCTACGCAGGGTCAGGCCTGGTTATTACTTGGATGGGAGACCCCTCCTCTAGTTTCCTGCATTGAGCAGGGGGTTGGACTCGATAGCCTTGTAGGCTCCTTCCAACTCTATGATCTATGAATCTATGAAATGGCGATTCAACAGAAACAAGAGAAAGAGAGTGGGGAGGGAGTGGTAGAAGTTGACCCCAATAACCCACTGCACAAGAGGAACACAGCATCTAAATCCAAATTTATTGCAACATATAAGGTACAGTATAATGTACAGGAACCTGTGGTTGTGAACTGGCAAGCTTACATATTGCCCATCAAGCCAAGGTATCTGAGAGTCAGTTTTTAACTAGGTGTATTTTCAGCTCAATTCATGGCAGAAGCAAGAGATATTCCAATTCTAGCTGCACAATATGATATTTCCTAAGCAAGATAAGCACAAGCCATTGCTCCTAATGACATTCTTGGCTAACCACCTCAGGCTAAATTTTTTCACTTTGATTCTGTGCACTATAGCTCAAGTCAGGTCAAGAACATTATATTTAAATCTCATGAAAAGCATTACATAATCCTTTTCTTGAAAGTAACTTCTTTTATTTGGCCAAAAACAGCTCTTCAGAGTCTCAGTTGGGACAAAAGCAGAGGAAATATCTAATTTAGCAAGATTATATTTCCTAGGAAAGCAAGTGCTTTTGATCATTTTATCATGTAACCTTCCTGAATTTACTTTGCTTCACTGTCTGTTGATATATTCTCCCCTAAACAGATCAGCCCATCATTCTTCCATAGTTTTGCTCTGATCATTTTAGTGTAAAAGAGAGAAGGGTAAAACTAGCCTGATAAAAGATATCTCTATTCTGCATGCGACTAATTAGGCAAGAGTAATCCAAACCAGGGTGGATAGGCAGTCTTTCTCAGGGTCCCAGTCTATTCTGACTTTCTACCTTAATGGTGGAGTCAACTGCCATGTCCACTTTCATTTCGGTCTGGCTCCACTCACATTCTGCCATGAAGTCTTGCTCACCTTGGGCATGATGGCGCTATCATGTAGTGTTACTTGCCAGGCAACGTGAGTAGAATTACAGGGCCAAGCAAAGAACGCTAGGCTGCTTGTACCACATGGTTTTAAACCCAACCCCCCTATTACCTAAACCTCCTGATTGGATTACTTTAAAGTGCTAAGCAACTAAGTGCTAAGATGTGGTAGCCCTTGAAAATAGTTCAGAAGCTCCAACTAGTTCAGAATTCATCTGCTAGAATTCTGGACTTCCGGGTGGAGTTTAATGTCGAACTGATGCTTCCTCGGAATCGGGAGACACCAGTGCGGCATGAAATCCAGTCAAGAGGTTATCCTGGCTGGTTAATCTCCTCGGAATAAGAGGATGACCTAAGAGTGATTCCCAGCATATCTCTAAGTGCTCTCTCTGTGAGTTATTTTGCAGTGAATTGGGTGGCTGCAGTTTCTCTTGGGGAGGGGTAGAGAGTGGGAGTATCCATCATCGCTCACCGTCGCATTTGGAGTTCTTTTTTCAAGAACCTGAAGATCGACAACTCCATTTCTTAAAGATTTATTACCAATTAGCAACAAAGAGAAATTTTATCCACAATCAGGACTAAAGACCCTTTTCTCTCTTTCGAAGAGAGAAAGCAAAAAGGAGGGGATTGCCATTGAATCAGACAGTGAAGACGTTTTCGAGAAGCCATTTATGGAGAACTGGAAAGGTGATTGTTGCCGGGCTATTTGGAGGAAGCCAGCTAAAGGGGCTGACAAAAGAAAATATGCTTTAAAAACTTCATAATGGGAATATCAACAAATGTGCTTTGAAATGAGAAAGAAAGAGGTATTGTAACTCCTTTTACTTTGGATTCTGGAAAAGTTTAAAGCAGGAGTAGCTGTCTGTTAAATTTATACGGTGTCACAGACAAGATGGCTACTCATGATTTGTGGCTGAAGTTAGCTGAAGACCTGATGGCCATGTTTGAAATATTAAAAAAAAAAAACTGCTCGGGAGATTGGTGAAATCAGAAGTGCGGAATGTACAAATAAATCAAAAATTCCAGGATAATACAGAGGGTGACCGATCGTCTGTGAAGTTTGAACAGAACAGGGAGGACAAAGGGAAGATTGATATGCTGCGAGAGATAACAATTGAATTTTCAAAGAGAGAAAGCAAAAAGGAGGGGATTGCCATTGAATTGGACAGTGAAGACGTTTTCGAGAAGCCATTTATGGAGAACTGGAAAAGTGAATGTTGCCGGGCTATTTGGAGGAAGCCAGCTACGGGGGCTCACAAGGGGGAAAAATGGCTTTTGTGGAACATGAGCCTGGAAAAGATGTGTATTGTGAACACTGTGTTTGATCAGGGAAAATGGTTTGCTGATTATTGGATGGGATAAATGGTTTGACCCATGTTATGATAAAAATGGTTTGCTGATTATTGGATGGAATAAATGGTTTGACTCATATTATGATAATTGCTGACTATTGGTGGAAGGGGGAGGTTCTTATGAAAGAAGTAAGAGGGTTTAGTTTCCCAAATGGATTGGTGGGAGAAATCCAAATGGGAGAAATATAAAGGGATCGCTGATAGTAATCCAAAGAGAACATTCATAGATCTGAACCTAAAGGGGTTGGTGAGAGGAATCCCTTTGAGAGAAAAGAGAACTTCTCCAGTCTGAGGCAGGTTGTTTTTTTTGTTTTGTTTTTTTGTATTTTTCATTAATGTGGTGGCTTTCATCCTGAAGGGGGCATACTTGGGAAGGATGGGATTAGAAAAAAGATTAGTTGCTGAGTCAAATAAGGATAAGGTTTAATATTGAATTAGAATCTGAATAGTAATTGATTATTGGTAAAAATGTATTGAGTCTGGATGAAATTTAGCATTGAGAATGACTAATGGAAAGGAACCACCTAAATGTGGACTAACATTTGGGATGTGAAGTAATGTGGAAATGTGAAACTATTTTAAAAAAATAAAATAAAAGCTAGGCTGTTTGTTTTTATAAATAGAGGGAAAGAAGATAGAGATTTTCCTTAAATATAAGTAGAAATATTAAATATTGTTCAAGTAGAAGGATTATTATTTATGTTTAGGAGTAAAGTACTGTAAGGTTCCCAGGCTTTGTGAATATGTGAGGTTGATAAATAAGAGAGGGGGGATTATTTTTTTTGCTTAAGAGAAAAAAGAAAGCAATTTCTTTATAATTATAATATAGAATATTTGATGTTACTTATACTTGGTTGTGGAAAAATTGGAAGTCCTTTTTAGTTTAATGTTGTTTTGTCTTTGTAGTGTATGTTTGTTTAGTTTTTGGTTTTGTTCTGTTTTTTGTATTTTGTTTTTATGGATTTAAAAATTGAAATAAAAAAATTTTACCCAAAAAAAAATTTACCAAAAAAAAATAAATAAAATAAAAAATTAATCTGCTAGAATTCTGGCTGGTTCACTTAAGTGAAACCATATTTCATCAGTTCTGAAGGAGCAATATTGCAGGGGTGGAGAGCCTCAGGCACAGCTGCCAAATCTGGCCCTCCTGAGGTCGCGATCTGGCCCTCTGGGGTCCCCCTGATGGCCATGCCCCTTCCCCTGGCCCCACCTCCCTTTCCTAAACCACCAATTATTTAGCCATTTCCCAGCTTTTGTGCAGTTTCTCCCCATCCTGAAAGGTTGAAATGCCTCTGCTAAGGCTTAGTTACTGGCAGTAAGAGCTTTAAGCTAGAATATGCTGGTATTTATCATATTTTGGTCCCATACCCTTTGCTTTTGGCCTCAGCCATTTTGCATGGCCTCTGCCCATGACTGGAATCTGGCTCCCAAGAGCTTCTCTTAAATTGAATTTGGCCCTCAGGCTGAAAGAGGTTCCCCACCCCTGCTATACTGGCTGCCTGTCCATTATCAAGGAGCTGGTACTTTCCTTTAAAGCTCTGAATGGCTTGGGCCTCAAATATCTACAGCAGCACCTCCTCCCAGATCAACCTGCCCATGCATTATTTACTGTATTGATGTTTAGGTTTTATGCTGTACCTATTATAGTAAATATTTGAGTTTTGTGTATTCCTCCCTAAAACCTTCTTTTGAAGGAAGGTGCAGTCTATACATGATTAACATAATAAAAAAAAACCCAAAAAGCCTTGATCCATATACATCATACTTTTAAGTCTCATTTCAATGGGAGAGTTAAGCATGCATTTAGATTTCTCCTGTTGAAATCGATGGAACTAAGATTGAAATTTTAAGATGAATCACTTCCATATAAGCATGGGTAGGAATAGGTTGGGCTGCAAACATCAGACCTCCCTGGATCAAGCCCCAAAATAAGTAGTAGCAATATAGCACTAGCTAGTTTGATATGGCAGACCTTTTCATGAATAATATTCTGTGTCAAGTGTCAATTCTAAAATATCTCTGAATAAGGCATCATTGTAATAACCATGCTAGCTGTTTCAAGGCTAATTTTTCATATTGTAATGTAAGGATTTGGACTATGGTTTAAAAAGAAGAAAAGAATTGGCTTCATATTTATTGTTCTGGGACATGATTTTGTGAAAATTAAGCACTTCTGAAAGAGTTAAACATGTCCTGTTGAAATGAATGGAATTTAAAAGTGCATAACTTTTGACTTCTTTCCACTCTTTAATCTTAATCTGGTGTTGATTTCATCTGTAGATGCTTTCATTTTTATTTCATCTTGTTTCTGCTGTATGTTCCATGAAAGTGGGACGGAAGGCTCTACTGCTGGGATGAAAAGGAAGAAGATGGTGTCACCATGAAGTACAAATTACAAGAAAGGCCATAAAGACTTGTAATATTACTCTTGTACTACATGTACTTGTAGTATTACTCTCTATCTACCTCTACCTCTACCTCTACCTCTACCTCTACCTCTACCTCTACCTCTACCTCTACCTCTACCTCTATCTATCTATCTATCTATCTATATATATATATAAGGTGTGAGGCCATGATCCACTAATAAAGAGTGAAGTATGCCTGAGGTCACTGAAATCTTTCCTGATTGCAGGGCCAGCAGGGGCGGGGGCCCACTGACAAGAGCCCCCTGGAGTTGCACCTCCTCCTCTGCACCACTGCAACCTGCTTGTTCACCTGCCTCTCACTCTGGGTAGTGGTAGGACCGAGCCTGGAGTCGGCTGGAGGCTTGCTCTGGGCTCGGCGCCCCGCGAGCGGCGGCGGCCCGATCTCGCGCTTCAGAGTGGCGGGGAGTGTTCTCCACGCCGCTCGCGCCACTCGAGCCGCCACCGGAGAAAACCCCCCACGCACAGTCCCCCTGCCACTGCCGCTGCTGCCGGACCCTCCCCACTGCCATCAGGACCCCCCGCTGCCTACCTGGTCCTGCGCACCGACGCCGACGCCAATGCCGCCAGAGCCACTGCTCCGTCGCGCTGGACCCCCGCCCGCGCTCTGTTTTGGCAGGAGGAACCAGGGCAACAGGGCTTAAACAGCCCTGTTGCCCTGGTTTCCCGTGCCAAAAACAGAGCACGGGGGTCCAGTGCGACAGAGCAGGGTCCCGTCGCGTCACTTCCTCCGTGACAGAAGTGACGCGACAGGACCAGTGGACGGGGAGGCAGGCTGTCCGCAGAGCCAGAGAGCCTGCCAGTAAGCCCGCGCGGGTGGCCGAGCAGCCCGGCGGACACGAGCAGGCCCAGTTCGGGCCTTGCTCCTGTCTGCCAGGCTACTCGGGTACATCCCTAGGTGGTAGTGAGAAGGAGGAACAGTAGATGTCATTGCTGGCTTGCTCGCTGGCTCCCTGCCTGTCAAGCAAGCAAGTGGTAGCAATGATGAGAAAGAGAATGAGGTGCGATAGCAGATGGTGACAATGCCGGTGAGAAGATAGACTGTTGAGGGCCTATTGAGGGTGTCTTGCCCAAGGACCATCAAAAACCTGGAGCGTGCCCTGCCTGATAGTATAGTGCCAGACACTATGCAGTATATAACAAAAATGGAGGAGGAGCATGGGGGGAGAAGGTCACATCAAAGTTCATCTCATATATCAGTGGATGAACTGAGGGCTTCTTCAAAACACTACTAAGCATTTGAAGATTGGCTTGTGGGAGTGGGGGCAATGGGGAGCAGTGATTGAAAAGGAAGAGAGGCACGGGGATCATACTTAACTGAACCAGGATGCGCTGAGGGAAGAGGTGACATATCAAAATATAACTTTGGAAGCAAAGACTCCCTTAGATCTCATTTTTAAAATTGACATACTGGGGTCTGGGTCAGGACTTATTTGAAGTAAGCAATAAAACCTTGGTGGCCAGGATAGTCACCTCCTCTCAGCATGAGCCATTTTCACACCTCTAGTTGGGGGTCAAGTCTTTTACTCCCCCCCCCCCCGCTATACTGGAGACTGATCTGAGTGAAGACATGAGAGACATGAACATTTTCAAGACTCAGAATTTTGAAAGTATGCCAATTATTTCACACACTGAACACTCTGTAAACATGGAAGGGTTCCCCCCCCCACACACACACACACTTTTCTATTTTCAGGAACCCTAAAGCAAAGAACAACAACAACAACACACATCCAGTTTAAGTAGTTTGTAGGGACCCAAAAAGGCAAGGGAAAAAAGTAGAAAACCTAAGCATGTAGTAGCAGCCAGGGCTGAATCCATCTAACTGGTTATTGTGGCTTTGTATCCTTGTTTTAAAAGGCAACCCCTGGATTACTCAATTTGCAGTTATAAGTTTTTCACAATATTAAAAATGAAAACTCACTGGAATCTCATGTTATCATATAACAAGTGATATTGGGTGGGTTCGCATGTCACGCTAAGCCGCCATGAGAATAAGCCATGGTGGGTTGGTTGTTCGTGGAACAACCCATGGTACGCCCGATAGACGATCAGGCTTGCCATGGCTTGTTCTCCCCCTCCTTCCCCCTCAGTCCTCCAGCCAGCTCCGGCACGTATCCCAGGGAACTTTGCTGCAGAACCCATCTTGTCTCCTCATCCTGGCCCCCTCCATGCTCTGATTGCTACCCCTTTTCAGTCCCTGGCTTCTTCTTTTTTCAGTGCCTCAAAAATGTCCAATTGGGGTTGTATTATTATTATTATTATTATTATTATTATTATTATTATTATTATTATTTGTCAGTCTTTCACAAGTGCACACTTATGGCTGTCCAGTATGAGTTGTCTTTACTGGTCAATTTCCTTGTATGTTTCAGCTGTCAAAGGGAGCTGTGAAGGGGAGTAGGTAACATACAAGGGAATTGACAAGACCATGTTGCCTATTGGCTAATTAAGTACAATTGTGAAGGACCAGGGGAGAAATAACAGTAAGAGAAAGGAGGACCTGGCAGCCCAAGTCAGAAGTACTGAAAATGAGGGGGAGCCAAAGGAGTATGTGCATCAAAGGGGGGGGATATCTCCACCTTAGCAATGTGATCCTCTCTGTTTTAAGTGCTGAATTGACACTTCTCAGTGTGCTCCACCTTTTCAAAACTTCCCCGACTCTCCAGCTACTCCGGAAAGGGGAGATATTAACTGCCCCTGTTTTTGTGGCTCCTTTTTAGAGCCATTACTACTGTGGTTCCCTGACAGTTTAAAAAATAATACAGAGAAATGTATAAAAAATTAATGGCTGGGAAGTAAATGAAGGTGAAATTTGTGCAAATTTAATGCCTGGGAAGTAAATGGAGGGAAAATTTGCACACCTGCATTAACTGCTCTGTTACTGCAGGCATGCAAATTTCCCCTCCATTTACTTCCTAGCCATTAAATTTGTGCAAATATTTCCAACAGTGTTTGTTGTTGTTTTTTAACCCTTAGCAGATGGCAGAATGGAATGGAGCAAATGGGGTGCCTGCACCAGCAGTACTTATATCCACCTCCCCCCCCAATGGGGCCCCATTCACTCTGTCCCATGCAGCTGCCTTCTCAGGGTATTTTTCAAAACTCACCCAGGGCCTCTATGGGGCAGCCTGGAGGGTTGAATTCAGTCCATGGCTGGCGATTCCCCATCTCTGTTTAAAATTATAAATCATCTTGGCAGAAAAGCAATACATAAATGCAAAAAAAAAAAAAAAAAAAAAAAAAGTCAGGGTGCCATCACCAAAAAGGCCCTATCCACTCTTCTGCAGGCATTGCCTGCCTCACCTCTGAAGGCAAAGGGACTTGGAGAAGGGCATCTGAGGATTGTTGCAATACTTGGATAAGTTAATGCAGGGGAGGACAGTCCTTCAAGTACCCTTATCCCATGTCATTCAGGGTGCAATCCTATGCATGTTTAGACAGAAAACATCTCACTGGCTGGGGAATGCTGGGAGTTGTAGGACTTTTTTTTCCTGTCTAAACATGCACAGGATTTCACCCTTAGAGCATTAAAGGCAAAACGCAGCATTTTTAATTGTGCTTGAAAACAGACAGGTAGCCAGTGCAGTTCCAAGACAGGCAAGATGTCTTCCAAAGTACTGATCCTAGTCAGTGATCTAGCTGCTGTATTTTGCACCAATTCAAGTTTCCACGTAGTCTTCAAAGGCAGCCCCATATACAATGCATTACGGTGATCAAAACAAGATATTACCAGTGTGGGAATAAACTTGGGCAGGTTATCTGTCTCCTAAGTGAGCAGAGATGCAGTTTCATAAAGAAGTTCTCTAATATGCTCATCAGGCTGCACATGAAGTTCTAGATCAGGGACATTGACTATTATTCACTCCATTATTTAGAAAATAATTACTCTCGAAAATTAATCTTGCTCAGTGTATCAGTGTGTGCATTGGTTGTATGCTACTTGATTTCCCTCTATATTGTCATTATAAAAATGCACCATTTTCTTTAACACAGGAGTCAATTCCCATCCCCAAGAAAATAAAATGGTACACACAATATAATCTGTAGCATTAGAGTTGTATGCCTTTTGTTCAGACCACCTACACAAAACTGGAGCCACCTCTGCATCTGCCTGTAGCCCTCTGGAAATCATTTGGTGCACAATGAACTATGTGATGGATGAAATCATCAGTCCAGCAAAATAAACATGTTTTGAGGTGGTTTAATTGTTTTCTTTTTCTTTTATGCAGTTGCAGTTGCCAAACAGTGTGTGTGTGTGTGTGTGCGTGCGTGCGAATTGAGGCTGAACTGTCACAAAATCCTTGGAGATTTCTGCTTGTTCTTCCATGCTCTTTTCTTCTGGTTTCACAAGACACAGGCAACAAACGAAGAAAAAAAAGAGAGGCTTATCCATGATTGTGCCTAGTCTCCTCTTCTCTGTCTTGGCACAATCCTGATTTGTCATTATTTCCTAGCCCTCTTGTTTTCACAGCAAGCACTGGGTGAGACTCCCTAATGATAACAAAGACCCGCTGCCTTAGTACCGATACCTGTTGTAATCACTGGAATTCGGGCTTTTCAATTTTCACTGTTTGCCTTGGATCAGGTAGCTGTGAGCTAATGCAACAGAAGGTCATCAGATGAAGGACTGATAAGAGAGAGTGACTATTCTACTTAACATGCATGGAGGATTATGCTTTTCAGCCGTCCTAGAGCTAATCTTTCAAGTTGTCCTTTTTTGACTTTCTCAGTTTAATCAGTTTAATCTCATCTTCCCTCTTTTCCTGATTACAAGGATTTTCTGTAGAAATCTTGCCTTCACAATAAAGACCATGTGGCAATTTATTCTTATATTGATTCTAACATCGCTTTCCCTCTTTCGGTGTGCCAAAGCATTTGGAGGAAAGAGGATAAGAAAAAGAAATTAGCCTTCCAGAGCCACTGCATGCATAATGGGTGTGCCTCCCTCTAGGGGCCAAGGCGAGGGGAGCTCTGGGACGGTTATGTCCCAGATTCTGAAAGGTAGATAGATAGAAAGGTAGACAGTGGGGATGAAGGCATGACAGGAAACATAATCATATATCATACTAGCAAATAGCCTATCAGGTGGAGAACGTATATGGACTAGCTAGAGATGTCAGAGAAATCCACAACAGACTCAGATAAGTTTGAATTTCTAAGAATCTGACCCGCAGCTTCTGCAGCGGACTGGCTTTTCTTATTTTCTGTAATTTTTATTTATTTATTTATTTAATTATATTTATACCCCACCTTTTTTCCTGCAAGGAACCCAAGGCGGCTTACATAATCCTCTTCCTCCTCTCCATTTTATCCTCACAACAACCCTGTGAGGTAGGTTAGGCTGAGAGCCAGTGACTGGCCCAAAGTCATCCAATGAGTTTCATGGCCGAGCGGGGACTAGAACCCGGATCTCCCAAGTCACAGTCCAACACTCTCACCACTACGCAAATTGTATGCAAATTGAGTTGTAGGAAAATACAAAAAGAAAAGAAAAGAAAAAACCACCAACCAAAAATGTGCATTTGCCCCATAGGCTAATGCATGAAAATATACATTTTTCAGGGATTTGCATATTTGGGGGGGATTTGCGCATTGTGGGGAGCATGCCCCAGCCAGCTAGGCCTCCTTTCTATCTAAACTTGCATAGGATTGCACCCTAATTGATGCATCTGGCATGTATGTTGGTTAAAACATGTGAGCACATACTGTGAGAGGATGTGTATGAGAGAGAGAGAGAGAGAGAGAGAGAGAAACAGAGAGAGAAACAGAGAGAGAAAATGAGAATTTTATCACTTGTTCGATAGCAAATTATTAAAGTGTGCCATTTTAAATTCCATTCTAAATTCCTATAGTGAAGCTTAGCTTCACTATATGTAGTTTTGGTGTGGAACTTTGGATTTTAATTTTAATTTGAGTAAAGTCCTTTTATAGCTAGGTTGAGTAGGTATCTTCAACATAGAAAAGAGCTGCAGGGTTGTTGTTGTTGTGTTTTTTTTAAAACCCATTTTATCCCCCATGCTTTTTAACATCTACATGAAACTGCTGGGAGAGGTCATCTGGAGGTTTGGGCTGAAGTGTCACCAATATGCAGATGTCACTCAGCTTTACCTCTCTTTTTCATCAAATTCAGGTGAGGCAGTGGCTGTTTTGAATCAGTGTCTGGGCCTGGTAATGGACTGGATGAGGGCCAATAAATTGAGGCTCAATCCAGAGAAGATGGAGGTGCTCTTTGTGGGCGGATCATCTGTCTGGGTGATACTCAACCTATCCTAGCTGGGGTTGCACTCCCCCTAAAGGACAGGGTTCGTAGTTTGGGGGTGCTTCTGCTTCTGGACTCCGAACTGTTGCTGGAGTCACAAGTGGAATTGGTGACAAGGAGTGCCTTTTATCAGCTTAGGCTGATTTACCAACTACAATCCTATCTCGACAGACAGAGCCTAGCAACAGTGATCCACGCTCTGGTAACCTCTCGTCTGTAACACACTCTATGTGGGGCTGCCTTTGAAAATCGTCCGGAGACTTGAATTGGTTAAAAACAGGGCAGCGAGGCTGCTAACAGGGACTGGCCGACAAGAACATATTACACCAGTCCTCTATGATTTGCACTGGTTACCAATTGAAGTCCGGGCCGGATTCAAAGTACTTACATTAACATTTAAAGCCCTAAACTGTTTGGGGCCAGGCTATCTGAAGGAATGCTTTGTCCCATAGGAGCCTGCCCGAACCCTGAGATCTTCTTCGGAGGCCCTTCTCAGAGTGCCCCCTCCAAAAGAGGCTAGAAGGGTGGCTACTAGGGGAAGGGCCTTTTTATTTGCCCAATATTTTAAAGGTTGATTTTATTCCTTTTATTATCGCTACTGTACCTCTGGATTGAATTATTTTGGCTGCTTGTTTTTATTGGGTTATATTTTAATGTTTGTGTTTTTATACTATTTTTGTTGTTATTTCTGTGCTGAGTTTTGGAAACCGCTCAGGGAGCCTTTTGGCTGATGGGCAGTGAATAAATATATTAAATAAATAAACAAATAAATAAGCTACGCCACTTGAAATTCCTACTTCTGCACAACAATGAAAGGTACAGGCAGGGGCAGCTCCAATTAGAGGGTGCTGTGGGCATGAACCCACCATTGCACTCCCACTCCCCCTCACCTTACCTTTTAAAGATAAAAATTTCTTCTTTGCTGAGCCACCTGTGGCTTCTCTGCAGCAGCTGGCTGCTGCTGCTGCGCTACTGCTGGAGCTAGGGATGTGTGTGGAGCTCATGCTGGCTCAGCTTGTCTGAGCATGGAAAGCTAAGCAGGGTCAGGCTTGGTTATTACTTGGATGGGAGACCCCTTCTCTAGTTCCCTGCATTGAGCAGGGGGTTGGACTCGATGGCCTTGTAGGCCCCTTCCAGCTCTATGATCCTATCCTATCCTATCCTAAGTCTGGCGAACTCACTGGGCTCAAACTCCTCCCCCCCCCCCGAGCTCCGCTCACCCTACCTGCTTCCCTGACTTGACTCGCGTTCTCATGAGCCGAGCCAGGGAAGTGACTTCCGGGTTCCCGGCACTACGTTCCGGGTTCCCGAGCGGGCCGCCCACCCCTAGCTGGAGTTCCTAGCAGTGCAGCACCGTCAGTTACACGATTGAGCACGTGCAAACTCCTGCACATGCTTGAGTCTGCCTGGCACCCAGCTGGCACCCCTCATCAGAAGGAGAAGTATTAGAAGAAAATGGCTCAGCCTAACAGCCTGAGCTGGCCAATCAGAAATGATTCCTTCCCTCCACAAGGCAAGGGGTTTTCTGGGCAAGGTTGAGGTAACCAAGATCCAGTGCTGGCACAGCCTGCCTTTCTTCACAGAGGTTAGGTCAGAGCAGCTCCAGCAGCAGCAGCAGCTCTAGCTCCGTTACTGGCATGTTGTTGTTTAATCTTTGAAGGGGATTGTGTGTGTGTGTGTGTCTGGGGTTTGTGAGTATGGTCTGGAGTTTGTGTGTATGGTGTGTGTGTGTGTGTGTGTGTGTGGTCTGCTCTTCGGTTTGTGTGTATAGTCTGGGGGGGGATGTTCGTGTGTATGTGTGTGTGTTCCAAAGGCTGCTTTTCTGTGCAGCTCTGAGAATATCATGTACTATTTTAATTACTATCATTATCCATGTTATTATGGCTGTGTGGATTCTCCCCCTCCACTCATCGTTTTAGAGTCACTTGATTCTCTGTGGAATGGGAGTTGTTGCTGCCTAGTACAGAAGAATGTGGGTCCAAAGGAGTACTTTTGTGTGGCTGTGTGATTCCCCCCCCCCACCCCTTTGCATGTTTTGTGCCTCAGTTTTCTCTTTCTGTGGCATGGGTTGTTGACTGTTGGGGATTCAAAGGCTGCTCCGCTTCCTGTGACCCCTTGGCTCCGCCTCTGTTGACCTGCCCGCTCCGCCCCACCACTCAGAATGGCCACGGGCCTCCCCTGGGTGCAGGAGCTGTGTCCTCCTTTGCATCTGGTTATCTTAGTTCAAGCTAACGTAACTGCAGTTCACAAATTCAAAAACACACAGATTTGAATTTACAGAACAATCCTATGCACGTTTAATTAAGGCTAAACTGAACATTCATTAAAGCACGCATAGTGGAGCTATGCATGCTAGCTAAATCTACTCTCCTGTAAGCATGCACGGCCCCAACTCAGATCGGGACCATGGCGCTCTGGAAGAGGAAGATGTTGGGGTTTTTTTTTATTGATGAAGACATTTTTTCTTTTTCTTTTTTAACCCCTCCCCCAGCAGGTGGGGGATTTTATGAAAAAGATGGTGCAAGGGGGGGGGGGGAAGCTTAAATCCCTATGCATGCTTCAACAAATGTTTAGTTTGGCCCACAGTCATAATGCTGCGTTCAATGGTACTTATTACTCCCTACTCAGTGTGTTTAAGGATTGCAGCCTTAGGGTGCAACTCCAATTAGCCAACCAAAGGCTGGGTGAGGAGCTGCCGGAGGCTCCCAGTCTGCTTGCGGAAAGATCTGTGGGTCTCTGCGGAAAGCTCCTTCCCACCAGCAGTATTTCACCTGTGGTGGGGAGGGTAAATGGGGCGTTCCAGGGGCGTGTCATGGTGGCCAAGAATCCTCAGGGTCCCAAGCCTCCTCCTCATTCCCTCACATGCCCCCAAAAGGAACGCTCAGCTACACTAGCCCATTGCACATGCACACTCAGCCTGCCCCTCCTTTCTGCCCCACCTATCTTGTGCCCCTCCCTTCCCCAAACCTGTCCTTCTCATCAGGACTCGGCTATAGAGTCCTTCAGGGTGTAGCCCTGGAATAGGTGAAATTAAGGCAGGGGCTTTGAGCATGTACAGAGTGTTCTTTTCCTTCCTCACGGGTTGGGAATCCCCCTCTACATTTGGGATCAGGAGACAAATTTTCTAAGCCACGACTTCTGTTATGGCCTGGAACCATTGCCGTCTACTTGTCTGTCTCATTCTCCGCAAACCTACGCTCCAGCACATGCTGCAGCGTCTACCCTGTCCCACAGCTTTTGCAAGACTTTTGCCAAGAAGCCCATGGGCACCATCAGCCTCAGCAGCTGTCCCAGGCAGTGGGGGATATCCCCAACCTCCAGCAGGCCCAACAGCTTGGCTACCACTGCCAGTCTGTTGCCATGCCCTGCATACCGCAATTTGAAGACTCAAGCTACCCAGGTAAACGACAGTATAGTATGTGATGGCATACCCTTGTATCCATTTCCAGGGCACTGTATAACAAACAGCTCCCAATATGGGTCCACGGTGCAGGCATTTCCCCAGTGCCCCTAGAAATGGAAATAAGAAGTTTCCCAGGGTGGGGCGGTGGCCTCCTGCTTCCCCACATCGCTGGTCAGCCCCTCTAAGCTGATTAGCAGCGCTTCTGCTTGGCTTCCCCCAACGCTGCAGCCACCGCACAGCTGACCAGCGGGAGTGTGAGGTGCTTGGCCCCTCAGACTCAGGGCACAGTGCAAGCATTTGGGGGCGCAGGTTACCTGGGTCTACTCCTAGTGACGCCCCCTGCCCTTCCTAGTGGCTTACCACATTAAACTTCTCCGAGAAAGTCACTTTATTTAGGGTGACTTTCTGTACATGCAAAATGGTTTTGTGAATCGGCTTCCATGCAGCAGTGGAATCATCATTGAGTATGAAAAGGACCAACCTGCTCATAAAGCTATTGACAGATATCTGTGTAGGTCTAGCCTCTCAGCACAGCACAGCACAGCACTATCAATAGCTATTTCTCTTCTTACCCAATTTGATTTCAGATCCACATCATACCAAATATGTGCTTAAAAAGCTGAGTGAAGGCCAAAGCACATGTTACTTTCTTTCTTTTCCTTTTTTAAAATCTAGAGTAAGCACAGGGGGGCCCTATCCAGATTGGCCCCTTAGCAAGCAGGTGGGGGAGGAGTACCCCTTTCCACCACTGCAGTCCCAGTCCAGGTCCAGGGGCCTGTGCCTGAAATATATACAGTATTGCCAAATAGCGATCCACTGGCTTTAATGCATGCTTATTGGGCGAGTACGTAAAACCTCTGTTTGACTAAAGCAGTAAAAGGTATTTTAAATGCCAAGAGCATTTTACAATATTATGTGCTTTATTGATGATGTCTACTTGTCTCTGAGAGTGAAAAAGAAACTGGGAAAGAAGGCGAAAGATTCTGCTGAGGCAGGGACAGCTCGCTTGCAGCACTTTGACTGGATCTGGGCACCAAGGCAATTTTAATCAAAGTATGGCAAAACGTTGCTCCACACTTTTGCTTGGAAGGAAACTAAAACAATATTTTCAAATAGTGAGAAATAAAGATATATTGCACACTTTAATCTCATGCCTCTTTTTATATGTAATGTATAAATTACATGTTTGTTTGTTTGTTTGTTTGTTTACAGAATTGTCCATTTCAGTATTGTGTGATCAGTGTATAATAAAAACAATGATCTAAAACAATTACAATCCATATTGAAATAACAAAAACCAAAACAACCAAAATCAATATTAAAAATGGTAGATACGTGCAAAAATAACAGCAGGGACGTATAGAAATAATAAAGAGGGACAAATTTCAGTAGCAAAACGGCCTCTGATGGCTGCCACTCAGGCTTTTTCACCTGTCAAAGGCTCTTCTCCTCCTCCTCCTCCTCAAAAATGGTATGGCCCCTGAGAATGGCCGTCTGAGCTCCGAATCCTAGGCCTTTAGAGATGGCAGATGGGTTGTCATTCCAGCCACTCCACTATCTAAGGGTTAAGCAGACCTCAGATATCACCATAGCATTTTTAAAGGAATTGGATCTGGTGATTTGCAAATTATTAGCTAAAATTGTTCTTTTTCCCCCAGAAAACTGGATTACAAATAGCCGAGACTGTAAAATTGCTTGAAAATGAGACTGGTTGAACTTGATTCATCTTTCTCATTAAGGAGAAAATGACTCAGAATGTCCCTTGCAAGACATGTAGTTGAGTCCTGATTTCATGTTCTCATCTTTATCCAACCTGAAAATCTATCTATATAAAGACCTTACAATAATATCTGATGTTTACACCATTTTAGCAAAGCAAAACACAAATTATATGGGCAATGTTAATACTCCTAGCTGTTCTAATTATATATGCAGGGATGAATTAACTAGTACATTAACAGTGCAATCCTATGTATGTTAACTCAAAAGTAAGTCCGTCTGTGTTCAGTAGGACTTACTTCAAAGTAACTGTACTTGATTACTTGGGAGTAAGTCCATTGAACTCAGTGGTGCTTACTTCTGAGTCAGCATGCTTAGGATTGTGCCATAAGTATGCAATAAAGTGTGTGTGATTGCTACTGTTTGACACATTTTACAGAGGACAGCAACATGGGCATGTGGTGAAGGCAATGCTAACTTCAAAGTTGGATTGAGCAGTGGCACATGTTCATGGCCGTCTGGTCATCTGAACGTTTTGTACACCATGATGATCCTGGTGAAGGAGTGAACAAACAGGAAACGGAGGAAAGATACTACTTCAACTTCATTTTAGGAAGGAAAAGGTGAAGGCAGAACATCTCCAACCTTATCCAGCTACTGTAATAAAAATTAAATGAAGAAAAGAGGTTGGAGTTCATTCATGCTACAGCCTGATACAATATCCATATAGCCGATGCAAAATGGGCTTGTGGCATTCCACATAGATTTGTTTTAGTTTAGATGCACAAGGAAACTGCATGTGTGTTATTTTTTTTTCTCCTTTTCTACTGATTAATTGGCAATATTTCACCACAAGGATCACAGTGTGGCATGGGAGCAGTAATGCTGGCTGCTTCTGGGTCACTGTGGGGGAAGGGGAAGCTTTAGCCTCCTCCCACTCCCAGTGACCCTGACCAGTATTGTTACTTCTACATCTCCATTAGCAGTGCAGAAGCAGTGATGCCAATGGCGGGGGGCAGAATTTAGAAGCGGAGGAGCATGGGGGAATTTGGAGGTGGAGGAGCCACGCAACCTACGTGATCTACATGGATTCCCCAGAAAAGCTGAGATTTTGATGGTGCCAGGTACCCAAGTAGTCCTATCAAGTGAACTTGATACACAGCCACACAGGATTGTAATAGCGGTTTACTGTGTAAATGCTGCTTAAAAATGTCCTGCGCAGCTGCTCAGTTATGCAGAGAGTGGATGGTCTGCAGTGAGCCAAACATCCCTACCTACCTGTGTGTGCCAAGATGATCCAGGGAAGCAGGTGTGTGTCTTAATACTCAACCAACCATATGGTTGGAGCTTTCCCATGAGATTGGCTACCCATGCAGAATGTTTTCAAGTGGTTCCAGCTTCCATGTCCAACATTTGGTTTCCTCTAGTTCCTCTTTTTTGAATGACATCTCTAACTATGTACTCGCTAATCTCTTATACCTCTAATATGACTAGAGAAATGATATTATTAGAACCTGTCACTCAATGGTCCGCTTTCAAATCTTTTCTTAAATTAAAAAAAAAAAGCCAAACCCCTCATTAAATGACTTTTCGTGCGGTACAGAAACTGAGTGTAACCTTGTTCTGATTTGACCTTTTATTTCCAATAGTAAATGTTTTATTAGGTTGACTGTATCGAATATTGTTAATTTTTTCCCTTTCAATGTGGAATGTGGAAGGAAGAAGGGGGAATATTAATTACTACTTCCGGCAGTAATTCTCTGTGTAGAAATGTTTGCAGGCAGATTCACACAGTGAGTGAGTTTGCATGATATGACAATCCACCCTGCGAATAAGCTACACAGTGTGGGTTGTTTGTGAAACAACCCACAGTGCACCCGACAAACGATCAGGCTCACGTTTGTCCCTTCCTTCCCCCTCGGTCCTCCCACAGGTATCCCAGGAGACTCCACAGGAGGACCCATCTTGTCTCCCTCTCCCCTTGCCATCCGTGAGCCCTTTTCTGCTTGCTGCAGCTTTCCCCCCTTCCACCCCTTTTTTCATGATCTCTGTGCTGGCAGCCAGTGACAGCCCCTCCAACGTGCCCAAGCGGCACGTGCCAAGGGGCTGTCACTGACTCACCACCTTTTTCTCTTTTCTTTTTTGCACCCCCAATGTGTGCAAATATTCTCGTAATTTATTTTTTAATTTTTTTAGTTGAATTTGCACAAGTGGGGAGGTGCACACTTCTGCGGGTCTGAAATGAGAAGCCTCACCTGGGAAATCAGTGTCCTGCATCTTTTCCACCCTTTCCCAAGACACTAGGTGTCAAAAATCAGGGTTCTTTGACAGGGACATATGCATATATAGGGGTGTTCACGTACCTGGGGGGGCCCTGCCCTGCCTTGCTGCGCCCCCCCCACTCGATTCTCAGCAGCGTGGAATGATTCTCTGCGCTGCTTGACCCGCCTGCACCAGCCGCGATAGTCCCGTTGCATCACTTCTGGCTGGCTTAACAGCCCTGTTGCCCTGGTTTCTATGGAAAATATGCAACGCAGGGTCCCAGCGCACCGGCGCAGGGTCCCAGCACGTCACTTCTGGCCAGCTGGAGGTGACGGGAGCTCGCCATGGAGAGGCGAGTGGGGACCAGGACCCAGTAAGGCCCGCTCGCCTCGGGCGGGCGTGAGGGGGCCTGATTTCAGCCTGCTACACCCGCTCGAGGCGAGCAGTTACATCCCTATTTTCCCTGTCCAAAACCCTGGGTAGCCCTGTTAAAAAACCGATTTTAAAAGGAAGCCTGAGTTTTGACAGCTAGCTGTGAAAACTCCGCGCTCCCATAAAAAGGGTGGTTTGTACTTTTCCACCTTCCTGAGCACCTAGCCTTTGCTTTCCCTCAACAACTCACCTTTTGACAGTTGTCAGGGGAAAGCAAGGTGATGATAACTAACCCTATTTGCAGTCTCTCTTGATCAGTGTCCATGGTTGGTGCACGTTGACAGCAGACACCTCTCAGGACATTGCCCAAGCGAGGCTTCCCTTTCTGGACATGTGGAAGTGCGCACCTCCACACTTGTGCAAGTCTGACAAAAACATTTTTAAAAAATACAAATATATTTGCGCACATTGGGGGTGCAATTAAAAAAAAAAAAGGTGATGAACCAGTGCAGCTCATCCAATGTGCCACTTGAGAACTTTGGAGCGGGGGGGGGGGGAGCTATCACTGGCTATGAACTCAGAGATCACAAAAAGCCATCTCCAAAGGGAAAAAAGGGGGGGAGCCACAGCAAGCAAAAAAGGGCTCACAGTCTGACATCGTTGATCACTGAGCCAGTGGCATCGTCCCACTGTGCTGTTTGAGCATCAGTGGGGTGGCTGTCACCACTGGTGAGCTCGGCAAGAGCAACGAGGGGGTTTCGTCACTCTTACCAAGTGGCTCGCTCATCGCTTCCCTCGACCCACAAAGGGGTCCGTCACCCAGGTTTGGATGACACGGCAACCCACCGTGGGTCTAACAACCTCTAGTACAAGCCACGGGTTGTCAGGGTGGCTTGTTGCCCTCAAACAAGCTACCCTGTGGGAAGCAGTCCAAGTTCGCATGACTCGACAACCCACCATGGCTTGTCACCCACAATGGCTTGTCGTGTTGTGTAAATTCAGTCAGTATTTTTTTTCCCTACATTTTTCCTTCGCTATATGATGGTCCTCCTCAGTCAAGTGCTCACGTGGACATAAATGCTAGAAAACTCCCAAGATCACAGTCGCACATTTTTTTCATTCTCTCCAATTGCTATTTTATCCATAGAAAAGTGTTCCAGGCTCTCCATCTGTAACAGATGCGTGGCAGGCAGGCACAGCATGATCTTTTCCATGCTGGGGAATAGCTGTACCTCAAATTTCTTCAGAAACGGGACAGAAAGAACTTGAGATTTAAAAAATTCTTATGTGGGAGGAAGTAAAGCTGGCAGTTTCATCCATCTCATATACCATAAAGCTGGAAGACAACCAATGGCAACTCCACTTGGCATTGTTGCTGCAGGATACTCCTGTCCCATCCCACCCCCCACCCCATTGAACTGAGACAGATACAATCCAAAGAAAGAATAGATGTGCAAATTATAAAATGGTAGGTTCCTCCTCCCTGCTGCCTTAACTTCTCGACTGCTGTCAAGCATGAATGACTTCTTCAAGCAGACAACAGCAGAAAGCAAGAAAGTAGCATAAATCTTTGAAATGCTCACTAATACTTTTAGCCCCTTGAAATATCCACAGTGAGATGGAAAGTTTTATGCAAGGCACTTGGTTGCTCTGGAAACATTTCACAACCCCTCTGGCGAATGCATGCAGCAAGGTGCGGACATAATATGCCTCAGTGGTTTCCTCAGATGCAGAGAGGGCGATGGGAATAGTAGCTCAAGTAATTCTCACTTGTTCTCATGCAAACTGTCTCCAAGGATAAGCAACCCCAAACCAAGATAGATAGATAGATAGATAGATGATTGATAGATTCTTTATTAGAGCAATTGAATGTCATTGTTCCTTTCCGAAGTCTGGGCTTTTATCTCTACAGTGCAGAGATAGGAAGATCTTTAAATAATGCATTCTTATAGCAATTTATGTGTAGGAGGAAGTGTCAGGAATGGCTGGCCAGGGAGGAGCATGAAAAGTGGGACTCAAATGTCACACCTCAAATTGGTTGTGAAATGGTCCAGGGCTGAAAAAGCGGGAAATGTAGCTGAGGAAGTAAACATTCCCCAGTCATGCTCACCGAACCAAAGGCTGGAAGCAGACAATATGTTCCCCCACCCCCGGACCTGAAGGCAGTTTGAAAGCGGGATTGCATGGCAACTCAGACGATGCACTCATCCCATTGGTAAGCAGGTTTTGCAGAGTTTTGTATTACTTGGCTGAGGGACAAAGACACCTGCTCTTGGTCTCTAGCCTTAGTCTAGCGAAGCCTTCCCCAACCTGGTGGCCTTCAGATGTGTTGGACTACAGCCCCATAACTCCTGACTATTGACTATGGTGGCTGAGGCTGATGAGAGTTGTAGATCAGGGGTTCTCAACCAGGGGGGAATTCCCCCCAGGGGGGAATTCCAGAGTTTCGGTGGGGGATTGGGACCACAGACTCAAACTGTTGGAATACTGATCTTTCTACAAATTACAGTTCTACAGATTGTACATGATCTACAGGACATCACACCTTATTGTATGGCACAGATTAAATTAAAAATAAAGATAAATATTTCACTTGTTATCTGTGGAAATACTCTATTTATAGTTATTATATATTATATGCATATTATTTGGAATGCAACTTTTGAGTCAGACAATCTTGGAAAGGGGGGAATGACATTCTGACATATGGTGAAAAGGGTGCATGAGGCAAAAAAAAGGTTGAGAACCACTGTGGTAAACCAAAACACCTGCAGGCCAACAGGTTAGGGAAGATTGATGTATAGAAGGGAGAGGGGGAGGGGGAGGGGAGAGGGGGGGGAGAGAGTGAGTTCTGATCTTGATAGAAGAGAAGCCAATCATTTTTAACTGGCAGCCAACGGAAGCCAGACTTCTGCAGCTATTTGACTTTATCCAAGCAACTATCTATTGTTGATGTTTCTGTCTGGACTCTTCTATAGAAGGGGAAGAGACCCTCAAAACTAATATCTATATCAACTTAATGTTTGGAGTTGTTGCTGAATACTCTCTTCTTTGTTGATTTATACTTATTGTAGTTGTTTTACAGCACAATCCAATGTGGCTGCCCATAATGCTCTGAACTCGAAGGAATATGGGCAATACATCCTATAGAAGGAGTGTGGAGGTGAAGGTCGCCTCTGCACTTCTCCTGCCCTGCAAAAGACGTAGACGTGCAATTTTGGCCAATTAAGTCTTTTGCCCTGGAGTGCGAGGAGAGGCTGAGGTGCTGCCAGGATACTTCGTATGCTGGCAGAGCCTCTCTCCTCCCCTCCCTGCCCCCCCGGAATGGCCACAAACCTCCGGCTTCGGGATCAGTCTTCTGACCTCAGAGCCACAGCCGGCATGGTTTTTTTCCACGCTGGCTGTGAGGACAGAGGGAGGGCACTCCAAGGTTGGAGTCCCAGCTCCAACCTCAGAGCATGTTTCTGAGGTCAGAGCTGGGACTCCGACCTCTCCTATTGTTGTCTAGACCAGTGTTCTCCAACCTTGGGTCCCCAGATGTTTTTGGCCTACAACTCCCAGCATGCCCCAGCCAGCTATGCTGGCTGGGGCATGCTGGGAGTTGTAGGCCAAAAAACATCTGGGGACCCAAGGTTGGAGAACACTGGTCTAGACTCTGTTTAGCAGCCATAGGGTTGCACCCTTAGTGTGTTGCATTTTGTGCTTGGGGTTGTTTTTTTAAATGCCATAAGCCACTTTGACATTATTCTATAAAGAAAAGCAGGATATTAATTTTAAAATAAATAAATAAGAAAAAAAACCCGCCTAATCCTACTTTGAAGGTATATATATCCTTTCCCTCTCCCACCCCTCCAAATCTCTGGGCTTGTCATCTATCATGAAAGGGTCTTTCAGAGGTTGAGTCACCTGATCCTATCAGCACATTGCTGGACAACACTCTACCCACACTGAGTTCCATCTTTGCCACTGTGGAAGATGTGTGACTGCTGTGAGTGTGCACTCAGCACACAATGCATCCGCTTTTAGTATGCTACAGCAACCACCCCATTATGTCCAATTTGGCCCTAAGAGGTCAGAGAAATCCACAGTGGATTCAAATGAGTTCAGATTTCTATGAATCTGACCTGTGAATTCTGCAGCGGACCGGCCTTTCCCGAGTCGCACGGATTCCACAGACTTTTTTTACTTTCCATAATTTTACACAAATTTAGTCATAGAACAATATGAAAAATAAAACACTGACCCAAAATGTGCATTCCCCCCCCCTAGACTAAAGCATAAAAATGAGCATTTGGGGGGATTTGCGCATCTTCAGAAGTGCGCACTTGCGGATGTGCGAATTAGTGCAAATGTGTACAAACACATTTGCACAAAATCCAATTCTGTCAGTGAGCAGACAACAGAATGAAAGGCGTCTGACAATCCACGAAATGCAGATGGAACGGAGTTAAGAAAGTCTGTCCATCCCTACTAAGAAACCTGTCCCAGGATGATTCCCTTTGGCTTGTTCTAGTATTTCCAAGCTCTCAGAAAGGTGTGGCTTTCTAAGTCAAACAAAACAACTTAGGCCTTTAGGTTTTAGAAGTCCAAAGTTTTAAGAAGTTACTATAACAGAGTTTTCCATTTTTCTCATTTCGGTTGCCCAAACACCTTTATGTTAATGCACACAATTCCCCTCTCACATTCCCCTTTCCTGATTCCAGTTCAGTCAAGAAAGCAATACCCCAATGGAGTATGAATTTGCTGCTGCACTCAAAGTATGCCTTGAACTCTGTTTCTTAGTTCAAAGAGCAGAATTCTACCATCACCAAGCGGTGGCACTTTTAAATGGCCAGATATAATTGGGTTCAGCGGAGTTCAAAGCTGTTCTCCAGCTTTCCACATATCAAAGCCCATTGATTCTACAGCAGCAGAAGTACATTGAAATGCAGGAAGGGTGTGATAAGAAACTTATGAGAAGAGCAACTTTCAATCAGACGTGTTTAGGTTCCTGGATATTGTACACATCTAGTTTTTGGTGTGGTTCCCTGGAGGGAGTGTTAGCCCTTCTTCTAATTGCTGCATATATATATATATATATATATATATATCCCCATATATATATATATATATATATATATATATATATATATCCCCATGTTCTTTGGATACTTCGTAGCTGATACTTTCAGAACATATTTACATTTTTTTTTTTTTAATGTCAAGGTTTTCTCTGGAGATTGCTCATTCATTCTATTTATTTTCTTGGACATGATTTTATAAACCTTCCCCCAAGTGCTTGCAGCTATTAACTTTGCGGAACAGTCGCTCAAGTGAGAGCTAAAGGCAAATGGTCTAACAGAAAGTAATGGGCTGAAGCACGTTCGGGGTATTCATCTGCTCCCAGTCTCATTTCAATAATTCTTCCCCAAGCGTTGAATGTTGGGCAGGGGCAGGGGGAGATACAGAAGCAGTGGTGGATGTTATGGTTGTGAGACAGGGATTCAAGCATAAATACACATGCTGAATCCTTAGGATGTCTCCACCTCCATCTATGACAGTGCCATGGAGGGAGTATCCCATGACAGAAGCACCCGTTTATGAAGCCCACAGTGGAGTCTGGTGGTTTCAGGGTCAGCGGGGCTGTGTCTCTGCACCGGGTTTTACTCAGAACTTTTAAGGAGCTATCTATGGTGCCAAACCTATTTTAGGGGTAGGTTTCAGCACCATGGACAGCTCCTTAAAATTTCAGCGTAAACTCCGGAGCAGATACACAGCCCCGCTGACATTCTGGAAGCACAGAATAACCCCACTCTGCTGACAGATACCACAGCTAATCCTGAGTTGTGCAAAAAAAGCTGTGCAGTAGATGCTTGGTGCATTACGCTACAGATAGATCCTCTAGTGCTGATGGAACCTTTTATTACCAACTCCTCTTCTCTTCTGAAATAACGGTACTGATCTGACACCACTGTCAGATTCCCATTTGTCTGTAAAGGTGCTAAGCCATAGGAAGGTGTGAGTTGTTCTAACCAGATATACAGGCCTGTGGCTTACGCTGGCTCAGCTTGTCTGAGTGTGGAAAGCCAAGCAGGGTCAAGCCTGGTTATTACTTGGATGGGAGACCCCTCCTCAAGTTTCCTGCATTGAGCAGGGGGTTGGACTCCATAGCCTTGTAGGCTCCTTCCAACTCTATGATCTATGAAATCTATGAAACCCTTGGTGGATAGCAGACATAGCAAGTAGAGATGGGCAAGCTACTTGTAGGTCACGTAGTATTGTACAAATATGTAGTTCTTACCTACCCCTCATGACAGCCTTGTGAGGGAGGTTAGAGTGTGATACTGTGACTGGCCCAAGAGCACCCAATGAGGTTCATGGCTAAGTGAGGATGTGAACCTGGGTCTCCCCAGCTTTAGTCTGGCATTCTAGTGCAGCCTTCTCCACACACAGTGCACTCTATATGTGAGGACTGCAACTCCCATCATCCCAGCCAATACAGCTGAGGGAGCACCAGATTGGGAAAGACTGCTCGAACCACTTGCTTTTGATCACTAAGAGCAAGGAGCATGTTTAATCCCCGCCCCAATGATATGCCTGAATTCATGGCTTTACTTTTTCTCATGTAAGCCAATGGGGACAAGAGTCCTGTTTCTGGCTGGCTTCAATCAGCAGGCAGAAGTGCAGCCAGGAACTCAGCCAACTGTCTCACCAATACAGATAAATTTGTAGTAAAAAACAGATAGTCCAAGGTCGTTTTAATTACCGTTGTATCAGGACCGGTGCAGGGCAGTTTGGCGCCCTAGGCGAAATTATATTTAGCGCCCCCCCCCCTCGTGCCATGGGGGGGCTCCGGAAAGCAGCCCTGCTCTGCAACCTCCCGCCGCCGCCGCCACCGGACCCCCCCGCACGCTGCCGCTGCCGCCCTCCACCTACCTTCCCACGCCTCCTCCGAAA
Organism: Shinisaurus crocodilurus; assembly: GCA_021292165.1. Lineage (NCBI taxonomy): Eukaryota > Metazoa > Chordata > Lepidosauria > Squamata > Shinisauridae > Shinisaurus > Shinisaurus crocodilurus. The sequence continues at coordinate 83,373,530 of CM037879.1, read as the reverse complement.
AGGGACCCCCGCGCTCTGTTTTTGGCTGGGGGAAACCAGAGCAACAGGGCTGTTTAAGCCCTGTTGCTCTGGTTTCCCCCAGCCAAAAACAGAGCGCGGGCGGGGCTCCGGAAACAGCGCGGAGAAGGTAGGTGTCGGGGGGGAGGCGGCGCGTAGGCGAAGCAAGGCGAGGCGAGGTGGGGGGGAGGCGGCGCAGAGGCGAGGCAAGGTGGGGGGGAGGCGGCGCGGAGGCGAGGCAAGGTGGGGGGGAGGCGCCCAGGCTCGGCCCCACCACTACTCCGGGCGCAATCCCCCGCACTGACCTGGCTTTCTCGGTGAGGCGGGCGGGCGGGCAAGGCAGGAGCGCGCCGGCAGCAAAGAGGAGCGCAGTGTTCTGCGCCCTCTTCCGCTACGCGCCCTAGGCAACAGCCTAGTTGGCCTCGCGGTAGCGCCAGCCCTGCGTTGTATAGCTTCCAAGGAAGAGGCAAAGAATGGTCATGCGGTTCCAGAGTTGAGGTTAGCAAGCAAAACAAATCCAAAAGCCACTCAAGGTTTGGCATAGTGGAAGTCAGTTGAGGGTCATACACCGAAGTCCAGTCAGAGCAAGGGACGCAGGAGCGCAGGGACAAGGTGCAGGGCTCAGGAGCCAGATAAGACACTGTTTCCAGCAACTTCTTTGGCATGCTGGTGATGAGCCTTTTATCCAGGAGCCACCTAGATTCCGCCCATGCTCCCAGCTGTAGCTAATTACAGAGGTTTGGCCTGCAACCTGGCACTTTGCCTAAGAAGGAAGACCTCTGCTCTTCTCTTAAGGTGACAGTGTTCTTGGGGGCTGGGTGGTTGTCCCATCTCCTGCTTGGACTCCAAGTCTTCCTAAGGAGGGGGAAGATTCTCATCGTTCATTCTTGAGGGTCCTCCCTCTTCATACAATGTCAGCCTGCCTCTTTCATGACATCCTGCTTCTGCTACATCCTCAGGGGACAGGACATCCCTGAAGCTCGGGGAGTCAGGTTCCTGCTCAGAGAAGGATTCCTCAAGTGGGTGCGTGACAGTTAGACTACAGTGGGGGCAAAACATGCTCAGGACCGCTGACGTGGAGGGACTTGGCTGCCACCAACAGTGACCTCATGGGGTAAACTAAATCCCCTCTTCCCCCTACTGGAAGTAACATTTCCCTATTGGGGCCTCAGGCCTGAGCTTGTGCACCTCTGCTATAAATATAAACACAGTTTGTTTATTAGAGAACCCAGAATAATCTAGGTACACAAAATTCTTTACTTAGGAAGGCCAAATATTTCTGCATCCCTCACCATACTAAAATCAAATGTCTGCTTCAAAATCATTGTAGGACAACAAATGGAATGTGAATTGAAAAAGACTGAAATGCCCATTTACTAAATAGACACACTTGACTCCTATTAAGAAGCCATTTAAGTGAATACACAGTGTGTGCGTGAGTGTGTTTAAAAGCTTGTTTAAATACCTTCAATGTCTACAGATTTTCACATTTGAATAATGCTTTCTATTAAAAAAAAAAAAAAAACACCACACCATATTGTTCTTACCATTGTGGAAAGTATTTTTAAAAATATCAGAGAAAATAAACTTGCATCCAATAATATATGAATATCATGAAGCTGTACATTTAGGATTTTTTAAAGACATATTGTATTGGATATATCAGTCAGACAGTCATTTTTAGTCCATTGTGAAAACAATGATATTCTACTGAAAGAATATGAATGTGGCTAAGTAATTTTAAAAGCATAGGCATAGCCATTCACTCCCTATTAAAATCTCTTTTGTGGGGGCCAATAAAACTGACTAGATGAATAGTTGTGCCTATTTTGATCATTTCAGCACACACATTTTTTCTCTCTTTCCACCACCTATCAATTATGACAGTGTTGCAAGAGTCTATGGATTCTGTGTACCTCTCAGTACTAGCTGCTGTGGAATGTGAACAGGAGGAGGGTGCTTTTGCTTGTTCGACATGGGTCTTCTGAAGGGCATCTCATTGGTCACTGTGGGGGAGCCTTTGGTCTAATCTAGCATGGTTCTTCTTATGTTTTCATAGATTATAGAGTTGGAAGGAGCCTACAAGGCTATCGAGTCCAACCCCCTGCTCAATGTTCTCTACATACACTGTGGCCAAAAAGTCTGCACAGACCTTAATGTCTGTAATATTGTCATTAGAAAGAACCAGCATGGTCCAATGGACTGAAAAGTTTGACTTCAGTCTCTGAGATCTGGGTTCAAGTGCTATCTCTGCTATAGAATCATTGGGTAGTTTATCTTCCAGCCTCAGTTCCCCACTTTGCAACTAGAAAGGTTCTGTATAGATCAAATATAAAAGCTCTCTATAAAAAATAATTTAAAAATTGCATATACTATCCAATCTATCTCAAATTGTACCTCCAGTGTGTGAGTGATTACAGAAACACAGGAGTGTTAACTCTCATAAAGCCATTCTGGGCCCAGTCACTAATAGTGCCTAACAAGGAATCCATAGGAAAGAAATTCTAGTGCATGCAGGATTGGGAGGAAGACTTACATCACTTACTTCAGCCATTCCTCTTTGAAACCTTCAGAGGGGAAACAGGCATTTATTATTACCGTACAACTGGGCCTGATCTATACTGGCTACTTACACAACACCAAAGAAGAGGAAATGCATCAGTGAAAAAAGGTCAAGAGAGGACACATATTTGCATAAAGTTTGCATATTATATAGACAGACAGACTGATAAAGAGAGGAAGGGAGGGAGAGACATGCAAATTTGAAGGTAACTAGTGGAAGCTGGTGGCTCCAATGTCAGTGGGGTGGTGTATCCACTCCAGGTTTCAGTTTGAACTTTTAAGGAGCTATCTATGGTGCTGAACCCTAGCCCAACTAGGTTCAGCACCATGGATAGCTCCTTTAACGTTCAGAGTGGATACACTATCCCATTGACATTGGAGCCAGCAGCCACTGTTGGAGATGACTATAATCTAAATCGAAACACAATATATCAGTGATGGCGAACCCATGGCACGGGTGCCACAGCTGGCACGCAGGGACCTCTCTGTGGGCACTCGAGCCATTGGTCACCAGATCGCAAAAAGACCGTCCCCTTCTGCAAAACACTAATGATCTTGTTCTTTCTCACAGTGTGGAACAGAATGATTTTATTCTAGAATTCCTGTTACAGAATTCTTTTCTACATCGTTATCACATTTAAAAGATTTTGAAGAATGATTCACAGAGCATGGCTTGGATGTAAAGCCCTAACAGTTGACCTGAGTGCTGCATGTGTTGCTCTCAAACTAACGGAGTATGAGCCAAGGTTTGACAAATTATCGGCATGCATGCAATAGCAAAAATCACATTAATTGTGCAAAAGCATGCCCAATGCAAACTTTTACCTAATGCAGTGTTTGCAGTCCAAGACATAAAGTGTTTCAAATGTGTTAAGCACGTTTAGTTTTCTTGTTTATCTTGCTCATCCTAGTACAGGTTGACTTTTACTTTTACTAATCCGACACCTGTAGAAGCAGGGAAAGGACCCGGGGGTAAAGCTTGCCCCATACAATTTCAGTCTGGCATATAATCATATTACAAGTTGAGAATCCCTTATCCAAAAATACATGTGCCTAATTATTTAAAAAGTTTGTATAAATTCCCTTCAGGCTATGTGTACAATGTAGTACTATAATAATTTTTTGAGTTGATTTTTTTCCCAACAAAAAACTGTTTGTATCATTGAAAGCTCTGTTATTGTGTTTTTCTTTTAAGACAAAAGATGTTAATTAGTTCGGACAACTGTATGAGTTGTTTTTCTAAAACTAAAACCTCGGTATTCAGGTTTAATTGCAGTGTTGGCACTTTGAAATAAATAAGTTGGTTTTGTGTTGCAGTTTGGGCACTCGGGCTCAAAAAGGTTCGCCATCACTGCAATATATCTTACCACAGTGGGGAAGACGGTGACCAGGCAACCTGTGTGCCTGTTCCATCGGCTGCCCAGGTGCTAACTCTTGATCAGCAACTTCAAGGCCCCTGCTCTTCCTTCTTATGGTTCATGACCTTTAACCTGGACAGTCTTTCAAATACAGGATGCCTTCAAATAGTGTCCTCTGAGAGCTCTATCCTCTGAAAAGTAAAACATATGCCCACCCCAGCCTAAGGTGAAACTAATCCCATTTCCCAGCAACATTTTCAGCTCCTTTTCTGTGAACACACTCACACAAAATCATATATTTCTTTCACTTCTCCTCAGTCACAAAGCCTATTGGTTGTGATTTAGTATCTCAAATGTAGTGTCATGAAGACTTCATTTTGATCCCTAATATAGGATTCCAGATAGGGTGAAATCATCCATGTGACTAATTCAAATAGGAAGCAAAATAAGCTGGGTGAAGGAGGGGAGCTGGAATGGCACTAAAAAAGCAGGAGTTGAAAAGGAGCTGAAGAAGCAGCCGCCAATGGCACCTAACAGAAGAGTGAATTTTTGTAGGAAACACTGAAGAACATCCATCGCCCTAGTTATCCAATGCTGGCTTTTCCTACCTCTCAGTGACCCCTTGCTCCTACTCCTTAGATCCTTGCAACAACAGAGCTGGGTGGAGATCCTTGAATCTATGCTTGTATCACTGGGTAACATTGCACAGATCAGAGGATCTTGGGGCTCTGCTCTCACTCCAAGTGAATGGTAGGGAGCATACTTGCATATGCACATATATATCTGGGGTCTTCAATGCAGTGCCTGTGGCTACTGATGTGCCCACAGATACCCCCCTTGGTGCCTGCCAGGCTCCCTACAGCTCCTGATTTTTACTTTATTTTTTAAGCTTTTCTTTTAAAAAGATTGCATGTGGAGGCTGGCCTGCTGCAAAGTGAAGAGCTGCTCCTCCAGCACCATCTTTGTTTGGTTTCAAAAGATTGGTTTTGTGTTTTGGAGCTCAGACACCACCTCTGCCTTGTACTTGGGTTCTTGGACAAGTTACTTTGCTTTTAGTCTCATCCATTTGCCTTCTGGGAAACGAGCATTTTGTGACTGGCTGTCAGCTCCAGGGCATGAATAGCAAGGGTCCTAAGCTAGAATACCATCATCATCATCATCAGGCGATCACTCGTGACCGAGTAAGATTGTCTTCCGGGATAAAAGGAGGAAATTCTAAAGAAGATTGTGTAGACTCTAGCGATGGGTCCGTAAGTGACTGTGGAGGCCAATTCTAGATCCACACAGCTTCCCACAGTGAGGACACAGGTTACCAGATGGAAGATGGTCCTGTAAAGGATTCGTTTGACGTGCTTTTCACTTAGCACGTTTCTCCCTTTCACCTTGCACTCGGGCTTCTTCAAAGTCCATGGAACCTTTGTGAAAGGCCAACCTCCATTTAGATTGTTCATGGGCCAGAGCTTCCCGGTTTTCGATGTTTATATTGCATTTTTTTAGATTAGCCTTATGAACATCTTTAAACCTCTTATATTGACCACCGATATTCCGCTTTCCATTCTTGAGTTGGGAGTAAAGTAACTGCTTTGGGAGACGGCAGTCAGGCATTCGAACAACATGACCGGTCCACTGAAGTTGGCGTTGAAGGATCATTTTTTCAATGCTAGTAGTCTTTGCTTCTTCCAGTACACTGACATTTGTTCGTCTATCTTCCCAAGTAATTCGCAGGATTTTCCGGAGGCAACGTTGATGAAACCTTTCAAGGAGGTGGAAGTGACGTTTATAGATAGTCCATGTTTCGCAGGCATACAATAAAGTTGGTAATACAATGGCGTCATAAACCAGAGTTTTGGTCTTCTTACAAATATCCCGATCCTCGAACACTCTATGTTTCATTCGAGAAAATGCGGCACTTGCGGAGCTCAAACGATGCTGGATTTCACTGTCGATGTTAGCTGTAACAGAAAGATAGCTGCCAAGATAGAGAAAATGATCGACATTTTCCAGTATTGTCCCGCCAAGCTGGATAGATGGCATCACCAAAGGGTTAGCTTGCACTTGCTGATGAAGCACTTTGGTCTTTTTGATGTTAAGTGAGAGACCAAGTTTTTCGTATGCTTCTGCAAAAGCATTTAGGATAGTTTGGAGATCATCCTCTGAATGTGCGGAGACCACATTATCATCAGCATACTGAAGTTCCACAACGGAGGTTGTAATTACCTTACTTTTTGCTTTCAGCCTGCTGAGATTAAAAAGCTTTCCATCTGTTCGATATATAATTCCCACACCAGTGGGAAGTTTCCCCTTGACAAGATGTAAAACCATGGCAATGAAAATGGCAAATAATGTTGGGGCGATAACACATCCCTGTTTAACACCTGATCCCACTTTAAATGGAGCACCATGAGAGCCGTTGTTGTCCAAAACCGTTGCCGTCATGTTGTCATGGAGAAGTCGCAAGATATTCACAAATTTATTGGGGCATCCAATTTTCATAAGGATAGTCCAGAGAGCTGTACGGTCTACAGTATCAAAGGCCTTAGCCAAATCGATAAATGCCATATAAAGGGGTTGATTTTGCTCCCGGCATTTTTCTTGGAGCTGACGTGCAGTAAAAATCATGTCTACTGTCCCTCTAGAGGGGCGGAAACCATATTGAGTTTCAGGGAGGATCTCTTCTGAAATAGATAGAAGACGGTTTGCGAGAATCCTAGCAAATATTTTACCTGCGGTTGCTAAGAGAGAAATGCCCCGATAGTTTCCACAGTCTGTTCTATCACCCTTCTTAAAGAGGGTGATAATTATGGCATCCCTGAAGTCTTCTGGGATCTCTTCTCTTATCCAGATTTTTTCAATGAGTTTATGAAGATGTTGTACAAGTTCGGGGGCCCCTTCTTTAAAGATTTCAGCAGAAATCCCATCTGGTCCACTAGCTTTGTTGTTCTTCATTTGATTAATGGCTTTTTTTACTTCATCCAAAGTGGGGAGTATTGCAAGTTCCTCTTTAATTTGTTTTTGTGGGATTTGCGAAAAAATCTCATTATCCACCTTAGATTTACGATTTAAAAGGTCATAATAATGCTCTTTCCAACGCAGTGCAATAGACTCTTTGTCTTTTAAGAGTTTGGTGCCATCTTTTGATTGTAAAGGGTTTGTACCATAGGTTTTTGGTCCATAAATGGCCCTTGTGGCCTTAAAAAAGCCCCGTGCATCATGAGATTCTGCAAGTTGTTGAATTTCCTCAGCTTTCTTTTTCCACCAAGCGTTCTTAAGTTCTCTTGTTCTTCTTTGGACCTCAGCCTTTGCGCTAGCGTAGGTTTTTTTCTTGGCAGCGCAGTTAATATCATTTTGCCATATTTGGAAGGCTTTCCTTTTTTGGTCAATTATATATTTAATCTCATTATCATTTTCATCAAACCAATCCTGATGTTTCTTAGTTTCATATCCAATAGTTTGTTCACAAGCTGCAGTAATGGAGGTTTTCAGCTTAGACCAATGGTCCTCAATGTTGTCAGGAGGTTCCGTAGGTAGATGTTCCTTAAGAAGTGATTGAAGACGAGTTTGCTTAATAGGATCTTGAAGGACTTGGATGTTCATTTTACGCCTTGGTTTCCTTCCTTGAAGCCTACGTTGGGGAGCAATGTTGATAACCATTGTGGACCGGATTAGTCGGTGGTCTGTCCAGCAGTCGTCGGCACTCACCATGGCCCTAGTAAGAAGTACATCGCGGCGATCTCTAACACGGACAATTACATAATCCAGAAGATGCCAGTGCTTTGACCGTGGGTGCTGCCATGATGTTTTAAGCTTATTCTTTTGTCGAAAGAGCGTGTTTGTAATAGTGAGATTATGCTCTGCACATATAGACAAAAGTAAGAGTCCGTTCGGGTTGCTATTACCAACTCCGTCTTTTCCAATAGTTTCTGGCCATAAATCAGAGTCACGCCCGACTCTTGCGTTAAAATCGCCCAGGAGGATAATTTTATCCTCCTTAGGTATCTCTGACAGGAGAGTGTCCAACTGGCTATAAAAACTTTCCTTGATGTCATCATCAGCATCTAATGTTGGTGCATAAGCGCTCAAAATAGTTACCTGTTGGTTATTGGCGAGCTTTAATCGAAGAGTTATCAGGCGTTCGTTAATGCCAGTAGGAACTTCTGACAAAGAGTTCACTAGTTCATTTTTGATGGCAAAGCCTACTCCATGTATTCGTCGGTCCTGCTCAGGTAGTCCTTTCCAGAAGAAGGTATAACCTCCTTTTTCTTCTTTCAACTGTCCCTCTCCTGCCCTTCGAGTTTCTTGAAGTGCTGCTATGTCAATTTTAAACCGTCTCAGCTCCCTTGCAATAATAGCAGTCCTACGCTCAGGGCATTCACTATCTATGTTATCCAGCAATGTCCGTATATTCCATGTTCCAAAATTCAAACAGGTGGATTCAGGCCACGCCAGAGACAAAGCAGAGTCCAGAGCAAGCAGTGTTCAAACACATATACAGAAGAGTGGGACCAGAGGCATATCAGCCAGAAACCCCCCAAGGGCCCTCTGGAAACCATCCGGATCCATCAGCCTCTGGGGGCAGACCATCTTAATAGGTCCCCCACCCTTGCAGAGGGGGAAAGTTGTCATTAGCCTAAATCTCAGCAGGTAGTGATCTGACCATGACAAGGGGACCGATTCAAAGTCCCCCACCTTCAGATCACTATCTCCATGTCCGGCTGAAAAAACCAGGTCTAGAGTGTGCCCTGCTACATATGTTGGGCCGATGATATGTTGGGAAATGAAATGAAATGAATGAACAAAGTCCAGAGATGATGAGCAGAGGTCCAGCACATATCAGGCAGGGTAGGGCCCAAGGCAAAAAGCAAAGTCCAGGCAGAGGCAGAGGCAGGTGAACACAGGCGAGTGAACACAGGCAGAGTGAACACAGGCAGAGTGAACACAGGCAGAGTGAACACAGGCAGAGTGAACACAGGCAGAGTGAACACAGGCAGAGTGAACACAGGCAGAGTGAGGGTCAGAGTTGGTCACCAGAATCCAGAACCAGCTGCAGACACCACAATGACTCATGTTGCTGTGGCAAAGGCTTGAGGGAAGAGGAAGCCTTTATGTAGGGCTTCCTGCAGCTCCCAGCTGGTCTGCATTACCAAGCCTGGGAGCACCTGGAGGTCTGGGGCTGAACCCTGCAAGTACAGCAGTGTAGGCCAGGCTGCTTTCTGAAAAGCGGCCAGCAGATGGAGCAGCAGCGCTTCTCAGCTGAGTAGATCCTGACACTGGCCATGCCTTCCATGGCAGCCATTTTATGAATAGGCAATTTCCCCATGGCTGCCATTTTGTGAGAGCACTCATGACATTTTCACAATTCCAAATGTACCCACCAACCAAAGATCTTGGGGACCCCAGCATACACACATCAATGTATCAAGATGACCCTTTGTGGAGGATTGGCCTGTATGATTTTTTTTGTGAGCAGCCTATTCCCAGACATCTGGGAATGACCAACAATTGACCATATTCTAAATCAAATCCACACTTGCACAAACACTGTCTGACCCCTATAGACCACTGGCTTTTAGACATTATCAACCAGCACTGGAAAACAAATAGTCAAATAATGCTAAGGGGGCAAACAGAGTGTACTGTACAGTAATACCTTGGATTGCAAGTAACTTGGTTTGAGAGCATTTTGCAAGACAAGCAATTTTTTAATTTATTTTTTTTTTTTTACTTAATATACAAGCAACGTCTTGCAATACAAGTACTGTAGTACAGCTTAAATTAAAAATCTCTGTACACATTTGGGGGGGGATTTCATTTTGATATAAGAGTGTTTTTGATTACAAGCATGTTTCCGGAACGAATTATGCTCTCAATCCAAGGCATGACTGTAATTGTTGGTGGGTTAAATCATGAAAACAAATTGTATTGTGATGCTGAAGTCAGACAGGTTTAATTAGGAGAGATACAGTTGGTGTAAAATTCTGCAGCAGGCTGCTAGTTTGGTGCCATGCCAAGTCAACAGGAAGCATCTCCAAATGGAAATTTTCATAAGCAGCATTGGCAGTTCATTTAGACTGAATTTCTACTTTTTCAAGCCTCTTGGTAGCCTGAACCTGAAACACAGAATATCTGTGGTTTACTAAAGTGGTTTACTATTCCAGCCATTAACACATCTGGTACACAGAATTCTTGCATGTGTTATATCAACACAGTAATCTAGATGCACTTTGAAGTTGTTCTTCTGCAAGCTCACTATCAGACACAGTCACTGATGACTAGGGGTGTATAAGAAAGTTGTTTCAGTTAGATTTTGACCAGAATTTACCCAATTCGCACCTCCAGGAACTGAACATGGACCTGAAGTTTATGATGCGATTCATGCCGCAGAAAAATTCATACATGTTAAAGATGTGCATGAAAAATGAATTCATTTCAAAAATGTTCACACACACACTTTAATCAATGGGAGAAAAATGCATACATTTCAAAAATTCTCACTTAGGGTTGAGCAAATCAGCAAAACCCGAGCGTGATGGAATTCTCTGAATTCCATCTTGAATGTCGTTCTGACTTGAGTCCATATCAGATTGTGAGCTTTGGTTTTTTTTCCTTTTCACATGAAAATTCATGTGTATTTTTATGCATATTTTCCCAAATGTATGCATCAATTGTGCACATCTTTGAAATGTATGCATTCTTCTTCCATTGATTAAAGTGTATTTGTACACATTTTTTCAAAGTACACATTTTTTCATGCTCATTTTTCAAATGTACACATGCTGTCAAACACTCTTTTGGGGGTCTGTGAATGACATTGCAAACTCAGCAATCTACAGACTTCAACTACAGATTGTGTCCAAGTCTGTGTTCTGTCCGGAAGGTGCGAACTGGATAAATCTTGATCAAAAACAAACTGAAATGAATTTCGCCTACAACCCTACGAGTGACAACTGATGCATACATTTGGGGAAATGCACACAAAAATATGCACAGCTTTTGTGTGAAAAGAAGAAACCAAAGCTTGCAATTTGATATGGACATGAGTCAGAATGAGCTTTGAGGTGGAAATCAGAGAACCTCCATGAGCTGAGCTCCGAGTTTTGCAGATTTGTACTTCCCTGCTGACGGCAGAAATAACCCATCTCTGATTTTCTTAAATGCCTGTTTCAGAACTTCAAAAGCCTCTCTCTTGACTATGTGTTTATGTGTTGTTCCTAGCAGTCAATGTGATATTCTCAAAGATCCCTCTATTGATGCATGTTATACGCATAATGCTCTCTACATTGATTATGTCATGTAGCACTCTTGCTGCCAAGGTTAAGGTTGTATCAGCATTTCCATTATTAATGGTGCTGTTGAAGAGGAGAGAATTTGACTTGGATATGAACATTTTCTCCAAAGACCTATCTCTAACCCCACCTGTCCTCTCTCATTGTTTGTTTGTTTTTCCTCCCCACTTCTAGAAGAAAAGTATTTTGTTCTGCTTTACACTCCACAGTGTTCCTTTGGTACACACACACACACACACACACACACACACAATCATTCTGCATGTGGACAATTGCTTTTGTTTCTCTCCTCTACAGATCACACAGTGGTCATGGCAAATATGCATTCAAGCAGGCTGTCCACTGTATATCTGGCATTCAGGCAGCAGTGGCATTTCTCAGTTGTGAGTTTCTTCACAGCCCTGATCAGCTGCAGCTTTGGCATCATTTTTTTCCTCCAAATTGGCCTTCCTAGCAACAGTGACATCATCATGTTTCTAAGCAGATCTGTTTATATCAGGGGTATTGAACTTCCATCAGCCCAAGGGTTGAATTCAATGTCGCAGAAGCTCTCAGAGGGCACATTCCAGTGGTAAATGGAGCCAAAGGGGGAGGGGCTAAAGGCAAGGGGGGCAAAATATATTTAAAAAAATACCGGCATATTTTAGCTTAAATCTCTTGCTGCTGGTAATTAAGTCTTAGAACAGGTATTTCAACCTTCTAGGATAGGAAAAATCTGTGAAAAAGCCAGGGACCTGTAACATGATTGTCAGTTAGGAGAAAGGGGGTGGAGCAGGGGAAGGGAACATGGCCACTTGCATTACCCCAGAGGGCCAGTTTTGGTCCCCAGACAAGTTGGATTTGGCCCATGGGCCTGAGGTTCCACACCCCTGGTCTATATGATGGTGTTACAGAGGACAAACAAAGCAAATTCAGAGTGAGGGCAACGCTTCCCTTTGATGACAGCATGACATAGGCAAATCTGATTCATTATATAATAATTTCACTGTTACTATGAAAACTTCAAAAATCCAGTACTGGGCAATAGCTTTATTAGGATCAACCACAATGTCACCAATTAGTTAGCAAGAGTTCAAGTGTTCCTGCACTGTTCATTAGACTGGATGTTAAGCAAAGCGGGGGGGGGGGGTTAGCATCCGGCCAGATTAAGAGTTCTGGAGAATTTAAAAAGTCTGTTCGCTATTTTGTGACGTTGGTCCAAAGAAAATTATTTAAGGCACAGTCCTATGCAAGTTTAGACAGACAAAAGACCTACAACTCCCAGCATCCCCCAGCCAGCATAGCTGGCTGGTGCACGCTGGGAGTTGTAGGCCTTTCATCTGTCTAAACTTGCATAGGATTGCACCCTTAATTAGCAAAAAACCTTTTGGTTTAACATGTTGTGTTAAGGGTTTTCCATTTTCATTTGAGCTCCAAAATGCTGGGAAGTTACAGCTATTAAGGGCCATTCCTTTACCATGTGCCTTATTTAGACAAAATGGAAACGTGTAGTATCCTATGCTGTGGCTAGTTCCAGCTTCACCAGTACCTTGGAACTGGACAGCTTTCCTAGTAACTGGGACTTCCATAATCCAGTTTTGCTCGATATATTTTTATATTAATCTCTAATCCCACTTTGGAAATTGTTAAATTCATTGCCACAGCAATTTCCTTGTAGCAGGGAGTTCCATAATTCAGCTTTCCTCAAATTAAGTAAATATATTGAGTCTTGGTGTGTGTGTGTGTGTGTGTGTGTGTGTGTGTGTGTGTGTGTCCAGACCCTACTATAATGGAGGATCTGCCTGAAAAACAGTGCACTTCTAGACTTTTCTGAAGAACAGGAACAGAGTTTATTTTACATTTGGCCTTTAGTCTCAATACATTTCTCCTTCCCTGAGGGGTGGGGACAGTTTCAGATTTCTTCAGAGTCTGCTCCCTTAGGTAGAGTAGATAGATTAGACCTACCTACTGTATACATTCCCTACTGTCTCCCTGGTAACTAGCCACACTCATTTCCCTTCTATACCTCCACCCTCCTGGCCAACGTGAACTGGGTATGTGTGAAACAGATCTAATGAACTCCCATAGAGTAATAGAGTGCCCCCCCCAATATCACATTTTAAAGAAAAACTATCAACATATTATGGCACTGCTAGGGCAAACCACATAGTAGGCTTTCTCCCTGACCTGGCACAACAAATGGTTTCCCCAAAGAGATAATACAAATGAAAAAATTGGCTGATACATTTAACCCCAGCAAAATCTGGAAAAAACCCATCTGACAATCTGTTGGACGTCACTTGTCAAAATGTAGCTCCTATAAATAAGCCATTCTTCCCCTTTCTACCTCAAAATTAGCAGGGACCATCCTCAAACTGAACTCTCTATACCACCGCATTTCAGATCAATCTGTTGAACTGTTTTCTGCGTATAAGCCGTAGAACCTTACTTCCATAGAACCTATTTCTAGTTAAAATGGTGGAATGCATCTCGTCTGACTCTCCCTTAAGATAGGGGCACAGTTGTGGCCCTATAATTACTCAACAGTGGATTTTGGATTGTTGTTGTTGTTATTGACCCATATATCTTCTTTTGCTTTTTAGGAAGAAGTAGGATACTTTTCAGACAAAAATATGGTGCCAAAGCCGTAGCATCTGGGCTGCATCCATCAGCAAACAGGAATGAAAGGGATGGTCCTTGGGGCAATATATCAGCACCCCTTCCCCATTCCCCTTTTCATGCCAAAAAGGTTTGCTGGAGAACATTTGGCATAGCCGTCGTCTGCCGTTGTGTGTGGTGTTCTGAAAATCTAGGGAAGAAGTAGACTGGGTCCATTCCCATTTCTGCTACTTGGCATCATGCCACACTATCTTCCCCAAGAATCAAACTATAACCCTCCACCCCGAATAAACAAGGAGTGATATCCAGTGTCACTCTGGCAGAAGGGAGTTCACGGAAGCTGACTTCCCTGCCCACTTCCTACCCCTAGAAGTCCCCAGAGACTCTAAAAATTGCTGCACAGAGTGTTGGAGGACCCTCCTGAACGGGTTAGGCTGTGATGTGGGGGGGGGGGGCTGAGAGAGTAGGGGAATCCTCAAAAGTCAGACAGAAGCACCTACCCCAAATGGAGCTCCTGCTCAGAGAGGATGCCTCCGCCCTTGTCCCTCGGCCCCCCATGCCTCAGTCCACACACTAAGGAAGGCTCCCCAACCTTCCTGTGTAGCATTTTCAGTGGGCTCTGAGGGCTGCCACAGGAAGGGGAGGATGGGGACATCCACTTCTGTCTGTGAACTCACTTCAGCCAGTGCGACATTGGATACATATTATTACCCAAAGACTGCTCTGAATAATTTAGAATTTAGTAACCAAGGACATGGAATGAATAACTTTTTTAAAAAAAAATCGGAGCTGCAGAACCTCAGGCTCTTGGACCAAATCCTGTCCTCCAGGGATCCCAACCCAGCCCTCAGGGGTTCCCCAGATGGCTACACCTATTCCCCGGGCCACACATCCTTTCCCCCGGCTGCCGATCGTCTGGTGGCTTCCTGGATTTTGCACCATTATTCCCTATTCTAAAAGGTTGAAATGCTTCTCCTAAGGCTTAGCTCAGTGTTCTCCAACTATGGGTCCCCAGATGTTTTTGGCCTACAACAGCATAGCTGGCTGGGGCATGCTGGGAGTTGTAGGCCAAAAACATCTGGGGACCCAAGGTTGGAGAACACTGGCTTAGCTACTGGCAGTAAGAGCATTAAGCTAAACTATGCGGTGGGGTGTTATATTTTGGGCCCACTCCTCCTCCGTTGGCCCTGCCCCATTTTGTCTTTGGCCCCGCCCACCACTGGAATGCAGCCCCTGAGAACTTCTCCCCAAAAAATGAATTTGGCACTCGGGCTGAAAGTGATTAAACACCCTCCTTTAAATGTAGTACCTTGAAAGTGCCAGCTACAGAAGAAGTGCTAAACAAACAATTATTTTTTTAAAAGGGGGTCAAGACGACAGGAGTCACAAAATGATATTTCAAAGAGAATGACTTCACCAGAAATGGGGGGAGAACTCTGTCTAGAAACAAGCAATGCACAAACTCTGGAAACATGGCAGAGGTGGCTCTCCTAGCTTTGTGAAATAGATGGAGCAGAAAGGATCTCCATCATGTAAACCTGTGAGGGTGTGGCTTCATAGATTTCATAGATCATAGAGTTGGAAGGAGCCTACAAGGCCATCGAGTCCAACCCCCTGCTCAATGCAGGAAACTAGAGGAGGGGTCTCCCATCCAAGTAACAAACAGGCCTGACCCTGCTTAGCTTTCGTGATGATAGGGGATCTGTGCAGCAGGACATTTAGGCAGTTGCAGTCACATTATCAAGTGATCCCATACATTGGCCATTGCCGTGCAGGAGACATAATGGCAGGAAATTGGGTAGTGCTGCAGCCCCTTTATTTGCATGCAGCACAGGAAAGCAAGAAGCGTTCATCTTGTGTTTAAAGGCAGTGAGTGCTACTGCAGTGGGAGCTTTGGCCTTTTCAGTGGGGAGGCCCAGGAGACACGCTGTCAAAACACAAGCTTCTTGCTCAAGCTACAAAGCCCAGAAAGTGCAGGCAGTAAAATAAGCAAATAAATAAGATGGAATACAGTTTTTAAAAAGCTTAGCTTAGTCTAACCAAAGGCAGCGGCTCCCCCCCCCCCCTTTGAAAGCTAGGATAGCTAGCTGTTTTCACAAGATTGTGTGTAGAAACAAGGAATGTGAAGTTCAGGCAAGGCCTTGAAGATGCCGTCATTAATTCAGTTCTGCAAACAGACACAAAAGCTGATTTACACTGTGCTTGTTTTTATATTACAGGGTAGTATATTTTTTTATCCATTTTCTTTAGATTTCTACCTGGAACTCTCTAAAGTAATTTCCACTGACGGCTGTGATATTCACTGTGCAGAGCCAAAATGATCAACTGCCTACTATCCATGTATTTTCTTTGCCTCTTTTTAATCATGTCAAATTTCTTTCCCTTCGTAATTCACCATCATTCCCTCAGGAGATGAGTTAAGATTTAATTGTCAAATTTGCATAGTAACTCAGCAAATAAACTCCAGTTTCTTGCAGACCTTTAAGGCTCTATTTTGGTTATAAATCACTTATTTCTGTATTACAGGAATGTTGGCATCTCATACTCAAAGGAGAGGGAGGGGGCGGAAATCCACTGGTGTCTTCCTACCACAGCCTCTGGTGTCCAAGTGTCTTCCTATGCTCAGTAGCCTATTACTGGACAACATTAGTAAGAGAAATCCTCAGAGTGCCATAAATCTATACAGTAGCATAACATATACAAAATCCAACTAAAGTGCCATTACAAAGCATAAATAAATAAGTGTTATCATGGCTGAGTCAGCTGATCATCTAAAGGATGATTTGCAAAGTATGTTGTGCCATTATCCTGTAAGTAATAATAACCCAGCTGTTATGGCTATGCTGACCTGAGAAAAAGTAGGGCATTGGAGTGGAGAGCAGAAAGCATTTCCTTCTTCTGTTGAGCTTCAAATCTGCTAAATACAGTTTATGATTTTCATACTCCCCTATAAAGTCAGGTCTGGCTGGTCAACAACAATGGGCTTTTCTACCTGACACTGTTAATCTGCTGTATCTACTTTTGGTTTTGTCAGAGAATTGAGATCCAAGCATTTCATGAAGCATGTTTCTTTTCCTACTTTTCTGCTACATAACCTCTAGGTGGCACTGTGGTATAGCAGAATAGCACAAATACACAAGTGGAAGAAGCTTTTTTTTTTTTTTTTTGCTTTTAGAAATAATACTGCATTTTTCCTGCTCTAAAAAAATCATTGAAAGTCCTCTTTAAAAACAGAAGCAAAACTGGAGGGTCATGTTGTTGTCTAAAGAAGCCATAAATTACCATGAATAGGGAATGAGGCACACACAATAAAGGCCTCGTGTAGAAAAGTTCAATGTGCTCTGGATTAATACATTATTCAGGGCCCTCCCAGCCAGAGGACACAGGCCTGCCACCATCCTCTGATTCAGTAGATAAGTCCTTAGCAGAAACTTAATCTCTCCAGCCTCCCAGAAATCTAAGACTGCAAAACAAGTGAGGGCCCTTTAACAGTCCAGTAAACAAGTCCAGAGGGTAAAGATAACCATACTACAGGTCTTGTCAGCCTGCACAAATCTTCAGTTGGCTTTAGCTCCCTGGTAAGACAACATCCTCCAGCAGTTGTCCTAGTAGGAGAAACGGCATGGCCCACTGGGAGTTATTCAAGGTCCTCTTTTCATCTGCCTTCTGCATAAGAGGGCTTCTGCCTTGACTTTATCTACCATCTTGACTGGACTTTACCTGCTTGGCCTAGCCTTGCCTACTATGACTTGATTTTATGTACTGTGAGTGGACTTTACATACCTTGATCTGACTCCATCAGATGGTACCTGCAAGCCTCAAAGCCCCCACATAATGGGACATTCCCCAGCAATGTGCAGCTATAGGAGGGTTTGGGGAATGTTCTATGGTGCACTCTCAATTTGCACAGGGTGATGGTGAGGCCCAATTGACCCTGCCAGTGCCCCACATGAATCAAGTGTGTGCCCTAGATCATGCCCCAGATTCAAGTGTGGTATGCTGGTTCCAGATTCAAGTGAACTATGCTGGTTCGAAGGAGTTCTATCCTTGGCAACTGAGTTGACATGGACAGGATTCCCTGAAGGTAGAAAGTTTGAAAGTCACTGGTCTACTGACAGACCTCAGTGTATACACAAACGTTCAGTAAACAATCAAGGATTTACTATCATTTATCTTTTCTAAAGCACACTTCAACACACAAAGTGCTTTACAATCCTTGTTCATTCCCATACCAACTATGTGCAGTTTGTGATGTAGAGCTAAACTAGAAGTGACAGGTACTGGCTTATTTGATTAAAAATAAGCTTGCCCCAGGTCACATATAAAGAAGGGGGGACAATTTTTGGAGCAAATGGGGTGCACATAAGCACCAGTTGTGCTTGCAGTCTGTCTCAAGGAGCTTCAATACTGGAAGTGAGCTTGACAGGAAGAAAACACTTGGGCAGAGGAGGCTAAGAAGATAAGAAAAGCCATGCTGGACTAGTTAGTTCCTACAGTGGCCAACCAGATGCCTATGTGAAGCCCACAAGCAGGACATGAGTGCAATAGCACCCTCCTGCCCATGTTTCCCAGCAACTGGTGTACCTTGTGTGCCTTTTTCTAAAGCTAAAGAGACCTAAATGTTGTAAACTTTCCTCATAGGGATAAGTTCCTCATTGCTCCAGCCCCTTGATCATTTTGTTTGTCTTTTTCTGCACCTTTTCCAGCTCTAGGCTATAGGGAGATAAGTAGCATACTTATCTCCCTATACTTTTACTATAAAAAGCAGACCTGCATCCCATGCTTTATACATGATAGGGCCAGGACCATGTTTAAACAAACAGGTCTTCTGCCATTATTATTAATTTATTATTATTAATTTTATTTATATACCACCCAACAGCTGAAGCTCTCTAGTTTGTAGCCCTTAATGCTATTTGAGGCTAACAGCTAGTAACTTGCACCAGGCCTTCCGGAGTTCTTCATAGCAGAGCAGGGAACTGAATCTGGGTCTGTTTCCAGTAGCAACCCAGAACATTGTCAATGGGACAGAAAGATACCTTGAAAAAATAATAATACTGAGTTACCTTCTCTAGAGTTTCTTATTCTATCATGATTTGTTGAAAACAGAAAAACCCTGTAGACTCTGGAAGTCTGGTTGCTGGATTGTCCAATAGAGGGAGTTATGATCACATGCACTGAGCCTGTCTTAGTTATTTCAGATACATTCAAATAAGCATCTAGTCAGTATTGCACTGAACAACTTTTCCATGATTTCAATTGCCCTTAGAGCAACAATAAACACTTCTGATTTATAATCTCATTTTTTAAAAAACAAACAACCAGGTAAATCATAAAACAGAACATGAACTACGCTCCTAAATAAAAATGGCAACATTTTCTGACTGCTGGTGTTGTTATATCCCACCACCACCAGATTGAATCTGTGATCTGTGAGGTTCAATGCCTACTAAATATGTGGTAGCCATTGTGTAGAATTGACACAAGATACTATGCCCTATCAGATATGGCTGTTGGGATTTCCCCCTCTCCATTCCATTCTTGTTCCATGGGTCGGCTCTTCCCCTCCTCATGCTCTGCCTTTCTTGCAATTTCACACTGAACTAGTTCTAAATTTAATCCCAGAACTGATATGTGCACAGAGTCTAGTTCCTTCTGTTTATCTGTGAGTATTCCCCCCCCCCCCGACCAGGTTATTCATGTGCACAAGAATTGTAGCTTAGTCAGTAGCAGAGCATATGCTTTACATGCCAAAGATCCCAACACCAATCCCTGGCATCTCCAGGTAGGGCTTGAAAAGACTCCTGTCTGAAACCCTGGCGAGCCATTTCCAGTCAGTGTTGACAGCAGGGATGTTGAAGAGTCCTTGGTCTCGAGTCACGAGTCGAGTCACAAGTCTTTGGACCCGAGTCTCGAGTCCGAGTCCGAGTCCGAGTCCTTGGTCCAAAATGGTGACTCACGAGTCACGAGTCCTGAGTCACTCCCAAAACTGACTCCACGAGTCCCTATTAAAATCAATGGGGTTTCCCCCCAACAAAATAAGGCTATTTCAGATGTGTGGCTTAAATAAATTCTAGGCACAAGTGTGCCTTTTTATTTCAAAACTCTGCAACTGATTTTGGCAAGAACAGACCAGGCAGACAAACCCAAAATAACCAGGCAGGCAGAGGAGGCAGGGAACCCCAAAGCAGGCAGGCAGAGGCCTTTGTCTTGGACAATTCAACTGTTGAACAGGTCAAGAAGAGACCAGGCAGGCAGAGGAGGCTGGGAACCCCAAACAGGCAGGCAGAGGCAGCCAAACCCAAAATGTCTGACCCTAACCCAAACCCCCCACAACAACACATCAATCAAAATAAATCTCAACACATCGTTGGGGCTGCGCTCCTGGTAGCTGTCCATAGTGGCCGAGCAGCGGCGCGCCTCGCTTCCATGCGCTCTTCACCGGTGATTGCGCTCCTTCTGGCACAGCCAGAAGACTCGTCAACAGCCCAGGGATGTTGACGAGTCCTTGGTCTCGAGTCCCGAGTCGAGTCTCGAGTCCCATTAAAAATATTGGGACTCGAGTCCGAGTCGAGTCAGAAGGGGGACTCAGTCCGACTCACGAGTCGAGTCCTCGAGTCCGAGTCCCCATCCCTGGTTGACAGTACTGAGTTAGAGGGATCAATTGTCTGACTCAGTAAAAGGCAGCTTCATATATATATATATATATTCACTTGTGCACATTGATGAAATGCAGCCTAAAAGGGGATGTGGATACAAGTGCAAATCAAAAATTATTTTGTGTTGTGTTTCCTCAGTGAGTGCAAGTGCTCGTGCGCATCTGTAACGTCGTGGTCAGAAAACAGGTATAGAAGAAAACAACAACAACACCACAAGGAAACAAAAGTCATGACTTACAGCATAAGTGCAGTGGTCAGTCACCATGGAAGCATTTGCTAATAAATTGGTGCTGCTCTCCACAAATATGACCAGTTAATTCAGAATCTCCAAAATCCAAAAAGAAATTCAGATGGGGAAAATTGTCTAAGCAACTCTATATGGATGCTTTATTTCAAAATGCACAATTTTAATTTCTACTCGTAAGCAGTTTTTATACCAACCTGACCAAAACATTTTAGATTTTAGATGACTAACTTTAACTCTGTTTTTAAGGGCACAATCCTATGCATGTTTAGACAGAAAAAAGTCCTACAACTCCCAGCAGGCTGGCTGGGCAATGATGGGGGTTGTAGGACTTTATTCTGTCTAAACATAAGCTTTAATTTTGTTCCTATATCCCATGTTGCCATACTTGTGCTGGGGGGCTCTCATGATTGTCTGATTTAGTTCTATGGAGCCCTTATGCCAAGTTATAAAAATCATCTTTTAAGCTACCATGCATATTTGAAAACAAATGGATCTGCTGCTAGCCCAGATCACTACTCCAGGAGATCACATCCATACATCAAACTTCCCTGAATAATGTTTTTCCAAGTGGGAATCCAAAGAAGGAACAATAATTAATGCTGAAGATTTTCCCTGTGGATGAAATACACTCATTTTCCCATTCAAATACACTGCCATTGATGGTAGCATCTTGCATTAATTCCTTGATTTTTTAAACGGAAAGAAGATGTAGGTGTGAAGGGTGCTATAAACTGCACCTGAAACACCAATATATATATAAGAAGAAATATGCTCAAGGATGAACACCAAACAGATACCACTTCTCAAGTTCACTTGAAAAAATGCACATTCCAAAAATATGCATATTACATATTCCAAAGAACAGGAAATAGAGTTCCCGATAAACCCTCCAAAGACTACTGTCAAATACCATATTCCATGGGGAAATGGGGAAATGCTTGTGTTGTGATTTGTTTTCTTTGGTATAGATGCCAAGTTTAATTAGGTGAAGTACAATTGCAAAGGCAGATGAGGCATAGGGTCTGGTTTTTCACACTGCCCTGATCCCCCCAGCACAACAGATGGGAATCAGTATGGCAGGCAACATGCTTTTTGCATGCCCACTGATAGCATGAATTGCATGTTGGTTTTGCAGTGTTTGGGAAATGATTATGATCTAGAGCACAATTGGCTTCTTATTCATGGCTGTCTGTATGAAAGACCCTGTAGCAGAGGTGCAGTCTTGAATCAGTGCAACCAATATTTCTTTGCTTCAATGGGAGTTTTAAGAACATAAGAACCATGCTGGAACAGACCAAGGGTCCATCCAGTCCAGCATTCTGTTCACCCCGTGGCCAACCAGCTGCCCACGGGAAACCCACAAGCAGGACTTGAGTGCAACAGCACCCTCCCGCCTATGTCCCCCAGCAACTGGTGTACGTAGGCATGCTGCCCCTGATACTGGAGGTAGCATATAGCCATCAGGACTAGTAGCCATTGATAGCCTTCTCCTCCATGAAGTTATCCAATCACCTTTTAAAGCCATCCAAATTGGTGGCCATCACTACATCTTGTGGTAGTGAATTCCATAGTTTAGCTATGTCCTGTGTGAAGAAGTACTTCCTTTTATCTGTCCCGAATCTCCCACCAATCATCTTAATGGGATGACCCCAGGTTCTGCTGTTATGCAAGAAGGAGAAAAATGTCTCCCTATCCACTTTCTCCACACCATGCATAATGTTGTACATCTCTATCATGTCTCCCCGTACTCGCCTCTTGTCTAAGCTAAACAGTCCCAGCTGTTGTAACCTTGTAAGGGAGTTGGTCCAGCCCCTTCATCACTTCAGTTTATGTATTTATTTATTACATTGATACCCCGCCTTTTTTCCTCCTGCAAAGAACTCAAGGCGGCTTACATAATCCTCCTCCTCCTCTCCATGTTATCCTCACAACAACCCTGTGAGTGAGGTAGGTTAGGATGAGAGTCAGTGACTGGCCCAAAGTCACCCAGTGAGTCTCATGGCCGAGCGGGAACTAGAACCCGGATCTCCTGAGTCCCAGTCCAACACTCTCTACAATATCCCTTTTTAGGTGCAATGACCAGAACTGTACACAGTAGTCTAAATGTGGTCACACCATAGATATGCATAAGGGCAGTATGATATTGGCAGGTTTATTTTCAATTCCTTTCCTAATTATATACCTTTTTCACAGCAGCCACACACTGGGTGGACATTTTCATCCAGCTGTGCACCATGGCCCCAAGGTCTCTTTCTTGGTCAGTCACAGCTAGCTCAGATTCCATCAGCATATATTTGAAAGGTGGGCTTTTTTGCCCCAGTGTGTATCACTTTACACCTGCTTACATTGAACCGCCATTTTGATGCCCCTTCTCCCAGTTTGGAGAGACCTTTTTGAAGCTGTTTGCAGTCCCTTTTTGTTTTCCCCCATCCCATACAAATAGGAGCTGCTGCAGCACCCCCATCCCACCCCATCGATTCAAATCAAGGCTGCAGCAGGGGGCAAAAGGTTTATAGACCCCCTACCCTCCCACACCACAATCCCAATCCAAATCGTACACTCGCTTGCACTGGATATTTGTGAAAGAAAAAGCCTTCACTCAAGGGCAAACCATGGGATTAACATGTTTGGCTCTCAGATAAGTTTTAGAAGCAAATATTTTTCATTACCCAAGGCCAGACACAGATTTAAAGTTGTGTGTGCGCGTCCGTGCGCGTTTGTTTGTTTGTTTCATTTAAACTTGTTCTTGGCTGCCTTTCAGGGCAGAAGGCCTCCCAAGGCAGCATACAACAATAACAGTCACATAATAAAAACCAATGTGGTAATAAAAAGAGCAAACGGTCCAAGCAACAACAACAACAACAACAACAACAAACACCAGCCCAAGACAAAAACCTGCAGACACAACTGCAGCACACAACCCAGTTTTGCTGTCTTCACGTGTGCAGCTGAACCAGGGAAAGCAGCTCCCCACACACTGTTCCTATGTGTGAAGCGAAGTGGGCATTAGCACAGTGATCAAGAGTTCTGGATCTTAAAGCAATACAAACAGTCATTAACAACCTAGTCAGAGGTCTTGCTGCATCAGCAAACCATTGTTTAGTATGGGGCATACTCACTGCTATGCCAAACTGCCATCATCAAACACGATGCTATTCTGGCATTGCACCAATGCAAAACGTTTAGAGCAGGGTGCTTGAATAGGCAGAATCTTCTAAACCCCACAAATCACAAGGTCCCAAGCCATGAAATGAGGCCAAATCGGAAAGGAGAGCAAAATGTATTGGAAATCAACTCGCTAATATAAAAGGCTGTGAAAAGGTGACCTTCTCAAGGTGAGTATTTCTGCTGGATGATACCAATGAAAATTACAAACTAGAGCTATTACAGAAGCCAGAGTGGGGGGGGGGGGAATTGCCAGAGGAAAAGGAAATGACATGAACTGCATGCTGCAGCTGCACAACAACAAAATGCCAAGACAAAAGCAGAAAAAAGCAATGAAGTGTGGTCACTAATATCACCACTATTATTAAACACATATCTGCCAACCTCCCCTTCCCAGAGGGTTTGCAGTCTTCATTAGACAGACAAAGACAGGAGAAGAGGCCAAGGAGTAACCAATGAGACATTAGTGAAGTTCTGCTAGACCAGATGAAAGGAAATCCAGACGGCAACAAGGTTAGAGCAGTTCAGGAAAGCTGAAGAGGATGGGTTTCAAGGAAACAGGGCTGGCATCCACAATAGGCATGGTTGTGTTAGGTTTTGCATGGGCAGAACGAGATTGTCACCTGACATCAGGATTGTCACCTGACATGGAGGATGTCTCTTGAGGTGAAGTACCCAAGGTGGTGTGCAAATAGTCACCAGACATAATGTCAAGGTCTATGACTCAGAATCATGTGGACAATTGTAGTAAACATGTTGTGGAAAACAGGTTATATAATAGGTGAGTAATATCCTATTTATAGATACTATAAATGGGGTCTTACTATATAAGTTGGGGTAAGGCACACATCCCCTCACTTGACTCTTGTTCTGGACTTCTACTTCAAGTCACTCACTTCATCTCAGCCTTGCCACTGGGGTCTTGGACTTGTATCTGCAATGATGTAGCGAGATGGGGGCATCTCTTCTGCGTAAGAGAGAAGCTTGCATTGCTTGCCTTAATCCCATGTAATTGGGTCTTACAAATAAACTCTTTAATCTTTATTAATTGCTGTTATCTCCTCCTTCCGTCTGCGTGACTGGGACTGAGGGTCACTGGCTAGGTAAGCTTTTGAACCCGGGTCAGTCCAGCTCTCACAGGTTGGTCACCTGCCAAGAGCCCACAGCCCAGCAGGAGCCCACTGACAAGAGCCCCCTTTAGTCGTTCATGTCACCATTGCAACCTGCTCATTCACCTGCCCCCCTCTCTGGATCAGACAATGGTGGCGAGAAGGAGGAGCAGTAGATGCCACTGCCTACTTGCTCACTGGCTCTCTATACTTATCAAGCAGGAAAGATGAGAAAGAGGATTTAGGGATGTGTGAGGATTTCGTTCAGGGGGTGGAAGTCCAGCAAATTCGCTAGGCAAACCCCCCTGAACTCTGTCCTACCTACCTGTTTCCTCGGCTCAACTTGCGTTCTCCTGAGGTGAGCCAGGGAAGCAACTTCCAGGTTCCCAGCAGTGCATTTTTTACATAGAAAGTGGTGTAAGATATGTTAAAATGACCACAATTTGTGCAAGTTACGCAAATCGCGGCCACTTTTAATGTATCTTATGCCATCTTCTATGTAGAAAACGCGCCACTGGGAACCCGGAAGTCCGGCGAGCATCTCGGCTGGCACTCGCTTTTGGCCCGGGTTGGCGGGTGCAGCGGCTGCGGTTGCCAAGTGTCCTGTGAGTCGGGTGGTGGGCATGATCGCCCACCACTAGATGAGAGCAATAGCAGCTGGTGACAATGGTGGTCAGTAGGTAGTTTCACTGAGGGAGGGGACCCATTGAGGGCATTTTGCCCAAGGGCCTTCAAAAACCTGGAGTCAGCACTGCAAGGAAGGATGTGAAGGGCTTGCTTATTAAATAGAGGGTAAGATGACTTAATACCCAGTTCTTCCCTGGCTCTGGATGAAATAACCCCCTCCCCAAAGTTGTGGCTTTAGGAGCAGATCCTAACTATGATTAACAAATGTGCAGTTCAGGCTTGGATTGTGAATCCAGCTTTTACAGATGTTGAACAACTGGTCCACTGGCAGACATTTGCATGGGAGGCAAAGCAAGTGCAAAATGGTTTCTGGGGGCCAATCTTTGCCCTGATAGGCATGAGTCCATAAGCCTCAGGACCCTTCTTTGCAGGTCTTCAGGAAAGCTCTGAAGACACACCTGTTTGGACTGGCCTTTTGTTAATTTCTGGGCTGCTGGTTTGTTTATAGGTATTGCTTTTATTGAATTTTATTGTGCGTGTGTTTTAATCTTGTACTTTTTGTTTTTATCGTGTACATTGCTTTGAGAGGGTCCCTTGCTTAAAGGTGGCCTAAAATGAATGAATGAATTAGATTATTTCAGGGCATGCACTGGGCAACTCTTGGCGCACCATCTTTGCTAGTGGCTTCAAGCCTACTTACCTATTTCAGGCATACAGCTGAGAAACTAGAATAGAATATAATAGAAATACAGTATATCTCTGTCTCACCATAGCGTGGAAGGTGAACAGTGTGCCTTGCTCAGCCTGCTGTCCAGGTGCTGCAGATGGGCAACTTCAAGGCCCGGCTCTTCCTTCGGATGGTTCTTTATCTTTAAACTGGACTTGGGCTGGACAGCCCTTCAAACAGAGGACAGTCCTCTGGCAGCCCTTCAAATAGAGGCCTGCCATCTGTAAAAGAGGACACATGGCCACCCTACGGAAGAGACTGACTTACCTATGTGGCATCAGAAGGCTGGATGAAAATACCTCCCCCACACCGAACCTCACTGCCCCATCCGCATGCAGCAAATGTAGGGCAGACATTCTAAGATTTTTGGAAGGAATGAAAATTATTCAAAAAGTTGAGGGGCGGCAGCACTGCAGAGATGGTCCTGTTTTCTTTTCTTTTACTATTTTAGCACCCGTGGCAAAGATTTTCTCAGTGGTTGCTGACAGAAGCAGACATCCCCCCCCCCCCCAGGGTGTCCAGGAACACCAGTACATCTAGGCATGCTTGCCAGTTGGTGGCCACGAACAGGGGCTCCGCTGCCACCTCCTCCAATGGCAGTAGCACTAAAATAGTAAGAAATAAATAAAAACAGTTCTGTTTTCCATGGCAGCCTCGCATCTCCAGGAATACTTGCTGCTGCTGCTGATGATGATGATGATTATTATTATTATTTATATACCACCCAACAGTCAAAGTTCTCTTTGCTCAAATAAGCTTATGTGCATAAACTAATTCTAAGATGGACGCCTCTGTCAAAGACGGGTTATGTAAGGGATAAGCCAACACTCTCTGCACGATTGCAACAAAATATATAGGATGTGGGAACCTGACATTACAGCAAAGGATGCCAAAATTTGGAAGTCTACAGGTTGACTAAACATCCCGATTAACATGTCATAAATATTCTCTCTTGGCCACTTAGGGGCTCCAAGCAGAGCTGACCTACTTAGGGGTGGACATAACATGCTTACCCTTGTCCACTGCAAGAGGAAAGGGATTCATCATCAGTAGTTCTACACTCCTTCCATTTCATTAATCTTCTACACCAGTCTTCCCTAACCTGGTGCCTTCCAGATGTCTTGCACTACAGCTCCCAGAATCCCCCAGGGGTAGTCCAACACATCTGGAGGGCACCAGGTTGCAGAAAGCTGTTCTATATACTCCTGTACTTCGGGAGAAAGACTGGGGGTGGATTATCGCATTCAATTTTCTCAGCAACATCGGTGAGGCATTTCTCTCTTCCTTGTGTATCCCTGACATACTATAAATGTGCTTGGCTTCAGTCCAAGCCTATTTCAGCATGGATGGAGGAAGAAAAAAATCTTTATTCTTTTAAAGCAGTGCCTAGATTGTTTCCAGTCTATGCGTAACTCTTTCTAAAGACAGGGACATGTTCTTGGGCTTGTTTGCTGGCGAGGAGCGGGCAAGATTAAAGAACAGCGTGCCTTCAGCTGCATACTTTAAACTAAAACAGCCATGCTTTTCGGTAACCTCTTTTAAGGTGTAGTACATCCAGCTCTCTAAATGCCCAAGGCTGTGTTTATCTGTAAGTATCTTGGGGAAGATTGCGATGTCTATTAATCTGTTTTCCTGTTTCCTTACCTCGGGGCTTATAAGCTACACAAACCATCCAGCTCGGAGGCCATTCGGAGAACTCCCCACAGACAGGTATCCTCCACTGGTGTCTGTTCTTGAGCAATTCACCATTCATGTGAGAAAACCATTAAAGATGCTTAGGAAAATATGAATACATATTATGGGATACTTTTTTTTCTGAGAGAGAGAGAGAGAGAGAGAGAGAGAGAGAGAGAACTATATTTACAACCACCATCTTTGTAAGAGTTAAACAAATATCACATAAAGGAATACTGACGGGGAAATGTTTTATTTATAGGGTAACCCTCTGGTCAGGCTACATCAGCAGACTGTCCTTAGTTTTGCACCTGTAGGAGAGCTAAGAAAGGTGCAGGGATAGCCATGAGCAATGGTCAGTGGCCGCAGCATTTAGTACAGTGTTCTCCAACCTTGGGTCCCCAGATGTTTTTGGCCTACAACTCCCAGCATGCCCCAGCCAGCTATGCTGGCTGGGGCATGCTGGGAGTTGTAAGCCAAAAACATCTGGGGACCCAAGGTTGGAGAACATTGATTTAGTCTCTGGATGCAAACGCCCAGCGGATGTTTATTAAGGTGTGATCGAGACAGAGAGTGCTGCCACCGAAATACTTTCCTGGTGCTTTGCCTCATCCTCCCTCCCCTTGTTGGGGGACAGAGTGTAGTGACTGAGAGAATATTTCTCTCTCCCCCTCCCCATAGGGAATTGCAGTGAAACTGTGTATGTAATGTCTATTTGTTCTGCTCTATGTGGCTGGGCTGTAAATGTGCAAGGCAGAACTAATCTGAATGTTTGGACAGCAGTTGCACCGGTTAGAATTTGCTAACAAATAACTTAACTGCATGTGGGGGCTCATGGGAACCAGCCCCCCCAATATCCCCCCCCATTTGACCCAGTAATATTGGGTTGAATGCCAGCTAAGTTAGTCATGCTTTAATCTCACTGAAATCAAAGGGACAAGTTAGACATAAGTAACCTAAGCTCCATTGAATTCAATGGGACTAAAGTGTGACTAACTTCGTCTGGATCCAACCCTTCGCATTCCCTTTTTTGGTAAGCTGTTTTGACTATTATCTTAATAGAAAACTGGGGTTATCAATAATAAATATACAAAAACTAAACAAAAACAGTGCATACTTAAGCTGTGCTTCTTGTGTGGGAGAAACTACTACTAGGCATTGACGGGAAAAGAATAGTTTAGCCAACACAATTTAGCTAAAACACAGCTTTCAGTCCTGATGTGTGGGGTAGACATGGGTGGTCATTTGTAATGGTTATTGTAACAGAAGCATGAGTGGAAGAATGATTGGCAGCAGGGGAGTGTGATGGAACGGGGTGGAGTTAGAGTGAGTGACTGACAGGCGAGTAGAGTCAGCTGAGAAAGTCAGCTAGAAGAGGGAGTTGAAGGCAGAGAAGAGGATGTATTTGGATCATAAAGAGAGAGAGAGAGAGAGAGAGAGAGAAGACATAGGTAGAAGGTGGTTAGGATACCTGTTGAAAGAAGGGTAACAGACAGAACTATTATTCAGCGGTGTAGTGGAGCCAAGGCTCGCAGTGCCAGCACTTATTTATTAGCAGGAGCTCTGATGTCATCTGCCACCACCACCCCTCAGAATGCCCTGCTCCCTCTGAGCTTAGCTGCAATTCTCACAGTAGCTGGGGGGGGGGGGAATGAACTTCCCCAACAACAATATACTGTTCCCTGTTGTAATGCAAAGTATTTGGCAGTGGCTTGGTCCTGAATGGGACAATAAGACCCATTAGCTTAAAAAAAAAGATCTACGCCTAGTGGAGATGAAAACTGCTAACACTGGTTTGTTGATATGGATCAACACAGCTGCCTGCATTTTTGGACTCTCCTTGGGGCCTGTCATGATGAGCACCTCCACTTTAAAATTTACCACGACACTGCTATTATTTCTTATTCTTTATCAAATAATATTACTATGGTAACTGATATTTAATATATGTCTCAAAGCAATGGCAAAGAATAAAAAGGGCAAGTTTTGATGGCACAGGAGTGTTGTCTGCAGCGGAAAGATTGTGAAAGAAAAAAATTAATTCAATTTGCAGTGCAGAGGACTATTTAAAATGTTATCTCTGTATGGGCTTTATCTGTTTTGTTTATGAAACTCTGAAAAGAGACATATAGATTGATGCAACTGCTAAATAATAATAATAATTATTATTATTATTATTATTCAGCAGAGGCCAGCAAAAAGGGACTTGGACACAAGATAATGAAAAATGCTTTCACCTTTGATAATGTTTGACTTCTTCGTGGCTCCTGAAAATACCATAAATAATATTGATTATTTATATAGCACTTTTACAATGTTCTAAGCTCTTCTTTAAATATATATATATATATATATATATATATTAAAAAATCTTACATCAGCCCTATAAGGTAGGTCAGTATTATTATTCCATTATTGGAGATATGGAACTGAGGCAGAGAAGTAGTGGCTTATCAGATTCCACCCAGCAAAGCTGGGGCCACGAGATTTGTTCCGGGGAGACTCCTGTCTCAGACACGCACACTTAGCTACTGTACTGCATCAGCAATCTGAAGCATGTTTCACTAAAAGTTCCACTGAAATCAATAGAACATTAGAACACAAACAAGGGAAGGAAGCGCAAAAGTTCAAACACAGACCTTGCCTTTCATGCACTTTGAGACTCAAGGAAGACAAATATTAAACTCCTAATCTAGATCGTGAGCAGGACACAGCTCCAACCTGTCTTGTAGAAGGGTACAATCCTATCCATGTTTAGACAGGAAAAAAAGTCATACAACTTCCAGCATGCCCCAACCAGCACTATTTGGGCATTCTGTGTGGGGAGTCTTCCCCCTCTGTTGCCATATAGCATGGTGCTAACCTAAGTCGTTTGTCAACAGCACAAGAATGCATGTTGGCATTGTTTACAACACTTGATTGAGTTGCTTTGCATTTTCTAAAACAAAATTTAAGAACACGAAGGTGAAGCAATTAATCAGTACTGAAAAGTGGATGCATATATTGCCATGCTTGCCAGAAAGACCTCTTAAAACCCCATCAATGTATGGACAGATGATGACTTTTGCCTACCCCAATAGATACGCTTCATGCCTGAACTTGGTACAGCAGTTTTCTTTCTCATCCCCACTGAATTTACTGTCATGAACAAGATGGGAAATTGGGGCTGGCAAGAGACTTTGGCACGGGAGTTGCAAGATGAAAAGGAGCGAAGGCATAATTAAAAGCAAATTAAAGATAAAACATTTTGAACGCAGGATGAAAAGAAGAGCATGCAAGAGCCTGCAAAAGGAGTACAGGTGTTCTCTTCCACCCCACACACTCCTGCCTGGATTAATACATTTGGGAAGAAATATCTGAAGAGGCAGTAATCACAACCTTTGTATCTTTCAGGTGAGATTCCCATCACTTGTTGATAAATGCACGCACTGGAGATTACAGACAGGCTGACTGTGGAGTCAGCCCTTTGAGTGGCTTATCTCTCTGCCATTTTGGAATCTGGATATACTGCCTCCAATGTTGTTTCCAGTCAAAAGGGGTTGTCGTGAATCAACATACCTGATACCAGACATGGATGAATCTGTCCATTTTGGTTTCTCATTTTTTTCAGTCTTAAATTCGGTTCATCCCGAACGTTAAGAATTTTTTTTTTAAAAAAAAGCATGCATGAAAATGTGTATGCAGTTTTTGTAAGTACAGTCATGCCTTGGATTGAGAGCATAATTCGTTCCGGAAACGTGCTTGTAATCCAAAACACTCTTATATCAAAATGAAATCCCCCCAAAAAAAATTTGTACAGAGTTTTTTAATTTAAGCCGTACTACAGTACTTGTATTGCAAGACGTCGCTTGTATATCAAGTCAAAAAATTTCCAATAAATATTTAAAAATTTGCTTGTCTTGCAAAATGCTCTCAAACCAAGTTACTTGCAATCCAAGGTATTACTGCAATTCTCCTAATGCACACATTTTTGTCTTACATACACATTTTAGCAAGCAGTTTCCCCAATATAATACACTTTGAACATTGTTTTTCACTAATCTACACATTTTTGTGTGTACGCTTCCCTAATGTATGCATTTGTGTACACATTTTTTGATTGGAGAACTCCATTGCAACATTCGGAGAAGTGTGGATCATGAAGAATAACCAAGTTCTGGCTCACCTGTAACAAAGGGTGCAGAACCTCTTTCAGCCCAATGCCTGAATTGCATTTCAGAGATGCTCTCGGAGGCCACGTTCCAGTGGTGGGCAGAGCCAAAGGCAAAAGGAGGGCTAAAATACCAATATCGTCAGCATATTTTAACTTAAAGCTCTTTCTGCCAGAAACTAGACCTTAGAAGAGGCATTTTATTTTTAACCTTTCAGAAGGGGGGGGGGACTGCACAAAAGCTGGGAAACCAGCAAACGATCTGTGGTTGGGGGAAAGGAGTTGGGGCCGTGGCCTCTGAGAACCCTAGAAGGCCAAACCAGGAACCCAAGTGGGCCCCCGGACCTGAGGTTCTGCATCCCTGATGTATGTTCGAAAGTGCAAAATTAGGGATATTCACTTTAAGTTCGAAAGTGCAAAATTAGGGATATTCACTTTAAAGTGTGAACTGTACACATTTCTCCACTATCCCTACCTGACACTCACAATCTAAATGTGCTGTGCCAATTTACATAGTGATTGCTGCTAGTCCAAAAAGGCTACCAGGATGAGTGTGATTCAGGTGTTGTTTCCAAGTTTTATTAACTTAACGTGCATGGGAGGAAGCAAGGAAGAGCATGCTCATTCCACCCTCTCCATTGCAGTTTTTATTGCCCTCAACGTGTTGAGAGAGCACACTTAGGTAGCGGGGAGCCTTTGTCTCCGTGGATAGAAGAGCACCTGGAAGATCATGAGAACAGGGATGGAGGGGGTAGGGCTAGCATGCTCATCCTCACTTCCCCTCCTCACTTGTTCATTAAACTTGAAAATGGAATGCCTGAATAGGGCTTGAGAGACACAGCAGTGGTCGTGAAGAACAGGAACAGCAGCCCCCAGGAGTGCTTTGGTACCTCCCCATCGACACACATACACCTTTTATTTAGATGCATAATAGTTACTGGGAGACACAGTGGTCTGGAGGAACCCCAATATTGTTTTGGTACTGGTTTCATAGATTTCCCCAATTTGATTGGGTTTTCATTCATTGAGGTTTCCCAACTGAAGTTCTTGGCAGTCATTGTAACGCTTCTGCTGCTCTACATAAAAGAAAGGCTTGTCAAAGGTTACCTGAAACTAAAGGATGATGATGATGCCTTACAGCTATGCTGAATGAGATTTACTATTCAATCTAGGTATGGTAATGTGACACTTCTTAACGCTTTTCCTTTACATTTAAGAATATGATTCAGATTAAATCAAATATTAACCTGATTTTATATCTATGGTATTTATAGTTTACAAAATGCTTTAACAAGCCATATAATTGTTTATTCGGTGTTTATATTACCAGTTTAAAGCCTGGGAAAAGAGTCTACGTAACAACAGAATCTTTCTCCAGATTGGCAATATAAGCACAGGATAACAAACAGTCAGTTTAATCAAGCTGCCCATAGTCAGTTCCATTTTCAAGGCCCTCCTGCCTTTGACCAAGTGCTGTCTGGGAACCCCAAAGGTCTGTTCCCCTGACATCAGGGAGGATTGGCAGTCTTATGATCTGCATTTAGGTGGTTGCAAGCAATCTGCCAATTTGTACATTTCCTGCAATGCCTCAATGTAGCATCACTCCAGGGCATTTCTGCAACATTTAAAATGGTGGGGGTTCTTCCAGTTACCTACCCCTAAGTAAAAACTGAGCCAGGGAAAACAAACAGCATTGTTGGTATAAGCCAGGGGCTAGGGTCCTTGAGTTCAAGGAAAGGGAACCCAAACTATCTTTTGGAGGTTTTCAGAAGTTGGAAAGTATCAGACTAATGATGCAACCCTGTTAAGCAATTACTGTGCAAGGTTGAAAGAGTTTAGAGTGCAGGAATAGACTGAGCCTCCAAAACTTCATGATGTTACCAAACAGCTCTTCCTTAAAGTTCCAACAAATGTCATTTGAAAACTAAATTGAACAAATCCATAGGGATTAGTGTGAACTCTGAAATTGTACAAGTCACTGCTCATTGAAAGGCCTTTTCTTTACTCTTAACTTGTCATTGTGGAATAATACACTGAAGCTCCTTAAGCTACATTAGAGAATAACAATGCTGTTAAACTGAATGTAGATGCTGCTCATATAACGTAGAGCTGATGCACTGTACAAAGCTGCAACAGTATAAACCCGTCCCGATTTACATGAACTTCACAGAGAAGGCATAGCCAAAGTATGCCCTTTCTGCAAAATCATTTTTGGTTGATCGAATGAAGAGCAGCATTCTGCCATATTGGACTTTGACTGAAGCCCTATTCAGGCATTATTTAGAAGTAATTACTTGAACATGTGAGTGGGGATGAGGCCATGCCGAGTAGCCCTGCCCCCAACGTCACACAAAGCAGGTAGCCATTTCACCCTGATGTCCACACGTATAGTGTGAATGTCTGCAGGGAAGGGACCTTCGCGTAAGCAGCCCCATCCCTGCTCACGTGTTCAAGTAAGTACTTTAAAATGATGTCTGAAACTCTTAATAGGGTTCTAGAAGACCTGGATTCTGACCCTAGGTCTTCTATAGACCCATTTGGCGGTGGGGCAATTCATTGTCACTTAGTACCCTATACTGAAAATTGAAATGACCGTCATTTATCCTTCCACACACACAGTGTTGTTGTAAGGATTGTTGAGATAAGTGCTGTAACACACTTTTAACCATGAGTGCTGCGGATATGGTTATATTAAAACTTAGGAGCTTTCAGGCTAGGTGTACACCATTCTGAGCTTCTTGTATAGTACATACATAAGTGTGGAATACATGTATTTATTGATTCAGCATTTTTGTATCCTGCTCTTCTTTTTTTAAAAAAAATACCTATGTTTTATTAAAAAATTTCCAATCTTACAACTACTAATGAATAAACAAAAATACAACATAAACATTGTGCACCCCACCCCCACCTCTTGGGACCAAGTTATATTTCTTCCCCAAAATATTATCTATATTCCAAAAATGTAACAAATCTTGACAAGGTTCGTTCCCCTTCCCCTTCACCAACACATAATCCAAAAATTTACCCCAAATGTTCACAAAAGTGTCTTTCTCCAATTGTCCTTTTTGACACTTAATATTACAGGTTAATTTATCATTTAGCGCGATATCCCATAGTATCCTGCTCTTCTTACAGTTCTGAAACACAGGGCAGCTAATGACACAAAATGCCAACACAACCATAAAATAGAAATATAAACATCCTTAAAATCACAGTGTTTAAAATACAGTAAAATGGCAGCAATAAATCTCTCCAAGACTGCACCCAAAATTTTACGTCAAAGTCCAAATGCCTGAACAAATAAAAATGTCTTCAACCTTTGTTTGAACAACTGGACTATGGGGGTAGACCTCAGATCACCAGGGAGGGAGTTCCATAAATGGGGAGCCACCCCAGAGAATGCCCTGTCTCATGTCATTGCCTTCCTAGCCTCTGCTATGGTGAGGCAAAGAGCAAGGCATGCCCTCCTGATTGTAAGGATATGTAAGGCACAGGTTTGTTGGTGACAGGGCAGGTACTCTCTCAAGTACTTGGGTCCTAAGTCATTTAGGGCTTTATATGCCAATAGCAAGTTCTTGTATTGGGTTTGGTAGTTCACTGGCAACCAGTACAGTGCTTTCAGGATTGGGGTGATCCAATCCCTTCTTGCTGCTCCTTCCAAATGCCAGGCCACAGCATTTTACATAAGGTAATTTAGTCCACATTCAATAGGAACTGGTCCTTTCCACTCATTCAGCACAGTAGGCCAGAACATCACTTCTTAAAAACCAGCACGATTCCATATCCAAAATGATTCCATTGACAACGTTAAAGAGCTCCTCCAATTTATGCTAGCTGACAAATTGACCCAATCTGCCTGAACCCTTTAATTTTCAGAAGTTTTGCGCTTTCAAAATTCACCTTCGTCAATCACTTACTCAACTCGAGTACTAGACAGTACTTCTGAGAATCCACCAATTCAAAAAGGAAAAAAGAAAAATCTAGAAAATCAGCGGGGAAAAGAGAGGAACACAACTGGAATTAACATGATGTATATATCTAGGTATTGCCGAAATGATGTTGAATGCAGTCAGATTTTGAGAAGGGACAGGGAGCTGCTCTGATTTAGGAAGTCCTCATTAAAGGCAAGTCGAGCAGCGAGACTGAAGCTCTATTCGCAGTCAGAAAGCAGAACAATAGCCGCTCCCATTTAATTGCCGGTTGCAGTGAGCGTTTTTTGCCTTTGAACCCTCCTGTAATGTAGTTCTTTCCTTTTCCTCATCAGAGGTGATCTCTGCCAAAGCTGCTGACAGTTGTATTTGATCAAGTGTAATAGGAACAGTCAGATCTTCCCAGATCCTTGTAACTTAGCTATTCTCCATGTGTAATTCCAGTCTTTCATAGAACTTTAATAGGACAGCTGTATTACAAAATTAGCTGGTAAAAAGAGCAGGGTTG
Source organism: Shinisaurus crocodilurus (assembly GCA_021292165.1). Taxonomy (NCBI): domain Eukaryota; kingdom Metazoa; phylum Chordata; class Lepidosauria; order Squamata; family Shinisauridae; genus Shinisaurus; species Shinisaurus crocodilurus. The sequence goes on along the minus strand of CM037879.1, from coordinate 83,336,934 downwards.
GTTGATTTCATTATCATTAAATCTCTGTCCCAGGTACAAGATCCCAGCGCATTTGTCACTGACCTGATGAACAATGGCTGGCAAATCTTCCTCCTTACTGCTTTTGTTGCTCTCACCCAACCCCACCCCACCTCACCTTTTTATTTCTTTTGTTCTTTGGCAATTCAGGATGCAAACTATTTATACAGACCCATAGAAATCCAGGGCCACTTCTGGTGGTACATTTTATTACGTATAATTTGAAAAGGTGTAGGGACGTAATTGGAAACATGTCAGATACTAGTAATGCCTACCTACACTTGATATGGCAATGGGACTTTGCCAACATTGGGTATAATGGAACTTATGTGGGGAGAATCTTCCCTGTTACCTCTCCCCAGGCTAATAATTATTAGCATTTATATAGCATTTCTGGTTGTTCAAAATACATCACATATAATCATTAATCAGTAACTATTGCAACAATCCTGGAAGGCAGGCTGATATTTAGGGAGGGACAAATCTGTCAGTTTCACTTTCTCCCAAATTCACAGGCTCTTTCCATCCCAAGAAATTTGCAGATTTTGGTAAATTCGTATCAAAACCCAACTGAAAGAAAATGCTCACCTATGTGTACTGGTCAAATTAATATGTACAATTATTCCCCGCATGGAGAGGAACATGTTGTATCTGCTTGCAGTGTAGCTGCTACAGGTGAGGAGCCTGTCAGGAAAAATGAGGTGGCAACCCTAATTCAACACTAACATGATTGAACACACAAGAGTTCAAACCCAGACTTTTTAGAGCTAAGCACTCAATGCCCTGGACCTGGATGAACAAACCTACCAGTTTTGGTTTCTCCCACATTCAATTTTTTTAAATTTCAAATTATTTCCATTCCAAATATGAAGACATTTCTGGATTTTCCTAAATTGTTATCAGAAATGAACTGGTCAACTCGCCTGGTTAAAGGGATCACATCACGCCAGTGCTCAAGGAGCTGCACTGGCTACCAGTTGCTTGCCGAGCCGAATTCAAGGTGTTGGTTTTGACCTTTAAAACCCTATATGGCTCTGGTCCAGTCTATCTGAAGGAGCGTCTCCAGCAACACCAAGTAGGCCGCTCAACAAGATCTGCCACATATGGCCTTCTCCTTGTCCCTTCAGCCAGGCCCAGAGCAGCTAGACTGGTGGGGACTAGGAAGAGGGCCTTTTCTGTGGTGGCCCCCATACTGTGGAACTCTCTCCCGAGTGACCTCCGCCATGCCCCCTCTCTGCTGAGCTTCTGCCACTCATTAAAAACGTGGCTATTCAGGCGGGAATATGGGGTGGGCTAATTATCTTAAAATTTTATATTGTTTAAATGTATTTTATTCTGTTTTTATCTTGTGTTTTTATCTGTGTACATCGCCCAGGCTGGCCGGTGGCCGGCCAGATGGGCAATAAATAAATAATAATAATAATAATAATAATAATAATAATAATAATAATAATAATAGAAACAAAATTCTCACCCATCCCTACAGGTAGCAGGCTAACACCATCCCAGTAAGTTCATGGAAGAGGTGAGATTTGAAGGTGAGAGGCCTGGTTAAAAATTCAGTGCCATGAAAATATGTTTAGCTGAGATTTTGGACCAAAACCTTAGAAATCTGCATTCTACTAGAACTGTAGTTTTGTGTGTGTGTGTGGTAGCAAAGATGACCTCAATCACAATAGTCCAAAGTGTTGTGAAATAAGACTCTAGAGCCACAGTCCAAAATTTAACTCTGTTTTGGATTATGGCCTACATTTTAAGAGCACAATAAGAAACATACTTATTAGGAAGTAAATCCCACTGAGACTTATTTCTGAGTAAACCTGTTTTGGTTTGGGCTCTAAGGCTGCAATCCTATGCACACTTACCTGGAAGTAAGTACCCTGAAAGCAATCAAATCTTTGAAATCAATCGGAGTTGCCCTGTTGATGTTATATTCTTGATTGATCCACTTTGAGCACTATTGGCAGAAAGGAAGCATACAAGTTATTAAAATAAATAAATACGTAAATATAAGTCGGTCTGCATAGATAAGCACACTTACTAGGGAGTATGCCTCATTGAACTCAGTGGGACTGACATGAGTTAACATGCTTGGGATTGCATTGCACATGTTAGTTCTGCTTACTATGAGAATGTAAGAGGGGACATGATAGAGGTGTGTAAAAGTATGTGTGGTGTGGAGAGGGAGAAATTTTTTGATAATACTAGAACCCAGGGTCTTCCCATGAAAGTGAATGGTGGGAGATTCAGGACAAAGAGAAGGAAGCTCTTCTTCACACAGCACATAGTTAAACTATGGAATATGTTACAACAAGCTATAGTGATGACCACCAACTTGGACGGCTTTAAAAGGGGATTAGGGAGATTCATGGAAGGTAAGGCTGGCTACAAGCCATGATGGCTATATGCTACCTCTAGTCAGGGCCGGCGCTACCACTAGGCAGACCCAGGCGGCTGCCTAGGGCGCGTGGCGGAAGAGGGCGCAGAAACGCTGCGCTCCTTCCTCGCCGCTGGTGTGCTCCTGCCCCGCCTGCCACCTCCACCGCGCCTCCCCACCCGCCCGCCACCGCCACCACACCTCCCCCCCACGTGCGCGCGCCCGCCAGCCACCTACCTACCTTCGCGTCGTTTCCGGAGCCCCGCCGGCGTTGTTTTGGCAGGGAGGAACCAGGGCAACAGGGCTTAAACAGCCCTGTTGCCCTGGTTTCCCCGGCAAAAAAAAAAAAGCGCGGGGGTCCCGTCGTGTCGGAGGTGGCGGCGGCGGCAGCAGCAGCAGCCAGCATCGGGGGGGAAGGTAGGTGGTGGTTGCGGTGGCGCGGGGGGGTTGCAGAGCAGGGCTGCTTTGCTCCGGAGCCCCCCCCACGGCACGAGAGGGGGCGCTAAATATAATTTGGCCTAGGGCGCCAAACAGCCCTACACCGTTCCTGCCCCTAGTCAAAGACAGTATGCCACTGAACACCAGTTGCTGGAGAACATGAGTGGGAGGGTGCTCATGTCCTGCCACTGTGGGAACAGAATGCTGGATTAATTAGGCCTTTGCTCTGATCCAGCATGGCTCTTCTTAGGTTCTCTTAACCAAGGTTAAACTCTGCAGCCTAAAGGACTGCGCTTTGTTTTGACTAGTACAAAAGGTCCAAGAATTGTGAGATAAATAAAGAGCTCCCCCACCCCCACCCCCACCCCATTTTAAACTTAAACTTTCACACACTTGAAAAGATGGTGCCGTGCCATGTGCTGTAGCAGCAGAGAGCAGGCAGGGCAAGGGGGGGGCGGCGCTACAGGAATCTGCCACAACTCTCTCCAGTGTTCTTTGCTGAGTTGAGGGACAACAGACCTTCACTCACACGAAGATATTTGCACTTTCTTCCCCAACATTTTATGCAGGAGCAGACACAGGGAGGGAGCTGTAGAAAATGCATAAATGATTATGTGCAATTAGCATAATTAGCAGCTATTTGCATAAAGTGCAAATTCAGTCTCCCAAATATGTCAATATTTCATATGGCAACCCTGGGTACCATATGACCACCGCCAGTTAATTAGGGGGGAAATTACACTTTCCCACCCTGGTCTCCAACCCAATCCATTCAGTTTGAAGCAAAGCTGCTTGCCAGAATTCAATGCTGCTGCTGGAATTTCTGTTCGCCTGAAGGCTATCTATTGATTGATTGATCTTATCAATGTATAGACTGCTTACCCTATCAAAAGATATCCCTAAGAGCTTTACAGAAGCAGAGATCGAAATACATCATAACAAATACAAAAAACTCATCAGCTAAAACGTTTAAAACCAAAGCTAAAAACACAATAATTAATAAGCAGACTCCCTGGGTAGCACAATCATTCAGGGAAGGCTTGGATGAAGAGGTGTGTCTTTAAGAAGCACCTAAAAGATGCCACAGCTGGTACCTCCCAAATACCAGCGGGAGGGCATTCCATAAGGTGGGTGCCACCACAGAGAAAACTGACTTCTGGGTTGCTGCCAGATAGCAGTCTGCAGATCATGGTACAACAAGCAAGGCCTCTTCCAATGATCTTAGTGATCACACAGGTCTATATTGGGGGAGGTGATTGGCCAGGTAATCTGGTCCCAACCAAGTTAACCTGGCTGCTGCATTCTGCACTGGCTGAAGCTTCTGGACCAGGCACAAAACTATTAAACAGTTCCAGCTTATAGTAAAGCACTTTTCTTCACACAATTGAACACACGTACTGTGAATAGTCCACATTACATCAGCATGTAAGCTCCATGCATGCAATGGGGGCTTATGTCTGAGAAGACATGATGAATTGGATTGCTCTAATCATATTGTTATATAGGCATATATTTCGTAGATAGATAGATAGATAGATGGAGGGAGGGAGGGAGGGAGGGAGGGAGAGCTTTTACCACTTGGTTGTCTCCTGTACTTGAATAAAATGGGAGGGGGAGTTGTAGGCTCCTTCCAACTCTATGATCTATGAAATCTATGAAACAAACTGGGAGCAAAGGAAGCTCCAGCATAGGTATGCCCTCATGGATAATATCAGGACCTAAAAAGCAGCCAGTCATGCATGTACTGTATTTGCAAAGACTGATTCTTATCTGCATGTTTACATTTTCACAAGAGGGTAAGATTGCTTTAAATAAGGAATAGACAAATTCATGGAGGATAGGTCTATCAAGGGCTATTATTCATGCTAGCTAAATGGAACTTGTATGTTCAAAGGAACATACATACAAAGGGACATACAAAGGAACATACAAAGGATCTGATTACCTGATGCTGGGAACCAAGAACAGGGGATGAGTACCACCATCAATCCCTGCTTCTGAGCCAGCAAGGCAAGTCTCAAGTTCACACATACTTATCACTTGATTTCTCTTCATTTCATCCCTTTTTACTAGGGATGCTTGAGGCATTTCGTCTTTGCAAATTTCCAATATGAACTGACCTGATCTGCATCTCCCAGGCTAACATGCAGCTCAGAACTTAGTTATTCACCGACTTTTGCACTTCCTTGACGTGATGTCACTGTTCTTGGCTCAAAAATACATTTAGAAATGTGTATTTTGAGAGAAAATGTATTTACAAACAAATGCAAATTGTGTGTGTGTATAATTGCCAATTGATGTGGAATCAGGATGGGATTGACATACTGGTGAACACATATAAAGATGATGATACAGACCAGAAATTGACTGATTTGCCCATCTCTCCTTTTTACTTGATGCCTTGCAGCTGAAATGTGTGAAGAGTCTATCTGTGTGGCACTGGATCTGCAATGGCTGCTTCACACATTCAAATCTTCACCTGATGCCGTTGTCATCAGGTGATGATAATGTTGTTGCATGTGTGAACTCCTCTGAAGCCACCTACAAGAAGAATGGAGGAGCGTGTTTCTTGTGTCCAGCTGAAAGTCCACTTCTGTCCTGTGAGCAGAGGCTGACTTCCTTCTAAAATGTTTTTGGGGAGGCAGGGGAAGAGTCAAAATGTCAGGCCGGACTCCCATTCCGATCACCATTTTCATATAATAGCAAAGAAGCCCTTCAGAACACAAGGATGCATAAAAGCAGAGCACGCATGCTGACAGCTGATAAAAAGAAAAGACCAGCATTTGCTCACGCTGCAGGCTGATAGCATTCACATCATACACCATTTGTTACTAGGCAGTTTTGTTGTGCTAGGGAGTTTTGTTGTGCTGTCCAGGCGCCCTTTAAACTGTCCCAAGCATCTTCACAGGTGATTATTACCTGTGTGTCGATGACCCCCACCTCTCCGTTAGCCTCAATACAAGAAGATAACTAGCACTTCTCAGCTGTCAGCCTTTGAAAGGGAGTGGGGGAAGGAAGGAAGTCAAAATGAAAATGGGTTGGTTAATTAATTGCAAGCACTGCTTGAAGGACCAGCACATATATTTAATCAGTTGCCTAGTAACAAATGGTGTATGATGTGAATGCTACCAGCCTGCAGTGTGAGCAAATGCTGGTCTTTTCTTTTTATCAGCTGTCAGCATGCGTGCTCTGCTTTTATGCATCCTTGTGTTCTGAAGGGCTTCTTTGCTATTATATGAAAATGGTGATCGGAATGGGAGTCCAGCCTGACATTTTGACTCTTCTCCTGCCTCCCCAAAAACATTTTAGAAGGAAGTCAGCCTCTGCTCACAGGACAGAAGTGGACTTTCAGCTGGACACAAGAAACACGCTCCTCCATTCTTCTTGTAGGTGGCTTCAGAGGAGTTCACACATGCAACAACATTATCATCACCTGATGACAACGGCATCAGGTGAAGATTTGAATGTGTGAAGCAGCCATTGCAGATCCAGTGCCACACAGATAGACTCTTCACACATTTCAGCTGCAAGGCATCAAGTAAAAAGGAGAGATGGGCAAATCAGTCAATTTCTGGTCTGTATCATCATCTTTATATGTGTTCACCAGTATGTCAATCCCATCCTGATTCCACATCAATTGGCAATTATACACACACACAATTTGCATTTGTTTGTAAATACATTTTCTCTCAAAATACACATTTCTAAATGTATTTTTGAGCCAAGAACAGTGACATCACGTCAAGGAAGTGCAAAAGTCGGTGAATAACTAAGTTCTGAGCTGCATGTTAGCCTGGGAGATGCAGATTAGGTCAGTTCATATTGGAAATTTGCAAAGACTAGGAAATTTGCAAAGACTAGTAAAAAGGGATGAAATGAAGAGAAATCAAGTGATAAGTATGTGTGAACTTGAGACTTGCCTTGCTGGCTCAGAAGCAGGGATTGATGGTGGTACTCATCCCCTGTTCTTGGTTCCCAGCATCAGGTAATCAGATCCTTTGTATGTTCCTTTGTATGTCCCTTTGTATGTATGTTCCTTTGAACATACAAGTTCCATTTAGCTAGCATGAATAATAGCCCTTGATAGACCTATCCTCCATGAATTTGTCTATTCCTTATTTAAAGCAATCTCACCCTCTTGTGAAAATGTAAACATGCAGATAAGAATCAGTCTTTGCAAATATAGTACATGCTTGACTGGCTGCTTTTTAGGTCCTGATATTATCTGTGAGGGCATACCTATGCTGGAGCTTCCTTTGCTCCCAGTTTGTTTCATAGATTTCATAGATCATAGAGTTGGAAGGAGCCTACAAGGCCATCGAGTCCAACCCCCTGCTCAATGCAGGAAACTAGAGGAGGGGTCTCCCATCCAAGTAATAACCAGGCTTGACCCTGCTTAGCTTTCCACGCTCAGACAAGCTGAGCCAGCGTGAGCCACAGGCCTGTGTCTTACAGCCCAATCTTCAACATGTTTACTTGAAAGTAAGCACCATCGATTACTTACAGCCAAGTAACTTATCTCTAGGATTCTGAATTAGTGCACATCCAGATGTGGATTAAGCTGCTTTGCCTATCTACACACTTCTTCTCGTCATTCACTGGGTTCATTCCCATTCACAGCCTCTTATTTCCCATATCTGTGACATGGACAAGTGTGAGAATGTGAGCAAGTTGACATGGGCATTGTGAAGTTTGGAAGATTCTATTGCAAGAAATGAGCACACTTGAGCCCCAAATATACCGCCATGCAGACATAACCTGATGCTTACTATTCAAGCTATATATCCTTTGTATTTTACTGTAGAATTGTAGGCACAGGGCTGAGCATTTCTTTTTAAATTTGGCAATGACCTTAAAGGGCAAGATTAAAGTCCTTAAAGATTCTAGATTACAGTGCACAAACTCTATTCAATTCAAAATATAGAATTCTGTTTCCCTTATGTAGGTAAAAATAATAATTCTTGAACTGTCAGGTGACTAACAAAAGCTTTGTAAGGTGATAGCTCAATAATGGGATTTGACAACAAGAATTGCTTACAGTTTCTTACCATTACGTATGCTGTTAGGTTAACTGAGCTTTATATACAAACATGCAAAAATATACAAAAAAGACTGCATGTTCTTGAGAGAAATAAAAGGGGGACATCATTTAAAAAAAAAAAAAGAAGAAGAGGAGTTGCTTATGTTCTAACATGCCAGTGCTGGTGTGTCATTATTGGCGCTTTTTTCCCACTGGAGAAAAGAAACTACATATTACATAAAGAATTCCCACCAGAAATGTTTATAAATTCTCCATCTGTGAAATATTCGCCTGTCATGCTGCACAGAAGTGAATCTAATTAAGATGGGATCTGCTAAATTTAATAGCCTGCTATGAATTTTTACGGACATCTGGTAACAGGAACGGTGGCTCAGCTCTCTGGGTTAATTTGCATTATCCAAATGGCCAACACTGGGAGAACCATGTCCCTCTTTTTGGTGGCTTATAATTGATTTGAGACCCAGTTTTGTTCAGGAAGAATATACCCATGGAACATCCTGTGAACTGGGGCCCCAGTGCTTCTCCACAAAGTTGTTTTGTCATACAATGCAAGATCAAATCAGCGTCCCTCCCTTAGTACCCGAGGGAAAGGAATGTGGGATACAGTAAAAAGGTTTGGTGCTGTAATTCTGGACCACTGTTAACATACTGGCTCTCAAAATATATTCTAATCCAGAATATGACAGACCAGATTCTGTGCATCCGAAGCATTCATGTTATGCAGTTTAGGAATGTGGAATAAAGTTAATTGTGTTATTTCTATATCTATTTTACCAGGTCAACCAGGTCAGAAGAGCTGAAGTCAAAAGTTGGGCTAAACTGCCATTCTTTCACATTTCCCCATTCCTGATTGGTATGCTAGCTGAACACACCAGCACTCCCTAGGGAAAGGTGATCTGAGCGGTTGCAGGGCTGTTCTGTTCCCATGATCCATTGCTTTAGGAGGCCACACTGACAATAGTGCACATCTTTCTGTCTCTCTAGAGCACTTCCCCATCCCCACGAGTCGCAGCCTGAGAATTTTGCATTAATGAGATCTTGGTGCTTTTGTGGTGTACTAATCCATCAGCCAGAAAACGCACACGCATTTCTTTACACCCAGGCTTATTTCATTGGTGTTCAATTTCCCTAGGCATCACTCTGAGCTGTCCATAAAATGTAGCTATTCAGTCTACAAATGATGAAGGCAGGAATGAAGGTACAGTGCCAGACCCTTTGCGAAGAGTTTATTTGCCATTAAAAAAAAAAAAAAAAAAGTCACTCCGCTGCCTTTGTAAACTAGTCCCCCCCCCTTAGCTCTCCACCCTCCCCTTTCATATCACAAAGACTACTGCCATGTCAGTGATCCGGCTAAGTTGTATCATCATCCCTACATGATGAGTTAGCATTTAAAGATTTATTATTGTTACCATCAAGGAGTATTATACAAGCTGGCAGAGGGTCCCCCCCCCACAGCCCCCCCACTTCCTGTTTGTTTCCCATGCATGCTAAGCCAGAATGTTGCAGTCCAAGCTTGTGAGTTCCTCAGGAGCGGGCTTTATAAAATGTTAATGAATAGATCCAAGAAGGGAAGGGCTTTTTGCTAATGCCCGGGCGGGGGTGGGAGGAATCACCTTCAAATTCAAACACAGAGGGCTTGTTCGCACGACACGTCGTGCGACACGTCGTTCCCGCGTCGTGTGAACGCCGACCGGGGGTGCCCCCGCGGGACGTGCGCAAAGTGACCATGGGCGGTAGAGGTGTAAGCCCCTACCGCGTGTGGTCACCGTGCCGCGTGAACAGCGGGCAGCCGTCCCGCGGGGTCCCCACAGAGGCGGCAGCCCAGAGCGGCCGGAGCGGCCGCCGCTCCAGCCTGTAGGGGCAAACGGCCCCTCTGGGCATCCCGGAGCCCCGCCCCCTAGCGCCGGGAGGCCCGCACTGCGGTGCAGGGACTGCAGGGTCCGCCCACGCGCGCGGGGCGCAGGTCGTCTGCGGCGCCCCGCCGGACCCCGCGGGCGGCCCCATGGTGCCTCCCCCGCCCGCAGCCTGGGTCGTGCGAACCGGCCCAGAGTGTTAATGCTGTTACACATTAAGCTAGAGGATATAAAACCACAGTAGACAGGATGTTCCGTTTAAAGCATATACCTTGAAAGCATAGGTGTACAAGAATATACAGAAGAAAGCCCTCTGAGCAGAGGTGGCCATATCAGTTGGCTGATCAATATGATAAACTGAGAGCCAGTGTGGTGTAGTGGTTAGAGTGTTTGACTGGGACTTGGGAGATCTGGGTTCTTCTAGTCCCCATTCGGCCATGAAGCTCACTAGGTGACTCTCAGCTTAGCCTACCTCACAGGGTTGTTGGGAGGATAAAACGGAGAGGAGGAAGAGGAGGAGGAGGAGGAGGAGGAGGAGGAGGAGGAGGAGGAGGAGGAGGAGGAGGATTATGTAAGCCACCTTGGGTTCCTTGCAGGAAAAAGGCGGGATATAAAAATAATAATAATAATTTTAAAAAATAAACTACTGGACTACTGCAATGCACTATACGTGGGGTTGCCTTTGAAGATGGTTCAGAAACTTCAGCGGGTGCAGAATGGGTCCATCATCATCATCATCATCATCAGGCGATCACTCGTGACCGAGTAAGATTGTCTTCCGGGATAAAAGGAGGAAATTCTAAAGAAGATTGTGTAGACTCTAGCGATGGGTCCGTAAGTGACTGTGGAGGCCAATTCTAGATCCACACAGCTTCCCACAGTGAGGACACAGGTTACCAGATAGAAGATGGTCCTGTAAAGGATTCATTTGACGTGCTTTTCGCTTAGCACGTTTCTCCCTTTCACCTTGCACTCGGGCTTCTTCAAAGTCCATGGAACCTTTGTGAAAGGCCAACCTCCATTTAGATCGTTCATGGGCCAGAGCTTCCCAGTTTTCGATGTTTATATTGCATTTTTTTAGATTACCCTTATGAACATCTTTAAACCTCTTATATTGACCACCGATATTCCGCTTTCCATGCTTGAGTTGGGAGTAAAGTAACTGCTTTGGGAGACGGCAATCAGGCATTCGAACAACATGACCGGTCCACTGAAGTTGGCGTTGAAGGATCATTTTTTCAATGCTAGTAGTCTTTGCTTCTTCCAGTACACTGACATTTGTTCGTCTATCTTCCCAAGTAATTCGCAGGATTCTCCGGAGGCAACGTTGATGAAACCTTTCAAGGAGGTGGAAGTGACGTTTATAGATAGTCCATGTTTCGCAGGCATACAATAAAGTTGGTAATACAATGGCTTCATAAACCAGTGTTTTGGTCTTCTTACAAATATCCCGATCCTCGAACACTCTATGTTTCATTCGAGAAAATGCGGCACTTGCGGAGCTCAAACGATGCTGGATTTCACTGTCGATGTTAGCTGTAACAGAAAGATAGCTGCCAAGATAGAGAAAATGATCGACATTTTCCAGTATTGTCCCGCCAAGCTGGATAGATGGCATCACCAAAGGGTTAGCTTGCACTTGCTGATGAAGCACTTTGGTCTTTTTGATGTTAAGTGAGAGACCAAGTTTTTCGTATGCTTCTGCAAAAGCATTTAGGATAGTTTGGAGATCATCCTCTGAATGTGCGGAGACCACATTATCATCAGCATACTGAAGTTCCACAACGGAGGTTGTAATTACCTTACTTTTTGCTTTCAGCCTGCTGAGATTAAAAAGCTTTCCATCTGTTCGATATATAATTCCCACACCAGTGGGAAGTTTCCCCTTAACAAGATGTAAAACCATGGCGATGAAAATGGCAAATAATGTTGGGGCGATAACACATCCCTGTTTAACACCTGATCCCACTTTAAATGGAGCACCATGAGAGCCGTTGTTGTCCAAAACCGTTGCCGTCATGTTGTCATGGAGAAGTCGCAAGATATTCACAAATTTATTGGGGCATCCAATTTTCATAAGGATAGTCCAGAGAGCTGTACGGTCTACAGTATCAAAGGCCTTAGCCAAATCGATAAATGCCATATAAAGGGGTTGATTTTGTTCCCGGCATTTTTCTTGGAGCTGACGTGCAGTAAAAATCATGTCTACTGTCCCTCTAGAGGGGCGGAAACCATATTGAGTTTCAGGGAGGATCTCTTCTGAAATAGATAGAAGATGGTTTGCGAGAATCCTAGCAAATATTTTACCTGCGGTTGCTAAGAGAGAAATGCCCCGATAGTTTCCACAGTCTGTTCTATCACCCTTCTTAAAGAGGGTGATAATTATGGCATCCCTGAAGTCTTCTGGGATCTCTTCTCTTATCCAGATTTTTTCAATGAGTTTATGAAGATGTTGTACAAGTTCGGGGCCCCCTTCTTTAAAGATTTCAGCAGGAATCCCATCTGGTCCACTAGCTTTCCTTAGTTATGGCATGGGCAAGGCAATTTGATAATATAACGCCTATACTGCGCCAGCTGCACTGGTTAACAGTGTGTTTCTGAGCCCAATTTAAAGTGCTGGTTTTGACCTTTAAAGCCTTAAACAGTTTGGGACCAAATTGCTTGAAGGACCACCTTCACCCATATCAGCCTGCCCATACTTTAAGATCAACAACAGAGGACTTTCTCATTTCCCCAACTGTGAGAGCAGTTAGGCGGGTGACCACACAGGAGATGGCCTTTTCCGCAGTGGCCCCACACCTCTGGAATAAGTTGCCGTCAGCATAGTCTCCAATTGCCCCGAAAATGCCGAGACCCTCACGGAAACCCTTAAGCCATCAATGCTTCTCACTTTGTTATGCAGAGTCCTGAATTTCCCTGCCTCCTGCAAGCTACTTTAAGCTGCTCTTAAAGGGGCCATGGACAAAATTGCAGCTAAGCTAAAACTTAGCTTTTAGCTTAGCTGCAGTTTTGTCCATGGCCTCTTTAAGAGTAACTCTGCTCTGCTTAGGCTCAAATGGCCACCCACGGAGAGACAGTAAGCAGGGAGGGAACAGACGCAAGGGTGTGTGCGTGTGCGAGTGCATGCGCACGCTCTACCTGATGCCTCTGCTGGGTGAAAAGTAGGCTGAAAGTTATGTTTGACTGAAATAATGGCATATTCCTCCCTGGTTTACCCCTTCCTACCATTTGTTGTCATCTCTGTATTACATTTTAGATTGTAAGTTCTTTGGGGCAGAGAACTGTTCTCTTATACTCAGTAAGGCACCAGGCACATTGATGGTACAATGATAATAATGACAACAACAGCAATCGCCATCATCATCATGGGTCTGGAGATCAAAGTGGTTTCAGAGTGGTCAGAGCCCTTAAACGATTAGAACATCCTGGGGTGGGTGGCTAGGGCATTTTTCTGTTTTCTTTTGTCTTCCAGCTAAAATTCAGCCCATCCAGATCAGGGCCATGGCATTGGGGAGACTTCTGGTCTCCACATTTGTGTCTCTCTGATCTGTTATGGGTTGTTACCTGTTTCAGGTTGGTGATTGACAGGCCAAGTTGATACAAATATACATAAAATAAATAAATAGGCATGCCTAGATGTTAAGCCTTAGTTACTAACATATTGAATTAAAGGATGCATTTCTGCACAAAGAGAAAATTTGTAGTTGGCCCAAATGTTATAACATGGCACATACCTATTATTGCAGGGAAATTGAGGGAGAGGCAGAACATAAGGAGGATCAGAAAAGGAACATATAGTTCTAGCATCAGAAAGAAAGTAGTACTTCAAACAGTAGAGTGAATTTTGAAGGCCTGAGTGCAGGATACAGGAGAGCAAAGAAAAATACTGAGGGTTCAGCACCAGTAAAGGTTTTCAATTTTCAATTTTGAGATCCAAACCCAGAGAGAGAGGAGAGTCATGGTTACATGACTGTTTATTTGTAATGAAGACTTTTCACCCATGTTTTATTTATTTATTTATTTATTTTATAATAGTGTTTATTTTTATAATAATGTTGTATTTGTTGTTAAGGTTGTGTGTGTCTACACACACACGCACGCACACACACACACACACACAGTTGTATTTATTGATTTGGGGTTTTCTTTTTCTCTAAATGCAATACATAAATTCAAAGATTTCTGTGCTTAAAATACTACAGTTTTGTGTGTTTCCTCTAATAACTTTTGTACCTGACCATGCCCTTTGGTTGCCTGGCCATAACCTTGGCCACGCCCTCATGTTGCCTGGCCACGCCCTCTTGATCACACCTTCATGTTGCTTAACCATACCTCTTACAAATTCACATGCGTGTCCCTATTTTCATCTGTGAAATGTTGGAGGGTATGATATCAGGGGGCCAAGAGGCCCCATCTTTGCAGGCTTTAAAAGGCCCTGAAAACTTACTACTTTACTCTGGCCTTCCCCTGATTATGTTTTATCGGACTGGGTTGTGGCTTCAGTTGTGTGTTGTAAGTTTTATTTTATGTCATTGCTGTTTTTTAGAATGTTTGCTGCTGTTGCTGTTTTTACTGTGTTTTTAGTGTTTTTAATACTGCATCAGATTTTTTAATGTGCTTTATTGTTGTACATCGCCTTAGGAGGGCTCCTGCCCTGAAAGGCAGCCAAAAATATTTTAAATAATAATTAATAATAATAATAAACTCACTGACTTACGTGCAGTATAACTGATTTATAGCACTAAAGCTTTGGCTTGCCATTGCCAGTGTAGCGTAGTGGTGAGAGTGTTGGACTGGGACTCGGGAGATCCAGGTTCTAGTCCCCACTCGGCCATGAAACTCACTGGGTGACTTTGGGCCAGTCACTGACTCTCAGCCTGACTTACCTCACAGGGTTGTTGTGAGGATAAAATGGAGAGGAGCAGGAGGATTATGTAAGCCGCCTTGGGTTCCTTTCAGGAAAAAAGGCGGGGTATAAATATAATAAATAAAATAAATAAATTTCCTAAATTATGTTCAGATTTATACCTTTTGAACATCAGAGCAAATGATGTTCAAAATCCCAGGGGAGGCTGGTGACTCCTGTATCAGTGGGGCTCCTTATCCATTGCAGCTTTTATTCTGAGCTTTATAGGAGTTATCCATGGTGCTGCATGGTGGTGAACCTATTTTGAGGATGGAGTACAGCCCCATGGATAGCTCCTATAAGGCTCAGAATAAAAGCTGCAATGGATGAGGAGCCCCACTGACACTGGCGTCACCAGCCTCCCCTGGGGACAGTTAAATTAATTAACCATTATCACTGGACTAGGAGCTGTGGCTGACAAATATATATTTGTCATATAAATAACGGTGACTTCCAATCATTTCAGTTCCTGTACTTGCTCAAGGGCCTGCCCAGCTCAATTTACTTCAATTGCTAACTTACAAACATAAGAAGAGCCCTGTTGGATCAGACCAAGGGTCCATCTAGTCCAGCATTCTGTCCACAGAGTGGCCAACCAGCAGCCCATGGGAAACCCACAAGCAGGACAGGAGTGCCACAGCACCCTCCCGGCCATGTTCCCCAGCAACTGGTGTACATAGGCATGCTGCCCCTGATACCGGAGGTAGCATATACATACCCATTGGGACTAGTAGCTTTCATGATAGCCTTATCCTCCATGAATCCTCCTAAATTCCTACAGTTGGCTTATGTTCTGGAATGCTATTGCATTTCCATGCTTAAAGGGGAAGAGTGAGTGAATCCCTCATGTAGCATCCTCATAAGTAAATGGTGTCATGGTGATGAGGTCTGATGGGAAACATTATGCATTGACATTGCAAGTGTGATGACACTGTGCATCTTGTTCTCTGGCATTCCCAGAACTGCTGAAAGGGCAACACTGAACCTTTGGCAGTAATTCTGTGGCAGTTCTGTGAACAGGCCAAATCCAAACAAAAATTAACTAGACACTTTCCTGGCAGCCCCTAGAAAAAACTTCTTCTCTTTCCCAAGCCAAATCTGCTATTGGAAAGTGTATGTCCATTTTCAACCCATATATTCTTTGAATGAGAATATGAGAGCTGCCCTCTATGCCATTTATCAGAATTGCCCTTGGACTTTCTCGTGGAATCATTGTTGCTGTCACTTTATCCCAGGTCTATGGTTCCTGTATTCCATATTAGGAGGACCGATAAAATCCTCGTCAACAAAACACTTTCCCTGGTCCCTCGGAAATAGCCATTCCAATCTCAGTAAAGCTGAAGGCTTAAAGGGCTGAAGGATAATCCAAGACAAGGATAATACAGCCCTTGAGTGTCAGAAAAACCATTTATCCCTTGAATAATGAAGGTAAGTCTATGGGCTTTTCCAGACAATATTTTAAAAATGGATTTCCCCCTTTTGTGCTATGCAAGTGCTAAGCTTGCTGCAGGGAGAAAAGCGATAGTGCTGTTCACAACTTTTTAAAAGGGATCTGGCTTTGCATACGTAGGGATGCACAGAGTTAGCAAGAGAACATGTTAAAATAGTCTAGTAAAGTTTCCTAAAATGTTGAGTCAATGCAGGAGATTGGAGGTAGCTTGGGTATTATTTTTCCAAACCGTTTCTCCCCTTCTTAACCAGCTTCTGCACATGTGATCTACCATAGCGATAGCACAGGATGTCATAGCCACCGAGGACTTAAAACTTTCAAAAGGAACATTATAATATGAAAGTTCACAAAATTGGGGGGGGGGGGAGAGAGAGAGAGAGAGAGAGAGAGAGAGAGAGAGAGAGAACTAGGTAATCCATGAGTGAATCAGTATTTCCCAACTCAAGGATAAGGAAAGCGGAATATCGGTGGTCAATATAAGAGGTTTAAAGATGTTCTTAAGGCTAATCTAAAAAAATGCAATATAAACATCAAAAACTGGGAAGCTCTGGCCCATGAACGATCTAACTGGAGGTTGGCCTTTCACAAAGGTTCTATGGACTTTGAAGAAGCTTGAGTGCAAGGTGAAAGGGAGAAACGTGCTAAGCGAAAAGCACGTCAAATGAATCCTTTACAAGACCATCTTCCATCTGGTAACCTGTGTCCTCACTGTGGATCTAGAATTGTGTGGATCTAGAATTGGCCTCCACAGTCACTTACGGACCCATCGCTAGAGTCTACACAATTTTCTTTAGAATTTTCCTCCTTTTAAAATCTCCTTTTTGTAAATTTTCTTTTTTTTTATCCTGGAAGACAATCTTACTCGGTCACGAGTGATCGCCTGACTGACTGACTGTACTGTCATGTGATATCCAATCCAAAAGGTGCCTATGATGACAGACACACGGCACTTGGGATGGCAGTGGATGCGCTAGCTGTGAGGAGAATTGCATTTCTCCCTGGGACAAAACACTGCAGTTTGCATGCTGGGAAAATGCGATACCCCTACAACAGATGGGAAATAACCTTGATGGAAAATATCTGTAACCATTACACATTTATCGCACAACTGGAATGGCCCCAACATCAGTAAATGTCTAAATAAATAAATAAATAAATAAATTTAGGGGATGTTGACCTGGTGCTGAATGGGGTTCATTTGCCCCTGAAGGACCAGGTTCACAGCTTGGGGGTCATTCTAGACTCCCAGCTGTCCATGGAGGCTCAGGTTGTCAGCTGTGAGCCGGGCGGCACTGTATCAACTTCATCTGATATGGCAGCTGTGCCCCTACCTTCCTAATCATCTGCTCCCACCAGTGGTTCATGCCTTGGTCTCCTCTCGCCTAGACTACGGTAATGCGCTCTACGTGGGGTTACCCTTGAAGATGGTTCGGAAGCTACAGCTGGCACAGAATGCGGCGGCTCGCCTGGTTAAAGGCAACCGCCGGCGGGATCACATCCAGTGCTCAAGGAGCTGCACTGGCTACCAGTTGCTTGCCGAGCCGAATTCAAGGTGTTGGTTTTGACCTTTAAAACCCTATACGGCTCCAGTTCAGTTTATCTCAAGGAGCATCTCCAGCAACACCAAGTAGGCCGCTCAACAAGATCTGCCACATACGGCCTTCTCCTTGCCCCTTCAGCCAGAGCAGCTAGACTGGTGGAGACTAGGAAGAGCCTAGGGCCTTTTCTGTGGCGGCCCCCATACTGTGGAACTCTCTCCCGAGTGACCTCCGCCATGCCCCCTCTCTGCTGAGCTTCCGCTACTCACTAAAAACATGGCTGTTCCGGCGGGAATGCGGGGTGCGCTAAGATTTTAAAATTTTATACTGTTTTAAATGTATTTTATTCTGTGTTTTATCATGTTGTACATCGCCCAGAGTGGCCGGGCTGCCGGCCAGATGGGCGATCCATAAATGGAACAAATAAATAAATATAATAAATAAATATTGGTCTTTCACTTGCAAAACACAGTTTGAAGGCCCTCACATTCTGCTCACAGCTTCTATACGGCACAGACATGATGGCATCCTTGTAAATTAATCCAGAAGAGTGGCCAGCCTCTGGTCCCTTGCTTAGAAGCCGCACTTCACCAAGAAACATGTATTGAAAAGGTGGATAAAACCCGCCCTTTCACCACTCTATCAACATTACATGGTGGTTAAAAAGGTGTGCACAGGTAACTAATCCCCATTCAATGATCTTGAATATACATCCTGAGCTTCAGTCAAAGTATCAGGTTCTCATCTGGCTTACCCAAGCTTTAAACCCATGTAATCATATTAACTGAAATGGTATTACTCTGGAGCATGACAGAGAGCTTTGAGATGGGAAGAGCCATTCTTGCTAGCAGACACAACCCCCCCACCGCCCACCACCTCTTCTGAGTTAGGTATTTATTTGTCGGAAAGCACATCTCGTGTAAATCAAAGGGACCCTCATCTTTCTGTCTTAATTTTAATTGTGACTTTCAGCACAAGCTGGGGAAAATCCTGGCCATGAATGTGGAAAGATGAGTGGAAGTTTATCATGTACAGCAGCCAGCTCACGCAGTTGATCAGAACAGCATTCCCCAGCTACTATATACTTGAAAATTCCACAACTTCAAGAGCCAAAAACCCACTCCGCTCTGTTTGGATGCTGCTCTCCAGGATTTAGCCTGACACTTTCCAAACAGACTGCATGACAGAGATGTCTTGCTTCGTTCTGCTGGTTACGACGTCCTCCCTCCTTCGGAGAGATTTCAGCGAAAACCATAAGCTTCTGACAGAGTGAATTTGTGATCTCATCCAATCATCTGGGCTGTTTGCAAAACTTCAGTAGGTGGCAGCGTTTAGTTGATAAATGTTTTGTTATCCAAGTGATCTCATTTAGTGCAACTGTTGCAATATTAATAAGCCGAACTTATGATCGCATTTGCCAGGATTGAAAATGTTGCCATCCCGCTGGCATTTGCTCATCTGAAGTGACAACAATGCTTTGTGCGTTATGGAAGGAGAGGAAACACACACACACCGTGCCTGTGTCGGCATGTGTACTGGTTGAGGGCAAATGGGGGAACAGGCAGGGTAGAGAGGGAATGAAGGCAGTGTCGGTTGGAAGCCTGATTCATGTTTTTAGTCTATGAGCATCTTTTTAAAAAACTGCACCTGGGATATGCGTAGCCCAGAGGAATTTGTTCATTGTATTGCTTTGGGGTTTTTTTTAAAAAAAATGCCTAGCATCAGTTCCAGTGTAGACCAGGTTGATGCTTCCTGAAACATCCTATTTAATTTCTATTGGACAATGATAATAGAATCATTTGGTTGATTTGACACCTATACATACACATACAGACCTCGGCCATAATCCTGTGCCTAGTGACTTGAGTTTATAGAATAGATTTTCTTGAACTCTCCATTTGTGGCCCAAGTCTACTCTTTAATCTCTATAATCTCTGTTTGGAATGGGTCAATTGTGTTGTCTGGCTCAGATTTGTTCCTGCAGAAACAAAGTTTCTGTTTCCCCAAAAGAAAAACAATCGCCTCACCCAGAGCCTGCTCTGCAGTGCTGTTACTCTAAGATGCAGATGCCACAAGCCACACAGTGCACCTAACCTACCTCACAGGGTTGTTGTGAGGAGAAAATGGAGAGGAGGATTATGTAAGCCGCCTTGGGTTCCTTGAAGGAAAAAAGGCAGGGTATAAATATAATAAATAAATAAATAAATCCAGTTATTTCAGTGGGGTTTTAACTGTGCTGGATTGTGGCCAGAATCAAAATGGTTGATCCAAACATTGTGGAAGTAGCACTGTACTCTGAATAGGACATTGATTTTTTTATTTATTTATTTATTTATTTAAACTATTTACATCTTGCCTTTCCACCTGATGGCAGGCCTCCAAGGCAGCCAACAATAAGTGAGAATGAACAAATAAGATAACACATAATTATATGTAAGATGCTTTAAAAGGTGATGGTGACAGGGTAGCTCTAGAAGGATGGTGATGGAAAATGTCTATTCCCCAGACCTTAGATGTTGCTGTGTTCTCCCCATGGCAGTTTCATGATGGACTTTCTAGATCTCCCCCATTGTAGAAGTGCTAAATGATACACCTCTTCCTATTGAACATCTCCCATCTGAGTTCAAAACTGACCTGTCATCTGTCTGGCAATTTCACCTCCTCCAACACATTTGGCTAGTGGTTGCTGCCCACCATCCAAAGGAAGATGGCTCTTTTTGAACTCAAGTGCTTCTGGAGTACAACAGTTTAGCACTGCAAATATTGGAGGGGGGGGAAATCTATTTTAGTAGGGAGCTTGTAACAAATATGCAGACACAACCTCATGATAATTCTATGCTCCTGAATCAATGGAAAGCACAAGTCATGCTTAATTTGTGAGTAGCAATGCTAAATCTACGCTATTGGCACACATTCCTAATTGTCTATCTTCCTCACTCTCTCAGTAGTACAGCTTCTCCTAAATCAGCAAAGACAGACATGATCAAGAACATATGGAATGCCAACTAAGGTATAATCAGCAAGGCATGGGAGATCGCAAGCATACAAGCCTGATGATCACTCAGAAAGATGTTGATATCCTTACAATTATTTGTTTATCTACTTGCATCAAAGGTTTGGCACAGAGAGAGAGAAGAGAGAGAGAGCTGGAAGTGGGAGGGGGTAAGCATGATTAACAATAGGTATGAGAATGGATGGATGAGATTAAACTGATCCATATGCAAATGATTCTGAGTCTGATTGCATCAAACCTTGCTGCAGTTTAATGAGTATGGTAAGATGCCTTTATCTGCTTGGATATGCTCCGAAAAGAAGGGCTGTTCCAAGATAAAGCAGGGCTTAATAAGCAGGTTTTTCATTACTGAGTCAATCTGCATTTGCATTCCCACCACACCACACACCACTCTCAATCACTCTTCTCTCTCTCTCTCTCTCTCTCTCTCTCTCTCTCACACACACACACACACACACACACACACCTATAGATGGACCTCTATTATTTCCCAAAGGATTAGTCAGTAAGCACTTGTACATGGCTGACACATGTTAGGACATGGCATACTTAACTGACATATATGCACACGCAGATTCAATCTGATGCTGCATGTCCTGGCATAGATGTTTTGGAATGCAATCTAACTTTTACCCATGGATACTGAAGTGGGATGGACCTCCTATTCTCACTGTCATACATGCCCAAGTCGCCTCCAAAATGGATTGTTGCATTTTGTTCTCCAACCTTGCAGGCCAAAAACATCTGGGGACCCAACTCCCAGAGCCCTCTGTGGGACTGCCTTTGAAAAGCATTCAGAAACTCCAGGTGGTGCAAAATGTAGCAGTGAGAGTCTGGACCATGGGTGGCTTTGCTGCTTGCACTAGTTTCATTGGTTTCCAACACATTTCTGCAGCCCAGTTCAAAGGGCCTGTTAAGTAAAGCATATGGCTGGGTACTTAAAGTACTGTATTTCCTCCCACCATATAATTCTGCTCCACTGCTCAGATCATCAGTTTCAGCAGCTCTTCCTTGGTAGGCTAGAAAACCATTGCTTAGGACAGTGTTCTCCAACCTCGGGTCCCCAGATGTTTTTGGCCTACAACTCCCAGCATGCCCCTGCCAGCTGGCTGGGGCATGCTGGGAGTTGTAGGCCAAAAACATCTGGGGACCCGAGGTTGGAGAACACTGGCTTAGGAGAAGATATTGTAGCCTCCACACACCATCATCAGCAGTAAGCAGATTAACTTCTGGCCTTGGTTCCAGTGATGTTGGTTTTCCAGAAAAAATTCCAATGCAAATTACATTAAATTTCATAGGGTCATTTGCATAGGGAAATGTTCAGTTTGCATCAGAAAATGTCCTGATGCCCTAGAGCAGGGGTTGGAAACTTGTGGCTCTCCAGAAGTTTTGGCCTACTACTTCCCATCATCCCTCAACATTAGCTATGCTGGCTAGAGCTGATGGAAGCCATAGGCCAAACATCTGGTGGGCCACAAGTTGCCCTGGAGAGATCTAGGCATGTTTATTTAGTATGTTTATTTTACTTGTATTTAATAAACAAAGCTTAAAACAAAGTAGCACATGTTAATTTTTTGCCCCAAGACACTTGAAATATTTGGGGGGGGGGGATATTTGACCTGAAATATTTGAGAGGAAAAAAATTAAAGCACACTTAATGTGATTTAAGTGTTATATTATGAATACATTTTTATTGGAATAGTTGTAAAAATTTAAAGGCAATAGCATGCACTTCCCTTACATTGTTTAAATTCAAGAAGAAGAAAAAACAAAGGTACTGAAAACTGTTTGTTTGTTTGTTTACTTATTTATTTATTATTACATTTATATCCCACCTTTGTCCTCTTGAAAGGAACCCAAGGTGGTTTACATCATCCTCTTCCTCTCCAATTTATCCTCACAACAACCTGTGTGGTAGGTTAGGCTGAGAGTCAGTGATTGGCCCAAAGTCACCCAATGAGCTTCATGGCTGAGTGGGGACTAGAACCTGGATCTTCCAAGTCCCAATCCAACACTCTAACCACTACGCCACAGTGACTCTCACTAACTAATTTTAATTTGACACACTAATTAATTTTATCAACTCAAAGAAATGTGGATGATATACTGACAACCATTCTTCTTTTCCAATAGAGTTCAACTCTCTTCCACTAAGGCTGTTGGGGCACTTTCAGTTTTGCTGTCACTATTTCTTCATTCCATTTCATCTGAGACATACATGTATTTCAAAAACAAAACTTTTACTTTCTGACCTCCTTGTGGCTGTGGCAAAGAAGGAGAAGAGAGTGTCTGAGCATGAGGCTTGTGCACATAACGCTAAACTAGATTTAGTATTATGTGCAAACACAGTTTGTGTAAATGAGAAAAATAGTTACCTTCAATATAACCTTGTTTTAAAAAGCGGGGGGGGGAGGAATCTCCCAGGAGGGACAATCCCACAGTACAGTCAATAAAATCTAGGTATATATTTCAGTGCCACTGGACAACGGGGCATTCCCACTACTTGTAATTAAATCATCACATTCCTTCTTGCATTTGGCCAGACCCTTTCCAAAACAAACCCCATCTTGTCATTATACCATCTACTAAAGGCCATGTAAGAAGTTTCCTTAATATTAGCAGACATGGAAATGAATGATAATTGGAATCTTTTTCTCTGTATTTTCTGATGTTTGTTCCTTCTAATTGAGAACTCAAGTGGTGAGTGCTGGCAGAACAGTAGCCAAAACAAAGTCACTGACAAACAAGAGGGAGGTATCAGCATGCTTAGGGGAACCGTGAGGTTTGCAGATGTATAAAACATTTTTAAAACAAATGGGCATGCTCAGTAGTCATGGAATATTGACTGTCAGTTGGAAAAGAAAAAAAGAAAATGAGGGGAAAGGGTATGAGTATAGAATGGCCTCTGGACGAGGGCATGGCTGGCAGCTCGCTGGAACCCTAAACAGAAGCACTCCTG
Source organism: Shinisaurus crocodilurus (assembly GCA_021292165.1). Lineage (NCBI taxonomy): Eukaryota > Metazoa > Chordata > Lepidosauria > Squamata > Shinisauridae > Shinisaurus > Shinisaurus crocodilurus. Next base: position 83,313,341 of record CM037879.1, on the reverse strand, counting down.
TTGGGAGCATATGCTGCAACATTCTGTCGCAGGCCACAATTGTACTTGTCATATTCTTGAAAGTAGTAAGGAGGAATGTTGCTAATTGCTTATTCTCACCTTATATTTTGTACTCAAGTACATGTCCCCAACATGTATATTTGCATCATGTTAGGCGTAAAGGATGTGTATGTGTAGAAATAGGTGACAATTTCCTTAAGAGCAAACAGTGGTACCACTAGCAGTGGTACCACGAACCACTGGGCAGAAGTCCAGGATCCCACAGCCTCAGTACTGCACTGGCAGCCGGCTGCAGTCACATGCCACTTTAATTTAAATCATTTCCCTTCCCCCAGAGAAAAAGTGGCAGAGAGCTCATTTTGAGCCCTTTGACTCAAAAGGTGGCATATGATTAGCTGAGCTTGCTGCCACTCTCACTTTGGCAAGGGGGGGGGACTATTTAAATTTAAATGGTGGACAGGTGCAGACTCCACTTTGCTTCCCAGCGTGTGCTGCCTGGCAGCAAAAAGCCCTCCACAAGAGCAGAACCACCACCCCACAAAACGAGGAGGAGAAAGAGGAGGAGGGCTGTGCAGCAGGGAAGGGGCAAGAAGGCTCTGCTGCCCAAGAAAGGTTAAGCATAGAACAGAATCAGGGTAGCAGGGAGAACCCAATGGAAGGCACCTTGCCTGGGTGGGGTGTGTGTGCTCAAACCAAAGACCAAGCAAAACAAAACACCTTACAAGGAAGTGCAGATGCCTGGTGGCTCTTTCCTAGCTTCCATTTACAAGTTTCCCCCTGTTTCTTTGCTGTTTCTTGTAGCATTCCACGCTAACACCCTATAAATGGTTGCATCCTCGATGTTAATGAATGTTTAAAGGATTTCATACACTTAATTTCTTTTTAAGTGCTATATGATATATTATGCTCAATACCCTATCTTTCTTCCAGGGGCAATTTTCAATTCTACAAATAACAGTATATGTTTTAAGTTATGTAACTGCTCAATTCCATCCTCAAGATGACACTTTGTCCGCCTTTTAGTTTAACTGGATTCATGAACATCCAAAATCATATTGCTTATTGCCTTCTCTCTCCCACTTCTCTCTTAAGCTGTTTGCAAATGCTCCGCTACTGAGCCCTGGAGGTGAAACTCCTCAAAGAACTTCAAGGTTATGAATTGCAAAACTCTGCCTTTCATTTATTTCACAGTAAGCAAGAAAGAAGAGTGTGCAAGAGAGCAGCACATTGGATAAAAATGACAACAACCCAGTTGTACAGCTCAGCTAGCACAACAAAGAATGCTTTAACTGTACTTAAAAAGCAAGTCAGCTTTTACGTAAATAGGGGAGGAGAGAAAGAAACACAACTATAATGCAGAAGTAATAACATTCAAGCAATATTTCAGGGAAGAACAAAACTGGCCAAGGGAGATAAACACAGCACAGTGACATTTCTAGGTTTGACTGAAAAGCGACCATCATTGGTGAGAATTAGGATTTGATGCAGAAGTGAACTGAAGAAAGAGCATTTGAATTTATCGAAAGGAGAGGGCTTGATGTTGAAAAAGAAGGGAGATTCTGGGTTTGAAGGATGGCTCAAGTTTCCCTTTTTCCTTTACGATGATGTGCATTTCTGAAAGGTCATCTGAAAATAATTAGACTTAAAAACATAATAATTGCCTTAGTGGATCAGACCAAAGGTCTACCTCATCCAGCTCCCTCTCTTCAAAAGCAACGAACAGCCAGATGTCTGTAGGAAGTTCATGAGAAAGGCATGACGTAGATCACCACTGCCTGTAGTTTGTCACCAACATATGATCTAATCAGAGGTGATTATCATTAATTTGTATAATTTTTAAAGACTTCTAAGCAAATAGCCATAGTCACATTTTGTGGTAATGAATTCAATATCTAAATTATGCCTTGCATTAAGTACTTTCTTATGTTTGTCCTAAACATACTGCTAATCAATTATATTGAGTAACTCCTCTTGTGAGAGAGGATTTCATAATTTTATGAACCACTGTCATGTGTCCTGCATAATTTAGTTTCTAAACTAAATGCAGTTACAGGTAACTCAGAGCCATTGGTGAATATGTGAAGTTGAGGTTAATAGTTTGGATCAATATGCTAGTGCAGGGCTCTCCAACCTTGGGTCCCCAGATGTTGCTGGACTACAGCTCCCAGAATCCCTTGCCATTAGCCATGCTGGCTGGGTATGCTGGGAGCTGTAGGCCAGCAACATCTGGGGACCCAAGGTTGGAGAGCCCTGCACTACAATATGATCTTATATATTTCTAATACGTTCTTATAAGTTAGTTCCACTGAGTTCAATGGGACATATTCCTAGGTAAATGTGGATTGTGGCCTTACCTAGTTCTGAAGAATTTTGTGGCTGCAATCCTAAATACACTTACCTGGGAGTAAGTCTCATTGAACCCAATGAGGTTTACTTCTGAGTAGGATTCCACTGAAAGGTCAACTCTCAACTTGCTGATCTTCCTGTTCACGCCAAATCACCCATCCCAACACAGATCCTTGAGGGATTTTTTTACGTTTCTTCATTGTGAAATTGTTAGTTTATTCCTACTTTCTGCTTCTAGTCTATAAGAGCAACTATGCACAGAAATCTCACATTTGGGTTCTTTGAGAATTTTTTGCAGAATGCCATGGAGTTTCAGTGACTTGTTACTTTTTAGTTATACCTAAAAATTTCATCTTTTGTCACTTTTATTTGACATAGTTCTTCAGAAGTACTGCCAGAAAAGAAAAGAAAAGAAAAGAAATGATTCAGGTGTGAGGTATCCTTCCAACATTTTCTGCCATGAAAACTGAATTCATTCAGCTGCTGCTTCTCTGTAATTCTCCTCTCTTCCTTCTTCAGTGCTCCTTTTTACACGTTTTTGTCATCTGAACAGTCCCATTCACTCTCTGCCGGGTTTCCTGCATAGAGAGCAAACCAAACAGTTCAAGAGCTAATGGCTGCAAAAAGAGACAAGAATAATTGGCAAAATCTAAGCAAGAGATAGATAGATATTTTGGGAGCAGAGCTCCAACATCTGAGGCTCTTTATTCTCCAATTGCCAGTTAAGCCATTACATCTCTTTCTTTTATAGAAAGTCTATTATAGTTTGCTTAGGCCTTGCAAAAATGATAGAACAAAAAGTAGTTTTCATTCTGCTTTGGCCAGGCTGCTGCTAAAAAGAATAATCCATATTTATGCACAGTGGGTTGTCAACATGTTACACAGCTCTTCTAAACACGATCCATATTCAGTGACTGAATGCACAATTATACAGAGAGGAGCTGAGCACTCTGATATCACTCTGAAACATACAGAAGAAAACGGGCATGCATTCCGCTCCAGATATTGCACTCCAGAGTGTGTGTGTGTGTGTGTGTGTGTGTGTGTTTAAAATGCAGCAGCTGGTTTGACAACAAATTGCCCTTGCATTTTAACAAAACTCCAAGGTTAATTATGGCAGAGGTTAAAACCTCATTTAAATTTAATTCAGATATGGTCCTGTCAAGCAAGAAAGGAACTGGTTTTATAACGGTTCTGCAATGGCATGCAACTCCATTTCTGGGGTTTTACGGTTCTGCTTTGGAGTATTTAAACCCGCATAAGAAATGTAGAACCTTTCAAGAACAAAAAGCTTCTCCCCCACCACCACCACCACGGCTTTTTTTTTTTTTTTTAGGAGAATCTCATTCTGATTTTTTTGTGTATGTATACTATGTAGGGTCACTTATGAATCACCAAAAAAATTTAAAAAAATAAAAAAGGAAATGTATGACCAAAAAGGAGGACAAAAGAGGACAGTGATTTGCATAAAATGTCCATATACTGAGTTATATGGATAGCTGCAAATTTAGAAATTATTATAATAATGTGAATATAAATACAATAATCTCGCCATAGGGTGGAAGACTGTGACCAGGTGACCTGTTTGCCTTGCTCAGTCTGCTATCCAAGTGCTAAGTATTAATGGGAAAGGGCTCTTCTGGTTCTTTAAACTGGAATTGGACAGGACAGCCCTTCAAAAAGAGGATGGTCCCCTGTAAAAGAAGACACATGGCCACCCAAAACTACTGTGGCCAGTATAATGGAACCCCCAAATCTTCACTAGGCCTTGGGGCTCCACTCTAAGCGCAAATTGTAAATATTTGTGCATTTGGTAGAGAAATTCCAGCTGCTAATTCATAGCTACTCTGGGATTCTAGGTGCAAAAGAGTTTGGGTGTCAGAAGAACCACCTTTCACCAAACTGTTGAAAATATTGACATTTTTAATGCTTCATGTTTATGTGCAATAATCAAGTCATTCTTTCTTTGAAAAAGACTGCGCTTGGCAACAGCAAAGGAAGCGTTTGCTGTTCTGCTCCCCAGTTCTGCATAATGAATGGCCTGATAAACTTGGGCTGTCTCCACCCACTGGCACGATCATAGTTTGCTCACTGTGGCAGGTTCACCAGCTGTTTGCAGACAAGAATGCTTGCATTTATCGTTCATCAGGGACCACATTGATTTCAGAGCCTGGCTTTGAGGTAGAGGAGGTCCTGGCATCCCCCCCCCCTTGGTAAACAATCCATTTCAGACAGTTAGCTAGAACCCATTAAAGTAGAGGGATTTTTGAAGGGACATGGACCAGTTGTTAGCAACAGCCATGTCCTTTATAGCTGGTGACATACAGTTTGGAAAAACTGGGACATCTGCATGCAAGGACTATCTGGTCCTGCCTACTAGACAGCCTTCCATTTGTGGTCATTTGGTCCCCACTCAAATAGTGTATCGGCACATGAAATCTCTGGCTGTTGTTATTATCTACAACTGTATGTTTGGGGTTAAAAATAAAGAATTGTCAGATCTCATTGCAGCTCTGTTTTGGATCTCTCTGGAAATGAAAAAAACATGGGTGGGGGGTGTTCATTCTCTTTGCTCATTTATTTTATTTTTCCTAGATTTACCAGACTGAAGCTTCCCCTATTATCCATACAAGAAGTCAGCTGGAGTTTATTAATGCCCTGGAAATCTCAGGAATCAAATTGTTTCTTACAAAGAGGATACAACAAGCAAGATAAAAGCAAAAACCTTACTCCTTCCCACGACCCCTTTCCTTTCCTCTGCTCTCTTTCTCCCATCTTTTCTCTTTTTAAAATTTCTCTTCTTCCTGCTAAGCATCCTGGGAACTAGGAATTTTGAGAGGCAATCTTGCAAACCCAGACATGGAAAGAAATCTGTCACTATTTGGATACAACCAGCCCTATGATCCAGGGTATAAAGAAGTTTGAGCCACACACGCAGCAAAACATCCATGGCATTAAAAAAAACAAAAAAACCCAACATGAACTCATATTTGGCAACAGGGCTTAGCAGCAACCTGGGTGGGACCCATCTTACTGCTGCCTGCTGGTTCTCCCACTAAGGGCACATTCTATCCCCTTAAGCCCATCTGCAGTTACTGCTCCCAGAAAAAAAGAAAAAGAAAAAGGGGGTGGGTGATTCATAAGTGGCCACCCTACACAGACTCCTAATGCCTGTGCCACCTCTGTGGTATATTGGCTACCTATTCTTGACATGTTCTAGGGTCAGGTCCTATATCAAATGATCCGGGTCCCAAAGTGATCACTTTTGATTGGATACAACGTTAGTCTGACCTAAGTCCCATTCATTTCAATGGGTCTGCTCTAAGTAGGTCTAACACTGAATACACAACTTTGCTGTTATCACTGCATCTGTTTGTTTTACAAGGACTGCACACCTGCTCTCTGCCTTTCTGCTTCTGAAATATAAACTATCCAGGGCTATTCACTTGCTTTGATAAAACTTAACAAGTTTGGTTTCTCCTAGAACTTTTCCTAATGCTGGAGTCCTTGCTTGCTTCGGACATGTGCTTCTTTAAATGTTGCATCCTACTAGTCAATTATATTGTAGGGGCTGGTGTAGTACTGTAGGGTTTTTACCCTACTTGTAATCTGAATGGCTTGATTGTTGTCATCCAAATTGTCTATCTTGATCTGAGGGAGACTGATAGGTGGATGGACTTGTTTCATGACCTTATGGTCCTTCCTAGCTCTATAGCATTGATAAAATCAATACACTCATCATTTTATACAGAATGTTTCAAGTTTACAAAGTACTCCACAGGCAATATCTCAGGATTACAACAACCCTGTAACGGAGGCCGGTATTATCATCCCTACATTGCAGGTGAGAAAGTTGCGAACCAAGGTTCTCCTAAAGCTGCCTACCAAATTAATGGCTGGGGTGGAATTTGAATGTCACAGCTGACATTCATACCTAGGGTACTACCCCAGCCCTGAAAATATGACTGACTAGTAGGAGGTAACATTTAAAGAAGTACGTGTCAGAGAAGCAAAGACTTCAGCATTAGGAAAGCTCTGGCAGAAACCAAGCCAGATAAGTTCCTTTTTTCCCCAACACAAGTCAATGGCCCTGGATATTTTATATTTTGGAAGCGGAAAGGAGATGTTTGTGCACAGGCAGCAATTATAGCCTGAAACTGTGAGCCTGACAGTTGTTGCTCCAGGGAAGTCGACTCCGCTTCCTGCAGCTGGCTCCTTAAAGCTGCAAAGGTGATGAAACCTGAAGGGAACCACTGAACAGGTGGTAATTATGAATGACACAATGATGGCTTGTACAGACATGTAACCGCAGAACAAAACACCGCAGTTAGCTAACAAGAGATTGTATAAGGTTTTTCTCTGGCACTGTGTCTCCTGTCTGACAATTCAGAAATTGGAGGGAAAAAGGCACTGTGAGCGCCAGTCAGAGATATAATAGGCCAGCTGAGTTAAAAGGTAAGAGTTCTACCAGTTGTCCCTTTCAGAACAATTATTTCAGGTTCAGGTTTCCTGTTGATTTGTGCAAAATGCTATGGAGCCAGAGTTGTTGTTTTTTCCTTCCCCTTTACCAAATATATCTTTTAGGTTCACTTGGTGAGATGGGCATGACTCTTTCTTAAGTGTGTGCACGCACGCACGCACACACGCGCACACACACATCATTTAATATTAAATGTGCTTAAACAATTTATGAAAAATGTTACAGTTCGTAACATGCTTCAGACCCACCTTCCTTCCCTCTAGCCTGAATATAAGATCATGATGCTTCTATAAGCATGAATGGCAGAAAGAATTCCCAGTTCCGGTCAGAAACTAATTAGGATGATGTGCAACCAAGCCATCCTGAATTCTTCACTCAGCTTACCCTTTGCATGACCCTTCTTTAGGATTGTGCACTCAATCACCCCACCACATCTTCACTGAATGCATGATGAGGAAGCAGGACCACAATGCAATCACTGGCCACGCCCCCCAATGCCTGTGTCCTCAACCTTTCAGTGAAAGGGGTCCACAAATGCGAGTTGTATGCATGTCAGAGTCTTCCATGTGATCAGGAACCCTGAGGCAATTAGAATTCCCCATTGCATGGAGATGCCTTACCCATGATAGGTTGGATCCATGCATCCACAGCCTCCTGTGGTAAAAAGGGCTCCTTCCATTAGTGGAAGATTTTGATCTGGCAGAGCTTTTCTGCAGACTGAATGGGGGAGGAGGCAATCTTAATTGATTCCCCCCCCCTTGCATTTCTATTTGATATATTTCTTAGCTACCTTTCAAGATTGTATAAATACACAATATAAAACAGTAAAATCCAATATCAACCAATTTAAAAGCACCTTAAATTTGGACAATTTTAAAATAAGCCAGTTAAAATATAATATAATGCATAGCAGCAGCAAATACAAGAAAACCTTTTCAATTAAAAGCCAGAGAAAACAGGTATATTTTGAAGCCCTCTTGGGGGAGGGGAATCCCCCACTTGGGGGGGGATTCCATAGGGTAGAGGCCCCCACCAAGAAGGCCCATTCTCCAGTGCCTGCCAAACTTATTGATCTTTGTGGTGGGACAGTGAATAGGGCCTCCAAAGATGATCTTAAAATATGGGCAGGTTCATTTGGGTGTAGGCAGTCCTTCAAATAATCTGGACCAAACCATCTAGGAGAGAGGTAGGCACCTTCAGGGATTCTGAGGGCCACTTTGGGGGGGCCCAGATGACCATCAAGCCCCAACAAGGACATGAGCAGCTGTATTCTGTACCAGCTGGAGTTTCCAAATCATCTTCAAAGGCTACCCCATGTAGAGTGCACTACAATAGTCCCGGCTGGATGTAATGGGGCCCGAGTTACTAGGGCATGCATAACTGAGGCCAGATCTGCTTTCCCTAGTTTGTAACCAAAGTTGGTAAAAGGTATTCCTGGCTACTGCCACCACTTGCACTTCCACAGTCAGCAACAAGTCCAGAAGGATTCCCAAGCTACAGACAGTCCTTCAGGGGGAGTCCCTATGTCTGTCCCCCCAAAAAATCTGCTCCAGAAGCCTGGGGGACTCAGGACAGTGGAAGAAGTTGCACTGAGGGCTGCAGGGGGAGGCGAAATTGGCAAAGATCCCCTCCCCTCCTTCCACCAGCTGGAGGATTCTGAACAGAGCCCCACTCAGATAATGTTCTCACCAGCGGAAAAGAAGCTGCATTTGACCCATACAGCTGCATGTGCATAGGGCTGTTTCACATTCACATTGAATTTGTGGGTGGTTTGGGAGTGGGGCCAGTGCAGGCGATCCACTCCCCCCCCCCTCAGTGCAGCCAATAAACACAGTGAGGGGATATCTGTCCTGTGTCCACATCTCTCATCCACGTGAAACAGTATCTGGGAAAAGGGGTCGTTGCTGGCACAACAGTGTTCCTATGCAGTGCAATGCCCTGGGCCGGCTGGCAGTACTAGCACACCACTAGTTGTGGCATAGCGGTGGAGCAGATCTCCCTCTACCCAAGCCTTGTACTCTTTTTTTTAGAATCCCAAACATCAGCAGATAAGATCAGACTGTGATTGTAGAAATAACATGCTTCTACTAAAATGACTTCAGTAAGTGTTGTACTTCAGCCAGAGGATAGGCCTCCAACAGTTTTCACACTGTGCTTAGTAAGAATTGGTCTCCGGTGACCTATCCCATCATCCTTTGATTTCTGCCTCAGAACCCTCTCCGTCTCATAATATATGCTTAGTTTCCCACTTACTCTGCAGCCTCAGCAGCATAATGGAGATAATTTTTTATCTCTCTGATGAAGCCCGGCTGGCATCACATACCATCCAAGCAAGATTTTGAATTGCATTTCTACAGGAGATGATACGATCACACTTTGACCTACTTACTCAAAAATACAGGCCCGAGCCTTATCCGCCAGATCCATCTGCGATTCCGGCTCCCATTTCCACATTATATTTATGCTCATGCGCTCCTTCTGCAGTCCCCAGAGTGACATAAATTCTGCCTGCCAAACCCTTAGTCACCTCTCCCTCAAAAAGGATTGCGTCAAGGTCAACCAGTTACCTTGTAATGTACAGCTTAACCTGATTTGTGGAGGCCAGGCTCTGAATCTCTAAAAATAAGACTAAAGGGAAGGGAAGCTTGCAAATTAAACTGTCTAGCTTATTTGCTGTAAGCGGAGAAATTTCATGCTTCCAAAGCTTTCTGTTGGAACCCTTCCTTGCTACATTAAGGGATGGAGCTTATTTTGCTATTTTTCATGACGATAGGTCTCCCTCCTCCACTTTTATAGGCCACTGAAATACATCCAAAAATAGAGGGGGACAGAAAGCAAACAGATATGGCATAACATAAATCTAATCAAACATAAGGAGAAATCCTAATTAGAGGGATTGGATTAGCAAGATGTCACGGAAAATGCACGCTGGAAATAGAAAGGAAAACAAATGTTAACAATATAAATGGAAAGGAGTATCTTAATTTTCCTCTTGTAAGATGAAGATTGAAACAATGTTACTAATTATCCAAATCAAAATGTTGATTTGGAGCTAGCAGCACAGCTTCTTCTCCACTAGCAAAGGATGGGGCCATAGAAGCATAGCAACACAGGAAGAACAAAAAGCCTCAGAAGGAAAGTTCTGGGAAGGATGAACATGTACCCGAGAAAGAGTTGAGGAAAGCAGGAGGGCCTTAGATAATAAAGCCAGTGGAGAGACACAGGAGAGATAGGTGGACACCAGCAGTAAGGCAACAAGAAGGATTAGATTAGAACACTGCATTCCCTGCATGAATTGAAGGCTAGCAAATACGTAATAGCCAATCTATGCATGTGAAAAAAAACCCACTCAGTACAGCCTCCACTGGACTGTACTACAGAATGTGGGCAGAAGATAAATCACTTGCTTGAAGGCTCCCCCCCATCCAATCCAAAATTAGCTAGGCTAAACCAATCCTCCATTCCAATCATGAATACCAATTTGCACCAAAAATTGATATGTATCAAGTTCCATGCACATTACAGCTGACCATACAACAACATGGTTGACTGTTCACACCATGTCACAGTCACTCAGCATAAGATAAGATGAGTAGTGTTGTTGTTTATCTCATCTCATTACCCAATGCAAATCTGATCTAGCAAAGAGGAGACACTCCTGAGGAAACCCACTCTGGACCTGGAAGATCTTAACAACTTTAGGCCGGTGGTGAATGTTCCTTTCCTGGGCAAGGTCCTTGAGTGGGTGGGGGCCAACAAGCTCAAGGCACTCTTGGATGAGTCTGATTATCTAGATCCATTTCAGTCAGGGTCCAGGCCAGGTTTTGGCATGGAAACAGCTTTGGTTGCCCTGTATGATGACCTATTTCGGGAGAGAGACAGCGGGAGTGTGACCCTGTTGATACTCCTGGATCTCTCTGTGGCTTTTAGTACCATCAGCAATGGTATCTTTCTGGGGCACCTGTCTGAGCTGGGAGTGTGGGGTACTGCATTGCAGTGGTTCCACTCCTACTTGAATGGCCGGCTCCAGAAGGTGGTGCTTGGGCAATATTGCTTGGTCCCATAGACTCTCCAGCATGGAGTTCCCCAGGGCTCGGTTTTGTCCCCCATGCTATTTAACATCTACATGAAACCACTGAGTGGGGTCATCCAGAGTTTTGGAGTGCATTGCCATCAGCATGCTGATGACTCGCAGCTCTACTTCTCCTTTTCATTTCCATCAGGTGAGTCTGTGGATGTGCTAAACCAGTGCCTGGCTGTGACAATGGACTGGATGAGGGCTAACAAACTGAGGCTCAATCCAGACAAGACTGAGATGCTGTTAGTGGGTGGTTCCTCTGGCCAGATGGAGTGTGTTCAACCTGTTCTGGATGGCTGGTTGCACTCCCCTTGAAGGAGCAGGTTGGTAGCTTGGGGGTCCTCCTTGAGCCATCTTTGTCACTTGAGGCTCAGGTGGCCTCCGTGGCATGGAGTGCCTTCTGCCAGCTTTGGCACTCCATGCCACGTAGGCCACCTGAGCTATGCCCCTACCTGGGCAGGGATAGTCTGGTTTCAGTAACTATGCTGTGATCTCTAAATTAGATTACTGCAATGCACTTTGCTTGGGGCTGCCCTTGAAGACTGTTCAGAAGCTGCAGCTTGAGCAAAATGCGGGAGCCAGACTCATCACTGGGACCAGAAGATCTGGACATATAACACCAATTCTGGCCCACTTGTATTAGCTGCCTATATGCTTCTGAGCCTGATTCCAGCTGCTGGTTTTAAACTATAAAGCCTTACATGGCTTACACAATACTTGACGGAATACCTCTCCCAACCACAATCTACCTGGACACTACACTCAACATCCAAGGCCTTCCTCTGAGTGCCTTCTCTCAGGGAGGCCCGGAGGGTGGCAACAAAGGGGAGGGCCTTCTCAGTAGTAGCCCCCTGACTGTGGAATGATCTCCCCACAGAAGCCAGCCTAGCACCAACTTCGTCATCTTTTCGGCACCAGGTTACAGGGATGTTGAAGAGTCCTTGGTTTCGAGTCACGAGTCGAGTCACGAGTCTTTGGACCCGAGTCTCGAGTCCGAGTCCCTGGTCCAAAATGGTGATTCATGAGTCACGAGTCACGAGTCACTCCCAAAGTTGACTCCATGAGTCCCTATTAAAACCAATGGGGGGTTTTCCTAACAAAATAAGGCTATTTCAGATGTGTGGCTTAAATAAATTCTAGGCACAAGTGTGCCTTTTTATTTCAAAACTCTGCAACTGATTTTGGCAAGAACAGACCAGGCAGACAAACCCAAAATAACCAGACAGGCAGAGGAGGCAGGGAACCCCAAAACAGGCAGGCAGAGGCAGCCAAACCCAAAATGTCTGAAAGGTTGCATTTTAGGAAAATGATTTTAAAAAATAAACTTGCTGTACTTCCTAAAACCTATCCATGTTGCATTTGAAGAACACGATTTTGGAACACGAGTCTCGAGTCGAGTCCTTGGTCTCGAGTCCCGAGTCGAGTCCTTGGTCTCGAGTCCCGAGTCGAGTCTCGAGTCCCATTAAAAATATTGGGACTTGAGTCTGACTCGAGTCAGAGGGGGGACTCAGTCCGACTCACGAGTCGAGTCCTCAAGTCCGAGTCCCCATCCCTGCCAGGTTAAGACAGCCCTCTGCACAGAGGCATTTAAGAATATCCAAGATTATTTTTAATGGCTTGATGGGCATGCATGTCAGGCGTTCATACAGGTTTTTATTCTATATTAAACATAGTTATTTTGGGCCAAATTGTTTTTAAATCTTTTATACTGTTTTCAGCCTCTTTATTGTAGAATTATTTTATGCTGTTTTTATTGTATCTTGGCCTTGTTTTAGGCACTGTTGTAAACCGCCCAGAGTGAGAACTTCGGCTATTGGGCAGTATAGAAATGAAATAAATAAATCCTATTTGGGTGTTCTCCTCCAGAAGAACACCCGAACAGGGCTCAGCTGTAATCAGGGACACACCATCAGATTGTGGGGGGGAGGTAAGAAAGATTCTCATCTTAGTTTTAAAAGCATGCTCTTGGGTATGGTTAAACCCAAAGGCAATCTATATTATTGTTGTTGTTGTTGCCTTTTTTTTACAGGGTTTTACTACTGTCATTTAACATTCAAAGTCAGAGAAGAACTTCTGAGGGAAATGTTGCTCAATTTGCAGCAGAGGCAATCATTATGAGCAGGACAGTTCTGTGTACACCAAACCAGGTAAATTATGAATTTCTGTGTCATTGCAAGCAGCTATGCTGAGGGCACATTCGGATGCAGGATATCTACTAAGATGTGGAGGCAATTCAGTGTGTTTAAAAGACAAAACTTCTGCAATCACATGGAAAGAAGGCTGGTAACAGAGGTCAGTTGAAAAGAGAAGCATTTGAGGAGGGAAGCTATGGGGAGAGGCAAGTTGTGGGTAGTGTGGGAACTTTACCTATGTACCTTAATTGCTTTTAAAATCAGGCTTTCTATGAGATTGAGACAGTTCCATATAAGTTTTGGACATCCAAAACTGTAAAGTATTCATGTAACAAACAGGGATAAGAAAACATGTGTATGATGCAGATACAGGAATTCAAGAGCAGGGTTTGGCTGTGAGTGTACATTTATTTATTTTATTTATTTTTGTTTATTATATTTATACCCCACTTATTTTTCCTGCAAGGAACCCAAGGCACCTTACATAATCCTCCTGCTCCTCTCCATTTTATCCTCACAACAACGCTGTGAGGTAGGTAGGTAGGTAGGTAGGTAGTGGCAAACGTGGGCTTGTCACCAGGTCAGGGCTAGCTAGCCCACCTATGAAGCAGGGTGAGGTGCCCGGATCAGGCAGCAAAGCAGGAGGAGGAGCAAATTGCTTCGCTCTGCTCCCCCTGCCCCCACTAGGAGGGCCTGCCGCCAGCCACTTTGGCATTTGCTGCAGTGAGAAAGCAGCTGGCGGGCTCTCTAGAGCAGCCCCCCGCTCTCTCCTTTTCGCATCACACACACAGCCAGCAGATACATAATTGGATGAAGCCGATTATTTGGATCCGTGCCAGTCGGGCTTCAGGACTGGACATGGGACGGAGACGGCCTTGGTCGCCTTGGTGGATGATATGAGGAGGGCTTTGGATAGGGGCGAATGCTCCTTTCTAGTCCTCCTCGATCTCTCAGTGGCTTTTGATACCGTTGACCACGGTATCCTCCTGGACCGTCTGGAGGGCTTGGGCTTGGGAGGCACTGTATTGCAGTGGTTCCGGTCCTTCCTCCCTGGAAGGTATCAGAGGGTAGTTCTCGGGGAGGAGGCTTCGGACCCTCGGCTGCTCACTTGTGGAGTGCCGCAGGGTTCCATCCTCTCCCCGATGTTATTCAACATCTACCTCAAGCCGCTGGGAGCTATCATCAGGAGGTCTGGGGTGCAGTGTCATCAGTATGCAGATGACACGCAGCTCTACCTCTGTTTTAAGTCCTCACCGAGGTTGGCCGTTGAGACCCTGTCCAAGTGCCTGGAGTCAGTGGCTGGCTGGATGGGAAGGAACATGCTGAAACTGAACCCCGACAAGACCGAGGTACTTCTGGTGGGGGACAAGGGAAGGTTAGGGGATGTTGACCTGGTGCTGAATGGGGTACATCTACCCCTGAAGGACCAGGTCCGCAGCTTGGGGGTCATTCTAGACTCCCAGCTGTCCATGGAGGCTCAGGTGGCAGCTGTGAGCCGGGCGGCGCTGTATCAACTCCATCTGATACGGCAGCTGCACCCCTACCTTCCTAATCACCTGCTCCCATCAGTGGTTCATGCCTTGGTCCCCTCTCGCCTAGACTACTGTAATGCGCTCTACGTGGGGTTACCCTTGAAGACGGTCCGGAAGCTTCAGCTGGTACAGAACGCGGCGGCTCGCCTGATTAAGGGCAGCCGCCGGCGTGATCACATCACGCCAGTGCTTAATGAGTTGCACTGGCTACCAGTTGCTTGCCGAGCCGAATTCAAGGTGTTGGTTTTGACCTTTAAAACCCTACATGGCTCCGGCCCAGCTTATCTCAAGGAGCGCCTCCAGCAACATCAAGTAGGCCGCTCAACAAGGTCTGCCACGGACGGCCTTCTCCTTATCCCATCAGCCAGAGCAGCCAGGCTGGTGGGGACTAGGAAGAGGGCCTTCTCTGTGGCGGCTCCCACATTATGGAACTCCCTCCCTAGTGACCTTCGCCATGCCCCCTCCGTGATGAGCTTCCGCCGTGCATTAAAAACATGGCTGTTCAGGCGGGAATATGGGGTGGGTTAGGTTTTTAATGAGAATTTTTTATATTGTTTTAATTATTATATTTTATTGTGTTGTTTTGCTGTATTTTAATTGTACATCGCCCAGGGTGGCCGGGTGACCGGCCAGATGGGCGATTGATAAATATAATAAATAAATAAATAAATAAATAAATACAGCTGTGGGCCTCTCACGAAACCCGTCAGACCTCCCACAAGAGCCCCATGAACTCTCGCAAGAGCCCCACAGCCACTTGGCTCTCCACAGAGTTGATGTGGTGTGGCATGCATAAAAGGTAAAGGTAAGGGGGGGGGGACAGGCGGCAGAAGGTGTGTGTCTTTCGTCTCGACCTCAGGTGGTGAGAGACCGGGCCTGCACCAGACAATGTCTGACCCTGCTCCTGTGCCTTTTTACAGTGGGCTGACACAAAGGAATGAGGTAGGCAAAGCTCTTCCCATAATTTAATCTATGTGTAAAATGGCTGTATTTATTCCTAACTGTTCACAACGTTGTTGGGCTTGAAGTGCATAACATCAGTTATTTGTGGTTCCTGCCCATATCCTCTGGTGTATGGGGTACTGAGCACTGTCCGAAGACAAGAGAACGCATTAAATGGATGTGTCAATGGATGGTAGTTCTTATGAACAGCTGCCCAATGAAAAGATATTGCTATTTTCAATGAATAATTTCACTGATAAATAACAGATTTTTATATTTATAGAAACGTAATGCTGGAAATATGTCAGATGGTGCTATTACATTTCCACACATATGCCTTCCCCCCCCCCTTTATATGACAGTCTGATAATTTGTTGGATTACTTATAGCTTAAACTCTGTTCCTTTAAAAGCTTTATGAAGAGGAATGTGATTTATCAAACTAGCCAGGGGTTTATCTAAAATGTTTGGGTAATTAGGAACCCAGGGGCACTTCACCCCTTTTCAGTGACAAACCTATATAATACATGCATTTGCAAACATCTGTTTGCCGCGGTAATACATTGCATTTTTATATGTAGATTAAAACATTTTCCAGGTACAATTTAACATCTATTATGTAAACAAACAGAAAAAACCTCTGACAGCTGGTTTAGAACAGTGGCTAAGAGCTTGAGCTATGGATTGGTTCAAACAGCATTGCCACCTTTACTCTGTTCCTGATCCTGTGCTTTAACAGTCTGATATTAACTAATTCAGAAGATAAATCTCTTCCTGACATATAGATTAAATTATGGGAAGAGCTTTGCCTACCTCATTCCTTTGTGTCAGCCCACTGTAAAAAGGCACAGGAGCAGGGTCAGAAAAAAGGTGGTAACGCTCACAAGCCTGTTGTAAATGTGGGGGAAATGCAACAACATGTGGGCAAGCTTCCACTCTCACAATGGGAGTTTCCCTTCCCCTCATCCCCCTGTACACACCCAAATCTGCTCCAAAGGGTCTCCAACCCTCTGCAGGCTGCACAGGGAACACAGGAAACTACCTTTTACAGAGTCAGATTATTGGTCAATCTGGCCCAGTACTGTTAACACTGACCGGCAGCAGCTCTCCAGGTTTCCAGGTAGGGTTTTTTCCCTGCCCTACCTGGAGACACCGGGGATCGAAACTGGGACCTTCTGCATGCAAAGCAGGTGCTCAACCACTGAGCGATGGCCCCTCCCCAGGGAGCTGCAGCAGGGAGGGGAAATTTGATCCACCAGCAGCATCCGTTCCGCTGGCAGGAGGACACTGTTGGATGCATACAACCCTACTGAGATTACCTTAAGACTGAGGCAAACTTATCCAGGGGTTAGTGGTACTTGTTGGCACTGTAATTAAATTCAAGGAAGTGTAAGTTATATTTACTGGACGTGTCCTAAGTTTTAAAAGAAAAAAAAATCTAGAAATTAATTCTCATCCACACAGAATAAATGATTGGTAATAATCTCCCTTTAGACCCTCTAATTGTATTGTCTGGTTATGTGAGATCAGTAGTTGCATCAGAGGATCAGGATATGAATGATTAATCCATCTTCTTATGGCAGCTAGAATGTCTATTAGTTATAACGGGCGGCAGCAGGGAGAGATAATCCAACAGTCTTAGAATTGTTATTATGAATTTGGGTCATCTATATAAAGAAGAAGTCCTGACTGACTGACTGACTGACTGACTCACCAACGCCCAGCTCAAACCATTTAATCTAGGAACGTGAAATTTTGAAGGAACATTGTTTTTATGACGTAGACACCCACTAAGGAAGGATTTTTGGAAATTCTGTCCCTAAAGGGGTGAAAGGGGGGGGAAATCGCCCCACTCTCATATCTCCTATGGGCAAAACAACAGGGCAGCAGTTAGGCAAATTGGCCTCACCTCATAATTTCTGCAGGAGCCAATAGGAGCAGTTATGCAAATAGCCCATACGATACTTAGAATGTTCGTATGAATTCCTGCAGGGGCCAATAGGAGTGGGTATGCAAATATCCCCTAGGCCATTTAGAATGTTCTCTAAGGGGGTGAAAAGGGAGGGAGACTTTTTAAATGACTGCCTGACTGAATGACTGTTGTGTGTGGGGCGTTGTCGCATAGGCTCCGCTCCATCACGTTTTGACGGATCTACCCCAGACTTGGCACGGTCACTCTTCATCACCTGTAGACTCTCAGGATTAACCTGATTTTTCTTTAAGATCAGAAATTTCTGTCAGAAAAGATTTCTGCTGCCAGTACCCAGCCTAAATGTTACACTTTCCGTCAGAGACACTGTATCTTTTCCATACAGCTCTCGCAGGCCTTCAAGGAGAAAAAACTGAAAAAAGCCCTTTTCATTTTTAAACCTGTTTTTTTTTATTTTTCTTCTTCTCCATCAGAATATCCACTTGAATTCAAAAGACTTCAGTTCCCCCTAAAGGTTTGTTTCGCCATGACCATCAACAAGTCACAGGGGCAGACTTTGAAGGTAGCGGGGATTGACCTAAGGGAAGACTGCTTCTCACATGGGCAGTTTTACGTGGCCTGTTCCAGAGTGAGCTCACCTAACTCTCTGGTCATCCTAGCACCTGAAGGGAGAACCCTTAATGTAGTTTACAAAGAAGTACTGAAATGGGGTTTTTTTTGTAGGTTGCAGATGCCAAATAAATAATTTTTAATTTTTGGTCTGTCTCATTGTCTGTTTGTAATTCCAGCACGAAAAAATTCATGGTCGCATATGAATGGAACAACTATCTTTGTTTTGTTGCCAATACACCCCAACTAATGTCTGTAATAAACATTGCTTATTACGTTAAGACATCAACCTGTAAATTATATTTCGTACAGTTTGGACAAAAAACTCATGTTTCTTTTAAAAACAATTGTACCAAATCCTAAAATCCATGTGAGCGAAGCCAAGGGGAACAGCTAATAGTGTATATGATCAAATTAATAAATTTAGTTAGCATTATGGAAGGTAGGCAAGTTGATGGTAAATTTATTGGGTGGTGGGGTATTTGTGTTATGTTCTGGAATTTGAAGGTGCAGGACTCTATAGAATCTAAGGTGGTATTAAATGCAACTCATGAATTGTGTGAAAGATACTGTTTTCTATGTTTTAAAGTTAATTTCCTTTCTTTCTTTCTTTTTTTTGAGAACAGAATGAGCTGTGTTCACTTGTAATTCTCTTGCAGGGTTCAGACAACACGCTAAGCCACCGTGGCTTTGAGGCTGGGTTCACACAACACTTTAAGTGCACAAAGGCTTTGAAGCCTCTGTGGGCTTAAATTTGCCTGCGGTCCAACGTAATGATCGGGCACAGCAGGGTCCCCTGTCCATCTCCCCTGCACTCTTCCCTCATTAGTCCTCCTGCAGGTATCCCAGGGTACAATGTAGGAGCACCAAGGTGTCCCACCCAAAAGCTGTCATTTGCACGAATCCCCCACCACCACCACTGGGGATTCCATCTGATTCTGCCACTTCGAGGTGCTATCAACTTGTGGTAAATGGCAAAAATGAGGGGACAGTTGGGGCTTCCCAGAACCCCCCCAAAAAACCCAGGGGATCCTGTGTGGAAGGGGGGACTTGAGGGGGGTCCCCAAAAACATTTTTTTGCAGGCTCTTGGGGTTTTGTGGTGGGGGGGCTTGTGCCTCTGGGTTATGCACACTTGGGAAAGTGAGGGCAGCCCAGGGGGACATGAGCCCCCCTCAAAAACCCTGAAGATTCTGCTGCAAAGTGTGCTTTTCCACTCCCCCAACCTTTTTTGTTTTTTAAAAAAAGAATGTAAAAGAAATACTTAGCAGTGGGCTATAAAGTTCCAATTTGGCATGGACACTGTGCCCATTCAGACAAGTGTCCTTGCTGAATTGGAACTTTGTAGCCCACTGCTTACTATTTTCATTTTATTTTTACATTTTTAAAATAAAAAGTTGGGGGAAGTGGAAAGCACCCTTTGTTAGCCCCTTGGCAAGAGCAGCAGCCCTTTTTTTGCCACTCTTGCCAAGAGGCTCTGTGCCTTTTTGGCTTCTCAGTGGGTTAGCCTGTCGTCTGGGTTCCTAGAATCATAGAAAAGTAGAGTTGGAAGGGGCCTACAAGGCCATGCATCAAGTCCAACCCCCTGCTCAGACAACACGCTAAACCTACTAGGGTTTTCTTAACCCCACTGCAAGTCATGGTTTAGCAGGGTGGTTTATAAGCCACACCAGGTTGACTTATAAACTACCATGCAGGGTTCAGACAATACACTAAACCACTCTGCCACTTAACCTACTGAGGCTTAGCATGTTGTGTGAACCCAGTCCCTGTGCGTCGTGCAAACCCAGTCAGCATGGCTTGTCGTGTTGTCTGAACCCAGCAGCAAACCACGCACAAGCCACTCTGGCCAGGTGCAGACAACACAACAAGCCACTCTGAAACAAACATGGCTTATAAGCCACCATGGTTGATCATGTTGTGTGAACCCAGTCTCTGTCTTTGCTTCATTATGGAAATATTTTATTTATTTATCTTTAAAATATGAATAAGCTACCTTTGTGGATGATGTCCACCCAAGGCAGTGAACAATATAAAAATAAAGTAATTTAACATTATGACAGCAACCTTAACATTCAAAAAATACAGAGAACCAACAATATGTTCACACAGAATTCAGCCAGTATAAAACCAGTTCCAAAGCTATAGCAATAAAACAGCAGAATGTCCAATAAAAATGCATCAGTTAAAAGCCATTTGGAACAGGTGGGTTTTTAAAAGCCTTTTTGAATACTGCAGCTGAGGGGACAGCTCAACATCCCTTGTGAAGGAGCTCCAAAAGATAGGGACACTGCTGAGAAGGTCCTGTCCTTACTGCCTGCTGATCTGACTAATCCCAACTCTGCTCTTAAAGCATGGGACGGTTAATATGGGCACAAGCAACCCTTCGAATAACCTGGCCCCAAACTGCTTAGACCTTTAAAAGTCAAAACCAGTGTTTGCATTTGGGCCTGGAAATGCACCAATGCAACTGGTACAGAATTGGTGTAATATGTTCTGACTGGACCCAAAAAGCACACAGGTGGCCACATTTTGTACCACCTGAACTTTCTAGGTTGTCTTCAGAGAAAGCCCCACATGGAGCACATTACAGTAATCTAGTCTGAATGTAACTAGTCCATGTAACTAGTCCATGCATGACCAAGGCAAGGGCCAATTTCTCTAAGTAAGGTCACTAAGCTGGTTAAAGGCACTCCTGGCCTTCCGCAGATAGATAGTGCTGAGCCTGAGTACAGGGGGGGGAAACCAAGCTGGAGATATGGTCCTTCGGGGAAGCGCAACCCCAGCCAGAACCAGTTATAGCCCTCTACTCAGATCAGCTGCTTCCCTACCCCCAGCACCTCCACCTTGTCTGGAGTTTGTCCATCCCCATCATTTTGAACTCTTGAACAGAGAGACACCTGTTCATGAGTTCCACAGCCTCCCTGGGATTTATAGGTAGCCAGAGCAGAGATAGAGCAGTATAAAGATGTGGCTTACGCTGGCTCAGCTTGTCTGAGTGTGGAAAGCTAAGCAGGGTCAGGCCTGGTTATTACTTGGATGGGAGACCCCTCCTCTGGTTTCCTGCATTGAGCAGGGGGTTGGACTCGATAGGCTTGTAGGCTCCTTCCAACTCTATGATCTATGAAATCAGCATACATTGGTGGTCCACCAGGCCCCATCATTGCAGCCTTTTAAGAAGGCCCTGGAAACATACTATTTTATGCTTGCCTTCCTGATATGCTTGCTGTTGTTGCTGTTTTTATTGCTGTTTTATTGTTCTTACTGTTTTTATTGTGTTTTCTTGTTTTTCTTGTTTTTAATACTGCACCGGTTTTTATTATGTGCTGTGCCCCTATGACAAAGAAGAGTACTGTTTTAAAAAGAATAAGGCCATAGCTAAACTCAGTGCTAGAGCTTGTACTTTAGTGTGTGTGTGTGGGGGGGGGAATTAATATTAACAAGGGATGGGAGGCATCACCATGTGACTCCTGTTTACATAATTATTAACATAGAGACATTTGTGTAAATCCAATGCTATGTAGGCGGACCTCCCCTTGCAGCGCCCACACACACACACATAAACACACAGATCTTCCCAGGAAGGTCCTCCAACCCTCTGGAGCAGATCTGAGGACACACAGAGGACTGCTGGGGTGACCCACTAGTGGTGTCCATTCCACTGGCAAAAGGACACCATTGGATACAGCCCTTAGATAGCAACATAAGCAAAAGACCTAACCATGCACAGATGAGCTAGCAATTTCAGTTGCAACATGGTGAGGACAGCAGAGGAAGGGTTGTGGGGCTGGGGCAGAGCCAAGGGCAAAGAGGGGAAGAATATGCACACATTCAGTGACATTCACCTGAACATGTGAGAGCTTAAAATGTGTGCTTGGATGGGGCTGTGCATACTGGATCTCCCCCACCCCCAGCCCAGACCTTGTCATGTTGAACAGGCAAGGTATGAAGGGTGGGAGGAGAAATTCGACCTGCCAGCAGTGCCCATTCCACTGGCAAAAGGACACCTTTGGATACAATTACTCACATTCACTTGAACACATGTAGAACTCTCAGCATGATTGGGAACCCAAATAAGGCAGGGTCAGCAATCTTGCAGAGAGTTGTACTCACGTTCACGCGAACGCAAGTAGAATTCCCTTTCAGACCTCGCCTGTTCAAGACAGCAAGGTCTGAACAGAGGGAGTGGGACCAGGGCACCTGGAGGTGTGGGGTGCGTGGCCAGCATGCACAACCCTGCACAAGTACATACTTTAAGCCCTCACATGTTCAGGAGAATGCCTGAACAGGGCTACTTCAGTCCTACACATTTTTACTCTTTGTGTCCATTCAGTTTTATTGTTTATAACGCTAGGCCATCACAATATAACAGAAAGAAAATATCCAGAATATTACGAAAGTAAAAAATGGACAAATTAAAACATAGATCAAAGAAAATGACTAATTATTCAGTTCTAGCAAACTAAAATTGATAATAGAAATTCCCAACATTACCAACTTTTATTAAAAAATGTCTATTGGCCATACTGAAGCTAAAATTAAATAGTAAACAATCAATTTTCTCCAATACAGTCTATTTCATCTGCCTTATTAAATCTGGTGTGGACTTTAGCTAATGCCATTAGGAAAGTGGTGACTCTTCTCAAGATCTTTATGTCCTTGTTGTAAAGCAAGAAGTCTATCTTCTGGAAAACTGATCAGTTTGTTCCCATTTTTAGCAAGCCAACAAGATCTTACATTTTTACTCAGAACTAAGTCTCAGTCTGTTCAATGGGGCTTACTCTCAGGTTAAGTGCTCATAGGATTGCAATGTTAAGTTTAAATTCTGAAGGGGCTGAAGATTAAGGAATTAACCAGCTGTAATATGTCAGTCAGAATTTTGGAGGCTAACAAAGATATCTTGATCCAATACACATTATTTAGAAAGACATTATACTGATTTTAATGGAACTTTGCTTCATGAAACTTTGCTTAGAAACTTCGAGACTCAGCATGCAATGCTTGAAAATTGACTCAGAGGGACTTGCTGCTAAGTAAACAAACATGGATAGGACCAGGCTGTAATCCACATTTCTTCAGGGGTTCCTAAGTTTATCACTATTTTTCATTCTCACCAGCGCTCAAAAAGATCAGAAATGTTTACAAAACGATGCAAATCAAATAGCCTTGAAATTCTCATATTCTAAGGTTTTACAGCCTGCCTCAAATGGTTCACAAAATGTGTTGTGACATCTACCAATGCGATAAAAAAAAATATGCCTATAAACCAACATCCCATGGTAGTAGAGAACTGCCTGAAAAAGCTCTCACTGAACTATCATGTAAAATGCATGTGTTCAGAATCCCATTCAGGCTGAGTCACACCGAGCTTCATGCTGTATTTGTAAAATTCACAAAGATGATATGAGAGTCTTATTGCCCCCAGGCTTGTTATTTCATCCCCTGGACACACATAAGCATATCATCCGTTCATAGGATTGATCAGCAAATATCCTCCAGAGCCCTTAGATAAGAAAGCATTCCCTTCTGCTGCTTCTAGCTTTTTGCTGCGCCACATTTGTTCTGGTGGTGTCAGAAAATCTCCCACTAGGTTATGATACCTTTAAACACACTTCTTAGGTTTGCCACTGCTGTTGTTGCTGTGAGGCACTTTGCCAAGTGGCACATGGCGTTATTTACCTTGATAAAGAATCACTGCACGTAATTTGCTTCAGTCTGGGCAGAAATTAGTCACAGAAGAAGTTCTGAAGCCGGCTCACTCATTACCAGCAGGCTCTCCATCTGCTTAATTGAAAGAGCAAATATTTGGAAACCTGAAAATCCTGCAGCCACAATTTAAAATTAGGTCCCCTTATACAAAGGTCTGGAAAGTGATTGTCGATAATTGTTAGGTTGTATTCCATGCACCTCTAACGACATGGCATTATTGATCATATTCATTCATATACCCTGGTGACGAACTCAGTACAAAGGTAAAGGCAGAAAAGATCCAATTAAAATACCTCTTTGAAGAGACAAGCTGGTGAGATTTTCTTTTTAAAAAGTTATTCACAAATACCTAAGGAAATCCATGCATGTAAGCGGGCTTCCAGTTCCACTCACAAGTCACTTCCTGCACAAGGAACAATAGGTGTAGCCAGAGAGCTTCGGCTGTTGGGCGGGATGATGATGATGATGATGATGTGCATTCAAATACAGGGGAGGTTGATGACCTATTTTGGTGGGGCTCCTAATCCATTGCAGGTTTTATTTGGAGCTTTATAGGAGCTATCCATGGTGCTAAATTCCATCCACAAAATAGGCTCACCACCATGGAGACCATGGATAGCTCCCATAAAGCTCCAAATAAAACCTGCAATGGGTTAGGAGCCCCACCAAAATAGGAGTTGTCAGCCTCCACTGTTCAAATGCACATTAGCGTATGCATCTGAGTGTGGATGCCACTCCAATGCTTCCAATGGGATAATTTGCATTCAAATGCACATCACGATTCACCATCAGGGAGTGCGGATTCATGGAGTGGAGCCTTATGGACCATGGGGCGGCGCCTAGATCAGGGGCTGGCAACTTGTATGCCTCCACAGGCTGATTGTGGCATAAGGTGGGTGGGTGGGTAGCAGGGGGCCACATACAATTTAATCTTGCCCTCTTCCCAGTATCTTTGATCCAAAGTGCTGAGGGTGAGGTTAAAGCCTTCCAGCCATCCTAGCACTCTTGGTAATGATTGCCGGGGTGGGGTAGGCTGTAATCTTATCTCACACACCCCATCCCAGCGATGGGTAGGCTCACTGGGATAGGGGTGAGATTAAAACCTCTCCCTCCCATCCCAGCTCTTGCTCATGATTGCTGGGAGGAAGGGAACACTTCCTTGTTTTAAAATCACACCCTTTCTGGCAATCTTGCTGGGTAAGGAGGCATGCAGGGATGCAGGGCTGGCCTTCCCATGAAGTGGGGTGAAGCCCTCACTTCAGGCGGCAGAGCAGGAGGAGCAGCAAATTGCGTGCTCACACACATCCTGGCCAGGAGGACCTGCCACCACCATGCTCCCTCCCTTTGCTGCTGCCACCACTGCCACTGCCACTGCCACTGCCACTGCCGTGTCTCCCACCCCCAACCCCATCGCCTGCCATTGCCGCCACCTGCCCTATGGATCCTCCAGGGCAGAGGTAGAGATCGTACAGGCAATCTCCAGGGACATCTCCTCCCATAATACCTGGCTCTGAGGAAGGACTCCTCAAGCCTAGGACTTGGGCATGGCCACTTCCCTGAAGAGCAGCGCCGACTGCTTTTCCGGTTGATGTGGCTCTTCAGAGAGCTCGACAGCAATGCAGTGGGGCAACAATACAGTATGTAGGTAAGGGGTAGATGGGAGGGAGACCAGCCAGGCGGAAGGGGCATGGGAGGAGAGACAGACTGTGTGTGTGCTTCCGAACCTCAGGTAATGGGAGAATTTGTGCCAGCACTACAGGGATGGCCCTCTTTCCCAGCACTGCTGGGAAACAGGGCATGTGAGGAGAGTCATTTAACTAGGTTCTCGGTTATCTTTTTCTAATTGCCCAAATACTTTCAGGTGTGATTGACTATATATTTGCATCTTACTATGCCAGTTAAGTACTCCATATTGTCCTTTTAGCATTATTATGCCTGCCTTCCTATGTAATGCCTTGAATTTGGGCAGCGGTGGTGGTGGTGGAGGAAATCAGGTAATAATTTAATAAGAGAAAGGCGATTTGAAATTAATAATATCCGTGTATGAAAATAATGAGATTCTGTTAAAACAGCCAGGCAGAATGAATCGCACATTAGCAGAAACAGGCAGCAGAGCAAATCTCTGTCAAGGCAGGATTTTCCACTGAGAAACAAGTTGCTCAGGCTAAGAAACCAGGCCACCAGCCACAGTTAAATAAGGCCAGGTGAGTCTGTATTGGCTTCTCAGGTCATGTGACCTTCCTAGGCCTAAGAACTGCAGTACACCCTCCAGCCACCTGCAGTGATGGCTCTGCCAAGCCAGCACTTCCCTCTGTCTGTACACTGCCTTGGTGCCGCCTCAGCCCTGCTACCAGAGTTTCTCCATTGTCTTGCTGCTTCCCGAGCCTCACAGTCTCTCAATGGTAGTCTTTCTCAGAGGTGGGTAATCTAATAAAATAGGCAGAGGTGTGGAAAAACATGAGGGGAAAGTGTGACTGCAATTAATTTGTACCAAAAGTAAAAAAACAAAGAAAGAAAGAAACACCTCCCTGGAGGAAAAGACGTTTACATTCGCATTTATCGCAACAGCTGTGCCGTGAGGAAACAGAAACCTAAGGAACAAATCAAGCTGAAGGGAGAATATTACTTCTTAGGGCTGCAGAAGTAACTCACTGGGACTTACTTCTCTGAGTAGACAATATAGGATTATTATGCTGGAAGTGGCCTGTGAACTTTCTCATTTTAACTGATCTCCACATTTAAGCAGACAACAATTACAGGCCGTAGACAATCATCAAGCGTAGATACATACAAGCAAACCTCTCCAGTCTAACATATTGTAGTTGATGTAGTTTGCATTTGCTATGTAGCCTGGCCAAGCCAATGAATACTTTATTGGTTTATGGAAGGATGGACTATCTCAAACATTTAGGACAGAGTGGGATCTACCTGACAATCTGAACAACCACTACAGCCTCATTCACAGTACTCCATAATTAAATATATTATTTTGGCTGAATGGAGCTGGTGTCTCAGCTGTTTCTGGGACTTTATTCTCCAAGGCTGGCAAATATCTAATATTTGGAGGATTTTTATTCTTTGCACTAGTACCTTACCACTAGTTTACTGTTAAAACCAATTGAGAGGAGGAATCTTCTCTTTCATTTTCAGTTATGAAATCTGCATGTGAAACTCTCAGATTCTCAACTCTCACATTTCCATTTAGATATAAATAAAAACAGGATATTCTCAATATGGAGCTTGATATTTCAGATTCAGCAGCAACAACAACAGTTTTTGAAATTCTAATAATCGCAATATTTATGTATTTATTTGATTTGATTTTTACCCACCAGTCTAGCAAAAAAAAAAAAAAAAAATGGCACTCAAGGCAGCTGGCAATCACAAATAAAACTTGATAAAAACAATAATAAAACAAATACATTAAAACATAATTGAAAACACAACAACAACAACAACAACAGCAACAACAGAGTAAAAACAGCATCCAACAGACCCACTTACACACCAAAGGCCCAGTTGGATAAAGAAAAGTCTTTGCCAGTTTGCTGGCAGAAGGACAGCAAACAGGGAGCGAACCTAACCTTTCTTAGCGGGGAGTTCCACAGCCAGGGAGCAGCCACTGAGAGAACTCCCTCTTTCACATCACAAATATGCCTCTGAAGGCACCAGTCTCAAAAGAAGGGCCTCTCCCAAAGATCTTAGGACCTGGACAGGCTCGTGTGGGAGAAGGCGGTCTTTTTTTAGGTACCCTGGTCCCAAGCCATATAGGGCTTTATAGGTCATACCCAGCACATTGAATTCTGCCCGGAAACAGACCAGTAGCCAGTGAAGCTGTTGTAACAAGGAAATCATGTGCTCCCTGTAACCGGCCCTGGTCCAGAGTCTGGCTGCAGCATTCTGGACCAGCTGAAGTTTCTGAACAGTTTTCAAAGGCAGCCCCACATAGAACACATTATAGTAGTCCAAATGGGATGTAACTAAGGCATTTGTTACCATGGCCAGATGAGGCCTCTCTAGAAATGGGGGCAGTTGGCGCACTAGCATCAGCTGCACAAATGCACTCCTGGCCACCACTGAGACCTGGGCATCCAGGTTCATGGCTGAGCCCAGAAGTACAGGAGTTTAATCCCATCTAGCACAGGCTGAATTGAATCCCTATTCTCTGATCTGCCTTTTTTACTATCCAGCAACACCTCTGTCTTGTCTGGATTAAGCTTCAGTTTGTTTGCCCTCATCCAGTCCATTACTGACATCAGACACCGATTTATGACTAGAACAGCTTTCTTGGATTTGGATGGAAAGGAGAGAGAGAGTTGAGTGCCATCATCATACTGGTGGCACCGAACCACAACACTCCAGACAATCTCTCCCAGCAGTTTCATGTATATGTTAAATAGCATGAGGAATAAGAAGGAGCCCTGAGGAACATCACAGGCCAATGACCACAGCGTTGAACAGGGATCCCCCAGCACCACCTTCTGAGATCGCCCTTCCAAGAAGGACCAGAGCCATTGTATAACAGTGCCCCCCAGTCCCAACCCATACAGATGCCTCAGAAGGATACCAAGGTCAACGGTCTTGAAAGCTGCCAAGAGGTCCAGCAAAACCAACAGGAACACACACTCCCCCTGTCTAGTTTCCGGTGTAGATCGTCCACCAAGACAATCAAAAAAAGTCTTTGTCCCATATCAGGCCTGAAGCCACATTGAAATGGATCTAGATAATCTGCATCATCCAGAATTCCCTGGACCTGAGAAGCCGCCAGGGCCGGCGCTACCGCTAGGACAACTAGGCTGTTGCCTAGGGCGCGTAGCGGAAGAGGGCGCAGAATGCTGCGCTCCTCTTCGCTGCCGGCGCGCTCCTGCCTTGCCCGCCTGCCCACCTCACCGAGAAAGCCAGGTCAGTGCGGGGGATTGCGCCTGGAGTAGTGGTGGGGCCGAGCCTGGGTGCCTCCCCCCCACCTTGCCTCGCCTACGCGCCGCCTCCCCCCCCACCTCACCTCGCCTTGCCTCTGCGCCGCCTCCCCCCCCGCGCCGCCTCCCCCCCACCTCGCCTCGCCTCGCCTACGCTGCCGCCTCCCCCCCAGACACCTACCTTCTCCACGCTGTTTCCGGAGCCCCGCCCGCGCTCTGTTTTGGCGGGAGGAACCAGGGCAACAGGGCTTAAACAGCCCTGTTGCTCTGGTTTCCCCCGGCCAAAAACAGAGCGCGGGGGTCCCTTTTCGGAGGAGGCGTGGGAAGGTAGGTGGGGGTCGGCAGCGGCAGCGTGCAGGGGGGGGTCCGGTGGTGGCGGCGGCGGCGGCGGCAGGAGGTTGCAGAGCAGGGCTGCTTTCCGGAGCCCCCCCATGGCACGAGAGGGGGGGCGCTAAATATAATTTAGCCTAGGGCGCCAAACTGCCCTGCACCGGTCCTGGAAGCCGCCACACACTCCAGCACCTTCCCCAAGATTGGAATATTAGAGACCAGCCAGAAATTAGCCAATATAGTGGGGCTCGGGGGGGGGGGTTAAGCAAAGGCCTTACCACCGCCTCTTTTAGGCAAGATGGAATCACACCTTGCCATAAAGAGGTGCTCACCACTACCTTTACAGCTAGTCCCCCCCTCCTGGCTGCTTTTCTACGCCAGGAAGGGTAAAAGCGTCCAGCACACAAGTGGTAGGCTAAGCTTCACTTCTCCAAGCATCATCTCCACATCCTTGGGCTGTACAACTTGAAAAGTATCCATTGTAACTGGACAAGCAGGGGCCAAAGTTAGATCTGTATCAACTATGGCATCGAAGCTGGTATGGATATGATGGATTTTATCTGCAAAGTGTGGTCCAAATTGGTCACAGTGAGCTATTGAGTGGTCCACCTCATGTTCTTGTGGACCTGACCACCCAAAAAAGCTCCACTGGGAAACTCTTTGCAGACACAATGGAGGCAGAGAAGTGCAATTTCTTCACCAGCCCTCATTGCCACAGAGTAGGCTTTCAAATGAGCTCTAGCCCATGTTCGATTCGATCAGATTTGTTCCAAGTTTTCCGCCAATGTCACTCTAGTCGACATCCCACATGTTTCATCTTCCACAGCACCCTGGAGAACCAGAGGGCTGACTGGGCTCCACTCCATGGGAGGGAGAGGATGCTCAGGAGCCATCGTGTCAACCACCCAGGCCATTTCTCCATTCCAGAGATCAACCAGGGCTTCAACAGAATCATCTGCCAAGGTGACAGGAAAATCCTCAAGGGTCAACCATCCAGATCCATCAGTACCCTGGGGAGGACCATCTCAATAGCCCTCCCCCCGCCCCTACAAAGGCTCTGAGTCCCAGCAAGTCTAAACCCCATCCAGTAGTGTTTTGTCCATGACAACGGAGCTATAGAAAGTTTCTCCACCTCCAGATAACCATCATTCCATTCTAGGCAGAAGACCAGGTCTAAAGTGCACCCTGCTGAATGAATGGGGCCAGATACTAACTGGGACGGAGCCATGGCAGCCATGAAGTCCTTAGCCACTCTGGACAAGGTGGCTTCAGTATGTATGTTGAAGTCCCCCAGCACAACAAGCCATTGATACTCCCAACACCAACCCTGAGGCCACCTTGGCTAGCTCAGGAAGGGAGATTGTTGAGAAGCAGGGTGGGCAGTACACCAACAGAATCCCTATTCTAACACCCACCTTCAGATACACACACTTGAAACTGGAAGATTGCAGGATGAGGCACCAGGACAGAGGAATAGAATCATGAAAGACCACTGCAACTCTGACCCACCACCACCACCCCAGGTCTTGCCTGCTGCAATACAGAGAACTGAGGTGGGCAAAGCTGGGAGAGATCTACTCCCCCATTGTCATCCAACCAGATCTCCATGATACAAGCCAGGTCAACACATTCATCCAGGATCAAGTCCTGGATGCCAATTGTTTTCCCATTCACTGATCTGGCATTCAGCAGCAGTGCCTTCAACCCAGGAGGACTGTCACCAGGGCTACTCAGGCTCTCTGATATGGTAGACAACATGGGAGCAACCAACACCCTGTTGCGCTCCCCACCCCCATAACAACTCAGTGGCCTCCCACCACCATATCTCCCTCTGTCCTTTACTGTTCCAATGACCATTCCCTGTACCCTTCACTTCTCTGTACTTTTTTTAAAGCACATCTTCCCACTAGCAGGCAATACTTGTAGGTCTAATAACAATATATACAGCAAACAAGCAGATGTACAAGCAATCCCTTTCCTCTTCTCCTCTGCCCAAAAGACTGGTGACCCTTGCCCTTGTTTACCCACAAAGGGGCGACCCCCTTTGGTGCTGCCCCACTGGTGGCAGCCCCAGCCCACGCTGCCCATCTTTTTATGCACCAGCCGCAGGAGATGATGCAATCCCTTGCAAGGTGGCAGAAGGTCTCTGGGAGAGAGTGCAAGGACAGGGGTCAAGTCCTGTGAAGAACGAGCATTTTCTGCTCCCTGGTAGAAGGTAGGAAACATGGTGATAAAGCTTACTTACAGTCTACCTGGGCAGTGTCTCTTCTGTGCCTGTAATTAATTTATCCCCCCCAAAAAACCCAAGATGGAGCTACATGCTATGCAATAAGCATAATGTGTAGTTTGGCCCTAAGATTCCAGATCTTCCGGCTGCTCCAAATGTGACAGCTCAGAGTTCTGCACCTAGAGCAATGGGATCTGCAAAAGCCTGATAAGCCTGAAGAGGCCACAACAGACAAGCGCGATGCTGTGATGAAGCCCCTCAGATAGCCTGCATCACTGGTGGTGCGAGGCGTCTGATGTTGGTTTATGACAGATCAGGTATTGATCAGAACTGACTAAGTTGATGCAGCTTTGTACTGCCTGCTGTGTAGCTAAGCACTGCATTTCAGCGAGATCAAAGCCCACATCTTCAAATATCAGAACTTTTGTTTTGCAAAAGCAGTTCTACTGAACATCCATATATCATAAAGCAGTTTAAAAATAGAATAAGCACCATGCCTTTGGGGCAAATGAGCAATAGACCATTGAAGTGAGTTATACCATATTACATTGAATATCTCTAGTTGAACCACCAAGCGGATCCTTCTGCTCATTCAGTGGCCTCCCTAACCTGATAAAATAGGTTACTTCCAAATCACAGGATAGAATGTGAAATCCTCTTTCAATTTGTAAGACACACAAGCATGTCAATGACATGATTTACATGAAAGAACACACTAAAACCGCATGATAGAATTAATGGCCAGTGTCGAGACTTTCTCAGCCCCATCCCTATTTCTCCCTGACACATGACCAAGGCATCACAAAACTTGGCACACAGTACCACTTTGAACAGAGTCATGATTATACACATGGAAGCAAGTGGGGGGGAGAGTTAACCACCTTTCCCCCACTTTGGTCCTGATCGGAATCCCCCAACCCACCCAGCTATTATTTGCAAAAAGTTTAAAGAGATGGAGATGCATTCCTGCATCTCCATCACTGCATCTAGTTTGGCCCTAAAATATGCATCAATATGCATATAATGTAATATGCATATAAATATGCATCAGTTGAGGCCACCAGACTAGCTCTGCATGTGTTGTTGGGTTTTTTTTAATTAATTAATTAATTTATCTTCAAACTAATTTAAGGATGGAACTCTCTCAAGGCGGCAGTGCAGCCTTCCCAATCTGGTGCCCTCCAGATGTTTTGGACTACAACTCCCAGCATTCCTGACCATTGGGCATGCTGGCTGTGGTTGCTGCTGTAGTCCAAAACATCTGGAGGGCACCAGATTGTGGGATGCTGCTGTAGTGTTATCTTGTTTTTGACAGCAGCCGTCTTCATCTCTTAACACTTTTCAAATTTGGGAGAGTTTCAAATGCAGTTTGTGACGCAGTGTGGGGAACTGCTATTAGGGAAATGAATGACTACGCAGATGCCCTTATATGTACATTAAGAGCTCTTGGGATAGCCGCCACGTGTACCAATTCAGTAAACTCATGTGTATTTAACTTTACACAGGTTCGGGAGTCCCAGTTATTTTTGTAATAGGGTGATTTGGCTCACATTTTAAAATATGTATATCATGGCATTAGCATCTCTTAGTTGTTTGAGTACGTGCTAACTGGGAAATAAGAAGGAAATGAATATTCTAATAATTGGCTCTGAAATGTAAGTATCAATTTAATGTGTATAAATATAAATAAATCATAAATACTTTGTCGCTTTTTTGGCTTCTTAATGTGTGTGGTTTTTATACCATTTGCAAAAGCCTTTTCATTTCACATTTGAGAAATCTTCACTTGATTTCATTTCCTCTTCTAATTACAATCCCATTTTCTTGCAAAAAGCATCCCCGTGTTTCTAATCATCTCTCTAGTTATAATCTTCATAATTGTGTCCTATCCCGTTTTCAATTTGGCACAGCCCAGACTTCTGAGCTCCATGTGGTTAGCAACAATCTTTTATATTCTGCCAGCCTCTTTTGTCCCACTTATCTCTTAGGATTTTGGTGCTATATCCAATACTATGTAGTTCAACATAGCTTACTGGCTCCTCTTTCTTCCTGATTTTCACTTGTTTGGGTGATTAAGGAGTTATCCAGTTTTACAGGATCCCCCAATACTATGATGTACCTGTTTCCCCACTTGAAATAATAAATCCAGACCTGATGTGCAAAATAGGTAGAGCCACCTGAGGTCCATTGAAGATAGACTGCAATGTTAAAACTGCTACCTTCTCAGCACAAGTGTCCACTAATTACAAAATGGGAATTGCAGGGGCACAGCACTCTGAAGAGTAGGCAGCTGATGGCAAGAGAATAATGAAAAGTAGGGGATAGAAAAAGCACATCCTCATGCACTCATGCCCTACTTCTGGGCTTTTCACAGGCAGCTGGTTGGTCACTGTGTGAACAGAATGCTGCGCTAAATAGGCCTTTGGTCTGGTCCAGCATGACTCCTCTTATGTTCATAATACCAGCACTTTGAATTGTGCCTCGAAACAAATTGGAAACCAGTGAAGTTGACAAAGTACTTGAGTGATATGCTCAACATGGTAAGTCTGAGCTAGACCTCTTGCAGCTGCATTTTGAGAAAACTGAAGTTTCTAAAATTCTTCAGTGTGTTACAGCAATCCAATCTGGATATGGGCAGGGCATACATGACTGTGACCAAGTCAGAAATTTCCAAGAAAGGGTGCTCCTAAACGAAATAAAGGTACTTCCAGCCAGGGCCACTAACTGGACATCCAAGAGCAGCACTGGGTTCAGGAACATCCCAAAATGCAAATCTGCTTCTTATGGAGGAGTGGAATACCATCCAAAACAGGAGACCTAATAGCAAATAACCCCAAATTAGCTCTTCCGCCAACCAAGGGCACTTATCTCCCACCCAGATTAACCCTCAGTTTATTTCTCTACATCCAGTCCTTTACCAGTCCCCAGCAGTGACTTTAGGTTTTCCACTGCTCCACTGGAATTTGTTGGGAAAGATAGAGCTGGACATGAGATGACACCTTACCCCAAATCTCTGGACAATGTGTCCCAGTTTCATATAGATTTTAAATAGCATGAGATACAAGATGGGATCTTTTGGACTCTCATAAAGGCTATGGGATAGAGCAGCTGTCTCCCAGCACCAGCTTCAGAGACTTATTCTCCAGGAATGACCCAAGCCATCATAAAATTGTGCCCCTCCAAACCTACTTCAGCCAGGCAGTCCAGAAGGATGCACTGGTTGACGTTATCAAAAGCCTCAAATAAAGCAAAATAATAAAAGTGAAGGTTTTATAACTGCCCATACAGACAGGCAATATTGGCGGCAGTTGAAGTCATTTGTCAACTTTCTCCCCCAGCCCACAAAATGTAGAAACTTCCTTTTCTGTTATACATGTTCTACTATTTTCTCTGAACTTATACATTTTAGAGAGTAAGCTGTCTCTAGAGATTCCCCACAAACGCTACCTCACTCTGCAAGGTTTCCAACCTTCCAAAAGTTGGAGAAAAAGCTGTAGGTGCAGATTATTAATACAGTTCACCCTGAAAGCATGTATACTAAAACAACAGTAACTAACAAGGCAGCTTTTTCAGTTGTGACCCTGCTATTTCTCAAGGTCAGCTTTTTGCAGATTCCCCTCTCTAGCTTTCACTGCAGAGCATCTCTGTATCCCAAGGACCATTATTTCTCAACAAAACCACCTGCAGTGATCTTTGTAATACATATCGCTGCAAGAGAAGCACCTTGCACTATGAATTCCACAATAACTCGTATACATTATTTTAGAGCATTTTGGCACAGCCTAGGGGTGGTTTCAGATGGTACAAAAAGCAGAATCTGTCCACTCTTCTTGTAATGTTTGAAGACAAGCAAACAGGCTGATCCTATGTTCGCATGATGCTCATGCATTGTAGCATTCAGTTCTATGTATCAACTTGATTCTGCCCATGTAATGTCATTGATAGTTATGCACACCCAGCAGCGAAGTCAATGGCACAACAATAGCTGCAGAAACAAAAGTGAACACAGATGCTTCCACAGTGCGCCTAGCCAACTCCACAGCCACTCACCAGTCATTACATTATACATCAATACCCCCGAATTACCTATGCATGGAAGTCAACAATCAAAGTGTAATGAATCAGGAATCAAGTGTCATACAATCCAGTATATACACATGTACTTGGAGAAACAACAAGCACCCAGAAAGAAAACACAGCACCTCCTCTCACAGAAGTTGTCATAATGCTGCAAATAACTCAGAGGCGTCCAGTGTGAAGGGTTTGAGTCCCACTGTAGACATGATGCCTTCAAACAGACAATTCCCCTAATACTACACACAGTGTATTTCTTGCTGTTTCTGTAAGGGAAACAAGCATTTTGCAGGGGAGAGACATATGGGACATATGCACATGAGCACATGGAAACTACAACATTAGGCTCATGGCAGGTTATACTATGAGTTTCACATTATCTCAGCAAGAAAAAGTAATGCAATGGGAGTCGGGATATAATGAACTTGAAATGCAAATGAGGCCTGCACAAAGGTAAAGACCACCTTTTGGAAGTCCTGATGGCAACAAGAATTTTAGCTGGAGAGAGAGAGAGAGAGCAGAGTTGGTACCCAGGCTCCCTGCTCCAGAAAGCAACATTTTATGCTACAGAGCTTCAGATAAATAACACCCTTGCAGTCATAGAATCCTAGAGTTGGAAGGGGCCTATAAGACCATCGAATGCAACCCGCTGCTCAATGTGGGAATCCAAGTCAAAGCATCCCTGACAGATGGCTGTCCAGCTGCACCTTGAATGCCTACAGTGTTGGAGATCCCACGACCTCCCTAGGTAGTTGGTTCCATTGTCGTATTGCTCTAACAGTCAGGAACAGCCTGATGATCAGCCAGAATCTGGCTTCCTGTAACTTGAGCCCATTATTCCGTGTCCTGCACTCTGGGATGGTCGAGATGAGATCCTGGCCCTCCTCTCTGTGACAACCTTTCAAGTACTTGAAGAGCGCTATCATATCTCCCCACACTCTTCTCTTCTGAAGGCTAAACATGCCCAGTTCTTTCAGTCTCTCCTCATAGGGCTTTGTTTCCAGTCCCCTGATCATCTTTGTTGCCCTCCTCTGAACCCTTTCCAGTTTGTCTACATCCTTCTTCAAGTGTGGTGCCCAGAACTGGACGCAGTACTCAAGATGAGGCCTAACCAGTGCTCAGTAGAGGGGAACTAGTACTTCCCGCGATTTGGAAGCTATTCTTCTATTAATGCAGCCCAAAATCGCATTTGCCTTTTTTGCAGCCACATCACATTGCTGACTCATATTCAGCTTGTGATCTACAACAATTCCAAGATCCATCTTACTTGTAGTATTTTTGAGCCAAGTATCCCCCATCCTGTAACTGTGCATTTGGTTTCTTTTTCCTAGGTGCAGAACTTGGCATTTATTCCTATTAAATTTCATTCTGTTGTTTTCAGCCCAGCAATCCAGCCTATCGAGATCACTTTTAATTTTGTTTCTATCTTCCAGAGTATTAGCTGTTCCACCCAACTTTGTGTCATCTGCAAATTTGATAAGCATTCCCTGCACCCCCTCATCCAAGTCATTAATAAAAATGTTGAAGAGCACTGGGCCCAGGACTGAGCCCTGCGGTACCCTGCCCGTTACCTCTCCCCAGTTTGAGAAGGTACTGGCTGCAATGGCTGCAAATACTAAGCACTCTAAGTATCTATTTCATTCAGTTTGTTTTTATAAGAACTTACCAAAATTCACAAAACTCTTCATAAATGCAGGCAGAGGCTCAGGACATCAACTTTGAGTGCTTAGCTCTTAAAAGTCTGGCTTTGAATCCCTGTGTATTCAGTCATGTTTGTGAAGCTGAATTATAGTTGCCAAGTCTATTTTTTCAGACAGGCTCCACATCTTTAACAGACATATGGCAGGCAGGCACATCATGGTTTTCTCCATGCTAGGAATAGTTGTACCTGGTGAATTTGGCTGGTGCAGATGAGTGAGAATTTCATTCAGTTCATTGTTTGAAAAGAACTTTCCAAAATACACAAATTCCTTCATAAACAGAATGGAAAGAATTTCAGATTATTTTTATTTTTATTTTTTTATTGAATGTGGGAGAAAGCAAAACTGACAGATTTGTCCATCCCTAGGTGGACATCCCAATGTTTAAAAAGCATGACTAAATCATTTGTTCATCTCGCTAATTCTCATATAACTATCTTTCCATTCTGCTTGATGGAACTTGATGTCTTGCATACTTCAGGGCAGCTCAGTGAGTAGTTTTTGTTGTTATTGTATTTGTTGCCTTTGAAAGCCATAGGAACCTGCAAGAGGCACGGTCTCCCAGAGAGCAAGCACAAAGACAGTCTTGCCTCATATTTGCTTACATAAGAGGCAAACTGCAGGGATTAATTGCTTCAGACAGCTAAATAAATATTTATTTTTCCATAATAGTCTTCAGGATTATCTCTCACTGTTGCAGCTTATGAATAATAGTGAGTGCAGCTGGTATGGAATTCTTATTACTTGGTGTACTTCAGAGTTCCAGTGGTTTCCAAGCCTTACAGGGGATGGGGGGTTATTTGGATGGCCTATAGGGCAACTGGCACCCTCCAGATGTTGTTGGACCCCCAACTCCCATCAGCCCCATCCAGCATGGGCAATGTGCAAGAATTATAGGAATTGTATTCCAACAACATCTGGAGTGCCACAGGTTACCCTCTTGCTTTGCAACCAGTAGCTGGTGAATCCAATTGGTTTTAAGACTGCCTTCAGGGATTTTACAGTTGTGGTCACTAGCTGTTCTGTTGAAGCACCATTACGGTCCGTGATGGGTTGGATGCAGCCTAATCAACTCAAGGCTGAGTTGTTGATGATGGTCAAATTGGTCAATTTAGGATTTGGTGAGATGTCTGTTCTGGGTGGGCTTTTTATGAGCATAGGCTGCTTTGGCAGCCATGTTCCTGCAAATAATCATAAACCTTTTGGACTCCTAATGGTTTAATATGAAAATTAATATGACGATAGCTTCCACCATTTCCTGGAACTCCTGGATCTGGGGCACACACATGCATACACACATCTGACTTGGACAAGTTTAATCAACAAAGCCTCCTTCATCCAACTCCATGGCCAGGGTTGGGGCAGGGTTAGTCCATGCATGCATCACCCCTCCTGTGTTCTTTCTAGCTGCCCTGGGCTTCTTGTGAGAAAGGGCGGGATATAAATCAAATAAATAAATGATGATGATGTGGGAGGGAAATCTGAACACCCCTGCACTAATACCTGCTAACTTGATATTTCCTGCTGGTGGGCTACAGGAATCTTCACTAGGAAAAGATTCATAAAAAGAAATGAACAGTGATCAAGGCTACAGTGTGGTAAATGGCTGACTGGGGCATTTATGTTTGCCAGCTATAAACTCAAGGTAAGAAATTAAATATATTTGAGAAGTCATAGAACCATGAAGAAGAAGAGGAGGAGGAGGAGGAGGAGGAGGAGGAGGAGGAGGAGGAGGAGGAGGAGCTGAAATAGCCCAAGGAAAAAGATTTTGACAGAACCCTTTGGATATTATTGTTAGTAATATGGCACGGGCTCAGTAAAAACACTACAGGCGGATTCTTTTGGCACCTTTCCCATCAACAAATTGTGCAGCCAGAGTGCAATGAACGTGGTCAATGGAGCAATCATTAAACAATATGAAACAGGCTGTCCACAGACTGTTTAAATCTAGTCGTGATTAGAGAGCAGGAGGGTTTTAATGATACATGCTTCTCATTTAAAGGTCTCTCTCTACCCTAATCACCACTTATTTAAGTTAGATCTACAATTCTGTGCCCAGGTCCTGGCAACTGGCACACAGTTTACCCATTTTAAAATGTTAGCTATTAAAACAGTATTACTGAACTTTAAAATGAAATGCAGTACTCTCTTTTTCTCTCCAGAGTATTTTACTCTCAAATAATCTGGTACTGGTGGTGCTTAGATAACGCTGAGCTGTTTGTAGCATGAGGGTGTTGTATTGTCACAAATGTTTGCATGGGAAGGGTATAAAATTGGGCATTTTCAGTACATTTAGGGATTCTGAAAAACAACTGGACATTTTAATACAGAAGCTCCCCTTCTGAAATTACTTCTTTCTGTTTGTATCTTCAAACTGTGAAAGGGAAGCACAGAAAATATAACATGAACCTTAGTATTATGATATAAAAATAATTAACACATGCAATAATAATTAGAATTACTATATGATTTACCTATATGTCACTTTGAACAACAAAGAATCCACTTTTATTATTTATATATTATTATTTATATATTATATATATATATATATATATATATATATATATTATGTTATCAAAGTTCATGGCACTTCACAGCATCATTTTCTTTACTTTTATTTTAAAGCCTTTATGTCCACCTGATCTTTGAGGAATCCAAGGAGGCTTACAACAAGGTCAGTAATTTAACAATTGAAAACATCCTTTCAATGTACAACATAAACACTAAACATTAAAACTTAGAAATAGCAGCAGCAGACTATTTCAAATCTTTTTTTTTAAAAAAAAAGATAGAGACATTAAAAGCAGCAGACAAAATTGCATACTAAATGTCTTCCTCAAAAGGAAGATGTTTTCTTTTACCAGAAGGTAAATAACGAGGAAGTGACATACTCCTCCCTTCAAAGTGAGTTCCAGGCCCTCTCCCTAGTCCCAACTAAGTGTATCTCTAGGGTTGTTGGGACATAGAAGCTGGCCTCCAAAGATGATCCCAATAGCCAGGCAGGCTAGTATGGAAGAAAGTGGTCCTTTAGATATCCCATCCAGTGCTTTAGAAGTCATCACCAGCACTTTGAATTGTACTCAGAAACACACTGGAAGCCAGTGCAGCCATTTCAGGAAAGGAATAACAACTGATCTGCTGCATTCTGAATCTGAACCAATAGCAGTTTCTGAATGCTCTTCAAAGGCAGTCCTATGTACAGCATATTGCAATAATCCAGATGTGATGTAACATAGGCATGTGTCACCCAGGAATGGACATAGTGCAAAGGCACTCCTGGCCACAGCTGGCCAAAGGCACTCCTTGTATCCAAGGTCAGGACCGGGTCCAGAAGAACCCCCAAACTATGAGTCTGCATTCCCCATCCAACACAGAATGAACCTCAGATTCTGGGTCAGCTCTACTGATCAGGAGCACCTCTGATGGGACTCGATTCAGTTTCAATTTGTTAGCCCTCATCCATCCTAATACCAGGCAAAGATTCAGGACCTCAACAGCCTCTCTGGAATGAGATGGGACCAGAAGGTCTGAACATATAACACTGATTCTGGCCCACTTGCACTGGTTGCCTATACAATAATACCTTGGATTGCAAGTAACTTGGATTGCAAGAGCGTTTTGCAAGACAAGCACATTTTTTTAATAAACAAAATAAACAAAATATTTTTAATAAAATAAATAAGCGACGTCTTGCAATACAAGTGTAGGGATGTAACCATTCGCCTCCAGCAAGCGTAGCAGGCTGAAATCGGCCCCGCTCTTGCCCGCCAGAGACTCGCTTTGATATAAGAGTGTTTTGGATTACAAGCACGGTTCCGGAACAAATTATGCTTGCAATCCAATGTATTACTGTATGTTTCTGAGTCTGATTCAAGGTGCTTGTTTTGACCTATACAGCCTTACATGGCTCGGGACTGCAATACCTGATAGAGTGCCTCTCCTGGCATGAATGTACCTGTACACTACGTTCATCATCTAAGGCCCTCCTCCAGGTGCCCCCCTCTGAGGGAGGCTCAGAGGTGGCAACAAGGGAGAGGGCCTTCTTGGTGGTAGCCCCCCCCAATTTTGCAATGATCTCCCTGACAAAGCCCGCCTGGTGCCAACATTGTTATCTTTTTGGCACCAGGTTAAGTTCTTCTCTAAGGCATTTGGCCGCATATGATGGGGTTTTTAATCAGGTCTTGAATTTTTTCTTGTTGTTTGTTAAAATTGTTTTTTGATATATGTGTGTCTCTCTCTGTGTTATATGTTTATGGTTTTTATAATGTATTTTTAAGGTTTTAAATCTTTGGAAATCACCCAGCAAGCTTTGGCTATTGGGCATTATAGAAATGTAATAAATGAATGAATGAATGAAATGAATGGAAAGGAAATTATAGAGTTGGATGTCATCCGCATATTGGTGACACTGAAACCCCAAACCTGGGATAACCTCTGCCAATGGTTTCATGTGGATATTAAATAGCCTTGGGGGTGGGAGGAACACAATAGAACCCTGAAGGACCCCATAGGCCAGGAGTCGGGAACTGGATTGGTCCTGGGGCATGGATCGCCTCCCAGTATCAGTCTGAGAGTGGTCTGGATTACATCAGTGGGATGGCCATTCCCCCAAAGCCCACTCCCTGACTTCATCCCCCCTCATTCTCTGTGCTGAAGAGACCTCTGCTCCTGCATCCCTGCCTTAGGCCAACGGCCACGGCATTGGAAACAAGCGGATGCACCATTTTACACAATGGTGCCGTAAAAGGCAGATTTTGTTGTCACAGAGTAGGCTCTGAGTTCTAGCCTATTTTAGATCATATTCATCATGAGTCCTTCGCCACTGTCACTCTAATCATCTTCCCTGCCATTTCATTGTTGTCAACTCCTAAGACTACCGAGGAGCTCTGCATCCAGGGAGAGGACATTCTGTGACCTGTTTGTCACAACTGGAAAGGCAGCCCTCTTCTCCATGCCCGCTTGCCATACCTCAGATGGCAAGGAGACATGGAAGAGGGCCTTTCAAGTGAAATAGCGTTTATACGTGAGGGGGCAGAGTCTGAGACACAGTGGTCGCAGGACACTTTCGGTTTTAAAGGTCAAAGCTAGACTCTTGAATTGAGCCTGGAAACAAATTGGCAACCAGTATAGTTGTAATGCATTCCAGTCTCAAGGCCTCAGCCACCCTGGTGGCCACATTCTGGACTAAATGAATTTTCTAGACTGTCTTCATGAAAAGGCCCTTGTTGCAGCCCATTACAATAATCCAACCTGGAGGTGACTGGCTATTAGTGGCTGAGGCCAGATCTGATAGGTAAGGCTGTAGTTGGCTTGCCAGGCAAAATTGGTAAAATGCATTCAAGGCTACCGTCCCATGTGAGAATCTAGGATAATTAATGGGACCAGGAGTATCCACAAGCTGCAGAACTTCTGCTTTAGGGAGGTGCAACCCAACCTAGCACAGGTTACACACCCACCACCATTGAGATCAACAGATCCCCCAACCAACACTACCTCTGTCTTGTCTGGATTAAGCTTGAGTTTGGTGGCAGTCCAAAACATGACCCCAAACACCAGTTCAGAATTTCATTGGCTTCTCCATGATTGGACAATGGAAATAAAAGACAGATCCATTACAAACTCATATGCCACCCACTAATTGGTGGAGCCTCATAGAAAGAAGCAATGGGGTGTGTGTGTTGCATTTTATACCAATATGTGAACATTCTATTGGAAAGAAAGAACCCATGGAAAGCTGAAGTGCCACTTGATAAAAGCTCAAACTGTGCATTCAGAATTTATTATTCATATTGTAAGAACTACCATATGCTTTACAAGCTGTAA
The DNA here is from genome assembly GCA_021292165.1 of Shinisaurus crocodilurus. Taxonomy (NCBI): domain Eukaryota; kingdom Metazoa; phylum Chordata; class Lepidosauria; order Squamata; family Shinisauridae; genus Shinisaurus; species Shinisaurus crocodilurus. Next base: position 83,270,513 of record CM037879.1, on the reverse strand, counting down.
CAAGCACCCATGTGGTCCTATGGTTAACAAGATCAAGAATAATAAGAGCAAACTTGATCAAAACAAGAAACACCACTAAGCAAACAGTACAGAAGAAGTTTAATAACTTATTCATTATGAGAAACATAACAAAACTGAGTGATGACAAGGGGTTTTTTTTACAGTGAAAATTGGGAATGGAACCGTGCACTCATTTTTAGTTCTATTTTCACTGTTACTAAAAAAAAATGCCTTCTGTTTCCCTCCTCTGTTTGGCATTTTGTGTGTGTATTTGTTCTTTTGGATTTGAATTGTGCAGTGCAGTGACATCATAAAAATAGAGCTGAGATGAATGCACTTCCAAAAATTATTCTCAAAATGCTTAGGGCTTTGCTGAAAGTTTACATGCAATTATTTTGGTATGAAACTAAAACTTGTGGAAACTGAATTTTCCCCTAAATCCTCCCCTTTTGCACCTTTTATTGCTTCTAACTCCTCATCCCCAATCAAGTTCACATAGCATGATAACATCACAAAGCCAATTCAGAGCAAGGGCAATGCTTCTTACCCTCCCTCTGAATGCTTGCACACCTTTGCATATCTTTGACCACTACCACCACCCCCAAATGTCTGAGGGGGCAATAGCTTTTTGCAGATAATAATAGCACACTATGTTTTGGCTAAGGGTGAGCAGGTTTTTATCATCCCTGGTTCTCTCCATCCTACATTCCACTCATCCAGCATTTTGATTTTGCTAGCAGAATTTCTAAAATTAATTCCAGAATTGGAGCCTGGACTGTTTGCACTGGCTTTGCGTTCCTTAAAATAATGTACATTTCTCCCTTCTGTGTTACTAATGTGCATGTAGACATTGATAAACACCGCACAAAAAGAATCTTGGTACAACTGTATGTACAAATCACATCAAGGTGATTTCTGCAGTTTTATCAGTGCACATAAGCACATATGTTTATTTATAAAACACTGCACAGACAGAAAGAATCTGGATGCAATCATGTGTATAATCTCATCAAGATAGCTTCTTCTTTTTGCAGTGTTTCAGCAATGCTCATGTGTGCATTTCTAATATAAAGGGAGCAAAAATATATCCATGACCTGAAAGAACTGAAAGCTATAGCAAATTAAACATACACAATGCTCCATATAAACTTCAGAATTTTTTTTAAAAAGACTAATACATTCTACTTTGGATTTGGTATATTTCGCATTCAAACTTTGAATGTCAAGTTGTCGTTTCAGCTCTAATGAAAAAGAGGCAGACAAGTTGTGGGTTGTTGAGAAAAGGAGTTAAACCCATTTGGGATGTCCTCCGTACATTCAAGCCTAATTTTCACTGAGGCAGTGAACCTGTGTCTGCAAGAGGGTGTTACACCTTGAGTATCCCAGGTCTCAAACACCTCAAACATCTATAGATGAAGGAGGTTGCTGGAGGGCACTCTTTGGGCAAGGTCCCCCATGTGTAAGCATAGATTGGTGATGGACAAATCTGTCAGTTTCACTTTTTCCACATTTAATTTTTTTTTTTAATCTCAAGTTCTTTCTCTCCTGAATGTGAAGAACTTGGAGAACTTTGGTAAATTCTTATCAAAAACAAACTGAAATTAAATTCTCACCCATCTGCACCAGCCAAATTCAGTAGGTCTAGCTCAGTGTTCTCCAACCTTGGGTCCCCAGATGTTTTTGGCCTACAGCTCCCAGCATGCCCCAGCCAGCATAGCTGGCTGCTGGGGCATGCTGGGAGTTGTAGACCAAAAACATCTGGGGACCCAAGGTTGGAGAACACTGGTCTAGCTATTCTCAGAATGGAGAGGACCATGATATACCTGCCTGCCATGTGGCTGTTAAAGATGAGGAGCCTGTCAGAAAAAAAGAAGTGGCAATCCTAATTAAGCATTGAAATGGTTGAATACACAGGGATTGAAACCCAGACTTTTAAGAGCTAAGCACTCAGAGCCTCAGGCCTGGATGGATGGATGGATCTGTCAGTTTTGCTTTCTCACATGTGGCTCACACTGGCTCAGCTTGTCTGAGCGTGGAAAGCTAAGCAGGGTCAGGCCTGGTTATTACTTGGATGGGAGACCCCTCCTCTAGTTTCCTGCATTGAGCAGGGGATTCGATGGCCTTATAGGCCCCTTCCAACTCTATGATCCTATGTTCAATTTTTTTACATCTCAGTCCCAAATATGGAGAACTTTGCAATTGTCACCCATCCCTAGCATAGACCAGTTGAGAATCTGGGAAAACTTGAGCCTTTACCCAATTTACAGAATAAGGACAGGGCAAGGATCAAACTAGGCTGAGTTTCTTCACCAGCTCAGTTGGAAAGGAACATAAGAGTGTCAAGGGTAGGCATTCAGTCTTGTGAAGTTTCTTCACTTCATAGGAGGAGCAGAGGGTGGGGGAGGAGTCCTTTTTGTGGAGTTGGCAGCTACTGTGTCCCAGGGATGGGGGCTCGGACTCGAGGACTCGACTCGTGAGTCGGACTGAGTCCCCCCTCTGACTCGACTCGGACTCGAGTCCCAATATTTTTAATGGGACTCGAGACTCGACTCGGGACTCGAGACCAAGGACTCTTCAACATCCCTGGGCTGTGCCAGAAGGAGTGGAGAGGAGCGTGACTGCCGGCGAAGAGCGCATGGAAGCGAGGTGTGCTGTTGCTCGGCCACTATGGACGGCTACCAGGAGTGCAGCCCCAACAAGATTTATGTGTTAAGATTTATTTTGATTGATGTGTTGCGTACTTGGGAGAGGCAGAAGAAGGACCTGAGATTACTCTGTGCGGCTGCTCTGAGTGTGTTTCTGGTTCCAGCAAGTTCATCACCAGTGGAGCGGGTGTTCAGTGAGGGTGGAATTGTGATGAGATCTCACCGTTCCAGAATGGGGGCCAAACATTTAGAAAAAAATCATGTTCCTCAAATGCAACATGGATAAGTTTTAGGAAGTACAGCAAGTTTATTTTTTAAAATCATTTTCCTAAAATGCAACCTTTCAGACATTTTGGGTTTGGCTGCCTCTGCCTGCCTGTCTGGGGTTCCCAGCCTCCTCTGCCTGCCTGGTCTCTTCTTGACCAGTTCAACAGTTGAATTGTCCAAGACAAACGCCTCTGCCTGCCTGTTTTGGGGTTCCCTGCCTCCTCTGCCTGTCTGGTTATTTTGGGGTTGTCTGCCTGGTCTGTTCTTGCCAAAATCAGTTGCAGAGTTTTGAAATAAAAAGGCACACTTGTGCCTAGAATTTATTTAAGCCACACATCTGAAGTAGCCTTATTTTGTTGGGGGGAAACCCCATTGATTTTAATAGGGACTCGTGGAATCAGCTTTGGGAGTGACTCGTGACTCACCATTTTGGACCAAGGACTCGGACTCGAGACTCAGGTCCAAAGACTCGAGTTGTGACTCGACTCGTGACTCAAGACCAAGGACTCTTCAACATCCCTGCTGTGTCCACTAGGGAGGGGCTCTCCACAAGCCAAACAACACGTTATGCTAATCACATAGTGTATAGTTGAGCTGTCTCCTTTTTAGTCTTGGGTAAGTGTGCATGGGTCCAATTTGGATTGGGACCACCATGCTCCAGGGAGGGAGGATTAAACCTTCTGCCACCCATTTTTCTCTAAACCCCTCTCCCCGTTGGAGTCAATGGAGGCTTTTAAAAAACTTTTTTTAACCCCCCTTCTCCTGGAGCATGGTGGTCCCAATTCGAATTGGGCCCAACACACTTGCACGAGAGTAAATAAATCTATCAGGCTAATCGGTACATGATTAGCATAACATGTCGTGTCACCCTGAGTGGAGTGGACGGAACTCAGCTGGCTCCTGTCAGCTTGCTTGGCTTCTCCTCCTCCCTTGTTTCTAGGTTTGGCGCCCCCCCCACCCTCTCCCTTCTTCAGCCTCTATCTATGGAGGGGGGGGGAGACACCTCATACCAGATGTACCAAAAGCCCTTGTTACTGCCCTTGTGCCCCCCATCTGCTGGCTCTTGTTCTGGCCACTGCCTATAGCTTCATGCTTGATTGGTTTTGAGGAGCACCCATCGGGGAAATTGATGTTCGGGACTGGGGAAGGGACAAGGGGAACCTGGGTTATTTTAGGCTTTTGTTCTACTTTTGGGGAGAGGCTTACATGATTGAGCACTCCTTCATACACGGGAAAAACCCTCCTCCACATAAAAAACTGCATTATCAGGAAGAAGGGTTTTAATCAAACTTTCACCCTGATATGTTAATTTTCCATGTGCATTGTGTAGATACGTTTTTGTTTATTTGGGACAGCTCTCAATTATATGAGTGGTACAGCCCAGACAGAGGTTTACCACCCCAGTGACACCTAGGCCTCAAAAACTGGATGACAATTCTCCATCTGCGTCTATCTAGTGTTACTCTTTTTTCTTTTCAGTGAACTTTAAATCATCAAAAAATATATCATCCTCCCTGAAAAAAAAAGGAATTAACAGTTGCTTTAGAAATGCAGTTATTTCTGTACAGAATACCCCCTGCCTGCCTTGATGGATGGATGTTTAATAGAAAGGCAAAGTTTGACACCATTTTCATTATAGCTTTGCAACTCACCTTAAAGGTGGTGAAATTTGAAAGGGTCCTCTGCACGAAAGTAGGGACAAACCTTTCAATTCCAATGCAATACTTCACATACAGGGCTGGATAGTTGATGATGGCCAGAAGTAGATCTTAGAAGAAGAAAAGAACGAGAAAAAAATGAAAGGCTTTTGTCCTGCTATTAAATACTGTTAAAGGATAAAAAAGGAATGAATGGAACAGTTTAGAGATGAGTGAATAAGAACGTATTTGAGAGGGCAGAATAACAGACATGGTTTCAAGGAGATCTTGTACCCTTTATGTTATGCAAATAAAAGAGATGTTAAATCTTACGGTTTTTTCCTATATGTGGATATTACTGAAATTGGGATTCTATAATGGGATGAGACCTAAGTGCTAGATATACTGTGGCTGTGCTTGTGATGCAACATTTTTGCACATTTCATATTTCTTTTAATAAACGAAGATTATACAGTAATACCTTGGATTGCCAGCATAATTCGTTCCGGAACCGTGCTTGTAATCCAAAACACTCTTATATCAAAGCGAGTCTCTTGCGGGCGTGAGCGGGGCCGATTTCGGCCCGCTACGCCCGCTCGAGGCGAGCAGTTACATCCCTACAAGTGCAAGACGTCCCTTGTTTATCAAGTCAAAATTTATTTTAAAAAAAATTGCTTGTCTTGCAAAACGCTCTCAGACCAAGTTACTTGCAATCCAAGGTATTACTGTAGATTGAAATCAATGCATAATGAGTGCAAGATTGGTCAGTTACAGGCTTATGAGTAGACTCTAAGTAGACTTTGAGGTCCCATTCTGTGGCAGTCATAGCAGCAAAGTGGTCTTCCTTCTCCCCATTACCTTGTGTCTGCACAGTGCCAAGGCCCCAGAGTATAGAACACAGCTCCACATCTGCAAATAACGCTGCTTTTTTTCTTATTATATTGTTCCTGCACAGGAGGTGCACATGGAAACATATTGTTAAAAAAATTTAAAGGCTGACCATGCATCTTGGCGGTTCACACAGGGAGGAGAAGAGCAGTGATCAGCCTTTCTCAACAGCTTTCCCACCTCCTTCCCCCTGAAGGGCTTCCCTCCTCCTCCTTTCTCTCTCTCTCTCTCTCTTTCTGCCTCCCCCAGTGAAATGGAGAATGAGACCAATGCTGCTTCCCCACCACACACCCTGCCTCCTTTGGAAAAAATAATAATAAAGTTTGGAATGTCTTTTCAAGCCTTTCCAATTATCCTCCTTTTTCTTTTCATTTCCTTGCCTCAAAAGAATACTAGTTGACAACACGAGGATATACACATCTACTCAGCAGTAAGTCACAATGACTTCAATTGTGCTTACTCCCAGGTAATGAGGGCTCCAAACAGGGCAAGAGGAAACTGTGCTTGAGGACATAACAATAGGGGTTGCATGGGAGAGGTCTGCATTACCTTTTGTGCTTGCAGAGGGGGTTGGAGAATGCTTTTTGGTAGGCAGGGAGAGGGGAGCATAAAGGTGGATTTGTTATGCAGTTGCTATGCAAAAAAAACCTTTTCTCTGGATAAAGCAATGTAAACCTTTGTTGGTGTGCATGCATTAAACAATGGGCCATATCCAACACTGCTACTGTGCTAGCAGGAACAACCACTAATGCAATGGGTATACAACCCACCCCATATTCCCGCCTGAAATACCACGTTTTTAATGTGCGGCGGAAGCTCCTCATGGAGGGGGCATGGCAAAGGTCACTAGGGAGGGAGTTCCATAACTTGGGGGCTGCCACAGAGAAGGCCCTCTTCCTAGTCCCCACCAGCCTGGCTGCTGTGGCTGATGGGACAAGGAGAAGGCCGTCCATGGCAGATCTTGTTGAGCGGCCAACTAGCCAAAACGACTGCTTCCAGAATGGGACACGTCAGCATTGCTCATGGAAGGGAGCTTCACTGATGTCCCATTCTGCAAGTGATAGCTGGGCAAGTTTCCTGGGTTGTGCTAGCTTCCCATTGCACTAGGGGGTCATTCCCACTAGCACAATGTGTTTAGTGCTGGTGAATTTCCAGCATTGGATACTGCCCAATATAAAAAGAAGAAAAACCCTGAGGCAGCAGGACTCATCTGACAACCATCCCTCCCACTTCTAATGCAATGCAACAGCTACCAAGCGGCATTACAAAGTGATACAACTCCACCCACATGACCTTACAAACTCCTCCTACTTCTCCCACAATTACAACACAATGCATTGGTATATGGTACTTGATGATGTTATTAACACAGCAGATACTGTGCTGTATTTATTATCATGCAGCCACCAAGCAGCAGCAATTGTGTTTGAAAAGAACACTGTCTGTCACAGGGGTACCTTGCAAACGAAAGGGACTCCAGTGAGGATCCTTGCCCAGAGCAGTAGCTCCCACGCCACTGTAGTGATATATAAAGGGGCTCTGTGTCCTGTCCCCCCAAAATGAAAGTTTTACTAAATATTACTACAAGCATTCTACAGGTTTTCAGTCTCTTCACTTGGAATGTTCCTGCCTTCCCCGTTTCTATATCAACTCTCTTCACCCTGACGGACAACATAGTACTTGGGAAGAAGAATGCTGTTTTGAAAGGCAGCTAAGAAATGCTCTAAATCAGTAAAATAAAATAAAATGAATCTGCCCTGTGCTCGAATGCTTCAGTCTACCCAGTGTTGAAAAGGAGATGCATTTGAAATAAGGAAGAAGTAAGTATGCCTGTTTTAGATTGTCCTACACTGATTCTGTAAAATCAGAATCTCATTATATCTTACAGGTCCTTATTTAACAAGTACTAGAATCCATTGACTTCCTGCCTGTTAATTTTGTGAATGGACATGAAACTTCAGTTTGATCAATTAGGTGCCTTTGGAGAATAAAGCCTAATAATTTCAAGGTACGTGCTGATTTTTTTCAGGTCACTGTCACCAATATCTGCCTTTACTCCAGGCACCCATTTGTGTATAAGATGGGACAGTGAGCTGTTTGATATATCCATAGGGAATACACATATGTGATTAACCTAACTGGCCACTGGGTGTGACCGTTGCTCCACACAAAAGCAGTTGAGACTCCTTTTAAGTGGCTTAAATCTCCCTACAAGAAAAAGGCTCTTTATCTTAGGAAGTAAACCTTTCACACTGAGAATGTCATATAATTTATGTTCCTTCAGAAGCAAGAATAGTAATATTAATAAATCCAGAAGTAAAACACCCCAAAGTTTCTTAGTGAAGTATATACATGTTAATCATGCTAATCAAAGAGGTCCAGAATTTTGTCAGCCCAGGTATTTGTATTTATTTATACACAAATGAATGCAGTGAGGGGGTTTGGTTATTTTCAGAGAACTGGTTCTGTTTGTTCAGGCCATGATGGTAAAATGTGTGCCACCAACGTACTCTTAAATATAAGCTTCTTGTAATGGGGGGAAATGGGTGATGATTACACCACAATGTTAGTACTGTTAACTTTAGAAACAGATTTTGTCCCAAAATATCAAACCACTGTGAGATTTTGTATCTCATGACATCAGGTACCCATCCAGTGTTAACAGTAATTTTATCAACAAGGAACCTGCTTGTTATTGCAAATGCATTTTATTATGTATCCAGTGTGCAAAAGAACCTTATTATGTACAATAAGAACCGTTTTATTTGTTCAGAACTTCTAGTTATCCAATATCACTGTCCCCTGTAGTCCCATGTCAATGTAACCATGTGAAGGAAACATTTTTGTTTATAGCTTCACTATCTATATAGTTTAAATTTACCGCATTCCCGATTGGAGTTGTGTGTTGGGGGGGGGCATGATGAAAAGCACAGAACATTTTGCAAAGGTGACACTTTTTTCACGCAGGCTCCAATAGGCTGCCGAGTGCTCCCATATTCAGGCTTAGGTTTATGTTTATAAAAGACAAAGACATTCTGGGATTATATGACGCACTCTGTATTCCTTGCAAAAGAATTGCTTGGACTTTGTGTAACTGCTTGTCATCACATTATGGCAAACATGTGAATGATATTTTAAGTCAATCCACATGAACTTGGTGATGTTGACTATGCCACCACAAACATGCTGTATACCAGCCTCCCAATTAAAAATAATGATTATTTTGTATCTTAAGAAATAAAATAAAAAAATCAGGAGGGGCAGGGAGCCTGGCAGGTGCCAAGAGTGGTGTCTGCAGGCACATCGGTGCCCACTGGCATCACACTGGAGACCCCAGTATTAAACCCACTAGGAAAAGGGCATCCTGTGTGCATTTACGAAGCTTGTTTATAAAAAACAATTATAGTGGCAGCAGTGGTCTGCAGGCTGATAACCTTAGAGCAGGGGTCCTCAAACTTTTTAAACAGGGGGCCAGTTCATTGTCCCTCAGACTGTTGGGGGGCCAGACTATAGTTTGAAAAAAATATGAACGAATGGGTGAAATAGGGGTGAAATTTTTTTTCCTTAAATGGAAAGTTATTTTATTTATTTATTTATTTATTATTTCTTTTTTTATACCGCCCAATAGCCAAAGCTCTCTGAGCAGTTTACAGCAATTAACAAGGCAGTCCCTGCCCGCAGGCTTACAAGCTAAAAAGACACGACACACAAGGAAAAAGGAATGGGGAGAGAAGAAGGGGGAATATTAATGAATACTCCTGGCAGGGCTGGTGGTATTTACATATATAGGTGCACAATTGTTTCATGCCTAACACGAATATACTTTTGTTTTTGCCATCACACAAATGAGCATACTCTTCTTCAATCCAAAGTAGCATTTTTGAAACATTAGAAATATGACTTAGCTACATCAGCTCATACATAAGAGGTAAAACACCACCACTAATTTTTCCATATTATGGAAAAGAATTAAAAGAATCAGTGCTTGAAGCGAAAGAGTTAAAAAAAAGTCTGCTTCCGCCGATCGGCCGCCGGGCCAGATAAAAAGGCAAGGTGGGCCGGATGCGGCCCACGGGCCTTAGTTTGAACACCCCTGCCTTAGAGGGATGTGGCAATCCCCTCCACTCCCCCTAGTTTTCACCGAGCTTTTTCCATTCCTGTGTTGGGTGAGCCTAGTTGGATTATCTGCATATGTCAGACAACTCTATGAGCCGATGTAGCACTGAAGTTGGAGCACTGGATGTGGTTTGTTCAAAACCCTGCTCAATGGTGGTCAAGGCCGCTTCACACTGTGCAATTTTAGGCATAAGCTTAAGATGTTTGACATGTACACATCCAAATGTAAGCTACTGAATACATCAAACACTTCTTTGCAAAGACAAGACTCAAACAGGTACATTTATCAGGGAGCTGGAAATGACTGCAACTCCTTGTGAAATGTATACTTGATGGCAATTCAAACCTGAGTTTGTCACTGTGTAATATGTTATATTATAGCCCTCTCTGGGTGGCCTTGGGCAAATCACTCTTTCTCAGCTTACCCTAACTCACAGGAACACTGTGAGAATAAAATGGAAGAAGTATATATTGTAAGATGCTCTAAGTTGTTAGGATAAGCTGAGAAAGAAATCTAAATAAACTTCCACCAGCATTAATAAGAGCTCATTATTCTGATCAAATCCACAGTCCTTAACATGTCCAAGTATTAGAAACCTAGTGGCGAAAAACTAGCACTGCCAGTTAGATCAAGTGCCATGTTTTCCTATGATGAGCTCTATACCGTGATGGTCCTGCTCCGGAGTTGTTAAAAGATCACACTGTGAAATAGAATGTGACTTTCTGTCTGGTTTCAGCAAGGAGAAGATGAAGTGCAATGTTGATTTGTAACAGTCTGAAAATTATTTTAAGTTTTGGTGTGTGCGTGTATTTTCCAAAACTGCCAACAACAACAGGAGATATACTACGTGCCTGGCTTGTCTCCAATTTTTTTTAATGTGATTTTTTCCCCTTCAGATATGTATTTTTGCTAAAAAGCTTTCTATCAATCCTTTGAAACCTACAGTATTTCAGAGCGTATGCTGGAAATGATCCACACTTCCTAGAATCATCATTATTTTTTTCTTTAAGTGAGACATCTGGCATCTTCCTGATTCAGCAATGTGCTGCCAATATTTAAAATGAGGGGCTCCAGAAAAAATCCTCTTTGTTTGGTTAGTGACAAATTTCAGACTAAAGCAAGAGTGCCTAAGATACAATCATTTTCTTCATTTGTTCATTAAAATTTCCTGTGAAGTCACCTCAGCTCCCGAGAACTTCACAGAACATATTCTGCAGCTCCACGGTATAGTTTTAAGTCCAAAATGGCCAGTCCAGGATCAGCTCTTAAAGAACTTTCATCTAACCCCCAGCAGAACTAACAAATTTCAGCAGAACTAACAAATACTGGGGATGGGCAACTTCAAGGCTCCTGCTGCTCTCCCTCCTTTGGTTCTTCACCTTTAAAGTGGAACAGTGGGCAGCCCTATGTCAAATGAGTCCATGGATGCCCCTGGCAGAAACTACTCAAAATCAGGGCTGCTCAGTACTGTAGGTAAGTATGTCCATTTATTTAAAGCTGCTACCTCTGTGTTCTGCTTCACCTTGACCTCTTTCCCCGTTCTTTTTGGTTTCATCACACCTTCATCAGGCCGCTTCAGGTTCTTCTCATCTCCAGATAGGGTGGCCACATGTCCTCTGTTTGAAGGGCTTCTATAGAATAATCCTCTATTTGAAGGTGTCCTCTCTTTGAAGGGCTGCCTCATTCCACTTTAAAGATGAAGAACCAAAGGAGGGAGAGCAGCAGGAGCCTTGAAGTTGCCCATCCCCAGTATGCAGCAGGACAGCACACTAAACAGGCAGGCACAAAAGGTCAGCTGACCACAGTCTTCCACACTATGATGAGATATTCTGCACTTCTATTTAAATTATAATACTTTCTAAATTTACATCTGAATATATACATTCGTATATGCAAATTTTTGTGCAAATCTGTGTCCTCTTTTGTCCTCTTTTTTAGTGATGTGTTTCTTCTCTCTTAGACAATCCATAGGACAATTCACCCTATCTCCAGCTCCTGCTTGGCCTAGTGAGGCTGCCCCCAGTTTTGCTCCTGGGCTCTCTGCCTAAGGTCCAGCTGTGGCTCTGGCAGGCTGAGGCCAGGACTTGCAGTTCCCCAGCCTGAGTTCCCACCATCCTGCTTCTCTGTCCCTTTCTTCCCTGTGGGCCACTGACACCCCTACACTTGTACCAAGGCCCTCCCTCCAATGCCCAGGCCCAAGGATCCTGCTCCTGGCAGCAGCTCCAGCCACAGCCAATCATCATTTTACAATGACATCATTCCAGGATGATGAAACTGCAGCTGAGCCACCCACTTCTTTTGTCAGTACAGAGTGAGAAAAGATCCACAGCCAATGCTCCTCAGAGTGTGGGTAAAGGCCTTGGTGATGGCCTTCCACTGAGCAGGCATTTGACTTATGGGGCAGATTTGTTCTGTTTTGTTTTCTCTGCTTCTCTGTGTTTTAACCTGTGTTGTTGGTGTTTTTTACTTTAATTGTGTGTTTTTTCACTAGCTGCTGTCCTTTATTTGTTCTTATCTGGTTGTATTATGATATCTTACTTGTTTGTGGATCATGCCCAGCCAGATGATGGGAGTTGCAATCCAACACATGTGGACAGGTTGCAGTCCAACACAGCAGGTTGGGGAAGACAGTTTTAGAATGTTTGGCCTAATGGGAGATGCTGAAGGACATTTTTGGATTGTATACAGAAGGCCGGAGTCAAAGGTAGGTATGGTTGGGCACCTGCCTAGGGCCCACATCCCAGCAGGAGTCTTCCTCTTCACCACTGTACCCTGCTTGTTCACCTATCTCTCACTCTCACTCTGGCCCAGACAATGGTGGTGGTGACTGGTGAGAAGGAGGAGCGGTAGATGTCACTGCCTACTTGCTCACTGGGTCTCTGCCTGCCAAGCAAGTAGGTGGTAGCAATGATGAGAAAGAGGAGGGAAGAGCAATGGAAACAATGGTGGTGAGAAGGTAGAGTGACTGAGGGAGAGGGTACATTAAAGTGTCTTGCCCAAGGGCCCTCCAAAACCTGGAAACAGCACTGTGTATACTATACACATTACATTTAACTCCAAGAGGCAACTACAACATTTCATTCGTTGGGCTCCAAATTCTAAGGAATGGCAAGATATAATTTGCAAAAGGTAAACAAGAAACCATCTTGGAAGAACTTTAACCTTTTCTAATGTGGCATGTGGATAGATGGTAAGTGGAACATGGGTCACTTTGGTGCAACCATGGAAGCTCATTGGGTGGCGCTGAACAAATCACTATCTCCATATCAGCCCACTTTACAGAGTTAGCATGAGGATAAATGGAAAACTACCATGTATACAGGAAATGACTCTAGGAATTAGTCATAATGCTGCAGAGATATAAGTTGTGAACCAGCCCTGAGAATGCTGCCATTTTCTCAAACAAAAGTAGCATCCACTTCTAAAGATTTAAGATGAAGTTCACACACAAACATTATATGCTAAAAGAATATGGATCTCAATTAAAGTATATCTGAAATGATGTCGCAAGAGTTACCGCTTGTGTTTTCCTTTAGCATCTACTCAGCTGTACTTTACTTGGGCTCCATCAGTTTTTGGCATGAAATGTTTTTGAAGCCAAAACTTTAGAAGTAAAAGTTACTGTTGCTTAGGGAAATACATACCTGTTCTGGCACCAAGATGTACCCCGCCACACCCAGGCATTATTGGGATGAAGAATTCATAAGGCAAGAACTTTTTATGTATAAAAAGGAATGGAAAATCAAATGTGGGTCTAAATAAGCATGTAATCTCCTTTGACTTGTTGCAATTTCATGGCAAAACAGCCACAACAGATTACATGGTGCAATAAAAAAAATTGCCTTGGAAAGGCGATCGGACCGGAATTCATAGATAGTGGGCCGCATTTGTCATTTCATCACTTCATTGAACCCCAACTTCTTTCTGGTTCTAAATTGTACAGTGTATAATAGAGGGTGATAGAACCTCAGACCGGGGGGGGGGGGAATCCAGCCCTCCTGGGTCTCAGTTTGGCCCTTGGGGGTTCTGCAGAAGGTCATGCCCCCTTCCCCTGGCCCCAACCCCTTTTCCTCAACCGCCAATCATGTGGTGGTCTCCTGGCTTTTGCTCAGGTTTTCCCCCATTCTGAAATGTTCAAATGCCTTTCCTAAGGCTTGGTTACTGACAGTGAGAGCTTGAATGAATTGGATGAATTGAACATAAGACGCTTCCTTATACCGAGTCAGACATTGGTCCATCTAGCCTAGGTAGTAATGTCTGCTATGAATGTAGTGGCTCTACAAGGTCTCTCCCAGCCTGTCTACTGGTGATCCTACCTTTTAACTGGAGATACCTGGGACTGAATGTGGGATTTTTCTGAATGCAAAGCATGTGCTCTACAGCCCAGCCATGGCCCCTCCAATTAATGCGTAAGCCTCAACATTACATTCACATGGCTCTTTTTTGTTGTTATTGCACTAATTTGCTCAGAAGCCTGCATTGACATTTTGCCATCGCAACTTGACACTGTAGCATTTGTCTTCATACATTTCCACTCCCATTAGCACAAGAGTGATCACTGCAACAGTAAAATATACTCAGGTGGATGGCGGGGGCGGGGGGAGGAATTAGCATTAGCCAGCAAGGGGTTAAGCAAATATTATGGGGAAATTTTACACAAATTATGCAGATTAGGCACTATGCTGCTAAAGGGTGCCTGTGTCTGCTCATGTTGGGAAGGAAGACTGAAGGCATGTGCGCTTGACACTTGAAAATATAGAGGTCCCTGCACTGAAATTCAGCAGAGCAAAATCTTATTTTCAAACCAGAGTTGGTGCAGGATGCTTAGAATGTCCATTAAAGATGGTGAAACCTAGAACAAGGAAATGCTTAACCCACTGACTGCTCCTGCAGGGTTTTGTCCCTTTGCCCTGAATGGATGTAGCCAACCCAGACTTACCCCAGTGTGCTATGAAACAACACTACCACACCCTCAGAACTGTTCTGCTGCCGAGCAGACCTGACAGGAACCCAGGCTAAACCATCATAGACTCATGGAGCTGGGAGGTACCTTGGAGATCATCTAGTCCAGGGGTGGGCAACTTCAGGGGGCCTGGGGAGGCCACTTTTCCCCACCCCACCCCCATGGGTTGCAATCCTGCCAATGCCACTACCATGCAACTAGAATTGGCAACACAGCTACAGCAAAAAATCAGTGATCTGCCAATGAATTTTGGTGGCTGCGGGGGCTTCAAAAGTACAAATTTAATTTATTTTCAAGCTAAATTTGTCCCTTTAAAGCATCCATAGTGGTTTGCTGCTGGAATTTGGTGGCAAACTGCCTATATTTTTGCCGGCGGTGCAGGGGCAGTGCAGGCTGCACCAGAGAACAGGGGCTGCATGTTGCCCGTCCCTGATCTAGTCCAATACAGGTTCTACAATGCAGGATGCGGCTACACAGAGGTCTCCGTCCGAGCTCTTTGGGTTGCTGAGCACATTTGGAGGGAGTGTCATGGGTGCTCTCACAAAATGGCTGCCACAGGGGGCAAATTATGTTCTCCAGGAATTCTCCAAGATTAAATAACATCCACAAGCTCCTTCAGCACCTGGTGATATAATTCTTCTGACCCTGAAGACACGAACATTTAAAGTAGCTCGGTGTTCTCTAACCATCTTCTTACCTACCCTGGGCTACAAATCTCTCCTTATATTGTTTGTTCCACTTGTCCCAGGTTCTCCCAACTTACCTTGTGGGAGAAGATTGAGGCAAAATAGAAGTTGAGCAATTCTGCCTGTTAAAAATTCACCATCTTCTCTAAGTAGTGGATCTACCCCTTTCTTTTCCTTTCCTTTCCTTTTTTTAAATCTCTACCCTTGATGTTCTTTCTTGATGTTCTTCTTGCTCCTAATATAATTGTGAAAGAAGCCCTTTTGGGGTGGAGGGGGGATTAGCATCCCTCAGCTCATTCTGGGTATCTTGCATAGGTATGTTTCTCTTGTGAAAACGACAACTATTACATAACATTTTGCAGAAAATTGTTGCAGCAGGTCACCTCTTGTAGATCCTTATTATCACATCTACAAGGTTTCACCATGCAGTGAATGACAGGCAGATGGAACTTCTGAGTGGTGAAAACCCTGTTGAAAGGAATTTGCCTTGAGCAACAAGAGCTGCTTAAGGCTGCAATCCTAAGCATATCATATGCCTTGGTGGCAATGCCAGGTAGCAGGATACACATAAAATCCTAACCACATGCATACTTCACAGGAAACTTAGAAGCACTGAATATTATCTCTGTTTTCCTGCAAAGAATCCCAAGCACGTCTGTGACCTGGATATTGAGCAAAGGTTGGCAGAAGCAAGGCTACAGTAATGAGCTCTAAGGACAGTCTAACTAGAATACCATAATAACAAGTTATAGGAAATATCAGTACCTTTATAACAATGCTAAAGTAAAACAGTACTTCAGAATTATTGAACACTTCATCCATTTTAATTTGCACTGAATAGGAGAGCTAATTAGGTACATGGGTACTGTTGTATGCTGAATAGTATATGTATACACACAGCTCCAGAGATTTTTATTGGACCATTACTTCATAGTATAACAAAATGTGGGGCTAGACCCAGGGGCTACTCCCCCAACCACCAGTTGTTCTGTGGTTTCCCAGCTCTTGTACAGTTCCACACACAGGTAGGTAAGAAGATGGTTAGAGAACACCGAGCTACTTTAAATGTTTGTGTCTTCAGGGTCAGAAGAATTATATCACCAGGTGCTGAAGGAGCTTGTGGATGTTATTTAATCTTGGAGAATTCCTGGAGAACATATGAGGGTCCAGAAGGCTGGAACAGGCAGATGTTGTCCCCCCTATCTTCAAGAAGGGAGAAAAAGTGGATCCAGGAAACTATAGACCAATTAGCATGATGTCAATACTGGGCAAAATTCTAGAACAGATTATGAAACAATCAGATGTGTGAGCATCTAAGTTGAACACACCTTCTAAAGTTGAAATCCCTTTCCTAAGGCTTAGTTACTGGCAGTACAAGCTTTAAGCTAAAATATGCCGGTAAAATTTTGGTATTTTGACCCAACCCCCTTTGTCTTGGGCCCCGTCCCCTTTGTCTTGGGCCCCATCCACCACTGGAATGCGGGGACCCCAAGAGCTTCTCTGAAATGGAGCTTGTCCCTTGGGCTGAAAGAGGTTCCCCACCCCTGGTTTATAATAAGCACGAGTTCTGGAGCCAGGAGGTTTCCCACAAACTCCTTTTGGGAAGGGGGATGGACGGAGCGCAATTGCTGAATAGAGTATTGAGATACGGGGTTGTTCCAAAGGCTTCGACAAGGCTTTTGCTGAGAGGACAGAGAGGAAGGGCCATATTTTTGTAAAGGGAAGAGTGACATGATTATTTGGCAATAAACTAACTATTCAGGGCAAAGAGGAGTCAAAGAGAAAACCAGGATTGCATGCCTGTTCAACAGACATATAGAAAGATAACCAGCTGAGGACAGATTTTTGTTAATTTTCTGGAAACTATTGAGGCCACCTGTGGCATGCTAGATCTTGGCACATACATGCCTTCTGCAAAAGGACAGTAACACTAATGGAATATACAACTATCCCACATCAAATATAACGCTGGTATGAGGACAGCTGGACAGACAACTACATCCTTTAATATCTTTCTAGGATTATCCCAGCAGTGGGTTAATCTATAAATGTTCAAAAAAAAAGTGTGGTATTATTATATGGGAAAAGAGAAGATAATGGCAAAGCAGAAAAGGAGGGCACATCTTTTCTCTTCTGAGACTGTATTATTGTTCATTTTTGTCCCAATTATGAAATTTGAACTTAAAAGAGAAGAAGGCAGAAGCTTTATCAACAGTGCAAGGTAAGTGTCTTTCGGAAATAATTCTTATACATTGATATGTTTGCTCTATATATCTTAGAGTGACCTGGGGGTTACTACGCAATAGATGGCTGTATTGAAAACAATCTACAAAGCTGCATTTCTTGCTCTATTTTGTTTCTTTATTTCTTGATCTGCATTTCTTGCTCTCTTCCAGCCAGATTAGAGTATTGCACAGCAGATGAAGTAAACACTGCTAAGCTTTTGTGACTGCTGGACAGTCTTGCAGAAATGTAACTGCAAGACCGGGAGATTCCATGGTAAGAAGAACACTTTGCTATTTGCCACAATTCAGAATGAATCCAATTATCCCTTAGTCACAATAAAGAACATGTCTCCTAAACACAAAACCTAAAAGAATTGCATGTTAAATTTCCTCACAGTAGAGCCAAGCCAGTTTCACACCAATTTTTTTAAAAAAGGAATGAAAAGGAACAAAAAGAGAAAAATGCTTCAATTCCTGCAAACTACCGCTTGAAGACATTAAATCAATGGTTGCTCTGCACCCTTCTCCAACTTTCAAAAGCCATCCAACAAACTTTGGGTGAGTAAAGATGTACCCTGCTGTCAAATGTAAAGGCTGAAGAAGGAAGGTTCAGATGACAACTCACAAACCTGTTGTGCTAGTTATACTAGGTTATACTTGGTCTGGAGTCAGTCAGAACTAGGGCTAGATGGATCAGTCTATTTCTGGTCCATGTCAGCTTTGTGTTTGTTCAGTCCTAAGTCTGTCCCATCCCATTTCCACATCAACCTGCAAATTAAAAAACACTCCCAAAAATTCGCATTCTTTTGAAATGTGTTTTCTCCTGTAAAAATATGTTTTCTAACATTAAATCCTATAATATGCATTTTGTACACATTTTAACCTAAACTGTTCATTTTATATTCATTTTCATACATTTTTTTAGAACTGTATCATCAAATTCAGAGATGTGCTAAAATGGAAGAGTAGCTGCGTTCCAACCCATGTATTAGTCTGGGAAACATGTATTCGTGTGAAAAAGGTCAGTTCACTTGCAAATGCAGATTGAACAAAATCATCAAGCATCTCTAATCAGGACCAGTGTCAGGGAGCCCGCGGGCCCTGTTCCCTCCTGTTGCTGCCTGTTCACCTGCTATCTCCAAGCACCCAAACAGCGACAAGAGGGAGGAGGAGGAGCAACTTCCATTTGCGTTGCCCTGTCCTTCCAAGAAGTGGTATAGATTCAGCCCAGAGGAAAAAGCCAATGGGCAAAGGTGACAATGGCAAGAAAGTGGGGGCCCTTGGGGAGGGGCCCCCACAGAAGGCATCTAGCCCAGGTTCCCCTGCCCCCCAGCTCTGGTCCCAACACTGAAGTCAGCTTGCACATCTCATTGTTTCAGCAAGCCTAAATTGGCTCCAGACCAGCATAACTGGTTCCAGGATTAACCCACTTACATAAAGCCATCTTGAATCAATGAGATAAAATAAGCACTGGCATGTCAATCACAACAGGGCACTCAAATCCCCCCCCCATTTTAATTTTTTTTTTAAAAAAAAAATTAAAACACTAACTAACAAACATTGGGAAACATACAACAATCCACAAACTGAACTAAAACTAAAATGAACTTCTGAACTTCTCCACAGCAAATTTAAGTAACAATAATAATTCTTACACTATGATTACAAAAAAAAAACAACCCTCACTTTTTTTCTATTGTCCAACATATTTTTTTCTTATTTATCGAACTCCCAAATACATCAATCCTTATTTTCATAATTTCTGCAAAAAGTGTATTAGAGGTTTCCCCTCCACCATAAACAAAAATATTAACTTATTTGTAACGATGAAAGTCTAACCCTCTCAGCCTGATCCACTGTTATCATTAACCATTCTTCTAAAGTAGGCAATATTAAGTCTTTCTACTCATATATATTTATAAAATTCCATGACAGAACTTAATATTAATTTCAACCCTATTTAATCACCAATTTCCCTACTATTTCATCGAGGACACCCAAATTTCTCATGCTGGTGAATTCTATTTATTTTTTTTATTATATTTACATCCTGCCTTTTTTCCTGCAAGGAACCCAAGGTGGCTTACATAATCCTCCTCTCTATTTTATCCTCACAACAACCCTGTGAGGTAGGTTAGGCTGAGAGTCAGTGACTGGCCCAAAGTCACCCAGTGTTTCATGGCTGAGGGGGGACTAGAACCCGGATCTCCCAAGTCTCAGTCCAACATTCTAACCACTACGCCACACTGGCTCTAAGGGCAAAATTGCATGATGTGCGGGAAACACGGGGTTCCCAACCCCATGTTACCCTCATAATACTAATGTGAGAGTGGGAAGGGGGCAGTTCTTGCAGGGTTGTATCTTCAAAAGCATTGAGAGCATTCTAAAGCCCTATTTGGGCATTCCTGTACCCACTTATTCGAACACATGATCAGAGAGCACCTCATAGCCCTGGCCCCTGGCATCGCGCATGGCACAGCCCCCTGCCTCCTGGAAACCATGCGTAGAATGTGGGATTCGATTCTGTTTATTACAGTCAATGACCAATATAAATTACAAAAGATAGAACAAGATACACGAGATTCATACATACTAGTGTACGAATGGATGCCATGGGCAGGGCAGGTCAATGTAATGTGTGCAAGATCAGGGACGGGGCTGTGTGGCATGACCCCGCATGCTCCCTGATTGTGTGTTTGAGTAAGTGGATACAGAAACACTCAGATAAGTCTTTAGAATTTCATTATTTATCTATTTATTTGATTCATACCTCGCCTCTCTACCAAAAAAATGGCACTCAAGGCGGTTTACAAAAACAATTTGAAATAGATTAAAACAATAAAACCCATTAAAATACAATAAAAACATA
This sequence comes from Shinisaurus crocodilurus, assembly GCA_021292165.1. NCBI lineage: Eukaryota > Metazoa > Chordata > Lepidosauria > Squamata > Shinisauridae > Shinisaurus > Shinisaurus crocodilurus. The sequence continues at coordinate 83,250,216 of CM037879.1, read as the reverse complement.
ACAATTACAGAATAAAAGCAGTATCAAAACCAACAGACCCACTTACAGGCCAAAGGCCTTCTTGAATGAAGCAGTCTTTGCCTGCCATTGGAAGGAGAGCAGAGAGGGAGTGAACTGAGCCTCCTTTGGGAGGGAGTTCCACAGCCTGGGAGCAGCCACTGAAAAGGCTCTCTCTCACATCACCACCAAATGTGCCTCTGATGGTGGCAGTTTCAAAAGAAGGGCCTCTCCTGAAGATCTTAAGGACTGGGCAGGTTTGTATGGGAGAAGGCGGTCTTTCAGGTACCCTGGTCCCAAGTCATATAGGGCTTTATAGGTCATAACCAACACTTTTAATTCTGCCCAGAAACAGACCGGTAGCCAGTGAAGCTGCTGTAACAAGGGGATCATGTCCTCTCTTTAATTGGCCTCAATCAACAGTCTGGCTGCAGCATTCTGAACCAGCTGAAGTTTCTGAGCAGTTTTCAAGGCAGCCCCACGTAGAGCGTGTTACAGTAGTCCAACTGTATATATCAACTAACAGTTCAAGTGAGCATATTCTCCTGGGGAGTCACTCAATTTCTCTGGAATGAAAGGGAAAGGTGCTGGACCCTTCCCCTACCTGCCAATTCTCGCCTGCATGAAGCTACCTTCGCTTTTTGCTTACGGGCATAAAAGTGGCTGGGGGGGAGCAATTTTGAGCTGAGAAAGGGCAGAAAGGACCCCTCCCTCTTGCCACTCTATCTGTCTTTGCCTCTGAGATTGCTCTGCATTTAAAATAAACGATTGGGGGAAGGAACCACAGAATTGAGTCAGGGGTAGATTGAGCCTGACAGAATGTCTGTAATGAGTTTTGAATGCTCTAAAGTGCTATATAAATGCGAAGGATGATTATTATAATTACTCGCCAGTAGGAAAAAGTGCCTGGAATGTGAAAATATACAGGAAATAATTGAAGACTATTTTGGTGGAAGAGTGTATGTTCAGACTCTCTCACACACATAATTGAATCTGACATTGACATACTTTCACTGATAGTTCAGAATAGGGTATCTTCCTTCCTGCGTGTGTCTAGATTGGAGACAGTGACCTCTACTAGCTGTTAGCAATCCAGTTAGTAATGAAAAGCACACTCCACAGAAATCAAATGACTCCCCAGGACAATGGGTTGACCTTAGCTGTCCTGTCAGGGTACACAATGGATATCTGGCATTCAAACTCCTCAGTGACTTAAGACTTTTCAGCTAGTATTTCTTTCTTTCTACGCAGCTATAAACCGGGTCTTTTGCATTTTAAAACAAAGACCTGTGGCACCTTAAAAGACTAACAGATTTACTGTGGCAGGGTTTTCATGGACTAGAAGAACCTACTTCGTCAGATCCATGTCTTCAAATGGCAAGGGTGTGTGTGTGTGTGTGTGTGTGTGTGTGTGTGTACGTACACAGGGGCATAGAGGGGGGAAATGGTAAATACTGGGACCAAATGGCCATGAAATGCAACATGTAGTCTGTGACAATTCAATGTAAAGCTTAAATGTTACTACAACTTTCTTCTCTCGGGCCTTTCCTTTGTTATACTGTACTTCAGCTATCCAAGACATACTTGGAATTAAAATATATGTGCTTAAACCTCTGTTTTTCCAAACAAAATGCTGTGCTGGATATATCTGGATGGCAAAGATACAGATGCTGGAGCTGGTTTAAAAGAGGCAATTTGTTTTTTGTTTTGTTTTTTTTAAAAAAATGCTCCAAAAAGAGATTTCATGCATTAGAATCCAAAGTCTAAGGTTGCCTTTCCCAGTGTGGTGCCTATGAGTGCTGGAGCACCCACACATACACCCCTCAGGGACCGCAAAGCCCCCAGCTGCTACCGAATGTTTAATTTTATTTAATTATCTCTTTAATAAAAACAAGTGGCCAGGTGCGCTGCAGAGCAAAGCACCACACTGCCCACCATCATAATTTCTGCGGAATGCCTCTGGGCCCCAGGTGCCTCTGGGAACTCTTTTTGTCTTCTTCCTGGTAACATCCTATTTTGTTTGTTTCTTTCTTTTTTACAGAATGCATGGCATGACATCACTGCACTGTGAAAAAGGAGGCATCACCGGGGGGGGGGGGAGGGAAAGAGACAGAGCTCCATGACTCTTTTAACATCTAGTTAGGCCCTTATGTTTAGAAAGGTCACCCCAATAACACAGAATGAGGTCACATTATGAAGGCACAAGAGGTCCATGAGAAAAGATAGGCGGTAAACTTACATCATTAGAAGGTTTACCAAGCATCTTGTCCAAACATTACTAATATATTGAGAATGAGATATGAATTCCATAACATTTTCCCCCATATGTATATAAACTACAAATATCATTTGTCCATGCAAAGATAACCCGCCATCAACGCTTCAATTAAATGTGAAAGTTTAATTCATGGATCTGGGAGTTCAGATTCTATTATCTCCAAAGTCATCTGCCTTTATCCAGGACAGCAAGCCCTTCTGTGACATGACGGTTGATGGGGGTCAGAGGTGCCATGACTTCCCTGCCAACACAGGCCCAAAGCAGATCAGCCAGAGGCATTGAGAAAGGCAAGAGAGAGTCAGAGGCTGGAGATTGTGAGAACGAGGAGGTCAGAGGACAAGGAGAAGATTTGATGCTATAGCGCTGAGCCCTTCGCTACAGTTCTTTAAATGTTATGGATGCATTTGTCCAGATACAGCAGGAGTGGGCAACAGGCAGCCCTTGGGCCACACAGGCAGCACCCCCCTCCGGCCTTTTTTGTGGCCCCTACTGCCTCTTTCTTGCCGCTGCAGCAAACCACCACATTATCCTTTTGAAGGGGCCTATTTGGCAGCTTTTTCACCATCACTGCACCGACAGATTTCAGTGGTAAATTCAGCAGCGGGAGGGGGCAGCCCCTGTTGGAGTCTGGGGTCCAATGCAGCCTCCTGACCCACAGAGGTTGCCCACCCCTAAAAAAAAAGGCTGAAAAGACTCCTCCTTTCTCCCATAAGGAGTAGCAATTAAAATGGTCCAGAAAGCCTCTTTAACCCTTATAAGAGAGATTTTGGGGTCCTCCTTTGTCCTGCATCCTCAGAGCATAAAGTCATTTTATAGTCACATAGGAAAGAATAGTCTCTGCCGTGAAAACTTAACAATTTCAATATAAACTGGGAGGGCAAAAGGAGAGGTGAAGAGTCCAAGATCACCAACTTGAGATTAATGGACATGGCAGAAATAGAAACCATGTCCCCTGTTTTCTAGTCCAGTACTTCTTCCTGTGAAGCCTCTCTATGTAGTCTAGCCCTGGGGAAATATGAACTCATCTTGGGTTCTTGAGATGGCTACTTTGGTATTTTAATAGAAGAAAACCTAAAGCAAGATATCAGCCACTACTTTAAGTATAATTGGGATCCCTCTTGAAGTGGATAGCACAAATATTCATCTGTTTTGCTTGGGTTGTTTTTTTTTTTCTTCCAAAAAGGGTTTGTTGGGGGGTGGGGGTTGAATTAGAAAATAAATCAGGGGAGATCATAGTAAGCCTTTAGTACTCTGCTCAGCACTATGGAACACATCTTACAGCTATGAAACACAAACCTCTAGGCAGAAAAATAGATACCAAAAATGAAAATTTGCTGAATATCATCAGAATCCACATACCCCTGAGAAATCTCCAAATCCAAGAACCATAAACAACTTGTTAAGACATACAATTACTGAATAGTCCTAGCTGCAACTGCTTCCCTTGATGAAACAAAGAAAACAAGACAGCAATAAAAATAGGCCCACAAAGTAACTAGACCCAGAAGGTTATTTTACCCATTTTAGAGGTGGGGGAGAAAACAGATGAAAATAGGGACATGTTTGTAACACTTCAGTTCTCATACCAGGGATCACTCCCCAAGCTCCTCTCCTCAGTATTACAAATTGCTGTGACTCTACTCTGCCTGCTGTATTTATTTATTCCACAGTAGGCTGTATTCTATCGATGCAAAAGCCAGTATTTGATTGTTAAATAGATACTAGGGAAAAAACATAGGGAAGGATCCAACAGTGGAACATGGGGAACGATCCAACAGTGTGCTACCACTACTAGTGCTAATAACATTGTGCTAGTGGAAACCAATGCTTGTGTAATATAAATAGTGCTTTCTGGCGCAATGGGATTCCCAGGAAACTCGTCACTCTAGGAAGTGCTATTGACATTGTGCGAGTGTTGGATTCTGCTAGTGCAATGTCAATAGTGCTAGTGGTAAAGCACTGGGACCTTCCCATAATTGTCCTACAGTAGGTCCATCTAGCCCAGTTTTGGTTCCATCTAGTCCAGTACTGTCGACACTGACTGGCAGCAGCTCTCCAGGGTTTCAGGCAGGCGTTTTTCCAGCCCTGCTTAGAGATGTTGGGGATTGAACCTGGGACCTTCTCCATGCAAAGCATGTGTTCTACCACTGGGCAGCAGCATTCTTGTTTCTAGTACATGTGCAATTGAATGCATGTGCATGAACATTAAGACACCATGTGTCTTACCGTTTCAGCATGCTACAACTGAACTGCCAAAAATATTAGAGGGCACATATTTTTCTCATATGTTTTGTACCCTAAGACCAAACACCTTCTTTGCTTTTAAGTCTTTGAAGGACAAGCTATTCCTGGGCATATTGATACAACACATACCATGTGGGAAATTGCCTCCAGCAATGCACAATAGTGGTTGTGGGGAATTACAGTATGAGAATAGGGGTGTTACAGGAGTGCCGCTTTTTTCATCCATGAAATGTTGGAGGGTATGCAAATCATTTCAGCAGAGTTCCAAATATGGTAAAATACTTTCATTCATAACCCAGGTTAATTTTTTTCATCTTTTGTACCTTTGGGTTGTATCCAGTGGTGTTGTTGTGTTGACTAAAAGCTCTTCCACTTGCACACCTGATTTTTTTTTGCCAATCTCCCCTACCTGCTGCAGTTCTCTGTCCCCTGAAAAGAGGGTTTAGGGTCTACTGCAATGGGATGAGAGATGGTATGGAGGGCTGCAGTAGGTAAAGGAGGTTGCTCGCCTTGGGTATGCGCAGAAACATTTTTGGCCAGCCCAAAGCCACCACTGGACACAACCCATTATGTTTTAGGATTACCTAAATTATCTCAAAAAGTTGTATGTAACAAGCCAACTCCACAGTGTTCCAGGTACCTGGGAGATTCCTTTCCATCCTAAAAATGCAAGTTCAGCTACTGCTTCGGGTAACAAGATAAGCTTTTTGTAGTAGACTTATTTTAGCCCATAACTTATTATGCCATTAACAACAGAAAATAAGATTCACTCTGTGTGGCATCTTAGCCAGCACTGTTTTGTTCAAACCCCTGTCATTAGCGCCTCACTTTTTAAGCCTTTAATTCACTCAGGTAATTATTTAGAGAAAATAGCACATCAAGCTAAGAATATTCCTCTAAAGATAGTTTACATGGAATACTATACAGTCATGCAGCCAATTTGGGGGTGGGGAGGGATTTTTTTCAGTACAGGCAAGCACAGAATACAAGTTGAAACTGTGAGCTGATGTCATGCATGATGCATTGCTGTATGACTACAGGCTGCACCAGGGGTGGGCAACTTCAGGAGGCCTGGGGGCTATTTGTGCCCCCCCCAGACCTTCCCCTTTGGCCACACACACACCCCTGTGGGTACCCAAAACAGGGGGGAAATAAATACAATTTAAAATTTAAATAAAATGGCATCCTGAACTGTTATGGAGTGCCCAAGGGGTCAAAATTAGCGTGTTAGCAGCTATTCTGTAGCTGTTCCTAATGCCTGTTTGATTGGGGGGAATTTAGATTTTTTGGGGGGTCCCCTCTAAGATTTTGGGGGTGGCAGTGTTGTGCCTCCAGTAGGTCAGACAGAGACCAGCCGGGGCGGAGTGTGTTTGGGGTGGGGCCAGGCTAAGAGCAGCCTGACCCAGCTGGGCAGCCTTACCAATCAGCGCCTGCTCAAAAGGCAGGTCCCAAATACACTCAGATGCTGGAAGCAATTGTTTGTTAATACAGCTACAGCCAGTCACTCCTGACATTCCCGACCTCAGACTTGTACCTTTGAACCTTGGAATGACCCTGACTTTGCGTGATCCCAAACCGGTTTACGTTTGCTCTGTTTTGGACTGATATATTTTGGCTTCGACACTCGGACTGTGATAACGACTATGGCTTATCTTGGAACTGGACGGATTTATGACAGGCAGGGGATGCACTGGGGGGTTGCAAGAGCTAGGTTCTAGGTTACAGTAGTGGTTCTAGGTTATAATAGGTGTTGTGTATACTATAAACATTGGGTGGAGGTTCCTGTCCTTAATGGCTGTTAATAACTGCCAATGTGTTTACCAGTAGTGGTAGCGCTTCATTTTTTCCTGTCAGGGCTGTGGAGTGAAGCTGGCTAGCTTCATTAGAATAGTGATTCAGTAATCAAAGAAACTCTTGTAAGTTCTGGAGTTCCTGTGCTTGAAAACCAGCAAGAGGTGTTCCTAGTGATTTAATTAAGTTAGAAGTCAGCAAGTGTCAATTATAGCTTTATACCCCTGACTGATTCTAAGCTCTTACCTTGCCACTTTCTGGGACAAAATGGAGATTGCAATGTCAAGGTAAGTGAGGTGTTCCTGAAAAATAACAGTACAGCTGAGCTCCTTGGTAACAGGTGCCATCATTCATCACAAGGTGGTTTGTCACAGTTCATCACTTCTTCTACCTCAGGCAGATACCTTAATAGCTGCAGTGGACATTACATTCAACAGGGACATCACTAGAAATGGCCACCGCATGGTACATATTGTCCCAGCATGAGATGCTGCTGGGGATCACAGCATCGCTCTCCTTCCGCACAGTTGTGCCAGGGGTCAGCATTAGGTGGCTGCAAGTGACCTACTGGTGATAGAATCATAGAAAAGTAGAGTTGGAAGGGGCCTACAAGGCCATCGAGTCCAACCCTGCTCAATGCAGGAATCCTGGTCAAAGCATCCCTGACAGATGGCTGTCCAGCTGCACCTTGAATGCCTCCAGATTGGGAGATCCCACCACCTTCCTAGGTAGTTGGTTCCATTGTCTTAATTTTTTCCTGATGTTTAGGTGGAATCTAGGTTCCTGTAACTTGAGCCCATTATTCCGTGTCCTGCAAACTGGGATGATCGAGAAGAGATTCTGGCCCTCCTCTGTGTGACAACCCTTCAAGTACTGGAAGAGTGCTATCATATCTCCCCTCAGTCTCCTCTTCTGAAGGCTAAACATGCCCAGTTCTTTCAGTCTCTCTCATAGGGTCTTGTTTCCAGCCCCTTAATCATCCTTGTTGCCCTCCTCTGAACCCTCTCCAGTTTGTCTATGTCCTTCTTAAAGTGTGGTGCCCAGAACTGGACGCAGTACTCAAGAAGAGGCCTAACCAGTGCCGAGTAAAGGGGAAATAGATTTTTGAAGCAGGCACCATCTATTCGCTGGTTTCCCCATGATCCAACATGAGCTTCAGCTGCATCTCTTTAGGGAGGAGGGGGCAAGGGCAAGGATTGAAGCAAGTCTATTTAATAAGCCCCAGGAGCAGAGAGTGGAGAGGCAAAGAAAGGTGCAAGAAGGAATGGAAAGGACCAGCAGCCAGGAGGAGGAAGTAATCTGGAGAAGAAGAGAGGGTGGAGGAGAAGGAGTGAGGAGGAGACTGCCGGAAGGAGGGAGAAAGTCCAACAAGCAGAAGGAAGAAGCGTGGAGGGACAGGGAGAGTGAAGGGGAAAGAGTATGGAGGAAGGACCAGGAAAGAAGAGAACCAAACTGCTGGCAGGAGAGGTAGAGGCAGTGATGGCCCATTGACATGATAGTTTTTATTTAAACTCAGCAAGTCAACTCATTCTAAGAGCCATGGAAACAAAAGCTATTGGCTAGATCAGATAAATTCTATCAAGCGGCTCAGCTTGTCTGAGTGTGGAAAGCAAAGCAGGGTCAGGCCTGGTTATTACTTGGATGGGAGACCCCTCCTCTAGTTTCCTGCATTGAGCAGGGGGTTGGACTCGATGGCCTTGTAGGCTCCTTCCAGCTCTATGATCTATGAAATCTATCTAAGTCTACCCCTGTAAAATGAATGAGGCTGCAATAGATGCAGAATTGACCAATTCTCCTTCAAAATGAGTAATGTAGGGCAGGAAAGTATGGATGTCATCTCCGAAAAGCACTGAGGATTGAGATGAGAAACTAAAAATGTAAGAGGGCAGAAATGCACAGCTGGTGTTCTCATTTCGGACAGCAAAATCTAACAAAGCTTTGATGTGTGTTATTGAACTACTGGAGACCAAAACATAAGTGTAGAATATTGGGCTGCTGGATCCTGCTGCCTCACAATAAGAAGGAAAACTATATATATATATATATATATAGCTTGTAAACAAATATTGGGTTCCAAGTAACACAACATTTAATACAGATCTCTTGGCAATGTATGTGTTTGTGCGCATGTGTGTGTGTGTGAGAGAGAGAGATTACACAGGATGTCCAAAATGTGTTGAATATCAAACCCAAATAAAAGTATTGGATGTGTTATGTAGGTTCCTGAGAGAGTGTCTGAGATATGATGAATGTCAACATTCACATGTGAACGTTCACAGTCTCAAAGAAACATTGTGAATTTCAACATTCGCTGGCGTATTCCTCACATGTCAAACATACACAGGATATTTTTGAAAGTATATATCACAATTACGTCTCATGTGTAATTTTTAAATAAAGATATTATGAGCATCCTCCAGCTTGCACCAAAAACTAATTGAGCTTCTCAGTCATTCAATAGGAACACTTGAAAGACATTTCAACCACATAGCAATGTATCTGATTCTGAATTAGTGATTCATATTAGTATATTGATTTTTTTTTTAGAAATCACCACTTGGATTTGAATTTGGTTCTAAACTATAACCCTGAATCCTATCAAAATAAATGAACAATAAAAACACTTACAAGCAGAGAAGTCTTTGGATAATACAGTTCCAGAACTGAAATTTGGGCCATCATTTCATTTCATTTCATTTATTATATTTATACCCTGCCTTCTTTCCTGCAAGGAACCCAAGGTGGCTTACATAATCCTCCTCCTCCTCTCCATTCTATCCTCACAACAACCCTGTGAGTTAGGTTAGGCTGAGAGTCAGTGACTGGCCCAAAGTCACCCAGTGAGTTTTCATGGCCGAGCAGGGACTAGAACCCGGATCTCCCGAGTCCCAGTCCAACACTCAGTCTCACCACTACACCACGCTGGCTCACTACACCATCTTGTATATCATCACATACAGTCCTAGCAACCATGTATCATGAACACTTTCAGTACTACTATGACCAGTGATTTGATAACAAAGACCTTCCCCGTTAAAAAAAAAAAAAGAAAAAAGTTTTGGCTCAACAAGAGGTGTGTGTGTACACACTTGCTGCTTGCAGCTCCCTTTTTGTTCTTCTCTATTAAACTCTTATCTTGGACAAAAAAAGGACACTGGCACAAAGAGATGGGATTTGAACTCATACCCTCAGAGTGCATTCGTGTTCTCTTTCTGTTGGATTGTATACTCAAAGTGCCTATAAAGTCAATAACTTCCTAGGGTTTAACAACAAGGCAGAAAGATTAAACAGGAGCCATTGTCCCTTCGAAGATATGGAAGGCAATAAGTGAGCAGCCTGAATCCCCTTTGGGTTTAAAAGTCTAGGCTGCGCTAATGGCCGTGCTGCTTTTAGGACTCGTCGTATCCTCAGCTTTGTTAGATCCTACTGCTGCAGAGGCAGAATAGAATAGTTCTGATCAGCTTCCTTTTTAATATCCACGTCCACTTTTTAATACTGTGTTTAGTTTCCATTGTATTTTTTTTTTAATGTTGCCAGTAATATATAGGTGCCAATGAGAAAGATGTGCCAAGGGGCGGGGGGGGGGGGGAAGGGAAGGGAATGAATGTGTGGGGATGTGAGAGGCCTGACATTGTAAAGGGGGAGGGGACAGAAGGGTTGGAGCACAACCAACACCTCCATTCCAATTTCCTATGCAAAATCATTACTTATTTCTTCTCATTCATGGGTAGCAATGAATTCCATTCCAGCTTAGCAATGAATGGACTTTTGGAGTCACCAAGCAAATGAACAAGCAATGGACTTCCACAGCTGCAGGAGGGGAGAGAGAAAGAGTTTCACCGTCCGTCCGTCCCCCTCCAGGTTTGAGATTGATATTTTGATAGAAGTGATTAATATTGATCAGAATCCTTTAGATCTGTGTCAAACAGATCTAAAGAAATTGTACTGAAGGGTTTCTTTTTTAAAAAAATGATGATGATGATGATGATGATGATGATGATGATGATGATGATGCTTTCCATAATCCAACCAAGGAGCTCAGTGTAGGTAGAAGATTGTCCTGCAAATTCTATTATCTCTGAATCATAATTACCGACAGCCACTAAATGCTACTGGTGACTTTGAAGAAAAGAAACATTGGTTTGTATGTATCCAATGTTAGTCCTACTATCTAATGCAATGTAGATGCATTGAAATGAATGGGACATAAGTTAGACAAAGATTGGATACAACCCAGTATGCACGTGTGGATGCAGATTTTACATGGACTAAGTTTGGGGTATCTGAAAGAATACCTTCCATATGTACCCTGTATACCTTAAGAGTTGCAGAGGAGGGTCCTTTTGTATGTATGCTTAGCCTTCTCTGTGGTGCAGGGGTGTTGAACCTCATTCAGCCTGAGGACCGAATTCCATTTGGGGGAAGCTCTTGGGGGCCTCATTCCAGGAGTAGGCAAAGGGGGTGGGGCTGGAAATGCCAAACATACCAGCACATTTTAACTTTAAGCTCTTGCTGCCAGTAACTAAGCGTTAGAAGAGACATTTCAACTTTATAGAATGCGGTGGGGGGGGACTGCACAAAATTTGGGAAATTAGCAAAGGGTCAGTGGTTGGGGAAAGAGGATGTATTATTATTTATTATTGTTACTTACAGTATTTGTATATTTGCTCCACATCAAGAAGATTCCGGAGCGGTGAACAATAAAAAGACAAAAAAGACGCCACGTAACCAGGGAAGGGGTTGCAGTCTTCTGAAGCATCACAATGAATGGTTTTACCAGAGTTCTCTCCAAGCTCAGGGCTTTGCAAGAGGGATGTTGAAGTAATATATCTCCGGACTGAGCCTGTGCTCTTTGCTAGTTCTCTCTCTCAGGAGCAGGAACATTTAAAAGAGGTTTGTTGGAGTCTGTGGGACCTCGGAGGGTGTAGCATTGGATGCTTGCTTGGAAAATGCTCAAATGTTCAAATCCTTCTGCCTCTGCCACAGTATTCTCCACATCAGCCCTGGATTAACCATTAAGCAATATAAGCACATGCTTAGGGCACCAAGGGAAGGGGGGCAGCACAGAGTCCCAGAGTACCACAAAGTTTTGCATTTGCATTTGCATTTTTCTCTTATAACAGTTTTATTAAAAATTCATAAAACAGTGATGAAAATTTTTATTTCTTTCTGTTGCCCTACTTATAAGTAATTGGCTTATATTGCTTGCTGCTATTTAGTGTTAAATAAATATAATAAAAACAGTTTATATTTAATATAGTTGTGTGCTCTGGCGTGGGGGATGGCCTTGAAGAAAACTTGAAGAGTTTTTAATGTCTTATTTCACCTTCAGCACTTATTGAGTCTTAATGTCTTGCCAGCTAAGCAATGGAAGGGCCGAGGGGGCACCATTATTGGGCTGTGCTTAGGGTGTCAGCTGGCCTTAATCCGGCCTTGCGCCACATTAATCAGCCACCCTGCCCTGGCCTCTTCTTGCACTTTCTGTGATTTTGGTCCCAACTGAGCAGAAAACAAACAAGTCTTAAACCATTTTCCATTCATCATAAGTCCCTAGCCCCTGCACCTATCCTTCTGAAATTTTACAGGTTTCTTGCCTAGGGACACTTCTATTGGCATATGCCATTTTCGTACAAATCCCCCCCCCCAAACAAAAACATAGACGAGGGTAATGGTAAGTGAATCACTTACCCCCAACCAAAATTTCAACAGTCCCCTTCCACAATAACTCCTGCACCTATCCTTTCTTAAATAGGGTAATTTCTATACTGTATGTCATTTTCATAGCAATTGCCTTAAAAAGTCATAGAGGAATAAGATTTGGAATCCCTGAAATTGTAAAGACTGGTCCTGCACAAAGTTCCCTGCACCTATTCATCTGAAACTTGGCAGGTTTGACCAGAAGGGGCAATTATCCCTGCAAATTTTATCCAGTTCTGCCAAGAAATAAGAAGGTATGTGGCAGTTCCCTTTAAAAAAAAATAAAATGAAATCATAATTTAAAAATGCCTAGAACAAAATATATACAGGCCTGTGGCTTACGCTGGCTCAGCTTGTCTGAGTGTGGAAAGCTAAGAAGGGTCAGGCCTGGTTATTACTTGGATGGGAGACCCCTCCTCTAGTTTCCTGCATTGAGCAGGGGGTTGGACTCGATAGCCTTGTAGGCTCCTTCCAACTCTGTGGTCTATGAAATCTATGAAAAACCTCCTGCATCAATTTGGCTAGAATTTGGTAGGAGTATTTCCCTCATAATTAAATATCATGACTGCGGATTTCATCCAAGTGTGACAAAAATAAAAACAAAAGTTATGGGCTTATGGCTGTTAGTTGATTTCCAATGACAGTCCATTGAAGGCATGAAGATTTGGATTTCCAAATCAAGATTCAGATTCTGACCCAAGTTGATGTGAGTGGCCTCCAAATTGGTTCCAGCTGAATTGGGCTGTTTTCCAAATCACTGACTCAGGGTCCCAACTGAATCTTGTGGTCAGTGCATACCCCCAGAGTATACACCCCCAGTAGATAGGTACCCCCTTCATTTTTTTCAATATTTTGCTAATTTTTCAGTATTTGCCAACTAATATTGCTTTCCACATAACTCCCTCCCCCCCCCCCATTGACAAGGGCTGAGGAGAAGAGGGCCAGCTAGTTATTCTTAGTGGGCTAAATTTGGCAGGGAGAGAGTGGCTTGTTATCAGTCGTGATCATTCTCCTTCTCAAAACATTTCAGTTCTAGCCTCATACCACATTTCACAATAACCATCATAGAATCTCAGGGAAAGCAGATAAGCAGCAGTAACAGAGACATGGTTTATGCAATGTGACAACCCACCATGGGTAATCAGCCATGGTGGGTTTTCGTGTTGTGCAAACCCAGCGCGGTTTCTACAGGGTGGCTTATTTTTCAAGAACAAGCCACCCTGAGAACACATGGCTTGTTTTAGGGTTGGTGATACCCATGGTGGCTTGTTGTGTCATCCGAACCTGGCAGGGCAATTTTATCATGGGTTGCGAGGAACAGCTACAGAGCCGCCTGGCAAGAGTGACAAAAAAAGCCCGTGCCACTCACTTTTTGCAATCTCACCTGTGACTGCCCTTCTACCAATGCCGAAACAGCACTTTGCAAGGACCATCACTTGCTCTCTGGCTTTTTTTCCTGGTGCCTCAAAAATGCTCAATCGGGGTGCTAATTTATTTTTTCATTATTATTTTTTGTTAGTCTTTCGCAAGTGTGCACTTACCGGCTATCTGGTATGAATATTGACAAAATGAGGTTGCCTATCAGCTAACTTGCACACAGTTACAAAGGACCAGGGGAGAAATAGCAGTAAGAGAAATTGTTTACACTGTTTAACCCTTATAATTAAAACATGAAGTTTCTAAATATAAATTGGACCATATCAATCTTCTTAATTCTAACCTGCTACATTTTAACTCCTCAGTTTGCTTGTTATCAGTCGTGATCAGGGTGGCCGGGTGACCTGCCAGATGGGCGATTAAGAAATATAATAAAATAAATAAAAATAAAAATAAAAGAGGGACACGGTAGCGCAAGTCAGAAGCACCAAACATGGGGGGGGGGAGCCAAAGGAGTAAGTGCTCCAAAAATGGGAAGGACAATATCTCCTCCTTGGCGATGTGATCATCTCAGTTTTAAGTGTTGAGTTGGCACTTCTCAGTTAGTGTCCTCCATGTTTTCAACATTTCCTTGACCCTCCAGCTACTCCAGATTTGGGAGATATTAACTCCCCCACCTTTTCATGGCTTTTTTTTTTTTGGAGCAGTTTCTGCTGTAGTTATTGCGATTCCCTGACAATTCTTTAAAAACCACAGAAATATATGCAAATTTAATTGCTGGGAAGTAAATGGAGGTGGAATGCACACAAATTTAATGGCTGGGAAGTAAATGGAGGGGGAAATTGTGCACCTGCGTTAACTGCTCTGTTACGGCAGGTGCACAAATTTCCTCTCCATTTACTTCCCAGCCATTAACTTTGTCTATATTTCTGCAGGTGTGTTTTGTTTTTGTTTTTTGGTTTTTTTAGAAGTCAGGAAACCACAGTAACTGCAGCAGTAAGTGCTCTGAAAAGGAGCCACAAAAAGTGTGAGGGGGATAACATCTCCCCTACCTGGAGTAGTTGGGAGTCAGGGAAGTGTTGAAAAGATGGAGGATAGTGAGAACTATCAGTTTGATCAGCAAATAATGAGATGGATGCACTTGCAGCTTATGCATGGTATTTATAACAGACCGGGGTTTGGTTTTGTATTTAGGCAAAAAGCTAGAGGAATACATTGCTAAGTGGGAGAGATTGTGCACTTTTGGTACACCTTCAATTGCCACTCCCCCCCCCTTTACCGGTGCTTTTCCATTGACAACTTGGCAACTGGTCCGTGGCAACTGTGCACAAACTAGCCTATATGCCGTCTCACCTTGTCAATCTGTTACCTGCTCCACTTCACCGGTCCCTTTGACAGCTGAAACAGACAAGGGAATTGACCAGGCAAAACTACACAGCCATAAGAACAAACTTGTGAAAGACATAATAATAATAATAATAATAATAATAATAATAATAATAATAATAACAACAAACAACAATAACAACAACAATAACAACAACAACAACACAGTTGCACAATTTTCAGGGGCCAAAAAAATAAAAATAAAAAATACGCCCCCAACTGTGCTTTTTTGAGGTTCAAAAAAAATGGCGGCAAACAAAAAGGGGTAGCAATCAGAGCAGGGAGGGGAGACAAGGGTTCTGCCATGAAGAACACTGGGACACATGCCGGAGCCAGCAGGAAGACGGAGGGGGAAGGAAGGGGAAAACAACCCACAGGAAGCCCGATTGTCTGTTGGGTGTACCGTAGGTTGTTTAACGAAGAACCAACCTACTGTGGCTTATTTGCAGGGTGGCTTACCGTGACATGTGGATGCACCCCCTGTGTCCTCTGAAATCAGGTGAGAGTGTAGGATGGATTCATGTGCAGCTTTACAGCACCCTAACTCCATTACTGGACCAGCAGCACTGAATATTTTACTGCATAACCCATACATGCTAGTTAACAGAATTATTGGCAATTAGGGATGTCGGAGAAATCCACAGTGGATTCAAATGAGTTTGGATTTCTATAAATTGGACCTGTGGATTCTGCAGCAGATCAGCTTTTTCTGAGTTGTGCAGATTCCATGGACTCACAGATCATTTTTTAACCCGGGGGGGGGGATTTGCGCTAATGCGCATTTGTGCACTTGCACTAATGCGTATTACTGCAAATGCATATTTGCAGACAGGAAAGAAATTCTCGTACACCCCTAAAAAAATCTGATTCCATCAATGAACAGACAACAGAATGAAAGATGCCTAACAAGCTGCAAAACATAGACCGAATGGATTTAACAAAGCCTGTACATCTCTATTGGCAATGTATCCTAAAAATATATATGCAGAGGTTTTTTTTAAAAAAAAACACCTTGGTACATAAATAAAAGTAGCAAAGACAAAGCATATTAGAAGTAAACCATTTTCATGTAAAAAATATATATCCTGATATTGGTATTTTCCTTATAGGAGTAAATATCTAATGAAAAGATGATAGTACCTACCTACCATGATTAGCAAACAGATCTTCTCTTAATATCTTTCTTGTATGCTCTCTCTTGTTGTTACAAGAAAGAGTCCATCTCTGTCAAAGGAGAAATTGTTTTGAAGTAGATATTAGATTCCTCCACCACTCCCATTCTAAAGCAGCTTGTTCAATTGATCCGTCACATATCAGTATCAGCCAGGAGGTAGCTAAAACTCTAAAGGGTCTGGGCAGAAGTTAATATCAAGCCATTCAGACTTCAAGGTCCTCTCGAATCCCTCACCCTCCAACCCGCATCTATCCAAGTCAGCCTGGGCAACATGCAATAATTCAAGCTAAGGGATTGGTGCTAAATGCCACTTATTCTTTGAAGGAATCAGAATGTGTGCATGCGTGGGCTTTTATCATGAAAAGAAACAGTGTATGAAAGCTCCCTTTGTAGACTGGATCTGTTGCCATGCTTAATTACACACATAGATGCGGCACCATCATCAGCTATTCAACTCGCCAGGCTTACTAGCATCGTTGTGAAGGTCAGCTGCGTGTTTAATGCCTTGCCTTCCTGAAAAGGTTTCCGCAGGTCAGTGCAACTTTGGCTGTGTTCCAGTGCATAAGTGACCCATGAGGCATGCACTAGGGATTAGCAGTAGGTCCCCTGCTGGGGCACGGGCCTTGGTCAGTACCTGATGATGCCGACTCCTGACACTGGTCCTGACAGCCAATTTCACTCAGCCAATTAGCACCCTCTGCATTCCCTCAACCCAGGTTTCACCTTGTAGGATACGTCACCATCACAGAGCTCTTTGGCCGGCCAGCCAATTCCTTCACAAAAGCCCAACTATTGTAACACACAAGATTGAAGTCAATTACAAAGCAAAATGGTTAGATCTCACCGAATATGTTAACAGTGGCAGCAAATAATGAGATGGATGCACTTGCAGCTTATGCATGGTATTTATAACAGACCGGGGGTTTGTTTTGCTTTTAGGCAAAAGCTGCCAGTCTCACAATGCTGAATTGCGTCCTGCACCCATTTAATCCTCCAATAACTAAGCCCCCAAAGACAATCACCTCCAGCTTTTCTTCTTCCCTGCCCCCTGCTGTATCTTAATATTGAAAAATTAACCCCAAGGGAAAGCATGTGCTTCCACAGTTTTTGTTCCTTCTCTTTCCTATTATCCAAGTGTCATATTTTGCCTCACAATTTACAATAGCCTGGCTATTTTACTTCTATACTTAAAAACCTTTATGCAAATCATCTTGATAGCACAGCAACCCCAAGTTCTTGCATTAATGCCAAGTATTATTCACATATAAAAATTCCATTTAAATCCCATTAAGGTTGTGACATAAATCCAAACAAACTAGAAAATGCACAGTTAAGGTGGGGAAAGGGCATATGTCTTCCAGTCTCTTCCCTCAGCAAGGCAGACTAAGAAAGCGATTAAAGTGTCTCCTGACTGAGGCAAGATGCTGAAGCACATACGTTAACTGTTCAACGTTTTGTGCTTTGACTTTAAAATCTATAGCGCACAGCCTCTGTGGTATTAAAAGGTATTGTTTGTTTTGGGGGGCAACTGTGGATAATGGAGTGTGTGATTGCAGCAGGATTGCAGGGGCACCCCAAAAAATAACAGATCGCTTCAAGCACTATAGATTTTCTGTTAAAAACTTCTTGATGGTTCTCAAAATGCTTCATGTTATTGTGCATGCAGAAATAAGCAACACTTAACATTTTTAATTTGGCATTTCCGATGTCCTCCTTTATTATAAACAGTCAAATATTTGAATGAATATCAACAAGTTAGCACTCCATGGCCACTGACCATGCTCAGACCTCATTGGCCTGTTTGGGGGGGGGGGTCCCCTAAATGTTTTTTTGTACTTCTACAAACCTTGGAGACAATTTTAGGGGTGGGCGATCTACCCACCACCCAACTCACTGGGCGCTCAGCAGGCTCTGCCGCCACGCCTGCCGAGCCGGGCCAAAAGCGAGCACCAGCTGAGGTGCTCGCCGGACTTCCGGGTTCCTGGCAGTACGCTTTGTATGTAGAAAATGGCGTAAGATACGTTAAAAGCAGCCGCGATTTGTGTAATGAAAACAGGCCTGTGGCTCACGCTGGCTCAGCTTGTCTGAGTGTGGAAAGCTAAGCAGGGTCAGGCCTGGTTATTACTTGGATAGGAGAACCCTCCTCTAGTTTCCTGCATTGAGCAGGGGGTTGGACTCGATAGCCTTGTAGGCCCCTTCCAACTCTATGATCTATGAAATCTATGAAACGTGCGCAAATCGTGGCCATTTTTTAATGTAT
The DNA here is from genome assembly GCA_021292165.1 of Shinisaurus crocodilurus. Classification (NCBI taxonomy): domain Eukaryota; kingdom Metazoa; phylum Chordata; class Lepidosauria; order Squamata; family Shinisauridae; genus Shinisaurus; species Shinisaurus crocodilurus. Next base: position 83,232,012 of record CM037879.1, on the reverse strand, counting down.
CTTACACCATCTTCTACGTAAAAAGCGTACTGCCAGGAACCCAGAAGTCGCTTCCCCAGCTTGGCTCGCGAGAACGCGAGTCAAGCCGGGGAAGCAGGTAGGCCAAGCAGAGCTCGGGGGGTCGAGCCCAGCGAGTTCGCCAGACTTCCACCCCACAATCGAGCTCCGCACACATCCCTACTTGGAGTTCCCCCAAGCCTGCTGATACCTCCCTCTTGTGCGTGGACAGTGCCATTTTGGCTACATAACAACAGCACCCATAGCCTGAACACTGGAAATCGAGGGAGTGATTATAACAATCATGGAGCAAAATACTAGAGTTTATATGCTTCATTCACACACACTTCTGTTTCTTACTTTGGGCAGTATTCAACAGTGTCATTCCGCAAGCACAAAGAGCACTAGCGGGACACCACCAAACCTTTCTGTTGTTCAAGCCATTGCCCATTACACTTGTGCAACTGGTTGTGCAAGCAGTTGCACAACAGGTTGCACACGAGTAATGCAAAAAAGGTTGCACAATGGGTTGCGCAGCCATAATGCACAACCACTTGTGTAACTGTGCTTGCACAAACATAACTTAGTTGGATTCTCCTCTTGCACATAGTTTGGAACCTAGTTTCCACTAGCACAATGTCATTTGCACTAACGGAATGATACCGCTGGATACTGCCCAGTTGGATACTGTCTCTCATTCAGCATTAGAAGGCTTCAAAGCACTTTACAAAAGATAAGCAATGTAGTAATGCTAGTAGTGAATATCAAATAAATAAATTGTAAAAACAGGTATTTCCCACGCCTACATGATGGGGTTTTGTGGCCATCATGGTACAGCTGCTTTGCTACATATCTGCACTGGAAGCTGTTATCTGTGGGCTAAAAATGGCAGGGACAAAGAGGTTTTCCACCAGCATTAGTCAGGATTGGATGCTACTGTTCAAGGGTAAGCCAACATATACAGGTAGATGTGGGTGCAGACTGGCAGGGACAAGTTATGCATTGTCCAATACATTCCCCATTCTTCCTGCATAGTCTGGATGAAAATGGATATTCTCTCTTCATTTCTGGATGGAAATGCCTAACCTTACACACATCTGGGGCCATTCCACATGACTTTTTCTTATGCCTTTCTAATTGTGAACAACCCCTTATTGTGCATTACTATTTCTGCTTCCAACATGAATATCAAATCTGTTTGAAGACCAGGGAAAGAAGAGAGGCTACAACTAAAGATTTGACCTTCCTAATCACCCTATTTCTCTGCACCCCTTTCCCTTAGCAGAGCATATTTATACAGTCCTTCGGTACAATGTGAAGATTTTCTTCAGGGTATGCATTTTGCCCTCTACTCAGTCTCAGTTAAACAGAGATGATTCAGACCCAAGGGTCTTCAACTGACAAAACACCTTAGTGAAAACATGAAAGTTTCACTAAATTGGACACTGGTACTTCGATATAAGGCAAAACATAGATTTCATAGATTTCATAGATCATAGAGTTGGAAGGAGCCTACAAGGCTATCGAGTCCAACCCCCTGCTCAATGCAGGAAACTAGAGGAGGGGTCTCCCATCCAAGTAATAACCAGGCCTGACCCTGCTTAGCTTTCCACACTCAGACAAGCTGAGCCAGTGTAAGCCACAGGACTGTATTGTATGTTTGAGTTACGGATTGATAAGAATTTTGTTTCAGTTTATTTTTTATAAGAATTTACCAAAATTCACAGATTTCTTCATATTCTGGAATAAGATTTTTAAAAATCAAATATGGGAGAAATGGAAACTGACCAATTCATCCATCCAGTCCCAGTTTTGACTGGATAGCTATTATTATTGATGATGATGATGATGATGATGATGATGATGATGATGATGATGATTTCATTTCTATACCGCCCAATAGCCGAAGCTCTCTGGGCGGTTTACAACTCTAGGTTTGAATCCCTGTGTATTCAACCATGTTTGTAGTGCTGAATTAGGGATATGCCTCTTTTTTGACTGGCTCCTCATCTTTACAGCTATATGGCAGGCAGGTACAACATGGCCCTCTCCATGCTGTGAATAGCTGTACATATTGAATTTGTCCAGTGAGTGGTTGAGAATTTCATTTCGGCTCATCTTTTTATAAGAATTTACCAAAATTCACAAATTCACAAAGAACTTAAGATTTAATCAACTCAAACACAGAGAAAGAAAAAGTGACAGATTAGTCTGTTCCCTACTTTGACTTTACACTTTGCAACTGTCTAGTGAATTCAGAGGTGCAAATGCCTATGCAACATAAATTGTAGGGGTCTCATTCAGGTCCACATAAGGCCCTCTCAATGTCACCATACCTCCAGCTTGAATTAAGATTTTTGGGTCCTCAAAAAAAGTATGTAGCATCCATTCTTTTAATCTGAAAAATAAAAATTATCAGAGTTTGGACACAGTTATGACGACAGATAAATTCTGTGTTTTTAGAACTGATCGGCTGAAGTCTCAGTGAGATGAGATCTCACAAAAATCAGCTCCTTCCAGTAGAAAAATGTACTAGACTGTGGAAATATTAGCATATAAAATATCTGTTCCCTAGAGTCCTAGAAGTATGCCACATTTGATCTATATGAATATTAACTGTCCTGTTAATCTGAGTGAGAAGGTACAAAGCTCCATATCCATAAGGTCTACCTGCATTACTCTCTAATGTAAAGCAATGTAGTTAAGTGCTAGAAAAACCTCAACAGAGTTTTCTTCACATTTGGTTCATTAATACTGTACTTAGGTACTTTTTCTTCATCTTAGGCAGATTCCAAAGGTGCTACTGCCAATTCAAAAACCAGGTAAGCCGGAACTCTTGATCATGTGCATGTATTAGAAATGAGTTCCATTTTAGCTTGGCTCAAAGTCCAAGTACTGTGTGAACTTGTGATACAGGCATGTATTGTCTGGACTACAGAGTAGGTCACAAACAACTTGCTTATAATTGCTGCATTTCTGAAATCTGTACACAACACAGGAACTACTAGCTATACAATGCAATGAATGCCCTCACACTCTTTATCTAATCGTCTTGCTTTCATCAAATCCTGGTTGTTTTCCAACACAAGGCAACATCTTGCCGTATCGCCAGAAGGGCTACTGAGAGTAGAGGTCAAGAATGGCATGGGAAAATATTAGTTCACCTTGAAAACCTGGGCTTTCAACATATGTGAGGTAATCACTAGGTGACACACTCAGCCTCAGCCTATAACTGTTCAATGCATGTTTCAGGCCAGTAACAGGGTCATGTGTGTGTTGCCTGTTGAACCTTGACTATTGAATTCAGGCTCCATGCAGGTGTTGGCAACTTAACTGATGTATTACTATTTACAAGCTTATACTTAGAGCTGTGTGCAAATGGCCTCTCAACATTCTCCACCCTATTTGTGACAGATTCTCCCAGGCTGCCTGAACTTCCTGATCTGAAAAAGTCCTATGGGAGGAATTCCCTGGGCTTTAACTGAAATGTGGGAAGCCAAGGAGGCTACAGGCCGGAGAGATGATTGTGCAGTTTAAGACAGGAAATTCAACCAGATTCCTTGGCCACCTAAAGTGAGGCAAGCACAAGAACCCTGAACCCAACCCATGAGAGGTTTTCTGAAATTTTCTTCACCTTTGAATTTCTTTTCTACCAAATATAATGAGAATGTGTGGAACAAAAAGTGGAATATTTTTTCAGCACAGCACTAGGTTATTATATGCAGCTTGCTGGCAGGGCTCCTAACACAGTCCTGCACAGGATTGTTCCTAGCCTAAGGGATGGTAGGGAGATGGGAGTTTGGGGATTCTTTTAAACGCCTGCCCCAATGTGGTGTCCTCCGGATGTTTTGGAGTACAACTCACATCATCCCTGACCATGCTGGCTGGAGCTGATGGGAGTTGTAGTCCAAACATCTGGCATTCACCAGGTTAGGGGAGACTGCCTTGGAGAGGCAGTGCACAATTTACTGTGCCCAAATACAGCTCAATGGCCTCGTTCAGACATAATGTTAAAACCATGGCTTGGGGTGCAGAAACTCTTTCAGCCCAAGGGCTGAATTCCATTTTGGAGAAGGCTTTGGGAGCGGCATTCCAGTGGTGGGCAAGGTCAAAGGCAAAAGAGGTGAGGCCAAAAACCAAAAATACCAGCACATTTTAGCTTAAATCTCTTACTGCCAGTCACTAAGCCTTAGAAGAGGCTTAGAATGGGGAGAAAATTGCACAAAGGTTGGGAAACCATCAAAGGACTGGTGGCTGAAGAAAAGGGGGCACCTCAGAGTAGGGATGTGTGCGGATCTCATTCATGGGTGGAAGTAGAAGTCTGGTGAACGTGCTGGGCTCAACACTCCCCCCCCGAGTTCTGCTCAACCTTCCTGCTTCCCCTGCTCAAATCACAATTTGTGCAAGTTACGCCAATTTTCTTATGCCATTTTCTACATAAAAAGTGCTTAGGAGGGAACCCGGAAGTCCGGCGAGCGTCTTGGCTGGCGCTCACTTTCGGCCCGGCTCAGCAGGCGCAGCAGCAATGCTCACCGAGCGCACCATGAGTCGGGTGGTGGGAGCAATCCTCCCACCATGACCTCAGAGGAATAGATGAGGATGCCCAGAGGGCCAGATTTGTTCCTCAAACTTGAGGATCTCCACCCCTGGTTTAGAATTACGTGAACAAGCCTGAGGCACGTTGAGCTTCCTGCTCCCCTCTCGTTTCCATTGTGCCATGAGGAAATTGGAAGCTTTTGCTTCTGTTTTAAGCTAACCATGATTACTCATTATATCTGAACCCAGAAAACTGTGGTTACTCTTAACTATGGTTTAGGAAAACAAGCCAACTTAAAACGATCCTGGCTTATGGTCCTGGTCATATTTCCTAAAACCAGGGATTGGAAACCTTCGGACCGCAACCTGAATTTAACCCACCAGTCCTCTGTTGGTATTTCGTGTAACATCACATGTGGTAAGTTTTGACTCACAGCGAAGGCATGTACCATAAGTGCCTGCACCTGTGAACAGGGTGAGGCACTACTCTCAGCTACTTAAGACAGCTGAGCTGTGCTCTGGGTTGCTGCAGTAGCTACTCTGTTGCTGCAAGCCTCTTACTGCGTGTTGCTGTGCCTTGGATAAGAAACAACTGCTACTACTACTGTATGGTAAGCTCCCTTTTGTACAGGGAGACTGCAATTATACTTTCTGTTACTCTACAATAAACTGTATATATATAATCACTCAATGCTACCCTCCAGCCATCGAGACCTCTCCTGAGGCCCCACCCCTTCCAAGAGGGAGAGTCATCAACTCAAGGCACCTGAAGCTCCTTGAGGTGGCAGTTCCCAAACCTCCACTCACCCCTTGTCTTTCCCATCAAGGAAAGAGTTATTCAGAGCCAGAGTTATTTCACCTAAAGCAAAAGTTTAGACATTCTGTTAAAAATAGTAATTTTTTTTAACAGCATATCAATAGCATACTCCTTTGATCTGCTATTGGTACATTTGTTGATATTGTGCAGCTCTGATCCCTAAACCATTGACACATGAGTAGTATTACTGAGTTCAACAAGACTATTAATACAAAAGTGCTTTCAGGACTATAACCCACATGCTTGACTACCTAATAAGAATCTGTCATACTATGAACGCTATAACAGTCACATAATAATAACACAGCACTTCAGGAGGTTATAAATTATACCCTTGCTGCCATCCTTCATGTATTCTATACAGATCATGGAGTTATGGTTATTGGTTGCAGTGTGTATTACTAGGTCCCAGGGTCACCAGCACAGAGTTAAATGATGTAAGGGAGTGAGTAAAATGATGATCTATGCTTTCCAACAGCCTCAGCCTTGGTACATACTTAACTGATTCAGAATGTTGATATGCTGCGCATGCATAATCAGATCCATTGGAAAAGGGCTACTGTTGACTTTGGTCAATTATTTCAGTGGAAACAATATTTTGCAACAGAAAGCTTCCTGCGAGCTGTTGTGTTACCCTATACTTTGGGGTCCTGATCCAATGGTTCAAGCATGCAGAGCAGTCAGAGTTGTGTATGTACAACCAAGTCAAAGAAGCTGGATTCCTTCCAATTAGCTATTTGGCATGGAAGGGAAAGTGAGGACTGAATCTCCCCACCCACCCCACTCCAGCTCCCTCCCCCTGATTGGCTTTGCTTACCACTAGGTCTACGTGCACAAAGTCCCAGATGCCGGGCTGGGCAAGGGAATCCCATATGCTGCATCTGTTTGTGCATGAAATTTCCACTCCAACTACGGACATGCTTTCATGCACATATAGCACCGAGATGGAGCTGGGCAAAGGCTGTAAACCACAACTGTGTTGCACCCTGGCTTAAAGTGGGTCACACCAGAATCACCAATGCTTTCTTTCTTTCAGGGAAAGGGGTTATGAGAGAGAGATGGATATATGCGATTTAAAAAACCCATCAAGCTGGTTCCCATGCTACAGGTTGGACGTAAAGGTGGGTCTGAGGTCAGAAAAGGTTGAGGACTACTGACCGACATTATCTCTCAAGATGGCACAATCTCTGTTATAGATCCCAGTCTTCAGGACACAACAATCTCTATGGAGTATATTTTATTCTACATAAGAAGAAAGCTTGCATAAAGACCATCACAATTCTCATTTAATAGTGCATTATGTATGCCCTTGGTAAATATATTTTGCACCCTAGTTTGGAATGAAATCCAGAGCTATGCTAAACTTAGGCAAATCCCATTGCAGCTGTCTCTATATCCGAGACAAGCAAAAGTAATGTTTTTATTTGCATTTAGCCAACTCAGTGTTTGCGCTTTAAGCTTGAAGAATCATCCACTTAGGTTTTATTCATGAGTCCTTTGAATTCCGTTCCATCTTCACTGTTCAGTGCATTGTATTTCCACAAATTTGGTAGACCTCAAAGACAATGCTAATAAATCACAAGTTTCGCTGTGGGGAACTACTGGGGCTGAATAAAACAGGAACATTGTCTGAAATCCAAAATGCATCGGGGATCCTCATTCTTGAAAAAGGTAAACAAGTATAATTACACAAAATTGTATTGCAAAAAAAATTCAGATTACATAAATCAATTATATTTTTCCCCCAGTATTGTTAGATCACACAGATTTATAGACTAGTTAGGATTGATTGATCCAGCTATCAACCATGAAATGTCAGCACATTCAGTAGCACTTGGTGTCAGCAAAAATAAAAAAATAAAGGTGTGTGTGTGTGTGTGTGTGTGACATTTACATTCAAGATGAAATCACATTAGATTGTCAAAGGAGGTGTCACCTGGAGAGAAAAAAATTATGCTTAGGTGTGAGTTTTAATGTAAATATTTTCTGCTGGGCAATCCATCAGTTTGTGATAGAGCAGGAGAGTTACCTTACATAAATCTTTTGCTTTCGGGACAACTTTTGCTTTTGTAGAAGCTGTGCCACTTTCTGGTGTGTGCCTGCATGTGCTTGAATAGGGCAGTGACTGAGATATGCTTCCTGCTTTTTTATGCCCCTCCCCTCCCCCAAAAAATTCACTGTACTGCAGGACATCATGCTTGTCTGTATCTAATTGCTGGATATAAATCACACCAGATTATATGAAGGGGAAACCATTGGATTCAGTTTAAAGCCCTCCTGATGAAGTTCCTCATGCTGTGGCCAAACACATATTTCCCAATCCTTGTGAGGTGCAACCCATCCCTTGCCATCAGTCCATCTTCCAGGAAGTGTAGCCCATGGTCCCAGAATCCAAATCTCTCACATCGGCACCACCTTCATAGCCAGTCATTCACCCAGAGTATTTTTCTTTCTCTTTCTATTCCTCTTCCAAGTACTGGAAGTAGGGATGAGAAAACTATCTGGGCCCCAAAGTTCTTGATTTCCTTTCCCAGCAATTCAAAGTCTGATATGATTTCTTTGTAGCTCCACTTGGCAGTATATCATTTGTTCCCACGTGGATGAGAAGAAGAAAGGGATATGTGTCAGTGGGCTTTATGAGCCTTGGAAACCACTCTATCACATCTTTAATCCGTCCCCTGGGGAGACAGCACACCTGGCAAGTCCATGGGTCTTCGTGACATACCGGTACTTCAGTTTCAATCCCACGCAGGAGGGAGTCTTCAACAAGTAGTACTCCTCTGTTCCTCTTGTTGTAGGCCTCAGTTTCATTGCCTCACTGACAGTCAACTTGGACAATACTGAGCTAGATAAACCAATGGTCTGACTTGTTATAAGGCAGCTTCCTGTGTTCCTATGACTTTCTGCATGCAAAACATTGAGCATTGCTCTTTGAAATATGAAATGAAGCATCTTAATATTTTTTGCTTATAGCATTCATTCAGGAATATGATATGCCAGATTTATCTGAATGGTATTTAGAAATGTGATTTGAATGAATGGAAATAATATAGCCTATATACCCATCATGAGTCAATAGAGCAAAGGATCTGGACTGCAGCCTAAACCTTCTCTTCTACATTTTTCAAAAATTGCCAGGTACATGGAAAGTGAAATGTGTCAAGAAATTCTGCAGCCTTGCTGGGGGTTTTAAAAAAAAAAAACAAGTCCAAAATCTCCAACAGCATACTTCTAAACAACTTTCATGATTGTGCACCCATGGTAGAAGTTGCATTTACTACATAGAAGCTAAGCATAAGCATAAAATGCTAAGCATGAGCCTAGAGAGATTTGCTACTTGCCTCCAATGTCCGTTCAGTTTCCTAATTCACTAATGAATCCTTCCATAGACCTTAGGCTCCTCCCCTCACAGCCACTTCCTGTGAGGAAAACAAAACCCACCTCTGCTTCCTGCCTTGTATATATAGTGACTCTGCAGCCAATTAAAATGTGTAGACCTCCAATCTCATATTAATTCTTCAGGTTTTTTGTTCTTGTTATTCTTCAGTTTTGTAATGTTATTGCAGCACCATCAATGTAACACAGGGTGCTTTTCTGAGGAACAAAAGCAAAAACAGCAGATCTTATAAGATTCTGGAACACACCATTGCATTATATTATTGATTATATTTTGAGTCTGTCATGAGTAGCATTTTCTAATATGTGGACTTTTCATTCATCAGCAGCTACAGTGCTGGTCCTATCATTAAGCAGAGTGAGGCGGCCACCGCAGGCAGCAGATGTTGGGAGACGGCAGCAAGGTATTGGAGGAGAGAACTTGTATGTCACACGACATGCCCTGCGCTCCCTAAGTTAGCCGATGCCCTCAGGTGTAGTGGCGGATGTTGTTCTATCACCAGTGTGGAAGAAAGATTCAACTGCCAGTTCAGCTGGCTTTTGTACATGGAATGAAAGGGGGCATTGTCTTGTTCTTTGTGTCAGGCAGCAAAATGTCTTGAGCTGGCCCTAATCAGATATCTTATTTGGCTTTCAGTGAGAACTTTTTGAAACTGATATGATGAATATTTGCATTGTTATGCATGTTTATATATGGCACAGCTACTATACGGTATTCCAATCTGGATAAGAGGATTCGATCCCAGTGTTGAACGAGTCCTTTCCTCTTTTTTATATACACTATTCAGTGTTCCCAAATGTGTATCAGCGGCAGTTTTACGACTGAAAGCGGGTTCCTTTCTGTTGAAGGTACCGCATGGCTACGGGCTCCCAGGTTTTGGCTAAGACTGATTTTTGCTGAGGAATCCTCAGGACTTATATACCTTCTTTACCAGGATACTTATGTTAGTGTGTGGCACAAAACCCTGACCAACAAATTACAACTCTTAGGTCTGTCTATAAATTTTCTTCTCTCCATAGACTACCATCAGGCAAAAGCCATTATAGATTCTCGTGTCAAAGATATTGATATCCAGCAGTCCACTGCTAACGCCCAGAAGACCTGCTCTCCTCTATTTTTTGGTTTATCCTTTTCCCCCCCAGAAAGTTATGCTAGATATCTGGAGAAATTATCTATCCCTAAATACCGTTTGATTTTTACGAGAGCTAGGTTCAATTGTTTACCATCTGCTATATTGGATGGATGGTTTAGGGGTGTTCCCTATTGTGAACGATTATGTCCTTGTGGTGATGGGGCTATAGAATCTCTAGCCCATATGCTTTTTGCTTGTAAATGTTATAAAGATGACCGGGTTAGGTTAATAACACCTGAACTTTCTAAATTTCCAGGCCGGTCATCTGAATGGTATTTGACCGATCTTTTAGCGGACAAGAACAAATCAGTCACAGAGTTGGTGGCTAGATTTCTCTTTCTGGTCATAAAAACACGGAAGGGAACTTCCTCTAACTAAAATAATTCTCTCTTTAGGGTTATTAATATTATAATTTTTTATTTCATCACCAATTAACTTACTTATGCTATTTTATGTTAATTACATTTAGTGTGTACATCTAATAACTTGTCTTTTAGATTATATTATATCTATTTTAGATATTTTATATTTTATTTTATTATATTTTATTATGACGTTCTAACTTTTATAATTTCTCATGTTTTTAATGTTCTTGTATTATAATATCAGTATTGCGCTGCAATCTGTATGATTTTACCTTGCTTGATTTGGGTCTATGACCGTACAATAAAGATTCATTCATTCATGTTTATATATGATGGTGTAATTATATCTTGTATATTTTTATTGTGGGTCTAAACTCATTGTGGAACTAGACATTGCAAAAACCCACCAAGAAAAGTTGCCTTGTGTCTAGTCCCCACTCCCCCATTACATGTAGAACAGAAACACATAATGAGATATTTTTCACGTTGTGCTCCCTCTCCATTTCCCATGGCATCCAATGCTATGGAATGGCTACATGGAGGTGGATGACATAAATGTCATGTCACCTGTTCCATTACTACACGTTATATGGAAGGGAAGCTGTGTATTTGGTAATGCCTAGTTCTTCCCCCAGTGTCACTGTTCTCTTCCAGTTGAGGTTAATAGGTTCACCTTGGTAGATAGCCTTGTGGTGTTGAAGTGTGCTTGGGAAATAAAGATATCTGATTACAGTGGGCACGTTTGAGACTAGTTTGCTTGAGTCCATCATGCCTAGAGGAGTTGTCATTTGTCAAGACACTTGTCCCTCAAGGCCTCAGCAAGAGAGATTAAAAACTCCATTTTTTTCATTTGCTGTCCACTTGGTTTAACAATAGGGGGGGGAAATAACTTCATTGAACAAAAAACTAACATGTGATATCTAGCAAGATGTGGAACAGAAGACTTAAAATGAGCATATGACAACCTTTGAACAGAAGCATTCTATGAAAAGACATCTATTTATGATGAGGCATTGTAGGTGCTTGATGACAAGTTAATTGAAGGCTGGTTCAAATGTTTCACTGGGATGCCCTTTCATATGCACGGGAGCTGTCCCAGCATCTGGATTTATGCGAGCAACAAAATAGGAGCTGGAAACTCACATGTGTTATATTTGGCAATATTTGTGAACTGCGATATATATTTAGAGCTATAGGGTTCTCATGGTGCAGACCTGTGAGTTCCTGGCTCACACAGAAAGGCTCCCATGGGTACAAAACATGGCCAAACCTAATATCTGAACTGTCCTTGACATTATGCATTGTTATAGCTTTAAGAGTTTCCATATTTTTTGTATTGAAAATGGGTTCTTCTGTTTGCCATTCCTATATTGTTCCAAATTCTTTATCAGCAATGAAGTATATTATATTCCCGCAAGAGTATTTCTGAGAATGTGTTCTACTTAAAGGTATACAGAGGTCTTTTATTCCCATTTTTATCCTACTGAGAATGCTATAAATTTGCACAATGCCTCTTGATGTAATACCACCATTTGGCCACAGTTCTCTAGGGCTGCCAGTCACTTCCAGAAATATTGCCATGTGATAATATGCAGTCAATAAAAATCCACACTGGTAGCATCATAGTGTTATGTATTCATGCATGGCACATAGTTATGTTACTGATCTTTGGACCTAGACTGTGATTCACAGGGGCCATTTGACACAATTTTGATCTGATGACACATGATTTCACCATCAGGTCCTATGCATCAATATCAGACAAGCACAAACATTACAAGAAGAAGCTTTGCAGTTGGTGTAGAGCAGATGAACACAAGGGAAAATGAGCCATTTGGCTCTGCCCTAGTTTTGGTGAACATTCTGCTATCTCATTGGGCAGTATCCAATAGGGCACAGCCACTAACATAAATTACATTGTACTAGCGTAAACTATTCTAGCGCAATGCCAATAGCATTAGCTGGTGTGCCAGCTAACAGTAATGGCAGAATAGTTTACTCTAGTGCAACCTAATTTAAGTTAGGTGTTGCGCCCCATTGAATACTGCCCATTATCAGCACACCCCCTTTAAGGAAACTAAGATAGCTCTGTTTTAAATAGTTCTGTTTTATGTACAATGCAACCATTGTAAATGCTTTTGTACATTATTAATAGTATAATAGCGATATTATGAAGTTTAACCAAATGTGTTATATGATCATTTAATTCTTGGTAGTGACTGGTACAAGAAAAAGGAACATCATCCATTCGCCCAAACACTCTAGCATAAAACTAGATGCCTTAGGTCTCCAACACTGAGTACAAACATACACAAATACCAGAGGATTCTTAGTCAGAATTTAGTGACAACTGCAAACAAAGATCTAGACAGATTGCTGAGGTCTGATTGGTAGGATTTATTTTACAGTAATAAATGCCTGCATGCTACAGTAAAATTTAATTTTGAGGATGCTTTTGACCATTTTCTAAGAGACTGCTTAGGCATCAAATATATTCTGGGATATCCAACTTGATTGGTAATTGTTTCTTAAGATCCTTTGTGCAATAATTGTACCTAAGGAATATAGTTTTTAAAGCTTTTTCTCTCAACTGTCACCTCTCCACATATAATTTTTCCCCTTAAATTTACCTTGCGCAACTGATTCACTCCTAACATTTCTTAAAACAGTAAGCCTTCTTCATAATTTGCAATTTTCTCTAAAAGTAAAGATTTTGAATCTCATGGATAGGAAGGGAAAGAAGATGAACACAAAAGTGCAAACTGTCCATTTGTGACCACTTCATGGATTGTTTCCATGTTAGATGAACACTAGATATTGATCTTTAATCTTTATTTTTATTCCACCCCTCATCAAAATTTATCACAGGGTGATTTACAATAGAAGAATATCAAAGAAAAGTGAATATACAACATACTAAAATGCACCACAAACACACACACACACACACAATCTTTAATTATATTCATGCTGGCAGGAAGGTTTTCCCCAGGAAACAAAAAGCCATTCATGAAGCTCACACCCATCCTCATGAAATACACTGGTCCCGGTCTTCAACCGCTTATCCTCTCAGGGCTGGTTCTAAAATTAAGCCAGTGGTGTGGCTGCTGTCTCTACGAACACAGGCTAGTATAGGGAGACCATGTGAGAGAGGCAAATGACACAGACTTGGATCCTAATTAGGCTTCCACTAATGGAAGGGCTATTTCTGTTCACAGATGGGACTGAGATCTAGTGGAGAATCCCACCACTGGAAGGAGGGGAAAACAATTTTGGCCAATTCACCCTCTCCCTGTAGCTCCCCCACACTGTTGCAAAGGGTCCCCCAGATTTTGGGGGAGTGCAAGGGGGAGGGGGAATTGGTGAAAGTCAGTCACCCCACTTCCACTGGCAGGAGCTTCCCATGAAAAGGAACATTATCCATTCTTCCAAACACTAGCAGAAAACTAGACGCCTTAGGTCCCCAACACTGAGTTACAAACATACAAAAATACCAGAGGGTTCTTAGTCAGAGGGATGCTCCCTCCAGTGGGAGCAAACTCATCTTCACAGACATGGGTACTTCCTACTCCAGTATGAGAAGTAATGATGGTCTCCTTATGTGATCTTCTCATTTCCTATATTATTGAAGCAACATGGGACACAGCCAGGTGAAAGTGACTACACTGTGATGTGGTGATGTAAGAACCATCCCTAAATTTCATCTGATGGCAATTCTCACTTTTGTATGTACTGTACACGTATTTGCTTGCTCAACATTTGTAACAAAAAGTTTTTTTTCTAAGATCACAAAGAATCCCGCACTTTCCACTTCTTTCAGCAACTGTAAGTTGTGATATTACAGTAGATATGATTTGTAGTACCATAACTCTGTAAACATTTGGCCATCTTTGAGAGTGAATATATGGATTACCCTAGAGACACACACTTGTCAGAATACACTGAAGGATGTTTACAGTTTAATAGCTCTTCTAAGAGTCTGATTTGGCATTTATTTTTCCTTGATTTGCCATTTTCTCTCTGAAGTGAGTGAGTAAGCAATGCTGACTGCTGGAACTTTGATACAGTCCTCTTGTGAAGCATGGTGCACCTGCCAGCATGAGTTGCTTGCCATCTGCGTATTCAGGTGTAAGAGTAGATGACTCAGCAACAGTGCTCGAAAACTTTGTCATAATTCAGCCTGATTTTTCTTCATGATATGATAGGCTAATTATATTTTTTCCCCATCTGGATAAGGAAGAAAAACGTCACCATCAAGATTTATATTGTATAGGAATTCCCATATTAGAGAGTGACTTAGGGACGTGGCTGACAAGGTAGAGATTTAAGAGTGATCTAAGGGTAAAGGCCAGGGCTGATTCCAAGAAACAAAGCCAAGGTAAGAGTTCCTGAGGTGTCTAGCTAATGGTCCTTTCCAGGTGAGGATATCAATTTTAAAGCACAGAACTGCCTCAGGAGCAGAATTCATGGTCAGGATATGGCTTGTACGTCCTAGGGATGGAGGAGAAATGTGTTCAGTTTGCATTTAATGCCTCATTTAATGCCACTTTTGAACTAATGTGCAAACCGAATTCTGTCAGCAAACTGGAACTCAGTAGCCTTTGAAATTTGCACTTCTCCGAATTTTTCAATGGAATACTCCAATAAAAGAATATGTGTACAAAAATGTGTATAGAACGGGAATGTGTACACAAAAATGTGCATATTGATAAAAAATAATGATGATAAAAATCATTATATAAGTAAAATTGCTTGCAAAGTTTTATTATGTATGTATTAGGAGATCTGTGGACAAAAATGTGTACAGATTTCCATGCAAATGTTAAAATATATATATCAAAGTTTGGAACAAACCAAACTTAAGATTGGAGCAATGAGAAACTGAGAGAAACTGAACTGACAGAGAGTGACCATCCCAAGTGGGACTTTAGGGCATGATCTAGAACTGCAATTCACAGGACAGGAAGACAGCAAAACATGGAGCAAAGATCTACACAGGCATTGCAATAGAAAGGAGCCTAGAGGGACCCAAATGTTTACAAACAATGTGAAAACTTCAGGCTCACTTCCAGAAGATAGCTCTATGAGTCAGCTGCACCAGACACACAAGAAAGCTTCAGGTACTGTTTGAAATCGAAGGAAGCGGGGAGCAAACGCCAATGAAGAGCATGCAAAATCAATGAGAAGCCGGCTTTCCATGCCTCAGTACCTTTTAAATTCCCAGTGGTCAATCAAGAGCAAGGTTTGGGGGGGATCATCTGAGGCAGTTAGATGAACAGGCACCCAAAAGCCTGATTAATTCAAACTAATGCACCTGCCCAAAGCAATATATAGGTGGATTCTGCAGCATGTTCCATTTGAGCCAGTGAAGCAAAATCAGAATGGGTAAAAATGCAATATACGGTAATCACAATAACAGCCACTATTATGCCATCCATATATTGATCACTGTCTCTCAATGTATCATCTTCCAATTCTTGGGGGGGGGTTCTTCTCCAGCACTTCATTCTCTCCCCCATAATATTCCGACATCCAACTATAGTTGGCAAACATATTCTAAGGTGTAAGGCCATAACCCAATCTGGAGGCATTCAAGGTGCAGCTGGACCGCCATCTGTCAGGGATGCTTTGACCTAGATTCCTGCATGGAGCAGGGGGCTGGACTCGATGGCCTTGTAGGCCCCTTCCAACTCTACTTTTCTATGATTCTATGAACCCCATGAAGATATGCAAAGAGTAACAAAACAACACAAGTGAAAGGGATTTTAAAGATCATTTTAGCCTTCTTTGCCCTGAAGCAGGACTGTTATATTCCTGTTATTTACATGATCCACATATCTTGACTGGGATAGTGTGTTACAGATGTGCCTCTAACACTTGTGTACTGGGAATGTTGGCAGGGGCAGCTCTTTTCACTCCTACCCAAAAATTTAAACCTGCCCAAATTCCCTCTTCAACATAACTATCAAAGGTAGAGGGGACTTATCCTCTATTGCATCACCATAGCCTAGCAATACAGGACAATTGCTCTGTACCTCCTATATACCTGTATGAACCTTCCCGTGTTTTAAGTTCAGCTTTGGAAGCCATGCTCATTGGCCTGCCACCAAGATCAGTAAGGTTGATGGGCACTAGAGATAGAACCTTCAGTGGTGGCCCTTACACTGTGGAATACTCTCCCAAGAGCCATATGGCTGACACTATCTGTAGCCACGTTTAAGTGGATATTTAAAACTCATCTGTTTTCCCTGGCTTTTAACTGGAAGTTTAAATTGTACTTGCTGCTGTTGGGTATTTTAAAATTGCATTTTATTGGAACTGATTCTATTTTAAATTGTTTATATTTAATATGATTTTATTATGTCTTTTGTATTATTTTTATTTTGTAAGCTGCCTTGAGAAGATTACAGTCTTGAAAAGTAGCTAAGAAATGGGTTAATAAAGAAATAAACAAATATACTTTGTTGCAACTTTTTGAGCAAATCCGTAGGTAGAGTCAAACCACCTCCTTTATTGTCTGAGTATTGACGTTTGCAGTCAGCAAATGGAGCTGGGCTTTCCAAAGCAAATTAATTATGGCCACCACTCATTGGCAGCAAAAATACACATTGTGGCCACAGTATATGTTGTATATTGGACTCCTATTAGAATACTTCATTCCTACAATTTGGTGCTTTCAAACATCAATGCTTATGAACCAAAACAAATCCAGCCCTTATGTCAAGGGTAAACACATCCAGTTTCCTGCAACCTTTCCTCATATGCCATACATTTTTTAATAATTCATCATCTTTGTCCATGTCTCATTGAATTTCTTCTGCTCTGTCTAGAACTGCATGTGTCTTGACTTGAACAAAGTGAGTGAATAGTTTTGTTGAAATGAACGTGACCACTTGTAGCAATGTCATTAGACAAGGACAGTGAGTGCATAATTTAAAAGACATGTGAAGACTTTTGCAAATTCACAAATGTGTTTTTTGTGAGTAATACGTTTTCTGGTACCCTTTCCCCTTTTACTGTCTCACACTCTCCCATTCACATGCACACACCCATCCACCCTACTGATGCATGATATGCATAGCTCATCACAAACACAATGTTGATATTCACCATGGAATGATCAATCACCAACCATTTCGATAGCACTGCCTACTCCCCTCTCAGGAGAACCCCTTTCCCACAAAGAGCACACAGCCGTCGGTCCCTAGCCCTAGTGGGCTAGCAGTGTTCTGGACAGTTGGAATTAGGGATGTCAGAGAAATCTGCAAGGGATTCAAATGAGTTTGGTTTTCTATGACTCTGACCTGTGGATTCCGCAGCAAGCCAGCTTTTTTCCAAGTCACACGATTTGCACAGACTTGTGGACCAGTTTTTACTTTGGGGTGGGATTTGTGTGAATTAGCAACTGTAAATTAGCGCTAATGCATATAAGCACAAATGGAAAGAAATGCTCATACATCCCTAAAATCCGATTCCATCAATGAGCGGACGATGGAATGAATAACGCCTGACAATCTGCAAAACACAGACGGAACAGATTTAACAAAATCCATACATCCCTAGCTGGAATGTTCATAAACATTTCCTAACACTCAGCAGCTGAGTCAATGAATATTTGGAGGTCTCTTCTCAGTATACGAAAGCTGGAACTTTATACAAAATAGCAAGGGAGAATCCAAAGATGGTGGGATGCATTTACTTTTCACCCCCTCCTTTTGTTGATGTTACCTAACTTTGGGAGAAAATTGTCAAAACAATTCTTCTGCACATCTCCGTGCTCTGTTCTATAATTTGGTATTTCATTCATCTCTTTATAATCATAACAAGTCTCTAACAGATTGTCCCAAGCTACCATTGACTTTTCAATAGATATACAGATGTACAGTATATTTAACATTTTCATTTCTTCAAGGTGTACCGTAAGCTTCTATGAGGAGAAAGAGACTATCCGTGATATCACATTAAACTTCAGTTAATGAATCCAAGTGACAGTCATGGACTGGGTTCGCACGACATGACAATCCATCATGGGTAACTAGTCATTATTGGTTGTCATGCTGTCTGAACGCAGACCCCTTCCTGCAGGGTGGCTTATTTATAATTTTTCAGCAACAATCCACCCTGACAACCCATGGCTTGCTCTAGGGGTTGTTCGATCCACAATGGGTTGTTGTGTCATCTGAACCCGGGAAAGCCATTTTGTCATGGGTTGCTGGGATTGGCTAGTGAGCCGCTTGGCAAGAGCAGCAAAAAAAAAAACCCCTATGATCTTGTCGCCACCACTGACAGCCCTCCACCAATGCCAAAGCAGCACTTTGGAGAGAACATCACTGGTTTGCCATCCTTTATTTTAAAAAAAACAAAAATTCTGCCCCAGAAAACTGAAAACTGTGTTTGTATTTCTTTTTTTAATACTATTATTTCTGCCTGTTGGTCTTTTGCAAGAGCACAAGTGAGCTTTTATGGCTGTCCGATCTTGCCTGTGTAGTCTTGCCTGGTCACTTTTCTTTATCTGTTTCAGCTGTCAAAAGGGAGAGGCAAAGTGGAGTAGGTAACATACATGGAAATTGACACGGCAAGACTGCATATAGGCTAATTTGCGTACAGTTGCCATGGACCAATTGCTGATTTGTCAACTGAAAAGCACTGAAAGGGGGGGGCTGCAAAAGTAGGTGCAAAGGGGGGGGGACAATATCTCCCACTTAGCAGTGTAATCTTCTCAATTTTAATTTTTGAACTGTCACTTCTCAGTGCCCTCCACCTTTTCAACACTTCCTGAGTCTCCAGCTACTCCAGAAAAGGGAGATATTAACTCCCCCACCCCCGTTTTAACAAACAACCCACACTGCTTAGCTTATTCATAGGGCGGCTTAGCATGATGCGGCCAGAGTCTCAGTAAAGGTTCCACTCCAGTAGATTAATGTACTACTGAATCTGTGACTAAATTTTTAGATCAATGTCTTTGTTTTTCCCACAATTTTTAAAGCACTTTTTCAACTGGCAAAGGCCACATTAAGTGCACTTCATCATTTTTAAGGCATGAAGATTAGGCTTTGACTAATTGGTAGATTTGCCCATTATTTAAATACAACTTGTTTGCCGTTCCATCATCTGTGTAGAATCCGGAAAGGCATCAGACTATCCCATCAATTTAGTGAGAAAAGAATAAATGAATAAAATAGGCTGACAATTTCTCCCCCTGGGATGCTCTCTGACACTTTATTGTTTCTCCATTATTAATTACTTACGCAAAAATAATTCACCGTACAGGAACATCTACTCCATGTTTAAAAGACTGGATCTAGTATCAATCTGCTTATCCTTCTGTGTGCATTTCATTTTCTTCGTATGACAGAGTGTCACACTGCATTTATTGGGAGTAATCAAGAAGAGAATGGAGTGCAGGAATCACAAAGTCACTTCTTGCAGTTTTGGATGCCCACAATCCTTGTTCATTTATAGTGCATGAGGTCCTGCACTGATTCTCAGGATGAAACGTAAAGCTGTATTGCAAGCAGTTTATTTGTGAGATTGACAGGTGATGTGTTCAAAGACGTCGCTGGCAGGTCGAGTTGTAGTTCCTTCAAACTACTAATGCCTAGGCACTGCATGTCCAAAGGAAAGAGCCTAGAAAATTAATGTCATTTGTGTCAATTAGAGGCATATGTTAGGTTCATATATAAAGTCCTTCACCCCATTTAACGTGTGTTGAAGAAATGAAACTTTTTCCGGGATAAATTCTCAGAAGCTCAATCCTCAATCCTCAGGGCATTGCAAGATATGACAGCAACAGACCCATGTTTTAGAACATGCGTTACTACTGAACAAGTATAGAATAAGTGGGGTGTGGGTGATTCCTGCAGAGATGGGGGAGATGGGAAGTAGAGCTGAAACCATCCTCCCCCCCAACTGCAAAAAGAATCCTCCCGGATTCTGTTTTTCCTCAGTCAGTTTCAAGATTGGCAGAAAGCCCCAGCGGGAGGAAAAGGGGAGGGGGAGAATTTTGGTAGACAGACTGGGCAAGGGAAGGATTCAGCATTCCCAAATCCCACTCCCTCCCACCACTTCTCTCCATGAAATGCTGGTTGCTGACCAAGGTAATAGGATAATCTGAAATAAGGTCTGTTCTGCAGTCTTATATTTTTAAGGCTGTATTCCTATCCACAGTACCTTATTGAATTCAGTGGGGCATGTTTCTGAATAAACATATATAGGATTGCATTGTAAATCGCACAGCCAGTAATCTAGTCATGCCCTTACGCCAACATGTTTCTTTTGGTAGATACATCCATTATTGCTTAATGGCATTTTCTTCCTCTTTTCGCAAATCTTGGATGTGCAATATAGATAACAGGAACCAACCTGGGCTCAATTCTCATTCAGTTGTTAGCTCCGTTTGTCACCTAAATCTGTACTGAAGCTTTTTCACCCACCAGCACTTTCTGTGATCAATATCTAAGCCACTTCCTGATCCATCCAAGCATTTTCACCTTCTGTACCATACAGCTGTCCCTGCTGATTAGCTTTTCTTAATTTACCATTGCTGCGAAAACATCACACAGTCTAGGTAAATAATATTTGTAGCCTCCTCCTGTTTGCTCTTTTGTCTGCTTGCCTAAAAATAAAAATGCTATCAGATTAGTCAGACGGGATCATCTTTGTATTAATCCATGTGCAATCCATTTGATCCAATAATATCCCAGTAGGTGTCCCTCTATCCTGCCTCACATCAGCCCCAAATGGCATTTTCTACAGGAATCAATGTCCATTGTGCTGTTCCACCCTTCCCGTCATCATTTCTTTCATGACAAAAGCATGTCAAGATTAAGAAACATATGGGACTTTAATACGGCTTTGAAAAATTAGACAGCATGAAGGTTTCAGAGACGTATCGTTGATTCCTACTCCCTGAAGAGCTGGGCATCAATTGTCCTGAAATAAGCGAGTCATTCTGGAACCGCTTCCTGTAAAGGCACTACATTTCAGAAAAAATATTTCTGCTTGCAAGTCAAGAAATCACAAATGCACACCACACCAATTTCCAACCAGGGGGTTGCTCCATATAGAGATGCATGGAAATAAAGTTTGCTTGCCATCTCCTATTGTCTGAAACCCCAAGGTGACAAGGACTGTAACTATAATATGCCTCCACAATCCATCCAACGGAATGAGAAGGGCTGCACATTTGCTCCTGGTGGGTGAGCTTTAAAGGACCACTTATTGCTTTCCCCTCTCTCCCTTGAGACTGATGGACTCATGAGACACGCAAAGCTTGTAGGCCGCCCACCAACACTCCCACTTGGGCAGGAGACACCCAATTTTAAAGTTAATATCATAGTTTTTTCCTTTGTTCTGGGCAGTTTTATCTACATTGTTTTTTTTCCCCCTAAGCCATGCTATTGTTAATTAAAATAAATCAGCCTCAGAGTGAACGGTGCTGGGCTAAATTTTGTTAGATCAAAGTGAAATCCTTTGAAACAAATTTCTCTGCAAGCTATGTACCTCAGAGCATGCTACTTTTATTTTTGCTAAATTTGAGCTGCTAGATTGCTGAGATCTACGATCTTGAAAGGAGATACTGCAAACCTTAGATCTGAGCTATGCAATTCATTTGGTTAAGTAAAATTTCATAATTAACTCTTAGCTTGCTGCTTATTTGATTCCTTTGCCAACTAGAATTTGCAAAGGAGTAAAATAGAATTTGGATAAATTCTATTTTAGAATTTTAGTATGTTGGATTACTATATAACATGGGTAGGCAGCATGGTGCCCATGGGCATCAATGTGCCCGCAGACGCCGTTTCTTGGCACTTGCCAAGGCACCCTACCCCTCCCAGGTTTTTTTATATATAATTAACACATTTTCTTACTGGCAGCTAGGATTGCTGTGAAATAGGTTTCTGCTTGTTCTGAAATTTGGGTTCAAATGAGTTGTTTAGTGTGTTGGGGCTCAGATCCTACCTCTGCCTTGTACTTAATTTTTTGGGCAGGTTACTTGTACTTTACCATGGCTCCCAGGGCAGTCATTTTGTGCTGGAGCCAAGGACAGTTTCTCAAATTACCAAATATGCACGTGGCCCAAAATGATTGCCTACCCCTACTATACAGCCTTAAAGCATAGCTGGTGCTGTGTGCATGTGTCTCTCTGCCTGCAACCCTTAGACTACCCAAGGGCTGGGTTCATAAATTGTGAAGAATTTTCTCACTTGCCAGAGCCCCCTTCCAGAAAAGCTGGAAACCAGTTTTGACCGGGTGACTTGCCACATCACCTACACACCAGGAGTGTATCATACCAACCCCACATTTATTTCAACACAATAAGTAAAACAAGAGCTTTGGAATAATATGAACAATTCCATTCCACCCAGGCATCCATAGTCTGCTACAGTTTTTGCAACTGAGAAGCTGTAGCAATCCAGCTTTTGCCCACTTGCCCTCCCCAGTAGTAGGTCAGCCAATCTGGACTATGCTTGAGATCACAGCTCAGGGTTGCAATCTGGAGCTTTGAAGTCATTGCAGGGTCAGGATTTTCACTTACTCTTCTGTCATTTAACAAAAAGTTAGTTCTACTTTAGTTATCCCACCCTTGTTATCTTCTCTCAGCAGGTAGTTTGACCAGCTTCTGCTGCTGGCTCTTAACAAATTGACAGTCAAGTTAGTGGCTGGGTTCAGACAACATGATAATCCACACTCAACAGTTGAGTATGGTTTGAGTGTGGGTTGTCGTTGAACCATGGGTTGTTGCTGAACCATAAGTTATTGTGTTGTCTGTACCCAGCCACACTAAGAAACCATGGTTTGTTAACTACAAACAACCCACAGTTCACAACCCAACAACAAACCATGGTCATAGGTTTTTCATGGTTAACAAACCGTGGTTTGTTAGTGCGCCTGGGTTCAGACAACAAAATAACCCAAGTTTCAACAACAACCCATGGTTTAATGACTGACAACCCACATTCAACCCATACTCAGCCCTTGAGTGTGGGTTATTGTGTTGTCTGACCCAGACACCCAGTCACTGAGTCTTCCCTGAAGTGATCCACTTCTTAGCCTAGCGATTCTTCTAGACTTCTTCTATCAACAACTCCATGATTTTAGCCAACAACCAGGAAGAAACCCTCAGCGCTTCTAAAGCTTTCAATGGCTTATGCTCCCCAGGGTTGTTTACTTCTGAGGGAAATTGTTTAGGCTGTTGTAAGGCAGATCCCTCTCCAAAAAGTTCATTCACATTCCAAAGATCCCAACATTCCAAACATCTCAAAGGAGCTGCTTCCTGCTCCCAGGGTTCTTTTGTATTTCCTCCTGGTATGTAAATAGAGCTCTCCTGAGGCTGGTTTGCTTGTAATAACAGTGCTTGCTCCTCTAGGTCAGGGGTGGAGAACCTCAGGCCCAGGGGCCATATCAGGTCCCCCAGAAGGCCACAACCCTTGCCCTTGGCTGTACCCCTTTTCCCCCAGCCTGCTGTTGTGTGGTGTTTTCCTTATTCTAAAAGGTACAAATACCTCTCCTAAGGTCTAAGCTAAAATATGATGGCATTTTTTCATATTTTGGGCCCACCTACCCCCCCCCTTTGCCTCTGGCCCCACTCTTTTCAGCGTTGGCACTGCAGATCACTGGAATGTGGCCCTGAGAACTTCTCTGAAAGAGAATTTGGCCCTTGGAATGGAAGAGGTTCTGCATCCCTGATTTGGTCAGCGTTCCCCAACCTGGTGCCCTCCAGATGTAACTCCCATCAGTCCTAGCCAGGGTGGCCAATGATCAGGGATGAGAGGCATAAGGAACCCAAAACATCTGGAGGGCACCAGGTTCAGGAAAGATGCTCTAGGTGGATACTCAGACTATTTCTCAGAGTCAGAAGCCTACATCTAGAGAAAGAGAGAGAGAGGACCTACTATTAAAATATACTAATGGCACAATCCTATGCATGTTTAGACAGAAAAAAAGTCCTTTAAAACTCTCTGGGGCATGCTGGGAGTTGTAGGCCTTTTTTTCTGTCTAAACATGCATAGAATTGCACCTTATAATGGTTAAAACAGTAATGCACTTTATCTTCTTCACTTCCACTGTGGACAATACGGTGGCAACCAGGGCCCTCAATGACTCTCTTAAGGATTTTTAAAAGTTGACAACTATGAGAGTAGGAACAGGATGGGGAGGCAGGGGGGATGTTTCTCACTATTGCAATCAAATGCAATGTCCCCTGAAGTGAGAGGAGCTTACTGCTGTACTTAGTGCACTTTTCTGTCGATTAATTTGCATGGCCTTTAGCAGTTTATAGTCATCATCCCTAAAATTCAGCACAATTCTGGTTTGATTGCTTTGATATCATTAGATGATTGTATCTTCTCGTCTTTCACTGTATCACTGTGTGGGAGAGTGTCAACAGAAAAGGCTTGATCAGCTGAACAATCCCCAGGCTAAATGCATTTTGTATGGGCCACTGCACAACATGTGCTGATTAAAACTCCCCTAGGAATAGCGTGTGAAGTGACTAACTTACAAAGCTTCACAATATTTATGAGACCAGAAACCTATATCTGGCATTTATGTGTACTTTTATCTGTCAGTTGCTTTTTCCCCCTACAGTGGTTATTGTATCATCCGTATGAATTCCATATGATCACTGCATTTAGAGTATTAATGTCTTTGATACTGTAGTGAAGTTTAGTTCCAATTCTCTGGAATACACTGATGCTTATTTTTATTTTTTTAACTCATTGACAATACAGACAGAACTTTAATTTCCACCTGCCAGGCAAAAAAATTGATCACGATGGAGAGATCACTTGGCAGACAGGATTGAACTCCATTTACATTGTTGTTGAGAACCACCAATCGTTAACTGGGTGTTTGGTGTACAGCTTGCCTCATCGGCTTGAATTGTATCAAGTGATCTGCTCTGAAGGCATTTCAGGGTGGTTTCTGCTTTCTCCTCACGTGGTCTGAATTTTGAGACTTACTGCGGAATCCTATGGGTGGTAATCAGTACATGCATCTCACTAGATTCAGTGCAATGTACTCCCAAGTGTGCCTAGGACTGCTGTCTTAATTAGGGAATGCTATGGTATATGCAGGGGATCCGGCTGTGTGGTGGTAGATTAGAATTGAGAATCCCCTGGTCCATCCATATGAATTTATGGGCTGGAGCCAGAGCAGTTACTCTGCAAATTGAAGAACTCGTTCCATTTGCAGAAGTAAAATCCAGGGGCGGTGTTAGGGGGTGGCCCACTAGGGCTGGAGCCCCAGATCTTTCATTTGGAGCCCAGAATCTCTGGGAGGCCATCCGTCCCACCACCCTGCTGTCCATGGGCACTTGCTGAAATAAAGGT
Source organism: Shinisaurus crocodilurus (assembly GCA_021292165.1). Classification (NCBI taxonomy): domain Eukaryota; kingdom Metazoa; phylum Chordata; class Lepidosauria; order Squamata; family Shinisauridae; genus Shinisaurus; species Shinisaurus crocodilurus. The sequence goes on along the minus strand of CM037879.1, from coordinate 83,206,436 downwards.
ACAGGGGCCCTGACAATCTCTGTTGCATCTGATCCCCCTGGTTTAGCTGGCTTTTTGCCCACATCTGCTTCACCTCCTGCTGCCCCCCCCCCTTGAATCTTTCTGCCTGAGGTTTTTTCTGCAATCAAATGCCCTCCTCTCTTCGGTCCATACATCCTTTTTGACAAATAGAGGTGTCCTTAGGAGACAGGGTCCTTTAAAGACAGACAGACAGACACACACACACACTCACACACACACACAGACTTTAAAGCATATGTAAATTAGCATATGCAAATTTGTGCATTATTTTTGTTTGTCCTGTGGGCCTGAAACACAGAACTTTTTGGTACCTAGCACTGCCCCTGGTAAAATCATATTCAATGGAGAATCCCACCAAAGTCTCCACCTTGGTGGGGGAGGGGATCTTCCCCCGCCCCTAAGGGGGTTCTTCTTCTCTTTCCCCTGGCCTTCCACCACCATGAATCACCTCCCCTACACTTCCCCTGAAGCTTCTCAGTCTAAGAGATACAGTGCATTGCTAAGAGGTCGAAACTGAGGCCCCAGGTGGCTGTTTTTCCTTCAAAATAACAGTGGCCAGCTTAAGCATGCTTTAAAAGAAAAGGGGGGGGGGAGGCTTGCCTGATTTAACATGTAGTTTGGCTCTTAACTGAAGATTCTCCAGTATCAGGATTTGGAAATATCTCTGCCTGAGATCCTAAAGAGATTAATCCAATTAGATTAGAAAGTAAAGGGAAGATGGACCATTGGTACTCGATGAACAGGCCTGTGGCTTATGCTGGCTCAGCTTGTCTGAGCGTGGAAAGCTAAGCAGGGTCAGGCCTGTTTGTTACTTGGATGGGAGACCCCTCCTCTAGTTTCCTGCATTGAGTAGGGGGTTGGACTCGATAGCCTTGTAGGCTCTTTCCAACTCTATGATCTATGAAATCTACTCCATTTGGATGGTATGGTTGGCTGCCACCACACATCCCAAACAAGAGTGAGGCAGTGTGCATGTGGTTAGGTTATGGAGGTGGGGTGTGTGGGAACTGATTAAAAAAAAAACAACAGCAAAAGAAACAAAAAAGGAACTGCAAACCCACCCACCCCTGTACCCAGGATTATCTAAATCTGGGTGAATAATTCAGAATCCAAACATCTTATGTGCCCCCTCAGACTTTATTTCTGCAGGAAAATTTTCCACTTCCCATGGTTGTAACTTATTCTATTATCTCAGCAGTGAAGTGACATCTTGCTGCTCTTCATTCTTTCAGTGTAAAGATTGACTGTAGAAAATTAGGCTGCCATAAGTAGCTAGTAATGCTAATATGGATAATGAAGAGTCTGGTCTTTCCTTCAAAAATGCATTAGTATACAAAATGTTTCTTTCAGAAAGAATTGCACCAATTCTCATAGCTATGTGCCATTGTCTTAAATGTCATTGTTGCTCTCACATGGCAGAGTTCACCCACCTTTAGAAGTTGGATAATTTAGGAGGTAGATCATAGCTGCTTTAGAGGGGATGTGTGGGAAGATTACACTAAAATTGCATTCAAATTGCATTTTACTTAAGCAAAAAAAAAAAAAAAAGATACAGAAATCCTGGGCTGGAGGAACCAAGAAAAGGGGATAGTGGAATTTCTTTAACTTTTCAGAAACTGTAAACTAGTCACAAAACATACCATGACTGTTATGCAAGGGTGCTACCTTGTTAAAGATATCAACAAAGCCCAAGGATATATGATTTCCTTAAAATGATCTGATTTTAAGGAAATCATAGGTTAGGCTGAGAGCCAGTGTGGCGTAGTGGTGAGAGTGTTGGACTGGGAATTGGGAGATCCGGGTTCTAGTCCCCACCTGGCCATGAAACTCACTGGGTGACTTTGGGCCAGTCACTGACTCTCAGCCTAACCTACCTCACAGGGTTGTTGTGAGTTCCTTGCAGGGAAAAAAGGTGGGGTATAAATGTAATAAATAAATAAATAAAATTTGAGAATAATTGTCCTGGTGCTTGTTGTTTGTTTTTGTTTGTTTGTTTTGCCTTCTGCTTCACATTGGCAATTTAAACCATTACTTAAACTACACATATGGGGCATGACCCAGCCAAAGTGAAATGCTTTTAAGGCTTGCAATCTGCATCAGGGCCCTGCATTTACTTGGGAGCAAGTCTGATTGAAATCAATGGAAGTTACCTATGAATAAATATGAATGGGGTTGGTCTGCCATTCATTTTAATGGGAGAGATTTGAGCACAGGCATAATCCACTCATTACATTGGTTTACTCCCAGTTTTTTTTAAAAAAACATATTTGATTTATGTTAGTCTATTAATTGAATGGTAATCCACATATGAGTAAGATAAATAATTCTGAAGCGAGAAGCATCTTTTCTTTGTCTTTAGAGGTGTTCTTTGTTTTTAGATATGATCGATGATCCGTGTGTCATAGCAGGCATTATCTTAGCAGAGGCATTCCTTCCTAGGTGAGAAAAGGGGGGAAATGCTTTCTATCAGCAGTTAACTACTGTCTTATATTAGAAATAATAACTTTTTAAAAAATCTGTTGCCCAGTTAATTGGGGATGCCTGTCTATGTGATTACAAGCATTTTTTATCCATCAATCTCACAAATCAATCAATTAAACATCATAGCCCTCATTCAAAAAAAAAGTGTATTGTTAGGATTAGGTTCATTCTTCCTCTTATTTTTTCTCTATAGATCCAGGTATTCCTATGTTCAGCTGTGATGACTGGGTATAATTTATTTTTTTTATTTCTTTATTAAATTTATACCCCACCTTTTTTCCTGCAAGGAACCCAAGGCGGCTTACATAATCCTCCTCCTCTCCATTTTTATCCTCACAACAACCCTGTGAGGTAGGCTAGGCTGAGAGTCAGTGGCTGGCCCAAAGTCACCCAGTGAGCTTCATGGCCAAGTGGAGACTAGAACCCAGATCTCCCGAGTCCTGGTCCAGCACTCTCACCACTACACCATACTGGCTCTCCTTTGCAACACTATCTTTTACAAAGGGAGCTAGGTAGGATCTAGAACAGTATGTCTTCTATGGGTAGAGGAATGGAACACAGGGAGCTGCCTCATACAAGGTCAGTCTGTTGGTCCATCTAGCCCAGTATTGTCTGTTCTGATTGGCAGCAGCTCTCCAGGGTCTCAGGCAGAGGTCTTCCCCATCACCTGCTCCCCGATCCTTTTTTAAGTGGAGATGCCAGGGATTGAACCTAGAGCCTTCTGCATGCAAAGCATGTGCTCTACCACTGAGCCACAGCCCCTCCTTATAAATGGATCCGCCATTTGTATAAAACAAGGCTTCAGAGAGTAGTGGCTGTTATTGTCCTTAGTTTGTTGGCTGATATTAGAAGCCGCTGCTGTGGGACAGATGCTGCCGTCTGCTTCCTTCTTCCTAACTGTCCACAAGACCCTAGTCCAGCTTCAGTTCCCATCAACCCCGTCCAGAATGGTCAATGGTCAGGAAAGCTGTGGTCCAAAACATCTAGAGGGCACCAGGTTGGGGAACGCTGCTCTAGTGGGCACACCTTAGCAGGAAGAGCTAGTACTCTGTGACATGAGGCCTTTCATGTGCTCAGGGCTGAGTGTTGGGCAAATCAAACACGAGCACATTTGGCAATTTCCGAACATTTTCGGCAACATGCCCACACTCAAATTTGGTGCTTCAAGCAGAGCATGCTCTCATGTTTTGTGAGCAAAAACAAAATTCTCATACATCCCTAGAATACACACCTGACCTGATCCAAAGCTTTGCAGAGCTGCAGTGTGCAGTGCACATGGAAATCTGTGGAAGCAAAGTCTGCTCCATTCACTTCAGTGTGAGGTGATGCACTCAGAGAGGATATGCATTCAGAGCATTCCCTGCTGATACTGAAGGGAATGTGGTAATCCCTTCTCACACTCAACCCCCTGCATTGTACCCAGAAGCCACTAAATTAAGGAGCACCATCACATGGGAGTATTTAATAGACAGTATATTTTACTTAGATGGAGGAGATCTAGGTTCAAATTATTCCTCTACCATGATGCTCAAAATAGCCCACCTCACAGGGTTGCTATGAGGATTAATTACTCTGAGCTCCCTGGAAGAAGGTAAAATGCAAATGTTGTAAGCCAGCCTTCCCCCAACCTGGTGCCCTACAGATGCCCATAATTCCCATCCAACACATCTGGAGGACATCAAGTTGGAAATGAATGAATGAATGAATAAATACATAAATAAATAAGACAGGAAAGACAAAAACTGCTATGCCGAATGACTCATCCTTTCTTCCTTTCCCTCAAGAGAGAAGTCACTGAGAGTGAAAGGGTAACCATTTCATTGTAACTGAGCAGAAATCACAAGGTATGCAGCTATTTGTGATTGCCCCCAAAGAGAAAGACTAACCCCAGGCAAGGTTCCAATTTAGAAATTAAAATAGGCCTTTTCATTTCCGAAAGGCACAATTCTATGCATGCTTAGAAAGAAAAAAGGCCTACAGCTCCCAGCATGCCCCCAGCCAGCCATGCTGGCTGGGGGCATGCTGGGAGTTGAGTTGCAAGCCTTTTTTCTTTCTAAGCATGCATTGCACCCTAATTCTTCTTGTCTCAGAAAAGAAGTGTAGCCACACACCGCCAGTGGAAGCAGCACATCCTTTCATTCCTTTCTCAATCTGGGCAGTATATATTAGTCTTTCATTACCAGCAGTAGTAATGTGCAGATGTTAAATTATACCCAGGAGGGTTCCTTGAATGTAATAGAAACACAGGAAGAATTATAGTTTGAGAAAATTTAATAAAAATATCAACTATAAAGGGCTATGGAATTAAAACAATGTCTTTCCCCGAGTTCACGCCGAGATCTAGGTGCAGGCAGCATTTCATGCAAATCAGATGTAATTTACTGTGTGATTTGTTCCTTCAATAAAAAATAAACCTGAGAATATGAAGAACAATCATTTTTCTACATTTTAGCTACACATTTCTCCATAAATAGAATAACGACCATAATGACTTCTTATATGTGGTGCAAAAGTGATTGCCCCATATGGCAAAACAAATAAAAAGGCCAGCAAAACCACTTCATTGCTATACAACAAATTTCCCATCAAGCTCAGTCTTCTGCTAGCCAGTGTGGTGCAATGCAGTGGTTTGAGTGCCAGACTTGGATTGGAGAGACCTGGGTTCAAATCCCTAAGTCAGCCATGAAACTCATTGGGTGTTTATGGGCCAGCCACTATTTTTCAGCCTAGCCTCCCTCACAGAGTTGCTGTGATGATAAATTGGTAGGGAAGAGGTCTCTGTATGCTTCCTCACTGGAAGAAAGACGGGGATATAAACATTCTGTATATGCAGCAACAATTTTTCTCTCCCTTTATTTTGGCACACCATTGAATGTGTGCATTCTGTTATCTGAGTCAAAAAATAAATAAACCAGAGGGCAGCAGCTCATCCCTCACATTGCAATCCAAGCTCTACAAAGGGACACGTGGTGGCACAAACTTGCGTTACAAAGTGACACAACTACACTCATGTGACCTTTCAATCACCTCCTACGCTGTGCAATTTTGTGTGACACTTGACCAAGTTATAAACACAGTGGATACTACACTGTATTCATTAGGGTGTGCCTCAATGAAAATTATTGCATTTTGAAGAACTACAGCCATAGTACTGCCTCACACAGGGAAGGGGCTCTAGCACAGATCTGACCAAGGTCTTCTGAAGTGGCAAGGAACTGAAGATAAACTTAAGAGCTAATTTACTTCGTTACTGAATACACTTATTAATCGTTCTAAATGCCTTGGACGCTATATCACTTAGAAACTCTTTGGGTTCAGACAACATGATAACCTACACTCAAGGGTTGAGTGTGGGTTGTTGTTGAAATGTGGGTTATCATGTTGTCTGAACCCAGCTGCGCTAACAAGCCAAAGCCATGGCTTGTAAACCATGAACAACCCATGAAGAGAACCCATGGTTTGTTGTTGGGTTGTGAACTGTAGGTTGTTCACCATGGTTTGTTATCTTGACTGGGTTCAGACAACATGATAACCCATGGTTCAACAACAACCCACACTTAACCCATACTCAACCCTTGAGTGTGGGTTATCATATTGTCTAAACCCAGTCACTGTCTCCTTACCTTTATCTCATCATAGCCCCCATGACTGACCTATATTGCTCCTTAATAAAAAATCTATGCACCCTATTTAAATTACAAGACTGCATAAAGAGGCATTTTCAGTAGATGTTTCAGAGTTCTGGAATTTTCTTTTTCCTGGAGATTTTCAAGCTGATTCTTCTCTGTTCTGAACTCCTTTGCTCTGCCCAGCTCCCACCCCCTTCCTGCTGCCCTCTCTGCACCTGTTAATGCCCAACTCTGGTTTAAACTCACCATCTAATATCTCCAATCCTAGCATGGCTCTCCTGACCATGTGTGAAATAAATCCTTAAGACCTACCTGATCCCATTGAAGGTGGTCATAGGCAATGAAGGACATGGCCTGAACTTTTCATAGTAGTGTAGAAGTGTCCTCCAGAAATCCCCCCTTTTTCAACCCATCTATAAAAGGTATAGGATCCCTGTCCTCTAGATCACCTGGTCACTTGATCCTATTTGAAATCCTTCACCTCAGAAAGTCTACCACACACTTCTCTCATGGACTACTTCTGCCCGGTTTCTTCTTCTACCCCTTACGCTTGTAGCCCTTTCATCTTGCAAATTTTAGAAGTGAACTGAATTGCTTCTACACAGCCTTCCTCCACCCTTCTGCTATGTCTCCTGTACTTCAGGGAAATGTATATGCAATTTTGTCTGCCTGCAATTGTATGCATCTATCTCTTTCTTTATATCAGGGGTGGGCAACATGTAGCCCCTGCAACCCCCTCAAATTCAGGGGTACCTCACCAAAATTAAATTTTGCACACAAAAAGGCACCCAGAGCTGCTACAGAGTGCCAAAAAGGGCAAAACTAGCTTGCAAACAAGCTTATTTTGACCCTATGGGTGCTCTGTAGCAGCTCCACATGCCATTTTGTTTTTATTTTTTTTATTCCCCCCTCCCCATTTTCAGCAACCAGGGTACAATGTGCGGGCAAGGTCTGGGGGGCAAAAATGGGCCCTGGACTGGACCTCCCAAATTTGCTCACTCCTGCTTTATACTGACTAATATACACTGAAAGCATAGAGTACAGTAATACCTTGGATTGCGAGTAACTTGGCTTGAGAGCGTTTTGCAAGACAAGCAAATTTTTAAGTATTTATTTATTTATTTATTACTTGATATACAAGCGACGTCTTGCAATACAAGTACTGTAGTACGGCTTAAATTAAAAATCTCTGTACACATTTTTTGGGGGGGGATTTCGTTTTGGTATAAGAGTGTTTTGGATTACAAGCACGACGTTTCCGGAACGAATTATGCTCCCAATCCAAGGCATGACTGTACCTGAGTGGTAAAATGATGATACCTAGTATTTATGAACTAGATAAATACTCAAAGCATTTCACGTAGGGATGCCTGAGGATTTCATTCAGTCTGCATTTTTAAATAAACTGACCTGATTTGCATTTCGCAGACTAATATGCAGATTGAAACACACTTATCCTTCAGATTAAACACTTCTCCAAATGTTGCGATACATTTCTCAGCTCAAAAAAACGTGCCAAAATGCATATCTTAGGATAAAATGCATTCAAAAATGTGTTTAACTGAGTCTTTAAATGTGCATTTTCATATGTTTTTTAATTTAAAAAATTCACAGATTAATGTGGAAACAGGATGGAATGGACCTATGAATGAACAAATGCAAAATGGACACAGCCCAGAATTAGAGGGATCCATTCCTTTACTGCACATCATTCTCTTGTGATGTGGCTGTGCACATGACATGACAAGAAAGCATTAATGAGTTCATTTTTCTTCTTTCTTTCTTTTTCCTTCAAGGATTGCAAAGGAGTAACTCATGTATCACACTCACAGTGAGATGTTCAACGTATTTATATGCATGTTCCCCCTTCACATGTTATCCGAGATACATGACTTATTCACACTTCCTCATAACATGAGAAACTGTTTCCAGTAATCCATGCAACACAGTCAATATTGTCTTGGTTTAGGCTAAAGTATAGTGGCTTGCCTAGTTGACTTCACAGCTGAGATGAGATTTGGATTATGGACTCATGCTCTTAACCCTCTGCACACCATCTTGAATATAAGACTGTAGAATGTGCTGTATTTAAAATGTCTATATCACATGAACAATTAGGCTGATCATCCTTCCCAGCACTGCTCCCTGACCCTCTCTTTCTCTATATAACTATGTATATTTTCATGTTTATATATGTATATATACAAACGCACACAAATATTTTTTTGCATTTGCACACTGCATATATATGTGTAAAAATATGCACAGATACAATACCTGCACTTACATTGAAAAGCAAAGAAACATGTATATATGTACGAAGCTGGAGTTCTACCATTATGTTAGGTAAGTTAAATGTAATTTTCCCCCACTGTTTTTTGGTGGCACCCATAAACTGTGTGATCTTTATTTGCAGCCACAACCCTTCACTCACTTCACAGAGCTTGTGTCTTCCTAGTTAAATACAAATGGGAGAATAATAAATTCTTGATTACATTTCTTGGTTTTTGACATTGTGTTTAACTTTGTCATTTGTATATATTAATACATAATCAGCTTTGCAATTAATTGTTGTCAAGGGAGCTATTTATTGGTGGCCGTGCTAGATGTTTATACCCAGTGTAGCAGATGTCAGTTCTCTCCTTAATATAGAGAACTTGATAAACTTAAAATTATTCTGAATAGACTTATATATAAGTCTAGCTCAGAATCATTTGCTGCTTTCCGTGGCTTTGTAGCACATAAGTGGTTGAGTTGTGTCAAGCCAGGCAGTAACAAAATAAGCAAGCAAAAAGTAAGAATAGAAAATATTCTATTTTCAGTAATAGAAGAATTTAAAAATGTAAAATGGCTAAAAGGACACACATCAAGGAGAGAGAACAAAAACTATTGTATCCTTCTGCCAATCTAGTATCAGTATGTTGAGGTCCATCACTTCTTCTGCTTCCAAACCATGTGTCCCAATTGGATTTTATCTACCTTATTTTCCTGTTCTTGCAACTCCAAGATGTGATAGCTCTTGTGACAATACCAGTTCAGCCTGAGGTCATTCTTCTTTTCAGGTTCTTCCTCAAACATTGCCTGAGCATTCTGAAAAGCCATCTTGAAAAAAGCAACAATCTAAAGTGCTCTAAAGCCCTCGTAGTCACCAGGAGAGGAGCTCCACAGAGAATGTGGAGATCGATAGGACGTTATACTCTGAGTATTATGTAATGTTCTTCCTCTTGGATTCTCACTTTTAAAAGTTCGCAACTGCCAAAAAGCTCACAATGAATGGTAAACAATTACAGCGCTCTGCTGTGAGAAGAATGAAGCAATTTAAAGATACCTCTTCTTTGCTCGCTCATCCTTCACAGTTTCCTTGGCTTCAAAGCAAGGTCATCCTTCTCAGCTTGCTGTTTTAGCTACAGACATTTAGAGAGAAGTCTCTCATTTTGTCCTGCTATCCATAAAGCTAATAATAGATAGTACTAAGCTAGAGAAACAATTCACAGTATTGCCTTAATTTTCGTATTACTGATTATGACCATGCATTCTGTCAAATTCAGCCAACTACCCTTCATCATTTGAAATTATGTATTCCACTTCCAAAACTATGTCTTTAGTTCTGGAATTTCCTTGTGCAATTTTTCCCCTGTATCAATACAAAAACTTCTACTTCCAATTGTTTTAGTTTGGTGTATCAGTCACATGCTACACTACATGCCATTCTTTGCATTTAGTATACAGTTTTAGCGTTACAAGAATCAGGGACTGTTCCGACCTTTGTTCCCTGTGACTATTCTGTGGTGATCATTTACAATTTCTAATTTGTGCAGTGCAATCCTATACATGTCTACTAGCAAGTGTTCATTGGGACTCACTCCCAGGAATGCATGTACAGAATTGCAGCCAAGATGTATTTGCTACATTGTGTTAACACCTGAGTGCTGAATTAGGGTCAGACATACATTTTACTACTACAGTAATACCTTGGATTGCAAGTAACTTGGTTTGAGAGCATTTTGCAAGACAAGCAAATTTTTAAATATTTATTTATTTATTTATTTACTTGATATACAAGCAACATCTTGCAATACAAGTACTGTAGTACGGCTTAAATTAAAAATCTCTGTACACATTTGGGGGGGGATTTCGTTTTGATATAAGAGTGTTTTGGATTACAAGCACGTTTCCGGAACGAATTATGCTCCCAATCCAAGGCATGACTGTACTACTACTATTATTATTATTATTATTATTATTATTATTATTACTATTTACACAAACCCAGGGCAGGTTCTGCAGATTTAACTGAATTGTTCAAAGTGTTATATTTTCTTGCCATTTGTACTGATCTGGTAAACTCCTAATGTTTGTGACTGCTTTTGATTTTTTTTAACACTTACGGTATTAAACATTAATAAAATACAGTAATACCTTGGATTGCAAGTAACTTGGTTTGAGAGCGTTTTGCAAGACAAGCAAATTTTTTAATATCTATTTAAATTTTTTTTACTTGATATACAAGCGACGTCTTGCAATACAAGTACTGTAGTACGGCTTAAATTAAAAATCTCTGTACAAATTTGGGGGGGGGGATTTCGTTTTGATATAAGAGTGTTTTGGATTACAAGCACGACGTTTCCGGAACGAATTATGCTCTCAATCCAAGGCATGACTGTACCTGAGTGGTAAAATGATGATACCTAGTATTTATGAACTATGTTTAAGAGCTGGAAATCTCACCATGCTACAGGCCAAAAACGGTATCAAAATTCCTGGTCTGAACAGTGAGCAAGAAACTCATCAGCCCTGATATGTCACCAAAACTCCAAATATGGGGGAGGAGCCTTCGCCGGCTATGGAGCAGTAGCTTTTCTGCCGAGCTCCCGGAATGATTTGAAAACATCTGCAAAATACACAGGAGAGACAAAGCGTGAGTTTAAATTCCTTTGCTGTTTGCTTTCTGGAAGGTATGCAGATGTAGAGCTAATAAAGAAATAAAAAGAATAGCTTTTCTTCGATGTGCTTTGCCCTGGATTGTTTATGAGCTCCAGACGGGTGAAAAAGTCCCTACCCCCTCTTTGGAAACGCGATCGGGCGCATCCCTCGGATAACAGTTTGAAAAGGCTAATTAGGATCCTTGACACGAAAGATATTGAAATGTCTTATCAAGTTGAGCAACTGGATCCTGATAAGAAGCTACGAGGTAGTGAAAGTTCCGAGACAGCGAGGGGGAAGGGCGGAAAAATGGCGGACTCAGCTGGCAAATTCCCTGCTGGTGCCAAGCCAAAAACAACATCTCCAACTAAGCTTAAAGGGGCAGAACCAGATTGGGAGAAAATTTTATTACAGTTTCAAAGCTCTATGGAAGCAGGCCAGCAGAAACATACAGAAGCAATTGAGAAATTTCAAAAACTGCATCAAGATGATATGAAGCACATGAGAGAGACCATAGATCATTTGGGGGTTCAAGTTAAAGAGCTGCAAGTTAGAGTGGATAAGGTGGAAAAACTCCAGGTGAAGGATGGAAAAAGTTTTGAAAAGTATGAAATGAAATTTAATGAGATGGAAATACAGATGATCAACATGCAAGACAGGCAACGTCGTTCCAACATTCGGATCAGAGGCTTCCCTATGGAGATGGGGGAGACTGGATATAAGTTAAGAGGCAGTATTTTGGAATGGATGAATGAAGTTGTCTCTGGAGAAACAATTCTTTGGGATGATATGGACATTGAGATTGTGCATAGAGTGGGAGCATTAAGGCGTGGTATGACATCCAGAGATGTTGTACTGAAATTTGCAAATTTATACAAGAAGGATGTCTTCATGAAAGCGATCAGAAAGAAAGGTCAAGTAGCTTTTAAGGGGGCTACTTTGCAAATCTACAATGATCTTTGTCAGCAAACAATTAAGTGGAGGCGAAGTGTTAAACCGTGTACAGCAGTCTTGATCAGAAAGGGATTACAATACAATTGGGGTTATCCAGTTTTTCTTACTTTTGTGTGGAACAGTAAGAGATACAAGATCTCATCATGTGATCAAGGCATGGGCCTGCTGGGAGAGTTGGGGCTTCATGATGATGCGGAGGGTCCAGAATTGATGGGTCAACTGGAAGAAGAAGGAGCCAGCGGAGGAATTGTATAAGAGGTCGTTTCAACACGAGAAGAAAAAAAGAAATAGAAAATGTTTTATAAAGAAGTTATCCGGGAGGGAATGAGGGGCTGCTGTTCGGGTTGGTGATGGGTCCTTTCCCCCCCCCCTGGGATAGGTGGGTAGGTTTAGGGTGGGGCAAGTTGCCCTGGCTTAGCAGGGGGGATAGTTTAGATGAATGTGGGGGTGGGTTAAGGGGTATGTTATTGTGTATTATTTTCACTTTTGGGGACCAAAAAAGAAAAAATGATGTTAATAGATGGATTATAAGTTAAGAATTTCAACTTTAAATGTTAAGGGGCTAGGTTCAGTTACTAAGAGGAGGCGAATAGAAGCACTTCTTAAGAAGGATAAGGCAGATATTATATTCTTGCAAGAAACGCACCAGGCAAGGAAAGGAGTCAATGAATTGAAATTGAGGTGGTCTAGAATATATGAGATAGCATGTGGATCATCTAAATCACGAGGAGTAGCAATTATAATTTCAAAGAATTGTGGTTTTAATGTTTTAAAGGTGAAAAAGGATGATACAGGTAGATATATTATAATGCATGGGACCTTGGGAGGGGAAGAATATGTTATTGTTAATGTTTATGCTCCCAATCAAAATCAAGGAGAATTTTATATAGAATAGACAATAAATGTTCTCCAATGTGTTGGCGAGGATGTCAGGAATTGGGTACATATGCTCATATGTGGTGGAGTTGTAAAAATGTAATGGATTTTTGGAAAATGATTTTTGAGGAAATATCAGAAATTGTTGGAGCTGATTTAGAGGTATGCCCTAAACTAGCTTTGCTAACAATAACGGAAAAGGTGATCGGTTCTCAAAATGTTAAAGAATTAATCATAAATTTGTTAACGGCAGGTAGACTAATGATAGCAAGGAAATGGAAAATCCAGCAAGTTTTCACTATTACTGAATGGTATAACGAAGTATGGGATATGGCTTTGAATGATATGTTGACTTGTAATATTAAATGCAAAAGGGGTCAATTAAAGAAAAATAATTTTAAGGATATTTGGGGTTTATTTTTGGAATATGTGTTTAAAAGGGGGAAAGGGAGTTTACCCTGTCAAGATATGTTGTATTTTTGGAATAATGAACAATTATAGAGTTATTGGATTGTTTGGTCCCATGGTGATGGGAGCACAATATTAGTTATGTGTGTGTGTTATTTTCTTTGTATTGTTTTAAAATTTAATAATAATAAAAAAAAAAATTAAAAAAAAAAAACTCCAAATATTGTAGCAGGAAGGTCTTAGGGGAGAAATGTTGGGCATGAGGAAATATACTCAGCTCCCTAACCATCTTCCTTCTGGTCACATGCAGAACAAAGTGAAAGCCATGGGCCTGGTAATGCGTGATAGAGAAAAAATCGAGGGCCCCTTCTTTCTTTCTTTCTTTCTTTCTTTCACCCCGTGCTCTGGTGCTCACACACACACACTGAGCCATATATGGGAGCTACTTTTCTGTCATGCTAACTCACATGATGGCTGTGGTACTGGTATGAATAGTGCCGCCATCTAGGTGGGCCTGATCACATAGGTCTTTTTCAGCCAATCAGAAAAAGACAAAAGGCAACCATTTATTTATTTATCATACTTTTATACTGCTTAATATACTAAAATCCCAAAGTGTTTCACAAAACAATAAATATTTTTTTTTAAGTGGGTTGGATCCAAATTTAGTGATGCTTATGGTAGACTTATTAAAATCAATGGGACTTAAAGGAGTCATGACTATTTTAAGTCCCACTGATTTCTATTGGAAATTGTAATACAGTAATACCTTGGATTGCAAGTAACTTGGTTTGAGAGCGTTTTGCAAGACAAGCAAATTTTTAAATATTTATTTAATTTTTTTGGACTTGATATACAAGCGACGTCTTGCAATACAAGTACTGTAGTACGGCTTAAATTAAAAATCTCTGTACCAATTTTTGGGGGCGGATTTCATTTTGATATAAGAGTGTTTTGGATTACAAGCATGTTTCTGGAACGAATTATGCTCTAAATCCAAGGCATGACTGTATATACTTACAATCCCACCCCCTGAACAAACATTCATTTTTCTATTACAAGAGAAAGCTGTCTTATGGACTACCTCTAGATGTCAGTCATGAACCCTTCCTTTACATGGAAAAGCAATCAAAATTTTGATTGCCTCAAACTGAGGAGAGTTTTATTATCCCTTCAGTTGTGTTACAAGCAACTTTTCAGTACTTCCAGAGATGTATATAAGAACATAAGAAGAGCCATGCTGGACCAGAACAAGAGTCCATCTAGTCCAGCATTCTGTTCATACAGTGGCCAACCAGCTGCCCATGGGAAACCCACAAGTAGGACATGTATGCAACAGCACACTCCTGCCATGTCTCCCGGCAACTGGTGTACATAGGCATACTGCCTCTAATACTGGAGGTAGCACATAGCCTTCAGGACTAGTAGCAATTGATGGCCTTCTCCAAGAATTTGTCCAATCCCCTTTTAAGCCATCCAAATTGGTGGCCATCACTACATCTTGTGGAAGTGAATTCCATAACTTAACTATGCACTGTGTGAAGAAGTGCTTCCTTTTATCTGTCCTTGAATCTCCCACCAATCAGCTTCATGGGATGACCCTGGTTTTAGTATTATGAGAGAGGGAGAAAAATAACATCTTTAGTGTTTGCTATTGTAGAGCTACTTACCGTCATCAAAATCAATCTTAGCAGAATGAGAGGTTCAGGGACAAGTACATGGAGACCTTGGAGCAAATGATATGCTATTGATTTACTTGGAAACTATTTTCTTGGCTCTTCTTAGCTACAGGTGCAAAATGGTTATTATGAATGTGGCTTTATGATCTTAATTTTAAATGATTAAGTGGTTATTCCATGGTTGATAGAGCCTAGTGTTTATAGGAGATGTGTTAGTTTCTAGCCCTTTTATGTTCTGTGAAGCTTGGGAATGTTTAGTCTCCATTTCAGCCCTACCCCCAAAGGAAATTAGTCATGTCTAAGTCATCCCTGAAATCACTCAGGTTATCACGCAAGTTAGTCCCACTGATTTCAACAGGACTTAAGTGCCGCTGACTTTCTCTGGACTGGGTCCATGAAGAGTTGTACTGAGTAAATATGGGTTCATTCAAACACATGCATAGTCATATTAGGTGTATGGACAGCATTAAGAGTTGTTTGGCTATCTATAGGCTGAAAGGTTAGACTACAGTCCAACTCTATTAAAATACATTGGAGTTTTGCCACTGACTTCAAAGGGTTGTGGATTATATCCTCTTTGAACATGGCCTGAAGCTAAACTTCTACAGGCTTACCTCTTTACTCATCATTCCATACACACAGGTCACAAACCAACAAACCCAACACAGGAGAAGCAGCTTCTATGCTTTTGAGTGTGTATGAAGAGAACCCCAAGAAGTGAATTATGGGAAGCAAATATACAAGGGGGGGGTATGGATACTTTTCCGTTTGAAAGTGCCTTCCTAACCCTATGCTGGAGATTATTTTTGCCTTTGTTACTTTCTTCATCATAAACACCTATCTCAGCCCATTTCTCACTTCTGATTCTTTTGCAACTGTTAAGACCTGTAAACAAAACAACATCAGCCACTGCAGCAAAAAAAAGAAGATACGCTAAATGGCCCCAGTCCAGAGAAAGTTGGTTGCACTTGTTCCATTAAAATAAATGGGGGTCAGATTAGGTGCTATTGTCCCATTATTTTTAAGAGTTATCCATGGCTACCTTTTTCTGGATCAGGGCAAATGAATACCTTGTAATGTTTAAAATTCCCATTGTACTTTCCTGCTGAATGCATCTTTTTTAAAAATTTCTGGCAGCACTCCCATGCCTTTGACAGGTTTAGGGGAGACAGAAATTCAAAAAGGTACATCTGTTCCCCGCAGGGACATGCACTGATGGAGAGGTAAGTCCAGTTGTATATTAAGCTGCCTTACACTAGGTCAGAGTATTTGTCCTTCTAGGCCAGTGTCTACTTGGACTGGCAGTGGTTCCCCGGGGTCTTAGGCAGGCGTCTTTCCCATCACCTGTTACCTCACCTTTTTAACACTAAAACCACAGACAAATAGATGTAGTGTATAAAATGTATTTTTAACATGAGAAGCAGCCCCTACAATTGGAGTGAATGAAGTTACGCAGAACAGAACATGTTTGTGAATGGAAATTATCTGCAGTAATACCGCTGTTTGTTTTATAACTTCTATTCGGTATAGAGTCCATCACTGAAGCTGAAATTCCCATGCCACCACCAACACCTTTGAGCTAATGTTTTACCTAATAACCATTGCTGTCTATGAGCCATGGAAACATTCCTGGCATTCACATCAAACTCAGGCATGAAAATTATCTTGACAAATCATCCCATAAGAATCTAGATTAACTCAACCCACTTTCATTTGCATCAGCATGAAACTGCTTTTATCTTGCATCTTGTTTTATTTAATGTTACAATCAGTTGGAGATGGTAGAGTTACTAGTGGGTAACCTAAAGCCAATTCTTTGGCCTATTATTCATTAAGAAGGATGACTGTATTGTTTAGTCATCCAACAGCACATACCTATGAAGTGTCACAAGAATGAAAAGAATTTTGCACTGGGGCAAAAACAACACTGTTCAGTAGAAAAGAGTTTACAACAAAGCACACATCACGCTCTGTTATAGGTTTAGCAGGAGAAGAGAAAATTGGGAAACTGTCTGTTGTCTTGCCCCTAATGTGGAAGATAGCAATACTTAAAGGCTTAAAATATACTGCCCTATTACTCCTATGAGCAAGAATAAAGAGAAAATAAAATTACATTGTATATCTCATGTCTGGACAAGCGAAAACTTCTGAAGAGAGGAAAGCTGTTTGGGAACCGAGCATAAAGGTAAAATCCACCCTACCCCCACCCCTAACTCTTCTATGAATTTCAACATCCAGTATTCCCTAAATCAGAAGTGAGCAACTTCTGGGGGTCATGCCCCCAGAACCCACGGAGGACTCCCCACCACCAAATTTGTCACCAAAATCCAGCAGTGCAGAAGTAGGGGGGGCGGGGAATGGTGCTTTGTCACCAAAATTCGGCAGTGCGGTGGCAAAAAAAAAAAAAAAGGACCTATTTAGCTTTGCTTTAAAGCTAAGTAGGTGCTTGTTGCCTATATTTTGCTGCTGCCGCCTCCACAACAAATTCTGTAGCAGTGGCAGGGCAGAGTGGGGGCCATACAGAAGGGCAGGCTTCATGTTGACCACCCCCTCCCTAAACCAACCTTGCCCAACCTGGTACCTTCCAAATCTGTTGGACCGCAACTCCCATCATTCCCAGCCAGCATGGCCAATGGCACCGGGTTGGGGAAGGCCACCCCAAATGATCTTGCCCCAATCCGACTAGGGGCTTCCATGCACCCATCCTGTTGTGTACTGCCTCTTTAAGAGGCAAGCCCAAAGGCCTCAGTGTTAGTAGGCCATGTCACAGGAACACTTTTACTTTGAGGCAGAAGCCATTAGGAGCAGTTTTGGCCTGCATAATCTCTTGAAAGGTCAGGACAATCCTGGCCCTATATGACTGTATCAGTTAGCAAGGGCAAGCATTCAGTTAAGGGAGCAATCCTATGCATATTTAGACAGAAAAAGTCCTACAACTCCTAGCATGCCCCAGCCAGCTATATTGTTCTGTCTAAACATGCATAGGATTGTGCCCTAAATTGTTTATGCTCCTCTTACAAGTCAAAGACGGTTGCTCTTTATTTCTGTAAGTTATAACAAATAGCTGTTGGGTTTGAAGACATCTGGTGCATGTTGCTGTTTCCCATATACAAAACATCCCTAGCTGGATGAGGAATCCTGTGCACGTGTACATGTTGCTTCTTTTGATCCAGCACCGGAGCCCTTCTATAAAAGGTAAACTCCCAGTGATCAGCTGTTCAGGAAGAACTGGCGGCTCACAAAAGCTCCACTGGTGGCTCACAAAAGCGCAGACGGCAAAGCAGGAGGAGCAGGAAATGGCATGCTTCCATACATACCACCGCCAGGAAGAACTGCCGCCAAGCTCCCACCCTTTGCTGTTGCCAGCACTGTGTGTCAACCCCTTCCCTCCCTATCCTGTTGCCGCCACCTACTCTGTGGACCCTCCCAGAGTGAGCCAGCACACGGCCAGACTCTTTGAAAAGCTGGGTCAGCTGGAAAAACAGCTGGCACATCTCTTTGGAGAGGTGGCCATGCCCAAATGCTTGGCTCTGAGGGGGTCCTTCCTTAAAGCCAGGCCTTGTAAAAGGAAGGGTGTCCCTGGAGAGCGCCATGGTACAGTGATCTCCAGGGACATCGCTCTCTCACAAGGCCTGGCTCTAAGAAAGGACCCCTCAGAGCCAGGCCTTTGGGCATGGCCACCTCTCCGAAGAGCCATGCTGGCTGCTATTCCAGCCGATGTGGCTCTTCAGAGAGCTCAACTGCGCTACAGAACAGGCAGCAGTGGCAACGTGATAGAGAGGGAGACAGATGTGGTGGTCATGGGGGGAAGGGTGGCTCTCATGCTGAATTTATTTTGCCAAAGTGACTTCCACCTGAAAAATAGTGAAGACCACTAGCTTTAGACATGCAGCAGCCCTGTTCAAGGGGTGGAGAGAACCTAATTAACACAGGAGAGATTCATCACAGTCCAAAGCTATAGGTTCCAGTGTGATTCTGATTATGTATCTTTCAAACCTGCTTAGCCCCTTTTGAAGTCCAAAGCCTGGAGGTCTAATTAGTATACAGCCGTTACCACACATTCCAATAGTTTTGAGGTCTGTCTCTGGTAAATCATAGCCCTCAAAAACTCTTGGTTTCCAAACAGGTTTAATACTTCTGATTTTAATCTTTAAATTCTCCCCTCCCCCTTTGTGTGCCTGAATGCTCCATCTTTATCATATCACACTTGAGGTAATGAAGCCTCTGACTACTATGAGCTGAGCTAGGGTAATACCTTGGAACGATCAGTTGCTCAGATCAGATAACTTATGCTGTTGCTTGGAACGATCAGTTGCTCAGATAATACAGGCCAGTGGCTTACGCTGGCTCAGCTTGTCTGAGTGTGGAAAGCTAAGCAGGGTCAGGCCTGGTTATTACTTGGATGGGAGACCCCTCTTCTAGTTTCCTGCATTGAGCAGGGGGTTGGACTCGATGGCCTTGTAGGCTCCTTCCAACTCTATGATTTATGAAATCTATGAAACTTAAATAGTTTGCAGGCCAATCTTTGTGAGGGAAGGGAAAGTTGTTAGTTTGGCTGGTTTTGAGGACCAAACTACACATTTCAATAACACACTTTTTGAAAAGCGTACTTAAACTGGCAATTTGTATTTTGAAATAAATGTACCTTAGGACCCTGACCCAGAAGGTGCTCCCAATCTGGATCAGGCCTCCACACCAGCTCCCCAAACCCCAGGGCTGCTATACACCTCTGAAGGTGCTGTTTACTGCAAACAACACCCTCAGGGACAAAATATCAGCCAAGAGGTAATTTTTGGCAGGAAACCAGTACCAATCTGGATCAGGAGCACACATTCCAGATTGTGGCTGGTTTTTTCTTCAGAATAAAAGTGGCCAGTTTATTCACACTTTTAAAGACGTGTGTTCATGATGATGTGCAGTTTGACCCTAAAAGAACCTCACCCAAGTTGTCTGAGGATTGGGAAGGGAAGAGCCCTAGGATGTCGGGAAGCTGAGAACATAGAGAAAATTAAGCTGAAGGAAGGGTGTAAGGCGGGCAATGGACAGAGAGAAGAACCCTAAAGAAGATTAGGTGAAACTTGAGCCTTGAGGAAAAGGGCAGAGAAGATGGGGACTTCAGAAAGGAGTGGGCTAATCAGAGAGCTCTGGAGAGGCATACACATAGGGAGAGGCAGAGGAGTGCTGGGGAGTGTTCAAAAGAGAAGATTACTAAAATAACTGCGGCAAAGCAGGCAGTGACCTGCAATGCCTGAGGAAACAATAACAAACCTGTACTAACAGTGGGCAGTGGAGACATGTGGTTCAAGAAAAGGAAGCTAAGGAGAAATAGAAATAGAAGTTCAGAATCAGAACGTGAAGCTTTCCATCACTGCATCTCCAGGCCTGGAAAAGGGTTTCCTGTCAAATGTCTGTTGTGCAAACCTTTCCAGATCAAGAAGACTCCCCATCTTACATTAGTATTTTAATCAAGGCTGCAATTGTAAACATACTTTGTAAATCATATTGATATTTGTACTCACTTCTGAGTAAATATGTTTAGGCTAATCTGAAATAGAGATTTTCTATTTAGAATGATTTAATATATGAGGCAGCGCTTGTCCCCTCAGAATCTACTCTGCCCCTTCTTTGCCACATCCCAAGTTGTTTGTTGTTTCTGATGCCACCACTGCTTGATGTTCATATGTCCTTACAAATCTGCCACTGGGACTTCTATATCAAGACAGGGGACCCCTAGAACATATATGTTCTAGAGCAGCCAGTATGTAGGCAAGGCTACTAAATGGATGGATATTTTTTTAAAAAAACCATGTTGAAAGAAACACTGATTTTCTTTCATTACTACAAGGGAGACTATGAAAGTACATGGTGTCTTAACAAGCCATGTTCTGAAATCCATCACTATTCCATAAATGTATTCATTTTATTCATGCTCTTCCCTGAAAGAATTTACTGCACAAGAATGTCATGCTGACTATGAATCTTAAAACTGGATCATTCCCCCCAATTAAACTGTTCAGGACA
Organism: Shinisaurus crocodilurus; assembly: GCA_021292165.1. NCBI lineage: Eukaryota > Metazoa > Chordata > Lepidosauria > Squamata > Shinisauridae > Shinisaurus > Shinisaurus crocodilurus. The sequence continues at coordinate 83,185,444 of CM037879.1, read as the reverse complement.
TGGGCTCAAAGAGCTGCGACAGCTGCGACAACTAGATTTATTTCCTGATTATGGTCCGAGTTCTTGAACAAAATGTGAAAGGACAGGGGGCTGGAATAACCTTTACTTGAATTTACCTCTTTTTATTTATAATAATATCAGAGTGTGAACCACCAGGCTTTATACTGGCATTAAATTTAAGTGACTCTATTTCTATAAAAGCAACAAAGACTCTGCCTCTCCTTCTCTCTCTTCCTCCAACAGACTAATACCTCCTTCTCAAGATATAGTCAATGTTTCCCTGGACAGCTATTGAAAACAGTTTGGACACCTGCCCTCCTTACGTATCTCTAAGCTCTGGCTGAGAAGTTATTGAAACTGCAGTTTGGTTTAGACGGGCATGGCAAACCTCCTAAATGTGGCTGGATGAAGTTCCCTTGGCACAATTCTTTATTAATCGTAGTCCATCCGGTGTGAGCAGAAGCAAGATTCTTCCTACTGCAGAACATTACAAAATACAGATGATTCCTAGCCAACTTCCCTACTGTGGCCCCCAAAATTCACAAACCAATCCATCCAGTCTCTAGTACTGTCTGTCCGTTTCACAGATCCCCTTGGAACCTGAACACTTCCAGTGCGTGTGTGTACATGCTAACAAAAAAAAATTAAAAGACACTCTTTCCCAAGGCAATAGGATCAGTACCTTTACCAGGTACCAGAAAATAAGAGACTGTCCTTGAACAATACGGACTGTCTCTAGAAAGTATATTTTTTCAAACTGACAGTGAAATTAAGGCTGCAGTCCTATACACACTTGCCTGGGAGGAAGTCCCAGTGAACCCAGTGGGACTTACTTCAGGGTAGACATGAACAGGATTGTGCTGTTAGCCTTTTTAACCCAGTTGGCCTGCTTTCAATAGAAAATCAGAATATTACAGATTGGGATGGGTGAATCTATCACTTTTGCTTTCTCCCACACTGGATTTTTTTTAAATCTCATGTTCTTTCTGTCCTGAATACGGAGAAATGTGCAAATTTTGATAAATTCTGAAGCAAACCAAACTGCACTCCAATAGGTACAGCTATTCCAATATGCACAGCTATTCCCTAGCATGGATAGGTCTATGTTGTGCCTCCCTGCCACGTAGCTGTGGAAGATGAAGAGTCTGTCGGGAAAAAAGAGGCGGCAGCCGGCAGCCCCAATTCAGCACCATCGATGTGGTTGAATACACAGGGATCCCAACCCAGACTTCTTAGAGCGAAGTACTCAAAAAGCCCTGGGCCTGGATGGATCTGTCAGTTTCATTTCCTCACACAGTCAATTTTTTAAAAAATCTTACATTCTTTTAATCCCAAAGATGAAGATTATTTGCAGATTTTGTTAAATTCCCACCCATCCCTAATTACAGAGCTAGTTTTATCTGAACCTAAAATGTTGCATCCTTCCTAGGCCTTGTTTTCATTGTGGTGGCCATTTTATTTTCCCCATCATGCCATGTTTTCTCATGTTGAGGGTGGGGAATCAAAATGGCCACTGCCATAAAATAAATGGCTGCCTCATTTGCCAGGGATATCTCCTGGGAAAATTGCCTGCTGGGAAATTTAGTGGGTATGTTCTGAGCAAGCAAGGGAAAGAAAAGTAAATTGGGATATTTTAAAGTAAGTAAATGGTTTAAAGCAAAGCAAGCATAGATCTCTTATTTTGTGTGCATGTGCTTCTTCCTGCCTGTATTGTTTTGTGTATTGCAAGTGATTTTACTTCTGGTTTGAGTTTTGTTTCACTTTCTCCTTTCCTCCAAATTATCTTTAAATGAATTCTCTTTTAGCTTTACAAAGATGTGTTACTGAATATCCGCCACAGAGGTTTAAAAGTCTCATGCTGCAATTTGGGGAGGGAGGACCATAGATTAACAATGCACTCCTCTGCATATATTTTCAGAATTTCTATTTCACTCCCAGTTAAGTGCGTATAGGATAGCAACCTTGATCCCCAGCCAAGAAACATGTTGGTTTAGGAGAAAAATAGGAGGGGGAGAACAACATTCACTTTCTCTTGAAAAGGTCTAAAGCAGGGATGTTGAAGAGTCCTTGGTCTCGAGTCACGAGTCGAGTCACGAGTCTTTGGACTCGAGTCCGAGTCCGAGTCCTTGGTCCAAAATGGTGACTCACGAGTCACAAGTCACGAGTCACTCCCAAAGCTGACTCCACGAGTCCCTATTAAAATCAATGGGGGAATTTCCCAACAAAATAAGGCTACTTCAGATGTATGGTTTAAATAAATTCTAGGCACAAGTGTGCCTTTTTATTTCAAAACTCTGCAACTGATTTTGGCAAGAACAGACCAGGCAGAAAAACCCAAAATAACCACGCAGGCAGAGGAGGCAGGGAACCCCAAAGCAGGCAGGCAGAGGTCTTTGTCTTGGACAATTCAACTGTTGAACTGGTCAAGAAGAGACCAGGCAGGCAGAGGAGGCTGGGAACCCCAGACAGGCAGGCAGAGGCAGCCAAACCCAAAATGTCTGAAAGGTTGCATTTTAGAAAAATGATTTTAAAAAATAAACTTGCTGTACTTCCTAAAACTTATCCATGTTGCATTTGAGGAACATGATTTTTTCTAAATGTTTGGCCCCCATTCTGGAACGGTGAGGTCTCATCACAATTCCACCCTCACTGAACACCCGCTCCACTGGTGATGAACTTGCTGGAACTCAGAGCAGCCACACAGAGTAATCTCAGGTCCTTCTTCTGCCTCTCCCAAGTACGCAACACATCAATCAAAATGAATCTCAACAGTCGACACACTGTTGGGGCTGCACTCCTGGTAGCTGTCCATTGTGGCCGAGCAGCGGCACACCTCACTTCCATGCGCTCTTCGCCGGCAGTCACGCTCCTCTCCACTCCTTCTGGCACAGCCCAGGGATGTTGAAGAGTCCTTGGTCTCGAGTCCCAAGTCGAGTCTCGAGTCCCATTAAAAATATTGGGACTCGAGTCCGAGTCGAGTCAGAGGGGGGACTCAGTCTGACTCACGAGTCGAGTCCTCGAGTCCGAGTCTCCATCCCTGGTCTAAAGTGTTCAGAGCCAGTATACCTCAGACTTCAAGACTGAAGAAGGGAAAGATGGCGGGGGAGCGAGTGTATTTATACAAGAAAAAAGGAGGAATCTTTTCTTTCCGAAAATTAGAGCTTCTCACAAGGATCCAAAGGTATGCTGTTTAAAAGCAGCAACAGAGGTTTAAAAGTATATCATGCCTTTCTTTCTTTCCAGGGGTGGGGGAGAAGGGAAGGGTGGAGCGATTGAAGTGCCATTGTTATTTTCTTGGCATCATTCTTCATTCAGTGCACATTAGTAAAAGGATTCTGTTTCCATCTTTGTTTCTGCTTGGCTCCTGTTTAGACACAGGCATACGTGAGCACTGAACTAAAATGGTAGCAGGAAGGCAACAGTGGCACAGCAATGGAGGCCACGGGCATGGGGAAGCAACTACAGGGAGAACTGACCATGCCTACTACCCTTGATGCTGCCCCTGACAGGTAACCCATCCTCACCTATAACAGCAAGCCCTAAGGATCTGAATTGTGCTATATAGATGTAGGTTTGGATCCAGGATCTGCCTTCTGCAAGAGAAACAGACTTTCTGTGAGAAAGACTCCCTCGCAGAAGGTCCCTCTGCCCAATTTTTGGGGATCCCCTGCTTCACACCCACACCCACAACACAGATCAGCCGATTCAACAGGACCTCCTGCAATCTGTGTGGCATTTTCAGGGGGCTGCCATAGGTAGGAGGGGCAAGGAAGTATTTAAAGCCTTAAACAGTTTGGCTTGAAGGACCATCTCCACCCATATCAGCCTGCTTGTACTTTAAGATCAGCAACAGAGGCCCTTCTCACTTTCCCATCTTTGAGGGCAGTTAAGTGGGCGAGCACATAAGACAGGGCCTTTTCTGCAGTGGCCCCATACCTCTGGAATGTGTTGCCACTGGGGGTCTACAAGGTCCCATCAGTGCAGGCTTTTAGGGAGGTCCTGAAGACGTGTGTGTGGTTTTTTTTTTACTCTGCCCTTCCCCTGATTATATTTGATAGGACTGTTCTGGTCTGTAGCTGAAATTGTGTTGTAGGTTTTGTCTTATGTGGTGTTTGTTGGTGTGTGTTTTTTTAATGTTTGCTGTTTTTATTATCACAGAGGTTTTTATTATATGAATGTTATTGTTGTAAGCCGCCTTGGGAGGGCTCCTGTCCTGAAAAGGCAGCCCAGAAATATTTTAAATTTAAAAAAAAACAACCTTCCGCCAGCAGAGTCGATTCCGCATAAATCTGGATCCAACCCCCTGTTACTAGCCATATAGGGCTGCTCAAACCTGGGAAGGATCTAAGACAGACAGGAAGCTGCCTTGGACCAAGTCAGACCATTGGTCCACTAGCTCAGTGTTGTCTGCATTGACTGACAAGCAGCTCTCCAGGATTTCAGAGAGAAGTCTTTCTAGCCCTACAGAGATGCCAGGGATTGAACCTGGGACCTTCTATATGCAAAGTATGTGCTCTACTGCTGAGCCACTATGGCCCTTCCTTGATAGATTATTTGCCCTCTATATATTTATGCTCTTTTATCCAAAACCCATCACAGGCATTGCCCTGTAGATCGGAGTTGCTGACTTTTTTCTCTGCTTAATTTATTATATGACCTTCTGTTTTATTGTTCTTGACTGCAACGACAACTATGCTCACTGTTTTCTGAGTAAATTTACAACACTGACACCGGACCTGCTCAACCCCTTTTGAAATCTGAATGATTTTGAATCATTACAGTGCTGTCTGGCAGCAACCATGGGAGTATTAATGGTTGCATGAAGCAGCAATTTAGCTTAGCTACAGAACAGAAAAACCCATGGCATACCACACCTTATATAGTCATGGATCTGCCATAGATCCCCATTTTTTAAAAAAGCAGCTGTGCAGAGAATCTTGAATTTTGTATGTGTTTCAGACCCATGTGGGTATACTTAGGTAGACATGCTCGGTCTGTAGCATTAATTCTGTAACTGCCATTTTCCAAGATGGATGACAGGCAAATATGGATATGCAATAACTCATGAATGAGTACATGTAGAAAGCTCATTTTGGTGCAAAAATGTACACTGTTTTTTATTCAAAATGGGTAGTAGAACTATTACTACAAATACCACCAGTATGATCTAGTCAACAGAATATCAAACTAGGAGCTGGAAGACCCAGGTTCCCTGCTCAGCTATGAAGCTCACCAGGTGCCCTTTAGCCAGTCACCATCTCTTAGCCCAGTGTTCTCCAACCTTGGGTCCCCAGATGTTTTTGGCCTACAACTCCCAGCTGGCTGGGGCATGCTGGGAGTTGTAGCCCAAAAACATCTGGGGACCCAAGGTTGGAGAACACTGTCTTAGCCTAATCTACCTCTTGTGCTTCTCCAAATCATGCCAGAAACTTCCGATATTGGATATTTGGAATGGGAATTTGTGTACATGGATTCATGACAATCAGTAATGTTTTCCAAGAGCTAACAAATGCAAAAGTGACATTAAAAAAACTGTCACCATGAGCTGACAAGGAGAAAAGTAGAACTGTTTGGTGTCAGCGTCACATGTCTCCTTCATTCTTGCTGGAGAAAGGAAAACCATTTTGAGGTTATTGGTCAAATGAAACTTCACAAATTGATCTGCTGCCATTAAGTCCTTTGTTCAAAGGGGATGCTGCAACAAAACCAATGAACGTTCTTATTGCAGAATTCTAGAAACTGCTCAGCACTCCTAAATACATACTTGAATCAGTGTCATTGCTTATTTTAACCAGTGTCTCAGCTGAAAACTGCAGTCACCATTGATTTCATATCACAAGTTAGAATGATGCGTATGAGCTCTCCAAAAAACCAAACCGTTGGTCAAGTACTAATCATAAAAGTCAGAAGCTCATAGTCCTTGTGTCACGCACAAGAGATGCACATTGTCCTTGGGAGCTACTTAGAACTTCAGTCAAGGAATCAAGAGAGGCTTCATGAAGCATCCAATACTGGCAATGTTGAGTTCAAACTTTATCAGTCCTGATACACCAAATCCTGTCCAAATAATAAAATGAACTTAGAACAACTAACCTGCAATCAGGTGTCACCCAACCCTGACCCTCCAGATAGGGGCACCACCAATGCTTACTGTCCAGAGAAGCACACAGAGCCTCAAGGATAGCCCTGGCAGCAGCCGAGACCGGCCTCTCTCTTAACCGCTGCCCTGTTTTGCAAGCACAGTTACACATGGAGCAGCTGGCAGTGATCAGCATGAAGGCTGGGCAAAGGTAATTGTTGGTTTGTTACATCACAGGCCTGTGGCTCACGCTGGCTCAGCTTGTCTGAGCGTGGAAAGCTAAGCAGGGTCAGGCCTGGTTGTTACTTGGATGGGAGACCCCTCCTCTAGTTTCCTGCACTGAGCAGGGGGTTGGACTCGATGGCCTTGTAGGCCCCTTCCAACTTTATGATCTATGAAATAAGACATTTATATCCTGCCTTTCCTCCAAGGAGCCCAAGGCAGTGTACATGACCCTGCTCTCCATTTTACCCTCACAACAGCCCAGTGAGGTAGGTTTGGCTGAGACTAGCCCAAAGTTACCCAGTGAGTTTCATGGCCGAGTGTGGGACTAGAAACCAGGTCTCCCCAGTCCAGCACTCTAACCAGTACACAACACTGGCTCTGTAACTGGTTCCATTGCAGGACTGCTCTTACTATTAAGAAGCAAGAGGCCAAAGCCCCACCAATCAGCTATGATCTCTGGTATCTTCAGAAGACGCTGCTGGGAGAATGTGCAGACAAGATACTATACCACTAGCCCTTTGGCTCACTGGTGGGGGGAGCAAGGGAGCGGGGGTGGAAAGAAGCCCAAGCCTAAATCAGCTTGCAGCCTTGTTACTTCTCAAATGAATGGTCCCTCATTCATAAACAATCCATAACAACCCTATTCCACCTCAGTAAAATACCAAATTAAAGTAAAACTCCTCCTTTGAGCACACAGATCTTTCCCCCACACCCTAATCTTTATGGACCACCAGGCTGCCTTACTTCCATCAATATTATATGTTGATTTCATTCCCATTATGTTTTCATTAACCAAAACTCTAGAGAGAACAAAGCTCATCTGAAGGAAAGCCTTGGAATGATTGTCAGCTCTATACACTGCTTTCCTGTCATCAAAGCCAGTACAACCAGTTCCCACTTGCATAAGCATAACATGGGATTAGATAAGGATCCTCCACCATCAACACAATTCTTTGATAATGGCAATACTGTTCCAGCATTAAAAGTGATATTCATATAGAATTAGCTGTGCAGGTATGTGTCTGCATGTGTAAAATCCTCTTTATTATCTCCTCTTTAATTATTTGAAATTGCCTAGTAATTCCTTGCCAAAGGGGGGGGGGGGGAATAGAAATGGAGATAGTCAATACTTGCTGTCATCACAGTATTTTCAACTGTCAAACCTGCCCCATGATATACTATGAATCTTTGGCTTTTTGCAGCATGAGTCACCCACAGATCCTTGAGCCCGCAAGTCATTCCCTCAGTAGGCAGTGGGTGGAGGAACACATTGCTTGTCATTATGATCAAATTAATTCCTAAAGGTAAAGGCTCAGATCCCTGTTGTCTAAATCAAATTTGGTTGGACATTTTTTGCTCTGTATAATTCCTGCAATCTGAACTTCTTCATTTTCACATATTTATTTATTTATTTAGCTATCCGCCGTAGGAATGCAATAGACGTTGGTGCTTTTTTTCCATTACCAGGATGTCTGAGCCGTATATACACATGTAAATATTTATAGGGCTATCAAAGAACAACCACAACCATTCAAATCAAGACATGTTAGTACATCCATCCATTGTGGTGCACAGACACCTGGCTTAGGCAGTGAATTAGAGCGCGATCCTTTCCCTCACTTTCACAGTTGTGGCACAAGTAGAGGCTGCAACAGACTGTATACTACTGTTCCATATAGCTCTAGTCTATCTACGCTACTACAAACTTATGCCAATTCTATATCACTAATCATTATGGCTTCCCACAAAGAACCCTAGCAACTAGAGTTTGGTGGTATGCCAAGAAGCCTTGGGCCCATAAAAACATAAGAGCTCTGCTTTGTCAGTATTTCGTGCCTGCAGCAACAGCATCCCGAGTTGGGTTGTTTACGTGCACTATGACTCATCACAGAGCTTTCCCCTTGGAATCTCAACATGCTTGACCAGACCAAAAGACCATCTAGTTCAGCATCCCATTTCCCACAGTGGCCAACCAGATGCCTATGGGAAGCCTGCACCCAGGATATGGTGGCCATAGCCATTCAGAAGCGTGGTACCCCTCATCCTGGAGGTAGCACATAACCATCATGACTAAGTAGCCACCGATAGCTTATCCTCCATAAATTTGTCTAATCTCTTTTTAAAGCCATTAGAGTTGGTGGCTATCAGCACATCTTGAAGAAGTGAATTGTGTAGTTTAACTAAACACTGTGAGAAGTATTTCCTTTTGTCTGTCTTGAAGCTTCCACCATTGTGCTTTATTGGATGACCCTGGGTTCTAGTATTATGAGAGAGGGGGGAAAACATCTCCCTATCCACTTTCTCCACCTCTATCATGTCTCCCCTTACTCACATTTTTATAAGCTAAGAAGTCCTAAACATTGTAACCTCATAGAGGAGATACTCTACCCACCCCCACTGATAATGTTAGCTGTCCTTTTCTGCAGCTTTTCCAGTTCTATGATACCCCCTTTGAGATGCAACAACCAGAACTATACACATTATTCCAAATGTGGTTACACCATAGGTTTGTATGAAAGCATTATGATAGTGGCAGTTAAAATGTTGATCCCTTTCCCAATATGATAACTCATATTTACAGGGAGCTATCCACCATGACCTCAAGATCCCTTTCTTGGTCAGTCACTACCAGCTCAGAACCCAGCAGCATATATGTGATGTTAGGATTTTTTTTGCCAAATATGCATCACTTTACACTTGCCTACACTGAACCACATTTGCCATTTTAATGCCCATTCACGGTTTGGAGAGAACCATTTGAAGCTCTTGAAGTTTTAACCGCTTTAAATAATTTGGTGTTTTCAGTAAACTTGGCCAATTCACTGCTCACCCCTAACTCCAACTCTTTTATAAACTAGTTAAAAAGCACTGGTCCCAATACAGATGCTTGGGGAACCCACTGTTTACATCCACCACCACCCATTGTGAACTGTCCTTTTATTTCTACTATTTGCTTTCTGTTCTTTAATGAGTTACCTATCCAAATGAGGACCTCTCCCCTTATCCCATGATTGCTACATTTGCTCAGGAGTCTCTGGTGCAGGAATTTATCAAAAGCCTTTTGAAAGTCCAACTACAGAATGTCTACCAGATCATCCCTATAACATGCTTGTTGAAACCCTCAAAGAATGTTTTAAAATTATTTACCTCTACAGAAGCCATGTTGATTCTTCTTCAGCAAGACTTGTCCTTCAATGCACTTGATAATTTTATCTTATAATAATTCATGGCAACTGGTTTTATTGTACAGTTGATTATTTCAGTCTAATTTGCATTTGTATTGTAGTTTTATTATTGTAAACTGCCTAGATATATTGTACATGATAGGCAGTATAGAAATATTTTAAATTAAAATAAAAAATTGACAACACTTTCCATCAATTTACTTGGAACAGACATTAAGCTAATTTGCCTGTAATTATCTTCCCATTGTGAAGGATGTAGGCACGCAGCACCTCATCCAACCTGAGACCTCTCCTTGTTGGCCCTGCCCCTTCCTCTTACCCCCTGCAGGAGCACACTGGGTTTTTGTGCTGGCCAAGGAGAAAAAGAAGCTCTTGCCTCTCCAGCCAGCATGAGTTGTGCCCCACCTCTAGCAACCCACTGAATTTCCAAGCTGGGTGTGGAGAAAGAAGCATCTCTGTTTCTTTATCCAGCATGAAAACATAGCAGGCTGCTATGGGAGGAGCAGATCACTCTGTTCCTCCTCTAGCAGCTTACTTGGCTTCCATGCTGCATGGAAGAAAGTAGTTTCTCTTTCCCTCTACCTAGCAAGGAAGCCAAGCAATCCTTTGGGCAGGAAATTAACTGGGGGAATAAATGAAATGGTCAGAGCATCTGGGTGGCCAATGATTTGGGGGAAGAGTAAAATTGATTTGGGGTTATCTCCAAGTAGGATATTAATCTGGGGGAATAACATGGAAGATTATCTAAGTGGCAGAGAAAGGGGGCAGCAGAAAGATGATGCTTGAGAATGTGGCCCTCAACAGAAAAAAGATTCCCCATCCCTGATGTAGGGGGTTGAGGTCCAAGATCCCAACCTATACCCTACAAAATGCCTTGGCCATAAATCCCATTTCCACCATGCATTTGCCTTGGGGATGGCAGCAAGAGGGGCAAACAATGCTCCCCAACTGGGTCAGATTTGGCCATGCCTTTGAAATTAACCAGACATTTGTTTTAGAAGTGATCATTAGGGCAGGAATCCTAAGCCTACTTACTTGAAAGTAAGCCCCACTGAAAATAATAGGACAGGGGCTTGGGTAGGGGGAAATGGTCCAAAGTTGAAATCCCACAAAGTCCGGTCAATGAACAAGGTCAAAGGCAAAGCCAACAACTTCTCAGAGCACAGTAACAGACAATGATTTAGCAAGAAGAGTGGTCAAAGATAGTCCAAGGTTACTTTCTGGAGTCCTAGAGTCAGCAGCATGAGAGATCAGTTCAAATAATAAGAAAGTTTCAAGGTACTAGGAGCTGAGGTAAAGTGTTGCTCCAGCAAGCAGTAGGTCTCAACTGAGAGCTTATAAACTGGAGCTTCCAGAGCCCCATCCATGACTCAGCTGCATCACATTAGAGGCTTTTTGTCAGAAGTCTACTTGTGAGCAGGGGCCTTGCTCATGAGGGGGCCTTTACTCTTCAGGAGTAAAGCCAGTGTGGCATAGTGGTGAGAGTGTTGGACTGGGGCTCAGGAGATCCAGGTTCTAGTCCCCGCTCGGCCATGAAACTCACTGGGTGACTTTGGGCCAGTCACTGACTCTCAGCCTAACCTACCTCACAGGGTTGTTGTGAGGATAAAAATAGAGAGGAGGAGGAGGATTATGTAAGCCGCCTTGGGTTCCTTGCAGGAAAAAAGGTGGGGTATAAATAAATAAATAAATAAAAAGAAGAAGAAAAAGAAAGGAAGGAGCCCTTTTCAGCAAGCAGGCACTCCTTCACCTAGCCACTGTCTGAATCTTAAGGCCCTGGCATTCTCGAGGGCTAGGTCGTGGCTCAGCATCCCCCTCTGCCTCAGAGCTGAGCTCACTGCCTCTTGAAGCAGCAGACCTGAAGACATCACCCTTCAGGACCTCGAACCATCTTGGGTAGTCTCAGGAGCCTCTGAGGTGACCTGATCCCTGGGAACATCTGGATCTGGAGGTTCACGCTTTCCCTCCGATGAGGAATGCCCAGCTGGGAAGTCATGACAAGGACAAACTTCTGAGTGAACATCGTTAGAATCAGGATGTAGGAGTGTTTGGGTGTGGTGGGAAATCTTGCCTCAGTGCTGAAGATTGGGTGCCATTTGGGGACTCATGCCAGGGCCTCACAGCATGCAGCACAGACAGGAGAGTGCCACTGAGAGAGCAACTGGAAGTTTCTTGTGGAGCTTGGTACTGTGGGGCCCCGTCCTGCAGTGGTGGCAGTGACCTTTTTCCATGTTCCTGGAGTGTGGCGCCTCTGCTAGGCTTAATAATTATAGGGGTGGGGAAACAAAAGAAGCTGGGGAGTACTTAATTCACTCACCCGAGGGTCACAGTGTAACAAAATAGGAGTGATAATAAGAGTACGTTGGCAAGGTTCCTTTTTGGTGCCCACAGAGCTGTCAACAGTCCCTTCGACTGGGGAGATGAATGGTTGCCAAGCTCCCATCTTGCCTGGCAGGGGAAGCTGCAGTGCAGGTGGAGTTGGTAAAGCTTTCAGGGTGTTGCTGCTGCCCATAGGGACCAGCTATGTCTGTGGATCCTTCTTTCCAGCTCCAGGTCCTCTCATCTGCTGCCTCTCTTGCCTGACCTGCTCCTCCACTCTAGAAAAGGAGGGACACACTTTAGCACTAGAGGGCTAGAAGTACCACTCTCTTTTCCAGACCTCCCTACCAGCTTTTGCTCCAGTGGCTGCTGTCTGCTCCACACCATGTTTCTGCTGTGGAGTGGCCAGTCGCCATTGACAGCAGCAACCGAATGGCCAACGTCCAGAATGCATTTCATCATTGTGGGCTGGGAAGTATTGCAGCTACAGTCCAGCACAAGGGTGTAGCCAGCTGATGGCCAGCTACATATGCAATGACCTCTAGGATCATTCCAGCCTTTCACTGCCATGATTCTGTCAACTACAAAAAGGCATTTATGATGCAAGAAAACATTTATGAACATGGCCAATTTTTCTGAGTATATTTGTGTTCCGTCAGCTGTCAGGCTTCCAAATAAACTGTGACTAAACAAAAGTATTGCCAGTGAATCTGCCAATAAAATTGGCAGCCAATCTGCTCATACATACTCCAACCTCTTTCTGTGAAGAGAATACAGATACAGCTTTGGGATAGTGAAATATACAGTCCTCACACCATTTTTTTTCCCCAGGTTGTCTGATTATAGTATGACAACTCTGGAACAAATATCTTTATTAAAGGTTGCAATCTCAGGAGCTGGTGTGTTGCCACTTTGCTCCCTCTTTGCATGCAACTTGAATTAAGGTAAACTGAACACATATCTGAGCTGCTGTATCTCAGTGATGCACAACCAAGATGCTGAAAACCATTCCAGATTGAACAGGAGTGAAATTATAGCACTGATTTTTGCACTGCTTCAAAATGTGTACTTGTAAAAAAAAATATATCTCTTGGTAACATTGGGACTTTGCTGTTGTAATTAGCTAGCCTGTGCATATTACGCTTGTTGGGTGAACATTAAAGCCTTTAATTCTCCACACATCAGTACACAACTACGGAAAAGTGTGTCAAGTCATCATAGTAACATGAACAATTCTCACATTTTAAGTTCACTATTCTTTTTACATCTTTATTGTGTTCACCACTCTAAACACTAAGCCCCTTGAGCTTAGTGGACATAATCCACTAAAGGCACAATCCCATGCATGTTTAGACAGAAAAAAAGGCCTACAACTCCCAGCATGCCCCAGCCAGCTATGCTGGCTGGGGCATGCTGGGAGTTGTAGGCTTTTTTTTCTGTCTAAACATGCATGGGATTGCACCTTAATCCTGTTGTTTCTGGGCAGGCCCCACCCAATTGAAATGTATTGGTGTTGCACAGAGGGCAACCTCTAAAAGATTCTGCCCTTTTGTTTTATATAGAAGAACAGCATAGAAACCTTATAAAAGGTATGGACAGTTATTACAGTTGTGCTCTCTCCAAAGTGTTATTTCACAACGTTAAACCTGTACAATTCAATCACATGATAGCCTGAGAGAAAACTCTGAAGGAGTCAATTTATTTGGAACTTCCCCAGACATATTTCAGTCTTGATTGGACATCCTGATATACAACATAAATTTTAATACAGGTTATTTGATACTCACACCTCATAAATTAAATAGGATGGGGTTTTTGATATATTCAGTGCCCTTTGGCAAGCCATAGTAGGCCTAGAAGGATTTCTGCTACATTTGCAGTAAATGTCCTCTGGTTAGATCATTTTAGAGATGGGTCAAGTGCACAGCTCCATTTGTGCCAGGACTTACCCGGGCAGAGTTTGGGCATCTATTTTCGTTGCTACAGCTGAAAGAATAGATTAAGGAGCCCCTGAGTGGGGGCAGAATACGTTTCCCTTACCACTGACTAACTTCAGAGTCACCAGAAATTAGACTGGGTGTGGGGTGTGGTGGAGAGTTTCAGACCAGAGGGCCCTGAGCACTGGCATCTCTTTTTCTAGAAATAAACCACAGGTGGTAATATAACTGTGATTAGTTATATCTAATCTACATCTCTTTTGGACTATAGGGAAGACCACACTGAGAAATGTAGTCCATGGGTATGAGTGACTGTCACAAGGTGTGTCCCCTCTGCCAAGGGGGACATGTCATTCATTTGGGATGAGATAGGAGAAAGGGACGTGACCATGCAAATGCAGCAACGATAGACTTCATCAATCCTTGTTACAGCACAGGATCATTCAAGTCAATAGGTGCAGGATCAGACTCATTTCATGAGAATTAGTAAGTAGCTGCAAGATAAGACAAAAGGTCTCAGGAACAATACTGGTAAGTGGCTGTAGGACCCAGGATGAAAGGTCAAAGTGAGATAAGTAGCTGCAGGACCAGGATGGATGCTCGCAGGGTGATACAGGTACAGTAATACCTTGGATTGCAAGTAACTTGGTCTGAGAGCATTTTGCAAGACAAGCAAATTTTTTAAAAAATTTTTTGACTTGATAAATGAGCAAGGTCTTGCAAGACAAGTAGTGTAGGGATGTAACCGCTTGCCTCGAGCGGGCGTAGCGGGCCGAAATCGGCACCGCTCACACCCGCCAGAGACTCACTTTGATATAAGAGTGTTTTGGATTACAAGCACGGTTCTGGAATGAATTATGCTCTCAATCCAAGGTATTACTGGACATTTTTGCAGGATCAGGCTGGCTGCCTATAGTGTAATACAGTTAGGTAGGTTAGGTAGGTTAGGCTGAGAGTCAGTGACTGGCCCAAAGTCACCCAGTGAGCTTCATGGCATTTGAGCCATTTAAAGAGCCATTTAAAGAGCCTTGAGCCATTTAAAGAGCCCCTGCCCTGATTCTTTTTCCTTCTGTTTAACCAGCCCTAAACTGAGGCTGGCTACTGTTGCTGGGCAACCAGGAATACCTGGGGGATTGTACGGCAACCCCCAATGGTTCCTCACAAGGACTCACTTTACTCTCTTCTTTTCTGTACATCACTAAACTGTAAAACCTAGGCAGTTCAGGGACAGAAAACAATTCCTCATAAGAGGAAAAAATTTCTTATGGACTTGAACATAAGATAAGATTATGTTCTGCTACTGATTAGCATTACATGAATGAATGAGTCTTGGGCTTGTTCGCTTCCCTCTCCTTCTCTAGTGCTGCCATGAATATAGGGATTGAAGTCCAAAACATCTGGTTGGGGAAAGCTGATCTGTGGAAGGAAGTTACTACATCTTAGTGCCCAGGCCATCATCCAGCAAAAGTTAGTCACAACTAAGTCCCATTTCAAACAATGCATTGTGACATTGCATGCACACTATGTAGGCTTTTTTTTATGCATGTCTACTGAGAAGTAAACCCCATTAAATTCAATGGCACTTAGCTGTAAGTCAGTATCAATAGAATTGCAGTCTTAGTTGTGACTAACATTTGTTTGCGTATTATATTTATTTCCTACCTTATGTCCAAAGATCACCCACGGTGACTAAAAGGGGAAAAAAAATACTTTAAAACAACCATTAACACTTTAAAATCTAAAACCATTAAAAACAGCAATAAAACTTAAGTCCCATTGGTTTCACCTAAAATTATGTTCCCTTGAAATGTATGGACCTGACTTCCATGTAAATATCTTTAGAACTGACCTGAAAGAGTCTATTCTTATATCACATTATTCCTTTACAATGATTTATTAGCCTGTGCATTAACCTGTAACAGACACTTCAAAAACATGTCTGGAATGCCTATGCTTAATGGATTCTAAGCTCTTCTGATTCTCAGAAGAGAAGCAGCAGGTTGATTTCATTCATTAAAAATCAGGTACTGGTGAAATTTTAGTTTGAAGGGGGGGGAGGGGGGCTCAGTTTAGATCAGTTACCATTCTAACTTCCTCTCCTAAGCAGCTTTATCCTCATGAGGAACAGCCTGTCCCAGGTGGGAAACTTTGGGTTGTATCCAATTGTGTCTGTCTGCTGGTGGAACAGACAACACAAGTGGAATAGATTCCTCCTCCTGCTCCCCAATATGCTCTGGAACAGGGGTGCAGAACCCCTTTCAGCCCAAGGGCCAAATTCCATTTCAGAGAATCTTTCAGGGGCCACATTCCAGTGGTGGGCAGGGCCGAAGGCAAAGTGGGTGAGGCCAAAGGCAAAGGGGTAGGGCTGAACCAGCATATTTTAGCTTAAGGCACTGACTGGCCGTTACTAAGCCTTAGGAGAGGTATTTCAACATTTTAGAATTGGGGGAAACTGCACAAAAGCCAGGAAACCACCAAACCGCTGGTGGTTGGAGGAAAGGGGTTGGGGCCGGGGGAAGGGGGTGGCCGTCTAGACTAGAGAACCCCAGAGGGCCAGACTGGGACCCCAGGAGGGCCGGATTTGGCCTCAAGGCCTGATGTACTGCGCCCCCACTCTGGAGGGTTGGGGAATTGCTGCTCATTCTGTTCAAAGCTATTTATTACAGAATACAATATATGGAAGAAGTGTCAGGGAGCTTACCATCACTTCTGTTTTTGAGCCAAGGAAAGTTTGTAGTCCATTGGTGTGCATGTGTGAAACTAAGGAATTGGTTCCAGGTACAAAACTCAGTTCATGTGGGAATTTTCTTGTCCCTCCCCATCTGAAGCAGCAAAAACAACAACAATTCTGAGCCATCTTTATAGTAACTTTCCTAAAGCTATCCACTCTGAATCCATGGTTGATTCTTCTAGCTCCTAGCTAATGCTCCCCACAACAATACAAAGCTGTGTTTGTACCATTCTTTCCCATGCAAACTGAGTGTGAATGAATCCCACTTTGCACTGATAGCTACACATTTGATTTGGGCTATTTGTCTTCTCTGATGGATGCTGGGTGACCCTACCTAAGCAAAGCAAAGCCACACCAAACCATCGTCCGTCTTTTTATGAACACCACTCTCCCAAGTTCAATTGATAAGAGGCAGATGAGCAAGTGAAACCAACCAAAAATCATAAATATGATTGATCCATTTTGCATAAGGAAGCAATGGGTCACACACAACCATGAAAGCTAGACAGTGCTTTTTAAAAAAAAAATTAAAAAAAATTGGCTTCTCCATGTGAGCCATGAAATAAACCTCTTGGCCTGCATTTTTAAAATCTCTGATGTTGTGTTTGACATGTAGAGGGGAAGATGTTATTTTTCATATATTCTACAGATTCGCTCCATTATCAAACCCAAATCTAAGCAACATCACCTGGGGCACACAGCACTGGCTACAAAAAGATGGGAGGAAAATGGATTAACAAAGTATAACTTTTGCTCCTTGACTCCCTTTCATTAAGTTTCAAGGAAGCACAACTCCTGCCAAAATGGCAGCTACCTTGACCTTGCCTGAACCTATCTTCTGCCTCCAGATTTGAATGTATGGGAAGTGCGGAGCTGAGGGGGATGGTAAACAGACAGTTGATCCCCAGAGATGCGTGGCAATATATAGGGAGGTTATGTTCACAAAGCATTTTACTTTTAAAGGCTGTATTCTTTCATCTCGTCACAGGCTATAACTTTGCTATTGAACTATTTTGCTATGTCTCGTCAGGGTATGTATGTGTTTGTACACCAGTGTCAATCATTTCTCCTTTTTTGGTACCCTTCGCCAACTGCAGCTAGCAGAGTGGCAGGTGCTCTCATTTTCTCCTCTACTGGTGTGACTTGTATTTTCTTATACGATTTCCCCCTCTTCAAGCCCCTCCCAAGCCTAAAATAAAATCATCATCAACAACAACAACAACAGAGCATCAATTTAGAGTTGATACAGCCAACTCAACTAATTCATAAATGCAAGAGAATGAACTACTTCACCTGGTATATAATTCAACTAGCCTTGTCTTTTTCACTAAAACAATATAAATATATGATGAAACGATCAGATGATGGGCTTCCTTCACCATATGCTGAACTGAACTCAGATTCATCATTAACTCACATACAATGTATGCATATACATCTTTGCAAAGTGCATGGAGTTTAACAGCACAACCCTATGCATGTCTACTCAAAAGTAAGTCCCATTAGTAAGTAACTCTCTCTGGCTGTTTTCTCCTAGCTGGCTTTATTTCCAGTCTTGGAGCCCAGCTAGGGGAAAAAATGGCTGCAGAATGACCAAAGTAGGGGGGGAAGTGGCAATGAAAGAGGACAACTGAGGGGTTGCAAGGGGGCACTAGAATGAAAGAGGCTATAGGCGAGGAGAAAAGTATACCCGAACACCTGAAGGAGTCCTTGCTCCCAGAACAATCTGCCCATTCTTTAAGATCTTCCGCAGAGGCCCTTCTCCATGTACCTCTTCCATCAGAGGTCTAAAGATCATCTCATCTGCAAGGGGGAGGGGATTCTCAGCAGTGGGGCCTGTTATAGGACAGTCTCCCCAAAGAGGTTGGCCTAGTGTCGACACTGCTGTCATTTAAGCACCTGGAGGAGGACCCTTTGTTTACCCAGGCATCTATTTGTTTAATAGATTTTACTGGTGTGATTTTACACATTTTAATCTATTTTAAGTTTTATCTGCTATTTTCTGTTTTGTGTATTTTATATTTGTTTTATGCAGTAGACCACCCAGAAATCTGAGATGATGAAGGGCGGTGTGTATCGATACATAAATAAGAAGTTTCAGGAACTATTTCCCAGAAGAGGGGGAAGTGCTGGGTTCATGGGGAGAGGGGGAATGATGGTGGCGTACAGGCTCTGGGCCTCCCCACCTACATGCCACTTCTCTACTTGAAATTGCTCCCCCCAACATTAGAACCATTTGACATGACCCACATTGGAAGACATCCACATCCACTGCTGTTCTATCAACTTCAGCCCAAAGTACGCTATAAACCAGGACCACATACAATATATTCAAGAACACCGTTGTGTTTGCAGATTACCTATGATACTCACGATGCTATATGTAGGAGTGCCTATCATACCCCAATTACTCCTGAAGGTCTTGGATAGGCTTCAATATTTTAAAAGCAAACCAAGAATGTATAAGTATATATCTATTAAAAACAAGATAAGACCCCCTGAACCACAAAATTAACAATCCAACCCCACCGCCATCAACCTAATACCGGTTTAACCAGTGGAGGCTGGAGGCTCCAATGTCAGTGGGGCTGTGTATCTGCTCCGGATTTTACTCCAAACTTTTAAGAAGCAACCCATGGTGCTGAACCTATTTTGGGGATAGGGTTCAGCACTGTGGATAGCTCCTTAAAATTTAGACTGAAATCCGGAGTGGATACACAGCCCCGCTGGCACCGGAGCCACCAGCCTCCACTGACATGCATACAAAAGCCAGCCCAAACCAAAGTGTTTAAATACTTCTAGGAAATAATCATGCTAAGTCATTGATGTGTTTCTAGTTGGGATTGTGTGGCAGCCAATAAGCACACTCCTCTGCATTTGAATCTGTTAGATGGATTATGGTTAGACGGCCACTGTCAGTCAATCCCAGTGATCACAGTGAGACATGGGGGTGGACGGATGGAGGATTTCTAGCTTACATAGGACTTCATTGGACTTGCCATTAGGTGATTGGAGAAAAAACTACAGTAATACCTTGGACTGCAATTAACTTGGTCTGAGAGCGTTTTGCAAGACAAGCAAAAATAAATTTTTAAATTTTGACTTGATAAACAAGCAAGGTCTTGCAAGACAAGTAGTCGTAGGGATGTAACCGCTCGCCTCGAGTGGGCGTAGCGGGCCGAAATTGGCCCCACTCACGCCCACCAGAGACTCGCTTCGATATAAGAGTGTTTTGGATTACAAGCACGGTTCCAGAACGAATTCTGCTTGCAATCCAAGGTATTACTGTATTGTGGTAACAAAAAAACTGCCATGAATCCATCCGTAGATGTTCTATTGTTACTTTCCCAAGCAAGTTGATAACATTTTTCTCCAATCAGAAAAGAGGAAATGAAGGAAATTATTTCCTGATGGTATGAGTTCTCTGGCAATGGAACAGACTGTCCCAGAAGGTGGTGGACTCTCCTTCATAGAGGTTTTCAAGCAGAGGCTGAATGGCTACCTAATAGGCAATAAGCTTCTGCGGCTGCCTTGTTATCTGTGTTTCTGCTGACCAGAGTGAAGGTAACTTCTCACAGAAAGTTTGTGAATATATCCCTGCAAACAAAAGCCTATCAGTGTTTTGAACAGCTACACCTATGAAAGTATCGGAGCACAAAAGAATATAAGGAAGTCTAGAAACTGAGGAACTGCAGTTGAGAACCCTTTTGCAGTCTGAGAGCAGAGTCAACCAAAGTATTAATGCTTGTGAATATGCAAGGCATGGGGAAAAGTAACGACTCTGGTGTAAGCATTTCTAGGTCATCCAGTTCTGAAACCGGGAAACAGATGCCCTGTGGTTTTGGGGGACTAATATTACAATGTGAATTAAAGATAATGAACACAAAGCAACCAGTGAGCACCAGAAGGTATACTAGCTAATCACAGATAATCCAGGAGTTTGTGATAAACCTGGACAGAAACAAGGGTGCCTGTGAGCCTAGTTATGGTATAGAATCAGGCTTATATTCCTGGCTCCTTGCCTCTCCAGGGCTACGCCAGCTCAACAGACTACAGGAAAAACCATACAAGGTATTCAGGCCTGCTTATGTAGTTTGATGCACACTGAAGGGCCACTATCTCATACTTTTGACTTGACTGGTAGCACACTTGCCCAATGATTGGCCACGCTGCCCTTCCCAAAATATCAGTGCACACAGAACATAACAGACATCTCCTGTAGAACGTAATGCTAATTTCAGGCACAACCGCTCTAAACTGTCTTAATTTTCAGGTTTTCAGCCTGAAAAATAAGGCTGCAATCACTCACTTACCTGGGAGTAAATCCCATTGATCTCAATGGGACTTTACTTCTGAGTAGACACGCCTAGGATTTCACTGCCATGAAATCTCTGCTCCAAATCTAAAAGACTCAGATACATGTGAATCTTCTGCATTTTTATCTTCCATCATAAATGACAACGAACCATTGAAGCAAACAAGTACATCTGTCTGCCAAATAGAAAACACATTTTTTTAAATAAAATCATCAGATCTGATAATCTACCTTTAAATATTGGACCAGAGTCAGTGTCATATCCCAGGAGAGATTGTTTGGCACTATGTAACAACTCATACCAGTCTGAGTTTTCTTAGACTCATTGAAAAAAAATAGATAAGAAAAATAAATAAAATTACCTTTTGGAGGACCTTTCCAAATTGTGTTTTTTAAAAAAAACAGAACACATTTATCATTTGTACAAAGGCGTATTTAGTCCAGCATTCTGTTCCCACAGTTGCCAGGCAGATGCCCATGGGAAACTCACAAGCAGGACATGAGCACAGTAGCACCTTCTGCTCCTCCTTGTGTTTCCTAGCAACTGGTATTCGGAGGCATAGTGCCTCTGATATTGGAGGATGCTTGCCTCCCAGGCTCCAGAACTTGGCTTTGGAAATTGACTTTTAATTCTTAGAAGCCATAACCCAGTAGCAGAGCACATGCTTTGCATACATATTGGCCCAGCTCAGATGTAACAATGTTGGTCCAAAAAGCTGGTTTATTGAACAGAGAATGTGTCTTGTGTCTGCCTGCTTCCTCCTCATTTCTCCCTATGAAGAACAAACTACACATTACATTAATTGCATAATTGTTGGTGCCGATGCGGGGGGGGGGGGG
The DNA here is from genome assembly GCA_021292165.1 of Shinisaurus crocodilurus. Taxonomy (NCBI): domain Eukaryota; kingdom Metazoa; phylum Chordata; class Lepidosauria; order Squamata; family Shinisauridae; genus Shinisaurus; species Shinisaurus crocodilurus. Next base: position 83,163,813 of record CM037879.1, on the reverse strand, counting down.
AGTTCTCTTCTTTTAACCCTGACAGCAGGGAGGGAGAAATTTCAGGAAGCAAATGGAGGGGAAGATTTAACTCTCCCCTCCTGGTGCACTGTGCTCCTGATCCAAATTGGAGCTATGTGTACTTACACAAAAGTAAAAAAAAATGCATAAGAGATGGGTCAGGTACATGCTAGATAATTAACATAACATGCAGTTTGGCCCTGAATTTGGATTCCTGGGAATCTTAGAATTAGTACATACATGCTTATTCTCCAGTTGAAGGCTCTGAAGTAGTAACTTGCATGTGTGAATGGGAGCCATCACAGAGCTTAACACTACTGATAGTGCCATGGTTTTCAATGAAGTCAATTTGTACATTCAGATGCCAGTTATCAAGAATAATGAAGGGTAGAGAAATCAAGTGATGATTATTGATTACCGCGTTAGAAAAATATAGATTGAAATAGACCTGAAATATAAAAAGTTGTAAGATACAAGGCAGAATAAAGAATACACATGTTCCGAATCCATTTGTGGTTGTATATGCAAACTGGAGGTCTACTGCTACTGACTAACAATGCTTCAAATTAGAAGGTTGGCCCACCTGAGTATTTGAATTGAAGAAAATGCTTCTAAAAATGAAGTAATGATACTTGCCCACTTTTGTAAAGTATTTTTGAGATCTGCAAATTACAAGTGCTATGAATAGTGTTTGGAGAATGTTGCTGAATTATTTGAATTTATGTTTCTACTTTGAAAAATGAATCCTCTGGGGTAAATTTCAAATGCACTGCAAGGGGAATTAAGCAAGCAACTCATTATTAATAATAGTCTAAATGATCATCCTTCCTTCTGTCAGCACAGAGGAGAACCCAAATCTATGCATCCAGGCAACAGAGAAAAGAGAGAGACGGGCTCAATAAAGTTGGATATTTGCTTCTTTTACTAGGAGATGCTTGGGCTCTAAACCTCACTGGATGCTGAACAGGAATTCAGAAAAGAGAGCTTGAGTTCAAACCTGCCATTCAATTCAATTTAAAATATTTACCATGTGTATATACCAATGCATTTACACATTTGCACTGGGATATCTGTCAATGATGTCACCATTGTGTGATTATACTGTCAGAATGCCACATCGCTACTTTTGCAGCAATGAACCTTTTGTTTGTCACTGGCCAAGCAATTAGGAAGATTGGGCTAAGTTCCAGAGGGGCTGATGCAGCAAAAACAATTAAGGGCGCAATCAAATGAAGATGCCCGTAGTCCTCCAGACTCAGAGGATTAGGGCATCCTATGCATGGCAGGAGGAGTGCAGAGGCGAAGGTCGCCTCCACGCTCCTCCTGCGCTGCAGAGCAGCTGGACAACCAATTTCAGCTGTCTAACTGCGGCCCGGGAGGGAGGATACGTCGCTGGTCTCCTCCCCTCCCCGCCTTCCAGAATGCCCCCTAAACCCCTTCTCTGAGGTCACTCTTCCAACCTCAGAGGAGCAGCTGGTGCAGTTCTTTCCATGCCAGCGGCAGGAGGGTGCTCTGAGCACAGAGTCCCTGCTCCAAGGTCAGAGCTGTTTTCCAACTTCGGAACTGGGAATCCAAATGATCCTATTGCCCTCTAGACACAGAGGGTTGCTCTGTAACAGTCCTGTGGCACCTTAAAGACTAACACATGTATTATGGCATACATTTTCATGGATAATGAACACTGGGAGCTCCTGAAAACAGACCGCCTAAAACAGACTCCCATATGACCACTGGGCATGGGTTGGAGTCCCAGCACCAGCTCTTGGAGTCTACTGCCTACTCAGAAATTATCTCAAGTATGGAGGAAGGTTGTCCTGAGTTCATTTCTCAGTTCTTTGAGCTGTTGCCTCAATAACCCTTTTCGGACGAGAAATATATGCACAATCAATGTGTGACTTCAGCATGTTGCTTTTGTCTTCTGAACAGAGCCTACGTGCATATGTAAACGTTAGGTGCTTTTTAGAATCCCCAATCAATGCATGGAAATTGGATATGGGGCCAGTAGATATGTTACCATTCCCAATGCATTGTTTGTAAACACATATTTGTTGTCTGAAAAAGGCTAATTTTACAGCCAAAGGGAAAGGGCAAAAGTAATTAATCCCCCCGCAGCTTTGTTGCAAGGATAAATGTGGAACATAAAGCAGTTTGCATGATAAAGGGCACAATCCTATGTGAGTTTAGACAGAAAAAAAGGCCTACAACTCCCAGCATGCCCCAGCCAGCATAGCTCACTGGGGCATGCTGGGAGTTGTAGGCCTTTTTTCTGTCTAAACTTTCATAGGATTGTGCCTAAAAACACTGTATTGGTAATAAAATGGAACGATGACTGATTCATTATGTATCATTGAGAAGTGTTTCAAGACCTGTGGACTATAACGCTACACTACTTCAAAGTGCGTTGCTTTAATCCTCCCAAAGCAACATTTCTTTTTAGTTTGAAAAGTTATAGCAAGTTAGTCAATATATTTAAAATATTTCTCCAAGTCACATAATTAGCATTCTATAGTTTCCATTAGCTGTTTTTGTTCACTGTCCTGTAGCACAAACAAATGGCCTTGAGAAGGATTATGCACATTAAATAATGAAACACTTGCTGGGAGGACCTTACTCAATACCCATGATAGTCCTTTGAGCATGTCTTACATCAAGGAGATCATTTCTGACTGCAGGCTCAGATGTATGAGATTGTTAAAGATGTTCCTGCTAACATGATTCCTGAATGTCCCGTAACACCTGGATAAAGAGCCACTATTTTGCCCTTCACAGAGTAACACCAGTATAGAGTAGACCAGTGGAAATCCTATCCTGGGAGCTGGATGGGCTCCTTACCAAAATAAATCTAAATTCTGCAACCAGGAACCTAGGTTTTACAGTAAACCTACAGCTATGTAAAATGATATAAAATTGTATACATTTGCAATGCTTATTTTCATTAATGTATTATCTCTTGCAAGACTTTGGCTTTCAAACGATCTGGCTTATTGAGCAAGATGTGGGGTTGCCACATTTCCAAGTGTTCTCTCTCTCTCTCTCTCTCTCTCTCTCTCTCTCTCTCAGGGTAGGAACTTGTTTTTAACAATATGAAAGCTGATATTCTCAGAATGCCAAATTTAACCAAATGCCAGATTGCAAGCTTCTGTGACAAAACCACAGATGATCAAACTGCATGCTCTGTTGTCTGTGCCTAAAATTATTCTTTATAAAATGAAATTGCAAATCAGATAGCATTTTGGAACCACTTTTTATTTTCACATATTTGTCACATTTGCATCCCACCTTCAGGGTGACATAATGGGGTTCTCCCATTTTATCCTCACAAGAACCCTTAGTGGAGACGATATAGAGTGTATATACAAATTTACACAAGGATTGCATGAAACCTAGTGGAAGTGTCCCTGATGATATTATAAACGATCTCAGAAATGGAGCCAACACCAATTCTGAATAGTTCATTATTTTTCAGTATGGCTGCCAGAATGCAAATGTGATACATCATTTCATGCAAAAGACATGAAAACTGTAATTCTCATGATACTTTAAGCATCAAAATTGGCAGAATTGTACATAAATACATTCAGAACAATATTCTATGCAAGTGTATACAATATGGGCATGAAAGTTGCTGCTGGGCCAAAATTTGCCTTAATGTATCTACCATTTTACAACAACTGTATTGCATCAAAACCACCAACAAGTGAGCTAAACTGTAATACATTGCATTTCAACCTTATCCAAGGCAATGTTGTTTCTTAATAATAGCAATGCAACAATTCTAGACGTACTTACCTGGGAGTAGGTCTCATTGAACTCAATGAGACCTATTCTATACATGTCTGCTTTAGAGCAGACGTGTATAGGATTGTGTACGAGTCTCCAGTTATTGCAGTTGCCACTACATTGACATAATCCATACCAGGGAGGTGTGTCACAGCAATCACCTGGACGCATGGTACATGACACTGAAGTATTATCCAATCTGGTGTTGGGAGTCCAAAAATTATGTGCGAGAATTTCAAAAGGGGGGGTTCAAGCAGACGAACGCACCCTGTTCGTCTTATTGAACCCGCCCGCAAACCACCTCTCCCCCCCCCGTGTGCCCATGAGCGCCTGCCACGAACCCCCACCTTCCATCCACCCCCACCTACCTTCGCTCCCGCCCGGGAATTCCAGGGTCCAGCATTGACACAGCGGAGCTGTGGGTTGCCCGGGTATCTATGTTAAAAGTGCAGTGCAGCGCCAAGACCAGGAAGTGACACAACGGGAGCTCCGCGGCGTCACTTCCGGTTCCCCAGGAAATTGTGAGGGAACAGAAGATGTGAGGAGGGGTGATCATGGATGGGGGGGTTTCAAGCAAACGAACGCACCCCGTTCATCTTATTGAACCCGCCCGCAAACCACCTCTCGCCCCCCGTGTGCCCATGAGCGCCTGCCACGAACCCCCACCTTCCATCCGCCCCCACCTACCTTCGCTCCCGCCCGGGAATTCCAGGGTCCAGCATTGACACAGCGGAGCTCCCGTCATGTCACTTCCTGGTCCTGGCACTGCACTTGTAACGTAGATACCAGGGCAACCCACCTAAAACGGCTGTGGGTTGCCCGGGTATCTACGTTAAAAGTGCAGTGCAGCGCCAGGACCAGGAAGTGACACTACGGGAGCTCCGCAGCATCACTTCCGGTTCCCGGGAAATTGTGAGGGAACAGAAGATGTGAGGAGGGGTGATCATGGATGGGGGGGAGATCGCGAAACACCCCCCCCCGTAAACAAAGGTAGGGCTGGCGACCATGAACGCATGGATGCACACGGATTTTTGCTTTTTTCACATCCTTACCAAAAAATAGGGAAGCTGACAAGCATCTATCACTCTAGTAGGCTGTGTTGGACTTGGTGGATCACAATCTGTGCAGGCCTGCTTCATGAAATAGGTGCATGTTCCTACAAATTGATACATTCCTCTTCTGCCCAGAAGCAACATCAGACCCAACAAGCCTCTCAGGCCTTTGCTTCTGCCTCTTTCCCTCCCTTTGCCACCACCACTAACCCAGAACCAGGGCCAGCCCAAGATATTTTTGCTGCCTGAGCTGAAAGACAAGAATTAGGGTGGCCAATTGTCCCACTTTACATAGTACAGTCCTCTATTTTGGAGAGCTGGCAGAGGACAGTCCTCTATTTGAAGATGTCCTCCATTTGAAGAGGTGTCCAGTCCAAGTCTAAAAACCAAGGATGGGGAGCAGCAGAGGCATTGAAGTTGCCCATCAGCAGTTAGCAACTGGACAGCAGACTGAGCAGGCACACAGGTCACTTAGTCAGTCTTCTTCCTATGGTGAGATATATTAATTTAATTTGAATCTATACATATAAATTTGCATAAACATATTGGTGTCCCCTTTTGTCCTTTTTTGGGTGACACAGTTCCTCTTTTTTGGTGATGCTAAGTGGCCACCCTAGACAAGATGGTGCCCTCTCCCAATTCCTCTTATAGAAGCTGACCAGATAGGCAGCTGATAGCTGAATCTTATTTCAAGATTGGTGATGGGATAGCATCCTCCTGAGGCAGGGCTGCTGGTCCAGGTGTTTTGCTTACACAGCTCTGTTCTCAACACCTTATGCCTGCTCTCCACCTTCACTCTGCCTAATGGGAGGGCTGGCCCTGCCCAGGACCTATCTACTGCTCCTGATGGCTGCCAGCACCCCAGACCTTGGAAGCATGTTTCCTTATGATATTATTCACCCAGGGTCAAACCCAAGGTCCTGAAATAGTTAAATGAGATGAAGAATAATTCTCAACTTCCAGAGCATGGGTAGCTTGTATTAAATTATACCACAATTAATTATTCAATGAAGATTGTCATTAAATATTACAGTGAAGAATATGATCAATATTGCATCTGTCACAGATGAAAAAATTACATATATGGATGGCCATCATGGCTGTAATCCATTAATTGGTTTATGGACAGGCATTCTCCAGGGAATATAAAAATAAATAAATCACATGGTGCCCTTCATTGTTGGATATTGTAAGTAATGTATCTGGAAAAGACGTATAAAAATAGATCTAGCCATTTAGTGCTTTATTGGCTAAATCTCTTAGGCAGATCAAGACTATTATTTTTATTTAGCCTGAATTTATTCAGGCTAAATACATTCTGTCTGTCTGTCCATCTGTCTCTGTGTGCGTGTGTGTGTGCAGTGCACACGTGCGTGCCCTTGCGTGTGTGTGCCTGTGTATGAAGACTGCATCCTGCAGCACAGTACTAAAATTAACCTTTGGCCAACTCTACTCATTTTATAGTTAAAAAACTAACCAATCCTCAACATGGTTAACTAGAAGTAAGTTTCACTGGATTCAACAGGATAAGTATGAAGAGGAGATAGAGAATGCAACTTAGGTCCAAACTAGATGTAACATTTTTCATGGCATTTGTCCTTTCCTGGCTGGGTGGTGGTGGTTGTTTTTAATAAATCGCTAGCCTGGGGTGAGGGGAAGCTGGCCTGTGGCTCACGCTGGCTCAGCTTGTCTGAGTGTGGAAAGCTAAGCAGGGTCAGGCCTGGTTATTACTTGGATGGGAGACCCCTCCTCTAGTTTCCTGCATTGAGCAGGGGGTTGGACTCGATGGCCTTGTAGGCCCCTTCCAACTCTATGATCTATGAATCTATGGCACCATTGTGTGGGGAAAGGGGGGTCTTTACCACTTGCTCCCAGTGCTGTCCTAATGAGAATCAGAACTCCTTGCACCTGCTATTTACAATGGTATAGAAACTCCCCTTGGGTCCAATCAGTGAATATCACTGAAAGCTTTTCTGCAGGAGGCTGTTAATTGGCTGTATCTACTTTTGGTATCATCACAGAATTGAGATCCAGGCACTACACAAGGAGCATTTCCTTTTCTGCTACATAACCTCTAGGTGGCACTGTGGTTTAGCAGAATAGCACAAATACACAAGAGGAAATCATGCTTTCTTTCACTTTCACAATTAAATGCCACAATTGCCAAAAAGAAAAAACTCACCAGACGTGCTGGTTAGATACAGAAGTGAAACTGGAGGGTCACAACATCATCTAAAGAACCCATAAACAACCATGAGTAGGGAATGACGAGCACATGATAAATGCCTCATGTAGAAAAGCCCTGAGAGGTGAAGGGTTAAAGCTACCCCTCTCCCCACACCATGGCCCCAATCCACCTCAGCTATTCCACTAAATCCACTATTTGTTTAAAAGCACACACAAGGAAGGACATATGACGTGAATGAATAACATCATGTCAAGCTTTGCCCTTTATTTGGAATTTCCCATTTAATTTAACAGGGCTTATTCCAAATGAAGTGCACAGACAATTGTAGTTTAAATTCTAAAGGTGTATTTACAAAACCAAGCCATTTCCCTTTTCTAGATCTAGATAGCATCAAGAGGAGAGAAATATAAGCTAGAGTTAGGTGTGGAAAGTCAAGTGCAGTTCTAGTCACTGATCCATATGCAAGAATTCTCATTATTGTAGTAGCCTATGGAACAATATTTGTACATGATGCTGCACAATTATGTAGGACTCAAAACAAATATATCGACCTTTCTGCACTTATGCATTACTGATTACCAGCAATTTTATATCTTCTTTGTTAATATCATAAGAAGAGCCATGCTCAATCAGACCAAAGGTTTATCTAGTTCAGCATCCTGTTTCCCACAGTGAGCAACCAGAAGTCCCTATCAGAAGAACACAAACAGAACATGAGCACAATAGCACCCTCCAATTGTGTTCCCCAGCAACTGTTATTCAGCGGCATACCATCCTTGATACTGGAGGTAATATGTAGCCATCGTGACTAGTAGCCATTGATATCCTTATCCTCCATGAATTTGTCTAATCCCCCTTTAAAGCCATCTAAGTTGGTGGCCATCACCATATCTTCTGTGAATTCCATTGTTTGTTTAGTTCATTATAATTTAACTACATGCTGAAGAACTACTGTCTGTCCTGAATCTCCCACCATTTATTCATCAGATGATCCCAGGTATGTTTGGAATTCACACAATCATAATAATTGTGCATCAGGGTCAGTAATCATAAAATTTGCTCAGCATGATATTTTGCAATCCAACAATTATTATTTTATGTGTTATTGAACATAAATGCAGCTGATAGGGAAGGGGAAGCTGCTAATCTAGACAGACATGAGAACCAAGACCAGCCTTCTTAATGCCTCCTCTAGGAGCATCCTGGACAAACATCTGCTTTGCCACTCAATAAGACATGATGATCTAAAACCATCTCTAGTGTACTACCAACTTTGTGCTTCTCAGGATGTCTAGCTGTTTCTGCTACTTTTTACACATTCCTTTTGCTCTGCCTATCCTGCCATCTAATACAACCTCCCTGTGCTATTCTGGTTTTAGATCTCCCTGCTATAAGTTTAATCCAATACAATATAAGGAAGAGACATCGTTGGAGACACCCAATATAAGGGAGAGAAATCATAGTTTTATTATCTGGTCCCACCCCCAGATCAAGAGGTTTGCTTACCTGTTTGTTGTTTTTTTAACATTCTCATCTCTTCCCTCAGTCTAACCAAGGACCTTAGAAGAACACCAATGACTGTCTCACATTCCTCAGACAAGGACCACAAGCTGAGCTGTTGAACCCAATCACAGACTGGGACTTCAATTATTTTTAACAGAAAGTGGTGTTGGAGCTTGATTTCATGTTCTGTAACATCACATGATATATCTCTTTAGCCTGGATATGTTTGAATACACTATTTATTTATTTATTTATTTATTACATTTCTATACTGCCCAATAGCCAAAGCTCTCTGGGTGGTTCACAACAATTAAAAACCACAAAATACAACATAAAATACAGTATAACAAATTAAAAATTTAAAACTACAGTATAAAATAAGAGTAAAAGCTGGGGAAAAACGTAGCAGCAGTAACAACAGAAACTAAAAGACTAAAATTCCTGGGGGGAAATAAGGTCTTCACCTGGTGCCAGAAACAGCACAACATAGGTGCCAGGTGAGCCTCTCTGGGAAGTTTATCCCACAGCCAGGGTGCCATAGCAGAAAGGCCCTCTTCCTAGTAGCCACCCACCTCACTTCCTTTGGCAGGGGCTCCCAGAGGAGGACCGCTGAGGATGATCTTAGGCTCTGGGCAGGTGTATATGGGAGGAGACGATCCTTCAGGTAGCCTGGCCCCAAGCCATTTAGGGCTTTATAAGTTAATACCAGCCCTTTGAATTGGGCCTGGACATGGACTGGCAGCCAGTGCAGATGGTAAAACACTGGCCTAACATGATCACGTTAGCCAGTCCCCGTTAGAAATCTTGTTGCCCTATTTTGGACCAGCTGGAGTTTCCGGACCATTTTCAAAGGCAGCCCCGCGTATAACGCATTGCAGTAATCCAAACGAGAGGTTACCGGTGCATGGATAACTGTAGCTAGGCTGTCCCTGTCCAGATAAAGACATAGTTAGTATATCAGCCTGAGCTGATAAAAGGTGCTCCATGCCACCGAGTCCTCTAGTGACAGTGCTGGATCCAAGAGCACCCCAAACTATGAACTTGATCCTTTAGGGGGCGTGCAACCCCCTCCAGAACAGGTTGACTATCGGGCAGGCAAACCACCCACTAACAGTACCTCTGCCTTGTCTGGATTGAGTCTCATTTTATCGGCCCTCATCCAGTCCATTACTATGCCCGGGCACTGATTCAGAGCAGTCACTGCCTCACCTGAATTTGTTGAAAAGGTGAGAGATAAAGCTGGGTGTCATCTGCATATTGATGACACCTCAGACCACACCTCCAGATAACCTCCCCCAGCGGTTTCATGTAGATGTTGAACAGCATGGGGGATAGAACAGAGCCCTGTGGAACCCCATAGCATAGCTGCCAGGGCACAGAGCAATAATCCCCCAGGACCACCTTCTGGAATTGGCCATCCAAGTAGGAGGGGAACCACTGCAGTGCAGTGCCTCCAACTCCCAACCCAGGCCACCTATCCAGAAGGATACCATGGTTGATGGTATTGAAAGCCACTGAGACGTCCAAGAGAATCAACAGGGTCCCCCTGTCCCTCTCCTGGCAAAGGTCATCCAACAGGGTGACCAAGGCTGTTCCCATTCCAAAACCAGGGCTGAAGTCCGATTGAAATGGATCTAGATAATCTGTTTCATTCAAGAGTGCCTAGAGTTGAACAGCAACCACCCACTCAAGCACCTTGCCCAGGAAGGGAATGTTGGCTACTGGCCTGTACTTGTTATCATCCGGGTCCAGGTTAGGCTTCTTCAGAAGTGGCCTGATTATTACCACCAGGGCCGGCGCTACCGCTAGGCCAACTAGGCTGTTGCCTAGGGCGCGTAGCGGAAGAGGGCGCAGAAAGCTGCGCTCCTCTTCGCTGCCGGAGCGCTCCTGCCCTGCCCGCCCGCCTCACCGAGAAAGCCAGGTCAGTGCGGGGGATTGCGCCCGGAGTAGTGGTGGGGCCGAGCCTGGGCGCCTCCCCCCCACCTTGCCTCGCCTACGCGCCGCCTCCCCCCCACCTCGCCTCGCCTCTGCGCCGCCTCCCCCCCGCGCCACCTCCCCCCCCACCTCGCCTCGCTTCGCCTACGCGCCGCCTCCCCCCCGACACCTACCTTCTCCGCGCTGTTTCCGGAGCCCCGCCCGTGCTCTGTTTTGGCGGGAGGAACCAGGGCAACAGGGCTTAAACAGCCCTGTTGCTCTGGTTTCCCCCGGCCAAAAACAGAGCGCGGGGGTCCCTTTTCGGAGGAGGCGTGGGAAGGTAGGTTGGGGGCGGCAGCGGCAGTGTGCAGGGGGGTCTGGTGGCGGCGGCGGCGGCGGCGGCGGCGGGAGGTTGCAGAGCAGGGCTGCTTTCCGGAGCCCCCCCCACGGCACGAGAGGGGGGGCGCTAAATATAATTTAGCCTAGGGCGCCAAACTGCCCTGCACCGGTCCTGATTACCACCTCCTTTATAGAGGCTGGCACCACTACCTCTCTCAAGGAGGAGTTTATGACCTCCTGGACCCAGCCTTATATCCCCTCCCTATTAGATGTAATAAGCCATTAAGGGCAAGGGTCAAGCAAATAGGTGGTTGACTGGACTTGGCCAAGCACCTTGTCTGCATCCTTGGGTCTCAACAACTGAAACTCATCCAATAAAACTGGGCAGACAGTGCTCTGGGAAACTACTAATGGAACTGCATTAACTGTGGTATCCAATTCGTGACAGATCTGAGCAACTTTATTTTCAAAATGCCATGCAAACATGTCACAGTATGATACCAAGGGTTCCACCATTCCTCTCCCTAGCCCAGATTGCAGCAGACCACAAACCACTCAGAAAAGCTCCAATGGACAGCACTGAGAAGTATAGCGGTGGAAAAGAACTCCCTCTTTGCCAGCCTCACCGCCACAGAGTAGGCTTGATAATGAGCTCTAACCTGTGTTTAGTCAGATTTGACATGGGTTTTCCTCCATCTGCATTCTAGCCATCTTGCTTCTTGCTTCATTGCCCTCAGCTCAGGTGTATACCAAGGAGCTGGCCAGACTCTGCCCAGAGGGAGAGGGTGCTTGGGCATAATCGTGTCTACTGCCTGGGTCATCTCTGCATTCCACAGAAAGACCTGGGCTTCAACAGGAGCACCAGCCATATCAGCAGGGAAAATCCCCCAGAGCCCTCTGGAATCCATTGGGATCGATTAGCCCCCAAGGGCAGACCATTTTAATAGTCCTCACACACCCGTGTACAGGGGGATAGCTGCTGAGAATCTAAACCTCAATAGGAAATGATCCAACCATTTCAATGTGATAGATGTTATATCCCCCACTTTCAGATCACCATCTTCCTGCCCAGTCGATAGAACCAAATCAAGTGTGTGTCCTCTTACATGTGTTGGGCCGATGACATGTTGAGACAGCCCCATGAAGTCCTGAGCTGCCCCAGACTTGACAGCCTTGGCATGGAAGTTGAGATCCCCCAGAGCCATCATTCTAGGTGTCTTCAACACCAAGCCTGAGACCACCTCCATCAGCTCAGGCAAGGAGTCTGAAGGGTAGTAGGATGGGTGGTAAACCAGCAGGATCCCTAATCTGTCTCGGGTACCTAACACAAGGTACAAACACTCAGGATCAGCACTTGACTGGATAGGAAGCCTAGAGAGGGAAATAGAATTCCTATAGATCACAGCAACCCCCACTCCTTGACCCTCAAGTTGATGTTGGTGCTGTACCGAGTACCCAGGAGGGCACAGCTGCGAGAGACTAACCCATCCCAGTTCCCCCACTCCAGTCTCGGTAATGCACACCAGGTCAGCCCTCTCATCCATAATTAAATCCTGGATGATGAGGGAGATTTTGTTTTGGACTGACCTGGCAGCACCACCAGACCTGAGGGCAAGCTGGTAAGGCAGCCAGGAACCATCTGGTTAAGAAGGGATCCGCATAAGGTGTCTAGCCCCCCTTCTCCTCAACTGGCTTTTTAATCCCCCAATGCCATACCTCCTCCTACCCATGACCACAGTAATAGGGGCACCCCTTCCCACCCTAGATTATTCAATAGGTTTCCTAACATATGTTAAAATGTTATTATAAAATAGAGAGCCGCAGCCCTCAGTGTGTCAGGTCCGGGACATGAGCAGCAGGAACACTGGGGCCACAGATGATGGAGGTGGAAGTGATGGTCAAACGCAGGCAGGGCGAGGTGGGGCCAGAGGCAGAAGTACAGTCCAGGAACGAGCGAGGGTGGGTCAGATATGTATGAGGCATAGCAGGGCCAGAAGCAGATGCATAGTCCAGGAATGAGGAAGGGTCAGATATGTACAAGGCATGGCCAAAAGCAGAGGCATAGTCCAGAAACAAGAAGGGGTCAGATACATACAAGTTGTGACAGGGCCAGAAGCAGATGCTTAGTCCAGAAGCAGGCAAAGGTTGAGCACAGGCCAGGCCAGGATCAGTGTTTATAGTAGAGAGTCGGGCACTGGCTGCAGACACCACCATAACTTATGCTACATAACTTGCTGTAGCAAAGGTGAGCAGGAGCAAGAACAGGAAGCCTCTTATAGGGCTTCCTGTGGCTCCCAGCTGGTCTGCATGAGTGGCCAGCTCTGACCCTGTGAACACCTGCCACTCCGGTACTAACCCTGTGAGTATTTACAGGTGGACTTGCCTGCCTTCTCCATCAGGCCACCAGATGGAGCTGTGGTGCTGTGCCAGCTGAGGAGATCCTGACACAGTGCAGCAGCTAGCAAGGACCAAGTGAACTCCTCTTTTCTCCAAACTGCTGCCGCTGCTAGTTTTTGAATGTGTTTGGGTGTGGCCAGCCTGCTGCTCTCCACAGGCTAAGAGCCCTTTGGCTCACACCAGAGGCTTGCGCCTCCATCCTGAGCAGTCTTTAAATACCTGCAAGGGAGGAGATAAGGAGGCAGATAGCCTCAGCCAGGTGTTTTTTTTGCTGGTAAACCATCTCTCTCCAGCAGGCTTCACCCCAAACAGAGCCTCTGTCCTGAGCAGTCGTTGTTGTTGTTGTTGTTGTTGTTGTTGTTATTATTATTATTATTATTATTACCACCATCAGCATCATCCTTCTGGCCTGCTTGTTTTTATGTGCAGGGACTTTTTTTTTTCTTTCTATTATGGTGGTGGTAATATTTGAATAAACAACTGGCAAACAGCACTTTGAAGTGGTACAAACCAGCATGAGATGATCAAAAGACTGAATGCCAATCCTTCTCCCTCCCTTATTGGCTGATGGAGATGAAGAAACTCATGATACAATGATGCCATATCATGCAGTGAGCATTCCTAAATTAAACATTTTAAGGGAGTAGAAATAGTGCCTTGGAAGTACTGTTTTTGCCATCATCTCCATGGCGGGCATCACTACTACTCACACACTTAAAGGGGATTCATTAGAGTAGGCCAAGCATAGGGCTCAGACACCCATTACTTATCTGGATATCAGGATAGGTAATGGGTTTCCAACCCCTAGGTGCTGAACATGTGATGATCCAACAGGAGATTAAAAAGTGAAAGGATAGGATGCAGGAATATGGATTGGCATTGTGAAGTGGCTTGCATGACAAAGAGTAGTCCTCCATGCACCCCTCAGCTGTAAGGTGCTGTGTCTCCTGCTTTTCATTAGATCCCTGCTTTTAAGCAAGTATCTAAAATGGCTTCTCTTGCTCATTAGTGCATTCTAATTTGTCTCTGCCATTACTAATATCTTCAACTGCAGATTAGATAATAGAAGTAGAAAAAGCAGAAGGTGCATAGCAGGATAGGAATGGAAAGAATGGGGAATTAATGGAGATGAAGATAGAAAGGAGGGCAGGAAGCTAAATCAAGGTCTCTGGAAGGAAGAGAATTACATAGAACTGAAAAACACAGTGGGGGGTTTTTAAAAATTAAAATTAAGTTAGGGTAATGAGGAAGCAAGAAATAAAGGGAAAAGACAGAAAGAAGAAATACGTTAAGGGTGTGATCCTATGCATGTTTAGACAGGAAAAAGTCCTACAATTCCCAGCATTCCTTAGCTAGCTGGGAGTTGTAGGACTTTTTCCTGTCTAAACTTGCCTAGGATTGCCCCCTAAGAAGCTAGAGTCAAGTGAAACAATATTTAAAAAAAACCCTGGATGAAGTATATGTAATGGAATATTGTATATGGAATATTGTATGAGGCATACTTGATCAACGGGTGTTCAGCGTGCACAAGAAACACAAATGTAGGATGTTTATAATGTTGTGGTATTTCTCTAAAGTCACAAGTTCCGGCACACATGTTTGGATCTTGCTGAACAGTTTCCTGCAGTTACTTAATAAAAACAGCATGTAAAATGGAATGAAACCCCATTTAAATGCTCTCTGGGCATGTGAGATATACAACATTGCCCTCCTCCTGAGGGCAAATTCAAACGTTACTGAATATGTGGGAGCTGATGAACAAGTGTGCTACTTCAGATTTGAGTAGCAAGGCAAAAATATTCAGCAGGGCCTTTTCAGCGAAGTTTCAAGACTTGTTCTTGGATATACCCAAAACAAAATTGCAAAAAAGTATATTTTTAAGTGCATTTGTTGTGGTTTCCTACACTCCAAAAGAACCATCACCCTTATTTTCACCTTCAGCACGCATATATTTGTAAACTGCTCTGGGGAAACCCTTATGGGAAGCTTGGGCATAAATAATACAATAAAAAGATAAATAAATAAAATGTCCACATCCTGATCTGCCGAAGTTCCTATGTGACTTAACAAATAGCAGCACAAGTAATGGATGAAGCTGAAGATATGTCTTCCCGTCTAGTCTCAGGAAAAGAGCTCTTTGAAAATGAAGGGAGATAGAATAACCAGGCATTTATCAAGAAACATTCAGAATCCCTGTTCTTTTCTTGAGAAATGGCAATCTGTCACCACATTCAACAGGTCCTTCTTCCTCTTGTGTTTTTATAAGCCAGACTGAGTGGGGGAAGTGACATGAGAATTAGTGCTTTCCCTGTGCCCATGTGGATTTTGGCCAAGCCATTCTGCTACTCTCTCTCAGTTGGGAATTGCCACTTGCACCTTGACTAAGAAAATGAGTCAGACCAGAGACCACCGTTTTAATGACACAAATGCTGACCTCACTCGCAGAAGCAGCAGCAGCCGTTCCTGAAATGTCTAAAAGGCAAAATGCATTAGTATGTTCAGCCACCATGCTGGCTAATGACTAGACATTTTCAAGCATATGGGATCATTATTCCAGCATATCATCAGTAAGCTTTCCAGAAAAGCTAATTAAAGGTCCATTAAAATGCTTACCACAAAGTTGGGTTTTATCAGAGCTCTTCACTCACGTTTGAGGAATTTGCAGAGTTTCTGCTCTTTTCTGCTCATGCATTCTTGTACTTCATGTGATCACTAAAAGATGAACAAAGCTAATCAGGTGGTCTTTTATTTCCCTTTCATCCATATTTACTTTTTCTTTTAATGTGCGAAAGTACCATTTTCTCCTGATATTAAAGAACTACTAGCCAGTGCCCAATGGTTGTTCATTATCCCAAAAAACAGTCTTCTTCCCTAACCCTCTCCTAATGATGACTTTTGTCTTTAATGCTCAAGAAATTGCTCATGAAATTAAAAATTCATTCATTCATTGTAACAAAAAGATGTTCCCCAGATGCTTTTTTAGAAATGGCATTTGCCCAGAGACATGGCTAAACAGAATGTTCTTGAGAAAAATACATGGGTACAACAATGCAAGCAGAAAAGTATGACATCTGCATGCTACCCAGTTCTACAGTAGCGGCAACTCTGGCCACATAAGTAGGACTTGCACTGCAGCATTCTCTAACTCCCATCGTAGGCTGTGCTAACCTTGCAACCTGATGAGCCCCAAAGCCCTACAGCAAGGGTGGGCAACGTGTAGCCCTCCAGATGTTCCTGGACTGCAACTCCCATTATTAGCCAGTTGTGAAGGATGATGGGATTGGTGCTTAATAACAAACAAACCACCACCACCCTTTCAAATGATACACACACCCATTCCTGCCAGCGGAACAAATGGTATCAGCAGCCAGGGATGTTGAAGAGTCCTTGGTCTCGAGTCACGAGTTGAGTCACGAGTCTTTGGACCCGAGTCTCGAGTCCGAGTCCTTGGTCCAAAATGGTGACTCACGAGTCACAAGTCACGAGTCACTCCCAAAGCTGACTCCACGAGTTCCTATTAAAATCAATGGGGGGTTTCCCCAACAAAATAAGGCTACTTCAGATGTGTGGTTTAAATAAATTCTAGGCACAAGTGTGCCTTTTTATTTCAAAACTCTGCAACTGATTTTGGCAAGAACAAACCAGGCAGAAAAACCCAAAATAACCAGGCAGGCAGAGGAGGCAGGGAACCCCAAAGCAGGCAGGCAGAGGCCTTTGTCTTGGACAATTCAACTGTTGAACTGGTCAAGAAGAGACCAGGCAGGCAGAGGAGGCTGGGAACCCCAGACAGGCAGGCAGAGGCAGCCAAACCCAAAATGTCTGAAAGGTTGCATTTTAGAAAAATGATTTTAAAAAATAAACTTGCTGTACTTCCTAAAACTTATCCATGTTGCATTTGAGGAACATGATTTTTTCTAAATGTTTGGCCCCCATTCTGGAACAGTGAGGTTTCATCACAATTCCACCCTCACTGAACACCCGCTCCACTGGTGATGAACTTGCTGGAACCAGAAACACACTCAGAGCAGCCACACAGAGTAATCTCAGGTCCTTCTTCTGCCTCTCCCAAGTACGCAACACATCAATCAAAATAAATCTTGACACACTGTTGGGGCTGCACTCCTGGTAGCCGTCCATAGTGGCCGAGCAGCAGCACACCTCGCTTCCATGCACTCTTCGCCGGCAATCACGCTCCTCTCCACTCCTTCTGGCACAGCCCAGGGATGTTGAAGAGTCCTTGGTCTCGAGTCCCGAGTCGAGTCTCGAGTCCCATTAAAAATATTGGGACTCGAGTCCGAGTTGAGTCAGAGGGGGGACTCAGTCCGACTCACGAGTCGAGTCCGAACTATGCCAGGGCTGAAGCAGGGATCATCTATGCGCAAGCTAAAGATTACCTGGCACTTCATCCTATGCACACATGTGTATATGTAGAATAGGCCGCAAAGTGACAGAAGATGTCATATGGAAACCAGTGCGGATAAACATATACACAACTTTATTATGTGAGGGGGGAAATCCATTTCAGCTCAGCTTTTTTTTTTTAATACCAGTTTAGTATTAGGACAAACTCTACCAACATTTCTTATCACATAGTCACTATGAACAACACATAAATACGAAGAACTGTGCTGCAGAAAGCATCTGTGCTGCAGATGGCATCTAGATTCATTTAGAACATTCACATACTAGCCAGAGAACTATTGTCTATTTTGACAAAAGATGCAGGCATATAAACATCAATATAAAAATACCTAGGCATATGGGCTTAAAAAAACATTTTAAGCTCGGAATAATTTAGAATAGGCCAGCAGGATATAAATGGGTGAATGTTGAATCCCACTTTCCCCAGATAGTCTTCTTTATTGTCTTTTCCTGTCTTGTCATGTTTTCATGCAAGTCTCAGATTTGAAGGAGTTACCCATCTTCAAAAATGGAGTATGGCGAACTCAATAGAGTGCTCTCTTCTACATTTGGTAAAGGCTGTTTTGTACTTCGTTAGAGATTAGTATTTACATGTGGACCAAAAGGAACTTCCAAACATGGTTCAGCAAAATTTACTGAGCATTACTTGTTCCTGACAAGTCATCCAACCCATATAAACCAATTCACATCCACTGCAAAATTAACAGACAGCAATAAATACATGATGGAAAGAAAAACACAGCACAATTCCTCTTCAAATGCTGCAGATGTGTGACCCAGTGACAGAATAGACAATACCGGAAGATTAGGATTCCAACCCCAGCTTAATCATGATCTCAGAGCCTATTCTCATCTGACATTTTCCCTACAAGAACATAGGAGAAAAAACTGTGGACACCTTCACTCATGACTGTTGTGATATGTATCACTTTACAAGCTTCAGTACATTGTTTACACATGGAAGGTACAGTGTGGCTCTGTAAACAGGTTTATTATGTCTAGACCACAGAGTCTATTCTCAGAGGCATGAGAGCCAGAACTGTGGGAAAGGAACGAGCTAGTCACATGGTTTGTATGTTCCGATGACATACTGATTTGTTCAGGCAGAAGCCATTTTAAGGGGAAGGTTTTCTTCTTCCCCATCTTGTTCTTTTCCTTTGTTCCTGCAACAATGTAACGCTTTTGCTGAGGTAGAGTGAAGCTCAACTTACTCCACTGGACTTAATGCTTGTTATGCATTTATACTCTGCATATGGACTGTAACTAGGAAATGTATATTCTGTAGAACTTTACTTGATAAGTAAATAAACAGGTAGTATTAGAACCCGTGGTGTTCCAGAGTGTTTCCTGACTCCATGGATTAATCTGCAATGGGGAAGCTGGAAGCAAGTGTCATTACAAGGGCAGGCTGGGCTGATAAGGCTGGTTCTGCACGCTGCATGCTGCGAGGGGAGGGGAACTCTGCTAAGATCTGTGTGTGGAAGTCCAGGCAGTTGATAGCACACAGATTGGATTTTAAAATCTCCCAGCACCACACCAACAATGACATTGTATAAAAATCACACACATATCTATTTTGCCACAGGTGCATAAATCAGTGCTGAAGGTTGATTTTACATTACCATTTAAATGTGTTTAAAATCCAGCACTAGTTGACACCTTGTGCATGTTTCAAGCTGGGCCCACACTGTGACTCACATTTTGTCAGGTATCATGGTCTGGACATGTGCTGTAATATACTCAGAACCAATTTCCCGGAGAAATCAAGGCACCAGTTAAAGCTATTGGCATTGCGCTAGAGTAGTTTATGCTAATGTGATGTAATTTACATTAGCCGTTGCATCTCATTGGATACAGCACCAAGATTCCCAGGAAGTGCAACATGGACAACTAGAGGATTAGGAACATAGGAAGCTGCCTTATATCGAGTCAGACTTCGCTATCTAGCCCAATATTGTCTAGTCTGATCCAGGATCTTAGGCAGAGGTCTTTCCCATCATTATGCTTTCTGATCTTTCTAATGGGAGTTTCCAGGGATTGAACCTGGGACCTTCTACATATAATGTATGCGCTCAATCACTGATTTGGCCCCTCCCCAAAGCGCTGCTCCCCATTCCTCTTCTTTGAAATCCAGGTTATCAGAAAAGGTACCACAATGAATGCATAGCAGGGGGGTGGGGAGAGAAGAAAGAAAGAAAGAAAAGAAAGGAGAAAGGAAAAACCTGAGGAGATTTAGGGATCTGACTCTGCTTTTGGCTGGATGTCTGTCTTTCATTTTGTCACCTTGCTAATCAAATCCTTTTCACCACAGTAATCCTCAAGGCAAGCTAGTTATTCAGAGTACTAGGTAAACACCGGAAGGCCGCATTTCAGAAGGACTCCTTCTCTTTGGCCTTGGCCACCTAACCAAGAATAATATTCATCTACTCATACTGCTAGGCATCAAAAGATGAGCCAATAAACTGAGATCTAGACAAGATGGAGGTACTGTTAGTGAGTGGTTCATATGCCAAGCTACCGTAAGTGACATTCAACCTGTTCCGGAGGTGGATGCAATCCCCCTAAAGGATCACATTCACAGTCTGCAGGTGCTCTTGGATTCAGCATTGTCACTGGAGGCATAGGTGGTCTCAGTGGCGCAGAGCCATTTTTATCAGCTTAGACTAATATACAGACTACAACCCTATCTGGACAGAGGAAGCCTACCTATGGTTATCCATGTTCTGGTAACCTCTCATCTGAATTACAGCAATACATTATAAGTAGGGCTGCCTTTGAAAATGGTCTGAAAACTTCACCGGTCAAAAATAGGGCAGTGAGATTGTTAACAGGGACTGGTCGGCATGAACATATACACCAGTGCTTTGTGAACTACACTGGCTTCCAATCTGTTTCCAGACCAAATTAACTTTCAGAGCCCTAAATGGCATGGGGCCAGGTGACCAGAAGGATTGTCTCCTCCCATATATACCTGAGTGGACCCTTAGACCATCTTCAGAAGCCCTCCTCCTGGTGCCTCTGCCAAATGGGTGAGGTGGGTGGTGACTAAGGAGAAGACTTTTCAGTGATGGCACCCTGATTGTGGAATTCCCTCCCCATAGAGGCTCGACTGGCATCTACATTGTGGCCTTTTCAGCATCAGGTGAAGACCTTCTTATTATCCCAGGCATTTTAGTCCTTCAGTTTTTGTTGTTTTCAAATGTGTTACTGCGTTTTTAGTTCTTTGCACTATTGCTGGCTTATACTTCAGTTTTATACTGTAATTTTAAGCTTTTAAAAGTTTTATATTACATTTTAGCATGTTGTTGTACTTTATAGTTTTAACTTTTGTGAACTGCCGGAAGAGCTTCAGCAGTTGGGTGGTATAGAAATGAAATGTAATGAAATAAATAAATAATGAGCCACTCTCCATTTCAGGGGAATGTAATGTTGTCCCAGTAATTTTTAAAACTGGCATAGAATTGGACAGTATCAACTGCCAATAGCAGGGAGAGGGGCCAAAACTAGCTACCCATTATAGTCCATTGAAGTATTATGATGATTATAACCATTGGACACAGATTTAAAACAATTCCTTTGTGTGTTTTTATTTTGTTAGCCATTTTGAGCATGCCAATGGAAAGGCAAGATTGTGAATCAACCCGTTAACAAATAACAAAATGCTAGCTGTTTCCGTATAAATGATGGGTGTTCATTCTTCATACAATTCATCTCGGGTTCAACTACAGTTTAGGTGAAGTGGCCACATAGCCCTTCATGGAGCTTCCATACACTGTAAGGACCACTGTAGCTTTATGCAGCAATTTCTCTACAAATTAGTTTTGTCTGAGTGGGGATTTTAGGATTCAGTCACCGATCAGTTTCCAGCAGAAATCACAGATGTGTCACATGACATGGAAACCAAAGCACCCAAAACTGAACAGAAAGTAGAATGGACCAGGATATATTCTCATCATTTTATACAAATAAAGAGGATGGGGGGGGGGAGAGATCAAGCAAGACAGTATCAGGGGAGCTATTGATGAGTGACAGGGCAGAGCTCTTTCATAGGTCCATTGATTTGTGTTTAAAGTGTTTAAGTTAAGTGGGCTAGATTTTCAAAGAGTTCATTTTAAGTGAAAAATTAGATGTAATGATGCTCAACATTGAGTGCACAAAGAAAATAAATTATTTTCAATAGCGCTGATGAAGTGCTTTGTACAACCAAACAGAAGAGATTTGTGCAACCAATTATATAGTGGCACTCCTGTGTGGGTTTTTAGATTATCTGGAGAGTCTTAATTGTGCCAGGCAAAAGTTTCCACATTTATAAATGCACACTGCAGAGGATGTTCCCTTGCTAATGGCATATACATATCCTTCCCATGTAACTCTTCTTTAACCTATGTAGCCATATCTAACAATTCCCCATCCAACAAGAAAAAATAACCACTATAACCTAAAATAAATTTAAACATCAGTAGAATTTATTTTCAATATTTTGTGTGTGTGAAGATCAAATTGCCTATTTCACTGAACATATTTATTTATTTTATTTATTTATTATATTTATTCCCCGCCTTTTTTCCTGCAAGGAACCCAAGGCGGCTTACATAATCCTCCTTCTCCTCCTCTCCATATGAACAATCCTTTTTCTCTGGACCATAAGTAAATACTTCACAGATACCAATTATTTTTTGTCAAATCTGGAACCTTTGGAATTCTCATCTTACCAAAGAAGTTCTGCAGCTAACCGTTTTGTGTATTTTCCTTTATATTTATTTATTTATTTATTTATTACATTTCTATACCGCCTTTCTGCTAAGGCACCCAAAGCGGTTTACAATGTTTAAATACACAAACAAACGTTACCCCCCCCCAAACCAAACATACACCAGTTCTCTCAGGCCAACTGAAGGCTTCTTCTGGAGCTGCTGGTACAATCTCCCTGGCCTGGGCTTTTCTTCTGCCTTCCCTCTGTAGCCCCAGGGAAGGTGGGGAAGGGGCTGCCCCAACAGTCCTCTCAGGCCGGTGATGGTCGTTTCAGGAGCTGATGGCAGTTGCTCCCCGGCCTGGGCTTCTCTTCTGCCTTCCCTCAGGGCACACAGGTCTTAAATAGCCCCAGGGGATCCTCTGATTTTCAAAAATTCTACCCTGTGTAGTCATATTAGTTCAAAATGTTTTATAAAGATTTATTAGATATTAATCTAATTTCACACTTGTTACATGATAGATTATTGCACTTGAATTTTCAGTGCAAAAGAATAAAGTATGGACAGAATTTTAATATCCCAGCTTCTTCCATATTACCTTTGTTATCTATATTATCTAAAATGAGTCAATAACAAAAACTGAGTAGCCTCAAAAAGTGTTCTTGCATATCCCATGCATTATCAGATCAGACCAAAACCAGTGCAGAACATGGTTAAGAAATGGACACAACACAACAATATCAAAGCTGGAGAAGTGCGCTGAGGAGCATCAGAAGGGGGGGGGGGGGACTGAGGATGTTTGCTTGTTGCAAAAATCCCAACCATAACCTTGACCTTAAAACAGAGAATGCTGTCCTACTGTCTTACAGGGTGCGCTGAGCCAGTCATCAAAAGCTTCTTTGACATGACACAACCTTGACATAACTGGGCTTCATTAGTAAATGCAGAAATCCAGAAATTTATTCCTGGACACCACCTTGAATCTGGCAGTGTGAAGTACCACAGCTGCTGACTCTGTGGATGCGTCTCCAATCTGAACTATATGTCACACGGCAAGCTCCAAAGTGCTGCACCAGCTTAGCAGTCTGGGAAGCTAATTACCTTCATAAAAATGCATGCAGTCATCCAAAAAGTTTGACCCAGAGAAACAATTAAGTGAACTTTTCCATGCCACTACTGACATGCTCCAGCGTTGCCCTCTCTTAGCAGACCTGCTCAGCAATTATATGAGACATCTGATGTGGACCACATTTTGTGATGGTGCAAGCCCACATGGATGTCTAACAGAGTACATACTTTTCACAGCCGACATTGATTTGTGCATCTTCTGAAGAGATGATGCCTGAAACAATCTAGGAAAGTCAATAATGCAAAGCAAAGTGTATGAGCTTGAGATAAGTAACAGAAGGCAAAATCAATGCTTCTTGCTATTATCATCATGCAGTTTAGTTCATCATATAGAACATTAAACTGGAACAAACTGCATCACTCAAATACTTGCACTGTCATTCTTGATGACAATTGTGAGTAAGGTAACATATATGTAAACTCCAGCTTGGGCACTTAATGTATCAATGATCAGCCAATCAATGAATTATTACTGAAACACTGACAAAGAAGGATGCTTGATGAGTTACAAATAGTCATTGGTACCATGTATACACACAAATGAACAGGGAAAAGTAAAAGCATGCCAGACAAGTGCCTGTCCTGACCTAGTAAAACAGCCCACAAGCAGGTCAGGAGCGTGCAATCCAGCAACTGGAGCTGAAGGAGAGGACAGGCAGGTTTTTAAGTAAGCTTAGGATTCCTGAAAACAAGCAAGGTCAGTGATAGGTCTTTCAGTATCCCAGGCAGAGCCCAGAAAGCAGACTACTTGTTCCAACAAGAGCTCAGTCTCAACTGAGCCCTTTTATGCTCTCTGAGCCTGATTACACCTCTCAGGCTCCACCCTCTTGTTGAGGAATGCAGAGCCTTAAAGGGGCAGGCCCGGTAGCCCTTGGAAGTGAGTATACCCAGCTGCTTTATGAACTGGGCTCAGGGGCTGCAGTCTCTGGGGGTTCAAATTCAAGGGTCTCAGGCAACTCGGGTTCAGGGGTTCCTGGCTTAGTGATGGGGCTCAGGCCCAATACCTCCTCAGTCTGCACCACTGGCTCCTCAGCCACTGTGCCTGTGTCTAGGTCACTGCTGGGCATTGGGGTCATGACAGTGCCATGGAAAGATATAAGCCAGTGGTTTTCCATTTTTCTTGCTTCAGGAACCCTTTCTACATTGACCTGTCTGCCAAGGCAGGGCAGGCCACAACTTTGTAAGGGCCCCAGCAAAATACCATCTGGCATGACCCCCAATCCTCTGGCCCTCCCTAAGCCTATGGGAGCCCCCCCCTGACATCAGTGGTAGGGGCCCAGAGCAGGCAGCAGCAAAGCAGGGGGCTTTGAGGCTCCCACTATTTTAATTTCCCACAATACCCCAACATAATGTCACTCCACAGCAGTATGAGAAGTTTTAAATGGTTGGTGTCACGCAGCTTCCTGTTGTGCAAGATAAAAACTGAGCCGACGGGGAAGGAGGCCGGTGGTGAGCCCAGTCCAGTGCAGGCATTCCTGGCTGATGACATCAGGCCTATGCTGAGGACACCTGCAATAGAACCCTTGCAGAGGATTCTGGGAGTTGTTATAGGGTGCATCCTTAATTCATATAGGATCCCAGCCAGTTCTGCTGGCCCTTACTATTCAGTTGAACTGAGAGTTCACCATAAAACACACCCACACTCGACTGCAGCATCACATTGCCATGATCCTGCCTCCAAGTTGTTTTCTACCGCTATGGAGTACACACGTGTGTGTTTAATTGTATATGTGGGAATGGGAACGAAGTATGGGACCATCCATAAAATATGCCACACCTTTTTTTTCTTTCTTGTTTTTACTTTCTACCCCCCTCCACTTTCCTTGACACACTTTGCTCCATTTTAACCAATACCGCGTCACTTCTTTGTCACTCATTTGCCACACCTTCTCCATTTATGGAGCACCACCAATGTGGAAGGCCCAGAACTAGGAAAACATTGTTTGCTGAGAGTTAGAAGCTGAGTCAGGATCAACTTGGTTCTGCTGGAGAGTTTTGCTCAAGCCAAATTAAGTTCCTAAAGTTCAAACCAAACTAACACAGAATAAAATTTATTCCATGAAAATTTATTCCATGCACCTTTCCATGAATCCTTCTTAAATCCAGCCACTGTGCTTTGTGCTGCTTTTCCAATAATAGCCCCAAATGACACTATGTTCAGCCTGTAATTTTTCATGCCCAGTATGCAGTTGTCATATGATTTACTGGGCTACGATACTAAGAGCCATTGCCCAAGACACTCTCCCTGCCCTCCTCGCTGATTTACTTAAATCTTTTTACTTTTATCAGCTGCAGCGAATGGGGCACTTACGTGTAACAACTGACAATTTGAGCAGAGAATGCAGAGAAAAGCTGTGTAAAGCAAGTGGCTGAGATTATAGCTGTTGACTTCTAATATTATTTGACAGATGAGGCTGCTGCAATTATCTGCTGCTCATGGGTTCCATTACTGGAACAAGAAGCACACAAAATAGGGGCAATTTCCCAAACAATATATAGGGCCACTTAACTTTGTCAAGAGCCGTTTCTGCGAGTGAAGTCCTCACTGGTTAAAGATACAAGGATAATGGTCTAGCAACTTCACACAAATATTTAGTGCTCTGCACATTAAATACCTCTTGTTATAATTTTCCTGCTCTGTTTGAACTAGGTAGGGTATTATCTTTAAATAGATGCTTGTCTGAGGGGGGGTGGAATTAAAATTATCTGTGGATACCATCAAAAGGTCTATGTCAGATTTACTTAGGGCACAATCCTATGCATGTTTAGACAGCAAAAAGTCCTACAGCTCCCAGCATGCCCTAGCCAGCATGCTGGAAGTTGTGAGACCTTTTTCTATCTACACATGCATAGGCTTGTACCCTTAGTCTTCCATTTCCTTGCCTTGGGCTGAGAATTCTGGGTCTGAGTCTGAGATGAACAAATGGTTGTGGAATTTATTCTTTATGAATTCAAATGTGAATGGACATGATTCACACACCTCCCCGACTAATGTGCAGATCAGAACACAGTCTTCCTTCAGACATCACACCTCTCTAAATGGTGTGATACAGTTCATAGCTCAAAAAACATACACAAATGCATATTAAAATGTGTATTTCAAGATAATATATTTATAAATATGTACTTTGAGAGATAATTTTCTCATTTAGAAATGCATATTTTGTGAGAAAATACATTCAAAACTTGTTATTGTTGTTTAAATCACAGATGAATGTGGAGACAGGACAGGATAGACTTATGATTAACACATGTCAGAGTTGGACCAGGAATAGAGTGATCCATACATCTCAACTGAGAGGTTCTCTTGGTAATATGCAGGAAAGTCCTCCCAACAACCTGCTGCACAACCTTCTCCTGTCCTTTCAGGATCTGTTCAGCCTTTCTGCTCAGTCTTTCATCCATTCTCTACTCATCCCCCCCCCCCCGGGTCACCTAATATACAACTCTCTATTGGAGTCCAATACCATACTCTCCCACTGTAGATTCTGTCTATTTCTCACTATGTATTCTAGTTAGAAAGAACGTGGGGCTCAGACGTCAGGGCTCAGAACGTGGTCTGTCTAGTTTAGCATTCTCTACACTGGCCAGCAAGCAGCTGTCCAGGGTCTCAAGGAGAAGTTTTTCCCAGTCCTAACTGGAAATGCCGAGGATTGAACCTGGAACCTTCTGCATTCAGAGAATGTACTCCACTTCATAGCATGTGTTGACGTGTGTGTGTGTGTGTGTGTGTGTGTGTGTATAGTATGTGTACCATAATACTAGAGCAGGGGCAGGCAAACTGGTGCCCTTCAGATTTAGGGGGAAGGACGGCTAGAACTCGCATAATCCCTAACCATTGGTCATGATGGCTGGGGCTTATGGGAATTGCAGTCCAAAACTTCTGGAGGACACCAGGTTGTCTACCCATGTACTAGAGCAGGGGTCCTCAAATTTTTTAAACAGGGGGCCAGTTCATTGTCCTTCAGACTGTTGGGGGGCCAGACTATAGTTTGAAAAAAATATGAACGAATGTGTGAAGAAAAGAGCCTTTGGGGGTTCTCTCTCTCTCTCACACACACACACACACACACACACTCACCTCATGTGTGAACCAGCTGGGGTGGGTGGGGTGTGCATAGTTAGCGTGTGGAGAAAGGAGCCTTTGGGGGTTCCTGCATGCATGCACACACACAACACCCCCTCATGTGTGAAGGCTGGGGGGGGTGCATAGTTCCTCTTGAATGGGTGGCGCCTGGAAGTCCGGAGGAGCCAGGCTGAAAGCTTGCATATGTAAATGTAGTTCAAAGCCATAAGCCATGAGTCATGAGTTCCCCCTCCCTTGCCTGGCCAGGTGAAGTTCTTTCTAATTGGCTGAAGGCAGGAAAGCTACAGGGAGGAGGGGAGGGGGGGAAAGGTATATTTCCCAAAGCGTGGGTTTTGGTCTTTGTTCTACCCGGCTGTGGTAATGGCGGTAAGCCAAGGACCCCAGGCAGCTCCTGGTGAAATTAGCTGGATTGAGGGCTCTAGTAAAGGCAAGCCTTGTGGGAGTTTTACCCATCTCGGACCTTCGGGTAGGTGTGGTAATCTCCCTCGGGCAGCGAGGCTGTGCTGGATTTAACCCTTGAAGAGAACACCCTCAGGTAACAGGTGTGTGCCTGAGAGATATTAAGGAATCAGGTTTTATTGTTTTGCAGTTTTACTGTGTACTAAAGTGTCTCTCTCTTTATTTTGTGTGCTTCTCTCATTTCCCGGCCAGATGGGCGATTGATAAATATAATAAATAAATAATAAATAATAAAAAAATTTCCCTAATCTTGTTGTAAAATGCTACCAGAATAAACCTTGTCCTGGTTTTACCCCACATGGTGTTTGTGGATTGCTCTGTGGCTTCAGTAACTAAATCCAGGTTACAGAATTAAAGGCGAGTCCCTGAACAGAGATCCAAGTAGGATTGCAGACAGCTGAGGCTGGCAATCTGGTACCTTGAGATCTCAGGGGGTCTTGGTTCCTTTGGAGTAGGAAAGGGTGGGGGTGTGGCAGGCCAGCCAGCCCCCCCTTCCTCCACAGAATGGATCAAGTAAAAAAAATGGACCGGGGTCCTTTTTTTTTTTACTTGATTAAATGGAAAGTTATTATAAATTAATAATACATTAATTATAAATTAATTTGCTGTCTAAAATTGAAATACATTTTAAAAAATTTAAAGGTATAGAAAAGCTTGATTTGCACACTGCACATATCTTATTTGTAGTGCAAAAAAACAGGAAAAAACTACAATATTTAAAATGAAGAACAATTTTAATCAACATAAGCTTATTAGTATTTCAATGGGAAGTATGGGCCTGCTTTTGGCTAATGACTTCCTGCATCTAATGCAGTGGACTCTGGTCCATGAAAGCTTGAGCCAAATTTGTTAGCCTTAAGATGCCACAAGACTCTTGGTTTTGCTGCAACATGGACTAACCAAGGCTACCCCTTGCGAAATTAACACAGATTGGGATAGCTTTTCAGTTAAGGTTGCACTGTTGTTCTGTTTTTTAGGTTTGTTTGTTTGTTTTTCAATGGATCATGTGGATATTAGTAATAGAAAAAATATATCCCTGCAAGGATGAAGCCAGACTATCCCAGTTCCTGTGTGCCACGTTCAAGCTATCAGCTCTGTTCATTTTTTAAATAAGTTTTCTATACAGAAAGCAGTTCCACATAGGAAAAGCATATTGCCTTACCAAACTGACAGGCAGCCGCATCCTAATGCATGCTTACTCACTGCACGCAATGGTGCTTACAGCCTTACAGTGCACAATCTTATACATATCTACTCAGAAGTAAAGTCCAATGGGCTTACTCTCAGATAATTGGCTATAGGACAGCAACCTTCAGCACACACCAAACAGGAGCCTCATGTATGAAAATACCTTGATTCAGATCCTTCCTGTTGTTGAAAAAGCAAAGCCAGCCGTGCTGGTCCACGAGAAGGCGGGGTGGTGTTGCAAAACCCACAGTTGGGAAATACCATTATTATTAAATTCGGGTTGCACATTTTTGTGGATTTTTTAAATTGATCCCAATAAAGGCATTGCCCGACTGTGAATTTTGGATCCCTCCCCCTTCCGCTCCCGGTCCTCTGTTTCTTCAACAAGTTAACTCACTGTTGCTAAACACAAGGAGGGAGAAGAGCTTGCGAGGTGGGGGCTGGCAGAAAGGAGAGTTTGCAAAGGGTCGAGGTGGGGGCTGGCAGAAAGGAGAGTTTGCAAAGGGTCGAGGTGGGGGCTGGCAGAAAGGAGAGTTTGCAAAGGGTCGAGGTGGAAGCTGGCAGAAAGGAGAGTTTGCAAAGGGTCGAGGTGGGGGCTGGCAGAAAGGAGAGTTTGCAAAGGGTCGAGGTGGGGGCTGGCAGAAAGGAGAGTTTGCAAAGGGATCGAGGTGGGGGCTGGCAGAAAGGAGAGTTTGCAAACGGTCGAGGTGGGGGCTGGCAGAAAGGAGAGTTTGCAAAGGAGCAGGCGACTCAAGGGACAGGGGAGGAAGGGGCAGAAGAAAGAGGGAAGCTCGCTCACCTGGTCCACTCCTCAGGCATCCCCACCTAAGGAAAAGGAGGAGGCCATGTTGCGAGGCACTCTTGCCCAGGCACATCCCTTATTCTCGTCGAGCAAGAGCGTCTGGTTCCAAGCTCTCTGCTCGGAGCTGCCTCTCAGACTTAGTCCCTTAGCCCTGCCCGCATCTCCTGAGAACTGGAGGGGCGTGGCCTGGCCAGGCCCCGCGACCTGCTCCTGGAAGGTGAAGGGTTCGCCTGAGGGAAAAGGCAAGGTGGGCGCGCGCGCCGAAGCGTGGTGGTGGTGGTGGTGGTGGTTCTCTAACCCAGGAACTCAGCTGAACAGCGCGCCGTTTTACCCCGCCCACTCCTCCCCTTCCCCCCCCCACAGGAGACACAGGGCTGCCGCGGGGCCGGATGAAAAGACCCACCGGGCCGGATGTGTCCCGCGGGCCGTAGTTTGAGGACCCCTGTACTAGAGCATACCATCCAACTCCCCCATCTGTAATATTATTTATTATTTGTAAAAATTGTATCCTACTTTTCCATATTAATAAAGATAATAATAAGGTGGCTTGTTATTATCTTTATCAATGTGTTATTATTGATCATTTCTGTAGCACTTTTCAGTATACAAAATGTTTTATGTATTGTATCTATCCTTGTGGGGTCATTAGGCTAGATAGATAAGATTGTTCGAAGCACAGGAGTTATGGCATATGCATGGAGCTCCCCATACCTGTATCCTCTCAAAGGAGGAAGCAGATCCACAAAAGAATGCATGCATGGATCTACTCTCTCCATTGGAGTGAATGGAACTAACCACTATCAGGATTGAATCATAGAATCATAGAAAGTAGAGTTGGAAGGGGCCTACAAGGCCATCAAGTCCAACCCCCTGCTCAATGCAGGAATCCTGGTCAAAGTATCCCTGACAGATGGCTGTCCAGCTGCACCTTGAATGCCTCCAGATTGGGAGAGCCCACCACCTCCCTAGGTAGTTGGTTCCATTGTCTTATTGCTCAGACAGTCAGGAAATTTTTCCTGATGTTTAGGTGGAATCTAGGTTCCTGTAACTTGAGCCCATTATTCCGTGTCCTGCAAACTGGGATGATCGGGAAGAGATCCTGGCTCTCCTCTGTGTGACAACCCTTCAAGTACTGGAAGAGTGCTATCATATCTCCCCTCAGTCTCCTCTTCTGAAGGCTAAACATGCCCAGTTCTTTCAGTCTCTCTTCATAGGGCAGTGATGGTGAACCTTTTTGAGCCCGAGTGCCCAAACTGCAACACAAAACCAACTTATTTATTTCAAAGTGCCTTAAATTTGGCAGGAAGGAGGAGGGGGCACTAGCTAATCGCACCCCGCTCTGTCTCAGGGCATGGCTCTTCACCGGGCGCACAAAGATTCGGGCGCGCGCGTGCTGTGCTTCTGAGCTGTCTGTTCAGTTAGAAGGAGGGCTGGGTGCCTGCGCAGTCCGCTTCTGGGGGTGGAGATGTTGGAGTGTGCCTGCCTGTGAAGGCCAGCGAGGAATGAGTGGAGAGGAGTTACTATGGAAGCCCGACGCTGAATGCAGAAGGGGACGGTCTTTTCGCAATCTGGCGACCAATGGCTCGAGTGCCCAGAGAGAGGTCCCTGCATGCCAGCTGTGGCACGCGTGCCATAGGTTCGCCATATCATAGGGCCTTGTTTCCAGTCCCTTTATCATCCTTGTCGCCCTCCTCTGAACCCTCTCCAGTTTGTCTACGTCCTTCTTAAAGTGTGGTGCCCAGAACTGGACCCAGTACTCGAGATGAGGCCTAACCAGTGCTGAGTACAGGGGAATCGTCACTTCACACAATTTGGAAGCTATACTTCTATATTAATGCAGCCCAAAATTGCATTTGCCTTCTTTGCAGCCACATCGCATTGGAGCATAGGAACATAAGAAGCTACCTAATACTGGGTCAGACCACTGGTCCATCTAGCCCAGTATTGTCGACACTGACTGGCCGTGGCTCTCCAGGGTTTCAGGCAGGATTCTTTCCTAGCCCTACCTGGAGAAACCAGGGATTGAAGCTGAGACCTTCTGCATGCAGAGCATGTGCTCTACCACTGGGCCACAGCCCCTCTCTGCTCATGTAGCGTGCAGCCATCATTTTAAATAAGGGAACGGCATTTCATTAGTGACAAACGAGAATGGGCTTGTTGCTTCAAAGAGGTAATTAAAAAGGAGGAGGCATTTTGAAGATGTTTCCTCCACAAAAGTAAGTAAGTGAGCATCACACTAAATACAATTACATAGAAAAGGCAATTGTCCTCTGAACACCTCTTGTGCTAAATCTGGAGGCTACATTCAATCAGCATTGTGTGAAACAGGGAGATTTAAGTCCTACTCAAAGTTCAGATCTCAACATGACCTTAGCAGTGGAGTCACTATTCATGTCTCCATAATATATTTTTAGCATTACCCTGTCATTTCACCTTGTGCGGCTATTTAAAGATCAAAAGGAATTTCTTTCTCTAGAGGCAAAAAAAAAAAGAAAGCAATACATTTTAACAAAAAGAAGTAAGACAGAAGGAAGAGAATAGGCAGAGTGACTAAGCAGTGAACTGGAATATTCAGTGGATGTTACCAATTAAGTAATTCCACCATTTATTTATTTATTTTATTTTATTTGTTCATTTTCTATACCGCCCAATAGCCGAAGCTCTCTGGGCGGTGTACAATCAATTTTTAAAAACCAACAACAATAAAATACCGTTTAAAATATAAACAATAAAAATATTATAAAAATTTAAATGAAACCATTTGAAACTGGTTTCACCCAAAGTGGAAACACACACACACACACACACACACACACACACACAGAGATTTAACATAAACATTGGAAGGATAAACGTCCACCTCCTATAACACAGTGGACTGAGGACTTAACAATGCTTTCAACATTTGAATGGGTGATATTTAGACACCACCTATTAATGGATAAATATGGGTATTTGATCTGCTTTGTTGAAGCTTATGCATAACTGATATTATTGATAGCTGTATTTTCATATACACATAGGTATACATTTCATCTGCATCTATTGTAAGTTATTTATTCAAATTTATGTAAGAAAATTGTAATCTTTCTTTCTATGGTTTTGTTTCATTTTGTTTTGTTGAAGTTCACAAATATATAGAATTTAACATTAGACTATCAAATCTGCTTCATTTCTCCCATATCATACTATCAAAATAAATTGCAAGACTAAATTGAAACCTGGACCAAGAAAGCCTGGGTTCAATAAAGCCTCATTTAGCCATAAAGTCCCATTCAGGTCATCTGCCATGCCTTTTCTCTCCCATTTTAACCTACATCACATACATGAGAAAATAGGATAACCCCACGAACACCACACGCACAGAGACAGAGCTCCTTAGAGTGGGACACACATGTGATAGAAATAAACCCAGTATTGAGCAAATTATGGAATAGCCCAGGCTTCCCACCCTGGTGCCTTCCAGATGTCTTGGACTACAACTCCCATCATACCCAGCCAGCACATAGTCTCCAATTGCCCCGAAAATGCAGGGACTGCCCTTAAGCTATCATGGCTTCTCACTTTGTCATGCAGAGTTCCAAATTCCCCTGCCTCCCACAACTGCAAGCTACTTAAAGGGGCCATGCGCAAAATTGCAGCTAAGCTTTCAGTTTTAGTTTAGCTGCAATTTTGCCCATGGCCCCTATAAAATAGCTCTGCTTAGGCTCGAACAGCCACAGTAAGCAAGGGGGGAACAGACACTGCTAAGCTGGGAGGGTCAGCTGAGGATATGTGTGTGTGTGTGTGCGCGTGCATGTGCGTCCATGCGCGCGCATGCTCTACCTGCTGCCTCTGCTGCACATTGCTGTGGGAAAGGAATTAGCTGAGTGAAAGCCTGGACCAACGGAGAGGTGAATGAGGGAATTTATCACATGATTCCTATCTTTATATTGCCAAAGATTTTATTTCCTAACAGAGCTGACTCTTTGCCTCTAACAGGCGAGGTTACAGAGTCAGAAAGAAATGCAAGAAACTTCCCCTTCTCTCTGAAGCTCCATGTTTGGGGGTATGGGGTGGATGGGTAAGCTTCACCTGTTGAATTTGTGCCAATCCTGACAATTTTAAAACAAAAAGAAAGAGATTACCCTGCAAGCACTAACACACACACACACCATGAAAAACACCAGATATCAACAATTAAGGGTTTAAGTAAGGTTAAAAAATATATATTACAAAACATATATAACATAATATATAATATAATAATGTCATAATTATAATACATAAGATTTTGTGTGTTTCCTCTAATAACTTTTGTACTTGACCACGCCCTCATGTTGCCTGGCCACGCCCTCTTGATCACACCTTCATGTTGCTTAGCCATACCTCTTGGAAATTCACATGTGTGTCCCTTTTTTCATCTGTGAAATGTTGGAGGGTATGCCAGCGTGGCCAATGGCTGGGTGTGATGAGAGTTGTACTCCAATGTATCTGCAGGTCACCAGGTTGAGGAAGGCAGGAATAGCCTGTAAATGGTAGAACTTATTTTTAACTCTCTATAGGGCGCAAACCTATGGCCTCCTGCCATTGTCTGGAGGAGGGCATAGGATCATTCGGAGCCCCAGCTCCACGGTCATGGAACCTCGGAGCTGGGACTCTGAACACCGAGCCCCCACCCACCCCCCTCGCAGCCAGTGCAGAAAGAACCCCGCCAGCTGCTTCTCTGAGACCGCAAATTGGCCTCGGAGAGGAGGAAAGGGGGCGTGCTGGGGGGCGGGGAGGGGAGGAGGCTGGGGCTGATGGCTTCCCTCCCCCTCCACAGCGCCTCATCCAGATGGCTGGGAGCAGCCATCTAAATGAAATACAGGGTGCGAGGTGCAGGGCAGCAGAGATTGCCGCTGCTGTGCCGCGCACCCAGCTTTGGATGCAAATAAGCCTCCATGTTCAGAGGCTTATATGCATCAAGGGCAGATGGTGCTAGACCATGCCCTTAGTGGGAACCTGTCTTATTTGCCAGCCTATGAATCTTTGGACCTAACTATATGCCATGTTAAAGGTGTTGTTTGTTGCAAAATTCAGTCTCCATCTTGAAGTCTGACAACCCAGAAGAGCCATTCATGCTTCCGTGTGATGCATCAGAAACAGGTTTAGGAACGACCATGCTGCAAAGAGGGCAGCCACCAGTTGCATTTGGTACCAGAGCCTTTTCAGAAACGGGAAAGGGCTATACCCAGATTGAAAAAGGACTACTTCCAATACATTTTGGAATGGAGAAATTTCACCAGTTCACATATGGATGTACAATAGATGTCCAGATTGACCATAAACCTCTGGAAAATATATGGGGAAACCCCTTTACCCAGTACACCAAAGTGTATACAATGCATGATGGTGCAACTGCAGAAGTATGATATACAAATAAACTGCTGCCCTGGCAGAGACCCAGTGTTAGCAGATATCCTGAGCTGGGCATACCTACCAGAATCTGTCAGCTACACTTCTACCAGCTACACTTCGCCAGGCACAAAGAATTCTGCTCCACAGACATCCAAGAAATATGGTTAGGAAAGTATGCTTTAATTATACCATTCAGTTTTTATTCTTGTCCAGCTCCTGAAGTCTCTTAGCCTCTTTAACAAGGGTCGACACCCCATTCTAGAGAAACTCAAACTTGGCCTCAGCATTTCCACATAGGCATTGATTAGATGTCTCTCTCTTTCTTTTTTTCTTTTTTTTAACGAATTCAAAGAGAAAAGAGACATGATTTGAAACTAAAATAGAGCTGGGAGCATTGTACAAAGGATTATTTCAAGTAATTCTCCTTGAAACTGTAACAAAGGAATGTTTCCTGGGGATTAAATGGACTGTCAGGTAATCAGAAAAGTTGTTTTAGGTTGTCCTGGAGAAGAAAAGAACTACTTTGGATGGGTTTTTCTTTCTGGGCTCTGTGACACTTTATAGCTTAGTCCTTGGTTTCAGACCAGTTTATTTCATCACCTATG
Source organism: Shinisaurus crocodilurus (assembly GCA_021292165.1). NCBI lineage: Eukaryota > Metazoa > Chordata > Lepidosauria > Squamata > Shinisauridae > Shinisaurus > Shinisaurus crocodilurus. Next base: position 83,127,879 of record CM037879.1, on the reverse strand, counting down.
AACAGAATGAATGTTGGAATAATCTGAAAACATAAACACATAAGAACTGTTGTATGGGATAGGGTATTTATAGCTCGCTATCTTGCTTTTGATGGTGGACAACTCCAGATGATTCCATAGAAGTGTTCACTAGGGGCATCTTATACTTCAAACATTCAGCACAATATGAACATTAGGGTTCTTGTGTTCCTCATTTTAGTGTCAGAATTTGAAAATATTTGAAGGCCATCAGTTATTGTTGTTGTTGAAAATATAATATCTTTAACGCTTTTTGAATGTGAAAATTGTTGTATGGTAATTGTCTTGTTCATCAGGTTCCATCATACATCAGCAACTCCCAAGATTCACTTAACAACATCTACACACAAATGTATAAAGCTGCCTTATTATCAGAAGCAACTTGTGAGGTGGTTCATTGGAGGCCACCAGTGTCAGCTGCAAGAGTGCTACTTGATGGAGGAGGACCCAGCACCTTTACAAGAGGGTTTTGAGAGACATGGGAATTAGTTAAGACCAACCACAGTTTGTCTGGGTTCTGACGTAAGTAACAAAAAGCCAAGGCCACCGTGATCAAAATAATTCCAATAATTCTTTACAAATTTCTATTCATTACAAATGAACATTGAATTTAATGTATATATTTCAATTTTTTCCAAACAATTATTTCAATTTCACAATTATTTCAATTTTTTCAAAAGTCCTGGCTATCCAGGATAAAGTCCTTCCTATGTCCACCGTTGTCTTTTCTTATTTCTTTTTTCTTCCTACAAATGGTTAACAGACCACCAGGTTATATGTAGTGTTGTCACCTTGAAGTTATAGTCCTACAGGAAACTGGTTTGTATTCCCGTTTCGTTGTCTTCCTCAGGGATCACGGTGGCCTTGGCTTTTTGTTACTATAGTAATTGCCGTGATCCTCCTTTGTTTTCACAATTCTGGGTTCTGACGTAAAGCTAAACTGTGGTTAGTTAAAAATGGAAATGGAAACTTCGAATCTCCTCCTCAGAGCCATGCTGGGGGAGGACATGAGCCCAAAGCTCCTTCGTATAACACTACACCTGTCCTGAGCCTGTAACTGGAACAAAATAGTTCTATGGGAGCTGTTAACCAAGCAAAGGACTGAGGAAGACTGAGAGATTATATGTTCACTGTCCCTGATTCACCAGTAGCAACTGGGTCTTTCTCCTCATGGGTAGACCCTTGCTTCTAAGTAGACCCTTCTTCATGAGTAAACCCTGGGTGAAAGGATCTTCTGGCAGGCAGGCAGGCACTCTGCCAACTTCTCTGAGTGTCCCACCTGGTCTACTTCCAGGTGAGTCATGAGAGGAGGAAGGAGAGTCTGGATGGAACCATGGCTGGGCTCAAGATGGGACTGAAGAGGTTCTTAGGGACCGCAGGTAAAACATCCCTACCACAGGCCCCTTCAGGTCTTTACTGCAGGAGAGAGGTGTGCTGAGAGACCAAGTTAGTGTTTTCAGAGCCTTGGTATCAGTTAAGCAAATCTACAGAGGCAGTATTTGGGAAGTGAGAGCCAGTGTGGTATAGTGGTTAGAGTGTTGGACTGGGACTTGGGAGATCCGGGTTCTAGTCCCCACACAGCCATAAAGTTCACTAGGTGACATCAGTCACTGACTCATAGCCTAACCTACCTCACAGGTTTGTTGTGTGGATAAAATGGAGTGGAAGAGGACCCATGTAAGCTGCCTTGGGTTCCTTGCAAGAGGAAAAGGTGGGATAGAAATGTAATAATAAATAAATAAATAAATAAATGAGGTGTTTTGCAGCAATAAAAATGTACAAAGGTACAACACGTACATATAGCAACATGTCTTCTGGGTTGTAGGGAAATGCATATTTTGACGTTGGTATTTTAAGAAATCTTTGCTGGGGCTTATCTTGGACCAGTATAATGTGGCATCCACACCAGTCACACACAGGTACACACAGAGAGAGAGAGACAGTTTAATTTCATCTTTAAGAGAAAGAAACACTTGACAGTACTAATGGCCTTGAAAAGTACTTTAAAAAAAATCAATCTAAAAAAAAGTGCGGGTGTTCTTTCTCTATAAAGTGCTATCTTCTAAAGAAATTTTATTCCAATTATTCAGACACCTGCTGATGTCCCAGCAGCACCCCTTGGTTGCAGCTAAACCTCCAGGGCTGCACGACAGAAGGAAACAAATCACAGAGCAAAGATGAACAAGAGAAACTATGTATGCACCAAAAAAGGCTGAAACTAAGCAGCAAATGTGCTATTAGTCTGAAAACACAAGGGTCTGCTTGTTTATTTGCTTGCTCCTTTTTTCATCCTGGCACTCTCTCTTTGCACACCACATGTTGGGTTTTTCCTGATTGAGTTGAGAGTTTTATTATGCTGGATCCCCCTGGAGAATAACTGAAGGGGGGAAGAAGCCTTGAGTGCATATGGCAGTAGCGATAACATAGACTCTGAAATCTTAGACATGAAATGAGAGACTGCACAAATAAAGTTCTTTTGTTTGTGATGCTTGATATTGCAAAGAGATTTACTCAATTGGCAACAGAAATGCAGGAGATGGTGGTGTGGCAAAAAAAAAAAATCTGGTCTTCTTTTGTGTTGGTAGAGAACACAGAGCTCAATGGGATCCACAATCTGAGTGAAGTCTCCATATGGAGTTTGGGTCATCATCATCATCATCATCACCATCATTGGGGATGATGCTTCCAACTTAAAAAGCCTAAAGAGAGAAGTTCTCAAAGTAGCCATCCTGAAATATGAGGGAGAACAGTTAGCAAAGCTGAAGCAAACTTTTGACCAGCTTGCTTCAGTTCTGTAGCTTCTGTGGGCACATCTACCTAGCAGGGAAAACCTGCAACCAGTTTATCTTCATTTTTTAAAAAAAATCCACACATGATTTCCTAGAGGCTACACAGATGTATTTATTTACCCTGTCTTAGCAGCTAGCAACCATAATCAGAAAGACCTTCTGACGACAGTTGATGGAGCATAAGCCAAGTAACTCCATCCCATCTTGGAAAATCAAGCTGAGAATATATTATATTTCAGTAAACTTCAGACTTGCATCTCATTTAATGGATTGACCTAGAGAAGTGGTTCACAAACTCTGTCCTTGTGAGTCTGCTCAAAACAAATACAAACAAAATAGAGCAGGGAGGGGGATGTTGGCACTGCCCCTTTGGTTATCAAATTAAAACAAAGATGTGTGTGTATATATACTTTATTGAAACATAAATGCAATTTTCATTAAAATGGTGTCCATTAATGGGGATAGCCATTTTTCTCAGAATGCCACTTTGCCATATTGCTGTTCCAGGGCATTTTGTGAAGAACAAAGAACAGTCACAAACAAGGAGGCCATAGGAGTGCCGGTTAGTGTTGCTCCCACATCTCCCAAAAAGCTAAAGAGGGAAGACAGTTTCAACCCACTCTTTTACTTTTAATGCCACGCCACCCTCCAAATCAGATTTTCAAAAGTTCAGCCTAGAACTAATCAGGGATGTTGAAGAGTCCTTGGTCTCGAGTCACGAGTCGAGTCACGAGTCTTTGGACCCGAGTCTCGAGTCCGAGTCCGAGTCCTTGGTCCAAAATGGTGACTCACGAGTCACGAGTCCTGAGTCACTCCCAAAACTGACTCCACGAGTCCCTATTAAAATCAATGGGGTTTCCCCCCAACAAAATAAGGCTACTTCAGATGTGTGGCTTAAATAAATTCTAGGCACAAGTGTGTCTTTTTATTTCAAAACTCTGCAACTGATTTTGGCAAGAACAGACCAGGCAGACAAACCCAAAATAACCAGGCAGGCAGAGGAGGCAGGGAACCCCAAATCAGGCAGGCAGAGGCCTTTGTCTTGGACAATTCAACTGTTGAACAGGTCAAGAAGAGATCAGGCAGGCAGAGGAGGCTGGGAACCCCAAACAGGCAGGCAGAGGCAGCCAAACCCAAAATGTCTGACCCTAACCCAACCCCCCCACACACAACACATCAATCAAAATAAATCTCAACACATCGTTGTGACTGCGCTCCTGGTAGCTGTCCATAGTGGCCGAGCAGCGGCGCGCCTCGCTTCCATGCACTCTTCACCGGTGATCGCGCTCCTTCTGGCACAGCCAGAAGACTCGTCAACAGCCCAGGGATGTTGACGAGTCCTTGGTCTCGAGTCCCGAGTCGAGTCTCGAGTCCCATTAAAAATACTGGGACTTGAGTCCGAGTCGAGTCAGAGGGGGGACTCAGTCCGACTCACGAGTCGAGTCCTCGAGTCCGAGTCCCCATCCCTGGAACTAATGTAAAATATTCTTAGAGGCTTTGGCCAGAAGAGCAGCACATAAGTAATGTAAATAAATATGTCATATTTCAAAAGACCACTAAATTTAAGGACCTGATCCTGCTGTCCCTGTTTCAGTTTCAGCTCCACATTGGGCAGGAGACCAGCAGCTCCCCCCATTCCTCACACACATGCCTCTCATGCTGCTTCCCTAGCGGTTTGCATTGGTATCTCCTCCTTACGGGAGGAAATCTGGACAGCTGTGTACAGATCTCAGGTGGTGCCCTACCCAGTGGGAAATGGGAGATTACCTCAGCAACCATGTTTTCAGAAGGATTGCAAGGGCAACTTGCCATTTTTCACTGCTGTATTGGCACAGGGAGCAGAGTCTTGTCATGCTTGCAGTGCCATAAAGAGAGAGCTGGACTCTGCTCTTTTTGGATACTATTTCCATCAGAGAATGGGAGATCATCCTAACCTTCCCTGCCATGTAATCTCCTGTTTCCTATTGGGATGGGTGCCTAACAGCTCCATAACAACTGGAATGCCACCAGACAGCCCTCCCTTTGGGAAATTGAAGATATTCTAGAAGCCCCTGTAGGGGCCTCTGGGGCAATCTCCCACTTCCAAATTGTTGGGATAACAGGAGCAGCAGCAGGTTTAGGCTTATCCTCTCCTCTGGTCAACAGTAGGCCCCTTACCAGTCCATGGGGCCTCAGCAGATTCCTGACCATGCCAATCGCTGGTGCACCTTTGGATTGTACCAGTGATGAGTTTGGTTCCAGGCATCTCATCAAGAGGAACGGGAAGGGAGGAAATTTCAGCAACCTAAAAATAAATATACATTGGGATTTCACAACATAACATACTTGTGAATGGCACTGAATTTGATTAGATGCAGTTGCCATATTGTGAATGTATCCTGAACAGAAACTCTGTGCATAGCGAATTATGCTCATTCATGCATCAGCATTTTTGAGTTAAGGCACCGCTTATTCCTGAAACTGTTGATTAGGCTCCTTTCTATGCACTGTCTATGCTTAACATGAATCATTTTCAGTGCAGGGTGTGCTGAATGTCTGTCACAAACAGTCTGGAAATAAAAGATTGGAGTTATGGTTTATTTTTCCTGCATCTCATTAAAAACTGTACCAGGAATTTTGAAAAAAAAACTTAATGCATAAATACATATTTTGTCTGATTCAGTTACATATCCAATTCAAATAACATCACATTATAAACCCAAAGGACTGCCATTATTCACCTACTTTTAAGCAATTTATTTCTTTACCTTTATTTATTTTTCAATAAGTCACAGCTGGCAGCAGCCTAATAACCCATAAACACCCTCCCACCCCACCCCTCCAACAAGCAACCAAAGCTACCCCAACTAACTTACATAACAGTACTCATTTCTTTTATGTTATGATTGCCACCACCTTACACAGACAGATTGGCACAGGGCTGGAATGAATATTTCTCAGATAGCGAAAAAAATGCACTGCTTAATGAAAGTATCTAATTATCACCAGGAGTAAACCGGATTCCTCAGCAGTTCATCCTTCTGAAGAAGGCTATTTGGCATGAGTGATGCATTCACATGAAAAAGGTTGGAAAAGACCATTGTTCCCCCACCTGAGGCCCCTTAAAACATGACAAATATGTTGTACAGAAAGCAGTTCCATATTGGGGAAAGCACTAACCATACCTGATCATCACAACTGGCTGCAGTTTGTACTGTCTAATCTATAGAAAGAGACCATCTGTGTTAAAGGTTTGAAATCAGCCTGGGAATCAGTTCTTGTATATGTAGGTATCCCAGTCATTTGCCAATAGCTGAGTTGCCAGGCTGAAACCTGGCAATCCATGTTGTGCTTTTAAATTCCTTGATGCAGTGAGAGATGAGGCATTCACAGCTTCATCTGCCCATTCCTCTCCCTGTCATGAGACCTGACCCCTGGACCTTCCAATGCCTGGCAGAGGACTCTGATCAGGATAACGCTCTGGCCATTTCCACAGGGGATGAACCATTGGTATCTTATTTGGGACACAGGTCTGCCACCATTATCAAATTCAGAGGATGAGTGAGTCCCTGGCAGTACCTCCATCTCCCCAGCCTTGCTGAAGTCAAAGACTACAAAATCAGGCAAGGGTCCTTTAACAATCCAGTCAGCTTCTCTGGGGCAGAGTTGATAGCACTGCAGGCGTTGCCAGCTACATAAAGCTTCAGTTGAGTTTAGCACTCTGCTGAGACAACACCTTCAGCCATCAGGACTCCCTTGGAACTGTCCAAGGTCCTGTTTTTGTCTATCCTCTGCATAAGAGAGCTTCTGCCTTAATTTTACCCACCTTGACCAGACTTTCTGAGCAAGGAGGGTGTTTTAGTCAACACAGATTGACTCATCCTATGTACATAGGTCCACTGCACAGCTAGGCACCGGATAGGTTGTGAGTGGCTTTTTCACTTTTTTCCACACAGCTCAGCACAGGAGTCCTGGTCTAGCTGAACTCTGATCAGCTGCCACATAATAATTGAAACTCCATTGACAACGAAAACAGAAAAATCACAGTGTGAGTTGCCTGTTAGCTAGTGTTTCATTCTGCATTAACTCAAAAGTTTCTGTACTGTTAGAATCAGAAATTGGAATATAAAATATCATCCTAAAAATTATCTATTACATATGTTTCATCTGTATTTGATTTGTTTCTTTGCTAAAGGCACCATAGCCTTACATTACGGTACGTTTATGTAGGTTATTATGGAGCATGCTCAGTTAGAAGAAACAGTGTGAGCCAGTGCAAACTCAATAGCAATAGAGTTATTAATATTACCTTTCAATGCAGACTTTGTTAGTGTTCAGTTCAATACGATGCTTTCATGCCTGATAGCAATTTTGGGAACATAATTACCATTTCTGTTTTATTACAAGCAACATAATATATAAGTTGTGCTCAGTCCACAAAAAGCTAGAAATGAGTTAAAAGCATATTTTAGAAGCCTTTCTGATATCAAAGCCAAAAAGACTTTTAAATTCTGCAATGATCACAGTTGTACAAGTTGTTTCTCACTTTGGTTAAAATAGTCACTATAGAGCAGGGGTGGGGGTGGGGGGCAGAGGGCCGCACACCCCAACCCAGGTACACATCAAGGGGCCAATCCCTGCCCCACCACCACCACTGCTGCCAGATTTTCTGCTGAAATGTCTGCCACTGTGGTGGCAGCAAAAAGCAAGGCAGGGAGACGCCTTCTTTGGAAGCAGAATCGCACCACTGGGAGGCAGCGGCAGTGGCAAATCCAGCAGTGACAGGAGGCAGCGGGGGCTGCAGAAAAGGCCAGGGGGACCACATGCAGCTGGCAGGCCATGGGTCGCCTACCCCTGCTACAGAGACTTCCACCCAGCAGCAAACAAGAGCAAAAAGCTCCTGAGGTTTAAAGCACAAGGGGTAAATATTTCCCATTTGGGGCGACTAAACTTTTCATTTCAGTGACATTTTGCAACATGGGACAGTGAGCACTTGGGGTTTCTAGGCTAGTTTAGACATGAGATAGAGTTGCCCACAAAATTCACCTAGATCAAAATTTGAGGCAAATGCTGTTTTCCACCTGGGGGGGGGGATACTGTGTAGGAACATAGGAAGCTGCCTTATAATGAGTCAGACCATTGGTTCATCTAGCTCAGTATTGTTGTCAGCACTGACTGGGAGCGACTCTCCAGGGCTTCAGGCAGGATTCTTTCTTAGCCTTACCTGGAGATGCTAGGGATCGAACCCGGGGCCTTCTGCATGTGGTATGTGCTCTACCACTGAGCTACAGCCCCTCCCTGTGTGAAGTACAAGGGGAGTCAAAAGAATTTTATTTAGCGTGGTGTAGTGGTGAGAGTGTTGGACAGGGACTCAGGAGATCCGGGTTCTAGTCCCCACTCGGCCATGAAGTTCCCTTGGTGATGCGCGCATGCGCGCACACACATTTTGTGAACGTATTCTCTTCCTGTAAGATACACCCTCCCACCTTGCTAATACTTCAGGGAGGCACAGAAGGGGTAAAAGTGTTGGCATGGCCCCACGCATACCCCAACACAAACACACACACAGAGAGAGCACTCTGCTGCCGCTTGCATGCAGCAAGGAGCGTGCATGCTCCTCACTCGTGTCTGGCACTGCTGCTGCTCTTCAGAGGCTTTTTTGCAGCCATTTTTGTTTTGAGTGAGCATTCCTCCTCCTAGCAACAGTGATGTCATCCGGTAGCACAGAGTGTAGCAGTCTAGGGTGGGTGACCATGCGTCCTACTTTTCGGAGGACTGTCCCTCCTTTTGAAGCCATTGAAGGGATATTCAGTCCCAGTCCGGTTTAAAGATCAAGGAGAGCACAGGAGCTTTGATGTTGCCCCACCAACAGCACCTGGCCCGTAGACTCAACAAGCACACAGACCAGCTGGTCACGGTCTTCCCCACTATGGTGAGATGTACTGTGTTTCTTTTTAAATGATCGGAATTCCTCCTAAATGTGCATCTATACATATAAACAATTGTGTACAAATTTTATGCAGATCTGTACCGTCTATTTTTTGGCAATACATCTTCTTTTTATGATGTTTAAGCGGTCACCCAGTGCCAGGTTTGATGGAGCCCTGGCCATCCCTGGTGTTCACCACCCCCACAAAAAAAGTTTTCCACGGGATGGATGGGCAGCAGAGGGAATGGGCAGTGGTGCTGAAAGTAGCTCAGCTCCAGCTACCTGGTTCTCCCTCAGCCCAGCACTGTAAAGGGAAGCACTGAATGAAGCAGCTACAGCTGCTGCTGCCGCCATCACCTTTATCCCCCATGCCTCTGCCCCCACTTTGGCATAGTCTCCAACTGCCCCGAAAATGCTGGGACTGTCCCAAAAACCTTTAAGCCATCATGACTTCTCACTTTGTCATGCAGAGTCCCGAATTCCCCTGCCTCCCGCAAGCTACTTTAAGGTGCTCTTAAAGGGGCCATGGGCAAAACTGCAGCTAAGCTAAAACTTTTAACTTAGCTGCAATTTTGCCCATGGCCCCTTTAAGATAGCTCTGCTTAGGCTCGAACGGTAAGTAGGGAGCAAACAGACCCGAGGATGACATGTAGACACATGTGCTCTACCTGCTGCCTCTGCCTATGGAGAGGTGAATGAGGGAATTTATCACATGATTCCTATCTTTATATTGCCAAAGATTTTATTTCCTAACAGAGCTGACTCTGTGCCTCTAACAGGTGACTTTACAGTGTCAGAAGGAAATGCAAGAAACTTCCCCTTCTCTCTGAAGCTCCATGTTTGGGGGTGTGGGGTGGGTGGGAAAGCTTCACCTGTTGAATTTGTGCCAATCCTGACCATTTTAAAATAACAAGAAAGAGATTGCCCTGCAAACACTGACACTCCCCACCATGAAAAACACCAGATATCAATAATTAAGGGTTTAAGTAAGGTTAAAAAAAAAAAAATTACAAAAGCCACTTATAAAATATTATAACATGATATATAATATAATAATGTCATAATTATAATATATAAGATTTTGTGTGTTCCCTCTAATAAGTTTTGTACTTGACCATGCCCTTTGGTTGCCTGGCCATACCCTTGGCCACGCCCTCATGTTGCCTGGCCACACCCTCTTGATCATACCTTCATGTTGCTTGAAGGTATCATCATACCTCTTACAAATTCACATGTGTGTCCCTATTTTCATCTGTGAAATGTTGGAGGGTGGGCCTTGGTGTGTCCATTGAGGGAAGGGGCCAGAGGCATCAGGGGTAAGGAAGCTAGAAGCAGCAACAGCAGCCACCTAGCCCAGAACGTCTCTTTACAGCACTGGGCCATTTTTTAAAGTGTGTGTGTGTGTGTGTGTGTTTTAAAGAGGATGCCAGTGTTAGCCAAAGTGGGCCATCTGGGGTCTGGGGGGGCTGGCATTTGCCTGTCTATGTTGAGTGCTGTCACTGGCCCCAATGTAGCCTGCTCTCACTCTGAATTAATATGGGTGGGTTGCCCTCACTGACATCATTACACTGCCAAATCTGATTGGTTACCTGACAATATTTCTGGTACCAGGATGTGGAGGGGAGGCTAATTCGAAACAAACAAACAAAAATGGGGATGCAGCCACTGATCAGGGCAATGAACAACAGCAAACTGGTTCCTAAAAGCTGGATAGAGGCATTTGGGGATCATTTGAGGGTTCTGATGTCCCTTTTTCCCCCCCACATGCATACAAACATTGAGCACAGTATTAGCTTTCTGTGCCCTGGCACACAACCCCCAAGAAAAGAAACACCTTAGCAAGCTGAATCCCTCTCTTCTACTTTTAATAGGAGGTCAAAGTGCCAGGGCACCTCTAAATGCCCACTTCTGCCAGCCACAAGTAGATGTGAGGGAGTGCACCTTCAATGCTTGAACACTGAACTTGTGCTGTGGCTAGAGGCTCTGGGCATAAAAAATCAAAATAAAGCTCTGCTCTCACATGTTATCAGACTCCATTTCAACTCCCTTCCAAAATCATATGAATTAACCCTTACATCTCACAGAATTCAGAAGATGAAGTTGTCTTGGGGTATTATGGATGCTTTCCAATGTAGCTTAAAATCTACAGAACAAAACCCCAGCCTTAGCATTTGGCAACCTCTCAGCTCATTTCTAATTAAACAGTTGGAGTCCAACCAATGCATACAAGTGAATCTTATTTTCCTTTTCCCCTGGTCAATAGTTTATACACGTCTCATCTTCTTTCCAGGTTGGCCTTCAATTTCTCCCAGGTGCAACTTCTTCTTCCTAAGGCAGTAAAATGAACAAACATCTGGAAGTCACTGTCCTTCTGGCAGAAAAAATAAATGCTTCTGGGCAGAACTGTTGCTCATGTTTCTATTTGTGGGTGATTAAATGCACCAAAAATATTTGTATCTTAAATATCTACCAGAATTTCCAAATCATCAGGCCATACAGAAAGATAGTTTTCAATTTGCGGTTTTTGAATTCTCAGACTGGTTTTGATTATGATGTTTCTTCTCTGCTCGTGCTGTCTCCTTGAAGACACTCTCATCCCTTCCCCAGTGGAAGGGGAGGTAGTAGGAAAGGCTCCTTGAAAGAGATGTGGGAAAGGAGGGATATAAATGTAAATAAATAAATAAAAATAGTTGCATGTATCTTATGCATCTGGGATGGGGTGGGGGGAGGTAAACTGGAAGCCACCTTCATGTGCACATTCTCTGATAGCTAAGACTTGGTATCCTATCTTCCCTCTATCATGTAAAATAGGTTTCAATATATGTATTAGGGTATAAACCAATTAAAGAATTTTAGTCGATTAATTGATTACATAATTAACTCATTAAGGCTGCAATCCTATAGCCCCTGGGGCTATATAGGAAACATTGGATCTCACCCTCTGCGGTCAGAGGCAGAGCTCTGAGGAGATCCAATCTCAGATTCTCCCCTTTCTGGCCCCCACGGATCTTTCCGCAGCTGTTCCCTCTCCGACAACCTCAGAGAGGGGAAAGTGGGGGAGAATCAGGGGCATGGTGTGGGCAACATGGGGGAGGCCCTGGATCCAAAGGAAGGGTGTCTGAGGAAACATCTTGCCCTGAGGGGATGTGGGGAGAAGAAGCAAAAAAAGTTTGGTGAGCTAACACCATCTAGCTCCCAGTGGTGGCCCCTTGCTCCCCCAACTGCCACCAGAAAGGCATCTGAGTACCCTCATTTCAGTGGTGGGCATGGCCAGAGCCAAAAGTGGATGAATCCACCCTTTTCTCTCTTTCTCCGTTTTCTCTCTTTCTGCCCTCCCTTTTCTCTCTCTCCCTCTTCCTTCCCCACCCAGCAGGCTGCCAGGGAAGGGACTGATCACTCTGGCCAGAGGTCTGAACTGATCACCTGCAGAGGGCTTTTGAAATTAGGCTGAGGGATGCATGAAATTAGGCCAAGTTACTAGCGCTATCCATTAAACTAATCCCATCTACTCTGGAGTAAGTCCTGTTAGGGTCAGTGAGACGTACCCGATGCTGAGTGTACATCAGATTGCGTAGCCAAAGGCTGCAATGGTATGCGAACTTATTTGGGAGAAAATCCCATTGAGCTCAATGGGACTCACGTCTGAGTAAACATCCGCAGGATGGGACTTCCAGCCCTAAGTATAAATATGAATTGTTCTCAGGTTTGCCCTGCTGGGTTATTATTTGTGATTACATACCTAAACTAAAATTATTACACGGAACATGCCTGTATGGCCATAAAATACCATCAAGGTAAAAGCGTATGACATGAGTAAGCGTATGATCTCAGCATCTTAAATCACCATTTCCTTGCATTGCACATATTTATGACCTCGCTTTGTTGTGTTATTCCTAAATTTAGGTTGGACAGGCCATGCATTTGTCTTTTTGATTTACAGAGCCTAGCCATTTTGGAGAACTTGCAAACATTTAATAATGGCAGCAGTGTGCAAGGATCTTTTTCCCCCCCTCCAGGCTTTGATGTATATAAATCAGGATATAAGGTTTGATCCTGTGCGGTGCTGCTCTGTTCCTGTTGAAATGAATGGAAACCGGGAGCGCTCAGCAGTCTCTCTCCAACTCAAGCCCTTTGATAGTAGTCCCGATGCCATTTGATGCATTGTTTGAACACAAGCAGCTTATTTCTTTTCCGTTCCAATTACGAAAGCAGATAGGGAATGGAAAGCAAAGACGCGTACCTGAAGCAAGAGCCTGGCATTCAGATGTCTTACTTTGCAGACAATTACTTCAGGGGAGTCAAGAGGCGATGTCTCGGCCCTCAAGTATATACTCTTGTGGGCTCTGCTCTTTTTGCAGCTGATTCTTGAGGCATTCCTCGAAAGTAATCAGAACAGTCAGATAGAGGAAAGCTATCCCATTTATTTAAATACCCATCAGGCTGAGTTGAGAACCGAGGCCGCCACAACTTAAGCCACTCAGATCCCATTGTTATAGGAAGAGCCATTCTTCCTGGGAACAAGTGAAGTATTGCCAGGCAGACAATACTTTGCTCTCAATCTTCATTCCTCCAGGTGAGATTCAAAGCTTAAGCAGAACTTCAGAGACACCAAATTCTTCTGTGAGCCTGCTGCATACCGCACCTACAGTCAGGCTCTGTAATAAAACTGGCATCATCCTGCAGGCAGGATTTCACAGCGATGGCGCACATGTGCTCAGACAATATGAGGGAGAGCTGCTGCTGCTGCTGCTCTAGGGCAGTGCTTTAGGCAATGGCCACAAGGGGCAGGGCAGGGGGGATGCGCACGGCCCGCATGTTGCCCACCCCTGCTCTCGGGCTTGTAGTTTGAGACAAAGGGAAATGTATCACCCTCTGCAACATGCTCTCTCAAGCACTACAAGTCCCAGAATGCTTTAGACCCTGCCTGTATTTCCTATGCACAGGTAGAAGGAGCCAACCAGGAGTGGCATCCAAGTGGCAAGAAGAGGGAGGGACAAGCATCAAAATAATCAGGGACATTTAACCAAAGTCACATGAACAGTGGGAGAAAGTGCTGCTGATAAGATTTATACGACGCAGAACATAGGCCTGTACAAATGTTAGGCTTCTGGTCTCCATCCTGCACTAGTTCCCAGGCATAGTGAACAGGTCTAAGCAGCATTTGTCACACGTATCATTAATATGTATTGTCTAGTTATAAATACAAATCCAGCAACCAGACATGTAAGGAGCTGAAACAAAGGGACCCACAGAAGCTAAAGGACGCCAATCATCCACTTTTTCAAAACAGACAGGGCTTTCCTAGCAGGACCCATGTTACAAGGTTGTTCTAGAGAAATGATGCTGGGAGCATAAACTTTTGTCCATGCCTTGAACATATCTGTACTCCAGACTTATACATTTAACTGTTATTCCCTCTCCCCAGAGGATTCTGGGGACCATAGTTTTGAAAACGGTGGCTAAAGTTCTCTAAGAGAGAATTCTCAGCACCTTCCCCAAACTACAAGTTCCAGGATTCTTTGGGGCAAATGTTGGCAGTCAAACCGGTATACATTTGTAATGTAAATGTATCCCACTGCTTCAGGATCCCCTTTGGCAGAGGGTATACAGTGTAAACCATTCTAATCAGCCCGGTATCTTCAAAGTAGTTTCTTATTGAAAAGCCATTTTAGAGCCATAATCTAGACAAAATTGGAGATTTGACAAAGAATAAATGGCAATTAGACATACAACTCCTCTTGAACATCACTATAATAAACAATAGAGTTAAGGCTTTGTGTGATTTTATATTGCTGTCCATTTTATTTTATGTTCTTTTGTTTTTAAGATGATTGTTTTTATCCTGTTTCTCTTTGTAAACCGCCCAGGGAGCCTTTTGGCTGATGGGCGGTGAACAAATATACTAAATAAATAAATAAGGCGCAATCCTAAATTTAGACAGCATAGCTAGCAGGGGCATGTTGGGAGTTGTAGGCCTTTTTTCTGTCTAAACATGCATAGGAGTGCACCCTTAGTAAGTTAACAGTCACATGTCATTAAGTCAGTTCCATACCTTGATTTTTCCATTGCTGGGTTTAAAGCAGACAGGAAACATATTATTGTGATAAGATAGAAAAGATAAATAGAAATGTTCTCCACATGTGAAAATTCACAAAGTGAAGCTGGATAAATGGACATTCTGGCTAACTCACAGCTTCCTGACCCAGCATCTATGGTGTAACCACATTTCAAATATTGTCTATAGCAGAGATGCAGAATTTGGCCCTGGGGGCTAAATTCGATTCTCCTTGGATCCCAAAAGACTACAGCTTTGGGGACTTTTTAGTTCATAGTAAATGAGATTATTACACAGGGGATGTGATCAAGATTCATGAAATTATGCATGGTGTGGAGAAAGTGGATAGAGAAACATTTTTTCCTCTCTCACAACACTGGAACTTGGAGTCACCCAATTAAATTTACTGGCAGGACAGACAAAATGAAGTACTTCTTCTTCACAGTACATAACAAAGTAAAGATGTGGGTGTGGCACCTGGCTCAGATCGGTTTAAATGGGGATTAGGCAAATTCTTGGAGGACAGACCTACCTATCTACCATGACACAAAATGAAACCTCCAGGTTCGGAGGCAGTATACCACATAGTATCAATTGTTGCCATGCCGTTGCCTTCAGCCCCTGTTTGTGGAGTTCCAGAAGCATCTGTCTGACTGCTATTGGAACAGAATGTTGGACTAGATGGATTTTTGGTCAGACACAGCTAGGCCTGAAGAGAAACAGTACTTCAATCCCCAAATGCGTGAAACTGACCTAGTAATTCAAGAAGAAACAGTTCTGTGAAATGACCCCTCCCCCAACTTTGTTTCTCAGAATCATTTGACTGATTTGTCAGTGTTGAAGGATATGGAAAAGGAGTCGGTCCTATGCTGGTTAGGACGAAGCAGGGTCTCCCCCTTATGTGCAGCCTGGTTATCACCCCGTGGGTTGCTAAACCCTGCTAAAAGGCTCTTAAAAGGAAACGGATTGTCCAAACAAGGTTTAAAACTAATAAAGACATTTATTAGTTTTACTTACAGTCCGTTTATTCATTGGAGATCACTGGCTGGAAGCCAGCTCAGACCGTGCATCCATCAGGTTGGAGAGAGAGAGAGAAAGAGAGAGAGAGAGAGAGAGAGAGAGAGAGCTGGCCACAGAGAGGCCGGACGTAGGGAGGAGGGGTTAGAAAACATACACCCTGGGGATTGTTCAATTCACCCTTTCCTCCCACTCTAACTAGTGGTTACATTACCGCGTTGATTTAAGCAGGCAACATTACAATTTCCATCAGTCAGGACATTAACTTAGGAGTAAATCCCATTCAACTTCATGGGGCTTTCTTCAGATTAGACATGCATGGGATTGCGCTGTTAATCTCCAATTCCCTCTTCCCGCACATAAAAATAACATGGAAGTCCTTTTAAACTAGAGGCATTGAACCTCAGCCCCTCGAGCCAAATCCAACCCTCCAGGTTTCCCAGATGCCCTCACTCCCTTCCCCTGGCCCCACCCCCTTTCCCAGAATACCAGTCACTTGGGGGTTTCCCAGCTTTTGCATGTTTTCCCCCATCCTAAAAGACTGGAATGCCTCTCCTAAGGCTTACCGGCAGTAAGAGTTTTAAGCTAAAATATGCTTTATTTTTTGTAATTTCAGGCCATGCAAATTTTGCCTTTGGCTCCACCTACCACTGGAATGTGGCCCTCCAGAGCTTCTCCAAAACTGAATTTGGCCCTCAGGCTGAAAGAGGTTTGACACCCCTGTTTTAAATATTTGGGTCTGCTTTCGAATAAAGCCGGGGGGGGGGAGTGGAGAGAGAGAGATCCTTCTTTTTCAAATATCCAAATGCTAAAAGGTTTTTCCTCATAATTCAAGTTTAGATTGATGTTTGTATGGAACAGCAGCATACTGTGACTTCACATTTTGAGCAAGCCTTCTTCAGTCACTGCCCTCCCTCTTTGAAGGCACAGTTAACACTGCACCACTAGCACTGCAATGAAATGAGCTACAGGAAGAATGCTCTGCCCACTCTGTAAAAGTGTGTGTTCTTCTGTAGATATATATCATCATCATCACTTGTTATTTGTATGCCGCTTTTCCACAAAATTGTGCCCAAAGCGGCTCACAACATAATAAATGAATAATAGTAAATATAATTTACAATGTATCGAAACGCAATAACTGTAATATTAAAAAAAATACAATAGAAACAGTTAAAATAGCCATAATGTCAGCAGGTAAATACATAGTGGAAATATCAATACATACAATATCCAGTAGAACAGTCCAAATAAACTAAACTAATCTAACAACTGAGGACTAAACAGAAGAGAGAATAAAGCACAATACATACAGATTAAAAATATAAATAAATCTCCATTCTACATGAGGGTTCTCCACAATTAGCCTACAGCCTTTCTTCCTCCCAGCTCTCACCTGCGTCTCCTCTTATAGTTCCTTCCCCATCTCTCACGGGGTGGGGGTGTGTTTAAAGCTTGCCAATCATTCTTCAAGCCTCACATATTCAACTGTTCTCCACCATAGCAGTGGCTCCCAGTGAGTGGCAAATGAGGCAACCGTTTTTTAATGGTGGCAACCTAAAGCACCTCAGAACAGGGCAGTCTGGGAAAAATAAAATGGCAGGAGCTCCAATTCCCTCCCCCCTCCCATGCAAAAAATAAATTAAATTAAATTAATCTCCCCCCCCCCAAAAAAAGAATATTTACAAAACAAAATAGCTGATTTCGTGATGGGTGAAATGGTGGAGAAACGATCCTAGGCAACATAGAGCATTGGTATTTGTTTGTCAGCTTGGACATACTAGTAATCAGACTGTCTGATTTTGGTGTTGCTGCTGCTGTTGTTCTTGCAATTGGACAATACATTAATTCGACGTAAACACCCAGAAACCATTAAAGTTGCTGGCATGTTATTGATTAGTCATCATCATCAGGCGATCACTCGTGACCGAGTAAGATTGTCTTCCGGGATAAAAGGAGGAAATTCTAAAGAAGATTGTGTAGACTCTAGCGATGGGTCCGTAAGTGACTGTGGAGGCCAATTCTAGATCCACACAGCTTCCCACAGTGAGGACACAGGTTACCAGATAGAAGATGGTCCTGTAAAGGATTCATTTGACGTGCTTTTCGCTTAGCACGTTTCTCCCTTTCACCTTGCACTCGGGCTTCTTCAAAGTCCATGGAACCTTTGTGAAAGGCCAACCTCCATTTAGATCGTTCATGGGCCAGAGCTTCCCAGTTTTCGATGTTTATATTGCATTTTTTTAGATTAGCCTTATGAACATCTTTAAACCTCTTATATTGACCACCGATATTCCGCTTTCCATTCTTGAGTTGGGAGTAAAGTAACTGCTTTGGGAGACGGCAGTCAGGCATTCGAACAACATGACCGGTCCACTGAAGTTGGCGTTGAAGGATCATTTTTTCAATGCTAGTATTTATATATTAAAAACATATGTAACCTACCCTTCCACCTCTAAACAACAGCTAAGGCACTTATAATCCATCTATAATAACAAAAGAGGATGTGCGTCTGTCTGTCCATCAGCACCATGCCACCATGGCAACTGAAGCTTGGCATACATACTACGGGGAACCTATGGATGTGCACCTCAGTGTTATTGGGCAGCACAATCCAATGAGGCTGCCCGTAACCCTCCAAACCCAGAGGATTGCAGGCATCCTATGCAGGGCGGGAGGAGTGTGGCAGATAGGATATCCACCACACTCCCCTCAGAAACATCTAGATGGCCAATTTCAGCCATCTGGATGTTTTTCCTCCCCACGCAAGGAGGAGAGGCTGAGGCGCCACCTCAATTCCTTGGAATCCGGCAGAGCCTCGCTCCTCCCCTCCCCACCCCCAGGAACAACCCCCCCCCCATGGGGAAACTGAACACAGTCTTCTGTGTTCAGTTCCCTGCTGACGTGGAAAGAACCACACTGGCCACGAGATGGGCGGGGGGGGCGCTCCACGGCGCTGCGACCTTGGAAAAGATTTCCAAGGTCACAGGGGCTTCCAGCCCCAATCCTATGTTCCCCCAGACAAGGTTGGAGGAACATAGGATTGCGCCCTAACCCTTTTTAATTAATTTAAATGTGTCCATGTGGTTGAAGCCTGCACTAACAGCTTCAGCCACTAGCGGCAGACTTCCCTAAACAGCACGTCGCTTTGCAGTTCATACCATTTGAAGCCAGGGGAGCTTAGCAGGCTGAGGGACACAGACACAGTTATACACCTGCCCCCTGCCGTCGGGTAGCTCTCCCTCAGGGGAATGGAGAGGACAGACCCCCTATGGTTATCCGTCCATCCCTTCACTCACTGTGAACTGGACCAAACCCAGGGATGGGGACTCGGACTCGAGGACTCGACTCGTGAGTCGGACTGAGTCCCCCCTCTGACTCGACTCGGACTCGAGTCCCAATATTTTTAATGGGACTCGAGACTCGACTCGGGACTCGAGACCAAAGACTCTTCAACATCCCTGGGCTGTGCCAGAAGGAGTGGAGAGGAGCGTGATTGCCGGCGAAGAGTGCATGGAAGCGAGGTGTGCCGCTGCTCGGCCACTATGGACGGCTACCAGGAGTGCAGCCCCAACAGTGTGTCAAGATTTATTTTGATTGATGTGTTGCATACTTGGGGGAGGCAGAAGAAGGACCTGAGATTACTCTGTGTGGCTGCTCTGAGAGTGTTTCTGGTTACAGCAAGTTCATCACCAGTGGAGCGGGTGTTCAGTGAGGGTGGAATTGTGATGAGACCTCACTGTTCCAGAATGGGGGCCAAACATTTAGAAAAAATCATGTTCCTCAAATGCAACATGGATAAGTTTTAGGAAGTACAGCAAGTTTATTTTTTAAAATCATTTTTCTAAAATGCAACTTTTCAGACATTTTGGGTTTGGCTGCCTCTGCCTGCCTGTCTGGGGTTCCCAGCCTCTTCTGCCTGCCTGGTCTCTTCTTGACCAGTTCAACAGTTGAATTGTCCAAGACAAAGGCCTCTGCCTGCCTGCTTTGGGGTTCCCTGCCTCCTCTGCCTGCCTGGTTATTTTGGGTTTTTCTGCCTGGTTTGTTCTTGCCAAAATCAGTTGCAGAGTTTTGAAATAAAAAGGCACACTTGTGCCTAGAATTTATTTAAACCACACATCTGAAGTAGCCTTATTTTGTTGGGAAAACCCCCCATTGATTTTAATAGGGACTCGTGGAGTCAGCTTTGGGAGTGACTCGTGACTTGTGACTCGTGAGTCACCATTTTGCACCAAGGACTCAGACTCGGACCCGAGACTCGGGTCCAAAGACTCGTGACTCGACTCGTGACTCGAGACCAAGGACTCTTCAACATCCCTGACCAAACCCTTATTTATTTATTTATTTATTTATTCATTCATTCATTCATTATTAACATTTTGCCTTGCTTGTTTAAAAGCCATCAAGGCGGTGTGCACCTTAGCATCCAGATGCACAACACATTAAACCTTAAGCATAATTTACTCAATGTACTATTGTTGCTCATCAATAGATATAATCTTGCAAAAATATGTAGTATTCAGATTTTTCAGCAAACAACACTTTATTTGATTCCTTTTGCCTGGGAAAAAATATCAGTTATAGCATTAAAATAAGCACTGTCTTTGGGTGTGTGTGTGTGTGTATGTGTGTATATATATATATATATATATATATATATATATATAAATTAAGTTACACTAGCTGCAAGATGTAGGAGGGTGGGTGGGTGGCTTGAGTGACACATTAAGTGGGGAACCTTCCCCCTCTTTCAGAGAGACATGAAGAAGTCAGAAATGCATCGTTTGGAAAAGTGACAGACAGATCATGTTGCACTATTTCTGATGAAAGAGGGGAACTAAAGCTGTCAAAACCCTGAATTCAGAACTGCACTGCCATGGATGATAAGGTGAACAGGACTTTGCCAACTTTTCCTCACACTATTAGTCCTTTAATTTCAGGTTGGCTATTGAAAGAACCTTTCAAAAGCACACATACCTGCCTTTCAACCCCTCGCATCCAATCAAATTAGATCTAACAACAAAGTGCTAAGGAAGTATGTCCTTCATCTTTATTTAGTACTGAGAATTTGCCCCTCCTCCAACCCTGCACTAAAGGTCTCCCAATTATCTCCTTTACCTGTCAGATGAAAAAGTAAAGTCTCGGAGTTGTCAGAGATCCAGAGTATGAGGACATGCCACTGCGGCACAGCCATGACATTAAAACAGATGGAAAAACTTCTCAGGAACAAAATGTGCACACAAAATGGGTTCCGGCTTTGAAGTGTATATTCATGGTGGGTGCTTTCATGTCTTTTGAAAAGCCCGAGCTCAAATCTGACCTACTTAGGCAACATTCTTATTTATGTCTCAGGCTGTGAGGAGCTGTATATTTAGCAAATGAGGGGAAATAGTCTTCCTGTCGTGTTTGTAGATTGGAGCAAACTCTTAATGTTTAATTCTTCAACAGATTTGTCTCTACAGAAGTGGATAAAATTTAAACACTATTTTAAAACAAAACACAATGAATTCTAAAAATGCAAGCTAAGGCAAATCACAATGTCATTGTGGAGAGAAAGCATGTGTACACTGCTGAACCCTGACACATTGAACCCTGACATGTTTTCCTCTTTTCCGCTGTCACCCCTCAGTCTGCATAATCTCCACAGGAGACACAGTTCTGGGCAGACCGGTTACACATAAGCCACATCTGCATACCTTCAATAGAGCACATTTACACTTCCCTCAAGGGAGCGCATAACATTCCGGAGGTGTGTGTGGGGGTGCAGTCTCAAAGAGCTGCAAAGTATCCCAAAGTACCCAAGAAATGCCAGCAGCACCCGAAAGGCACCACCACCCCACGGGACGGGACCAGCCACCTGATCATCAAGGGCGGGGAGGGGGCGAGGGAGGGTAGAAAAGATACGTGCCGAAGGACAAAGTGACGCGACGGGACCAGTTGGGAACACGGTGCAGGCTTGCACGGATCAGGTCACTAGCTCCAGCTAGGGCCAAGCAACTTCCAACCCCAGGCAGGGCACCCGGCAACTGGCAAAGCAAACCGCTACGTTAGATCTTAGAGTCAGAGTCTCTGATGTCAGGTAATTCTCTGCATTCGAGCTAAGCCTACCTAGAAAGCAAATTGAATACTTCCATTCCTCTATCTGTATTGACTGCTATGTTTATACTGTGAAATTCCTGTAGTCTATTAGTTCCGCTCCATTAAACCCTTTTGAAACTGACCAGGCTGCAGGTTCCTTGTATCTCTATGGGATTTCATGTCAATATCACTCACGGCTAGAAATAAAGTCTTGGGAAGTACAGGGCACAACTTCGGTGCCGGTTAACCCTTAAGGTACCGAACCCACGCAGTGGACCAGGTTCGGTCCGCCACAGTCATATTATAAGTTTATAGAGAGATATATAAAACAGAGAGTTTACTGAAACAGTAGTTAACATCCATACTCACAGGACAATCCTATGCATGTTTGTCAGAGGTAAGCTCCACTGTGTTCAATGGGCCTTGCTCCTGAGAAAGTATGTATAGAATTTCAGCCTTCCGCACTTAAAGAGATACCATTGTGCTGACTGAGGTAGAGCTTAATACGCACTCTTGAAGCATGGGCAACTTGATATGAGAACGGAGTACTTGCATCCCAAGTGCAAATCAAGAGAGAATGTTTATTAAAGAGAATATTAAAGAGGCAAGAAGGGAAAGCAAAAGATACTTATGAGAACCATGAAATAAATATAGATAACCTTTGCTGGACTCTTGGAAGTAACTTACTCACATGTAGGGGACACTGAAGATGGGGCATACCTCATTCTTGGCTGAAAGAGGTTCCTGGGTTCAGAGCAACACATATTCAAGTGATGAAGGACACCAGGGATGAAGGGCTTTTCTACATGAGGCATGTATTGTGCGCTCATCATTCCCTACTCACGGTTGTTTACAGGTTCTTTAGATGACATCGTTGTGACCCTCCAGTTTTGCTTGTGTCTAACCAGCACTTTCAGCTAGTGTTTCTTAGCGCAGGGAAAATGCGGCATTTAATTCTGAAAGTGAAAGAAAGTGCAATTTCCTCTTGTGTATTTGCACTATTCTGCGGTACCATCGTGCCACCTAGAGGTTATATAGTGGAAAATCAGGAAAGGAAATGCTCCTGTGTAATGTTCAGATCTTAATTCTGCGACAAAACTGAAAGTAGATACAGCAGATTAACAGCTGATTAACAGCCTCATGTAGAAAAGTTCAAAGAACCTTATTCCATTTTATTAGGTCTGGCCAGAGCAGGGAAGGCAAGGGGGCTGTCCAGCTTGGCTCACCAAACAGGTGCTAGTCACGTCCATGGGAAAATGCTTGCTGAGAGACAGTTGTGACTGGCAGACTGCTTGTTTCGGAGGGGAGGCTTCCCAACACTTCTGGAGGGTGCAAGGTTGGGGAAGGCTGAGATGATGATGATGATGATGATGATGATGATGATGATGATGATGATGATGATTTCCTCCCAAAGGAGCCCAAGGTGATACACAGCACAATAAACAATACATCATTATACATAATAATTACAAACCTCCAACCATATAACTAAAGCAGCAAGATTACAGAGCATGCACACACACACACACACACACACACACACACACACGTTATACATTTATTGGTGCTTGAACCTCCTATCAGTTTGCTGCCTATGTATGTTCTTGTAACTGACCACTTTTCTGTGTAATCATTGCATTATTAGCCCAGGGGATTCATGGAGTGTTTGTTATTTATTATAAAATATAAAAACAAAATTCATAAGCATAACAAAAAT
Organism: Shinisaurus crocodilurus; assembly: GCA_021292165.1. Classification (NCBI taxonomy): domain Eukaryota; kingdom Metazoa; phylum Chordata; class Lepidosauria; order Squamata; family Shinisauridae; genus Shinisaurus; species Shinisaurus crocodilurus. The sequence continues at coordinate 83,104,297 of CM037879.1, read as the reverse complement.
TGCAAGTGAAAACTAATTGATTTCTGTTTTGTTTATTTTTTAAAAAAAACCTTATTGTTTCCAAAGAACTAGATATGATGTGCATCTGAGGATCTCTTACTGCCAAGATGCAGCTATTTCTGGAGTGGAATGTAGCAGCTGCTAAAGCTTATCAGCCAGAGCTACACCACTGAGTTAAGAAATGAATCTCTTATCCAAAATCAGAAACAAGGGGATTTTTAATCTGCAGAATGCAGAGAACTAGGTTGAAATGTTGCCAGAACACTGGGTTATAGGCTTATAGCCACTACCTTCTTGCCAATCGTTCTCAGGGACTTCTAATGAAGACTAAGGGGACATTATATGAATTTTAATTTCCACCATCAGCTGAAAACACCATTTGGGGACATTCTTTTATAGGAAAGACTGATATCTACTGAATCAGCTTCAATTGCTGTGATTCTCACCATGCAAAGTCTCTCACCTAAAGAGAGGTCTAAACATGGCTACCCTTCACTTTTATCCCTTGCTCTTCTGAAATAAAGCAGCAGTTCAGAAGAGCTGGCATCAGAGTCCAAGCTCCATAAAAAAGATAGGCAAGGAAGGGGAAAAGAAGAGAGGGGCAGGGAGGGGCATCAACAGCCCCTCGGACCCTGGTTGGCTTCCAGTGGGCACAGCAAATATAGGTAGCCTTACCAGCTATCAAGTATTTTATTGGCATTGGCTTCCAGTACAGTGAGACCGTAGCTCAGTGATAAAGCACATGCTTTTCATGCAGAAGGATAAAATGGAGAGGAGGAGGAGCATTATGTAAGCCGCCTTGGATTCCTTGCAGGAAAACAGGCGGGATATAAATGTAATAAATAAATAAGTTGAATCTCCAGAAAAGGGGTGTAGAACCTTTTTCAGGTGCAGACCCAAATTGCTCCCCCACCCCGGCCTTCCACTGGCTGGATGATGACCACACCCACTCTTCCCTGCTCTTTTTTCCCCCTCTGCGCCTGTAGGAATTCCTGACACTGGTTGCATCCCTGGCTTCAGGCACCATGTGAAGCTACTCTGCTGGCACCAGGAAGAGCGGCCAATCTTCCCGATGCGGGCAGAGTCCACCACCGCCCATATCCCCCTGCTATTGCTGATCAGAGATAACAGTGGGAATTCCCCTGCTGGTATGCTGGTGCGCAGGGAAATGCCCGCTGAACTCCAGTCTAAGATTGGATACAACATATGAGCCTGCCCAGGTCTTAAGATCCTTGGGAGAGAGCCTTTTTGGTGACTGCTCCCAGGCTGTTGAGCAATTCCCTGCCAGTGGAGGCTAGATTCACTCTCTGTGTGCTCTCCTTCTGCCAGCAGGCAAAGACCTTTTTATTCAAGCAGGCCTTCAGTGTGCAAGTGGGTCTGTTGGATGGTGTTTTTACTCTGTTATTGTTGTGTTTTTAATTGTGTTTTCATGCATTTGTTGTATTGTTTTAATCAAGTTTTATTTGTGACTGTAAGCCACCTTGAGTGCCATTCTTCTTGGTAGAAAGACAGGGTACAAATCAAATCAAATCAAATAAATAAATAACAGCTTGGATCCCCAGGATTTCTCTGAGAGACGATTGAATACCTGTCAGGAATTTCCTGGTTTGTTTTCTCAGTCCCTGGCTAGATTGCAGAATCTAGCATGCCAGATTAAACCCACAGGCCCGGCACCCCTACCCTAGTGTGTTACCAGATAAGCAATGGTTCTTTTAAGTACCGTATCCAGGATACAATTAACATTAATCGGTAAAGGAAAGATTTTGTTAAGCAAAAGCAAATAAACATAGCAAAAGATTAAAGCAGAACACTATAGTTGCGGCAATCTACTACAGAGCAAGATCATAAGCTTACAGCCCTTCAGTCACTGGGAACCCCATTAATCGGTGATGAGTGGACCCCAATGGCCTGGCTACACAGCAGTATCCGGATCAGTCTATGTCAAGATTTTGATTCAAAAACCTGACTCAGAGATCTATATAGTATTAAGCTCACACCTAGCGGGCTATCCCCCAACCAGCTTCAAGAATGTTCATATATTCCTACAAACTGGAAAAGGTCTTACACATTTCCACTACACCTAGAATCTCCATGTATGTATGTGTGTGTGTGTATATATAAAGATCAGGTAGCAGGCTGTCTAAGACCCTGGAGAGTAGCTATCAGTTATAAAAGACAATACTGGCCTAGATAAACAAACAAACTGACCTGGTAAAAAGGCACCTTCCTATGTTCCTAACTCAGGGTTTGTGAAAAGCCAGTAAGTAGAGTTCTTTAAAAACAAAAACAATTTATTTAGGTATGCAGGGCACACTTAGGCATATACCGTATTATTCTGAGTATAGGCCGCTCCTGATTATAAGCCGCACCCTTAAAGTTTGGTGCTATTTTTTAAAAATTAAATTTTTAATGAGCGGCGCGGAGCAGCTCTCTCCTCGAGCCCACCGCACCGGCCACGCTGGGCCCATCGCGTCACTTCTGGCCAGCTGGAAGTGACGCGACAGGACCAGCATGGCGGGCTCGAGGCAGCAAGCCGAGGGATCCCCGGACCCGGTAAGGCCCCGCAAGTCTCTGGCAGGCGTGAACAGGGCCGATTTTGGCCTGCTACGCCTGCCTCGAGGCAAGCGGGCACACCCCTCCAGCAGGAAGTTGGGTTTTTTGCAACATCCCAATTGTAGGCCGCACCCCTAGTTTAAAGACTTACATTAGGGGGGGGGGTGCGGCCTATACTCGGAACAATATGGTAACTCTGTGTGCAGGGCACATAACTCTAACCCATGGTTTATTTAAACGATGGTTTTTTGTCCTTTGGTTTTTTGACAGATAATTGAATAAACCGTGGTTTGCTTTCTCAGTCCCTGGGTTGTTTCCCTCCTCCTTTGCCCACTCCCTCCCTTTGTAGCACTGCAGTACTGGCATGTAAACAGGCTGGTGTTTTTTTTAAATCCCTCTTCCCTGCTGCCTCTGTAGCCTGATGAAGCAACCCATGAACAACCCACGATTCTGGGTTCACATGTAATGACAACCCATGGTTTGAACAACCCACAATTCACAACCCAATAACAAACCATGGGTTCTATTCAGGAGTTGTTCATGGTTAACAACCCATAGTTAACCCATAGTTCTGGGTTCACACATAATGGCAACCCACAATTCAACAAACCATGGTTAATTAAATGATAGTTTATGAACCAGGTCATAGTTAATAATTGGGCTGTGGAGGATGGCAAGCGGGAGAAGCAGGAATGATAGGTGTGAAGGTGCCATTTTAATTTGGCAAGCACAATAGGATATAATAATGGGGTTACTGACTTTCATAATCTGGTGGTAATTTGTGGCAGCAGAATGGTAGTCCACACAACAAATGGAATGTGATTTTCTTTCTAAGAGTTAGCCTTGGCTCCATAAAGAATGGTGTCCCTCGGTATTACTGATGCACGATTAATATTGTTGTCAATAATGTGACTGGGTATCTGCATTGTTGGAGATGTTCTTTAAGTTCATTACATCTTTTTGAGCAGTTTGTTACAGACTTATACTGCAAATCTACAGATGCCCACATGGACCTTAACTACAAATCATGTCATCCGAACCATCTAAAGAAGAACATTAGATATAGTTTGAGTGTTAGGATAAAACACATATGCAACAATGAAGAAAACTTCTCAAAAAGATATTATGAACTTAAAGAACATCTCCAACAATGCGGATACCCTGTCACATTATTGACAACACTATGAATCAACTATTTTCAAGTTGACTGGGCACATGGTCTTGATTTGAGATAGGAAGATTAAAAGGCAGCCAACCAGGTCAGAGGCAGGCCAGGCAGGCCCTCTAGCAGCTTTTGAGGAAGTGGTTGGTCAGTCAGCCATCATCTCACAACAGAGAGCAGCAGAAAGTAGGCAATGGACCAGGTGATATGGAATTGACTGGAAAATGGGTACTCAGTGTTTGCCCAGACACTCTGGCAGTATGCCTGAGGGGCAGAGGGTTATGGCAGCTAGTGAGAAATGACTTTCTCCTATCTCTTCTTACCTTGCATTCATGGGTAAAATACATTCTATGACGGGGATGGAGAAAATGTGGCCCTCCAGATGTTCTTGACCTGTAACTCCCATCATCTCTCAGCACTGGCTATGCAGTGGAGACTCAGTGTGGTGTAGTGGTTACAGTGTTGGACTGAAACTCAGGAGGCCCAGGTTGTAGTCCCCGCTCAGGCATGAAGTTCACCGGTTGACTTTGGGCCAGTCAGTGACTCTCTGTCCTTTCTTCAGAGGCTGATCTTCAGGTGCAGACCTGGCAGCAATTATTCATGCCTCCTTTAAACACAAGGCTACTGTAATGCACTCTCTGTGGCATCTTCTGGTCATGAAATCCAAATGTTATTTATGCATTACATAAATTTCCTTTTGACTGTTCCAAACCACTTGCCAAACTGTTTCACAGGATGACCTGAGTTTTATTATTACGTCCAAGGGAAAAAACTTATTTCTAGTCACTCTCTCTATACCATAGTTTTACAAACCTCTACAAACCCTATAGTGTCCCCACCACCACCACCACTCTGCTGGTTTTCAACTGGTTCATCAAGAACCACACCTGGGTCATGCCTTGACCTTAGGTGGATTGCATGGGTGGCACTACCATCGTTTTTTATTAGAATATTTTTATGTAAGAAGAGGAGAAAGAGAGGATGGAAAAATGAAGATAGACAAAGAGAGAGGAGAAGAAAGAGAGAAGGAGAAAATGGGGTGGGGAGAGAGGGAAGGGAAAAGATAAAAAGGAAAAACAATGGACACATATGGTCACCCCCAAAAAAGTGGGTCCCCATGACACAAGCTTGGACTAAAGATGTGACCTGAGTCTTCAGCTTGCAACCTTGTAAGCCTTCCTTCATAGGGAAGTTGCTCCAATGCCTCGGCTATGTTAGTTGCACTTATAGATTTCATAGATCATAGAGTTGGAAGGAGCCTACAAGGCTGTCGAGTCCAACCCCCTGCTCAATGCAGGAAACTAGAGGAGGGGTCTCCCATCCAAGTAACAACCAGGCTTGACCCTGCTTAGCTTTCCACGCTCAGACAAGCTGAGCCAGCATAAGCCACATGCCTGTATTCTTTATCTTTTCTAGCTCTATGATATCCTTTCTGAGATGGGGTGACCAGAAATAGATTTAGTGTTGTAAATGTGGACACACCATAGAGGTGTACAGAGGCATTTTGAAAGCTGCCTCAATCCCTTTCCTAGTAATCCTCATTCCTAACACTTAATTCACCTTACTGGTACTACCATGCAAGGTGCCTTTAAATCAATTGTACGGTAACAAAAAGGGAGTGGAATCATCATACTTCTCTCTTAAAGGTACGAATCTGAAGACACTTACAAAGGGATAGGGTCAGTAGCTCACATTAAACTAGCTCTCAGTAAGTACTCTCTGGACTAATTAATGTGAAGACATTGTCAGTGTGAGTCAGTCCAGGAAAAATTGTTCAGCTATTTCTGATGCTATGTTGTGGAGTCCAATATTTTTCTTCTGTAAAATATTGATGTTCCTGGAGAAAATAAAACACAATTTATGTTTTATGAATTATATAAAACGTATAATTTATTAGATGCTGCTTCTTACTAGAAGTTCAAGAAACGTAAAAATTGTCCAGAATGCAGAGAAAGGCTGGAAATTAAGTTGTAGCAAAAATGATAGATTTGCTTCTGTATCTAATAACAGCTGTGTGCTTAGGTTGCAGTGGTGACCCCTTGCTGCAAATGAGTAAGATTTTGCAAAGAGCCTGTCAACTCCCTCGAAGGAAGGCTGCCCATAATACGCAACCCAAATCAAGTCTTGACTCTCTTTCTTAACCTCCTCCAGGGCATGGAGGAATGTATATCATCAAAGCAGCCAATTCACACAAGCAAGTCTGCATTTTCTAGGGCTTCTTTTTATCCTGGCCTTGGCCATGCATGCAGCAACTGTGTCTTCTCTTCTGAATTATTTCAGAAGAGCGCAAACTGAGCCACTCTGTGGTGGGCAAGCCTTGTTAATGTGGGTTGACTGGTGATGTGCAAGTTCATGCTTTGTGCCTTGTGATGGATGATTCAGCTGATCCGTTTGTGCAATATGAGCTGAGAAAACAACCCAGACAACCATGCATCTCAGCTTGCTGAGCTGACAATCTCTTTTAGGTGACAAATACAGCAATGGCTGTGTCAGGGCTGTTGGTACTCTCAAACCTATTAGCCACTTGCACTGTAGAAACGTTAACAGATTCAGTTGCATACTCTCTCATCTTTGGACCCTCCTATTCTGGAAATCCGCCCAAACAATTACTTCTGCCGCTGCCTCTACTAGCGCTATCTCTCTTGCTACTTACTATTATAGCTATTTAGAGGTTCATAAAAATGTGATCTTATTCAAGGCTTAAGAAGCACAAGAAATAAATCAGCACTGGCTGACAGAAGATGAAACCTAGCTGGGAACAGCTGGATGGCTCTCTTGACTAAATATTTACAGAAGGCATGATTATATCACTGAATGACACTGTGTGAATATAACAATTTATCAATCATCCTGTTTAACTCGAATCCCAGCAGGAGGGGACAAGCACTCTTGCTTAACAATAAGTATCTACTATATGCTAATTAACTTGACTTATTTTTCCACCTGGAAAACAAGAGTCAGGCTTGTGTGTAGATGGGCTGTGTACACACACATGACTTGTATGGTGCAGGCCAAAGACAGTTCCCATTAAGCTAATATGAGCCTGAAATTATCCACTGGAGTGACTAGATATCATACATTGCATAAACAGCCCTGCTACTATTTCAGCATTTTCATTCAGGCTGCACCCCTTCTTCTTCAGGCACATGTGCAGTGCAATCCTATACATGTCTCCTCATAAGAAAGTCCCATTGTATTTAGTGGGGCTTACTCCCAAGCAATGGGGCTTACTCCCAAGCATTTAGTGGGACTTACTCCCAAGGAATGTAGCCTAAAGCTGCAGTCCTGTACCCACTTATAGATTTCATAGATCAGAGTTGGAAGGAGCCTACAAGGCCATCGAGTCCAACCCCCTGCTCAACCCTCTCCCATCCAAGTAATAACCAGGCCTGACCCTGCTTAGCTTTCCATGCTCAGACAAGCTGAGCCAGCGTGAGCCACAACTTACCTGGGAATAAGCCTCATTGAACACAGTGGGGCTCATTTCTGAGTAGACATGTACAGGATTGCACGGTTAGTCTCTCTCTCTCTCTCTCACACACACACACACACACACCACCATTTTATTTTATTTTATTTTTTCTAACAGCTCTGCTGAAGGTAGGTGGTAAAAAAGGGTACAGAACTGGAGATGAGAGAATACAAGATGACTGTTTCCCCACTCCCCCAAGATATGAATGAACAGTGGTTCTAAACCAGTACATCTGGATTAATGTATCATGCCATTTCACTTTGCTGGATGATTTTCACTGCTTTTGCTAATAGAATATACATCCATACATGCATGCAAATCCCTAATAGGAAATTTCATTCAATATATGCATATGTTCAATATATGCATACACATGCACTTATACACACACTAACAGACCACTCATGAATCTTTAAAACAAATTAATCACTGATTAATCTTCAGAATAGTTAACACTGCTCTTGGGAGCTAGGATCCAACCAGTGAAACACATGCGTTGCTCCCCGAACTATCACATCCAACCTTCGGGCCCGGGAAGTGCCTTGATCCTCTTGGTATCACTCTCAGTTTTGTTAACACTAGGGGACTCTAACCAGTACAGAGAACTGATATTTGGGAGTCTGTCTCAAAGGACTGTTGGCAGCATCTATTAGCCAGAGGACTGCACTAAATATCCTATATCATTTGCTAAATAGCTTTTCCTCTGTGCCCATTTGTTCTGTGTAACTTCCATTCTAGGAGAAAGAGTTCCAAATGAAAGATGAGGAGTACTGCCACTATTGAAAAAAAAGTTTGCTTAGTGTGGTTATAAAAAGTGAAATTATCTCCCTGTTTCCCATGTATAGAGAAGAACCTGCATAATTACATCTTGACTTTTTAATCCCATCAGCAACCAAAGGGTATATTTCACCTTCTTCCTGCTAGTCTTAGAAATCAGTAGGCACACGGCCATGGGAGCCCAGAATTTGGACACCCCTCCAGAAGTCCTTGATGGCTCAGACAATCCCAGCAAGTGCTCTCTTCAGAATCACAGGAGGGAGAAGACATTACGATAAATTTAGTTTCTTTTGAAGTTAATAACCTTCTACAAAGGCTTTTGGTAAAACACAGACACCTTAACATTTTTTTTTCCATTTCAAACACTTCCCGCCCCCCCATCTTTTCCCTCAGATGGTAAAAATCTGAGGAATCCTGGCTCTTCAGAAGTAGCTGCTTTGTGAGGATGACATCAGCACGTCACGAGGTTACCACTGGCAAGTTGGCCCCCTGAAGCGGTAAAACGAGAGCTCTTTATCATCCTTATATCTCTCCGTCTTTCCTGCACCTTTCCTGCATCTTTCATAATATGCAAAGCAAAGGGGATGTTTTGCTCACCTTCATTTTTGTGTCTTTCCTCCCCTGAGACAAAAAGAAAGTACATACGACTTTTTCCCCTGGGATGAAATGAAAGCCTTTATGACTGGTGGTTTCTCCAAAGTCTCTGCCAGGGCTGTATCGTGAAGCTGTTTCTTGCCTTGCTCAAGAAAAAGAAAAAGAAAGGAGGAAGCACTCACAGCACAATCCTATGCATGTCTACTCAGAAGTAAGTCCTATTGAGTTCAATGGGACTTACTCCCAAGTCAGAGTGTACAGCAGGGGAGTTGAACCTCTTTCAGCCCAGGGGCTGAATTCAATTTCGGAGAGGCTGTTGGAGGCGACATTCCAGTGGTGGGCAGGGCTGAAGGCAAAAGGGGTGAGGCCAAAATACCAGCCTATTGTAGCTTAAAGCTCTTACTGCCAGTTACTAAGCCTTAGGAGAGGCATTTCAAGCTTTTAGAATGAGAAAGGAAAAAAACATGCAAAAGCTGGGAAAGTACCAAATGATCATCAGGCAGGGGAAAGGGCATGGGGCTGGGGGCACAGCTTTCTGGGGCTGGACTGCGGCCCCAGGAGTCCAGATCTGACCTGCGGGCCTGAGGTTCAACACTCCTGGTGTACAAGGTTGCAGCCTGAATTACTCTTATTGAAGAGCACTCCTGCATGCTAAACCTTCCTGCAGGCAGATATTCCTTAAGAGGTATGTGGCTTTCCTCTACTGCAGCGGGGGTGGGGGGGAGACTTCGATGAAGAGAGGCTTGTGCCCCGATACATCTATGTAGCTGTGATGGCAAAAAAAAGTGGGGGCTTCCACCAGTGCGGCTGAGGCAGTACCGAGTTCATTCTGGAACTCTGAATGGGGACAATGAGAGGAAAAATACATCTGCATTTTGTTAATGGCTAACTTGATTTTAATTTGATCTTTAATGTCACAGGCATATAGGGCTAAGCTCTCCACTGAGGTATCTGGGCTGTGCGATTTCAGAGTGCAAATGGGGTTCTTCACATGTTTACATCTTCCTTCATATTACATGCTTCACCTATATAATCCTGTACATGAGCTATTATTTGTTTCAGGGGTCCTTCTCAAATGCTTGCCATTAAGATTGGTCCGGCTGACATGCACAAGAGATAGGGCCTTCTTGGTGGGGCCCCCAAAACAGTCCTATTGATTTGCAGCTTGCCCCATCTCTACCAGCCTCTAAGTGAGCTCTGAAATCGGTCACCTTTGATTCTGCCTTTAACTGAGCCTGTAATTAGCTTGGGTGTTACAGAGCAACTTCTCAAAGTAGTCTGTATGCTTGGTAATGTGGCTGCTCTCTCGTTGAATCTTCCCTTGCTCTTGCTTGTACGTCCCTTAAAAGCAACTAAAAATATTTTAAATAAATGTTGTTTTTTGAAAAAGACACGTCACATTCACATTCCATCTTAGCCTTCTCTCTTATATGTGATGGTTTTCTATGTTCAGGATTTTTTTATTTGTATGACGGATTATTCAATTGTGTGGGCTCCTCCCACTTGCAGTCTGGTGTGGACTGCTCAAACACAAGTGCTACCTCCATCAAGACAAGGCGGTAGAATCCAGTTTCGTGACAGAACTTCTGTAAATATGTGTATATGTATTTGAATCTACACCATCATAGCTACAGATTCGCACACCCCACTGAGACTGGCACCACAGAGTGCAAGAGAAGGCTTGGCTGCAGTACGAAGTTAAGGAGCGTAAATGTGTCAAGGAAATCCCAAGTGATCCAAGCGGGAACTGAAGTAGATTTGCAAGCAGCAGGAACAAGCTAGAATAATTTTACTTCCAGTTGTAGTTACAGAGAGGGACTTTTGTTATCAAACCATAAATCAAAGCAAATTAAATCGGGACTCTCCTTTATTTCAGCAACCCGTCATTCCACACATCCTAAGCCAGATCCCATGAAAGCCAGAGAAGCTTAAGTGTTTATGAATACATGAGACAGAGCAGACGTGGCTATAAGTGAGCTCTTGTTTAAGAGCTGGAAATCTCACCATGCTACAGGCCAAAAACGGTATCAGAATTCCTGGTCTGAACAGTGAGCAAGAAACTCATCAGCCCTGATATGTCACCAAAACTCCAAATATTGTAGCAGGAAGGTCTTAGGGGAGAAATGTTGGGCATGAGGAAATATACTCAGCTCCCTAACCATCTTCCTTCTGGTCACATGCAGAACAAAGTGAAAGCCATGGGCCTGGTAATGCGTGATAGAGAAAAAAATCGAGGGCCCCTTCTTTCTTTCTTTCTTTCTTTCTTTCGCTCACCCCGTGCTCTGGTGCTCACACACACACACTGAGCCATATATGGGAGCTACTTTTCTGTCATGCTAACTCACATGATGGCTGTGGTACTGGTATGAATAGTGCCGCCATCTAGGTGGGCCTGATCACATAGGTCTTTTTCAGCCAATCAGAAAAAGACAAAAGGCAACCATTTATTTATTTATCATACTTTTATACTGCTTAATATACTAAAATCCCAAAGTGTTTCACAAAACAATAAATATTTTTTTTTAAGTGGGTTGGATCCAAATTTAGTGATGCTTATGGTAGACTTATTAAAATCAATGGGACTTAAAGGAGTCATGACTATTTTAAGTCCCACTGATTTCTATTGGAAATTGTAATACAGTAATACCTTGGATTGCAAGTAACTTGGTTTGAGAGCGTTTTGCAAGACAAGCAAATTTTTAAATATTTATTTAATTTTTTTGGACTTGATATACAAGCGACATCTTGCAATACAAGTACTGTAGTACGGCTTAAATTAAAAATCTCTGTGCCAATTTTTTGGGGGGGATTTCATTTCGATATAAGAGTGTTTTGGATTACAAGCATGTTTCTGGAACGAATTATGCTCTCAATCCAAGGCATGACTGTATTGCCTGCTTACATCAATGAGGTAATGTAACCACTAGTTACAGTGGGAGGAAAGGGTTAATTGAACCATCCCCAGGGTGCCTGTTTTGTAACCCCTCCTCCCTACTTCTGGCCTCTCTGCGGCCAGCTCTCTCTGTGTTTCTCTACCTCTCCAACCTGATGGACACAAGGTCTGAGCTGGCTTCCAGCCAGTGATCTCCAGTGAACACCCAAGACTCTAATCTGCCTAGATGCATCCTGCACATATGAATAAATGATTTGTAAGTAAAACTATTAAATGTCTTTATTAGCTTTAAACCTTGTTTGAGCAATCCGTTTCCTTTTAACAGACTTTTAGCAGGGTTTAGCAACCCACAGGGTGATAACCAGTTTCAATAACTAGGCTGCGCATGAGGGGGAAAACTCTGCTTCGTCCTAACTAGCATAGGACTGATTCCTTCCCATATCCTCCAACAATTTCAGTGGGTCTACTCTAAGTATGACTAAATCTGGATCCAATCCATTAAAAACATTACAACAGAATTACGATAAAATAGGGCAGTAACATAATTCATTACCAGTTAGGGAAAGCTGGTGTAAACAGATAGGTTTTCTAGAGGTGTTCAGAACTTGCCACCGTTTCTGCCTTTCAAACCACGTGGGAAAGTGTTCCATAGGGCAGGTGCCCCCACTGAAAAGGCCTGGTTATGTGCTGTTACCTGTCGACATTCTATTGGTCACAGAATGATCAGGGAGGCCTCCTCAGAAGATCTCAAGGGTCAACTGGGGGTGAATATAGGGGAAGGAGGTCAGCTAGGTATCCTGGTCTCGAGTCATTTAGGGCTCACTCAGCATGAGAGCTAGTGTGGCGTAGTGGTTAGAGTGTTGGACTGGCACTCAGGAGATCCAGGTTCTAGTACCCACTTGGCCATGAAGTTCACTGGGTGACTTTGGGCCAGTCACTGACTCTCAGCCTAACCTACCTCACAGGGTTGTTGTGAGGACAAAACAGAGAGGAGCCGCCTTGGGTTCCTTGCAAACCGCCTTGGGTTCCTTGAAAGAGGAAAAAAGGCAGGATAGAAATGTGATAATAATAAATAAATATAGGGCACATATGAGGGGCAGAGAAGAAAAGCCTATATGTCTCCAATGTTTTTTATTGGTATTTTGTTTTTTTAAAGTTTTAATATTGTGTTTTATTCCTTCTATCTTTTATTGTTCACCAGTCTGGAATCTGCTTAGATGCAGAGCAGTATATAAACACAGTTGTTGCTTTTTAATGGAACAGCCCCACATGTTCTGCTACTGGGTGGGTGGACTCTTGCGCACAATTAGACACATTGAAAAGATATGACTTTATAATGAATTACTTCCTCCATTTTCCTCCCTGCCCCCAACCACCATCCGCAAGAGCAACCAAGGTAACATTAACACCCCATCCAGCAGCTCTGATGTTGTTCACAGAAATGGGGGCTGCACTCCTGTCACAGTGAACTCCACATGTGGACAGTAAGAATGTATTTATTTATTTATTACATTTCTATACCGTCCAAGAGCTGAAGCTCCCTGGGCAATCATTTATTAGAATATATTATATTGGATGGAATGTGCAAATAAAATTCTGTTTTAACATCCAATACTCACAGAAATTTGAAAGGAGGCATAAATCAGATTCTTTTGCATCAAGATAAAGAAATCTTTCTAGAGTTGTCAGAAACCTTTGCCTGATGATAATTTGCCCTTTCCAATTTCATCTCAGTGCTCACATCTATTAATACTTAAATCCTATGCACAATATTTCCTATGACTACCCCTCTCCTTTATAAACTTAGGTAGGCTATTTTTATGTTTACATATGATACAATTACATTTCCAGCCCAACTCATTTTTACTGTTCACTTACTATATGTAGAAAAATATAACCATACATGACAGAAATGGGATTGGAAGAAAATGTTGAGAAACCAGAAGTAATCTTGGGGGGAAGGATAGAAGGGAAGGAAAAGAAAATCCTAGACCTGAACTGTTATTTAGGATAAGGCTTTATTACAAGATATGACATTTGGGGGCAGAAAATTAAGGAAGCCATCAAGCTTATTACTTTCTTCATATATGCATGGCAATGTATCCTGTCATCCTCTAATGGAAAGACACTTAAAAGAGAGTGAACTTGCAGATGGATGCAAGTTTAACAAGGCAACATGCTTATAAAAGAATGGAAATGGAAAGGAAGCCAAGTTTATTACTTCATTCATTATGTATTAAAAATGATTAGGAACACAGAAAATGATTGAATCAATCAGCATTTTGTGGGTGGCATTGCACCGCGACTAGCTCCTTTGTATTTCTAAAATTTTAAGGAGAAAGCTGGAATTTGTGCTGCCTATTGATTTCAGGAGAGCATGTCTTTATTAACATGTCTGACGGTATGACACACTTGCATGAGAAACCCCTAAGTAGGCTCGCTTTTGAATAATTTCTTTTCATTCATGCCTAACTATGAAGATGGCTCAAAGTCAATGTTCCACAGAGCATAGCTTTTAATTTTAATGTGTTACATTTACAGCTGGTACTAAATGCATTTGCTCAGATGTTGGAATTGTCAGCATAAGGAGACAGAACATCAAAGAATAATTTTCTCTTGATTGCCTATTGTTGTAGGGACAAGGAAGGGGCAATTCACAACAGCAATCCAATGTGGTCAATGAATAGCCCCCTTAGGCAAATAAATGACCAGTATCAAACTAAGGAGCCCAACAGAATTTATAAATATCATTCCTTCTAATCATGGGCTTAAGTGTTGAGTGCCGACATAAATGGAGCCAAAATGAAGACAATGAGAAACAAGACGGAGGTATTGACATACTCAAGGGAACCCCAAGGTTTACAAAGTACAATCTGGGGGGGGGGTCAAGGAGGCAACTATCCCACCAAAAAAACCTAGCCCAACAAGGACTGAGCAAATTCAGTAGCCGTGGAATGGATGTCAGTTGGGAAAAGAAAATGCAACACAGGAAGGGGATGTCATATCCTGCTTCAGCCCCTTACAGATTATATTATCCTGGAAGAGGGCATGACTGGCTGGAACCCTGAACAGTAGCTCTCCTTTTAGAGGTGACAATGCACTGCAACATTCACTTACAGGTCCAGTGTGTGTGTGTGTGTGTGTGTGTTGGACCAGTGAGGACAATGAGGGGGAGTCTTTACTCTGGTCTGCCCCTTTTGCCCCACTCCATGGAGCCAGTTGGAGCCCCGATTGACTCAACAGGACTCCCTTTCAGCATACACCAGCTGATGCTGTGGCCAAGCCGCCACTTCTTGCCTGCCCCTCCCTTTCCCCTTCGCCTCTGAACCTACACACACCCACAATTCGCTGCTCTTGAACCCACTATGGTTGCCAAGTAAGTATAGGAGAAAGGGAAGGCAAGTATAGGAGAAAGGGAAAGCCAAATTCAAGGTGCTGGTTCTAACCTATAAAGCCCTACACAGCTTAGGACCACAATACCTGACGGAACGCCTCTCCCAACCGCAATCTACCCGGACACTGCGCTCAACATCTGGGCCCCTCCTCCGACTGCCACGGTCACCTCCAAGAGAGGCCCAGTTAGTGGCAACAAGGAGGAGGGCCTTCTCAATGGTAGCCCCCCAATTATGGAATAAGCTCCCCACTGAGACCCGCCTGGCACCAACCTTACTATCTTTTCGGTGCCAGGTTAAGACTTCCCTCTGTGCCAAGGCATTCAACAGTTAAGGGCTCAAAATAGCACATGGGGGGGTGGGGATTGTCACCTGTAGGCTTAGTTTTATTAACTTTTGTATTGTCATTTTAAACTGTGCTTTTAAATTTGGTTTTTAATCTTTTTAACTATATTGTGTGTTTTTATTGTTGTTTTTATGTATAAATTGTGAACCACCCAGAGAGCTTCAGCTGTGGGGCGGTATAGAAATGAAATAAATGAAATGAATGGATTTGTGTGGTTCTCTTTTAGCATGGCAATTTTCAGCCAACTTGTGACGGTCACATTGACAGTATTAGCTTATTCTTTATTCAGTTTATACAATATCCTTCAACACATGTAGTTCTTTACATATTTATATCTCAAGTGTGATGTATACATTTTAATATTCAACAGTTACATTCCTGAGAGTATCTCCATGTCTAATCTGATGTTTCAAAGGACATCACTGGGAGCATGGCAAGGCTTGAAGCAAAAATTGAACTAATTCAGCCCAGTCTGAATTGTGACCAAATTAGCTTGTATTATATGGGCTTATTCTGAATCAGGCTTCCTGTGGAAGTTCACCAATCAGTAAGTGTGCCCAAGAAACAGAACCCAAGATGGGACTATCCAAGCAGAAACAGGCTTAGTTCTTAGTAGCTGGGTCACCAGAGACACGTTTAGCCCCCAAACAATGGTGCTCCCTCCATGTTCTTATAGACTATAGTCCCCACTAGTGAAGTAGCAAGCCACGGTGAATGGAGATTTTAAAAGATAAGGCTGCAGTCCTATACTCACTTACCTGTGAGTAAGCCCCATTGAACTCAACAGGACTTGCTTCTGAGTAGATAGGGTATAGAATTGTGCTGTAAATCTTTAAAGACGAACTAAGCATGGCTTGAAGCACTTTAATCCCCAGTTAGACACATGAGTAAAATACACATGGCTGCCTTCTCGTGTCTAGTTCGGCCATTATATGGATACAGAAGGCTGCTACCTCATGCAGATCTACTTAGGGTGCAATTCTATGGCCACTAGATGCTGTCTGGACAGCCATAGGGGAGATCGGAGTCCCAGCTCCAACCTCAGAAACGTGCTCCATGGTCAGAGCTGGGACTCCGAACTTGGAGCGCCCTCCCTCCCCTCTCACAGCTGGAGCGGTTCTTTTCATGCTGGCTGCGGCTCTGAGGTTGGAAGACCAACCTCAGAGCCAGCGTTGGGTGGGTGTTCTGATCTGGGGGATGGGGAGGGGAGGAGTGAGGCTCCACCAGGATACGATGTATCCTGGCAGCTCCTTAGCCTCTCCTCCGCACAAGTAGAGGTGAAAGACGGCCGAAATCGGCCATCTAAGTCTTTTGCAGGGTGGGAGAAACGCAGAGGTGACCTTTGCCTCCGTGCTCCTCCTGCCCTCGATAGGATGCCCATAATCCTCTTGGTTCGGAGGGTTATGGGCAGCCACATTGGATTGCGCTGCCCACTGGAATGTGGCAAAGAAATGTGGGAGGGAAGGAGGAGAGTAAATGGAAGGATAATGTCCTCCTCTTTACCTTGTCCCTCCACTTCCAACTAAAATGTGTAATAAAAAGAAGATAAGGCCACTATTCACAAGCCACATTTTTCCATGTATTTGTATATTTTATAGTAGGACCATGACTTAAACGTCTGAAAATATCACCAATGCAAACTCAAATATATTACTCTTCCCAATGTTGCCACAAAGTAGCTATTGATTAGTATTTCAGAGGGTACTATTGAGAGGAGTTCACATGTGAAAATGAGACTGCATTATTATCTGATCAAGTTGATCTTTTTTTTTTCCCCCCCAGAAGCCCTGGGCCATGGAACTCACTTTCTCTTCCAACATAAAAACATCTATCTAGCCTTAATATGAGCAACTAATCTGCACATTGGAGCATAAAGAATTGGTGAATTTCTAAAAACTTAATTTACGTATTAATTGCCAGAGCAGGATCAGCTACAGCAGGGCTGAAATAATAGGAGTCTAGACATATAGTTGTAACAATCAATATCCTCAAGCCTTTGCCCTCAGACATGACTAAATGTCCCTGCTGTTCTTGATCAAATATCTTGTCCTCAACTATATTGAAGAATTATAATTGAAAGAGTTTATCTTTTCCACCTGTTAGATTCTATCAATGATTAGAATTTGGGCTGGGTAAGGGGTTGATGTACATAAAATGGTGACCATGTCACATCTATTTTACATTGCTCCCAGCAGTAGTTTTCTCCATGTGGCGAACATTTTGTGCGCAACAGCTTGCCAGGCAGGTTAGGCGATTGGAGAAAATTCCCCCAGTTTATTTGGTGAGCTGCCGCACATGAGTGGCTTGCTATCATGGGGGACAATATAAAGTAGCCCTCCATATGGCTGCTCTTTCATGTGCACTGGCTCTAAAATGCCACTAAATAAGGCAGCAATAGCTGTATGTTCCTCTACAATATTCTCTGTGGTAGCTTTGTTTATTATTAAGGATTATCCTGGTAACAGACACAACATTGAACAGTTCTCTGTCACTGAATTAGGAGGCAAGGCTCAGCCCAGGGAGTCTAAATTTGCTGGAAAAAATTATGAACAATCCAAAAGCAGACCAACTACTATGCAGAATGAAAACCCAGAAAGCAGAATGCACTGTCCAGAGAAAACAGGTGGGGGTACAACCAAAAGTAATAACATACAACTGCCGTGGTTGTGGTTGTTGTTATTTATTATTATTCAGCACTTTATCTGGGTCATGTGATCCTTTTGCAAAGCGATTTAAAAGAATCCAGAAACTCATTTTGCTCAGCCGTCATACCTCTACGCCGCAGAGTCTATGTGTTGTGTATGTTATAACATCAGTGTGCTACAGTTGTTTTCCACAGTGATGCTCCCTTGTGTTGCTGATGGCAAAAATATTCTCACACCAAGCTAACTGGGATAAAACTGAGGAAACATGCCAAGGTCAGAAGTGATCTATCCAAAGGCATATCTACAGGACAACCTCAACAGGTTTCCAACTATTTAGCCACCATAACTTTCCCCTGAGATGTCCTGGAAAGTAAAGCTGTGCAAATTCTGTCGAACCCTCATTGCAATTTCCAGTATTTTTGGATGGAAAGGCATGGCAATTGGTCCATTTAGGTTTATGAGGCAGATTGTAATGATTCCGGCTTGCTTGACATGGGTTCTTACCATTTTAAAAGCACAAATTCCATTATTAGAACCAGCAAAGCTAGTCTATCTTATTGCCTTAGACAGACCAGCAAAGCAATAGACCAACAAACAAAAATAATTGTTTCTTAGATAGCAACACCAAACTCTCCCTCTCTCTCTCTGCTTTCCATTCTTTACATCAAATTGTCAATGGTTCCTTTAAGCACATTTAAGTTTCCAGGCAGGGCAATCCTATGTGTCTAGGGGCCATAGGATTTTTTTGATTCCCAGATCCGATGTCGGAAAACAGCTCCAACCTCGGAGCTAGGGATCTACACTCAGATCCCCCTCCTCCCCCCTCCCCCCACACACAGAGCTGACGTGGAAAGAACTATGCCGCTACTTCTCCAAGGTCATAAAAGCGATCTCAGAGAAGGGGGTTAGGGAGCATTCCAGGGGGCGGAGGGGGGGAGACTGGCACCGCCTAGATATGACATATCCTGGTAGCGCCTTAGCCTCCTTTCCTCCCCCTCCGAAGCGCTGCAATTAGATGGCCAAAATTGTCCCGCTCTACATAGGATGCCCGTAATCCTCTGAGTTTGAAGGGAAGGGCTATGAGCATCCCCATTGGATTGCGCTCTAAGTGTGCAGAAAGTATTTCCCAATTCCTGACCGAACTAACCCCAAATTCATTAATTTGAATTAGCGTGGGAGGGGGGGTGGAATATGCTTCTCTCGCTGGCTTTTCAAACAACCTGCCTCTCCACAGACTATGACTGGTAATGAATTGACTGGTCCATGTCACAAGGGTGGTTGGTCACCATTTCTCTGGTCTTGATGGTTTGGAGTGGTATTATTTTATTTTTATTCTCTTGATGCCCACACCAAAGATGCATGAGCTTGCTAGATGTGCTCCACCGCTCCAGGGTATAGGGGGCTTAGAGACCGCTTAGTCTACAACAGGGATAGGCAATGTGGTTGTCCTCGTGGGCAACACTGTGCCCCCAGACACCTTCCTTGATGCCCACCGAGAACCCTATTCCCGCCAATTTTTATTTTAAAAATATTTTGTATTTTCTTACTGGCATCTGGGATTGCTTGAAAGCAAAGTGGAAGCCTCTAGCTCAGTGATGGTGAACCTATGGCATGGGTGCCACAGCTGGCATGCAGGGACCTCTCTGTGGGCACTCGAGCCATTGGTCACCAGATCTCGAAAAGACTGTCCCCTTCTGCAAAACACTAATGATTTTGTTCTTTCTCACAGTGTGGAACAGAATGATTTTATTCTAGAGTTTCTGTTACAGAATTCTTTTCTACATTGTTATCACATTTAAAAGATTTTTTTTGAAGAATGATGCACAGAGCATGGCTTGGATGTAAAGCCCTAACACTTGACCTGAGTGCTGCATGTGTTGCTCTCAAACTAACGGAGTATGAGCCAAGGTTTGACAAATTATCAGCATGCATGCAATAGCAAAAATCACATTAATTGTGCAAAAGCATGCCCAATGCAAACTTTTACCTAATGCAGTGTTTGCAGTCCAAGACATAAAGTGTTTTAAATGTGTTAAGCACGTTTAGTTTTCTTGTTTATCTTGCTCATCCTAGTACAGGTTGACTTTTACTTTTACTAATCCGACACCTGTAGAAGCAGGGAAAGGACCCGGGGTAAAGCTTGCCCCATACAATTTCAGTCTGGCATATAATCATATTACAAGTTGAGAATCCCTTATCCAAAAATACATGTGCCTAATTATTTAAAGAGTTTGTATAAATTCCCTTCAGGCTATGTGTACAATGTAGTACTATAATAATTTTTTGAGTTGATTTTTTTTCAACAAAAAACTGTTTGTATCATTGAAAGCTCTGTTATTGTGTTTTTCTTTTAAGACAAAAGATGTTAATTAGTTCGGACAACTGTATGAGTTGTTTTTCTAAAACTAAAACCTCGGTATTCGGGTTTAATTGCAGTGTTGGCACTTTGAAATAAATAAGTTGGTTTTGTGTTGCAGTTTGGGCACTCGGGCTCAAAAAGGTTCGCCATCACTGCTCTAGCTGCTGCCATCTTAATTTTGGACTCTTTGAAATGGCCCAAACAAGGAATATTTGGAGCATAAAAAACTTAAAGACCAGGTTAGTGATTCCATATTAGCCAAGCGGTGAAGAAATCAGGGATGGGGACTCGGACTCGAGGACTCGACTCGTGAGTCGGACTGAGTCCCCCCTCTGACTCGACTCGGACTCGAGTCCCAATATTTTTAATGGGACTCGAGACTCGACTCGGGACTCGAGACCAAGGACTCGTCAACATCCCTGGGCTGTTGACGAGTCTTCTGGCTGTGCCAGAAGGAGCGCGATCACCGGTGAAGAGCGCATGGAAGCGAGGCGCGCCACTGCTTGGCCACTATGGACAGCTACCAGGAGCGCAGCCCCAACGATGTGTTGAGATTTATTTTGATTGATGTGTTGTTGTGGGGGGGTTGGGTTAGGGTCAGACATTTGGGGTTTGGCTGCCTCTGCCTGCCTGTCTGGGGTTCCCAGCTTCCTCTGCCTGCCTGGTCTCTTCTTGACCTGTTCAACAGTTGAATTGTCCAAGACAAAGGCCTCTGCCTGCCTGCTTTGGGGTTCCCTGCCTCCTCTGCCTGCCTGGTTATTTTGGGTTTGTCTGCCTGGTCTGTTCTTGCCAAAATCAGTTGCAGAGTTTTGAAATAAAAAGGCACACTTGTGCCTAGAATTTATTTAAGCCACACATCTGAAGTAGCCTTATTTTGTGGGGGGGAAACCCCATTGATTTTAATAGGGACTCGTGGAGTCAGTTTTGGGAGTGACTCATGACTCGTGACTCGTGAGTCACCATTTTGGACCAAGGACTCGGACTCGGACTCGAGACTCGGGTCCAAAGACTCGTGACTCGACTCGTGACTCGAGACCAAGGACTCTTCAACATCCCTGGAAGAAATACATCAGCCTGAGTAATCCTTAGTTTTTCTTTTTCTTTTTTTAATTATAAGGGTTCCTGCTTCTTCTCTTTAATGCTTTATTTAATAAGAGTGCAAACTAAAGCATGTTTTAGAGATGTCACCAAAGTTCATAACCCTTGATTCGGAATATGGACTTTGGTGACTCCTAATACTTACCTTCAATATAAAGGTGAGCATGGTGCCTCTTTTAAAAGTAAATTAGGCATTTCCAGTTGTTTCTACACACATTTTTCACCTCTCTTCAGCAGTCAAGGCTGCTTCAGTCTCCATCTCTCCACATCATTCCCAACCACTGATACAAGTCAGGACATAGGAAGCTGCCTTATAAACCAGGTCAGACTATTTTTTCATCTATCCTAGTATTCTCTACTCTGACTGGCAGTACCTCTCCAGGTGTTTAGGCAGGGAGAGTGTCTTTCATATCACCTCTACTTTGATCCTTTAAACTGGAGATGTCTCGGACTGAATGTAGGACCTTCTGCATGCAAAGTATGCACTATCCATAGCAATTATGTGTGGGCTTATACCACCATCCGCCATTGATTTTCCGAAAACTCCTGCATAATCCAAGGGATGAAGGAGGGCACTGCATTTTTTAAATCCAGCTTCCTGTCTAACAGCTGTCCCTACAAAACTGCTTTTCAAACTCTTCCCAACTTTCAAATATGGCTTGAGAATTTGGCACAGAAGCTGCTTGAACTAGAAACTGAATATAAAATACTGGTGTCAATGTGCTAGTATGCTGATCAAGCCAGTGGTTTTAGGATTGGGGTGCAATACACAGGAACTGAAACAGCAGTCCTGTTTCACAAAGATGTGGATTTTAAGGTGCCTGAGAAGAGGATTGTTCTTTGTTTGTTTAAATAATTTTTTAAAATGCTAGTCTCTACAAACTATTTTCTCAAGTACATCACCGGCTGATAGTTGTTCAGACTTAGTGTATTACGCAAAAGGAATTTTACAATTTCAGCAGCATTCAATTATTAATGCCATCTGTAATAAAACTCTTAATTTAATTGAAAAACTTGATGGTTGGACTTAAATGACAATATCACTCTATAAAAAAGGAAAGAAAACCTTAATTTTGATAGAATTAAGAAAACACTTTTTAAAAAATGCCCAGAGAGAATCCTTTGCTAACTGAATGCATTGATGCAGCAGTTCTTTGGAGGATACTCATAGACATGATACACAATGGGCTTAACACATAAACATGCACCACCACAAATAGATTTGTAAAAGAACAGCACACTTAACTGGATTACAACATGGCAAGTCATTCATTATTAAAGGGAAAGTGCAGCAATTAGATGTTCTATCACAGACAGATCAGTATTTAAATCAAATAATTTGGCAGAATTGAAAGCTCAATTTCTAACAAATGCACATGTTCAGCAGAACTGACTAGAAGTAGAGTGTCTGCACAGGTTCAGACACCCTTGGAGTCTTTACCACACTACAAGTTGCTTCAATCCAAGACTTTTAATGGCTAATTCCCAGAGTTACTGAGCTTTTGCAAAACCTGTTGACTGGTGCTGTTGGTTGCAAGACCAGAGCAGATGTGAACAAAAGTGTGTATTCAGCATTCAGAAACAACCTTAAAGATTCTAGCCTTAAGTTTTCTGAATTCAGTTTTTACATCTTTACTAATCAAGGCCTGGATCCAAAGAAGCATCTGTAAAAACAACATATGAAGCTACCTTATACTTCACTGTCAGACTGCCGAACCATCTAGCCCAGTTCTGTCTTTTCTAGTAGAGCACGTGGTCTGAATGATCAGCTTCTCCTGTGTGAAACTGCAGGGTTTTTTCTAGTACTGATACACAGCATCCTTTTAACTGTAGAGGCCCAGGATTAATCCTGGGAGTTTCCACATGCAAAACATTTATTTAGTTCTTTTTATTAAATATTTTTATCCAGCTTTTTACAGTTTGTGCTGAAGGCAGCATACACAACTAAAATTAAAACAGAATGCCTAAAACACACACACACCAATCAATAACATTAGCAATGCAACAGCAATTAATCATCCAACAGCAAAGTGCCAAAAGCAACAGCAATGAAACAGCAAAGGTCATTAAGTCATTTTAACAAAAAGCCCAGGAAAATTAAATGGTGTTCACCTGACACCTACATGGAAAAAGTATAGGCGCCAAATGGACATTCCTGGGGAGGGTGTTTCTGAGATAGGGTGCCACCACTGTAGAAAAGACCCTGTCCCTAGTTGTTACCCATCCTAGCTTCTGGAGGCAGGGACACATGGAGCAGGGCCTGGCTGGGGAATGCTAGGAATTATAGGACTTTCTTCTTTGTCTAAACATGCATAGGATTGTGCCTTCAGTCAGCCTTCCCCAACCTGGTGCCCTCCAGATGCATTGGACTGTATGGCCACTGGCTGGGAATGGTGGGAGTTGCAGCCAACACATCTGGAGGGCACCAGGTTGGGGAAGGCTGATCTAAGTGAAGGTGGAGTCTCATACAGGAGAAGGTGGTCATGCGGACCATGTGCCCTGCCACTAAGTACTAAAGTCCCTGCTTGAGCAGCCAGTTCTATGCAGCTAGTTCCACACAACCAAGGAGCTTTGCAAATAGTCACTTCCCATGCCACATAGCAAACCATTTTTTAAAAAAATAGAGGGGAATTTGGAACACAGCTTGTGAGATATGATATGATATGATATGTGGGGGTCTGAGGTTCAAAGGGGGGAAAGCCAAAAATCTCACTGGGCACTAAGCCTTTCGGAATCCTGGGCCAAATATTTCAGGACCAATTTTCAGAAGGGTACATGTATTAGCTTCTAGTACCAAAAACAACATCTAATTTTATGAAACTTTAAAACTAGCATGCTAATTAAGGCATAAGCTTGATGGACTGGCCCTACTTTACCAGATACACAAGGAAAAGCATGAACTTTTCATGTGTGTCAAGAGGTGAGCTCTAGTTTTGCCACAATAAATGTGTTGTCAACAATGTGTTGTGAGAATCTTCGATGATTTGCAAACATTGTAATTTTAAGAGGCAATTCATCCCTGAATACGCAAAAAGTGTACTTCTCATGCCCCCCATGCTTCATGGCCTTTAAGGACCTCATTGAGATATGTGGCAAAGTTTAAAGTCAGGGAAAATGTATAGCAGGACCTTCTTGGTGGTTGCCCTGACAAATGGAACTCCTTACTGAGAAAAGTCTATCTAAATATGATCCTATTTAATTTTAGAAAACATGGCACAGTCTCTGAGTTAAATGGTGTTTGTTATTTGAACCTTTAAATATGGTTTTATGGCTTTTAATAAGCATGTGCTTGAAATAATCCATCCTTATTGTCGAATGGCTTATCATTTTTGTTGTAAATTGCTCTGATGTTTTATTGAATTGGTTACAATATAACAAATACTTTTGAAATCTTCGGGATATATAATTTGTTTATACTTCTCAGCAAAATAATAATTAAAATTAACACAAATTTAGTTTTCCTAGATTTGTTTTGCCACTTCTGGCATGGCGCCTCTTCTTTACTCCCTCTTCGTATCCAAAAATCTGGATTGTGTGGGCTAAATTACCAGGAGTATTAATGTGTAGCACATTATGCTTTAGAGTAGACAGTGTTCAGTTGCCTTCCAGCTTTTCGGATTATAAGCAGATGATATGAACAAGTAAGAAGAAAAGCCTCAGATCTACAATCTAATCATACACATGGCATGATATTTTTCTTATATTTCAGATTCTATGGCAGTCAGATTGCCATTCAACTTAAGCAAATGTGGATACATTGCTGCATGCACATTTCTATATTCAGATTATGAAGGGAAGGTACTGGACATGCCAGGAAGTTGGCAGCTCTATGTCTCCTCTGATTTCTGACTCTTAGCATTTTCCCAGCACTTTTAAACAGGAGAGCTAGCAAGTATTTTTAAGTAAAATCTGCAATTCACAAGATTTCCAATTTTGCACCACACTCCAGTGTGTATCAGCACTATGCTCTGCCTATAGCTGCCATGCATTCTACCTACAGTGCAAATCAAATATTCCAAAGGATTTTAAAAAAATAGAATTGGATTCTAAATTACGACAGTGTGTGTTTCTCCTCAAGTCCCCTCCCCTCCCCGTGCTCTTCAAGATTAGTGGTGGACTTGTTTGAGATTCTATCAGAAAAGACATGTTTTTAAAAAGCATCTAGGAGAGTATAAAATCTATTCCTTACAGGCTAGTTCTGCAGCTCTGTTTATTCCAGGGAGATTTTGACCAAAGAAAGCCCTAAGAAGTTTAGGATTTGGCTGTGTTATCTGCAGCAGTGTATGATTAGCTTTCTGAATTGCCGTGCATTGTAAAGCACTCTATGGGGGAACAAATTATGCAGCTGAAGTGGAGTTAACCACATGCAAACAAACATTATGCTCTCAACAACATCTCTTGCACAGTCTTGAATGCTTGCATTAGTACCGATTAATGTGAGGATGACTGTCCTCACTGAGGCATAGGATTTGATCTTTGGTTTGAAGGAAGAAGGCCAAATTGAGGAGGGGTGATATCTTTTTGCCCTTCGAGAGGGAAGATCTGTAGGGGTTTTCAATGGCTCTGTGACTTTGTTTATTTTAGAGCAAGTGTGATGTTGACTTCTTTGATATCGCCAGCAGGTGTCATTTCTGCAAGGGAGACAGCTACAAAAGCTGAAAGCATTTCAAGTGTTGTAGCACAGGGATGGACAAACTTTAGCCTTGCAAGATCTACTTTGTTTTTTTCACTAGAACTCTGAGGGCCACCAACTGGGGCCAGGTGCAAAATAGTGGCTCAGAAAGATGGACATAAAGTTGTGGAACAAAGCGTGCCTGAGCCCAGGAATTTGTTTTCAGTACCAGAACCTGAGCTTGCACACAGATCCTTTCACACACAAATCTACTCCTGTTTTCCCCAAAAGCTTTCTTGATTTCAGCAGCCTAATTAATTTAGAAGGAAAATAAGAACTTCTGTTGTTGCTATTGTTAATACATTGGGAGTCAGAAACCTTTGCTGATCTACTGAAATAACCCAGAGATCAACCTGTACATCCCAATCTACCTTCTGTCTGCCCCTGCTGTAATATATATGACAAACCAGTGCAATTGTAAGAATCACAGTCACTGACATCTAGCTCCTTTGCACCATCGTCTATTTTAGGGCTCATTCACATGACCAACAAAAGTGCTAGTTTTCAGTTTGGGACAACTGAATTTGTTGATAACTGGTGTTCTGAACAGCTGACCATGAATTCAGCCTGCTGGAAAGCAACATTTCACATAAGAGCTTCCCCTAAATTTCACCTTAAAAAATTCAAGGTAAATTTGGAGGTAGAAACATGTGCGGGATCTCATGGGAAGCAGAAGAGTTTCTATAAGACTGGCAAACCTTTCTCAGGGGATTCCACTCCTCCCTGTCTGGGATTCATAGAAAATATTACTGCTCGTTAGTCAAGCTTTGCTGTATATATTATCTGCCTGTCATCAACTCTGGATGTCTGGTGGGATGTCTAGTGGTCTGTCAAAGAAATTTTCCATGCGGCAGATAAGACTTCCACCTAATGCAAAATTTCAAGGTAAATTTTTAAGATAAATCCTAGGAATTTCAAAAGAAGCAAAACAGAGTTTTATTAATTACTCTGGAAGAGTAAATTACGCTGGAAGATTCCATATATCCCTGTTTCACAAAGTACTCATCATGGGCTCATGTTGAACCAATCACATTCACCACATACATATTCACATATTATGGTTTGTGTTTTTTATGAATTGTTGTGAACCGCCCAGAGAGCTTCGGCTATTGGGCAGTATAGAAATGAAATGAAATTATTATTATTATTATTATTATTATTATTATTATTATTATTCTAGAAAAAAGTAACATAATATCCTAGACTGAAGATAAGTCCAAGTTTGGGTCATATGAATTGGCCCTTCCTTCCTTCCTTCCTTCTCATGACAAATTCCCCATTTCCCTGCAACAGACCAGGGATTCCTACTAGCAACACCAACTTGACAAAGTAAGCTAGGGTAATAGAGTTTCTTGGGTTTTGTTTGATTTTTAAATTAAGGCCATTGCTTGAGGCCAAACGTTGCATAGTATCTCAGTTGGAACTCCCTGCTGAGGGCAGCTAGGTTGGCTCCCTCTCTGTTGTCCTGCTGACAGGCAGAGACATTTTTATTCAGGCAGGCCTTTGGCATGTAAACTGGCCTGTTGCTGGGGCGGGGTGGGGGTATTAACAGGTTGGGTGTCGTTTATTTCTTCTTTTCTTGTGTTTTTTAATTGTCTTTTAATTTATTTATTGTTATGATTGTTTTAATTAAGTGTTGTTTTAATCTCAGTCTTATTATTGTTAGCTGCCTTGAGGACCATTTCTTGACGGAAAGTTGTAATATAAATCAAATAAATAAATTTGCAGTAACTGAAAACATCTAACAAGCAAAGACGATTTTGTTTACTAATGAATCTGCAGTCATGTCCAGGCAATATCCAAAGAGTTGTAGACAGGTAAAACAAGTTATGAAACCCAGGCTATAACTCAATCCAGCCTGTAATCCAACCTATTTTAATGGTGTGGATGTTCTGTAAATTTAGATTTTTGGCCAGCCCAGGTGTTTCCTTGTCCCCACAGCAGGAGGCTTTTGTGTGGTGGCTCCCCTGACCACAGATGTAACATCTAGTGTGGCTTGCCATGTGGATCCTCCCAAGGTGGGTGGAGAGTTTCCCCACAAGTGCCAGATGTTCCTGGATATGTCCATTGCTGGAATGAAAGCTAGCCATGTAGCCCTGAGGATCCAACTGGCAAGCCATGCTGGGCATTACAGGTATGGTGAAGAAAATCTCCATGCAAAAACAGCCCACCTCAGAACAAAGTTAGCATGTAGAACAGCCCTGAGTTGTAACCACGAGCTGGCTATTGAAGCATCACAAATGCAGAGGCTTGCATCAAACAAGCCCAAGTGAAAAGAAATGCATTGAGAGAAGGTACAGGCACTTATGACCCAGGTATATAATACAGTTCTGATGGGCCTTACTCCCAGATAAGTGGGTACCGGACTGCAGCTTAAGCACGTTTTTTGCGTGAATCTAAAAGCCAGTTCACATTTTATGTAGCAAGCACGAACCCCTCGACAAACTCCTCCTCTCCACAGAGAAGTGAGACCATGCCTGCTGGCCTTTCCTACAATGTCACCATCTCCACTGGTCCTTTGCACCCAGCCTCTGTGTAAATTAAAACAGAGGGTTAAAAACTAGCAGCAAAATTTCATCACAGACTAAAAATGAATAACCTGGGAGCATTAAAAGGTCATTACCTGGCACGTAAAAAAAAAAAGAGAGAGAGAGATTGAGGTACGCACCAGGCGAGCCTTCCTGAGGAGAGAATTCCATAAACGTGATAACACAGCTAAGAGTGTAAATAGAGTGGACATGTGCCAGACAGAAGCAGCCAATCAGGTCTCACTAGCATGTGACCCTGAATACTGTATTTTCAAACGTGTGCATCCACTTTCGTGCGGAGGGAACCGAGTGTGATGTGAAATTGTGTTGTTCTAGATTTCTCAGTTTGGCTCTCCATTGTAAAGATAATAGACTGTATTAAGTTATATCAAAAGTGTTGATACAGTCATTCACCTGCGGGGTTGATATCTCTATGTCAATCTCCATTTTCACTAATATTTCTGATGGAGAGCTCTATGTCACTCAAAATGTCTTCGGTTTTCAGATATTATTTCTTATAATAAATCTACCTCTGCATTCAATTACCAATGATTATGTCTTAGACTCCAGCTCCGCGTCCCTCAAACACCTGTGCATGTGCAGCAAGTACCCTTGCCACAGAAACTGTGAGATCTCCCTGCTTCGGTGAGGGACTGGAGATTTTTCTTCCTCATTGAGAACAACAACAAAAAAAAGGAGGGGGTTTTATATGATCTATCACTGAGTAATATGCATTTTCTTGTTATTCATGCCTCGTTTTATTTTATTATTTTTTTTGTTTTTGAAAGCAAAGTTTCTAAAAATAGACTTGTAGACATGGATGGCCCATTGTCACCAACACTGTGTTATTTACAAGTGCTGATTACTCTGGGGGGGGGGGGGGATAATGCAATTGCAGCCATCTGTGTTTGTTTTCTGCATGTTCCCATTAAAAATGTTCTCAGCATACAGTACAACTCCGAAATTGTAATCTTTAAAAGGGCACTAGGAAACTATTCTTCAGGGCAACGCTCTGCCACTCCACGTGTTGTCAAACTGTGCGGCTGCTAAAGCTGCCAAATTGTTTTGCGTATCTTGAGATTCTTGAACTATAGAGAAGGACTCGGAAGGGGAGGGGGGGAAGCAAGTTAGTTCTCTGGCTGTGGAGAAAAATCTAATCCCTCACCACAGCCTTTTATATTGCAACAAAAGCAACTAATACGTTTCATTGTTATCTGTTCCTTTGCTCCACACTTCAGTGGAAGCTGCTTTAGAGCAATTAGCAACTTCCCAACACTGTTTTAAAGGGCAGGCACTTTGTAGTCTCTCTTACCAACAGTGATTCTTTAATTGGTTTGGAATATCTGCATAGAAAATGCAAGCTGACTTCTTATTTCTGTGTATTTATTCGAAAGTAGTGTACACGTGCATTTAGAGATGTAGCCTCTTGACACATTCCAAGGCTGAAACAACAAGGACTTACGTATCTAACTTACAAATCAATAGGATAGCTTTTCCAAGAACCAATTTTTAAAAAATTAATTTAAATATAGTGAACAGTATTGAAAGCTACCCGCACACTAGTGGGACCTACCACTTGTGCAACTGGAAGCTAGCAGATCCTTAAGCAAATGGAAATGAGTGGGAAACACTCCTTTCCGGGTCGGTCAACGGAGCTTGCAGAAGGGAGCTCCACTGACCTGTCCCGTTCTGGAAAATAATGTTTCTGCTTGTTTCCAGGGTTGCTCTGGAAGCACTACCTTCCTGTAGCGGTAGGGGTGGGTCCTGCTGGCATAACACAAACATGTGCAGCAGCACTATAGGATACTGCCCATTACATTTTAATACTTAATCCGACAAATAGAATAATTAGTAGCAGTGCAGCCCAATAAATAATATTTTAGGACAGCCTTTCCCAACCTGGCACTCTCCAGATGATTTAAATCCCACCATTCCTGACCATTGACTATGCTGGATGGGGCTGATGGGAGTTGAAGTCCAAAACATCTGGAGGGCACCGGGTTGGGGAAGGCTATTTTAGGATATTTTCGGAGAGCCAGTGTGGCGTAGTGGTGAGAGTGTTGGACTGGGACTCGGGAGATCCGGGTTCTAGTCCCCGCTCGGCCATGAAACGCACTGGGTGACTTTGGGCCAGTCACTGACTCTCAGCCTAACCTACCTCACAGGGCTGTTGTGAGGATAAAATGGAGAGGAGGAGGAGGAGGATTATGTAAGCTGCCTTGGGTTCCTTGCAGATAAAAAGGCAGGGTATAAATATAATAAATAAAATAAATATTTAATGAAGATAACCCTTTTTCTTTACGAATGAACACACACAAACCCTCTGTGATTCAGGAAATCATTTTAAACTGAACTCTAAAGCTCTCTTCAGGTGTGCATCATGTGCACACGAAGCGTGTGAAGGGGAGGCAGGTCTGCGCTCTGCCAGCTCCACCCCCACTCCTGATGTCGCAATGCTGCTATGTGTTCGGCATGAGCATGGGGAGAAGCCTGCAGCCGGCACCTCTCCTTTCACATGCCCTTGCTCAGTATGTGATTGATGACAGTGGAGCTGGCAGGGCCCGGGGCTTGCCCTCATGCCATGCCATTGTCGTGTGTATGATAGATACGTGCCCGAATAGGGCTTGAGAGACGCACACTGATAGTTCATAACTGATTGTGATAAAGGCCTTACTGGCTGGGGATGATGGGAGTTGTAGTCCAACACCTCTGGAGGGCGCCTGGTTGGAGAAGGCTGAACTAGCGACATTTTCAAATCAAATCTAAGGGACCCCAACAGCAGACCGCTACTGTCAAAATAAACAGTGGAAGAGATCCACATTTTCACCAGAAACTAATGAATTCATTAACTACCAGTTCATTAATCCATCTACTCATCATTCCAGTAAATAAACACATTCATTCCTAAAACTGGACATGCTGGCATGGGTCCAGAGAAGCGTGAGTCGAACTCTGCTTGCCTGATGTGGCTTCCGCCTCCTCGTTCTCATCACAGCAGCCCCCTGGAGCCCCCAACCAACATACCTAAGGATTGGGGGAGCCCCTTGAAGGGCATGTGATGAGGTGCAGGGGAACTGAGGGAGAATCAGGGGCCCCACCCTGGATGCACAGAAGTGCAGCTTTAGAGCCAAGCCTATATGCTATGACATATGCCTCACAAACAGCAGATGAGATTGTAAACCAATGTCTGGACTGTACCACTTCAAACTGCAGGGGGTGTCCCTAAGGACTGAATGCACTTTCATATCAAAAAAATCCCTCCGTATTAAAAACAACAACAAATGGATTCCGGGGAGAAGGGTTCTAGACTAATCTTCTCCCTGCCATGCTGTTTTCTATGCTTGGGGTTTTTTTTTGTCTGGAGACATTCAATCATGTTTGAAGTGGTACAATCCAGACACAGGTTACCATCTCATCTACTGCTGTGAGAACTACACCTCTTTGTTTGATCTACTTACCCAGTATTGAAGTATGATGTTTGTATTACTCAATACTAAAACAATGGAATGGGATCATTTGGGGGTTTTTTTTTACAACTTCATTAAAATTACTCATCCAACAACAATCAAACAACGTACACACCAACCAATCAAGAGTTACCACCAAGTTACAAGAGGTAAATAATTAAAGATAAATAAATAACATTTTTTTAAAGAATTAACTGATTGGGGGGGGAAGCAGTAAAGACTGAAAACTATCCAGGAAGCCATACTTATACAATATAAATCTGGAACCAATTGTTTGATATTTCTGGAGAGGGGTGTGTGGGAAGTTTATAATATGGCTTGAGATAAGATGTGATAAGCCACACTCTTAACACAGTATTGCTCATCTTCCCCAATCACCAATGTATGGTGGCTTTTGCAGCATATCACTACCACATCCACCACATTTTTAAATTCTCTCCTATCTGGAAAAAAATAAATCCCTGCATGTAGAAAATTAACATATAAAGGAGAAAGCACATGGGCACATTTGGCAATTTAAGAAACACCCCGGACACCACCACAAAATGGCTGCCATGGGAGGCGTGGCTAATCACAAAGGACATGTAACCTGCCCAAAAGACTGAGTACAAGGCAGAGGTGGTGTCATAACCCAGGGGTTCAGCAGTGATATGGATACCGAGGCTGATGAACAAGTGGTGCCAACAGAAGAAACTCTGGGCCGAGACAGCAGAACCCAAACCTGAGCTGCCAGAAACCCTTGAGCTCAAGTGACCAGAAACCCCTAAGCCTGAACTGCCAGAAACCCGAGCCCAAGCAACTAAAGACCACTGAACCTGAGACCCATGAGTCTAGCTCCAGCACTGAACCGGTGCCCCCTTCTACAAGAGTCCCACATTCCATGAAACTGATGTACCAACATCAGCAACACACCAGTCGTGAGTGCTTGGAGAGACGGAGTTCTAGCCTACAGACCTGTCCTTTTAAGGCATCCATTTTGTAGGAAAGGGTGGAGTCTGGGACTGTACCATCAAAAGCAACTTCAGTTTGGTCTGGGACTTCGTTGGAGCAAGTTGCTCACTAGGAGCTCTCCTGGGTGCTGCAACTTCTGGCCTGCCTTGTCTAACATGGTTGCTGCCGTGCACTAAGGTCATGGGCTTCTGCTCAGACCAGACCAGACCAGACCAGACCAGGACAGGAGGGTTCTAAGCCCCAACAACTTCTTTGAAACCAAGTTTCCAGCACCAACAGAAACCTATTTCACAGAACGCAAATTCTTTTTCTCGCTTCTCCCTTCACCAGTCAACTCACTCTCCCACATACACACATGTGTATGTGTATGTTTTCTCTATCATTATCTCTCTTCCCAATTCTCTCTAAACCAATGCCAGTTGCTGCGGGGGGGGGGGGGACTGTTGTTATTGATGTTGTTGTTACATTTATATTCCACGCTTTTTCCTCTTGAAGGAACCCAAGGTGGCTTACGGAGTCCTCCTCCTGCTCTCCATTTTTATCCACACAACAACCCTGTGAGGTAGATTAGACTGAGAATAAGTGACTGGCCCAAAGTCATCCAGTAAGTTTCATGGCCACATGGGGACTTGAGCCCAGATCTCCTGAGTCCCAGTTCAACACTCTGGCCACTACACCACACTGGCTCTCATGTTGAGTCAAGCCCTAAATAACTTGGGACAAGGATACCTAGCTAACCTCTTTCCCCGGTTAACTTTATTTTTAGAGGAGGAGGAGGAGGAGGAGGAGGAGGAGGAGGAGGAGGAGGAGGCGGCGGCGGAGGGCACCTCAGTGGGCCCCAAGAAAGGTGTCCAGGGGTGCACTGGTGCCCATGGGCACCACACTGCCTACCCCTCTCTATAGACAGGGAGTTTTTCACATGGTGGAACATTTTAAAACCTGCACACACATATATCCACAGTATGAAGTAGAGCACTCCAGAATGGGGTCTACCACATCATTTTGTGTTAGGCATAGATCAGCTTAGAGTTAAAACCAGAATCTATGGTTAATACATTGCAAAAATAAAGAAATACAGAAGCACAAGAGTGGTGTGCACAACTCACATGGGTATCATAGAATCATAGAAAAGTAGAGTTGGAAGGGGCCTACAAGGCCATCGAGTCCAACCCCCTGCTCAATGCAGGAATCCAGGTCAAAGCATCTCTGACAGATGTCTGTCCAGCCGCACTTTGAATGCCTCCAGACTGGGAGAGCCCACCACCTCCCTAGGTAGTTGATTCCACTGTCTTATTGCTCTGACAGTCAGGAAATTTTTCCTGATGTTTAGGTGGAATCTAGGTTCCTGTAACTTGAGCCCATTATTCCGTGTCCTGCAAACTGGGATGAACGAGAAGAGATCTTTGCCCTCCTCTGTGTGACATCCCTTCAAATACTGGAAGAGTGCGATCATATCTCCCCTCAGTCTCCTCTTCTGAAGGCTAAACATGCCCAGTTCTTTCAGTCTCTCCTCATAGGGCCTTGTTTCCAGTCCCTTTATCATCCTTGTTGCCCTCCTCTGAACCCTCTCCAGTTTGTCTATGTCCTTGTTAAAATGAGGTGCCCAGAACTGGACACAGTACTCAAGATGTACTTGAAGGGTACTCCTTCAAGTAAGTTGTGCAAGTCCAACTCTACCCATTATACCAGGGAAAGCAGAAGCATGTGAGTGTCTCACAATTCTACATCCTCCATGTCTGTACAACATATGAACCAGCCCTAAGATTCTGGATTAAGGACATATGCCATAGCATTGAGAACAAATGCCTGAGTGAGTTTTACATTTACAGTAAAGATTAAATGCCAGAAACGAAAATCTTGAAAACCTTCTAAAGAAAAAGCTCCCTCTTCGTGGAGGAAAAAAAGATATTAACTCCTTTACATGCTGTAAGTTATTTATTGCAAGAATCATGCTTTCTTATATGCTTGCACAACCCAAAGCAAAATGTCTTTTAAATCTGATACGATGCAAATAGTGGGGATATCTGGAGGTAATGAGTTTTTCAAATGAGAATTTGAAGAAAAGGCTGTGGCCCAAGAGTCATTATTTTAGGCAGTGAAATATATATATATATGCATTTTATTTCTGAAATAAGTAAGTTGCTGCTGCACATAAAATAAGCAAATCTGAAGTCGGGAGAATGATAAGGAAACCTGGACCGAGAGATTCCTTTGATTCACTGGAGTGCAAGCTGAAATGATTTGAACACAAAACAATTTAAGTGTAGTTCGAGCATTAACTTAAATTCAGTCTTCCTCTTTAATTACTTCATGAATCAACACCTCTCCCTCACTGCAATTAAGCATGTATCCCTCTTACTATCAGCATCTGATTATTAGTAATAGCCAACAATTACTTTTATTTAAAGTATTTTTAGGCTGCTCTTCAGCAAAGCTACCAGGGGGAGGCGTACAACATTGATATAAGACAGTGATGGCGAACCTTTTTGAGCCCGAGTGCCCAAACTGCAACACAAAACCAACTTATTTATTTCAAAGTGCCTTAAATTTGGCAGGATGGAGGAGGGGGCACTAGCTAATCGCGCCCCGCTCTGTCTCAGGGCATGGCTCTTCACTGGGCGCACAAAGATTCGGGCGTGCGCGCGCTGTGCTTCTGAGCTGTCTGTTCAGTTAGGAGGGCTGGGTGCCTACACAGTCCGCTTCTGGGGGTGGAGATGTTGAAGTGGGCCTGCCTGTGGAGGCCAGCGAGGAATGAGTGGAGAGGAGTTACTATGGAAACCCAACACTGAATGCAGAAGGGGACAGTCTTTTCGCGAACTGGCGACCAATGGCTCGAGTGCCCACAGAGAGGTCCCTGTGTGTCAGCTGTGGCACACGTGCCATAGGTTCGCCATCACTGATATAAGATATAAACATCACATTTAAAGAAACAGCAGTCAGCAGAACGATCGTGTAAAATCTCAACATAAAACTTCAGCAAGGCAAATAGAACCTTTATAAAACCCAGGGTATCTAGCTAATGTCAGAATGACACCACAGTTGGTGCCAGCCAAGAATCCCTGGAGAGGGCATTGGGGGTACCACAACCCAGAAGGCCCTCTCTCTGGTTGGCACCCACATAACCAAATGGTGGGGTGATTGTGAGGACAGCCTCAGATGAACATAGGGTTTGGGCAGGGTCATGTGGTAGAGTCCTAACCCAGTCCCAAACCATATGGGACTTTATAGGGAGGCACCAGCACTTTGAATGGTTCAAATCCCCACTTAGCCACAAAACTCATTGGTGGACCTTGGGCTAGTCATTATTGCTCAGCCCAACCTACTTCTCAAGGCTATTTTATTTTATGTATTTATTTTATTTACTGCACTTCTAAACTGCCCAATAACCAATGTTCTCTGGGTGGTGTACAATACTACTGAGAGGATAAATGGGGGAATGCCCATATATGCCACTGTGAACTTCTTGGAGGAAAGAAAGGTAAAAGTATTATTTGTATACTCTATTGGAAGAGTAATAATACTAACTGGGTGAGCAATCCCAAGTATGGAATGGACTGTGCTTTTA
The DNA here is from genome assembly GCA_021292165.1 of Shinisaurus crocodilurus. Classification (NCBI taxonomy): domain Eukaryota; kingdom Metazoa; phylum Chordata; class Lepidosauria; order Squamata; family Shinisauridae; genus Shinisaurus; species Shinisaurus crocodilurus. The sequence goes on along the minus strand of CM037879.1, from coordinate 83,067,823 downwards.
ATCTAGAATCATGCAGAGTTGAGTCATAGAATCATAGAAAAGTAGAGTTGGAAGGGGCCTACAAGGCCATCGAGTCCAACCCCCTGCTCAGTGCAGGAATCCAGGTCAAAGTATCCCTGACAGATGATTGTCCAGCTGCACCTTGAATGCCTCCAGACTGGGAGTCAATTACTGAAGAACTCAAACATTGGTTTATAAAGGAAAAAAAATATTAAAACATAGTTCTTGCTACACAAACGATGCTTAAAAGATGTCACTTTATGGTATGCAGAGATTTTAAAGCTTAGTTAAATTGTAAGAGCCACACCAGAGAAAGGTAAGCTCTTGAATATCCATCTACTGCAATCTTTCCTACCTGGTGCCCTCCAGATGTTTTGGACTCTAACTCCCATCATCCCCAGCCAACATGGCCATTAGGAACATAGGAAGCTGCCTTATACTAAGTCAAGACCATTGGTCCATCTAGCCCAGTATTGTTAACACTACCTACTAGTGACTCTCCAGGATTTCAGGCAGGATTCTTTCCTAACCCTACCTGAAGATCCTAAGGATTGAACCTGGATTGAACTGAGCTACAGCCATTGGAGGGTATACAAGACTCAAGAAGACTGGTCTAGTGCCATTCTTCCTGGCATCCATAACTTTGATTACTTAGCATTGATGATGCAGCTGGAAGGGTCCAGAAGGATGGTTGCAATTTTATTTGGGATCTGTCTTTATATAAAATATTGACCAGGAAATCTGAGATGTCTGACATCTTGACTTCATCACAGATAAAAGAAACAAAAACAATACATTGAAAACAAACTAAAATTACATTGGTGGTTAAAGAGCAGAGGAGGCTTCCCGGAACAAGGAGGTCTTCAGCAGGCACTGAAAGCAGCACAATGCCGGAGCCTGCCTGACCTCCAGAGGCAGGACGTTCCACAGAAATGGAGGCACCACCCTGAAGGCCCTTCTCCTGGTGGAGTCCAGTCGGGCCAAAGGTCCATGAGGAACCTCCAGGAGCATTCCATCTGATGACCTCAGTGACTGGGCAGGTTGGTATGGGAGGAGGTGCTCTCTCAGGTAACCTGGTCCCAAGTTGTTTAGGGCTTTGTACGCAAGTTCCAGGACCTTAAACTTGGTCCGGTAGCGAATAGGTAGCCAGTGCAGTTCCTTCAGCAAAGGAGTTGCATGCTGAAAAGGGGCAGCTCCCGACAATAGCCGAGCTGCTGCATTCTGCACTAGCTCCAGCTTCTGGAGCAGCCTTAAGGGCAGCCCCACATAGAGCACATTGAAGTAATCCGGTCTTGAGGTTACTAGCGCCTGTATCACTGTGGCCAAGCTATCCCTGTCCAGGAGAGGCTGTAGCTGGTGAACCAATTGAAGATGATAAAAGGCACTCCGAGCCACCGCAGTCACTTGGGACTCCAGCAACAATGATGGATCTAGGAGTACCCCCCAGACTACAAACCTGATCTTTCAAAGGGAGTGCAACCCTGGACTCGGGAACCACCCACCCACAGGGCTTCCATCTTGCCAGGATTCAGTCTCAGTTTATTGGTCCAGCCCATCACTAAGTTCAGGCACTGATCCAGGACTTGCACAGCCTCTCCTGATTCAGTTGTCACAGGAATATAGAGCTGTATGTCATCAGTGTACTGATGGCGCTTGGCTCCAAATCCCCTAATGACTGTTCCCAGCGGCTTCATATAGATGTTAAACAACATTGGGGACAAGATGGTACCCTGTGGAACCTCATAGCACAATTGCCAAGGATCCGAGGAATAGTCACCCAATCTTACTCTCTGAAATCGACCCCGCAGGTAGGACCAAAACCACTGTAACACAGTGCCTCCAATGCCCAACCTGCAGAGTCGATCCAGGAGGATACCATGGTCAATGGTATCAAAAGCCACTGAGAGATCGAGTAGAATTAACAGGGTCACACTCCCACTATCCTTCACTTGATAAAGGTCATCCATCAGGGCGACCAAGGCTGATCCAGTCCCATAACCAGGTCGAAATCCAGACTGGAATGGATCTAGATAATAATAGGAAGCTCTCCTGAGATTCACTGTTAATGCACCTGAGCACAGGAAGTCACTCATGAAAGAGGCAATATATATTTATGGAGGGGCTGGAGAAAGTTTTCGAGTAACAGCTGGATTTTATATACAGTATTAAAAAATGGGGATCCACCATTGTTTGTCTCCTCTTCCCAGCAGCCCTTGAGAAGGTTCCAAACTATCTCTGTACCTAATACAGGCCTGTGGCTTATGCTGGCTCAGCTTGTCTGAGCGTGGAAAGCTAAGCAGGGTCAAGCCTGGTTATTACTTGGATGGGAGACCCCTCCTCTAGTTTCCTGCATTAAGCAGGGGGTTGGACTCGATAGCCTTCTAGGCTCCTTCCAACTCTATGATCTATGAAATCTACCTCATAGAGCTGGATTTGAATGTCTGCAGCATCCTCCCACTTTCCATCTTAAGGCTATAACCAGATGCAGAATTCATGGCTTGAACATCCACCACTTTTTCCCCCTCCCGATCCCACCCCCAACCTTTGGGCTTTGTTTACCATCTTATCTGATAAAGAATTCTGCAGAACTCAAAAGCTTGCACAGTATTTTGTCACTTTTGAATTGGCCTAATAAAGGTATTACACTGATACAGATTTAGGAAACTTTATTTTAGAATATATATACATTGTCCTTGCAAGAGACAATAGATTTTTTAAAAGGGTACTTAAGACAGGGGTACGCAAAAGATCTCTATAGTTGGATGTAACACAGCTAAAAGGGTTTGGAAAGCCCTTTCTTGAAATTATTATTTTTTTATCACATTTATCAGCCACACCTCTGCCTGAAGGCACCTAAGATAATGCACAATATTTTTAAGCCCATTATCCAAAGTATGGGCTTTTTAAAAATATTGTACATCATCTCAGGTGCTTTAAGATAATGCATTAAGTAAACACATTAAAAGGCAAATGCATCTGATCAAAACAGCATCAATAATAATGTGCCAGAGCAGAACTGAACAATGCGACATAAACAGTAAATCACTTGCCCTGGGGATTGTTACTTGCAGACTTCGGAGGATAAAAGATCTTGGGACTTGAATGTGGGGGGGTGGGACTGTTGTAAAACATGACCTCATGTCCGTTCATATTTTGTGATAGCAAAATATATCATAGGACACAGGATATATAGCATAATTCTGTATATGTGTTCTCTACAGGCAGTTTCACAAGATCATAATACCATATGATACCATATGGAATCATAATACCATATGGAAGTGGAAAGTCACCTCTGGCTGACTCTTCCACCTCAAAAGTGGTTTTGTGAATGAGTGCTCAGAAAGGAATTAAAGTGGGGAGGTAGAACTATGTAACCCCTTTTTAAAAAGTAAGGATCTCCATTCCTGATGCTGTCACAAAAGTGTGGCCTTTTCTAACCTTACAAGGTGTGTCACTTTGACATGGATGCTATGATGGCTTCTTCAGAATGCACCTCCTGATGGGTTGCAGAGCCAGCTCATCTGACTAATTCAGCCATCTGTATTCAGATGTGAGAGTGTCTTGTGGGAATCATCCTTAGACCTGAAAGACAGACTAGCCTGAGCATGTGAGACAGTTCCCCATTTTGTCTTCTCAGTGAGGTTTGCAGGGGCAGGATAGAGAGACACTGAGTTGGATCCTACGTTTTTATTCTGTCATCAGGAGTTTCCCTGAGCACATGTTCCACTCACAACACTCTCGCAGATGGAAAGAGGAGAAGATATTTTGACTGATTCCCCACTCCCTCTGCAACCCCCAGCACCACTGTTTAAGAGGTTCCCCCAACCAGAATTGGGGGGTGGGGATAGGGGAGTGCAGGGGGAGGGGGAAATTGGCAAAAATTGCCTCCTTCCCCGCTCAGCCAGCTGAACAGCTCCACTGGATCAAAAGTTTCCCACAGACAGAATGCTCTAGTGTTCAGGAGGCTTTTTTTCTTTTCTTTTTTGCACGATCCAACCCACTATCTCTTTCCATGCCAAGTCTGACAAAAACAACAACAACTAATGCTGGATGATTTGTCTTTATTAAGAAAACATTCCTATTTCTAAGGAAACTGACAGTGGGCCTTCTTAGAATTTTTCCTTTTTATTGCTTCTTACTGATGTCTGTGTGTGATCTACTACTTACTAACCTTATGGTCCTGTAGTCTGAAAGTTCCATTTGTTCTGTTCTAAAGCCTCATTGACAAATGAAATCACCCGATATTTGGCAAATGGAATACTCTATAGATATTACCATCAATGAACATTTTACTTGATGATAACAACTCCATCCTGAGACCTTTACTCAACGTAAGTAGCTCTGCTGATTTTAGTGGAACAGCTTTTTCTGAACAAGAACTGTTCTGCTGATGGGAAAAGGTTGCAAGGATTAGGTCCATCTACACTGTTCTTGAGAACTAAAATTGACTATTCCTTTTTCACAGTCTATCTTCTAAATACAAATTACTGGCAAATAACCATGTAGAATAGTCTGAGATAGAGAAAATTCTCTAGACCTTACAAGATGTCAAGTGCAGTTCACAAAGAGTGAGACTAATGTTCTGAAAGACAGCCAAAGATCATTTATGAACAGCTCTCAAAGGGGCAATTTCTGCCTTCATTTTTCTTTTACAAGCCTTAAGGTGCATAGGTAACATTAGATTACCAAGTGACAGCAATGGGTGTTGTGTGGGGGGGCGTATTTGAGGGTGTGTGTTTTTAAGAAAACTGCATTAAGAACACAGGCTTTATATGTTTTCCGGGGTGTATAAAATTACCAGTGTTTTAGATGTGGTTAATGTCCCCTAAGCCCTTAGGGAAAACAATCATACATGAAAGAAAATTTCACCATAAAGTATAACCACATCAGTGCAACTGTAGCTATAGCTGGGGAATAACTCTCCAACATTTTCTACAGGCTTGTAATTTGCACATGTGCATGCCAACTTTTAATGCTATTTTACTCACTTGCAAGATAAATATTATACACACACACACACACACACACACACCAGTTCTGGTTCTTTTTTTACACATCCAAGTCTACTGATTAAAGATTAAGGCTGCAGTCCTGTGCCCACATACCTGGGAGTAAGCCCCATTGAACTTAATTGGACTACTTTTGAGTAGACATGTTGAGGACTTTGCTGTTAATACCACTGAAATAAATGGACCCAACAGTGCAATCCTATGCATGTCTACTGTGAAGCATGTCCCATGAAATTCAATGGGACTCACTCCCAGGTAAGCATGTATAGTAAGTGTGTTGGAGTGTGGCCTTGGGTTTTGCTTGATTCCTATTGCTGTTGCAGCTGTTTATTTATTGACTGATTTATTAAAACATTTATTGGCCACCATTTAAGGCCAAGCCATCACAAGGCAGCTTACATAGTATAATAACAAAATCACAACATTTAATAAAAAATAGAACCATCATAAAACACTATAATAACAGAAATGGGATCCAATGGGAGTAAACTAATGATAAAACAGCAATAGAAATCAATAAAAGCATTCCATCTAGCATAATACCATTGAACAAATAAAATACTGCAGAGCCAGATCAAACAGCAGATCTTTAAAAAGCAACTTGGAGCAAGCATGTATATAAAGGGGGAGTTTGCAGTGCCTTAAGCCTAAATGCATTGTCGTTGAACAAGAAAAATATTGTTTAAGTGATTACTTATTACATTTAAGAAAATAAGCACACAAATGAAAAAGAAAAGCCTGTATCGAAAAGACAAGAGCCAATGGAGTCATTGGGTTTTATAATGAATGTTATACTTATTTTTTTTAAAAAAACAAACAACTAGCCATATTTGCTCGAACCAGTAAATCACATTTTCTAGGTTCCGTTGAAATATTTGAGTTACAAATATTATAATATTTTCCACTCTTCCCCCCCCCCCCAGCTGATCTGCTTCTATTTTTAGTTATAAGCCAAAACCAGGAAAATAATAATGCCTTGAAATTGACTATTGGATATTTGTTTCACTGTTTTCCTGGAGGTTCTCCATGTTTCTCTGAAACCACAATTCTATCAAAATTAAAATCTTCACTTATTTAATATTGATTAATCCATGACAGTCTAATAATGGAACTACACAGTGCATGAAGCATCAGGCTGCTGCTAAAAGCATCGTCTAACCCCTGTGCGGTCTAACTTTGCCATGTTCTGATTGACTTCATCCAGCTGTGCATTTTCCTCTTCCTGTTTCACCTCATTGGCCACTGCTGGCTAGAGGCATGGAAATGCAGTGCAGAGTGCATCAGAACGCATATAAGGTAAAAGGGGAGAAGTCAAGGTGGACAGAATATGTTGTTCCTCTCCTGCACTGGCTCTTCAGCCCTTTGGCTGGTCACAAAGTTCAGAGCTACATCAAAACTGTGCTCCTAAGCATACCACATTAAGCATTTTAAACAGCATGTTCTTATTAACAGTAGTAACACACACACACACACACACACACACACATTGTCGGTGCAATATATTAAGCAGGTCCATTAAGCTCCATCCAGTCCAAACTTCACTGTTTATACACAGCTTTGGCAAGATAAATGAGCAGTTATGGTCTATTGATTAAATATTACCTGTTACAGAATTGCTTAAATACAAATTTGCAAGATAAACTGGAACTGTTCAGACAGAATCATTACAGATTTTGTGGTAATTAATAGGAATGTTATGTAAATACACATTTAAGTGATTTATATAATGGAACTCCAAATGAGCTGTTATAATCTATCATGCTGTAATAAATTAGCTTTCTTGTAGGTATCTGACCTCTACTGGAGTATGAAAGACCTGCATATGTATCTCTTTGAGTATTTTTTTTTCCTTCAGCTTGACTTGAAATTGTAACACCCCAGCCCCCCGCCCCCCCGTCTTTTTTAACTATTGCCAGCAGAAAATCCAGTTAAACAAATTATTTTTTCAGGACTTGCGACACAAAAATGGTCAGAAAGCACTGAATGTAGCCACAAAGGTCAGGCTGTGGTAGAGCTGAAGAGCAAGATTAAGACTGAATGGCAAGCCAAGCTAAATTGAGGCTGCAATCCTAAACTCACTTACTGAGGAATAAGTCCCATTGAACTTAGTGGAACTTCCTTCTCAGTCTCTATGCGCAGGATTGCACTGCACACCAGGATTGTGCTTTAAAGTGAGGAAAGAAGGCTTTAAACATCAGGAGCTCTAGAGACAGAAGAGGCCCCCTCTCCCTCTATCAAGTAATGAGGGTTCTTTGCCCTTCTTGGGTTGTCGTGCTGGCTTTGGCACAGCTTCCTCCTAGGGTCAGTGAAGAACAGACTTGCAAGGGGCAGAGGAGGGTCTGATGTTTTCCTTAGCAGTAGTTCAATTCTTTTTGGGAAAGTCCATTTCACCAATAGATAGCCATAAATCTAGGGGAAAGAGTCTCTGGTGTCTGATTAAGGCTGTAATCCTATACCTACTTACCAAGGAGTGTGTCCCATTGAACTCAATAAGACTTACTTCTGACTAGACATGTACAGAATTGTGCTATTAAGAACTGAATAACACATCCAACAAAATCACCAGATAGGATCACAATGCAGACGAATGATCATATTTGTTTCATGTTCCACCATGTTAAAAAAAATATATGTTACATGTAGAATACCAGCAGATTAGAGAGAAAGGCACACTTAAAGATGCATCTCCCTGATGTGCTAGTTGATGTGCAATTTTTTACGTGAAAAAGCAGTCAAGAATGTGATCTCTTATGTGCAGATACAAATCCCAAAAGAATATCACAATTTTGCTGAACAGATAGCTCAGCCTTAGGAAGAATCTACTTGTTCTTGGAGCCACAGAAGTGATGAATGCATGTACTATAGCAGTGATGGCGAACCTTTTTGAGCCCGAGTGCCCAAACTGCAACACAAAACCAACTTATTTATTTCAAAGTGCCAACACTGAAATTAAACCTGAATACCGAGGTTTTAGTTTTAGAAAAACAACTCATACAGTTGTCCGAACTAATTAACATCTTTTGTCTTTAAAGAAAAACACAACAACAGAGCTTTCAATGATAGTTTTTTCTGGGGGGGGAAATCAACTCAAAAAATTATTATAGTACTACATTGTACACATAGCCTGAAGGGAATTCATACAAACTTTTTAAATAATTAGGCACATGTATTTTTGGATAAGGGATTCTCAACTTGTAATATGATTATATGCCAGACTGAAATTGTATGGGGCAAGCTTTACCCTGGGTCCTTTCCCTGCTTCTACAGGTGTCGGATTAGTAAAAGTAAAAGTCAACCTGTACTAGGATGAGCAAGATAAACAAGAAAACTAAACGTGCTTAACACATTTAAAACACTTTATGTCTTGGACTGCAAACACTGCATTAGGTAAAAGTTTGCATTGGGCATGCTTTTGCACAATTAATGTGATTTTTGCTATTGCATGCATGCATGCTGATAATTGGTCAAACCTTGCCTCATACTCCGTTAGTTTGAGAGCAACACATGCAGCACTCAGGTCAACTCTTACGGCTTTACATCCAAGCCATGCTCTGTGCATCATTCTTCAAAATCTTTTAAATGTGATAACAATGTAGAAAAGAATTCTGTAACAGGAATTCTAGAATAAAATCATTCTGTTCCACACTGTGAGAGAGAACAAGATCATTAATGTTTTGCAGAAGGGGGCGGTCTTTTCACGATCTGGTGACCAATGGCTCGAGTGCCCACAGGGAGGTCCCTGCGTGCCAGCTGTGGCACCCGTGCCATAGGTTCACCATCACTGCACTATAGGTCAAAGTCCAGCTTTAAAAACTGTATTCTATAATACAGCTGTTAATATGCATGTGCCCATTTCTGTCACTTAACAGAACTTGCCCATTTAGTTCACATGTGAAAAACTGTGTATAATTTATATTTTAAAGCTTTGCAAAACATTACATGAACATTGAACATCTCTTAGTATGATTAGGGGGGGAAAGTATTAGGAAGAATTAAAATGAGGGAACAAAATAGTCTTATCTGCCTAAATTTGGTAGGAGATATCAAAATTCATTCACAGCACGTTTACTAAGAAGTAGGTCCCACTCCCAGGTAAGCATGTATCTCAGGGGTGGGGAACATGTGACCTTCCAGATAATGTGGACTGCAATTCCCATCAGCCCTAGCCAGCATAACCAGTGGTGAGGTATTCTGGGAGTTGCAGTCCAACAACATCTTGAGGGTCACATGTTCCCCATCCCTGAGTACTGCTTGCGAGAAAAAAGCTTAAACTGAATACTCATTAAGCTGCTATACACACCCTGAACTGAAGCATTAATACGCATGATGGTTTCCAAAGTCGCTGAAAAGTAACCTAAATAATTACTACTTTTTCACTTTAAACCATCACACAATCGTGCCACAGATGTTTGTTTTACATACCTGCAGTACAAGTCTAGACTTTGACATCTGACACCTCAAAATTTAGCACCCTGGGGTGGGAGGTAGCAAATGTATATCCTGAAAAAATGCTTGAAAACATGTTGGCAATATTTAGTAGACTCTCAGCAATCAGAAAGCAGCCGGGCAGGATTTCCAATGTGAGGGGGTCCAGCACCCTGGATAGCTCCTTCTCAGTTTCTCTCTCCCCCCCCCCCGCTATTATGCCATAGTTCACACCCCTACAAGCAGCCACCAAGAAGACTTGCCTTTTTATAGGATGTAAATGGCAAACGAAGAACTGAATTTTAAAATATTTTTCCCAAAGGACCATTTCTGAAATACAGCACCACTGTTTTAAATGTGTATGCATCAGATATTTCACAGAAATAATGTTTTGTGGGGTGTTTTTTTGCTTGTACTTGGATTTTTTTCTGCACCATTTTTTGGTATGGCTTTTGGTTCATTCTCTCCCCGTACAAGCCCTACATTCCAAATCTCCATGCTCCCTCTTCCTCCTCCTTTTTCCTAAGTTCTTACCCAAACACCCCTCCTGGGTCTTGAAAACAAAATAATGCTCAGTTCACTCTGGCACTATCAAATGAAGCTCTTCAACAACATCTCAAGCAAAGCTCTGTTTCTCTCCTCTTGCCTCTGGTATTTTAAATGAAGAGGTCCATAGAGTGAACCTTGGACGGACCTTCTATAGATACAAAGCATGCCCTTTCCCACTGAGCCATATAGCTCCTGTCTACTCAGGCTCTCTTGGCACTAGAGTAAAGGTTTGTTAGGGTCTAGGTAGGCTTCTGGAAAACTGACATGGTTCTGATGGCAATCTATCAAACTGACACTTTTGAGGGAAGTCTGCTTCACCAAACCACTTAATGATACTATGCAAGAGACAGTTAAATTAGGCTTGTCTGCCGGCATGGAGTCAGAGAGAGCCACACAACTCTTTGGGGAAGGAAAACAAAATCTTCTTTACACTGAGAAAAGCTTTTCTTCGTGACACTCATCCAGATGCATTCAAAGCAGCCCACATTTATTTATTTATTTTGCTACCAACAACATTTCCTAACAGAAAGAAAGAAATAACTTGTTAAGGGGGTCAATAGCAATGAGACATTTTGTCTAAAAGCAGCAAGTGAAGCTGCAAACAAGCTTTTAAAAGGTCATTGCCCAGACATGAAGAAGGCAAGACATCATAGTGGCAGGAGGGCAGAAGTACATTAGACTTCTGACTGACTGACTGACTGATTAGACTTCTGAGCTAGGAGGAGCTGAGTTCAGACAGGAACCCAGGGCTGCAGGGGCGTTAGGCCATGGGAAACCGCTGTGTGTGTCATGGGAATGAAAAACACATCCCTATGGGAGAAGACAGCACAGCCTGCATCTCTTCTGAAGCCATCGCTGCTGGGTGAAATACGGACTTTTACCAGCATGGGTTCTCAATAAAAGAACGATTCTCCTGCCTTTTTCCTTGCCAGGGGTTGGGCACAGTGACTAGCCCAATAGGTCAATTTCTGCAAGCATCAGGGAAGGAAATGAATAGATGCATAAAGAGGGAAAAGATGAAGTTATTTCCTCTGCAGCTTTGCCAATGGGGTCTTGAAGTCTAAGATCCATACCTAAAGAATGGTGATAAAGGTTAGATCCCTGTAGCTATGTGCTGGTATTTTATTTTATTTTTAGATTAGAATGGCTTAAATTCCAGACAAATACTCTCTGAATATTACACGAATTATAGTAGTTTGCCTGTGTTTGGTGAATTTTCCTTCTATCTGAAGGCAATTTTAATGCTACTTATTGGTCATAAACTAGATTGCCAAAAGACAGCATTTTTAAAATGATTATTCCTGTGTCACTGCTATAGGTGTACAATTTCCAGTAGTCAAGGGGGGGGGGATGTTTGGTTTTCTGAGGAGCAGGGATTAAAAAAAAAAGAGGAAATGTTGAGAAAAATTGAAAAATATGCAATACTCCCCCCCCCCTTTTAAAGCACTAAAGTCACTTTGTTGCGTTAGGTCAGCTTTCCCCAACTGGGTGCCCCCCAGACGTTTTGGACTTCAGCTCTCATCAGCTCCAAGCAGAATGGCCAATGGTCAGGACATTGTAGTCCAAAACATCTGCAGGTCACCAGGCTGGGGAAGGCTGCTTTAGGAACATAAATGATATTATGTAGAGCTTGGTTTGCTCCTAATATCATTAAAATTTAAAAGGTTTAAAAGTAAACTCATTAAATTTGTAATTATTGTCTGAATAAACGATACTTTAAAATGTATTATACCAAACATGATAATTTTATGAGTAAAGCAAGTTATACATAATATATTTTAGGTTTCTATTTTATGTCTGACTAGAGGGAACTTCAGCAAGCAGTCCCTGAAACATCTGAATCACCCTGGAAGCCAGAAGAAGCAGGAAGAACTGGAGGCAGAGGAAGACTAGTGTACAACATCTGTTCCTCTTTGTAAGGAAGTTTAGGGAAATTCCTAAACCTGTTCCAGCTTGTGGGGTGGAGTTTGGGGAAATCTGATCTGAATGAAAAGGTATAGAGATTTTTATTTAGCTGGGAAAGACTCTCTCAGCTATTAGGAATGGTAAGCAACCATATTTATTTTAAGAACCTGTAACAATCTCAACCTGTTATTTGAAGAGTGACATTTGATTCTCATTCATAAATAATTTCTGTTCATTTTGAAAGGTTGTCTCTAGCGATGGTGTCAATCCCATGCCTTTTTCCCTATGCCTATGCTACTGAGTCTCTTTTAGGTAGAGAGGATTTATTCTAGTGGCAGCAGTTAAAGATTTTATAGCTGAGGCAGCATTCACTTGTGGTGAAGAATTGGGAACTTTATTAAAAACTGTGGCAGTGAGTTCCATAGACCCAAGCCTCAAAGTTATTTTTCTTTTAAAAAAAGAAAAGAAGAAACATTGGTGGGATGACCCACATACTGTTCTGTTGCATCTGGTGGCAGTGGCAGGATAACCTACAGTGTTACTTTCACATGTGGGTTTTAGATTAGAACTACATTAATTGATTGCTACAGCATCTCACCAGAACAAGCCCAGAAAACAGGACTTTTTTTCCTGTTGGGTAGAAGAAAACCCAAACGATCAAGAATGTACATTTTTTTTCCATATTATCATATGGTGACTGTACTCATATGTTGGGAAACTGAACATGACTTGTAGCATCCCTAAATGTCTATCAGTAACAGATACGGAACAGAAACAGCTTTGGTCACCCTGGTAGATGACCTACGCCGAGAACTAGACAAGGGGAGTGTGCCCCTGTTGGTTCTGCTGGACCTCTCAGCAGCTTTCGATACCATCAACCATGGTATCCTTCTGGGCCGCCTCACTGGGATGGGACTTGGAGGCACTGTTTTACAGTGGCTCCATTCCTTCCTGGAGGGGCAGACCCAGAAGATGGTTCTGGGGGACTTCTGTTCAACTCCCTGGCCATTGGCTTGTGGAGTTCCTCAGGGTTCTGTTTTGTCCCCCATGCTATTTAAAATATACATGAAGCTGTTGGGAGACGTTGTCTGGAGTTTTGGGGTTCGGTGTCACCAGTATGCTGATGACACCCAGCTTTATTTCTCCTTTCCATCCAATTCCAAGGAAGCTGTTGCTGTGCTAAACCGGTGTCTGTTGGCAGTAATGGACTGGATGAGGGTAAACAAATTGAAGCTTAATCCAGACAAGACAGAGGTGCTCTTGGTCAGTCGGAAGGCAGATCAAGGAATAGGGATTCAGCTTGTGTTGGATGGAGTTACACTCACCCTGAAGACACAGGTTCGCAGCTTGGGTGTACTTCTGGATTCAACCCTGAGCCTGGATGCCCAGGTTTCAGCGGTGGCCAGGAGTGCATTTGCACAGTTAAAGCTCATGCGCCAGCTGCGCCCATTCCTGGAGATGTCCGATTTGGCCACAGTGACACATGCCTTAGTTACATCCCGTTTGGATTACTGTAACGTGCGCTATGTGGGGCTGCCTCTGAAGAGTGTTCGGAAACTTCAGCTGGTTCAAAGAGCTGCTGCCAGACTGCTGACTGGGGCTGGCTACAGGAAGCATACAACTCCGCTGTTACAACAACTTAACTGGCTCCCAGTCTGTTTCCAGGCACGATTCAAAGTGCTGGTTATGACCTATAAAGCCCTATATGGCTTGGGTCCAGGTTATCTGAAAGACCGTATTCTCCCCTACGAGCCTGCCCGTACTTTGAGATCATCTGAGGAGGCCCTTCTCCTGGTTCCGCCACCATCCCAGGCATGCCTGGCAGGAACATGGCAGAGGGCCTTCTTGGTGGTTGCTCCAACACTCTGAAACTCCCTTCCCAGGGAGGCTAGAATGGCACCCTCCTTGGTATGTTTTCGAAGGTAGGCAAAAACCTTCTTGTTCCAGCAGGCCTTCGGGGAATAAAATTGGACCTATGAGAAAGCGATGGATTTGCACTGCTCTTATAGTTATTGTTGTTTTAGCGGTGATATTTTGTATAATTTTAATACTATTTCTGGTTTAATTATATTTTTAACTTTTGTATTTTTCTATTTATATGTTTTAACTGTACAAAATTTAATGTTGTGAAGCTGCCTTGAGTCCCAGTATTGGGGAAAAGGTGGGATAATGATGATGATGATGATGATGATGATGATGATGATGATGATGATGATAATTATCTGAGGGGCCATAGGATAGTTCAGATTTCCAGCTTCAAGGTCGGAGACAGCGCTCCAACCTGGGAGCTTGGAATCGAAGCTCCAACCCTCTTCCCGCACCTCCTTGCAGCCGGCATAGAAAGCAACCTTGGAGAGGGGGGAAAGGGGGAGGGGAGGAGACTGGAGAAGCCAGGATACAAGCTATCCTGACATCTCTCCAGCCTCCTACCCCCCCCCTCCGAGATGCTCCAACTAGATGGGCAAAAAAGCCTGTCTGTGGAAATGTAAAGCAAGAGGATGGGGAGGCGAAGATCGCCTCTGCTGTTAGAGGCAAAAATGGGTCATGGTCTCTCAAGACAGGAGTGAGCAGAAGTGTGGCCATCTTAAGGCCTGTATAATCTGCCTTTTGGTTTAGCCTGTTTTGAGACAGCAGCCAACTATTTTCATAAGCTATGAGAAATAACTGGCTTGCAACAATAAAACAGCTGAAACTGCAAGATTGAAGACCGGCCTGAGTTGTAATAAACAGGGTGTCATAAGCTGAGGGCCAGCTACAAAGATAAAGACTGTGTGTTATTCCAAGCAGATTCTGCCCCTCCTTCACCTGACACCCCCATATTTCTCTCCAATTAGATGGCCATCTAGAGGATCCCACAAGAGTCTCAGACCAATAGTAGAACAATGGGAAGGGCCTCAAGATGAGATGAGGGTTATGAAGAAAAAAGCCACGTAACAGGGCTCCGGGTTCCTGCCTTGACACCTGGCATGGATCCCAACTCGAGTTGTACTGCTTCTGCAGCATCTTGCTAGCATTCGGTAACTGAATCTGTTTCTTGTATGAGTGTGTGAGCTGTCTTCTTTTCTTGGGTGTACAAGTCCCTTTCTAACAACCTTTCAAACTGCTTGTCTTTAATGCTCCAATCTCAATAAACGGTTAGCCTTTATTCTGGTGTCTGTGTAACTCTCCTCCCGAAAACAGGATCGATCTCGCTGCCTCTGGCTGACAGAAACTGGCCACTCCTGTGAGTCCACAGGTAGCAGTTAGGGAGTGCGTTAGCTGCCGAGCCCTCACTCTGTAAGAGCTGTTTTTAACACCGCTGCTCCTCCCACGCTCCACTGGATGCCTGTAGCCTCCAAGTTTGAGGGCTTACAGCCATCGCCATAGGACTGCACCCTAGATCAATAATTTTAATAAGTAATAGAAGAAATAACTATGCTGGGAATCTTAGAGAGAATTAAAAAGCATTTTCTCCATTATTTTTATAAATTTTACATCTCTGGTCTTTCTAAAAAAAAGTTTTATTACATAGTTTTTAGAAATCATGGGGGGGGGGAATAAAGGCTGGGTAGCAATAGATAAACACATTGTATTAAATATTTTTTTTCATAATCCCAAAAGAAAATATCTCTGTGTTTTTCTGGACCTTCACATCTCTTGTCACTGCTCCTTGGTCACGTGATCACTTAAACTTAGCAAGTCACTTGAAAAATGAGAAATGTGTACATCTCTTCCTTGGTTTCTTCCATTTATGAAGAAAAAGATTGGCTAAAAAGGCTATCAAGACTTTGTATGAAAAATATACATGTTAAGTACTAAGTTGAATTGTCATAATTCTGTATTGTGTAAATGGCATATAATTATCATTAGATATTATTAATAACTATAATAACAAAAACAATAAGAGTGACTATATTCCTGCAGATCTTATTGAATGTGTGTGGGAGGAAGACAATGACTCATTCCATAAAAAACAACTCTACTGCCTGTCCATGGAAAACTATTCTAATGAGCTACTGATGGAGTTTTGCGTGTCACTTTTGTAGATATGTTTGTAGAACATTTAGAACTCTGTCCTATGTATATCCATGTTGTATTGCCAATGCAGGCTAAGCTTGCAATTTAAAATGAGTTTTGTTTGTTTGTTTGAAACTATTTATATGCTACTGAAAATTCCACAGTGGTTCCTAAATTGAAACAAGCAATTAACAAAACTATCAGTATGTTAATACAAAATAATCCCAGTTAAAACTGAACAATGAAACAGCAGCACCATCCAAAGAAATAGCAGGGATACAATAGGATATATTGTATCACTGAAAGCCAGTCTAGATCCCAACCAGCAATCTCCAAACATTTTCTAAAATAAAAGTAAAATTAAAAATATTTTAGAGCTTGTCTTTTCTGATATTTATTTATTCGATTTGATTTGTACCCCACCTTTCTACCAAAAAATGGCACTCGAGGTGGTCAGTTTCACCTGTTAAGAGCTGTACCAATCCAGCTTCATGTCTGAGTTTTACCCTGCCAATTATATGTACATATGTTTATTTATTTAAAATACCTATGCCCTGCCTTTCCATCCATTAGAATCCACAAGGCAGCCTAATGACAATATAAAAGAAAAGGATGAAAGCATCACAAAACATAAAAACAAGAGCAGTAAAAAAAAAAAAAAATGCAACAAAGCCAGGTAGGAAGACATAGGATCATCTATACACATTGTATTGTACACACATTGAGCCAAAGCTCATCAGGCGTAGCTCCAAAACCTGTTTTCAATGCCCAATGCCGCAATTAGTCAATTACATTCAAAAGAACTGTCCTGCTCCCCCTCCTCCCAACACCTAGGGAAAATTAGCTGCTAAACAGAAGAGGAAATAAACAATGGAACGAGAATGGCAGCCAGTAACTACTGCTTCCTTCCTTACCTATGATCAAGCATTTTCACTTTGCCTAAGATCAGGCATTTCCCTCACCAGCTTGCCACCAGGGGCACGATGCATCTCTGGCCCTCTGACAAGGAAGGCTCCCAGCAGCCTCCAAAGACTCTTTTTGTGCGGCAGTGTGGAGAAGGCGAGCAGCAGGAGGCATTTGTCCTGCCGTTTCTTCTCTTCTCTAAATGGCAACAACTCCATTAGAGGACTTGAAAGAGAGGACTTGCCTTCTCTTCCTTGCACAGAGGTCTGAGGAAGTGAAAAAATGGGGAGAAACAAGGACAAGAAGACGCTGCCTCTTTTCGAGCCCTCTGGCAAAAGCAGCAGAGGCCCTGAAAGAGAGGTGGGGTTTTATCTCACATAGTTGCCCTCACCCTCCCTTATACCAGAGCATATTTTGTGAGAGAACAGGAGCCATCCCATAGCCAAAGAATTTGCTGTGCCCAAAGAACCTCTAAGGCAACTTCAGTAGCATCCTGAAAATCTTCGGGATTGGGAGAAGAGGGACCACATACTCCTGGTGACACAGACTAATCTACGCCTCATAAGTCACAGACCCTGCAAGAGGCTGGTCTCATGAAAAGCCACTAAGGTAGGGATGGGTAACTGGTGGCACTCCAAATGTTTTGGCCTACAACTCCCAGCAGCCTAGCCAGCATAGACAATGGTGAGAGATCATGGGGGTTGTAAGCTAAAATATCTGGAGAGCCACAAGTTGCCTACCCCTGCACTAGGCGAGCTTCTTCCAAGATGAGGTTCACCAACCTTCCAGCCTGGTGCCCTCCAACTGTGCTGGACTACAACTCCCATAATTCCCAGCCAGCATGGCCAATGGCTGGTAGGGCTCTAGGTTGGGAAAGGCTGCCATTTGTCATACTAAGGAAGGTTTAAAATCATCATTCGAATTAGTGGGATTTTGCAAAAACTAATAATTAACCCTCTGCATCTGAATCCTTCTATTCTTTTTGGAATACGTATCTACTGATATTTGAGGATGATGGGACAACAATTAGGTATTTGGTATATTAGGAAAACGGGGAGAGCCAGGTGCCATTTCCTATGCGGCGCCTGGATCCTAAGAACCACAAGCAGCATTCTGCTCCCACAATGGCCCTTTCCCACCTCTTTTCCACAGCAGTCCCCTGCTAACCCCTGAAAAATCCACTCCTGAGGGTCAGGGGACTGCCTGAAACAATATCAGATATGACCCAGGGCACTGCAGTTACAGGGGTAGATCAGTGGAAATTTGGGATTCCCTTTTGCATGATTTCATAGATTTCATAGATCATAGAGTTGGAAGGAGCCTACAAGGCTATTGAGTCCAACCCCCTACTCAGGGCAGGAAACTAGAGGAGGGGTCTCCCATCCAATAACCAGGCCTGACCCTGCTTAGCTTTCCACGCTCAGACAAGCTGAGCCAGTGTAAGCCACAGGCCTGTCGAGCAGAAGTGTCTTCTGTCCACACAAGCGCTCCATCGAATCCAAGCCAAAGACTGACTGCTTTGCAAGCTGGAGGGCTCCCATGATGGAGTGTGAAGCTTTTAAAAATAGCAGCAGTAGCCCTGTCAAGCAGGCCAGGATCAGCACAGTGTAACTCTACAGTCCCTGCTATTCTCATAGGCTTCTCAGCTGCCTTTTCATTTGCCCTCTTGAAAACAAGTCTTCCCCCCCCTCCCAAAACTGAAAAGAAAAATATCATAATTTAACCTTATTCAAGTAGCTATATTACATGAGCTTCAAGGCCCATTTTGCACCCCAATCCAGGCTGCACTAAGGCAGGTGACCCTCTAATCTCAATCTCATCATTTTCCTGTCAGTGTCAGGAATCAGGCTTGGACCATGTGAAGTAGTAGAAAAGAAGAGTGTGCCATTAAACATGTGCAGAGTGCTTCTGTCTTACCACTGAGTAACTCCAATCAGGGCCTGCAGAGGTGGGAAGGTACACATCGGATAGTACGATTCCATGCATTCTCAAGCCCTTTCATCATCTCTTGTTTTAGAAACGGACTTCCGGTGTCTTTGTCTCAGACCTCCCTACACAATGCACTAGTTTTCTGTTGCTGCTGCCGTTGTTCCTGCTGCTGTTGCCCCTTAACCATTTGCAGCTAACAACAGTCGGTGGCTTGCTAATAGGCTCCATTTGTTTGCTTTCAGCATCCCTTGGGCTTTCATACAGCAAAGCATGCATGCAGCCCTTGGAGCAATATCAAGCAGGGACCTTGGCTCTGAGATTTTGACAAGTTGCCTGCCCTTGCTCAAGCCCTGGATCTCTGCATGTACAAGGCCTACTGGAACTATGGAGGCTGTCACCAACTTCCCTTGGGCAATCACTAGGAACGCTTGCTGTTCCCATTATTGTAACTACCATGATACAGACAGTCACTATATAACAGGTGTAAGAAACAAAAGCAAAAACAAGCAACAACAAAAAATCCACCTAAGTTAACAAACAGCACCAAAGGGAAAAGATCCTTCTGATACATCTGGAACTGCAAATTTATCTAAAGCACATGAAGAATTTGATCTGAAGTGCATGAAGAAGAAGAAAAGTGCAGCAGAACAACATCAGCAAAATCTTTCCCAAAACCATCTGAAGACATCCTCTTACTACATGGCAAAACTTAAATTCTAAACATGGCAAAAACATAAAACTGTACACAAAAAAATGGTAGTATATATATATTTTTAAACACCACTTCATATTAGGGTTAAATGAAAAAGATGTCCTTTTTTAACCATTAAGAGATAAGGATTGCAAAACAACAACTTTTTATACTAATATGTTCTATGTCTGTCCCTTGTACATTTTCTTTTAAACTTGCCATTTTGCTATTGTAGCCGGGCTTGTCAGTTTACAGCACTAATGGGTTGTGATATGGTGTCAGGGGAAGTCAACAATCAATGCTGGGGGAAAAAGGGCTATCACTGCTGACACAGCCAAGGATGGAAATACAATGGGCCTCGGTTTGTAGAGAAATAAAAGGAAAATTCTGTTTTGTGTCTTGCTTTCAGATTAGCGGAGATGTAGCCTTTGATAAGTGGCCTGACCACTTCCGCCCTCCAAGGCCACTCACCTATTCTTACACCAAAACCAGAGAGATTCAATGCAAACATACTCAGTAATTGGTACAGTTTATATTTATAGCTTAAGGTTTGTAGAATGAATAATTAAAGAATTGTGCAGACTATGCTTATACGGTAGGGCAGCAGGGGTTCACCTAAATGTAGTCTATATGGCATTGTTCGGGGCGGGTTTTCTAAAGCAGGGTACCATCTTCTCTAAAAGTAGTAGGGATGCCTCAACAACTTGAGGGATGAAGGCAGAATGAAGGAAACGGTGGGTTCATTCCGCAACAAAAACTGGCATGTAGATCAGATGGGCTGAGGGGGATTACAAGGAAGGCAGATGGCATGGGAGGGGGCAGAGCACTTTGGTTGGTTGGATTCTATCTCCTGTTTAGCTAGAACAGAGTTCAAGAAGTTCCATTAACAAAACGATTCCCCCCTCTTTGGCCTGCTCTTCACCAACAATTTTCCAAACAGAAGTGCCGGAGATGGCCCATCATTATGTGCAGACAGCGCTGCTTCCCTCTCCTGTCTGTCCAATCAGTGAGACACATACACACACACAACCCCTAGCACCTGCTGCCTACCAAATCTCTCTGTCTTCGTTTCACTTGTTTTCCCCAGCCACCCGCAAGCTGGACTGGCTGGCCTGGGGACTGTGCATGTGTGGGTGGGTGCACACACAGAGACTGTTTCCCTTATTCACTATCAAGAGATAAGGCAGGCAGAGCACCTGTGAGGACCACTCTGCCTACCTCCCATCACTTGCGTGGGAGTCTCAGGGCTTACTTAGGATTCTGGGTGTCCAACCTTGCCAATGGTTGTCATCCACTTACACCTGCGCAGAGGGGTGTAATAGAGGGGGCGGGTTCTGCTTCTTTCCTCATCAGCTAATGGACAAGACAGTTGATTGGTGGGTGGGACTGTTGTAAGTTCCGTTTAGCCATGTTCAGTCCAAGATGGAGCAGAAAGCAGTTGGAGCCAAACCAGCCTCTATGGAACTCCCGCTCTGGATCTGGCTCTTCCTGCCACTGCCACAGAGCCACAGCCACCTGGGTCTAAGGAGGATCCGTAGAGGCTGCAGCCTGAAGGTAGCCGGCAGCCATAAAGCCTCTGGGATAATCACAACAGCAGTGTCTCCCTTTGCTGAGTCGTAGCAGCAGCCCTGTAAGTGGTGCCTGGATTTAAGGCAGGTTAGTTCCCACTGGCAGGTCAACTTTTCATGCACCCCTCTCTAAACTTTTACATACTGGCCACTGAATTGCTGAGTGATAAAAGAATTGATTGAATGAAGTGCAGTAGCTCTGTGGTCTTATCAACCAGCCTTCCCCAACTTGGTACCCTCCAAATGTTTTCAACGCCACCTGCAGGTTCATATGTTTTTAACTTCAACTCCCATCAGGCCCAGCCAGCATAGCCAATAGTCAGGAATGCTGGGAGTGGTAGTCCACAACATCTGGTGGGCACGCTACACAAGGAACAATATTGACTTTAACAACCAGACTGTGCAATACAATGACAGGGACTGGTCTTTTAAGCTCGTGATACAATTTTTAAAATCCTGAAGTACCTTGCAATGTGCTGATGACTCAGCCCTTCACCACCTCCCTTGTGAACCAAGTGGTCATGTCAACATTAGAAAAGCATCTTCATTATGAACCTCGTGTGTCATGTTCCCCTTCTCCTCTCTGTCTCCCTCATACAAGAACCAACATGGTCTTGGAGGACTATTCAAATGCCTGCTTGATCATGAATTCTGCAAGTGGCCTCAGGAAAGCCATGACCTCTGGTCTCAGTGCTGTCAATACAATCGAAATCCTGTAACAATCAAGTTACAGGAACCTAGATTCCACCTAAACATCAGGAAAAAATTCCTGACTGTCAGAGCAATAAGACAATGGAATCAACTACCTGTGGAGGTGGTGGGCTCTCCCAGTCTGGAGGCATTCAAGGTGCAGCTGGACAATCATCTGTCAGGGATGCTTTGACCTGGATTCCTGCGTTGAGCAGGGGGTTGGACTCGATGGCCTTGTGGGCCCCTTCCAACTCTACTTTTCTATGATTCTATGATTCTATGAAATGACAGTGATACAGGGCAGCTGTGATAATAAAGGAGATCAGAAGAATGTTTTTGCTCACCTTGAGCATTAAAGATAGGGTAGGCTATAAAATCAGTTTAATTCTCTATGAAGGAACACGAACCCCTATTTTAGTAACTGGATAGATCGGGCAAGTATACATGGGAAGAAACATTCAACTAGTTTTGTGGCAATTGCACTGGTTGACCGTTGACTTCTGGATTTAACCAGTAAGGTGCTGATGTTAACCTTGAAATACCTTCATGGTCTATGACCTGCATACCTCTAAGCAGCCTTTCCCAACTTGCTGCTCTTCAGATGTTTTGGACTAGCATTCCTCACCACTGGCCATGATGGCTGGGGCTGATGGGAGTTGAAGTCCAAAACAACTGGAGGGTACCTGGTTGGGGAAGGCTGCCTCACAGAATGCCTATCCCTGCAGGAACACCCCTACACGCGCACACCCCTTTTAAGATCATGAAAACCTCATCTTCCTACATTTCTATGAGGCTCCAGGGACCTCAAAGCAGGGGGCTCCTCTATAGGGGCACAGCCACCTTAATCCCTGCACAGCTGTGACCATTTGCAAGCAGCAGGAACGGCTGGCCTGAACCCAGCTCCACTGCAGTGCCTGCATACTATACCTTCTGGCAAATTTCCTGACTGTCAGAGCAATAAGACAATGGAATCAACTACCTAGGGAGGTGGTGGGCTCTCCCAGTCTGGAGGCATTCAAGGTGCGGCTGGACAGACATCTGTCAGAGATGCTTTGACCTGGATTCCTGCATTGAGCAGGGGGTTGGACTCGATGGCCTTGTAGGCCCCTTCCAACTCTACTTTTCTATGATTCTATGATTCTATGGGAAAGAAGCTATCGGGAGCCATGAAATGCAAAAAAAAAAAAGTAGTTTGTGAAAATTCTATCCTGTATCAGGTTGATCTTGGTCTTCCCGTTGATATGAAGAAGGTACTTGCAGATAAATAGATAACCTATTGCGGGTTTTCATCCTGGTGGATGAAAGAAGATGAATCACCAAATCAAATTTTGTTTTATTTATTTATTTATTTAATACAGTTTTATACCGCCCAATAGCCGAAGCTCTCTGGGTGGTTTACAACAGTTAAAAGCATAAAATACAATATAAAATATAAAATTTAAAACCACAGATTAAAAACAAACAGCAGAGCTAGCACCTTGTTTTAGCACAAGGCAATATTCTACCCCAAATCCTTGACTACTGTTCTACCAAACAACTCAGCCTTCCCCAGTCTGGTGCCCTCCGGAGGTCTTGGACTACAACTTCCATCATCCCAGCCAGCATAGCCATTACCCAGGTTGGGGAAGTCTGAAATATCTATTCAGAACCAACTAAACAAACATCAGCCCAGAGGCCTCATCTAGCCAGGTGGTCTCGATAATCCATGCAAGGGCAGCAGCATTTGCTCATCCAGTCTTCAGCACACTACCAAACAGTCTGCGGATGACAACTGGAGTGCAAGGAAGAGAATGGATGCAGGGCTTGGTGGGGCCTTCCCCAACCTGGCATCCTCCAGATAACTCAAGAAATAAATGAAATGAAATAAATGGAAAAATAAATGAATTAACTCCCATCATCCCATTGGCTATGTTGGCAGGGAATGATGGGGCCTGTAATCCAACACATCTGTTGGGCACCAGGTTGGGGAAGGCTGGCCTAGTGTGTTCTAACTGCAGTTCCATAGTGCCAGCCCCACAAATAACAAGAACCATTATAAATGTGTTTCTTCCTTAGCCTCCTAACCCATCTTTCTGCCAAAGAGTCAGTGTGGCTAAAATATGCTCCACGGGGGGTGGGGGGGGATCTGTATTCCATCAGACATCAGGAAGCCCTCAGACCATTCTCTGAGACCAAGACTGTTTTCATTTAGGTGAAGTTAAGCATCCTTAACATCTTATTGTTTTATCATCTTTCTCTCACCTGAGACAAGATGAGATGCAATAGCCTGGACATCTGTTTAGGCCTTTCTAAATGGAAACAGTTCCTTGAGGCTTCTAAGGAGGTGAAAGGGCTTTTTTTTTCCCTCCGTAAGTTTCTCTTTCTTTCTCCCCTCCCTGTAGGACAAGAGCAATGCTGAGACAGGAGTAAGATTATTTAGAAGAGAGCCCCTGTTTTATACTATATAATAAAGAGTGGAAATCTTATCACATCTAATGCTCAGATGATGTATAGAGGAATGGTGTTTTGCAAAGACTGCCATAGGCAAAACAGCAGATCTAATCAAAAGCTCTACACGCATGAATATAACCAGCCTCTGGGAAAGGCCACCATTCACAGCAGATAATGTGGAATTCCTTCTATGATTCAATGGGGAGGTCACTGCAGGACCAAAGAGATGCTGATCTGCTTTATTTTGGAACGGTGAGGTGGTCTATGAACATCACATTTGCACTCTTTAATCCGCCGATTACTACAGAGTTGTCTTTACCTGTAATGTGTATAGTACCAAGTATTTCCCTATCATCTCATACACAGAAGTCATTGAAGTAATTTGACACAGGATTTATATAGAAGAGACTATTAGAATAGTTCTATTTTGCAAAATAAATGATACACCAAACAAATATGTAAAAATATAATTAACCTTTAGAAGGTTGGCATTTTCAAAACTGTCAGCTGAATGAATATATGCAGTTCCTTGGGCTACAAAAGGATTAATGGAAATTGAGACATAAATCAATAAAAAATAAAAACATTTTCTGTTGAAACTTGCCATAGGGCTCTTTCTTCACCCATGTGGGTTTCGGTATTTAAGCATGCAGTCCCACAGAATGCTATGCTCTTTTACACCAATGTACTGCAACATCTGGATGCTTAAACACTGCACATCTCAGATATTTACTTGGACAGTAAATTTTTTGAAATTAATGGAACTTACTTCCAAATAAATGGGTGCACTCCACCAGGAACTTCCCCTAAGCAAGTCCCATGGAATGGAGATCTGCACGAGATAACTAACATCTGACTTCCAGTCATTTAATCTTACCCAGATACAATCAAACATCAGAAGCCCTCATATCTCCCAAATTCCTTAGATACCTCCACATGTCTCATCAGCACCAAGGAAGGAAGAAACCTTGTCTCATGCAAAGAATCCTAGCCTTTATGAACATCTGGAATGAAACAGAGTTATTTATGTCCAAGATAATACATATCTTTAATCATGTATTTTTTATGTGTCTGCCAATTACTGTCCCCAACGCTGGGCTAAGCGGATGAAAAAACGATACCCTTATATTTTGTCTATATGTTTACCACTCGCCCCATTTTGTTTCATTTTATTTTTTTTCCAATTGGTCGCACCTACGTCACTCTTCTTTCGTGTGCTGCTCTTTGTGTATTTGTAGTAGAGGTGCTATCATTTGCCAGGATAAGAAGAATTTGGTTCAGAATGTGGCTTATGCTGGCTCAGCTTGTCTGAGCGTGGAAAGCTAAGCAGGGTCAGGCCTGGTTATTACTTGGATGGGAGACCCCTCCTCTAGTTTCCTGCATTGAGCAGGGGGTTGGACTCGATGGCCTTGTAGGCTCCTTCCAACTCTATGAAATCTATGAAATTTGCAGTTTTGAGGAGTCAGAAGCATTCCAAATCACCTGGCTAATTTGCTTGAACCTGCAAATTGACAACAACCTTACTCAGCTGCAACCTGACCTGATCCTGCTCAGAGGCTTTCAGGCAGGGCCGGTGCTACCATTAGGCCAACTAGGCAGCTGCCTAGGGCGCAGGGCTAAAGGGGGCGCCAGAAACGCCTTGAGAAAAAAAAACAGCGCTCTCAAGTGGGAAGGGGGGTCGCTAAATGTCTGATCTTGCCTAGGGCACCAAACTGCCTTGCACCGGTCCTGCTTTCAGGCACACTGGTGTGTGCCAATGACATAAACAGCCTGCACTGCCACCTACAGGCATCTGCACTGGTGTCATATGGCTATGGGCTACATGCCAGGAATCTCTCCACTGCTGAAGCTGCCCCCACTGATTCCTCTTCAGCAGCCAATGAGGCAGCTACACCTTTAGCACAAACTGATGACATCATCAGTCCTTGGAATGTCATCAGTGACAATAGTTACTGCACAGAGCTTTTGCAGGAATCAGTGACATTATCAGCTCTAGCCTCAGGAGGCTTCTGAAATGGTGCAGATTGGTGCCTGATACCCCACCCTCTTGGTAATGAGCCCTAGTAGTAGGGTTTTCCCTAGCAGGTGGGTTTTCCACAAAAATTCGCTACTTGCGCCAAAACACAGTGAAGAAATTAGTACCTCATTCATGAGGTAATGAAGTCTCCCATAACAAAGCCTGGAAGTAGAGCTCTCACGAGGGACATCACCCAGGATTACGTATGGGCTGCATCCACTGTTTCCGGTGAATTCACATGCTGGCAAATTCAGGTTCTCCTAGTCATTTCTGTGGCCTCACACACCCGCATCACAAGCAGGACAACTGAGGGACCAGGGTATTTGGAGCGGTTAGCATTTATTTATTTAATATCCTACCTTTCTATCAATGAATGGCATTCAAGGCGGCTAACAATAAAAACAAATTAAACCAAGATCTTAATTAAAACACAGCATAAAAACAAATCAAAATCACAATTAAAACACAACATTCATTTCATTTCATTTCATAGTTTTCTATACCGCCCAATAGCTGAAGCTCTCTGGGCAGTTTACAAAGATTAAAACCTTTAAAATACATGATAAAAACCATATAGATAAGTGTTGTGATATGTATCACATTACCAGCTGTGGCACATTGTTTACACATGGAAGGGACAGAATGGCGGGGTAAACAGGTTTATTATGTCTTTCTAGAATCTCGTGTTTTCGCAGGGGTTACTAGAGTGTGAGAGCAATATGAGCTAGTCACATGGTTTGTATGTTCTGATGACGTGTTAACTTGTTTTCTGTCTGAAGCCATTTTAGAGAGAAGCTGAACTGCTTTCTTTCTTCTTCTTCTTCTTCTTCTTCTTCATGGTACAGCTTGCTGGACTTGTTACTGCTACAATGTAATGTCTTTGCTGAAGTGGAGTGAGCTCAACTTACTCCACTGGATGTAATGCTTGCTATGCATTTATACTCTGCACATGGACTGTAACTAGGAAATGTATACTCTGTAGAACTTTACTTGCTAAGTGAATAATCAGGTAGAATTAGACCTGTGGTGTTTACAGAGTGTTTCCTGACTCCATGGATTAATCTGCAATGGAGAAGCTTTGTTGGTTCACTGGCACACACGCTGCACACTGCATGCGGGAGGAGGGAGGTGAGATCTGGAAGATCTGTGTGTGGAATGTACAGGCGTCTGCTAGCACACAGACAAGGATTATAAATCTCCCAGCCCGCACACACTCTGCTCAGGTCCAGTTCGAACAGGGTTATGGGCCCAGACCAGAACCAGACAGAACCAGCGGAACCAGACTGGACCAGAACGGGTTGCAACAGCTTCGACTCCGGAGATTGCAGTGATTAATGGCAGAGGAGGAAGACATCAAGGAAGAAAAAATCTCTCCTGGTCCTTCAACCGGTAAGGGGGAAGAAGGGGGAGAGAATCTGTTGGCTGAAACAGACAGCTTGCAGCCAAGTTCCAAGGCCGAAAGCTTGGAGGGAGAAAGCGAAGCCGAAGTTTCTGGTGAAGAGGAGGGAGGAAATCCCCCGGTCACAGAAATGGCGGCTGCACAATCTCTGAATCCACAAATTGTGGAACGGCTAAATGGGTCGAACTATGTGCTGTGGAATTTTCAAATGCAGCATTATTTAACCCATGCAGGACTCTGGACTGTAGTAACACAGGATCCAATTGCAGTGGGAGACCAGGCATACAATGAATGGAAGGAGCGAGACGATAAAGCAAAAGCAATTCTTTGTTTATCTGTTGAAAGCTCACAGGTGCCATTTATCCAATTACAAAACACTGCAAAAGAAATCTGGGATGTGTTACAGAATATGTACCAGATGCAAACAGCAGGCAGCAGAATTTTGCTTGCACGTAAGCTATATAAATTAAGCTTGCAACCAGGTGGCTCTATGCCGTAGCATTTGAGCACCATTAGAGGCTTGTTTAACAGACTGAGAGCTCAAGGGATGACTATTGATCCATTGAATCAGGTTTCTATTCTGTTATCAAGTCTGGATCCATCATATGACACAATTGTAACATTGATGGAAGGGCAGCCAGAATCTGACCATGGAATATGTGTCAGGCAAACTTCTTTCTGAGTGGGAAAAGCGACTAGGAAAGAAAAACAACTCTGGCCGAAAGTTTGCAGAAGGCCAGGCTGACGGGGCAAACAGCCAAGCTGCAAACAATAACAAGCTGGGAGTAACCCAGGCCACTGCTTTAAAAGTGAAAAAATGCTTCAGTTGCGGATCTACATCTCATCTGAAAAAGGACTGTAGGGTCAAACAGAAAAAGAAAAAAACCAAACAGGAAACAACGAGCACACCTGAGGAGGCAGTTAAAACGGGCAAAAGTTTGATTGCAAGGGTGGGGGTTGTAAATAACCTTTGGATTTTGGACTCTGGAGCTTCTCATCACATGACTAACTCCAGGAACTTGTTCCA
This sequence comes from Shinisaurus crocodilurus, assembly GCA_021292165.1. Lineage (NCBI taxonomy): Eukaryota > Metazoa > Chordata > Lepidosauria > Squamata > Shinisauridae > Shinisaurus > Shinisaurus crocodilurus. The sequence goes on along the minus strand of CM037879.1, from coordinate 83,039,282 downwards.
ATCTCTGGAAGAAAATGGATCTACAGGTCAGCATGTGGAATTAGCTGACGGGAAACGAATAGATGTTTCAGCAGCAGGAACAATTGAATTTGCTACTTTGGGTCAACAGAGAGCATTGTTTGTTCCGGAACTGGACACAAATCTGATAAGTATTTCCCAATTACCGGTAGCTCAAAATGGCTATGAAATGTGTTTTTCAGACAGCAAATGTGTGATTTCACGTGAAGGGACAGTCTGTGCAAAAGGTGATTTGCAGAATTCTCTGTATGTTATAAATCCATTTGTAACAAATGATGAGAGTGTGAAGTATGCAAATTGTAAACCCCATGATAATTGTGTGCATATTTTTCACAAACGTTTTGCGCATGCTAATTACAGAAGCATCGAGAAGATGCCGGGTCTGTGTGAGGGCATGAAAATGAAACCTTGTTCTAATTATGTGGAATGTGAAGTATGCAGTAAGGCAAAGTCGCACAGAACTAACATTCAGAAACACAGTGATAGCGTGAGCACAAGAATATTTGAGCTAGTACACTCTGATGTTGCTGGGCCATTTGAGGAAAGCTATGGGGGAAATAGGTACTACATGACTCTCATTGATGATTTTTCTCGATTTGGATTTATTTATCTTCTGAAGCATAAGTCTCAGGTACAAGAGAGATTTGAATCATTTGTGAAATGGGCTGGTAACAGATTCAAACAATACCCCATAGGTGAACTGCTCACAGATGGTGGGGGAGAGTACATGAGTACAAAATTTAAGAAATTCTTGGAAAGTGAGGGAATTGGGCACAAAATTACAGCCCCAAACTCCCCGTTTCAAAATGGTGTAGCTGAAAGAAGGAACAGAACACTCCAGGAAATGATGAGGGCTCAATTAGCTGACTCACAGGTGGGAAACCATTTCTGGGGGGATGCACTTTCAAACGCAAATTATCTGCTGAACAGATTACCTAACACCACAACTGGGAAAACTCCATATGAAATATTTCATGGGAGGAAGCCAAAGGTAGCACACATACGAATTTTTGGGTGCAAATGTTTTGTTCAAATACAGGCTAAAAGCTTTGAATGTTTTCTGCTGGGGTATGATGGACAAACAAAAGGTTACAGGTTATGGTCACCACAACACAGAAAGGTAATTCTAAGCAGAGATGTGATTTTTCACAAGCAAACACATGATGAGAAACAGCTGGTGGAATTGCCAATGCATTCAATGGCTGAAACACAGCAGGAAGTTTCTGAAACTGGGCAGATATCTGGGGAACAGGAGGGAGGTGAACAATCTCTAAGGCGTTCAACCCGAGAACGTAAAACACCTGTTAGATATCAGGATGAATTCCAAAGTGGCAAAACTGTTGTACATAAAGCTCTCAAAATAGCTTTAGAACCTCAAAGTTTTGAGGGAATCCAGGGCATGCAACCAGCAGTGAGAAATGATTGGTTTGAGGCCATGCAGGATGAAATCAATGCAATGCATGACAACAAAACATGGAGTCTGGTATCTTTACCTGTAGGGCGCAAGGGCATCACCTGTAAATGGGTGTACAAGGTGAAAACGAATCACCAGGGGCAGGTGGAAAGGTACAGGGCAAGACTCGTGGCAAGAGGGTTTGCACAAAAACATGGGATAGATTTTGATTCCGTGTTTGCACCAACAACAAGGTATGCAACTGTAAGATTGTTGTTGAAATTGGCAGCACAAAGAAAAATGATGGCATTTCATTTTGATGTAAAAACTGCTTTCCTATATGGTGAATTACAAGAGGAAATCTACATGATGCAACCAAAAGGTTTTGTAGAAAATCCCAGTCTTGTATGTCGTTTGCACAAATCCATATATGGGCTGAAGCAAGCAGCTAACACTCAAATTAGACAGAGTTTTGATTAGTTTGGGATTCAAACAAAGCAAGGCTGATCACTGTCTGTACATGTCACACAGAATTGGGACATTGGGTGTATTTGTTAGTCTTTGTTGATTATATATTGCTGATAACGGAATCATTAAGTCAAAAAGACAAAATTGCAAAAGAATTGCAAGCACACTTTGAACTGAAAGATCTAGGTTTGGTACAACACTATCTTGGCATGCAATTATCCCAGGATGAGGAAGGTTCTTTTTTGGTTGAACAAAGTGGAAAAATTCAGAAATTGCTGGAAATTCATGGATTGGAGAATTGTAACCCAGTTACCACTCCAATGACTCTTGAATATCAAAAACACAGAGATAACACTGAATTTGAAGATATTGAGAAATATCAAAGTGTTATTGGAAGCCTGCTATATTTGGCAAATGTGAGTAGGCCAGACATCAGCAATGCTGTGAACATACTTAGCAGGAAAACCCAAAATCCTTCTATGTATGATTGGCTATCTGTGAAACATGTGTTAAGATATTTAAAAGGTTCCATGAATTGCAAACTGAAATTGTCATCACACACAGAGGGAGGTTTTTGTGTGTACACTGATGCTGATTGGGGGTCTGCAACAGATAGGAAGTCCACAAGTGGGACTGTGATAATGTATGATAAAAGTTTAATTGACTGGTATACACGAAAACAATCTTGTGTGGCTGTATCTAGCGCAGAATCTGAATTCATCAGTTTATCTCAAGCATGCAATGAGATTGAATGGTTCAAGCAATTGTTTACTGATCTGCAATTACCAGTAGACAAGGCTGTTACAATTTTTGAAGGCAACCAGACTTGCATAAGCATGGCTCAAAATGAAAAATGTAGGCCAAGAACCAAGCACATTGATGTTCGTTACTCTCATGTAAAGGACTGTGTGCAGAAAGGGTGGGTAACACTCAATGGCTACAATGAATTATACATGAGGATGACTCAGAAGCTTCAGCTGGTTCAGAATACAGTGGCCAGACTTTGGACTAGTACAGCCAGTTTTATGCATATCATGCCTATTTTAAAGAACTTCTTTGGCTGCCTGTTCACTTCCAGGCCCAATTTAAGGTGCTGGTACTTACCTTCAAAGCCCTAAATGACTTGGGACCCAAATACCTGAAGATACCAACCTGCCCACGCATTAAGATCTTCAGCTCAGGCCCTTCTCCAGGTGCCCCCTTTATCAGAGGTACAATATTCAGTGACAAGGAAAAGGGCTTCTTCAGCAGTGGTGCCCCGATTATGGAATGCTCTCCTGGCACCTACATTGCAATCTTTTTGGTGCCAGGCAAGAACATTTTTATTTACTCAGGCATTTTAAATTGTTGTCATTTCTAACACTGCATTTAAATACTGCATTTGCTGTTTTAGTATTGTTATTTTATATTTTGATTAATTAATTAATTTGCCAATCAATTCTCTCCATTCTGCCAAGAAACAAAAACTCTGATTTTAGAAATTCCCCATTTGGTTTTTCCTCCTTTTGTTTGGCCCAAATACACCAGTCTACCTAGTTGCCCTCCTGTATATCTTAGGGCCAAAGTAGATTTTATGTCTGAGATCTATGAACACATCCTCAATGGCTTTTGAGGGGCTAAAAACAGTCATGGAGGAGATTATTTGGAATGGGGCTATGGCACAGGAGAGGGGAGTTTAACACAGATTCCCCAGTGCAAATTACCAGGACCTCTCTGGAACAGCTATTAATTGCATATGGAAAAAACAAAGAGGAAACCACATTTGCCTCATATACATTTGCCAAAAATGTATTTTCCATGTTTTCTTCTCTGTGGTTAATTGTAGTTCAGGTGCAGTGGTGATTAGCACTGGGGAACAAACATAGTGAAACTGACACCCCACATCCTGCACCACATCTCCAATCCAGACATCAAGGTATGTCATATATGTCCACACTAGTTTGGCCCTTAGTGTGCCTGTTCATGGATTTTGTGGGCCTGCAACAGGGTCATGAAGTTGTTTGTCACGTCTCATGCAATATATACACCACCCATGATGCAAGCTTTCAAACTATACAGAATTTTCCTTTAAGCACTTCAAATGAGTTCAAGTCCCCAGGTCCAGATGAAGTGCATCCTAGGGTGTTGAAAGAGCTAGCAGATGGACTCTCGGAACCTCAATGTATTATCTTAGAGAAATCCTGGAAAACAGGTGAAGTACCAGAAGACTGGAGGAGGGCAGATGTTGTCCCTATCTTCAAACAGGGCAAAAAGGAAGATCCGGGGAATTATAGACCAGTCCATCTGACATCAATACCTGGGAAGATTCTGGAGCAGATTATAAAGCACTCGATCTGTAGACACCTTGACACTAATAGAGTGATCACTAGAAACCAGCATGGATTTGGCAAGAACAAGACCTACTAGACTAATCTTATTTCATTTTTCAATTGGATAACTTCCTTAGCAGATCTGGTAACTAGGAGTCAGTGTGGCATAGTGGTGAGAGTGTTGGACTGGGACTCGGGAGATCTGGGTTCTAGTCCCCGCTCGGCCATGAAACTCACTGGGTGACTTTGGGCCAGTCACTGACTCTCAGCCTAACCTACCTCACAGGGTTGTTGTGAGGATAAAATGGAGAGGAGGAGGAAGATTATGTAAGCCGCCTTGGGTTCCTTGCAGGAAAAAAAGGCGGGGTATAAATATTGTGGAGAAACGAGCCTTTGGGGGTACACACACACACCTCATGTGTGAACCGGCTGGGGTGGGGTGTGCATAGTTAGCGTGTAGAGAAAAGAGTTTTTAGGGTTCCTGCATGCATGCATGCAGGAACAAACAAACAAACAAACACACACACACACACACACGCCTCCTCATGAGTAAACCAGGTGGGGGCTGGGAGGAAGCCAAAGGTGATGGAACATGAGATGGGGCCTGGCGTCTAGAAGTCTGGAGGAGCCAGGCTGAAGGCATTCACATGCAGATAGTTCAAGCCATGACTCACAGTTCCCTTTCCCCCTGCATGGCCAGGTGAAATTCAAATTGATTGGCTGAAGAAAGAAGGCTACAGAAAAGGGGAGGGGGATGAGCTTTTTCCCCACGTGGAAGCCTTTGTTCCTGGTCAGTCCTTTTTGGTAGCGTGCCGGCATGGCAGCGCGCCAGCGAGGGGCCCGAGCCTTTAGGGGGGGCCCCCCTCAGGAACCGACCCCAGGCAGCCTCTGGTAAAATTGGCTGGTTTGAAGGACTGGTGAAAGCAAGCCTTGTAAGGGTTTACCCATCTTGGACCTTCGGGTAGGTGTGGTAATTCTCTATCGGGCAGCAAGGCTGTGCTGGATCTAACCCTTTGAAGAAGGCACCCTCAGGTAACAGGTGTGTGCTTGAGAGATTTTAAGGAATCAGGTCTTTGTTGTTTTATAGCTTTACTGTGTACTAAAGTGTCTCTCTATTTTGTGTGCTTCTCTTATTTGCCTAATCTTGTTGTAATATGCTACCAGAATAAACCTTGTCTTAGGTTCACCCCACATGGGTTTTGTAGTACTCTGTTGGTTCAGTATCTAAATCCAGGTTACAGAAATAAAGGCGAGTCCCTGAACAGAGATTCAAGTAGGGTTGCAGACAGCTGAGGCTGGCAATCTGGTACCTTGAGATCTCTGGGGATCTTGGTTCCTTTGCCAGTAGGCAAGGGTGGGGTAGTGGCGGGCCAGCCAGCCCCCCCTTCCGGGCCACATGGTGGCAAGTACTGGGTTTTCCTTTGAAGGAGGAAAGGGTGGAGGTCTGGCGGGCCAGCCAGCCCCCCCTCTTCCTCCACATGGTGGCAAGCGCTGGGATTCGAAGCTGAACCACAGAGTGTGTGCGCGTGGGCAAATGAGAGAAATTTGAGACTTTAGTACATAGTACAGAGTTTGTTATTTTTTAGAAATAAAGTGAAAGTGAGCCTTAGAAAAACATTCAGATTGCTGGAAGGGGCTACCCCAGTCTGGGGAGCCTAGGAGCCCAGCAGAGAGCGTTTAAGGCAGTGATGGCGAACCTTTTTGAGCCCGAGTGCCCAAACTGCAACACAAAACCAACTTATTTCAAAGTGCCTTAAATTTGGCAGGAAGGAGGAGGGGGCACTAGCTAATCGCGCCCTGCTCTGTCTCAGGGCATGGCTCTTCACCAGGCGCGCAAAGATTCGGGCACGCGCGCGCTGTGCTTCTGAGCTGTCTCTTCAGTTAGAAGGAGGGCTGGGTGCCTGCGCAGTCCGCTTCTGGGGGTGGAGATGTTGGAGTGTGCCTGCCTGTGGAGGCCAGCGAGGAATGAGTGGAGAGGAGTTACTATGGATGGAAACCCGATGCGGAATGCAGAAGGGGACGGTCTTTTCGCAATCTGGCGACCAGTGGCTCGAGTGCCCACGGAGAGGTCCCTGCGTGCCAGCTGTGGCACGCGTGCCATGGGTTTGCCATCACTGGTTTAAGGCAAGAAATCTCAACTGACTGGAGTAAGCAGAGAAAGCAAAACTCCAAAAAGTTCCAGAACAGCCTGTGTGCCCAGCAAGTGAGCAGGGGGCAGCAAGTGTGTGATCCAAGAGAACCAGGACTGGAGGGGCCCTTGGCAGAGGGCTAGAAGCAAGAAAAAAGTCTGCGTGTGCGTGTCCCAGAGGCTGGGAGCAGCGGTTGCCAGTGAGAAGCAAGGATCCATCCAGTGCAAGAAGCGGGTAAGCAGATGGCGGCTGTGTGATCCCAAAGTTTGGGGGCTGGGAGAGCCCGGGAAGAGAAGAAGAAAATAGTGTGGGCGTGCGCACGTGTGTTCCAGGAGGAAGGAGAGAAGACCAAGAAACCTCTCTTAAGAGGCTGGTGAGCAAAACGTTGAATTTTGGGACAGCGTTTGATGAGTAATTTTAGTTGTGCTGTGTGCCCCAGAAGAGTCAGACTTTGGTGGGGGGGGAGGGCACAGTCCTGCCCTACATCTCTCCCATGGGAGAAGGACTCAAGATTTTGAACTTAAGACTGTCCATTTGCTCTTGGGGGGGGCATGGTGAATGGCTAGGCTGGGCAGCAGCAAGCAGAGGGGGGGCGGACATCAGGAAACCCCCCCCCCAGAAAAAAGAGGCTTTGTCCTGTGCTGCAAGAAGCGGGCAGAGAATCAGCAGAAGAAAAAGGAATCCCCCCCAAAAAACATTTTCTGCTGCCACTTGGAAAACAGCGGACTCTGACTTGTTCCTCGAGGGGGAGGGGGGACAGGTGATTCAAGTTGTCTTTGTGTTGTTACTGGGCAGGCGATCCCAGTGTGGGCGGCGGAGAGAGAAGGGGATTTCCCTTCTAGCTGACAGAAGCCCAGACAGAAAGATTTTTTTTCTTCAGGTGTCTCCAGAGAAGAAAAGAAGACATTGGTGGTTAATTGTGATTAAAGCAAATGAAAACTGTTGAGTTGTTCCTCGAAGGGAGGGGCGGGTGATCCGTGATCTAAGTGTATTTGTGTTATCTAGATTGTTGCTAAGGGGCCCAAGGGCCAGGTGCTCCCAGTGTAAGCAATTGAACTGTTTGTTGTTATGTGCAAAGGTCAATTTGAAAATGAAAATGATGAAAAATTTTGAATGTAAAAGGTCTCAAGAGGCCAGGGAACTTAGAGGCGGGAAAGCCCTCTAGTGGCCGAAAGCAAGATTGCCAGACTGTGTGTTCTCAGTTTCTGAGGAAACTGAGTAGTGCCTCCAAAGCTAAGCATTCAATGCTGAGAGAAAGTCATCCCGTGCAAGTTTGGGTGGTGGGCAAAAAGAGCCAAGCCCAAGCGGCTGGAAGATTGTCCAGCTGTGTGTTTTAGAAAATGCAAACCTTTGGGAAAAGGGGGGTGGTGGGAAGTCATCCTATTCAAGTCATTGGGTAGAAAGTGCCAAATGCAACCCTTGGGAAAGGGGATTAGGCATTCACGTCGTTGGGTGGTGGGAGGCCATCCCATCGAGTCTTTGTAGGGGGGGGTGATGGTATTCAGGTCGTTGAGAGTGGTAGGGGCGAATTGAGTCACATTTCAGTCCATAATCTGCCCCCTACAGGCTGTGGGAGAAACAGCAACCCTAAAAAGTTTGTTTTTTTTTTTTTTTTTTTGTTGTTGTTTTTTTTGTTTGTTTTAATTGAAGAGTCACATTTCAGTCAGCAGTCTGCCCCTACAGGCTGTGGGAGAAACAGCAACCCTAAAAAAAAGTTTTTGTTTTGTTTTGTGTTTTAGACAAGAGTGCCAGACAGTCAACAAAGGGTTGAGGGTTCTCATTTAAATTGTAATTGATGTTTCTTGAGTATGCAAACCTGTAAACTTCTGATTGATAGTTATTGCTTGTGTTTTGCTGTTTTGATGTTTAAAGATTTTTTAGAATTAAGATGTTAAAACTGTGTTAAGACTATAGTTAATGTGTTGATGTTTTGATGCTTGCTTTTTTTTGTTCTGTTCTGTTTTTGTCTGTGTGTGGAAGAGAAGAGGTGCCTAGTGGTAGGAAGCTAGCGCAAGCTCGTTTCTCTGTGTTTTTTGTTAGTATAGATGAAAGGAGAGGGTTAGCCCCTCTTTTCATCTTTTCCCAAAGGAAAGGGTGTGGAGAAACGAGCCTTTGGGGGTACACACACACACCTCATGTGTGAACCGGCTGGGGTGGGGTGTGCATAGTTAGCGTGTAGAGAAAAGAGTTTTTAGGGTTCCTGCATGCATGCATGCAGGAACAAACAAACAAACACACACACACACACACACGCCTCCTCATGAGTAAACCAGGTGGGGGCTGGGAGGAAGCCAAAGGTGATGGAACATGAGATGGGGCCTGGCGTCTAGAAGTCTGGAGGAGCCAGGCTGAAGGCATTCACATGCAGATAGTTCAAGCCATGACTCACAGTTCCCTTTCCCCCTGCATGGCCAGGTGAAATTCAAATTGATTGGCTGAAGAAAGAAGGCTACAGAAAAGGGGAGGGGGATGAGCTTTTTCCCCACGTGGAAGCCTTTGTTCCTGGTCAGTCCTTTTTGGTAGCGTGCCGGCATGGCAGCGCGCCAACGAGGGGCCCGAGCCTTTAGGGGGGCCCCCCCTCAGGAACCCAGGCAGCCTCTGGTAAAATTGGCTGGTTTGAAGGACTGGTGAAAGCAAGCCTTGTAAGGGTTTACCCATCTTGGACCTTCGGGTAGGTGTGGTAATTCTCTATCGGGCAGCAAGGCTGTGCTGGATCTAACCCTTTGAAGAAGACACCCTCAGGTAACAGGTGTGTGCTTGAGAGATTTTAAGGAATCAGGTCTTTGTTGTTTTATAGCTTTACTGTGTACTAAAGTGTCTCTCTATTTTGTGTGCTTCTCTTATTTGCCTAATCTTGTTGTAATATGCTACCAGAATAAACCTTGTCTTAGGTTCACCCCACATGGGTTTTGTAGTACTCTGTTGGTTCAGTATCTAAATCCAGGTTACAGAAATAAAGGCGAGTCCCTGAACAGAGATTCAAGTAGGGTTGCAGACAGCTGAGGCTGGCAATCTGGTACCTTGAGATCTCTGGGGATCTTGGTTCCTTTGCCAGTAGGCAAGGGTGGGGTAGTGGCGGGCCAGCCAGCCCCCCCTTCCGGGCCACATGGTGGCAAGTACTGGGTTTTCCTTTGAAGGAGGAAAGGGTGGAGGTCTGGCGGGCCAGCCAGCCCCCCCTCTTCCTCCACAAATATAATAAATAAAATAAAATTTAAAAAATAAAAAATAACAATCATAGAAACGCTGTGGACATAATATATCTTGACTTCAGCATGGCATTTCACAAAGTATCCCATGATATCCTGATTAGCAAGCTAGTAAAGTGTGATTTGGATGGCATTACTACTAGGTGGATCCACAGTTAGCTGGAGAACTGTACTTAAAGAGTGCTCATAAATGGTTCTTCATCAAACTGGAGGAAGGTATTGAGTGGGGTGCCGCAGGGCTTGATCCTGGGCCTTGTACACTTTAACATTTTTATTAAAGCCTGAAGGAACTGTGTATGTTTAGCCTGGAGAAGAGAAGACTGAAGGGGAATATGATAACACTTTTCAAGTACCGAAAGAGTTGTCACACAGAAAAGGGCCACAACCTATTCTCTATCATCCAAGGCTGAAGGACACTAAATAACAGGCTTAAGTTACAGGAAGGCAGCATTTGGTTGAACATTATGAAAAACTTCCTAAAGGTCAGAGCAATCCGATAACGGAACTGCATAGGGAGGTGGTGGGCTCTCCATCACTGGGGGTATTCCAGCAGAGACTCAACAGCCATCTCTGTCAGGAATGCTTTAAACTACATCACTGTACTGAGCAGCGGGGCTGGGCTCGATAGCCTAAATGGCCCCTTCCAACCCTGATTCTGGGATTATTTTCAAGATTTTTTAAAGGAAAACAAAAATATATTTCTAAGCTGGGTTTGGTATTAAGCCTATCCTTGTTTAGAATTCCCTTCTTGAACAACTAAACTGAGATGTCTCCAAAGTACATTAAAGTCAAGGAGCTGTGTTGGTCTATTTATAACAAAATCTACTGGATCAGTAAAACTACCTTGATCATGGCCAGGCAGTGTTCGCATGCAGTATGCAAGCTTTCAAGTAACACACATTGTTTCCATGTATGTTTCTGAACTGGAAGGAAAAGATGGTCAAAAATAAGTCATGCAGACCTTCCACTAGAGTGCAGGGATGGGCAACCTGTGGTCTTCCAGATGTTTTGGCCTACAAGTTCCATCGGTCCTAGCCAACCAATAAGTTGCCCAGCCCTACTATAAAAAGTGAAAACTGCAGTCTGTATCTATGGATGAGAATGTTACACTTCCCAGCCACTAGGTAACCCCAATCTAAGTTACCTTCAATTGACTTTTGTACCTGGTCTGCTTTTCAAACTACCGTATATCAGCAGCTTTGCTGCAACAATGTTTTTCCTTACTTCGGTTTATTGACTTATGAGTGACCCAAGCCAATTAGTGCTTGAGGCTGCAAACTTGTATACATTTTCCTGGGAATAAGTCCCATTGAACCACCCCAAGGACATTTGTCAGTTGGGCAGTATATAAATCAAATGAATAAATAACCCAATGGGGTTATTTCTGAGTAGACTTGGGTATATTTGTACTGCTAGACAGGCATTCCAAGGAAAATTCTGTTTTTTATTTCCCCACCCCCTGCCCAACCTGAGACCTTAACACATGGCAACTGTATTATTGAAACTAGCAACAGCAATTCTATGAGTTACCAGGGAGCAAGACCATTGAACTCAGTGAGACTTACTCCCAAATACACATGAATATGCTCTGGCTGCACATCTTCAAGAAATTATTTCATACAGAGGCTTAATAATATTTTAGCTTCTCTCAGACGTCTAATTTTGTTTTAATTTTTCTCTCTTGAACATCCTAAACTGAAGAAGAGTTCTGAGTAACTCGAAAATATGCATACTGCATTATGAATGTAAATTGGCCCCAATAAAGGAATTGTTTTATTGAGCCTGTAAATTTCGTTTTAATCTGATTTTTGTTCATTAATGCCTCTTATTATACCAATTGTCAAATTTAATCCTGTTGATTCTTCATGTGGTTTATTTGGAGAGAAAAACCATCCCCTTAAATTAAAAGTGGCTTCCGTAACAACAATGCTTTCTCCCTTTCGACTCCCGATATCGGGTCTCATTCCTGGCCACACAATCTTTGGGGGTAACCACTCCCCTCCCCCCGCGCGCACTTTAATACACACGCGCGCGGTAATGCGTGCTTTTACTAATATGAAAACGAGGGCTCATGTTTATGCTAATCAAGACTCTGCGTTTGTGTAGTAGCTGAATGATACCTTTGTTTTAAAAAGAAAATTCGAAGGGGTTTTAAAAATGCACCATAAATCATATTTGTTCTCTTTTCAAAGTAAGTGAAGAATTTCCTTTTGCCTCTCCCCAGCTCATTCCAAAGCGTCTTTTGGGAAAGTAAAAACTCAAGAAGAATGCAAACTCGCAGTAATTTCTTTCAGTAAATACAACGCCGCTGGGGGTGGGAGGGGAATGAAAGTCACTCGCGTGTTGTTTTTAATAATATGCGTAAACAGATTAATGTATTGTGATCCGTTTGCAATAAGTATCCGCGATCTGGCTTTAAATGTACGCTAGAAGCGTAGCACAAGCTCCTGCTCTTGGCTGCTTTTCTATCTGGAACCGAGGCACGACGAAGCTGGATCTCCCCCCAGCCCCCCTTACTCGTTTTTGTCTCTGTTGGCATATTTATAGTGCGGCTGCTTGTGGCTAATTTTTTTGTTTTTTAAGTCATGTAAATTAAAGTGAGAGAAAAACAACAACCTCGCATAACATTTCTAATCAACACGTATTTCCTTCGAAGACCCTCTGATCCTCTATTGATTCCCATTAAAATGCTTTTTCTTTTTCTTTGCCCCCTCTGCGGATCGAATTTCAGATCAGCCCAGGATATGCAACTAACCTTCCGGCGCAACTGAACCCAACCGACTCGGAAAGATCAAAAGGCTGGCTTGCATTCATTAAAATGTAGCACAGCCTAGGCATGCTTTCGTGGAAGGTCTCCCTTTGCATGTAATTAATGTGGCATATACGGAAGGCGAGTTTTTTTATATTATATTGATAATACAGTGCGGGGAGGGGGGAGAGAACAAAAGAGACAGCTCTTTTTACCCGGGGATGACGTCAGTTTGATTTTACTGACAACTATTGATGTATGTGGAGCAATTGCAAGTAGCTCCCCTCCCCCGCCTCTGCTGGCACTTTGCAGGAGAAACAATTATGTTAACTGTCCAAAACATTCGTCCTTGCAGATCTTTGGAGCTTAAGCACTTAACTTACAAGTCCTAGTCACTTTGCAAGGGGTCTGAAATGGTTATTTCCTGTATGATCTTTATTAGGGTGGAAAACAAGCAGCAGGGGGAGGGAACGGGAACAGCTAATAGGCACAAAGCAGAGAAGGCTTCAACCTAGGAATGTTGTTCATTACAGCAGCCTGGGAGAGGACACAGTGAGAGAAAATAGTCCCTGCCTCCCAGCTTCCACAAAGTGGCCCCTTTTTGGCTGCAAAGGAAAAGAGTGCCTTTGAGGAACACGGTCTTTGCAACGAGGCTCAGCTTTGAACTGCGGGCGATGGAAAATAGTTGGGCATTGAATCCTTCAGCTGGTCTAAAAAGTCTGGCGTATGTAAGTTAATGGTGCAAGGATCCACTGATCCTGTGACTGCGTGTGATTCTGCCTCAGTCACTCTCTGGGCTGCAGTAGAAAAATAGATTGAACTAGCGGAACAGTCCGGCTGCGTGTAAAATGCGGACTGGATGTCTTTGGCATGTAGAACACAAGCAGGAACGGAGGGCTTGCCCTCCCTGGGCAAAAGAAGAAGAGGAGGAGAGATTGCGGTAACTCCCTCGTCCTCTCTCTGACATTAAAGGCTGGAGATTTAGATAAAGGCTTAGTTTAACAATGTTAAAAAACAACAACAACGCCTCCAACTAGATCAAAATCTGTGAAGTTGTGCAAATTTACATCGTGTTCAAAGGAGGAGCGAACCTTTTCCCCCTTTAGCCAATCTTCCAGCAATTTCCAGGTTTTATTGGGGGTGCATTCAGTCTGGTCGAGGAAAATTATCTAACAGCCGTGTCCTTTCGGTTCCTCCCCTCAAATAACAAGCAGCCTTGCCAAAAGTTGCTAAAACAGGGAGTGTGTATCTCTCTTTCTGTAGACTGGAGCAGACAGAAGAGCTGTCAAGTGATGCAAAGATTTTAGCAGATTAGCTGTCTAGCGTTTAACTGGTTTAATCGATTAATTAACCAGCTATACTTACATATGCAAACATTTATTCATTCAACAATTTATAAAACTTCAATAAGGCTACTTGTTGAGGATCCTTAATGAAGTTTAAGTTAACATCTATAAATCAAATTCTACTACATATTATTTAAAGTTGATATATTTTTTGTGTGCAAGTAAATGTGTTTCCTTTGTTTATTAGAAGTACGGTACCTTTGGGAACTGCAATGGAGTCTTGTACAACTCGGATTTTACTGGCTATCTGGTATGTTTTTACACTGTAATCCTATACATGTCTACTCAAAGGGAAGTGAGTACAGGATTGCAGCTTTAATCTGTGATTAATCAGTGCAATTAATCAATTAAAGTTGACTGATCAATTTAATTTTTTAAAATCCTTTAAAAAATCTGGGTGCAGATCTTCAAATCTGCCTGTGTGCTCTGTGCTCACACATATGCTCCTAGCAGATTACTAGCTTTGACAGTGCTAATAGACTATTGGGAGGGGAGACGGGATTCCGTACCTCACTATTCCCAAACAGGTAATTGGTGCTGTCAAAGTTTACAGTTATGGGGTTGTGTGGGCAGACCCAATCCAGCAGAGATCGCTGCCCCATCGCATCTACCAATGGAATTCTGTTGGTAGGACTTCCATTCCTATGGACAGTCCATTGCTACAGCCAGTATTTCCAGTTCTCATAGGCTTTGGTCCTAAACACACTTATTCAGAAAAAAGTTCCACTGGAATCAATGGGATTTACTGCCAGATAAATATATCTAGGGTACAGTTGTCATCTTTTAGATTAGACTACTGTAATGCATTATATGTTCTATTGCTTTTGAAAACTGCTCAAAAACTAGAGTTAGTTCAAAATACAGCTGCTAGACTGCTAATAGGTGCAATTCAAGGGGGCAGCAGGAAGCCTACCTAGTTACAGTAATACCTTGGATTGCAAGCATAATTCGTTCCGGAACCGTGCTTGTAATCCAAAACACTCTTATATCAAAGTGAGTCTCTGGTGGGCGTGAGCAGGGCTGATTTCGGCCCGCTACGCCCACTCGAGGCGAGAGGTTACATCCCTACGTATTGCAAGACGTCACTTGTTTATCAAGTCAAAATTTATTTTAAAAAAATTGCTTGTCTTGCAAAACGCTCTCAGACCAAGTTACTTGCAATCCAAGGTATTACTGTATTTTAAAGGGTAGGCCAAGCCTACCTATATTTCCTTGGGTTCTCAGTATTTAACCTTTCACTTGTGTTTGATTTTTAACATGATGATGATGATGATGCCATCGGGAGCATTGCTGAGTAGAATTTACAGCGGAGAAGCCCAGTTAATCACTTTGGCTTTACATTAAACTATGCAGTTGTGCATCCAAAACTCTCCTTGCTTGTAAAGCCCTCAGACTAGGGTAGCCATGTATACTAATTTACAGTAGCCCTCTTAGTTGAAGGCTGTCAAACGAAAGGCCTCTTATTTCAAGGGGTCCTGTCTTTGAACGGCTGTGCATTCCAAGTCTGATTTAAAGACAAAGGACCATAAAAAGAGAGAGCAGAGTCTTTGAAGCTGCCCATCAGCAGCACCTGAGCAGAAACAGTCCTGGTCACAGTCTTCCTCGTGTATTGCATTTTTCATTTAAAAGATAGTAATTATTTCTAAATGTGTCTCTATACACATACTGTACATGAGCATATGCACCTTTTATGAAAATGTGTCCACTTTTGTCCTCTTTTTTGGTGATTCCCACCTTAGAAGATAGGCTAGAAAAAGAAAGACCTGTTTTACAGATGGAGTACACTAGTGAAATTTAATTTTTCAAATATTTTTATTTTCCATTAATTTAACATTTTAGCTAAATAGCTGTACTGATACAGGATTGACCCCAATGTGTAAAAAATAGCTTGTGTGTTTTTCAGGGCAGACTAAAACCTGTATTTGTTCTGATGTGATTGTACATGGCTTTCACATGGTAACATTTGTTTCTTGCCATTGTGACTTACAATGATCCTAAAGCTAAAATGGACTATGACCTATAATATATATTTCTCTAGCATTGGACACTTATCTTCACATGAAACTGCTTCTTCTACATGATCTGACAATTAAATGTCTTACCCAGTTTTCTGCTCTTTTTACCATTGAACAGCCTGGAGCTCCTTGAGTCATAAGCAGCAGCAATGCAGGTAAGGTCATTCACAGCCAATTATTTCAGAGAGTCCATGTGACCTATATTTGTGTACAACAGACTCAAAGAGTCATGCACCATTTAAACCAGTGTCTTTAACAAATGCTTCCTGCCCTCATCCATGCTTGTGTATTCTGGTCTGTATTTTGAATGCTGGAGGTGAAACTTCTGCCATAATCACACCTTCTTGCACAGGACGTGCCTATTAACTTTTTATATAACACTTCTGATTATCATATAATCTTCATTTTTTCTTATTTCCACAACAATCCTGATCAGCCTAGTCTGTTAGTCTATCTATAAATGCCATTTCAAGAACTTTCAAATGCCATTCCTTCGTTGCTGATACAGATACTGATTTCCAACCATGGACTATCTTTGCTTCCACCAAATGACTAAGAATTACAATCTTCCTTGTCTCATCCAGTGAAGATGGCAGCACATTTAAAATAATAATTATTAAAGCATTTATATTAAGGCATTATTATGACCTTTTAAATCGTAAATCTAAGGTGGATAATGAGAATTTTTTCGCAAATCCCGCGAAAACAAATTAAAGAGGAACTTGCAATACTCCCCACTTTGGATGAAGTAAAAAAAGCCATTAATCAAATGAAGAACAACAAAGCTAGTGGACCAGATGGGATTCCTGCTGAAATCTTTAAAGAAGGGGCCCCCGAACTTGTACAACATCTTCATAAACTCATCGAAAAAATCTGGATAAGAGAAGAGATCCCAGAAGACTTCAGGGATGCCATAATTATCACCCTCTTTAAGAAGGGTGATAGAACAGACTGTGGAAACTATCGGGGCATTTCTCTCTTAGCAACCGCAGGTAAAATATTTGCTAGGATTCTCGCAAATCGTCTTCTATCTATTTCAGAAGAAATCCTCCCTGAAACTCAATATGGTTTCCGCCCCTCTAGAGGGACAGTAGACATGATTTTTACTGCACGTCAGCTCCAAGAAAAATGCCGGGAGCAAAATCAACCCCTTTATATGGCATTTATCGATTTGGCTAAGGCCTTTGATACTGTAGACCGTACAGCTCTCTGGACTATCCTTATGAAAATTGGATGCCCCAATAAATTTGTGAATATCTTGCGACTTCTCCATGACAACATGACGGCAACGGTTTTGGACAACAACGGCTCTCATGGTGCTCCATTTAAAGTGGGATCAGGTGTTAAACAGGGATGTGTTATCGCCCCAACATTATTTGCCATTTTCATCGCCATGGTTTTACATCTTGTCAAGGGGAAACTTCCCACCGGGGTGGGAATTATATATCGAACAGATGGAAAGCTTTTTAATCTCAGCAGGCTGAAAGCAAAAAGTAAGGTAATTACAACCTCCGTTGTGGAACTTCAGTATGCTGATGATAATGTGGTCTCCGCACATTCAGAGGATGATCTCCAAACTATCCTAAACGCTTTTGCAGAAGCATACGAAAAACTTGGTCTCTCACATAACATCAAAAAAACCAAAGTGCTTCATCAGCAAGTGCAAGCCAATCCTTTGGTGATGCCATCTATCCAGCTTGGCGGAACAATACTGGAAAATGTCGATCATTTTCTCTATCTTGGCAGCTATCTTTCTGTTACAGCTAACATCGACAGTGAAATCCAGCATCGTCTGAGCTCCGCAAGTGCCGCATTTTCTCGAATGAAACATAGAGTGTTCGAGGATCGGGATATCTGTAAGAAGACCAAAACACTGGTTTATGAAGCCATTGTATTACCAACTTTATTGTATGCCTGCGAAACATGGACTATCTATAAACGTCACTTCCACCTCCTTGAAAGGTTTCATCAACGTTGCCTCCGGAAAATCCTGCAAATTACTTGGGAAGATAGGCGAACAAATGTCAGTGTACTGGAAGAAGCAAAGACTACTAGCATTGAAAAAATGATCCTTCAACGCCAACTTCAGTGGACCGGTCATGTTGTTCGAATGCCTGACTGCCGTCTCCCAAAGCAGTTACTTTACTCCCAACTCAAGGATGGAAAGCGGAATATCGGTGGTCAATATAAGAGGTTTAAAGATGTTCATAAGGCTAATCTAAAAAAATGCAATATAAACATCGAAAACTGGGAAGCTCTGGCCCATGAACGATCTAAATGGAGGTTGGCCTTTCACAAAGGTTCCATGGACTTTGAAGAAGCCCGAGTGCAAGGTGAAAGGGAGAAATGTGCTAAGCGAAAAGCACGTCAAATGAATCCTTTACAGGACCATCTTCTATCTGGTAACCTGTGTCCTCACTGTGGGAAGCTGTGTGGATCTAGAATTGGCCTCCACAGTCACTTACGGACCCATCGCTAGAGTCTACACAATCTTCTTTAGAATTTCCTCCTTTTATCCCGGAAGACAATCTTACTCGGTCACGAGTGATCGCCTGATGATGATGATGATTTAGAGCGAACGAAATTAAATTATTAAAACATCCATATTTAAATTTGCACCAGTCATCTGAAGGATTGTTTATATCACATTCTGCCAGTACCACTGACTCTAGGATAAGACCACCGTATGTGGTACAAATTTGCTCCAAATATTTCCAGCATCTAAATATATTGACATTAAATAGTCCTTATGGTGTCTTATACCATCTAACCATTAATATATAGTGACCTTGTCTCCTTCAAAGAAGTACAGAGTGAAAATTGTCTGTCTTATAGATACTTGCCCACACTCTCCATAGCTGATGTTCCCAAATCTATCTCCCAAAAGGAGATGGATTTACTTGGGAAAGGTTTTAATGTTCCTCTATGTTTATCTTGGTCTTAAGAAGTACCTGAAAGCACACCATGGACCACAGTTTAAGGATCAATGTTTGAAGGTAATGGCAACATTCCCATTGAGCTCAAATTATTGATAACATTGTCCTACCTATTAATATATTTGGTATCTTTAGGGAGACCTTTCATGTCAGGGCTGAAGACCTAACCACCATGAGAGAGGGAGAAAGGCAAGGAGGAGGACAGGCGTCTTTCCCCCTGCCCCCAGCCCACTCACTCTAATGAGAAGCTCTCCTAATGAGAAGGAAACCATAAAGAGAGCCAGTGTGATGTAGTGGTGAGCATGCTGGACTAGGACTCTGAAGATCCTGGACCTGGTTCTAGACCCTACTTGGCCATGAAGCTCACTGGGTGCCTTTGGGCCAGTCACTGACTCTCAGCCTAATCTACCTCCCAGGGTTGTTGTGAGGATAAAATGGAAAGGAGGATGATAATGTAAGCCACCTTGGGTTCCTTGGAGGAAAAAAGGCAGGATATAAATGTAATCTATATATATAAAAGTGAGAGCCCTGACTCACTGATTCATCAATTTATCTTTTATTTCCCATTAAGCCAGAAAGCTAAAATTTGGCATGGTTGTTGCTTATGGATCACTAATAAAAACTATGTTGTGTGAACTTATTTTCACAACGTAGGTATTTTTTGTATTTTTGGACCCAGCGCTTTGCCTTCAGCCCCACCCACAACTGGAATGCAACCGAAATTGAATTCAGCCCTCTGGCTGAAAGAGGGTCCCCCGCTCCATCTGATGCGGCAGTTGCACCCCTACCTTCCTAATCATCTGCTCCTATCAGTGGTTCATGCCTTGGTCTCCTCTCACCTAGACTACTGTAATGCACTCTACATGGGGTTACCCTGGAAGATGGTTCAGAAGTTGCAGCTGGTACAGAATGCAGCAGCTCGCCTGGTTAAAGGCTGCCGCCGGCGTGATCATACCACTCCAGTGCTCAAAGAGTTGCACTAGCTACCAGTTTTTTGCCGAGCCGAATTCAAGGTGTTGGCGTTGACCTTTAAAACCCTGTACGGCTCCGGTCCAGTATATCTCAAGGAGCGCCTCCAGCAACATCAAGTAGGCCGCTCAACAAGATCTGCCACGGACGGCCTTCTCCCTGTCCCATCAGCCAGAGAAACCAGGCTGGTGGGGACTAGGAGGAGGGCCTTTTCTGTGGCAGCCCCCAGTTTATAGAACTCTCTCCCCAGTGACCTCCGCCATGCCCCTTCCTTGATTAACTTCCACCGGGCATTAAAAACGTGGCTTTTCAGGTGGGAATATGGGGTGGGTTAGGATTTTTAAGTTTTGTACTGTTTTTAATTGTGTTTTATACTGTGTGTGTGTGTGTGTGTGTGTGTGTGTTTTCCCCCCTCTTGTGTGTTATTATTTATTTATTTATTTATTTATTATATTTATTAATCGCCCATCTGGCCACCCTGCCACCCTGGGCGATGTACAATTAAAATACAATAAAACAATACAATAAAATATAATAATTAAAACAATATAAAAAATTCTTTTAAAAACCTAACCCACCCCATATTCCCGCCTGAACAGCCATGTTTTTAATGCACGGCGGAAGCTCATCACGGAGGGGGCATGGCGAAGGTCACTAGGGAGGGAGTTCCATAATGTGGGGGCCGCCACAGAGAAGGCCCTCTTCCTAGTCCCCACCAGCCTGGCTGCTCTGGCTGATGGGATAAGGAGAAGGCCGTCCGTGGCAGACCTTGTTGAGCGGCCTACTTGATGTTGCCGGAGGCGCTCCTTGAGATAAACTGGGCCGGAGCCGTGTAGGGTTTTAAAGGTCAAAACCAACACCTTGAATTCGGCTCGGCAAGCAACTGGTAGCCAGTGCAACTCACGCCGGCAGCTGCCCTTAATCAGGCGAGCAGCCGCGTTCTGTACCAGCTGAAGCTTCCGAACCATCTTCAAGGGTAACCCCACGTAGAGTGCATTATAGTAGTCTAGGTGAGAGGAGACCAAGGCATGAGCCACTGATGGGACCAGGTGATTAGGAAGGTAGGGGCGCAGCTGCCGTATCAGATGGGAGTTGATACAGCGCCGCCCGGCTCACAGCTGCCACCTGAGCCTCCATGGACAGCTGGGAGTCTAGAATGACCCCCAGGCTGCGGACCTGGTCCTTCAGGGGTAGATGTACCCCATTCAGCACCAGGTCAGCATCCCCTAACCTTCCCTTGTCCCCCACCAGAAGTACCTCGGTTTTGTCGGGGTTCAGTTTCAGCATGTTCCTTCCCATCCAGCCAGCCACTGACTCCAGGCACTTGGACAGGGTCTCAACGGCCAACCTCGGTGAGGACTTGAAACAGAGGTAGAGCTGCGTGTCATCCGCATACTGATGACACTGCACCCCAGACCTCCTGATGATAGCTCCCAGCGGCTTGAGGTAGATGTTGAATAACATTGGGGAGAGGATGGAACCCTGCGGCACTCCACAAGTGAGCAGCCGAGGGTCCGAAGCCTCCTCCCAGAGAACCACTCTCTGGTATCTTCCAGAGAGGAAGGACCGGAACCACTGCAATACAGTGCCTCCCAAGCCCAACCCCTCCAGACGGTCCAGGAGGATACCGTGGTCAACGGTATCAAAAGCCGCCGAGAGATTGAGGAGGACTAGAAAAGAGCATTCGCCCCTATCCAAAGCCCTCCTCATATCATCCACCAAGGCGACCAAGGCCGTCTCCGTCCCATATTGGACTGTACATCGCTCAGAGTGGCCGGATGTCTGGCCAGATGGGCGATTCATAAAATAAATAAATAAATAAATCAGTAGTGTTGAACCCTTTTCAGCCTGAGGGGTGAATTCAGTTTCAGAGAAGTTCTTGGGGCTGTCAACTGGTGGGCGGGACCAAAGACAAAAGGGTGTGTACAAGCAGTCTCCTGGGACACCTCTTCCATAATGGGCATTTCGCCCTGGCTGGTTCTCTGAAGAGCCATGATGGCTGCTTTCAGAGCGAATCAGATGGCAGGTGCCTGCTCTGGCGAGCCCTGTGAAGCAGACGGGACCCCTCCTCCAAAGCCCACACCCTCAATGTGTACTTCACGCTCACCAAGTGCCACCTTGTATGGGTCACTTCAGACTTTAAGCTGTCTTCTTAAGCTGTGTTAGCCGATGATATGTCTTAGGTCTTATATGTAGCTGTTCACCCACATTTGTTTGTCTTTATTAAGTTTGTTTTATTTGATTACTTGAAGTAGGGTGCCCCTCCGTTAATTCCCTTCTTACTTTCTTGTCCACCAGTCAGACTCTGGACACTTAGAACTTTGAATAAAAATGTTGATTTATTGTTCTAACAAAGTCTCAAAACTGATATTCAACTCCGGCACAGATAACTTGGATTTTCAACAGTCTTGTTCCTTGCTTAGATTCAGGTTAAAAGGCAGGCAGATGTTATACAGTGCTCTTTGTATCAACTGGGCTTGGTTACTTGAAGTTACAGTATCAGACCAGTGAACTTAACTGTCCCTCTCACTAGTTCAGAGCTTCACCTTCTTCCTCAGACAGAAGGTCCTTCACTCCCTAAGCGGAAACTCCTGTGAACTGTTCTCTACTAACACCTTCACGTTTGCTTTCTCACAACTTAGTCACTAGATTTCCTGTCTGAACTCTTTTCTTCAGTACCACCTTTCCCTACCTACTCTACTAACCTTCCACTCCCTGTCTCACTCCAACCCACTCTCTCCTCAACTGACAACCAACTCCCCTTAACTGCCAACTCCCTGGGGTTCTATGCTCTCTGCTTCAACCAATCGGAGCCGCTGGAATGTCCAGGCTGACCCCTCTCCGGGCTTCTGCCTGTCACTCCGCCACACCCTGCTAGCCGTTCTCTCATTGCAGCCTTTCTCATAGTGGGAGAGTAGGCCAGTAGGGCTCTCCAGAGCACCCACTGTGTGCTGCTGGGTGGGCAACAGCTCTGTAGAGCCCCCGCTGGCCCCATTCTCCCACTGCAGGAGAGCAGCTGGCAGGGCTCTTTGGAGCATCCAGTGCCCTCCAGAACACCCAGTGCTGGGGGCCCTCTTACTGAGGAAGGGGAGAGCATGAATTTAGTTGACTGAGTTGTTAGTTTAATCAGTAAAAAACCTTTTAATTGATTAAACAGGATTAATCAGGTGGCCAGTTTTTAACAACTTTAAAACTTTTTAAAATACCTTACAAAACTCATGGATGCTGCCTGAGGCGAGGGATTCACCCTGCCTCATGGGTGGGTCAGCCCCGATTTCAACCTTTTGTAATGGGGGGAAAGCTGCAAAAGCCTGGAAACTATCAAATGATTGGCAGATGGGGGAAAGGGGTGGGGCCATGGAAGGGGGTGTGGCCCTCTGAGGAACTCTGGTGGGCCAGGTTTGGCACACGGGCCTGAGGTTCAATAGCGCTGGTCTAAAATCTTGGTGAGCCACTACCAGTCAAGGCAGAGAGGAATAGATCAGTACTCAGTATAAGGTACTTCATATGGTATATATTCAACTGGGATGCAGGACTGCGAATGTTTATTAAGCCATACCATGTTATTTTATCACTGGGCATGATCCATCCATGATGATGTCACAGTCAATTCCTTCACTCTCCAGGGCTACCTTGGACATCAGGCAATCCTCTTCACATCACTGTTTTCCTAAAATGTTGGCAGCTTGTCAGTTCTGGCGTAAGTACTGTGGCTTTGCATATCTCAGCCTTTGCTGCAACTCTACAGAGACATAAATAACTTCAAAGAAACAGGCTGTTGTACTAGCAGCCAAATTGTTAAGCATTGTCAATGCTTGCTTTTTCATCATATTGATTTACACTGTGCGATGTGAATTTCCTTATTTAAATTTCCTCTTCAGATGTCATATTGGGTTAATTGCAAAACAATTGGATATATTCAGAACTCTAGGACTGTAACATCCATTGATTCCTGGAATGATGTACGTACATGCAATCGTGGGGTTGTGATTCTTGGGATGAGTAAATCCCTGGCTCTGAATAAAATTTTAAGGTGCCCATAGGTGAGCTTTAACACACATGTCAGTTTGGATTGGTAGTGTAATTCTTTATAGGCCTGGAACATGATTGGTTGTTAAAAGGCTCTCTTTGTACCTGAGCTGTTTTAGAAAAAGCATAGCTTTATATTGAGCTAGCGTCATGCTGTTAAGAATCAGTACCAATGTAAACATTGAGAATGATGGCTTTATGTTGGCCGTTATGTCATGCAGTATTTCACAGTTGTTGAAATCCTTTCATTTTTATCCAGGTTGCTTTGGCTTTGTCAGTCTACCAGCTAAGAATGAAAGATGTGCAGTACTCAAAATGAAATGAAACTACTATTTCAAATACAGAAGTGATAGCACTTTTCTCTGTGTGTCTATGTGTGTGCTGATGTGTGCAAAAAACCCCACACAAAAACCTAGCAATACCACCGATTAATTCCTGTTAATGCAATATAGAAGTTATATGCTATGCTAATAGATAATTTGAATGTGTCCCAGTATATATCAGAGGTGATAAATTACAAAGACTGGGGAACAAGGAAAACCATGGAGTTAAACTTTAGCTGTTAAAGGATGGGTAAGTAGTCACTGGGAAAATGTTGAACATGTAATGAAATGAGATAGTAAGGAACATTGTACACCTTTACAGTATCCATCTTTGTTTAAGATATCCCCCTTGTGAACTTTAAAGCTTATCTGTGCATAAATTTAAAAACATCCTTAACCTGTGCTTCTTTCCTTCTCTCTCTCTTTCTTTTTGCAAAGCAGAATACCACCATTTGCAAAATTTGAAATCATGTCCTGAGATCTTCTTCGGAGGCCCTTCTCAGAGTGCCCCCTCCAAAAGAGGCTAGAAGGGTGGCTACTAGGGGAAGGGCCTTCTCAGTTGTGGCACCCCATCTATGGAATCAACTCCCCAAGGAGGTCCGCCTGGCGTCTACCCTCTATTATTTTAGGCGCCAGGTGAAGACCTTTTTATTTACCCAATATTTTAATGGATGATTTTATTCCTTTTATTCTTTTCATTATCGCCACTGTACCTCAGGAATGAATTTATTTGGCTGCTTGTTTTTACTTTGGTGTATTTTAATATGTTTATGTTTTTGCTGTTTTTATTGGTTTCTTGGTATTGTTTTTGTAAACCGCCCAGGGAGCCTTTTGGCTGATGGGCGGTAAATAAATGTTTTAAATAAATAAAATAAATAAATAAATAGTAAATAATGTCCAGTAGTTTGCAGTAAATATTTCCCTAATCATCTAATGCAAAATGGAGGAATGTCATTTATACACAATTAAAGCTGCAATGCTATATGCATTTATCTGGGAATAAGTCTCATCAGTGTGTGTTACTTCTGAGTATGCATAAAAGGATTGCGCTGTAAATGCACCTTTGTTCCCATAGCTACCCATGACTACGGTATGACTTGGAGCCAGGGCCGGTACTACCATTAGGCCAACTAGGCAGCTGCCTAGGGCGCAGGGCTAAAGGGGGCACCAGAAATGGGGAGGGAGGGCTCAAGTGGGAAGGGGGGGCGCTAAATATCTGCCTAGGGCACCAAACTGCCTTGCACTGGCCCTGCTTGGAGCCGCAACATTTAGTTGACTGAGTTGTTAGCTTAATCAGTAAAAACCTTTTAATTGATTAAACAGGATTAATCAGGTGGCCAGTTTTTAACAACTTTAAAACTTTTTAAAATACCTTACAAAACTCATGGATGTCAAGCACCATCTTAGAAGACACATTCCTCTTTCTTTCCCAGGCAGGACAGAATGACTCTTCTAAGACAAGCCTGATGTAACAATTGCAATGTCATCTAGAAACAATGTAGAGTTCCCCCCCCCCCCTTTGGAACGATCATTTAATCATATACAAATTTATGTATATTTGAATCAATTACTTGATTAACCAATTAAAAATCGTTTGATAAATCACTAAGATTTATCCCTTTGCTTTAATTAAAAAAAAAGAAAAGAGGGCTACAGTTTGACCTGTTTTCATAACTTTGCTATAGTTGTTAGGTATAAGAACGCAACCACAACAAATGCTCCTTGAGCCAAACTAGACATGTTGTTGGAGAGACATTCATGCATCTCTTATGGGTTGGATCCAGCAAAAGCCTCCCATCCATGGGAGGCTTTTGATTTAGGGGAACTTTTCCACTGGCTGGATGGGGAGGAGATATTTACTGATTCCCTCTCTTCCCCTGCAGTCCCCTATGTCCCTCCAAAATCTGTTTCAGACGGTTGGGAGAAGTGGCATTGGGAGTTGCAAAAGGAGAGGGAAATTCCCAATGTTGATAAAGACTTATCGAGCATACACCCATGTTCCCATAGTTCTTCCAAAAACCTCCATCTCAATAAAAAGGTTTATAAGTCTCCATGTAGTATCCCTACTTAGTATTTTATTAAAAATGTGGTGTTCCTCCTTTCAAAGAGTCTGGTCTCTGATGTGAACACTCATAGATCACACACTTTGAAAGGAGGGACATCAAACTTTTAATAAAATAACCAGTTAGACATACTACATGGAGCCTGGGAGATTAGGGATTATGAGGAAAGGGGTTAATGGACAATGAAGTATTTAAAAGTGCACATCCAAAGGAAAGAGACGATCAGATAACCAAGAGCAAAAACTCAAGCAAAGTAAATACACTTTAGTGACAAAATGAAAAAGGAAATGTAAGTGAAAATACTTTTTTTTTTCTTTTAAGAGAACAAGCATGCCTACAGTGTGAATTTAAACCATTTTTATCCTGTTTAATTCTCATGGCTCCCAACCACGGTACCCTGGGAACAGCAGCTTATTTGTTTGTTTAGTGGGATTGTATGTCACCTTTCTGCAATAAATGTCATTTACGGGGGGGGGGGTTTAACATTTCATTAAAACATCTAATAATTGTAAAAAACTAAAACAACGAGTGTAATAAAAAGCACACAGAATTGCAAATATGAGTCAGTTAAATAATACCAAAGGATAGTAAACCAAACCAATAAGCCAAACTAAGCAAGCAAGCAGCAGAACACCAAAGTGAAACAACACAGTAAATTAATTCACTTAACCCCCAAACACTTGTATAACAGGATAGATGTTGCCTGGCACATAAAAGATAAGAAGGAAGACACCAGATAGATATTCCTTGGGAGGTGGTTCCATATAGTCAGGGCACAATCACAGAAAAGGTCTTTCCAGTTGCCACCCACCTCACCTCTGCAGGTAGGGGCACCCAGAGAAGGTCCACTGAGCCGTTGGGAGCAGGTAGCCCTTCTAGTTTTATAATGGAGCTGGGGATTTCTAATACAGAATTCTTAACACTCTTGTGAAACAATTTCCATGGTTATTTGGAGGAATTTTAACAATTCAGCTATCTTCAAACTGACTAAATGGGTGGTATAGATGTGCTGAATGTTAAGTAGAGGTACAGAATTCACCATAGGCATAAGCTAGCCAAAATTAAAGACCCATTAAATTCAATGGGCGAGAGGGAGAGGTAATGGGAAAACAGAATTGAGCTTATACATACATACAAATACTTTTGTCTTGCAGCAATATTTTTCAGGAAACTTGGAGAAATCAAGCTGAAGCAGTTCCCATGGTGAAACATGGATTTAGATACATCCCTCCACCCCTGCACCCCTCAGCATCTTTTAAGTTGAACAATCAACACTTACTCCTCAGATCACCACACATCTCCTTGACCTCTGGTGTATTGCAGTGTGAACATTGGTGTTGTATTTTCACAAGATAAACTGTTCTTCCACAGTTTCTCCTGTGTAATAAGGATGAAACAGGCGTTTCATTAACATAAGACAGTCACCTACCCCTTCCCCACTTCATATAAGCACACATTTTTATGGTAATAATAATTTCACACATTTTTATCACATCTCTCATCCCAAAGGATCCCGAATCATTTTGCAAGCTATTTACAGGAATCACTTTATCCACCAGTGAAATGAGACCAACTCTGTGGGACAACATGCAGTCTGTTTAGCAGCAGCACAACAGTGCAACACAGGAAGTAAAGATTGGTCTGTCCAGTTGGAGAGCAGAAGAGAAGATCACAGGAGAACTAATGCAAAGCCATTCTTTAGACTTCATCCCCACCTTCTGAAGGCTGCTAAATAAATGAATGGGAAAGATGAAAATATAGGTAGAGGCAAAGCACAGGGCACATTTCAAAATGATGGTGTATTTTGAACTTGAGTTCTGGTATGTTTTTTTTTTTTTTTTAAAGGTGCTCATGCAGGCATAAGAAACACCTCCATGCTTGCTCACAACAACTGGTGTGTCCAGGGCAGTGAACAGTGGAGGGGCAGGAGAGCAGAGGGAGCAGTGATGAGCATCACTTCAGATGTGAAAGCCACATACACCTAAAGCTATGGGACTGAAGCACGAGGGCACATCCACACCTTTGGCAAAATGTGCTTCTAATGCAGGTCTTTCCAACTAAACAGAATTTCCCCATTAAGAGAAAAATGGGGCTGATGGCTGACGATGATGGCGGCTGACATGGGCTGATGGCTAAAGGAAAGGATGATGATGTCATCTGGATGCCCCATGAAATTACCATGATGAACTGTGCACAATGCATATTAGAAGGTTTGTCTGGAAGCAACCCTACTTCAAAATGTAGTAAGTCCTGCTCTGTTTGGGACCCCTCCTGCTGATTCGGCTGTGTGGGGCCCTGGACCTCTGTCCCCAAGTCCTGCCCCGATGACACCACTAACACACAGAGAGAGACAGAGCGCGCGCATGAGTGAGCACACAGGGAGAGTCCCCCCTCTCCACACATGCAAGTAAATGGAGTGAAGTTACTGACTTGCATGAGAGGGGGGAATCTGCGCCCCTGAATAAGGGCTAGTATAGGGCGAGATGCCACCCCCACCAAGGAGCCTGTTGCTGGCAGGGGTGGGCTGTCCCCTCAGCTGCTTTTTGGAGGTGCAACTTCCCCCCATTTATGCAAGTCAATGGAGACATGGCATAGCAGGAATGGCTGCGTGTGTGTTTTCCCTCTGTGTCACTGATGAGGTCAGGGTGCTTCCAGATGGAGGGCTCCTAGTATTAATGATTTGAAGGCATTGTGCAGCCATTCCACCTTTTCCATCTTAACTGATTGTTTTCCGGTAAGAAAAAATGACTGAAGAAGTGATTGGAAAACATGGGAGGGCTACAAACTGAAGATGAGCCTGCATAAAATTATGTGAATGAGGCAGTACAATTGCACAATAAAAGCCTCGCCTTAAATCCAATGTTACATGAGCGGATGTCTGCTTGCATGATAGGACTTCCCCCCTTCACGTGCCTCCTGAATCTGCTCAAGAGTTTTCTCAACCCTCTGGTGCAGATTTGGGGAGGGGTATGCTGGGGACTGCAGCGGGGAGGGGGTGAGCCTTCCACCTGCAAGTCTCCATTCTGCTGGTGGATGGTCAAGATTGGATACAATCCCTCATCTGGAAGCACCACATGGTTAGGAGAACAGAAGTGTTACATCTGTACAAGGCATCTATATGCAAAGTCCACAGTCACAGTTAAACAATGCAATTCTGAATTTGTCAAAACACAAAACAGAGTTTATACAAGTGATACGGAAGTGTTGACTCCCAAAATTTGTTGATTCATTCCTACCATAGAAGTGCTAATCTTCACTGCAGTTTCTTGAACTTTTTTTTAACCAAAGATGTACATTGCATTAAACAGCCACCAGTTTTACTATGACACGAAGAAACAATCACATCAGCATCTCCCTGCCTAATCTTAAATGTGAATTTTCCCATGTAGTATTTATCAAGTCACAGTTATGATCATTCTGTAACTGAGGGGATATCTTGCATTTAAATATTGATGTTTGTGTTATTAGAATATTTGATTACTTGTCCAGGAGCATTGTAAAATTAAATGCAGCATGTCATTAATGGAATACAGAAAAGTGTTTTTATGGGGGGGAACCCTTTTAGTGTGTGCTTCTGATTCATGCCTTTCTCCCTATGTGACTCTTAGTGATTATTTGATAGTTCCAGTTTTGTACCTTTTTCTCTAAGCTTTTTAGATGTAAGATTCCAGAACATATTGTTAGTGACATATGAACGTTATTTTCTCTCTCTGGTACAAATATGTTGTTGTTTTTGTGTAGCGAATGGGTGGAATCCAGTGGTGTCCATCTGCCAACAGATTCCCCTTCCCCTCTGCAGCCCTCCGCATGCCCCCAAAATCTGTTATGGAGGTTTGCCAGGAGGAGCAAGAGGGGAAGTCATGGATGTCACCCATTTTTATTTGCCAGCTGCACCAAGAAGTCAAACATGAGAAAACAGATTTAACTAAAATAATTATCCCTAGCTATTCCTCATCTCCTCAGGACATGTCTATGTAGCAATCTCCCATTTCTTCTGGGGCAAATTTTGGCATACAGATACGAGCCCCGAAAGCTGAGTTGTCAGAAAGGGGTAAGATGTAGTCCAATATTTTTGCCTCTGTCGTCGTTTTCCCCTTGTCAAGGGTGCAGAACCTCTTTCAGCCTGAAGGCCAAATTCCATTTCAGACAAGCCCTTGGGGAGCACAGTCCAGTGGTGGACATGGCCAAAGGCAAAAGGGGTGAGGCCAACAATACCAGCATTTTTTAGCTTACTACCAATAACTAAGCCAGTGTGGTGTAGTGGTTAGGGTGTTGGACTGGGACTTGGGAGATCCGGGTTCTAGTCCCCACTCGGTCATGAAGCTCACTGGGTGACTTGGGGACAGTCACTGACTCTCAGCCTACCTACCTTGCAGGGTTGTTGTGAGGATGCAATGCGGAGGAGGAGGATCATGTAAGCCACCTTAAGTTCCTTGCAGGAAAAAAAGCAGGATATAAATGTAATAATAAATAATAAAAAAATAAGCCTTAGGAGAGGCATTTCAATCTTTTCAAATGGGGGGAAACAGCACAAAAGCCAGAAAACTGTCAAACACTCAGTAAGTCTTTCCCTTGTGAGCTGTGTAATCCATGGAGAACCAACAATTTTACACATCTGCTATGTAGATAGAGAATCAAGGTGTGCTCTGCCATGGACACTGGATGGCCTGCAGTTCTCAGGTACAGTGAATTAAAAACGGACTTGGAGTGCCCTGACAATTATGGCCAATTTTCCTCGTTGCTTTTTAAAAAAACATTTATAGTCCAATCCAATGCATATCTACTTAGAAATAAGTCCCATTGCGTTCAATGATGCTTAATTGAGGCCCCCACCTAGCAGGTCCCCCCCCCCGGACATTGCCCTAGCTGAGGCTTCACATTCCCACACTTGCAGAAATGTGAACCTCTGCAGTTGTGTAAATGCAGCTAAAAAAATTAAAAAATCAAAAAGAGCCTATTTGCACACATTTTGTGTGTAATTTTTTTAAAAAAAATTATCAGAAAGCCCCTCGAAGGTGCTGCTCAGGCACTTTGGAGGAGTTGTCAGTGTATGTCAAAACAGGGACCATGAAAGCTGGTTGTAAAGCCAACTTCCGCAATCTCAAGAGAAAAAAAGGATAAAGTGCAAAAAAGCCATGGCAAGCCAAAAACAGCTTGCAATCATGGCACAGAGACAGGTTGGTCCTGCTGCAGTGTCCCCTAAGATATCCATGGGAGGACCAAGGGGGAAGGAGGGGGAACAACCCACGGTAAGCCCAGTCGTCGGGTACACTGTGGGTTGTTTGGCCAACAGCCAACCCACTGTCGCTTATTGCCAGGGTGAGTTGGAATGACATGCAAATATGCCCAATATGTGGATGGGAGGCATTGTCCTATGGCTGGAAATTGGAAGAAGGGAAAGGAGTCCCTTCTACTAGTGTTCAAAAGTGTTGACAAGTACAGAAGGGCATTCAGAAATTGGCTTACCCTCTTATTGCCCTATGTGCTTGGAAAGCAAAAAGGAACAGGAGAAGCTGCCAATAATGAATGCTGTCCTGTACCAATTCATCACCCTCAACAGTTGCAGCTGTCTTCTTCTTAAGCACCACTTCCTCATTTATTCCAGCAACAGCTAATCTACCTGTCTAGACAAGGGAGATCAGCTGTTGCTGGAGTAAATGATGAATTATTGTTTAAGGAGATAGAACAGTATGTGCACCCTCTCTATCATGCATATAACATAATGTATGACAAAGATGCTCCACACAAAGGCCTCCATGCATGGATGTCTGATTCACATGATCACCTCCAGCAGGCTGAAGCAGAGGGAGATGAGATGTGAAGCAAGGCCATTCCACCAGCCCTGCTGAAAAGCTACTTGCTTTTTTCCTCTTCCCTCCCCATCCCTTTTTCCTTTTGTGTCATGTCATTTTATATTGTAAGCCTGGTGGATGAGACTGTCTTGTTTTTATTGATTGTTTCTAAGCTGTTCCAGGAGCCTGTGTGGTTAAGGAGCAGGATAAAAATGCTTTAAATGAATAAATCACAAATCATACCTCCATGTGCAGCACTTGCACCACATTTTTACACTATAGTCCTATTCAGGCATTCTACTTTAGGAAATGATGAATATGTGAGGTGGGGAGAGCAACAATGAGCACACTCTAACTCTGCCCACGGCCAAAGGTGTACTACCATGTGTTGTACCACTTCAGGACTTTCCTTAAAGGTTTACCCAGTCTGTTTACCCTTACAAAGCTTCCTACAAAAAGTGCAGTTGGCATATTTTCTGTTTAGTGTTGTGATCTGTGCTTAGTACTGGATAACATCTTATAATAACCTTCAACTCCTAGTCAATTTGTACAGTTCGTGTATAGTCTTTCTTTGTACATTTAGACTGCAGGCTTGTTGGTGGAAAAACATTTGTTTATTAGGTATCAGCCTGTGATGTTATTAGGTATCTGCCAATGATGTCTGAAACAATAAAGGTTCCACAGATTGGGGCTCCTGGGTGCCACTAAGATATAGATATATTCAAAAATACTGGTTCTGAGAAGAAGAAAGTCACTACCAGAAATGTGCACAAAGGACCAGTAGAAAACTTGTTTACTGCTTATGCATGAAAATAAGCTAGCTTTGCATTTTCTCAACTAGTTATGCTCAAGATGCATACAGTCACATACCATGTGCTGATGCTTTGTTTAACTGGGAGGTTAGAATTTCAGAGACATAAAGAAAACCGAATTAACAGGCTCAGCAAATGCCTCTTCATAGCATCCTTCTGTCCTTCATTGCTGCTGTAAAGTCTTCCGTCCCTGAAGGAGGACTTGTATATAAGTTACACCTACTCCATACTTGCTGTACCAATAGATAATGGCTACATTTACATCTAGGTAGCTGTAAGGCTCCCTTTTAAGCAGTGTATAGGGGCTATAGGTATCAGCAGCAGGGCTGTGTATAATTCTATCACACTGCAAAAGTATGTGTGTAGTTTTGATATCAAGCATGGAACTTGGCATTCTCTATTTTTTGGCTTGTGTTAAAAAGTTTCTAGCCCTTATGGCTGTCAAAATTCACTTGTAGTTGTATAGGTAATGCCTGATTAAATTTCAGAAACCAGAGGAAGGCAGAGCAAGATTTCTAATAATTAGGAGGTGGGGTTCTCTGCCCCTCCCATTTATTAGCAGAAGCAGAATATGCAAATATATGTAAATTTGCTCCATGTGCCTAATTTATTCAGCTTTCCTTAGAGCAAAATTTGATTATTATCCTTTTTATTTTTTTTTAGCAGAGAGCCACATTGCCTTGGATGTAACTGAGAATGTTATCAAGAGAAAATGAAGCCTGCCTCCAGCATAAACTGGATAGATACTTCAAAGAAAGACCAGCGTTGCACAGAATATATGCTGCACAAATATAAGGGGTTTATAGACCTGGAGACTCATAGGGATTGTTGTTTACCAGTTCATTTCCGATATTTGTCAGGAGAGAGAGACTGTACAGGTGGAAAGTAGCAGATTGGGACAAGTGAATGGCTGACATGGGACTTTGGGGTGATAAAATAATTCTTAGAATGAACAAACGCTTTGGAGCTGTGAACAACCCAAACTCCTGATTAAGTCTAAAGTTTCACAGTCATTGGGAAATGAAGTGTTGTGCATGAATATATGCATTATACTCTTTGATAATAATTGCTTACCTCACATGGGTGTCATGAGAATTAATTTACAAGTTAATATTTGTAAAACACTTTGAAGATAAAAAGTCCTCTATAAATATGTATTGTTGGTATTTATTGTTATTAATAAGTGACATTTATTCAGACATGTCAAAGCCACTAATCCATGCAAAGTTTGAGGCTTGAAAAATGCTGGTTTTGAGTTAACAAAGTGCAAGCAGCCAACTAAATCACTCTTTATCTTTTTTGGGTGGGGAATAGTTTGCCTCCTTCTCTACTTGGCTCTTTCTAAAATGATCAAACAGAAGTAAACAATTCATAAAGTTCTCTAGAATGAAAATTAGAATAAGAAATGTGCAGCATAATTCTACACATATTTACCTATTAAGAAGCAAGTCCCCCTGTGTTCAGTGGTGCTTTCTCCCAGGCAAGTGTGCATAGGATTATGGCTTTAATCTCTCAAGTGTCTTATTTGCTACTTACGATTTATTATTTCATTTACAATATTTGTAGACTGCCTTTAAGGGTAAAAACCCTTATGAGCACCTGCACATTAGGATATCAACTGAAAGTGTATTTGCAGACCAGGCTCCTATCAAATTAAGCTGTAGACCCAGTTTAAAATTGATGCTGGCCATAATAAAGTACAAAGCCATGTAAATGTTGTATACAGCCATGTTCTTATTTAAATGCTGTATACAAGTGCAATGTTGACTTGCCAGTGGTGTATATGAGGGCGGTGGGTAATTTCATATAGACAACACATTCCTTACTAAAAAGCATTCTCAGCACCATTTTTTAGAAAGTCCCAAGATAACTATAAAATATGCAGGCGAAAAATATCTTGTTCTGTCATACCACCGCAGTACCATGACAGAAGTATCACCATAACTGCCTGCTATGTATATATGCAGAAGAATAACAAAGAAGCACAAGCGTTCTGGTGATAAGTTCTGGATAAAGATGCACCGGCTTGGAACTCCTATGCTTCAAACAGCGTCCTTATTAGTGGAGAAGCAGATTTGCACGCACTTAAGTATGTGGATCTCTTCCTTCCGAGAGGGAAGGTCATGCACACAAAAACACCTCTGTTTTTTCTATTAGAGTGCACTCAGGCTCTGGACTGGGCCAAAGGGAAGAAAACTAAAAATATCCCCAAAGTGGTGCATATTAATCAGCAAGGCCCATTGGTTGAAGAGGATTTCTTTGACTACATTTTCTATGTTATAACCTTTCTATTATTCGAACTAGCCTTTCCATAATAGCAGTGAAATAAATAATCTCTGCTGACTGTGACAACTGAGTGTGAAACAAATATCCCTCACATGCAATTTTAAAAATATACAAGGCATTCAGGTACGACTATAATGAGTACAATATATTCAACCTAAGTAGGTACCATAGATTTTGTTTCTTCTGACAATTTTAGAAGAAGACAAAGAGAGGGTAAAATGGGTCATTCCTCAGGAAAAAAAATTCAATCATACAAAATGTCTTAGGAACAAGAAGACAATGTAAAACATGCTTCCTTCTAATCTAGCCACTCGTTTATTGCCTTTTCAGTGTTTTCTATATTACCAGAGAGGGATTTGTTCCTAATTGCTGGGTGGTTTGCAGTAGAAATGTTCTGCTAAGGACATTTTATTCCTACTGTGACTTAGCTTAGTATTATTGAGATGAATTTATTGGCATCCAAAGGGATTTATTAGCAAACAATGAAATTAGTGTTAGAGGCAAGATTGCTCATCCCAGGCAATATTTGTTAACATTGGAGAAAATTGATTAGCAATTATTAGGGTTTACTGTTGTACAAACGCTTCCTTTTCTTTTTCAAAGCAGCCACTCAGATCGCATGTAAATTTGAACAGACCATTCAAAAGCCTAACTTCTTTCAATTTTGTATTTGTTCAAGTAATCAAAAGGCCAATCAGAAGCTAAGTTGAAAGTTGGAACCCCTCAATAATTAAGGGTGCACCCCTATGCATGTTTAAATAGAATAAAGGCCTACAACTCCCAGCATGCCCCAGCCAGCCATGCTAACTGGGGCATGCTGGGAGTTGTAGGCCTTTTTTTCTGTTTAAACATGCATAGGATTGCACTCTTAGCATTCTTGACATGCCCATTTCATCTTAGGAGTACTTTTTGCTGATACATTCAATCTACATGTTAGAAATGCCATGTGGAAGCTGTTCTGTGGCTCATGAGGGTTGCATGCATATTCTGAAGAAACTATCCAAATGATTATGGTTTCACATGGGGTGAGTCACTCTATATGTTATATAGCCACTGTATGAATAAAGTTATTTCAAGCAGCTTTCATGTGATGTTTGTAATATGTACTTCCGTGGAGACAGAGAGTGGGCAGTAAAGCTTGTAAACAAGTGCATGGTGGTGGATCCAGGATCTGCCTTCTGTTGAGGGAAGGTGCCTTCACCTGATTTTGGGGTATCCCCCTTTCCTCCACACCACAGTTTACCCCATTTAGCAGGGTCCTCTGACACTTTGTAGCGTTTTCAGGGGGCTGGAGGGGCTGCCATGGTGAGGAGGAGGTGAGGAAGTGGCTTGCGCTGGCTCAGAGTGGCGGGATGTCTGGCCAGATGGGCGATTCATAACTATAATAAATAAATATAAGCAGGGTTAAGCCTGGTTATTACTTGGATGGGAGACCCCTCCTCTAGTTTCCTGCATTGAGCAGGGGGTTGGACTCGATAGCCTTATAGGCTCCTCTTGTCTGAGTGTGGAAAGCTAAGCAGGGTCAGGCCTGGTTGTTACTTGGATGGGAGACCCCTCCTCTAGTTTCCTGCATTGAGCAGGGGGTTGGACTCGATAGCCTTGTAGGCTCCTTCCAACTCTATGATCTATGAAATCTATGAAATCTATAAGTCTGCTTCTGCCAGCCCAGTTGCACATGCCTAAATCTGGATCCAACCCAGGATCATTATATTCATATTTGGAGAAAGGGGGAATTTAAATTCATGGCAAGCATACAGTGGCTCAAGAGTGACTGGAGGCAGTGAGCATCTAAAATGGGTGGGCAAAGAGAGTCCACGGGACAATTTCTGCCCCCTGAACCCTCCCGTGGGGCCTGCACCACTGCCACTGAAATTGGCACTGCCAAATTCAGCAGTGAGAAAAAAGCCACCTTTTCACTTTAAAATGAAGTGTGTGGAGCACACGTCATGTTTTAATGCAAAATCACACTCCTGGAAGCCTTGGGGAGCACATTTTGCTTTAAAACAAGATGTGCTTTCCATGCTCCTTGTTTGAAAGTGAAAATGCAGCTTTTTTCTCACCGTCAGTGCATATTGCCAAAATTTGGCAGCACAGTGGCAGTCATTTGGGGGTGGCGGAGGCCACAAAAAAGAATAGGAGCGTATGCACTCCACAGGCCATGTGTTGCCCACCCCTGATCTAAAACATCTTGGGAATCCCTGCCATGTAAACGAGGGGCACTTTCTGAAACTTCTATCTTATGGTGTACACATAAACAAGTTCTTATTCTCCATTCTTGAGTGGAGAACAGGTTAAGGAAGGAAAGGCTTGTGCTTTGAGCTGCCAGGAGATTGGGAGAAGCTTGGACTAACCCAGGAGACTTTCAGAAGGACAAACAAACTCAATTTCTATGGTTTATGCACCTGAGGTTCTACTGCACTGAAATACTCTGATGCCTGACACCAGGGATGGGGACTCTGACTCGAGGACTCGACTCGTGAGTCGGACTGAGTCCCCCCTCTGACTCGACTCGGACTCGAGTCCCAATATTTTTAATGGGACTCGAGACTCGACTCGGGACTCGAGACCAAGGACTCGTCAACATCCCTGCTTGATGCCACCTGCAGGTGCTGCCTGGACCCAGTTGCAGTAACAATCCAAGTTTATTTTTTAAAATCATTTTCCTAATGCAACCTTTCAGACATTTTGGGTTTGGCTGCCTCTGCCTGCCTGTTTGGGGTTCCCTGCCTCCTCTGCCTGCCTGGTCTCTTCTTAACCAGTTCCACAGTTTGAATTGTCCAAGACAAATGCCTCTGCCTGCCTGCTTTGGGGTTCCCCGTCTCCTCTGCCTGCCTGGTTATTTTGGGTTTGTCTGCCTGGTCTGTTCTTGTCAAAATCAGTGGCAGAGTTTTGAGATAAAAAGGCACACTTGTGCCTAGAATTTATTTATTTAAGCCACACATCTGAAGTAGCTTTATTTTGTTGGGGGAAAACCCCATTGATTTTAATAGGGACTCATGGAGTCAGCTTTGGGAGTGACTCGGGACTCGGGACTCGTGAGTCACCATTTTGGACCAAGGACTTGGACTCGGACTCGAGACTCGGGTCCAAAGACTCGTGACTCGACTCGTGACTCGAGACCAAGGACTCTTCAACATCCCTGCCTGACACTGACACATCAGTGTCAAGGATATATTGTGCATTTACTTTGTTTACACAGCTGTGCCCAACAGGCGAAAGAAGGGAGGCTCAAAGAAAAGAAAGGTCAAAGGTGGTCAAGCTTTCCATACATAATTAACCATTTACATTAGGGCTGCTTTCTTGAAGTACTACACTTAAAGTGGAAATGAGGAATACAACATGCTCTAAAGCAGTGTTCTCCAACCTTGGGTCCCCAGATGTTTTTGGCCTACAACTCCCAGCATGCCCCAGCTGGCTGGGGCATGCTGGGAGTTGTAGGCCAAAAACATCTGGGGACCCAAGGTTGAAGAACACTGCTCTAAAGGAAAGAAAAACATCATAAGACAATCCACAGGCTGGGGGGAGTGTTACATGGAAGGGCATGAGATAGGATGAGAGACCTAGGATGACTGGTTTGCAGGTCATACTGTGTAACCTTTTGAAATGGAAGGTGAAAGAGAGCAGGAAGGTGCTATTGCACTCATGTCCTACTTGTGGGTTCCCCACAGGCATCTGGTTTGCTACTGTGTGAACAGAATGCTGGACTAGATGGACCCTTGGTCTGATCCACCATGGCTCTTCATTCATTCATTCATTCATTTATTTATTTATTTATTTATACCCCACCTTTTTTCCTGAAAGGAACCCAAGGCAGCTTACATAATCCTCATCCTCCTCTCCATTTTATCCTCACAACAACCCTGTGAGGTAGGCTAGGCTGAGAGTCAGTGACTGGCCCAAAGTCACCCAGTGAGTTTCATGGCCGAGCGGGGACTAGAACCCGGATCTCCCAAGTCCCAGTCCAACACTCTCACCACTACGCCACACTGGCTCTCTTATGTTCTTAATTGTTTCCGGAACAGGGAAGAATGAGGCTTGGAGACTCTGCCACTTTCCTGAGGGTCATTTCACATATTATGACTTTTAGGTGTACGGCTATGATGATTTTAACTGGATGCCTAAAAATGAAATGTTTAAATGCAAGCAAAATATGATTGCAGTAGTGTATATCTTGAAAAGTATATTTGCCAGGGAGCCAAGATTGGCTGAACTCCCTGACAAGTACAATCTCAGTGGTAAATCCAGGTTTGGTGCCATATAGCATGTGAAAACTTTACAGATATGAATTTCTCATTTAGAATCTCTTGTATTCAAAGGCTGCTCCTCATGTAACCTTTTACTGACATGGAATAGTGCTGCAAGTCATTCTAGTAGCCACATATGCAAGTAGAATGTGTCTTGTGATAATGAGCAATGCCTTACTTATGCATATCTGAAACAGATCAGTGTCTCTGCAAGACTCCAGAATGCAGACAGCAATTCATTGGTCTTTTTATGGTTGTGGTTTAAAATTCCTGTAGTAAGGAAGTAACTTTTATGGACAATAGGTTTCTACGGGGCATACTAAATGAACACAACTGTCAAGCAACTACAATATTCATTGTCACGGGGAGTGAAAGAAAAATGCTACGACACTGACTTAAAGCTTTATCCTTCAAAGAGGTAAAATCAAGTAACAAGAACAAGATCCACCAGCCAAATAGTATTGAATCCACTGGTGTGCACACTTCACAGTCAGTGCACTCTGGAACTCCACAGTCTTGAATGAGATCTCCCGACCTTCATTCACACAATGCCCTCAACATAGAAGTGAATGGGGAAGACCTTGCATGCTCTGGGAGCTCTGTGTTCTTAGTGGACACACTTCTCTTTATTGATTTTTTCTAAAATAAAAAAAATGTATCTCACCTTTATTATTAAAACCATGGCTGCCAACAAAATTAAAATAATGTATAAAGTCAATAAGGACTGTAAAACTGTGGAGAGGAAGCTAGCCCAGACCAACCAAACCCCCCCCCCCCACCTCAATCAGCAAAGACTCTGCCTAGGGCAGAAACAGTCCGTCCGGGTAGCCTAGTCATCTACATACATTCACCGCCATGGGCCATCTACATATCCCCCCGCCCCCAGTAGCTCCTTCCTCCCATTTCTGCCCAACAGGAAAACAACCCTCGGGCACAGGAGGGGAGCCAAAGGCTGAGCAGTCTCAAAGAGCTGCCAAGTACCGCCAAGTACCCAGGCCACAGAGAAGGCAACTGGGAAAACCGGTTTCCCCTGAAGGCGAGAGGGGAGGGGGAGCGAGGAGTGAGGGGGGAGTGAGGCAGGAGGTAAAGGTGGGTCTTCAAGCCCCAGGTTGTTGTTGGTCGGTGGGTGTAAGGCTGCATGGACGTCCAGGGCTCTGGTCCGGACTCAAAGACTCAACCCCGGGAAGCTCCCAGTGAATAAGCTGGAACTCCGATAGCCGGCAAGCTGCGGCTTTCGAGGAACTTGGTTCATTCTGCAAAACTGATTGGAGGCGAAAGCGCCTTGTTAACGCTATCTGTTTGTTTTGATACACCTCATTAAACCTGTTTATTCATAAACAGTGTAGTAAGTTCATTCATTCGCTATTCCATGTCAAAAATTGGTCGCGGCTTCATCCTAAGTGCCAGAGAGCCGCATAGGAAGGGTTCTCTCAGCTCCGGTTAACCCTTTCCGCCCCGAACCCATGCATAGGACTGGCTGCGGTCCTTTACAAAAACCATTAATCCACAAAAAATACAAGTAGAAAATCTAGCAATCAGATGTCTGTTTAAACAGTATCAGATTTTTGTAAGCTTCTCTAAGGAAGTTATTCCATAATATTGAGGAATTAAAAAATAAACAAACAAACAAAAAATAACAGCAAAGAGAAGGACCGATGGGGCTCTCAGACTAATCTTTGCACGAATGGCCTGAAGCTAGCATATGTTTGCCGGGTTCAACCCACAAGGCCTGTCACCACATCAGAGGCTAACACTTACGTGCTAACCATGAGTCGTTTGGGAAATAGGAGGCAGTCAGGCTAGGGCAGGAGAAGGAGTAGCAGGCCTGCCACCTGCTCCTGCCTCCCCTCATCAGACCACTGCACTTTGGTCAGGGATGGCTGAAGACACTTTGCTACCTCAGGTGAAGGGCAAGATGGTGCTTCTCTCCCGTATTCCATGTGCAGAAGCTCACTGGACAGACAGCTAAATCTTATTTGAGTAGTGAGAGGTCAGAGGGCACCCAAGGGCAACAAGAGTGGTGAGAGGACAGAGGACATCCAAAGGCAACAAGCTAACTTGGGGGCGGGGGCACAGGGAACACACAGCTCTGTCCTGCAACACCTCAGCACTGCTTGGTCACTGCTCCACCTGGCACATACTAGCTGCCTGCTCAAACCAACACTGCAATGCAGCAGTGACACCAGCATGTGTCACGTGAGCGGAGCAACACACACACAACTGCAATCACTGCTGGAGTATGTGATCTAGCCTGGCCACTTCTTTGCCTGCTTGCTTGGCCAGGGGACTTCCACAGCAGTGCTGTCTGTGATGGGTTGAGGGGAGGTAACTAAGCAAGACAGGCAGCAACAAGCAAGCATCTGGGATGTTGGTGCAGCAGGATGGGAACAGCCAGGGGCAACTGCCACTGGCGCCACCCCCTAGCATCTACCATAAGGCAGTCGCCTCATGTTCCCTAATGGTTGGGCCAGCCCTGATTTTGGTAGGAATACTTGTTTTCATCTGACCATTGTTCCCAAATAAAAAATCAGTGAGCATTGCCAAATGCTTATGGCTTTAGACTGGGATGGAAAGGACTAGGCCAGCAGCTCCTACCAGCTCAAGCACCCATGCTTCATTCCTGCACCTTCCCACTTCATAGTCACCATCACAAGTTTCCCATACAGAATGGGAATTCCAAAGTGGGGAATGAAGTATCAAAGGGTTCCTGTGTAAGATGCCTCTATGGAAGCTACTGCCGTAGATGTTTGCCTGTTTGGCCACGTATGGAGGAGTTGGAAAGGGGAGCATGCAGGAAGCGGTAAAGAAGAGGGACAAGGTGATGGATATTCTCCTTCTACCCTCTGCACCACTCTGCCTTCCACATCCCCACCAAGGTCCTCTGCACATAAAGACCCAGCAAGGAAGGCATGTCCTCCCCGCTCAAAAGGCAGGAATGTTGGAGATTTTTTTAAATCTTTACATCTCTTGATTTTTAAAAATAAAAGTTGCATGTTACATTCCATACTGAAATGATGATATTAGACACTCACTGCCTTTGCTGTAAACAAGAAAACTTATCTATATTTTAAAGGCAAAGAAAGCAGAAAATATATTTTCCACCATATTATATAGTATCCATTTCATATTTTGCAAATCAATTTTGCAAACTCTGGTACAATCGAGATATCTACTTTCGGCATGCTCAAGGGCTTCCATAAGCCCAGGGGGACTTATCACAAACCATATAATGCCAAATTACAAGCTGCTTTTC
Organism: Shinisaurus crocodilurus; assembly: GCA_021292165.1. Lineage (NCBI taxonomy): Eukaryota > Metazoa > Chordata > Lepidosauria > Squamata > Shinisauridae > Shinisaurus > Shinisaurus crocodilurus. The sequence goes on along the minus strand of CM037879.1, from coordinate 82,996,942 downwards.
AAACTCCCCTGAGTTTCAACAGATTTGCTGTGTGGCATGTAGCTAGCAACATAAATATATAGCTCCACTGGGTGTGGGAACTAGTTGCATAGTTCCGTGGACTTTACTCCTAGTTCTCTCTCCCTCTCTCTCTCTCTCTCTCTCTCTCTCTCAATGGAGTACTAAAGATTTAAAAATGTAGAGCTTTTCCCCATGGTAGAACATAATAATAACATAGCCTCAAAGCTGGTAGTCTGGTGTGTCATTCAGGGTGGTGTTTGAAAAGACCACTCACACAACCACACTTACTATGTGGTAAAAATGGGGGAAACTAGTTTTTCACGTCATACAAATGTGGAAAAAAAATCTACCAAGACTCTAGTCAAGTAATAATTGTTGGGAAGCTGGAGATAAATCAATTCTCTCCACTTAAAGAAATAAACCATGCTGTGCGTGCGTGTGTGTAAGGGTATAACATAAATATCAAATCTAACAAGGTATTTTAAGGAAGACCTTATTCACTGAGCAAGACAAAAACAGCCTTGCTCATTGAGACCAAAAGCCTTCTAGTACCACATAGTGTTTTCAGCAACTGCCAGACAATTGCATTGCACCTTGAAGAGGACATCGTGGAGATAGAAAAGCTGCAGAAAAGAGCATCCAAAATGATCTAGGGGCTGGAACTCTCCTATGAGGAAAAATTACAAGATTTGGGACTTTGTAGCTCAGGAAAAAAAGGTGCATGGGGGGCACATGATAGAGGTGTATAAAGTTATGCATGGTGTGGAGGAAGGCCTGTGGTGGCACAAGCTCCCCCACCACCTGAGGCAGGAGAACACACACAGCCCAGATGAGGCTTCATTACCAACTCAGGCTCTGGAGATGTAGACATTCTGTCTCAATTCCAAACTGCATCTTTTGAATTCATTTCTCTAGACTCTGACTATGAGTGGCGGAAGGAAGGAGTTTGAGTGACTTGACAAATCCTAGGGCACATTTTACCAGGGGTATATTTATACAAATTGCCCAAAAACCCACAGAGGGAGAGAAAGGGAAGCAAGTCACACACACCCCACACACAAAAAAACTATTGGAGACTCCCCCTCCACATAAACCACTGCACCTATTCTTCTGAAACTTTGCAGGTTTCCTGTTTAGAACAACCTCTAGGCTGCCTGTCATTTTCAGACAAATGGTCCACAAGGAACATAGGGGTATAAGTGTGTCCCTGTTTTGGATACTCTCAAAATGTCAAGGCTGCTCTTGCATAAAATTCCCTACAAATATCATTCTGAAATTTTGCAGGCACAATCCACTCAGAAGGGGCAACTACAGAGCTGCCCTACCATGAGGCAAGGTGAATTCCCTGCTCAGGTGGTGACTGGTGAATCAGGAGGGGTGGTGGAATGCGCCCCCCCACTGTTGGGAGGGTGCCTACAAGCGCTGCTGCTGCTGCACCGGCCCCGCTCCCCCACTGCAGCAAATGCCACCGCGGGAGAATAGCAAGTAAGCAGGGGCCTTTGGAGGAACAGCTGCCCCCCTCCATCTCCTCACTCTGAGCCCTCTCCCAAAGTGAGAGATCAGGTGAGCGGGCTCTTCATAGAGGCTGCCTGCCCAATCTCTCACTTTGGGAGAGGGCTCACAGTGAGAGATCAGACAAGCTATCTGGAGAGGCTGCCCACTTGCCTGCATGCCTGCCCGATCTCTCGCTTTGAGGGCTTTCCCAAAGCAAGAAAGCGGGTGGCCTCTCTCAGCCACCCATCCAATCTCTGACTCTGGGTGAGTACCACAAATGAGAAATCAGACAGGCAGCCTCTCCGGAGAGACACCCAGGCCCAAATGCCATGCTTTGAGGGGTCCTTCCTCAAAGCGAGGCATTGTGAGCTGGCCTTGGAGACTGTCTGTACAGGCAATGGGGCATCTTGCACCATCGCTGGGCAACTATCCCTGGAATTTTGATCCAATTCTGGCAAGAAATAAAACAGTTGTTGGCACTTCCATTTAAAAAAAATATCAAAATATAAAGGTGCATACCCCCCTCCCCGAACTTATTTTTCTGACAAATATCATCCAATTCTGACAAGGAGGGGAAATGTTATAGCCATTTAAAAAAAATTCCCATGATAGTCATATGAGGCACGAAGCCTTGGATTTCCAAATCTTGACTCGGGTTCAGTACCTGAAAGCGCATAGTCTGAATTGATCCAAGCCAAATTGGGCCATTTTCCAAAGTACCAAATCAGAGTCCAAGTTGAATCTTGGGATCTGTGCAGGACTCTAGTTTTTACTGGTGGTTTTTACTTATTGAGGCCTTGTTTTTAGGGGGGGTGGAGGTAACTTTATATTTTATTGCTATTTTATATTTGTACAGTTGGCGAAAAGGCAGGATACAAATTTAACAAATAAATAAAAATACATATTCAAATATTACAAAAATAGATGCAAGGCAAGTAACTTAGGTAGAAGCATACACCACAGTATTGATTTTTATACTGCAGGTGTCAGAGCAGGGGTTGGGAACATGTGGTCCTCCAGATATTGTAGGTCTGCAATTTCCATCAGCCCTAGCCAGCATAGGCAATGTTGAGGTATGGTGGGAATTGCAGTCCAACAACATCTCTGGAGGGCCAGATGTTTGCCACCCGTGTGTTAGAAGAAAGACTGGATTTATCAGAGCCTAGGGATGGTGTATAAAGATGCACTTGATGCTGGGACAAGGGACTGAGCAAGAGAGTTCAAGGTCACCTAAAAAGCAGGAGGAATCCAGATACTTCAAATGCCTTGCAGAGTCAGCCAAGAGGTTACATATCACATCCATACTGCCAACAATAAACAAAATTTGATTGAATAACCATATTGGTACAGAAATAAAGTATCAGTCCTCAACAGAAACAATACTAGACTAACTGTGGAATACTATACTCAGAAGTAAGCCCTACTCAGTTCAATGAGACTTCCTCCCAGGTAAGTCTGTATAGGATTGCAGCTAGGAGGTAGTAATGGTGCATTTCTCAGATGTAAAAGCAAGGGATGTGTGAATGCAGAATGAATAATCAGCCAGCCAATATACCTTACAGTATCTTATCTTGCACTTGCTCACAAACAGCTAGTGGGAAGAGTCAATGACATGTGAGCTGTATGATGTAGTCAGTTGACAGTAGTAATTTCTACCTCCAAAGCACAGATGCAGAAGCAATGGGCAGATTACTTGTCCTTTGCCATGCCGCCATGCCGCCATAGCAGCCATTTTGTGTCGGTGCCCAGGACAGTTTCTCAAATTGCCAAATGTGCCCATGGCCCAAAATGGTTGCCTACCCCTGCAATGGCCATTCCGAATTATTATTCTTTTTATGAACAACAGGGAGAATAAGTTTTTTTTCTTGTTCATTTGGCCCTCAAGCCTCTTAAACTACCATTAACACTTCTGCTCCAATAGAGCTATTATTGAGGAAAATATAGAATTTATTTTGGTTCAGTCGCTTCATGATTGGCAGTGCTGGCTGGGGATGATGAAAGTTGTAGTCCAACTTACCTGAAGGACTGGATTGGGGAAGACTGCAGTAGGGTGAAGCAATCTGTTTCATCATGCAGGGTGGGGGAATAGATTAAGACAGTGTCTGAGGCTATAATCTTATACCCACTTACCAGTGAGTAAGCCTCATTGAACTCAGTGAGAGTTACTTCAGTGGGAGTATAGGATTGAGTTGAAAATGTGCAGCAAGGCTTTTTAAAGTGTTGGTTCTATCAGAAGGAGGGGTAGGCCATATGAGTTCTGCTTCAGACAGCAAAATGTCTTGGGTCAGCACTGCATGATCACAAAGAAAGGTATTTTGCATAATACAATGCTTACCACCTGCTTCCACAGTGTGTCACTTTGAAGCATACAATAAAGAACGCTTGGGCTATCATATCAAGAATGGACATGATCCAGCCAAAGTTAAACACCTTGAAGCCCTATTTATTCCAATTAAATCAATGGCACTTAAAAGTGCCTAACTCTGACCAGATTTTCTTCTTCAGTGTTTTCATCCATTTAGGTAGTAGTTCTGAAGACCTGTAAATTTTCAGAAAACATTCAGGAAGTGCCTACTTTTAAAAATGACAGAAGTGTGGGATCAAGCCTGCCCTTTGCCTTGAAATTTAGAAGCCCTTGCCTTTAATCCCAGATTAAAGCTGCTTATTGTGGTTAGGAAAAGGCGCTCTGCACATGTTATTTAAAGAAAGGGGCAGCTGGATGCAGTCCTCCCTCCAGGAACGGTGCAGGGCTGTTTGGCGCCCTAGGCCAAATTATATTTAGCGCCCTCCCCTCGTGCCGTGGGGGGGGCTCCGGAGCAAAGCAGCCCTGCTCTGCAACCCCCCCCCCGCCACCACCACCTACCTTCCCCCCGCCCCGCTGCTGTTGCTGCTGCCGCCTCCTCCTCCGACGCGATGGGACCCCCGCGCTTTACGACGGGAAGGTAGGTAGGTGGTTGGCGGGCGGGCGGGCGCGCGGGGGGGAGGTGCGGCAGCGGCGGCCGGCAAGCGGGCGGGGAGGCGCGGCGGAGGCGGCAGGCAGGGCAGGAGCGCGCCGGAGGCGAGGAAGGGGCGCAGAAACTCTGCGCCCTCTTCTGCCACGCGCCCTAGGCAGCCGCCTGGGTCTGCCTAGCGGTAGCGCCGGCCCTGCCTCCCTCAAATGCCTGCACAGCATTGTTGCCAAAGCTGACTGTGCTGAGCAGGTATGTATATAGACCTGAACCAGTGCAGATCACCATCTGAAGCATTCCCAAGTGTATGCAGGACCCAATCCAGCATAAGGCATCTTTGTTCATAGTATGCTTGAAATCTGGAACTGGAACTTATTTTAAGCACGGAATACTGCATCAATTTCATTAAGTGCAAGGTGGATTGAATTAAAACTATTCTCTAGGCCCCTTTCTACATTACCCTGGTGGTGTGGGGGACCACGACCACGTAACTCCTGCTTCAATAACATAAGAATCACAGGGTGTTGCAGAAGAGGCCACTGACATGGCTACTTCTCACACTAGCATTGCTCCTTTCTGGAGTTGGGCCAATGCTGTCAGTTTGGTTCTTTGACTTCTCCTATGTCAGTTCAGGATTCCTATGGCAACAGAACAGCATGGAAAAGAGCCATGTAGCAATGGCTCCCACAGTGCAGTAGCAACCTAAGAATGAGGGCTATGACTGGCCTTGACCCTCTTCTTTGTGTTCTCACTTGACAGCCTTATCAAATTAATCTAATATTTGTTATGAATCCATTGGTCCTTTCGTTTTAGAGCATTTACTGGTTCCTGTATATAACTAGTAGCCACCACTGTGAATGTTATGATTCATATTTGAAGGAATCTTTCTCTACAATAAGTAACTAACCTGTCATATTTCTCTATTTCTGAGGTAAAATATTTATGGATTGCCTGACAGTACTCTTTAAAAATAAAAAGGTATTGAAAACACAAACCAATAACAATGGAAGCCAGAAAAAGAGTGGGCCTCTGCAGGCAGGAAATAAATGTAGTGCTGCTGTTATTTTAAACTAGAGCAACATGCTAATTGTAGTAAGGCCTATAGAAATGTATGAGGGAACAAACTAGAGGTTTCAATCTCTCCTTCCTTTTTCTTATTCATACCTGCTTCAAGTCATGGCTCCTACTCCCAACATACCCTTCAGTAATTCTCTCACCTGCATAATGTGCAGGTGAACAAGTTAGCCACTAGATGGCACTTTGTAAACTCAAGGGTACTATCTATCCATCATGATTGTGCAGACTGCAGAGGGTGGGTTGGCATGTCACACTAAGCCACCCTGCCAATAAGCCATGGTGGGTTGGTTTGTTTGCTGAACAACCCACGGTACATCCCACATGATTGGGCTTACCATGGCTTGTTCTCCCACTCCTTCCCCCTTGCTGGCTCAGCTTGTCTGAGTGTGTGGAAAGCTAAGCAGGGTCAGGCCTGGTTATTACTTGGATGAGAGACCCCTCCTCTAGTTTCCTGCATTGAGCAGGGGGTTGGACTCGATAGCCTTGTAGGCTCCTTCCAACTCTATGATCTATGAAATCTAGGGCTCCAGCCAGCTCTGGCATGTATCCCAGTGTCCTTCGCTGCAAAACCTGTCTTATCTCCCCCACCCTACTCTATCACTACCCCTTTCTGTTCGCCACCATTTTTTTTCCGGAGCCTCAAAAAAGTGCAATTGGGGTTGCATTTTTTTTCAGCCCCTGAAAATTGTGCAACTGAGTTGTTGTTGTTGTTGTTGTTATTGTCAGTGGTTTCTTTTGGGTTTTTTGGAGCAGGTACACTGTACTGCTGTGGTTACTGCAGTTCCCTGGCAGTTCTAAATAAAACAAAGAAATATACACAGGTTTGATGGCTGGGTAGTAAATGGAGGGAAATTTTGTGCCAATTTAAGGACTGAGAAGTAAATGGAGGGGAAATTTGCATACCTGAAATAACTGCTCCAAAAAGGAGCCATGAAAATGGGGGGGGGGGAGTCAATATCTCCCCTTTCCAGAGTAGCTGGAGACTCGGGGAAGTGTTGAAAAAGTGGAGGACACTGAGAACTGTCAGTTCACACTTAAAAGCAAGAGGATTACATTGCTAAGGGGGAGATATTGTGTCACACACACACACACTTTTGGTGCACCTTCTGTTGCTGCTCCCCCCCCCCTGTACTGGCGCTTTTCCATTGACAACTTGGCAATTGGACCCTGGCAACTGTACACATATTAGCCTATACAGTCTCGCCTTGTCAGTCTGTTACCTTACCTACTCCACTTCGCTGCTCCCTTTGACAGCTGAAACAGACAAGGAAATTGAACAGGCAAGGCTACACATATCGAACAGCCGTAAGAGCCCACTTGCACACTTGCAAAAGACTGACAAAAAATAATAATTTAAGAAATACGAACACAGTTGCGCAATTTTCTAGAACCAAACAACAACAACAACAACAACAACAACAACAAAAGTGACGATCCAGTGACAGTCGCTACAAAGTGCCGCTTGGACATCAATGGAGGGGCAGTCACCGCCAGCAGCACGGGCAAGATCACAAAGAGTGGCAGGGGTTTTTGCTGTTCTTGCCAAGTTGCTCTCTAGCCAGTTCCCCAACCCACAAAGAAATTGCTATCCCAGATTTGGATGACACGACAACCCATTGTGGTACGAACAACCCCTAAAACAAGTCATGGGTTGTCAGGGTGGTTTGTTGCTGAAAAATAAGCTACCCTGCAGGAAGTGGTCTGGGTTTGGATGACACGACAACCCACTGTGGCCAGTTACCTATGGTTGTCATGTCATGAGAATCAGGTCAGTGTGTTGGAAATACTATTGTTGTTGATTTCTTTATTCTTCTTGTAAAAGGTTCTAGGCATACAATGGACACTATAATTTATACATCTGTATTGTGCTAAATTTAATATACCTGAACATTTTCAGGTGTGCAGAATTCCCAGACATTTAGCTTCTTGCAGGTTAGGTTTTTTTCCTGTTGTAAAATTCCTAATGTGTGGCCACAATCCAGGAACTACATATTATTATGAGTGTGTGTGTGTGTGTGTTTAAAAAAACAGTATTCAGTTGTATATTTCATACCAAAAATGCTGGGGTAGCAGATTGGCCAAGAGTTGGAAACTATGAGTTGGAAGTCCCCAACTTTCAGCACGCAGCCAGAAACTACCCTTAGAGAAGCTTACATCCCCCTCCCCGCTCTCTATACCTGTTTGCAATATTTTACTTGGGAAACAGCCCTAATTTATTTCCAGCTACCCAGGTATACCTCAAAATCCAGGTGTCCCTAACTAGGGACAATATTCTAGCACTTGATCCTAGGAAATTCCTAATTTCCTCAGTTTCCTGCATAGTGACTTTTTGCAGGGATCATTTTACAACATGCCCTGTAGTACTTGTGGAAAACATATTTGCTGATAAGAGTTTCTCTAAAACCCACCTGAGCAATGACTTCCAATCTTGCTCATCTTCATAAGTGGTTAGTGCTATTGATATAGAATTTTTATACTGCAATTCTAACAATTTAGTTGAAACAGGCCATACATGAAGGGAGGACATTACTGAGGCCAGTGCCTCCAGCTGAAGAGAATGATCTAGTTCCCTTTTCTGGTTAATCATAAATGTTTCTTTAGTGGGCAATAAAGAAAAAGCAATGGCTTTGTACAGTCATCCCTGCAATGTTCTGAGATTCATTAGGAAATAAGATTTTTCTCAGATAAAAAAGGTTATCTAATACAACTAGGCTTAACATCCGATTTAGTTAGAACTGTCCTGAATTGTAAGAAAAGAAACAAAGAAAATTCTACCATGTTCTTTTTGTAAGAAATAAAATGCATTTATCATAGAATGTTGGAGTAAGTAAACTAACATTGTGGAAGCAGAAAAGGCTTTGGCCTAGTTCTCTCTGAGGTGGTAAACCCATGTCTGAGCTGTACCACTTCAGACTGTACATGTACGTTGGGGTGGGGGAGTCGCACAATGGAATACTTTTCCACAGTGCTTTTTTTCTGGAGAAAAAGGTACCGGAACTCTTGGATTACATTTCCTCGGGAGTAGATGGCAATTAAATTGTAATGCAATTAATAGAAGAAAAGGTGCTGGAACTCAGTTCCGGTGAGTTCCACCAGAAAAAAAGCCCTGCTTTTCCATACAAGATAGCATATGGATACCTGGTATGCCAGAGAAAAGGCTAGGCTATCTCTAACATCTAATTTTATGTGGAGATGGACTATTTGTATGGAGGAGCATTCAGTCATATGAGCCCATAACTGAAGTATAAACACTGCTTTCTGTCTCAGTGAGAACTAGGCCTTAGAGCCAATTCAAATGTGCAAGCAAATGTATAGACACATACATTATGCTCTCCCAGGACTCTCCTCAGAATGCACATAGTGAATCTTTTGATCACAAAAGCCCCCACATCAAAGTTCCCTTCCATGCTTTAAGCTCACACATTGAAGAAAAGGCTGGTCTGCTTTCTGGCATGGAAAGTTTCCACACACAGGAAGATTTTGGCCTGATAGCACTTTTAGAGAGGAGATTCCACATGTACTTTCTAAGGTTCTGTCATGAAAGGCCTGTACCACATTAAAAAACAGCACATTGACTCAGCTCTTGGAGTATATCCAAGCAGCTCTAATTTGGATATCAGGTATATTATTTAAGTACTTCCGATAGCTGCAGTTCAGAACCAAGGTGTGTTCAGTCTGTTCAGGTACTTTGGTAGTCTTCACTCTTGTTAGTTACAGACCACCAGCATGAGACAAACACAGTGTAGACAGTGCACTTACTTCTAGCAATACATCCTAGGGAAATGATACCTGCCTTTTTCTGGGGCACTATGTATGTTCCCAGTTATGTGTTGTACAGCACAGTTTTAGATGTTATTAACTATTATAGGGACAACTGTGTAGAATTTAGCATTTCTATGAGCTCTTTCAGTTCTCTTATGTATTTCAATTAGGCTTGTGCCCGGTGGATTTGAGACCCAACTTTTTATCCCAGAGTATAAAGAAAACAATTCCAAACCAGCTAGACATCTCAAGTTCAAGGGTAAGTTTGTACATGTCAAATGTCACTGCTCTTATGATTAAAGATAAGATGAAGAACTCCATACAGAGCACAATTTTCTTTTTCTTGTTTTGTGTCAACCACTAATTCTATCATCCATTGACTGTTATATTACTTAATAATTTAATCTCATGATAAATTATAATATATGAAATTAGGGGTGAAATAACCATTACTATACCTTCCTCACATACTGAAAACTAGAAAAAGAGGAGTTCATGTCTGGCTGGAAACAACACCTCCAGATCTGGAGGGCTTTCCCACATGGCCTGGATGTGAGGGGGCTCTCTAGCCCTCTTCATGCACTCAGAAAGTGTGCAGGCTGACAGTGATTACATCAACTGACCTTTGTGGTGGCCAGGGTTCCATCTTGTGCCTCATACTTTCAACATCTGCATGAAACCACTGTGAGAGATCATCTGGTTTGGGCTGAGGTGTCACCAATATGAGGTGTCCTTCCACCTCGCTCCAAACCACTAAACCCCAGCCTACACTATTTTGCTCTTTGCTCCCATGACCGTAACCGTTAGATATTCCTAATTACCCAAAGCTCTCCTCTTTGCTCTATGACCCTAACCTACCCCTCCTCTAGCAACTCATGTAGTTCACACATGTCTGCAGCCTTACTTTTAGGCCTAGAGCCCAGCTTCACTGAGAATGCAGCTAATTTCCCCATCAAAGCATAATTCTTGGTGAAGGCTGAAGCATCCCCATGTAATGTTTAACAAATGCTTTGCTCAGCTAATTTCTCCAAAATCAGCTTGTGCATTTGAATCCATGTAAACTGCAGTAAATGTGCCAAAGTGGCATCATCCTCATCAATCTTGTCTGAGTGTGGATCTCTTTGCGTAGGAATCACCTTCTTAGCCACAGAAGGCAATAGCCAGGCTTTATTTGCCAATGTTAAAAGGTCCCTTAAGGGAATGCGAGTCACATGGGAATGTGTGCAAGCTTGCATACCTATCTTGACAGGAACACATTCCATAATAGATCTCCTCATCCCAGGTAGGTGGTAGAAATGTTAAATTGGTGCTTGGAGGCAGTTCTGGGATGGATGATAGCAAATGAACTGCAACTTAATTCGGATAAGACAGAAGTGCTGTCGGTTAGAAAGACTGCTGATCTGGTTAGAATCTGGCAACCAGTTCTTTTGGATGGAGTTGTGCCCCCCCCCCCACCAAATAAGCAGGTCTGTGGCTTGGGGGTATTCCTAGGCTCAGTGTTATCTATGGAAGTGCAGGTGACCTCAGTGGCTAGGAGCTCCTTTTACCAGTTGACGCTAGCTCCGGCAGCTGTAACCCAATATGGAAAAGTAGACTTGTTCTTAGTTACACATGCACAGGTTATATCTAGACTAGACTATTGTAATGCTGTCTTTAAAGACAGTTCAGAAACTTTAGCTGGTGCAAACTTTAGTGCCAGAACACTTGTAGGGGCTAAGTGGTTTGATCACATTACACCAGTTTTGCATTAGTTTTGGTTCTGTGCTCAATTTAAAGTGCTTGTATTAACCTTTAAACATTTAAAGTTTACAGCTATTAATAGTTTGGGACCAGATTATTTGAACCTGCCCAAACCCTACGAGTGGCTTTAGAAGCCTACCACTAAAGTCAATCAGCTTGGTGATTACCAGGGACAGGGCCTTTTATGTGGTTGCCCCAGACTTGTGCAACTCCATTCCCTGAGAACTTAAGCAGACCCTCTCTCTTGCTGCCTTAAAGGCTTTTTTATTCCACCAAACCTTTTTATTTATTTTGCTGCTGGCCACATATATTTAATTTTATCTGATGGTATTTTATTATGTCATTTACTCCACGGTTGTATTGCTTTTAACATTTTTATTGTAACCCACCTTGCAAGGGCTGACCCTAAAAGATGGGGTAAAAATAAATAAGATAATATGTCTGTATGTTTATTTATGTATTTACTTATTTGCATGTCTTGCTTTAAAAAAAATCTGAACTGGCTTACATGAAAAGTACAAGTATAATAACAATAAAACACAGATTTAAAATATATCAGATAAAACAAATACAAGACACAGCAGCGCTAAATCCAAAGGAGACAGCATAAAATCAGTACAAATAATTGATGGAATACTAAGGTTTTCAGCATCTATCTAAAAACAGGAGGCATGCCAGACCTCCTTGGGGAGATAACCATAGTTGTGGTGCACTCGTGTCCAGCTTCTGGGCTTTCCATAGCCCTCTGGCTGGCCACTATGGGAACAGAATGCTGGACTAGATAGGCCTTTGATCTGATCCACTACAACTCTTCATATGTTCTTATGTGCCACCACTGTGAAGGCCCCGCGTTGGTACCAATCAGATATTTACCAGGGACAGACTAGAGAACAGAGCCTCTGATGCCAATCTCAGGCAGGTTCATATGCCAGCCTTGAGCAAGTTCATATTGATGGAGGCCTGAAAATAAACTGGCCCTAGGTGGTTTAGACTGTCTAACAGCTCAATCCTATGCATGATTACTCAGAAGTAAGTCCCACTGTGCTCAGTGCATAGGGTGAATAGGACTGCATCATGTTCATAGTGTGCATGCTAATATGCATAGGATTTTAGCCAAAGAGGGATTAATCACCCACCTGAGTATATCACAATGAAGAGCCTGTGGCTCATGCTGGTTCAGCTTGTCTGAGCGTGGAAAGCTAAGCAGGGTCAGGCCTGGTTATTACTTGGATGGGAGACCCCTCCTCTAGTTTCCTGCACTGAGCAGGGGGTTGGACTCGATGGCCTTGTAGGCCCCTTCCAACTCTTATGATCTATGAAAGTGCATATATCACAATATCATAAAGAGCATAAGAAGAGCCACACTGGCTCAGACCAAAGATCCATCCAGTCCAGCTGCAGCATTCTTTTCCTCTCTCTGTGGCCAGCCAGAAAGTCCAGAGGCAGGACATGAAGGCAGGACCCTCCCCTGCTGTTGATCCCCATCATGCTGTGTCTGAACACAGAGGTTTCATTTCATTAATGTGGCTAATATACATTGACAGATCTGTCCATGAGTTTGTTTAATCCCCTTCTTAAAGCCACCTAAGCTAGTAGCCATCACTACTTCCTGTGACAGTGTATTCCATACATTAATTATGTATTGTATAAAGAAGGTACTTTATTTGTCTGTCTTGAATCTACTGCCAAACAATTTCACTGGATAATCCTGAATCCTTGTTCTCATATTATGAGAACAAGGGGAAAACATTCTATCTACTACTTTCCTCACACCATGCATAATTTTATAAACCTCTGTCAGTTCCCTCCCTACCCCCCCCCCATCATCTCTTTTCTTCTAAACTGAAAACCTGAAACACTTTACAGTTGTAGGGAAGGTACTCCAACCCCTTAATCATTTGGAGAGCCTTTTCCTGCACCTTTCTACAATATCCTTCTTGAGATGGGGTGATCAGAACTGTTTGCAGTATTCCAAATGTGGCTGTGCAAAAAAGGCAAATAAATTTCACTAAAGGCACTTATTGTCATACCATTTTATTTTCAGCACCTTTCCTAATAATCTCTAACTAAGAACTTGACTTTTTACCGCTGCCACACACCGAATCAACATTTTAATTGAGATATCCACAACCTGAAAATCTTTTATTTCCTGGGCACCCACCACCCATCCAGACTCAATCTATATGTGGAAATAGGGGTGTTTCTGGGGTTTTTGCCCCGACGTGCATCATTTCATACTTACTTAAATTCATCTGCTATTGTGTTGCCTATTCACCCCCATTTTATAGATAACCTTCTGGAGATTGCACACTGCACTTGAGGTTTCATCATCCTGAATAACTTGGTATCACCTACAAACTTGGCCACCTCAGTGCTCACTACTGACTGCAGATCATTTAAATTCATTTAAACAGCACCAGTAAATGGTCCCAATACCGATTCTTGGGGGACCTAATTGCTTACTTCCCACCATTGTGAGAACAGTTTATTCTTACCATCTGCTTCATATTTTTTAACCAGTCACCGATCTGTAAGAGGACATATCCTCTTATTCCATGATTCAGGAGCAGTTGAAGAGGGACCTTGGTGATATGACTCACAGCTGGACATGAACCACCTAAATTGCTTTTGAAGTAATGTCAGTTGACAGGAAACTGCTATTCTGTGATGTTTGATCTATGACAGCAGTTTCACACATGCAAGCCATCACATGATCCTACAGTCAAGTGATGAACATAAATGTGCATTTTTACCTTAAACCACTAAGCAGCTTCTAAGAACGACCAGCTTCACATATAGTCAAGAGCACATTCTGGATTGATCTTAGATAAATTAGTGTATATAAGAGAGAAAGCAGTGATCAATTCTTAATATGAAACACAGAAATCACTGCCTTGGAACCAATAAGCTCTTTCCACACTAATCCCAGATATGTAGGAAGTGGGGGTAATTGTTCATGCTGTGTCCTTCCCTTGTCCCCAGCTTGCTGGTGGGTAGGGTAGTGCTTTTGCACCCAGCCCAGTGAGAGGAAAGACTGATATGCTATCTGTATAGTGTACAAAAGGGAGTGGAGCAGGATTTTCAAAGTCCCACCCAAAGTCCCCTGTTCCCAAGAGGAGTGCTTTCAGTTTTCATCAGCACTCCCCCCCCCTTGTCTAGAATACAGTGGGTTAAATCAAATGTTAGTTCTACTTAGAGTAGACCCATTGAAATGACTAACTTAAGTCCAACAGTGGATGTGGGTGTACCTTCCTCAGCACTTAATGTGAGGACTGGCTGTGAAAGGTTATGGCTAGGAGAAAGACTAGCGATTGGCTTTGAGTCAGAGAAGCTCACCCAGAAGAGGTTGAGAAAGAAGGAACATGGTTCCTACCTTTGGCTTGTTATTAGGGGCCCACACTGTGGAAAGGATGCTAATTATTAGGAAGTTGAATATTTGAATATGCAGATCCCCCTTTGTAAAATTAATAAATGTTGCACATTTGAAACCCAACAACTGGCTTTTGACTCATTACTTCTGGGTTTGGGTGCAAAGCCACTTTATAAATGCTCAAAATGATACTCAAAATGCAGACAGACTCAAAATGATAATCTTCAGTCTGTCCCATGGCAATGAAAATAGGTTCTGATAAAATTTAACAAGGAAACTGGGATCAACATGATAGCTGTACACCTGATGAAGCTCAAAATGTGTCTATGCTGTGCCCACTATATGACAAAAAGAAAAAAAAATAGATAGCTGGGCTGGTCCAAAAGAAAGAAAGACCGCATCTGTTCACATTTGGGCAAAACCTTTATTAGGGGCAACCAAAATTCCACAAAGTTCCACAATAAGAAAGAACTCTTCATCAGCCTAGGTGGTACAAAAAGCAGGGAATGGAGGAAGAAACAGAAAAGTTCCAAAATTTGGCCAGGTGTTGCGGGCATGAGATAGACACAGTGGCTAGGTTCACATGTCACTTTAAACTCACTGGAACCTCTGTGGGTTTAAAGTGGCATCAGGCCCCGGCTGTGCCTGGGCACAGTGGGGTCTAGAGGCACCACCACTCCCCTCGTCTTCCCTCAGTTCTCCCCTCTGGTATCCCAGGAGACACCACACAGAAGCACCGAGGGCAGCAAGAGGGAATTATAGCTGGAAAAAAGTGCCAGCTGTCATTTGCCTTTCTTGGTGGGGCTGATGCTCAACTGAGTTGTGGCCCTGCTGAGGAACGGCAATGAGCCCCATGGTACTGAGTTTCTCAAAAAAGGCTTCTCCCTGGGCCTTTCTCAGCACAGCTGCCACAGTGGCCACCCGGAAAAGTTCCTCCCCATCCTGCCTTGCCACTCCCCACCTCGCACCCCCCAGCCACCCTCCCCTGCCTCAGCACCCCCCAGCTGCCCTCCCTTGAATTACCTCATTCTCTGGCGGTGCCTTGGCAGTGGTGGTGGCTTGGCAGCAGCGGTGAGGTGCAGTGGCTACCACCATGCACCACTTCCTCATCAAGGAAGTGGCGAGGAAGGGGCACAAGGTGGCAGCAGGCTCTGCTGGGTGCCCCCTCCCCAAGCAGGAGGAACCACGCAGCAGACCCCTGCCTTGCCCCTCCTAGCACTGACTGTGAGCCAGCGATAGGAGGGGGGAAAGGCACTTAGGCTGATTGGCAGCTTGCGTGGCCAATCGGCCTAAGAGCCTTGCCCTGCTCCTATCACTGGCTCACAGTCAGTGCTAAGAGGGGGGCAAGCTGGGGGACGCTTCATTTCCCTCTTGCCTGCTGCACCAAAGACCTGGTGGGTCGATCGGTGCAGCAGATGGGAGGGAAAGGAGGCGCGGGAAGGACCCACTGTGCTGTCATTCCTTGAGAGGAACGCCAGCACAGCGGGTTATTTGACTGGCAGGGATGCAGAGCGGGGGTAGAGCTTCTTAAGCTCCTTCCTCTCCATGGCCGGGCCAAAGGACAGGCGGCTACTCAGTGAAGGGGTCAAGGTAGCTACCCACGCTGCCGTGACTGGACCACACCGCTGCTGCTGGAGTCTCTCCACCACTGGAAAGTAAGGTAAGTCACGGTGGGCCGGCCAGGGGAGCTGCCGCATGCCCTCTTCCCACTTGGGAAGGGGGCGCGTGGCAGTCACCGGAGGCTTGGCAGCAGTGCATGGGGAAGCCAATGACAGCCCGCAAAGTGCTACTTGAGCACTTGGCCAGCTGTCATCAGCCAGAGCCCCGTGACCAGAGTGGCAGCCATTGTTTGCCTCTTGCTGCATAATTCCCTCTTTCTGCCCACTCTGACCAAGGGGCTCTATGCCCCTTTTGGTGTGCAGTAGGGTTAGAATGTTGTCTGGGTCCGGACAACACGCCAAACCTCAGTGGGTTTAGCAAACGCTACTGCAAGCCATGGTTTAGTAAGGTGGTTAAGGAGACTCTCCTTAACCACCCTAACTAAACCTTCCCGGGTTCGGACAACACTTTAAACCTCTGTAGGTTTACTCATGTGGTAAATCTACTGAGGTTTAACCTGTCATGTGAACCCAGTCAGTCTCACAATGGAGATTTGCAATCTGAATTAGTTGGTGGTAGGTGTTGCAGGTATCAGATTACACCTAGCAATGCATTTTGGGATAGAGAAGCAATGGCTGATCTCCATTTCTGAAAATATGAAGGCCAGCTGTAACTGATGTGCCTCTTGCCTTGGGCAGCAGAAAACATAAGTTTATACTTTGCTGAAATTTATGCTAAAGTTGATTTAGTATGAAAGAGAACTATAGAATATGAGATAGATTTCTAAAAATTTAGCAATTATTGTCTCTTCTTTAAAGTCGGTTGAATAATTGTCTGACTTTTAACCATTCAGGAATTAACCAATTAAATATACATATATTTACACATAATGTGTCACCTCATTGAAAAGGTCATGAATTAAGATGACAGTTACTCTTAAATATGAAAACTTCAAAGTTTTCAAAAACCTACCACTCATTGTTTGGGGAAAACGAAATCCCTCTTAATTATTATCACATTTGTGAATCATACAATGCTGAAACACTTTTGAGCTTAACATGACTGATGTCACAACAGAAGCTTATTTTCCTAATCAGCTGTTGTTCTTCACTCATGATGAAACACATGAGCTTGTATGTAGCTTGTCCACATTACTGGTGGTGAAACCTAATGCCTTTTCAACAAGGTATGGATATAACTTGGCTATATGCTGTTTTCTTTGCGTAAAGATTGTGTCAAACGTTACTTTTTTCTGAATAATTTGGTTTTTCAAGGCTAGTGACTTTCATGCATCAGTATTTTACTTTTAAAATCCTACAATTAAAAACTGAATTGATTAATCACACTGATTAATTGATTGAAACCTGATTAATTGATTAATTTAAAACATCTGAAAAATTCCCATGAAACAAAATTGTGGAGAGAAATCCTATGTCCAGTTAAATGTCAAATGTAGATAATGCTTAAAAACAGTATGAAAAAAGTAAGAGAAATAACCAATACAACAAACACTGAGTTATAGTTGCTTTGTTTGGTGTGCTACTTGCACAGACTGCAATGCCTTCTGTCTGCTTTAGGGTGTGGCATCTGCCATTGGGGAGGAAAACTGGCATGTGTTATCTTTCACAGCAGGCTGATTTAATTGTGCTGGGGACCCATATTATATAGTTTTCGATCTTTAGCTTGGATCCTGAGGTAATTGGAACACCACCTTTCCATTTCAAATGACTCCCCAAATTATATTTTAAATCATGTATGTTAAAAAAAATTGTATAAGTACCCTGCATTTCATAATCCTATATATAGCTAGCTGCAAAGTAAGTGAGAAAATATTGTAATCCTCCCATGAGTTATGGTCAATGTATCTTATCAGGATTTTGAAATTACACATTTCAGTTTAAGTGTAAATATCTGAAAGAATAAATGTGTAATTGAGTTTATAGTTTATTTTAGAATATACATGTACATAAATATATACAAGTAGACATCTCTCTCTCTATTTGCATATGAAAGAGTTCAAAAATCAACTTATGAGGTTTAATGTGTATAATTAGTGAGTGTTTGAATATAGAAAAGGAGAAAATCTAGGAGAAAATGTCAAAAAACTCAATAACAAAGATGTAGTATTCTCTTGGCAAAAGCTGATGGATGGCTTGGCATGAATTCATCTTACAGTTCTGTTATTCTTTCTTCTACAAAGATGATGTATACACCCTTTCTAAGAGTTTGCATAGAATTGCAATTTGTTGTAGTTACAGACATAACGACCCTTGGGTATGCACCTGATTTTCCAGCTAGAATTACTTACCGATTTCCCCACTCTATCAGTCTCTAGCCATATAACAGTTTTGGTGTTTGAAAAATAGAAAAAAATGTAATTGAAATATAAAGATTATGAACATGTAGTTAAGAAATTCAGAGACAGCTGACAATTAAGGGCACAATCCAGCAAAAGTGAGTCACCAATAATGCCCTATTGAAGCAATGGAATGGAATTTAGTCACAACTATAAATTCCATTTATTTCAGTTAGACTTACAGTGCAATCCTGTGCATGTCTATTCAGAAGTATGCCCCATTGAGTTCAATGGGGTTAACTCCCAAGTAAATGTCTATTGGCTTGTAGCTACAGTTGTTAAATTCTGATGAATTATACCCAAGTTATAGCCTTTAGACTGCATTTAGTATATATTTTAAAAAATCCAAGCGAGATTATCAGGACAATCCTGCTCACCTGTGGTATTATCATTCAGGATATAGTATGTTATATACATAAGGAAATAACTATTGTTTGGATCACAATAAAATGTGTTTATGGTAGTGGTAAAATAGTATAATTTAATAGACTTTTTCTTATTTAAAAGATTTTATGATCTGTGGCTAGCTTTTAAGTTAATGGTATCCCTCACAATGGTTTAGTTGGTAGATTAGGACATGGTGTTTTATGGATATCTCTGTACAGTGTATATTAATTGCATTAAAATAGATCTTAATTTGTTAATGCCAATAGTGGCAGCATGCTATTATATAAATGCAAGTCATTTCTATATCTAATAATTCAACAAAAGTGGAAGTAATCATGCTTTGGATCATCTACAATGCTTTAAATACAGCAGATGTAATTTCATTGTTTAGGGACATAACGATAGTGCTGAAAATGTTTTACTCTCTTCAGAAAATCCTTGCTCTGCATACAAATTAATAGAACATGTTGAAAACAGCCCCATATGTAATAATTGTATTAAAAGCATCATTAATGCAAATGATTATTAGGACTTTGAGACAGCTGGACACTGTAGCAACTGCAGAAATGTTGCTGCCACAGGCTGCTGGCCACAAATTTAGCAAACCAGGCCTTTAAAAATGATATAATCAGCAAAAAGATATACAGTGTATTATTATTTGGCAAGACTATCTTATTGACAGAAAAAAAGTGTAGTACTAGAAAAAAAGAATTCTATCATGATAAAAAATATAATTTGTATCAATAACGGAGAAACTTCTGTGCTCACAAGAGAAAAAGGAACTAATTGTAAGTTTATTAGCGGCAAGGAATTGGAAAGTTCAACATCAGTATTTAATAATAGACTGGTATAAAGAGGTTTGGGATATTGCTTTAAATGATAAACTAACATGTAGTATTAAATGAAAAAGGGGACAATTAAAGAAAAATAATTTTAAGGAAATATGGGGGTCATTTTTAGATTATGTTTTAGTAAAGGGGAAAGGGAGTAAGCCATGTCATGATATGATGTATTTTTGGAATATAGATTAATAATGGATTATGTGGATAGAATTGGGTTTGGCCCCGGGGTGACGGGTGCACTTGTAGTGTATGATTTGTAGGTTTATGTTTTTTTTTTGTATGTGTGTTCTTTTAAAAAAATATAAATAAAATTTAAAAAATATATATACCGTAGATATAATTTGTATGTTATCAATGCATTTTGTGTTTTGGTTTTGCTTGCCTCATTCTTTGATATTTCTCTTTCCCCCCCCCTCCACACATACACAACCTTTCATGCAAATATTTACACAAGGGAAAATAGGGGTGATTATTACCAAACATTAGCAGCAGTCATGAAATACCGTAAATTCTCACATACTATTTAAAATAATTAGACAATATTGATAAATTAGGTGGCCAGGCTAGCATCTTTATGTATTTGAAAGGGTTAAAGATCCAGATTAGCATATTTTAAAGGGATGTCAGTCAACCAATGCTTTATAGTCTATCAGCTACCTGACTTGCTTTTAAATCAATGTATCAATTAATTAATGGATTAAAGTACATTATAAGTGGGTCAGTACAGATGATATTTGATAGTTTGGTCATTTTCCTTTACAAATAGTGCAATTCACCAGTCACTGCTTCTTTACAAATTCCTTTTGTGTCACTGAAGTGTGGCACTCTTACTTGGTGGATGGAACCCTCAACTGGAGAAACATTTTACAGCCCATTACTCAGACAGAAGACCCAATAACTTTAGAGGAACTAACCCCCAAGTACTGACCCTAAAGTCTTACAGCACAATCCTTTCATGTCTACTCAGAAAAGAATCCCATTGAATTCAATGGGATGTATTCCAAAGTGGTTATAGGATTGCAGGCTCAGGTAACAACCATTAACATACCTACTGGCAGGGTGGGTGCAAGGCAGTTTGGTGCCCTAGGCAAGATCAGATATTTAGCGCCCCCCTCCCACTTGAGCCCTCCCTCCAGCCCTATGCCCTCTGGCGCCCCTTTAGCCCTGCGCCCTAGGCAGCTGCCTAGTTGGCCTAATGGTAGCACTGGCCCTGCCTACTGAAAGTAACCTGCTACAGGTTACATTTTTCCCCTGAATTTATTTCTGAATAAGTAAACTGGGGCTTTTAGATGCATTTAGAATATGAAGAGATGTACACAGATTATTTATAACCATGCTATCAGCCCTGATGACAGGGGGCAGCACCTACAACGAATTCATATTTAAATCTATAATAAAAATAGATTAATAATCCCTTGTGTCCTGTTTTTATTTCTAAATAGAGATTGTAGATATTTACCTGATCGAGTTATATATATTTGTCCTGATCCAGCGAGGGAGACCCACATATGAAAGTAGATTGGGTGTGTCTTTTGATGTGATGCAAATAAGAATGCCCATTCTCATTTAGGGTTACTAGATACTGTATGCATATGAAGATGTCTTCCTAAATAAATAAATAAATAAATATCACACATTTTGCCTATCTTGTGTGTGGCTAAATGGCTGTGAGGTGTGGTATTTTAGAAGTCCGATCATATACAAACTTATTTATGTAGATGGTCCTTATGCAGTTTCATCCAAGCTATTAAAAATATATATATGCTGAATTACATCAGAGATAAATTTAGCTTATTGATGCTTTTTGTTGTGAGAGAGGGTGGGGGAGGAAGACTAATATCAATTGTTAAAATACAAATAATGGGTCCTTTTCGGAAGAAATCAACCCTTGCTGCAAGGGGCTACCTTTGATTTGATATTCTTCCCCACCTCTTTCGCAAGTGTTAAGATAAAAAACAAAAAACAGGAGGAGGCAACATCCGTCCCCCCTTCTGCAAAGCTGTGCCAGCTGCCCTGTGTCGCGGCTGCTGAAGAGGCTGTGATGGTCCTGCATGTACCATCGCCACTAGAGCCGCAGCAGAAGGCGGAAGGGAACTCCAGTCCGCGTTTTCCATGTGCACCGGAGTAATCAGAGAGAAGTGGATAATAGTTGTTAGAGCTCTCTCTCCCTCTCCTTCTCTCGCTCTCATGCCATGCTGGGCCAGATAGGCTCAGCCAGACGTGTATTTACCCATATCCGGGTTAGAGAGGAAAAGAAAAAAGTTTCATTTAAACCTGAACAAAAAAACTTTCAACATGAAATCACACAGCAGGAACAGGCACAGACCGTAAGGCATTCTTACAATTTCTAATATCCATCAAGGACTTGGGGAGGGGAGTTTCGGTCTTTTTTTTTTTTTAATCGTGTGTGCGCGCGCGTATGGAATGATCAGCAGGGTTTTTGTTTAATCAAATTCATCTAGTTTCCTGTATCGTGGGACTTTTTTGCTCCTCTCTTCTCGCCCCCCCTTATTTTTTTGCCCATTTTTCTAAGCTGGAAGTTAATTGATCTCTCCCCCCCCCCTCTTGCGATGTTGCAATGATCATGGCCGCGCAAGTAGCAGCGGCTCCGGCGGGTGCGAACAAGAACAAGGGCAAAACCCCGAGTTTGCCGAGCAACTTAAGCCAGGATCTCAACTCTGGGGGTCCCGTGGTAGGCACTGTAGGAGCCGCTGGATCGGGCTCTCTCTTGGGGGTCGTAGATGGGACTAACAACAGCAGCAGCTTGAATAATGTAGATCACCATCCCCTCCACCACCATAATGAACTGAACATGGCCAATAATGCAACTTCTGCTGCTGCCGCCACCGGTAATAACAACGCTACCACCACCAGCGGCGGCGGCGGCTCTTCCTCGGAATCGGTGCTGAAAGAAGCTGGAAGCTCATCGGGCTTATCTTCTTCTTCCTCTTCTTCTACCCCGACTATGGAGACAGGGCTGCTTCCCAACCACAAGTTGAAAAGCGTTGGAGGTGATCACCCTGCCACCGCACCTTCCCACCACCCCCATGCCCAGCACCATCACCAGCACCCGGCTCACCTCCATGCCCAGCACCCCCATGTTCACCACCATCACCACCACCACCACCATGCACTTCAACAACACCAACAGCTAAATCAATTCCAGCAACAGCCGCCGCCTCAGCACCATCCGATGCAGAATAACAACGGCGGCGGCGGCGGCGGCAGCAACAACAACGGCGGTGGCGGCGCTGCTCAGCCCAGCAGCGCAGACATGGAGCAGCAGCAGCAACATGGAGGAAAAGACAGTGGCTTGGGGGGACAGGCCGAGCCCCAGAGCCAGCCGCAGCCTCAGCCCCTGCTGAATAAAGGCGGGGACGAGGAAGAAGCAACGCCGCCGCTGGCGGCGGAAAAAATGGGCGAGCAGCACCTCAGCAGTCGCTACGACCACCCCAGCTTGGGACCTTTGGGCGGGCAACAGCCGCCGCTGCCACCGCCGCCACCTCAGGGAGCGGGCAGCGGCGGCACTGGCACTGGAGGAGGTGGCGGCGGCGGCGGCCCCTCAGCGTTGGGTGTCTCGGAGTTTAATAGCTATTACGGCAACGCTGGCAGCAGCGGCGGAGGCGCCTCCTCAGCGAGCCGGGCCGGGCCTTGCTTTGATCAACATGGCGGACAACAAAGCCCCGGGATGGGGCTAATGCACCCCGCGGCGGCCCCCAACAGCATGGACCCCCTGCCCAACTCGCACGAAGGCTATGCCAACAGCCAGTACAACCACTACTCGGGCGCTTACGGCCGGCCTGGCGGCGGCAGCAGCACAGCAGGAGGAGCAGGAGCCGTGGCGGCGGCGGCGGCGGCGGCTGCAGCCGCAGCAGCAGGCGGCGGCGGCTATGGGGGCTCGTCTTCTGCCTTCGGGGTGCTGAGCTCCCCTAGACAGCACCAGCAGGGCATGATGCTGGGCCCCGGAGGAGGGGGCAGCCTTGGCAAGGCATCTGGGGCCGCGGGCTTCCAAAGGTTCTCCGGGCAAAACCAACACCCGTCTGGGGCCACCCCAACCTTGAACCAGCTGCTCACCTCCCCCAGCCCCATGATGAGGAGCTATGGCACTGGCTACCCTGATTATACCAACCCCAGCGCTGCCCCATCGCAGCAGCAGGCTCAGGGAGTAGCAGCGGCAGCCGCCCCAGGAAGTCAGCAAGCAGCAGCAGGCATGGTCATGGGCAAGGACATGGGCTCCCAGTATGGAGCTGCAAACCCAGCCTGGGCAGCAGCACAACAAAGAAATCATCCAGCAATGAGCCCTGGAAACACCGGACAGACCATCAGCAGGAACCAGGTAACAGTAACAATCCAAAAGAGCAAGCAGTGTGTTGTTTCACTTGTGTGTGTCTGTGTCCTATGCAAACCTTACTTTCTTTCTGATTTACTTTTCTCCTACTCCATCTCAACTCCTTGCTGCCTCCCTAACAGGGTTGGACAAACCACAATGTCTGACTCCTATTAGGTTTTGAGAGATATGGGGGGGGGGGATGTCCTACTGAAAATTGGACCATTTTGTCGTGATACAGTTGAACAAGCACGAGACCCACTCTACCCCACCCAGTGCTCCTACTCTAGACTTATTAGAAATCTGAACACACAAGGCCCCGAGGAAAACCACTTTGGAGTGGGAAAGGGAGGAACCAGTGTCATTTTGCAGTCGCTGCTGGTTGTAACACTGTCTTTCCTTTCATGCTCTGATTTTATTTCTCTTAATGAGGAAAGAGGCCTTTTAAGTTATTATTAAATTGTGTTGCTTGAATGCAATTGTATACTGTAACCCAGCAGAAAGAGTGTAAGTACCTTGTGCCATAGTAATAAAAACAGGTTTACATATTAGTTGTTCAGATGCCTTTTTCCTTTTGCATGTTTCTCCAGTCATCCGAACCAGTATAAAAACAGTTTAAAACCATGTGAAATTTTATAACTAGAAATCAGTTGTGATTGCTCTCCCTTTACTACATTCATGCTTCATCAGGTGAGAGATGCTTTTTTTTCCTAAGTAAAAAGGCCTGAGTATTGCAAGTGATTAACTGTCAGTGTTTCTAGAGACTATACATAATTTCTGATCGGTTATATCCTGTGAATTACCAGATCAATAGGTATGGGATTGTGATTGGAAGATGTTTGTATAAGTTGCCCTTTTGCCACCTTTAAAACCATAGGAAATAACTTAGAACTCTTGATGTTTCTTGCTCAGCAGTCTGAGCCTAAAGAGTGACTTGATCTCTTTTGCAAGGTTTGGAATTTGAATTGTGGAGGTAAACTGGCTGTAATAGTCTCCAGACAGCTGCCTCTGAGTTGACATCTAATCTGCCATCTGATTGGCTCCTCTCTCACCATTGGGCATTTAGCATTGCTGATGTAAATAGAATTGCTGAGCAGTACAGTCACAAAAATTCTTGCCACAAATAATAACTGAGCACTTTTGCTCACAGATGCAAGGTTACACATTCTTAGAAGAAGCTGAAATAATTGGCAGTCATCTTTAGATAGTTGAGGTTAAGAGGGATTCAGCAAACCAGTGACTATTACATTAAAAAGTCAATCTTTTTTAAAAAGAAAGTTTTAGGTGATCATTGTATCATCACTTATTTTTAATTTATGTATACCGGTAGCTTACTTGTTAATCAACTTAGAAGGTTTCCTTTTTTCTGATGGCATGGATAAATATTTTAATTTTTTAAATCATTGAAGCTTTTAACAAGCATAATTGTAGTACAACACCTTGTGAAAATAAATGTATGCTGCTTTTATAAGAACCGCATTTGTGTGTTTGAATCCTAATTTCAACTCAACTTGCACAGAATTACATACTACTTTAGTATCAGATATTTTTAGTTGTATTAGCTTTATTTGTATACTTGTTACTATTTTTGCATCTTTCACATCTTTAAATATGTAGTATCTTACATTAGATAAGTATCTTTGCTTAGTGTAATCACTATTTATGTTTGTTTTAAATTATTTTTATAAATCCAGAAAACCGTATATATTTTTTAAAAATCTGTTTTGCATTTGGATTTCATAGATCAGAAGCAGCAGGCATCATGCTTCATTTAGCTCTGTTGATATATAGAATAAAATACAAGCTTATGCTTTGATTTGTAGTGAAGTGAATTATGTTAAAAAGGGAGTAACAATATATTTCAGTTTTCCTGGATACCTTTTCCTTCCTTAACAAGATGATGTTATTATGAACTGCTAAATCTTTGAATATGCTTTTAGGCACAGGAATAAGATAAATAAATCCCCATGTACATCCTTTGGAAATGTCAAAAAGCTTGATTTTGGAGTAAAAGACCTTTTAAAATGATCATGTCCTAGAATAGACAGTTACTGCAGTAGTGAGTGATGGGCTAACCGGAACAAATAATTTGAACCTTGGACAGACTGAAAACATATTTGTCTATTGTCTACAGACTATTGCTATAATGTTTTAGTTTCTCTTGTTTTTTGGTCCCCCCCCCCCCTTTACAGGGAAGTAAGAATTCAGTGAGTTAATCTTTTTCCCTTTTGAATTTTCTGGGATAAAAGGGTTAGTAGAAACCATTAGGTAATGAAGATCTCTATGTATAATCTCTCATAATTAATTTTAAAAGATTTGCTTTGTCTCCTTTGTTTTAAACAATAGACTGTTTAAACATATAGCTTTAATAGGTAGAAAAGGCATAGCAAGGTGGATTGCAGGTACATGATACTTTTGTGTGCTCTTTGTGGTAGGAATTGTTACAAGTATTTAATTTTTATTGGCATGAGAACAAAATAATTATGTCCTCATAATGACCCTTGGAAGCACAGTTTACACTTAACTGGTTCATATCCTGATTATAGGAGCAAATCTCTGTTCAGTACCATGGTATATAGGATATGGTTTATAAAATGTATTCTGGCAAGGTTATTTTCTTTGATACTATTATTTGACTCTGATGTTGATATTCATTATGACCGTCGTTCATTAGTAATGTTTTTGTTCCTTTTTTATTACAATTTAGCACCTGGACAACTGATAGATACACTTGAGATAATGGACTTAAACTGGTATTTCTTTAAAAAGAAACTGAATGTTATTGAGGCAGAAAATAGTATTTTTGTTTAGTAAACCAGTTATTTCCTTACATATAAAATTTGCAAAACTACAGGTGTACATTTTCCCTATTGTATTCCTGTGGTTCTTTAGCCCTGTGCATCTGAAATGTGTGGAATAGAATATTTACCATCACATGTGAGTATCTTGGGTCTGATACTCAGCCAAATATATGTGTGTTGTATCTATTTATAAATGCACGTGTGTGAGTGTGCATATTAATGTGTAGCTATATTTGTACAGATGTGCATAATGTGATTGGTGATTTAGTCATAGCCACTTTAACCTTCTCCGTAAAACAAAAGATAGAGAATACGATATACTACTTGGAAGCTTAATGACATTATTGCTTATTGGTATCTACTTGTTTTTAATATAGGGAGACTTGGATTTCATAATCAGCAAGATATTCTAACTCATTTGCTTTATAAAACCATTTAAATAAAATGTGGCTGCTCTTTCCATAGCACTTGCCAGCTGCAAAGGGATCTCCTACTGCAGAAAAAAGGAAGAAACACAAATAAAGTCCAGAGCAAGTGTGTATGCTTCATCTTTGCAGCATTAATCTGGTTGCAAATAAGGTTGATAATAGTGCAATTAGGAGGGAGATACATAAACACAACAACTGTAGTTTTATTATTATCAGATTTGTGACTGTATAGCATGAACACTAGTTAGTTTATTTTAAATTATAGTTCACATATATCATACCCACAGGGCCAGTTCGCATGATCAAACAAGCCACGGTGGCTTGTTTTGATCGTGCGAACCAGGTCATTGTAGATATCATACACATTGTAGATAAATGAATTGCAATAGTACATGTTTACTTTTCTCATTTTTTCATGGAATATCAGACTCAAATAAATACTGGCTAATTATTAGAACAAACTGCTGTTTTTCAGTTTGTTTTTAATGCATGGTTCTTCCTATGGAGATTGCTTCAGTATTAAAAGAGCTTTCCCCCCCTGCTACTCTGTTTATGTCACCTACATCCCATTTTGTCTGAGCTTTGTCTTGAGTAAAGACTGCAGGACCAGGACCAGTATCTAGACGCTTTCTGATAAATGTCAACTGGATGCCTGTAGATTGTTAGTATACGGATGGGAGAAAATAACTCCTTTTAGAATGTATGTCATTCAGAACTAGGTTTCTGATCATAATTTTCCATCTAGAAATACATTGTAAATGAGCAATATCAAGAATTAATAGCATCTGTTATTCTTGTAATTATATTAACTGTGGGGATCAGTGTATACTACAGGTTTCTGTGGGATTACGAATGATGGAATACTGAGTTTTCAGTAGGTTTTCATATGCAAGAGTGCTGGATGTAACAGTAGTGGTAAATTAATTCCTGTTGTACAGGATTTCCACGTGTTAGAGGTAACACTAAAGCTTGTGGTTATTTTCTTTATGAAAAAAAAATCATAAATGCATTTGGTTTGGATAAAGTTGTAGGTAAACCCATACATAATAGGCATAAATGTTTTATAAAAAAATATAAGCCTCAGTCCTGGGATCCTTATGCACAGTAGTAAGTTACATGTATAGTGCTGCTTAGAACGTTCTTCCCCTTCCAGTAGATGTTTAGTACTGGGGGGGGGGGCAGGAGGGAAGGCTTTTAACTTCTACTCTTCAAGCAGTTGGCTGCACCAAACATTTATTTAGTGTGTATATGCATGGTGCTAGGGCAGCATGCATACATTCAATCTCTAGGTGCCAGATATAGATTTTTTTATCCTCATGCATCACTTTTGGCCATACATATGATCAGATTTAGAAAGGTGGTCCATGCACAGAAGCTTATAGATTGCTCTTGCTAGACTGGGTTTATTCACGTTGAAGAATTTTATATGAACAAACTTAAATTCTTCTAGCTGTGTCAAATCAAATCAAATTCTGCTAGCTGTCTCAAATGTGTATATTTCTTTTTGCTAGGACTGAAAAAACCCCACATTTTTTAAGGGGACAACCCTAAGCTTGGGGGGGGGGAGGAATCAAGTTTCTGGGCATTATCAGATTTTTATATCCCTTGTGGACCAGACACTTGGGATATTTTTTAGCCACATTCATTGTGCTTACTAAGCATATTTAATCCAGTGTGAGTGATCTGAAATGTTAATCAGCTGCAAGTTATATAGCAGTATTATATGTATGCTGGTTCATATAATTGCCTGCAAGCTTGTTAAATACTGCCTTACATTTCAGCATAGTTTTCAAAGTGCTATTTATTAGGAAGCACTAAAGATTCTCTGTGGATATGTAAAACACTGGTACCTTCACTTGCTGTTGCTGCTCAAGGCTTGAGAATTTCAGATCCCAGTAGTGTTTAGCCGTGGTAGGCTAACCCATCGGAATAAGTTTCAGCATTGTGATTATTATGTTGTCTGATAAATCTGAATGTTTCAATTTTGGGGCTATTTACATAGCTCCCAAATGCTTTTTTTTATAGGGTGGGATTGGTATCTGAATTAATTCAGCTTTACTTTGCTAACATGCCTCAGTGGTTTTGAAATTTGATTTTAAAAAGGAGATTGAAATAATTTGGCCTCCAAAGAGTAGGCTGCTGTCCTGTGTTTTCCAATGTTTTCTTCATATACAAAATCATACTTTGCGTCCTGAGGATCTATATAAGCCATTTATCAATATAGTTATCAGTAGTATTTGAATTACAAAAATAACTTTTATTTATGAAAACGAGACAATTTTTATAAAACCATGAAATACATCTTTAGAATTTATTTCTGCTTGAATTTTAACAGTTAAAGGCTTGTTCACAACCTCTGATCCAAAGTTCTGCTTCCCGTATTACTATTTTAAGTCACAGAAGTGCTGTGTCAAGTCATTTCTATGACTGAAATTATGGCATAGGGAGGGATTATGCACATGTTTTGTGCAAGAAAGGCATGGATGTGCTAAAATGCTTCCAGTTTCCTGAAGCCTTAATTTGCCAGCACAAAAGGGTTTAGGATAGCATATTCCAATAGCTGTGTCACACAGAGCTTCATAAAGCATGACATTATGTTAACATCTCAAGGCAGATAAATTAGAGATTAATTTGGGGCCCAATTCAATAGATTTCAAAGTCGAAGAAATACTGTTCATATGTAAAACTTCCAGAGGGTCTCCAGCATTTTAAAGACTAACTCATTTATTATGGCATAAGATTTCATGGACTAGAGTCCACTTCATCAGATGCAACTTCATCGGATGTAATTATTAAGAGAACTGACAGATTACACAGGGACATTTAATAAACACAGGATCCTTTCAGTGTTCTGTGTCTTTATCGGCATAAATTTGCATTTGAGTACTTACTTGACAGGCAAAAAATTGCCCATACATAGCTAGGTATATGTTCTATATGTTTGGATAATCATCTCAAATTTGAAATAATGCTGCTTATTCTTCACATGCATGGGTTTGTTTGTTTTTCATATTACACCTTCAGTGACGCCTGTGCAGGTGTGTCAGCTAATACAAAATATTGTTAGAACATGATTCCACAGGCATATCTGATGGTTTAATTTGATATATAGAACTATTTCAGATTCAGTTACAAAATGGACTATTTCAGATAATGTTAACAAGATGAAAATATATGAAAGATAGTGGGCCCCACAGTACCACACTACATAGAGATCACATTAGAACTTTGGGTTAGCAAATGGTACACATGAATCAATGAATGAACACGCATTAGAACCACAATTAAACTTTATCCTAATTGTAGCTAACAGTAAGAAAGATGTCTGTGTTTGCCTTGTGTTTTTCTGGATTGGGTAAAGACAACAGCACTTATTTTCCATTTAGTGGGCTTGGCAGAATAGAATTTTTGTTCTAGACAGTCCTTATTTATGTTAGGGGGGCTTGAATTGGACTCTACTGAATTGCAACTCGGAATATATATTGGTTATTTTTTAATTTATATACAAACTGATTAAAGTGTTTAGAATAATTATATTTAGTATTGAATGAATACTGTGTAAAATATTTACAGTACTTCTAACAATAAAAACAGGTATTGTATTTCTATGCTTGACATGGTTTTTGGTATTTTAACAGTTTATATAATGGTTTTGGTCACATTAGCTACTGTAATTAATAATCAAAAAGGAAAAATTGTTTGTACAGTAATTGATACTTTTCTGTAGACTTGGAGAAAAAGGCAGTAACATTTTAAATGTTAAGGAAGTGGTGGTGGGGAATCAAATCTGGCAACTGTATATATACATCCTTTTTTGCCTCTTGGTTGATGTCCCTTTGTTTTACAACTTTTCTAATTTTAGGACCACAGCACATTTACCCCATCCCCTTTCCTCAAGCTCTCAACACTTAGAACTTTTGTTTAAATGTCCGGGAACTCTCCTGGATTATGTAATCTATGTCTGCTTCTGTTGAAAAAATGTATATGTTCTATATAGGCTTAGCTTTATATATTTTACCCCTTTCTCTTATGTTAATAGTTCTTGGAACTATTTATTCAGTACATAATTCAGGCTGCATTCCTATATATATTCCAATCCCTTTTCCTTTTGTGTCATGTATTTTATTGCATTGTACATCGCTCAGAGTGGCCGGATGTCTGGCCAGCTGGGCGATTCATAAATATAATAAATAAATAAATAAACAAACAAATGTCTTTTAGATTGTGAGCCTGAGGGCAGGGACTGTCTTATTATTAATCTTTGTAAGCCACTCTGAGAGCCTTTTCTGGCTGAAGAGCGGGGTATAAAGGCAATAAATAAATAAATTTACCGTACTTGGGATTAATCCACATTGAACTGAATGGGACTTATTTTGAGTAAACATGGATAGGATTGCGCTGTTAGAACCAGAATACAGAAGGATTGAGGCTGCTGTTCAGGTTTTTATAGATCTGGTAAATATGTTATGAAGGAACTTGGCCTATTCTATCTTGTTTAGCTCTGTTGATTCCCCCCCCCCTTTAATAATGACTGGATACAGAGCAGCTGAGAATTAAGAAATAAAGATTGATAAGATATAAGGAAGATACAAAGCCATATAGCAATCCCTCTATCAACAACAATTATTTCTTATATGAACATTGAGTTAGATTCTGTACTTTATAGCTGCTGTGTTTTAAACCTTCTCTATTCAACTTGCCTGATTTTTGTGATAGTAAGACAGGATGCTCAGATCAGGATGTGTGTGTGTGTTTGTGTGTGTTCAGATAAATTAATTGGTTGTAGAAGAAAGTAATGAATAGATATATTTTTCACAGTAGGTAAACCTAAGTCTTACTGATTGTATTGGCAACTGATGTCTTTATTGGTAGTGAAAGAGTTTAAACCAATTGACTTTGGTTTGGGTGGTGTTTAGTTATCACCATTGGTTAAATTTTCATATATTCTGTGATTGGTTTAGTCTGACATTTATTTTTTTGTTATGCTGCTCTTCTATTTAGAAGATTTTACGGAATCTGAATGTGATTTTAATGTGTTTTATGATATTATATTAGTTATCTTTTTGTGATTTGTAAGCCACTTTAGGAGAACTGTTTAGTTCCAAAATGTGGCATAGATATCTTAAAAAAAAATGTCCTAAACAACACATGCATAAAAAGCTCTTTACACAGGTGTTTTCTGTGGGATTTTTGTTCCTTTGGAAATATTTTATTCAAAATTAACAAAAGTTAAAATGTTTGTATTGTGAAAATGGTCTACTAATGCATTGTTAAGTAGAGTGTTCCTATTTTCCCTACTAATGCTGCCATCATCAATAGCCTGCTTACACAACTAAATCTGCTTGGTTTTTACTTGTTGAAACATGATTCAGTCTTCCCTTTTCACACAGAAGTTAAATTATTCCATAATAATTACTCGTTTCAGCTAAGGTTGTCTATCTTGATATTTAATCTAAACCATAATTTGGGCTTTCTAACAATTATAACCTTGAAATATCTTGTAAAATAGGAACAGCATAGAAAGGTTTTTAAAAGCAGATCTGATCCCTGGAGTGACAAGAATAGTTAGCATTAACCCTCTGGCAAACAAGCAACATTTCTAAGTATGATTTTGTAGTCCAGGTCTATATCTACTGCAGACAGTATTTGATTGAAATTCAATTTTTGTCAAGTATGATTGTCCAGAAATTAAATAATATTTGCCTAACTGCTGTGATGAAAGGTCAAAATATCAGAGCTGTATGAATTGTACTTATGAATCAGTGAATTTGAAAATATATTGAAAATAGGCTCGAATTCTATGTTTACCTGGAGTATGTCCCATTGAGTACAGTGGGACTGACTTTTGAGTAAAATTCATAGGATTGTCTTGTAAAAAGCTTTTGTACCAAATTCTAAGATTGCTTTTATGCCTCAAGAATTTAAAGAGGAGTCCAGTTTGGGAGTTTGTTGGAAACGCTCAGGAACGCCTGGAAGCATGTACATTTCTCTGATTGTAACTCTTCTGTTCTTAAAGGCATAGTGATAATTCTGTTAGTGTTTTGGGCTTTTTATCCTCACAAAAAGCAGTTCTCACCTCTGCAGGTCTGTTCCAATTTAAAGTCAATTTCTGCAAGCTGTGACTCAACAAAGCAAATGCAACCCACCAACCATGTATGGTGACCAACTAGTGGCTGAATAGTTCTATTTTTTTCTTCCTCCTAGCTACTGAAAAAAGGGGGCAGATTATAATGCATGTGTGATGAGCTACATTTGGCTTGGTAGGTCACACTTTATGCAACCCTTCACAGCATAACACTAAAAAGGTGGGATTAAAAAGAAGGCCTGAATCATGAGAGCTGGATACTATTAATACTTCAAGACTGTGCGAATTTTCTTCCTTGTTTTTTTATTATTAGGATAATACTTTGGGTTTGGATAAACTGCACTTTTTGAGTGCAATGAAATAGCATGAGCATAATCCGTTTGGCAGCATGAAAAAAGTATGTATTATGAGAGGTGAGAAGATGGGCTTGAGGAAGGGGGTATTTTTAGGACTGTTTTACCCACTGTTTGGCATCACATCCCCCAATCCTAGGCATGTGCTTGCAATAACTGAATAATGCTCCTACAATGTTTGGTTAATGATATGGTTTGTGGTAAGTTTGTGCTTAATACTAAGCATACATTTGCTGGCACAGTAAAAGTTAAAATTTATTCTTGCTCACAAATGACTCATTACCCTTTATTTCTTATAAAAGAGTTTGCTTCAGTAGATTTTTAAACTTCTTTATTTATACCAACACCTTAGAAGATGTGGTTAAAGTTCCCATAATTTTAAAACGGAATAAAGGAGGTTTGATGTGCCAAGCATTTCCAGAATTTGCTGGCTTTATTTGCTTTCTATGCCTTGATCCTGAAGTGTGCCAAGATTTGTACAATTAATGTGTTCACATTTCAGTTGAAAATGCTTTTGTGATATTCTTCATTCAGTGTATTCCTTATAAATACTAGCATTTACTTTTGGACCACTGTTGTCATATTCATTCTGCCCTACTCAGCAGCATGAACAATTCCCACAAGGGGTGATGTGGTGTAAAAATATTTTAAATTCCTATGCAGCAAAAGCACTAGCATCAAATGTTTAAGCACCGGACAACCAAACACATAGATTTTTCCAGCCTGGGTAAGGCGAACAAACTCCTAGAGTAACCACTTGTATATTATGGAAGCAGCAGGGTACGCAAACTAATTTGTATGTGAGATTGCCGTTTAGCAAGCGTTAACTATATGAAAATAAAATGTATCCAGCATTAGAGCTGAGAACTTCAGTGGAGTTCACACAATGAGAAATTATTATGGTGGACAGAGTTAATTTTATTTTGCAGTTTCCCTAATAAATGAAGATAAGCCATTGACTTCAGTAGCACAAGCAGTTTGTGTTCCTTGTGTTCCGTTAGGGTGATATTTGCTATGATGTTTATAGTTAACTGTTATTTATATCCCTGGGTTTGCTGTAATTTTTTTTTAACTTCGGAAATAACCAGCCTCCACAAACGTCATTTTAGTGTTTCTATTTTTCTCTGGGCTCAGTTACACAGCATGAGAAAGAAAGAAAGAAAAAAGGCTGGTGCCTGGAGTTAATTCAAAATATGGTACGTATTAGCATCTGTAAAAGTTTCTCACATGGAGCAAAGTGGTTTGCTTGCATGGCATCACATGATCAAAATATTTTTACCCTTGGTGCTGCCAGAAGCTATCTATTGCTTTTCAGCAATCTCAGTTGTTGGGCGCCATGCCAAGATGTTTAAGACAGCCCCTTACGTGAGCTGTTCCATTCTTAACCTCCTTGACTGAAGTGCCGTGACCTTCACATATGTAGATTAGCCATGTGCTCTGTGAATTGAAACTTGCTGCCTCAGGAAGAAAGGGTTTTTCTTTTTATTCCTGAGGGAATTTGACAGCCATTCATCCCTGACCTGGGCAGAGGTAATGCAAGGAAATTGGATTCAAATGGAATGCATATATAGATAACACACAGGCAGTATACACAGACAAGTAGCTCTCCTGCCTGGCAGAGGAAAGAATAATTCACTGACAAAGATAAGCTGCTGATCTGGATGCTGTGAAAAAGAAATGTAAAGAGAAGTTTGAGAGGGTATTTTGTTTGTTTGGAGTAATAGTTTCTGGCTGCTTGTTGTTCAATTGTACTTTTACTGCAGTCTGTTTCTGTCTGTTTCTTTGTAATAATATGAAGCAAAGGTTTTCTCCCTTTGTATGAGTATGGATCTTATTAAAACCTTTAGAAAATCAAGTGTATTCATTTAAAATAATAATAAATAATAATGCATTAATTTTTAAATGTACATTTTAAATATATTTTAAAAGGATAAAGGCAACCAGTCTTGAAGAAGCACTATATGAATTCGACAGATTCTTTTCAGGGGGGGGGGGAAGATAAATTAATTTGTACAGTGTGATTGGGTGCAAATGAAATTCCCTGTTAATCAGCCGGAGCTGTTACTAGAAAACAGATTTTTTAAGGTTTTTGGTTGACTACAGCAAAACATTAGTGTAGTATGCAAATATATAGAAAATGTTTTGGAGTGAACTTTCATATTTTGTGTTACCACCCACACATTTTTACTTGCTAATAAAGTCATTATCAAAAAAAAAATTGAGATTTTAGAGCCAGTGTGGTGTAGTGGTTAGAATGTTGGACTAGGACTGGGGAGATCTAAGTTCATGCCCCCATTCAGCCATGCAGCTCACTTGGTGACCTTGGGCCAGTTACTATCTCTCAATCTAACCTACCTTATGGGATTGTTGTGAGGATAAAAGAGGAGAACAGGTAGGCCCCCTTGAGTTCCTTGGAGGAAATTTGAGATATAAATGAAATAAATACATAAAATTGGGCTGCAATCCTGTATCCACTTGCCTGGGAGTAAGTACCATTGAACTCCATAGGATTTGCTGCTGAGTAGACATGCATAGGATTGCACTGTTAGTCACTGTAGGCGACATTCAGTGTCACGTGAGCAGACTCCTGCTTGTACAACAATATTTTCCATTCCTCTCCTCCCCCTTGCACTCCTGTGCCCTTCCAAATCTGTTTTGGAGAGTCCCCCAATCCTCTGGATCAGATTTGGGAGCCATGTAGGGGGATTCAGTAGGATACAACCCTGCCTAAAGGAAAATGCCATACTCAGTGATTCATGAAGAGTGGTGGGGGCCTCTCTAGGAAGGTATCAACAGCATCCAGGGGTGGTGCAACTGCTTCACACTATATGCCCTGATTGGGCCAGGAGAAAGTAGGTGAACCCCATCTAATCAGGACAGTACAGAAAAGTCCAAATAGACAACTCTGTTTTTCACAACACTTGGCCATTTAAGGCTAGGGATGGACGAATCTGTCAGGCGTAATCAGTGCTTTTTTTCTGGAGAAAAGGTTACCGGAACTCTTGGATTACATTTCCTCGGGAGTAGATGGCGATTAAATTGTAATGCAATTAATAGAAGAAAAGGTGCTGGAACTCAGTTCCGGTGAGTTCCACCAGAAAAAAAGCCCTGGGCGTAATCTTGTTGAGGTTCTTGTTTTTCTACTGCTAAACTCATTCTTGGTTCCATACAAGCTTTTGTTTTCTGCACAGAAATTTGTATGTATATCTGTGTGCATTTTCTAAGATGTGTGCATTTTTGCACTTTCCCTCCCAAATGTATGCATTTTTGTAGCATGCATCCATTAAAAGAAGCATGTTTATGTGCATTTTAGAAATGCATGTACTTTTTTGTGTGCATTTTCCAAATGTGCGCATGTTGTCGAATGCATTTTTGTTTTGTGGAATGCACTGCAAGCTTGGGAACGTATGGATTTCTGGCTCTAGAATGTGTTTGGGTCCATGTTTTGAATCAGCTGG
The DNA here is from genome assembly GCA_021292165.1 of Shinisaurus crocodilurus. Taxonomy (NCBI): domain Eukaryota; kingdom Metazoa; phylum Chordata; class Lepidosauria; order Squamata; family Shinisauridae; genus Shinisaurus; species Shinisaurus crocodilurus. The sequence goes on along the minus strand of CM037879.1, from coordinate 82,959,915 downwards.
TATGCATCTTGCATAAAAATGCAACCTCAATGAATTTCTCACCCATCCCTATAAAGGACCCCCTTCCAAGGACCTTTTGGTGAAATTTGCTATGATGGCTACAGTGATGGCTGTAATTTTGTAACCCCAGTTTATAGGTTTTCCCTACATTTCCTCCTGTGTCGCACATAACCATCTTGCACCCTCAAAAGTTCAGTAGGAGGAGCTTTATGGCTTTTAATTAATTTAGCACAAATAAAAGGTTCAGTGTTCTAAAGAAACCCTATGACACAAATCCTATGTGGGTCTTACAGTTGAGGAGGAGAGGCAAAGGTGAATTGACAGAGCAAAGTTTGAGAAAAGTGGCAAGTATTGGGTAGGGCTGGGTTTCCTGGCAGGAGATACCGAAGAATAGATGGAACTCTTGAGGTGCTTGGTATCACCTGTATTTCCTCTGTAGGATGATAATTACTGCCTGAACAATGGTTCTAGCATATGCTTTAAGGCAGAGATAGGGAACCTCTGATGGAGGTGTGAAGGGGAACTGCACCGGCTTAGCGTGCGATGTGTTCTGCAAAACGGGAATGCAAGGGAGGAGCAAAGTTGGTACCTTGGTGGGCTTTGCTTTGTCTGGGCCTTCCTTAGCTGGTGGGCTCCCCAGCTGAAACTCCAGCCAGTACTTCAGCCAGGGACCTGATGATATCAGGGGTACCCTGATGTCACGGGTAGGCCCCTGCCTCCTGATGTTATCTGGCCTGTGGCACGTCTGGGGAGGCAATTTGGCCCCTGGACCCCAAACGGCTCCCCACCCCTGCTTTGTAGTAATCATTAACTTGGTGGAAGTGGAGTTGGGGCCTTGACCCCAATCTTTTTCTTTCATTTGTTCTCCTTGGCCACCTTTGCAGAAAAGGCTTGATTAAAAGTACAGCCAGTCTCTCTGTTTCTTGCATGGTCAGCTGGATTGCTGTCAGGGGGAAATTATACTTTTAGTGCCATTTTGGGATTTCTTTTTTTGCTGAGTGGCATGCTTGCAGGGTCTGGTCTTGTGAGCAAATCAAAGTAGTCAAATTTAATTCCCTGTTTTAGCTATATGCACCCACTCTTCTCAATAACATTTATTTGTAGAAGATCAGCTATTAAAAGTCATGTGAAAAGAAATTCCTGCTTGCTGCGTATTTTCACAAACTCTATTGTAAGTTCCTTTCTGATCTTCAAATGCATTTGGACATCCCCATTTATTTTTAGAAATCAGTTCAAGGTGGGTTTTTCATCTCAGCGTTTGCTGTCTGTACTAGAGAGTTGTCTTGCCCTTTGCTAGGTCTTTAACTTAGTGGGGTAGCTTGAATTAATTAAAAGCACACCACCTTCTTTAATTTATACAGGTCCAAACTTACTTGGATTCTCATAGAGAGGAGGAAAAGTGCATGTGCTTGAACATAAAAATGGAGTTTGCTGTTATTTTTGTAGCACTTGGTTAAAAATATAATTTATCATTTGGTGTTTTTACATTTTTAGATTACGGTATTCTTTTTATGAAAAATATAGCTGGATGATGAGAGTGCCACAAACCTCCAAACCTGGTTCCAGATAAAGCACCAAAGCCAAGGACATTAAGGCATTTCCATACATTTCAATATTCATCTTCCTCTGCTGCCTGCCAGGCTCTGTCCCTGCCCCTCCCCTCTTTTAAAATCCTTTTGATATCTCAAACTGCTACCCCCTATAGAGAAGTCTGGTAGCAAGCCTCTGCAGTCTCTTTGAGAGTCTGTGCTTGGGAATATGTGAAGAATCTCGAATATGTTTGAATATGTTTTTAGCTTACTATTCAGACTTTTTGTGCAAGACACCTTTCAGACACCTTTTCTACAAGGGGCAGCATGTATTGATTCCTAAGGACTGGTGACTGAACCTGGTGATATTTAAAATTTCCAGCACCAGAAGAGCAGCAGGCCTGTACTGAGATATATGAATGCATCCTACCACAACCAGTGTAAAGTACCGGTAAAACCCTATTAATGAGCAGCAGAAAATTTCTCAGTGTTGAGAAAGTATATGCCATTTGTAAAGATGTAAAGTATTTTTATTTAAAAGTTATTCTGTTGTTTTATTCTATAATGCAGCTCATTATGTCTGGCCAAGTTAATCTGGCCAAGTTAAATGTGACTAATCACTTATTTCACTGATATTAATTCCAATTTTAAAACTTTGAAATTCCATTGAAAATAACCCTCATGACGTTCTTGGGTAACTACCACAGACAGAACAAGTTACCTCTGGCAGTATTCAAAATACTGTATCCAGTATACAGTATTGTAACAGTAAAAGAACACTATCAATTTGTGATGATGGTGGGAACCTTTTTCAGCTGAAGGGGTACATTCAGTAACGGGTAACCTTCTGGGGGCTGCATGCCAGTGGTGAGTGGGACCATATCAAAAGTGGATGGGGTCAAACCGCACACCCCCTCCATACACATCTATCCATCCATATGTATCCATCTACCCACCCAAACACTGGCCCCTCATTCATACATTTTGGAGAGAAGGAGAGTGGGGAAGCAGGGAGAAAAAACCACACACTGAAGGAGTCAGAGAAAGTTGGGAAAAGGGGGGGAGCTGGGGGGGGGGAAATAAAACCCAAACAGATGTTCTCCAAGTCTGTTTGGGCTTTCCGCTCCACTTCCTCTCTGTGTCCTGCAAATCCTTATCATTAGATTTCACTGTGAGAGAGAGAGCAGCAATGAGGTGAAGGTGGGTGGTGCTGCCGAAGGGCGTATAGGATGAGCTGCAGGGCTGAGGTTGAGGCTGGGTTGATGGAGGGGGAGGCTGTAGGCTATATGGAAAGGCTTCATGGGCTGGATTAGGTCCGCAGGCTGGGAGTTCACCATCCCTGGTTTATGGGATTCCCATTGTTGGCTATGTAATAGCAAAACTCATCTAGTGCATTGGCAGGTCTTGCTTTCTATAACTGACAATAGGAAAGCTTTGGTTGTGTGCACATTTTGTTTTTCTTTATGGTTGTGCCTCTAATATAAGGCTTGGTATTCATGAAGCATTTCACTATATGGCACATAGTGAAATATATGGTATTTATGTGTGTTAGGAAGAAGCATTTTTCAGCATGTTCGGATACATCATGTGAATGTACCCCATGCTATTCACACATCAGCTGACACAGGACCAATATTGGCCAGGCAGAGCCTATATGTTTGAATGGGTTGAAGTGCTGTGAAACACCATGCCCTACGTTGTGTTTTGACCTGGGTCTGGTAGAACTCATCTGTAAATGGGTACAGTATTTTAAAAATATTTTAGTAGTAAATATTACTTCTGAAATACTAAGGCCTATCTTAGATGTACACTTACTACTTTAGCCACAGTTTTCTGTGTATGACATATATCCCCACCATGTATACATGAGCATATCTGAATGTGTAGCACTTCAGTTATAACATGCCACAGCTTTTAAATTGCATCTTACTGTTGACGGTGACATGTTACACCAGCACACATCTCTGTATATTGGGGATGGACATTTTCCTCATATGGATAGGGAAAACTGGCTGAAGAAGGGGTTAAGAGCAGGCAAGTCATGACACTAAAATTCAGTTTAGAGCATCATTACATGGAACTAAGTCCCATTTATGTAGATAGAAATTGCTTCCTAAAAATGTGCTCAGCAAATTTAGAATCTACTCCTCTACATATTTATTTGAAAACTTACTCCATCCAAATTGAGTGTGCATAGTCTTGCAGCCTTGGATCCTAACGCTATAAAAATATTTTATATTTCCAGTTCCAACACGGCAAAGGCAACAGTCTCAGTGTTGCCATTTCCACTTTAACTGATGCCAGCATTAAGCATAGTACTTTAAAACCCTCTTACCTGTTAAAACACCAGCCTCAGAACTGGTGCTGAAGCCTGAAATCGTGTGTGTGCGTGTTCTTGTGCGTGTGCACACATATAAGTAGTACATTGCCACTTCAGAGAACATTTGAAAGAACTGATTTCTGAAAGACCTGTGTTTATAGCTTTTGCTGAGACCTTTGGCATTGTTATAAAAATATGCATTTTTCTAGAGACGAGGTGGTTTCTCAAGATTGTCTGAAATGTTTTAACTTCAGTAGCAAATGAGGTGTGAATCAAATTGTCAGATGGATAGATGCCAAATTATTTCAACACTTACTGTTTAAAGTAGCTGGCAATGTACTAGGAAAGGTGTGAGCCTAACAGATAAATGTGTAAACAGCACCTATTTCTTTCATTATATCTGCCTTCTCACAAGTTTTCTTTATACTATGAGGACCTAAATTTATGTGGGAGATGTCACAGCTACATTCAAAGTGTTAGTTTATGATGGCTCTATCAGATATGCAGTTCAAAACTGTGCAGGACATAAGCAAAGAAAAATGGTTGTAAGAAAATTTACCGTAGTTTTAGTAAATTCTCCCTCAAGTGAAAAAACATCAAGCAAGAAAACATTTTAAGGAATACTGAGATGCTTTATAAAATTTCATCTTTTTGGCATCCATTAATTTTGCTGTTTGGCATCCACTGATTTTGTTAGACATTTGCATTAGATTCCTAGTCACAGCATATTCCTGTGCATGTCAATTCAACATTAACTCCCACTGAATTGAATGGGACATATTCCTCAGGCCTGTGGGCTGAATGTGGAAGTTCCCCATCTGGTCCGCCAGCTCTTTTGCCAGGCCACTCCCCCTTCCCCCAAAGCCCCACTCTCATTGGGTTTCCCCAGCCTAGAGCTGTAGAAAGAGCTGCCTTTCTGCAGTGCTGAGCTGGGAACTGATGATGCGGGGGGGGGGGCTTTGGGAGGGTGAGGCCCTCCCCCTGACATCATCTGACCCCAGGGGAGTGTTCCAGGAAGGAATCCAGCCCCTGGGGCCAAAACAGTTCACCACTCCTGGTGTATAGAATTAGAGCCTCACTTCTTTTTGATGCTAATTGGAAAAATATCTCAGCATTCTAGTAAGGTACTATCCAAATGGATTTAGAATATTTTTAGCCCACACATCTGGTGATTGCTGAATGATCCATGGAAGTTCTCATTTTTTGTGCTCATATTGGGTATAGTTGAGACATTTTTTCAAAACCAGGCCCTTTAGTACTATAGATGGCACAGTAAGATAGTAAGGCTGCATTCAGCTGATCCTCCAAACTATGGTCTGCAGGACTAGAAGCTAGCCAGTAGCAATGGGCTTGAACACTTACTCCTCCGCTCGCACATGGTTTATTACATTACTTTCTGATCTAATCAAACTACTGCTCATCATTACATCTGAACTATGGTTTGCGCAAGCTCTCCAAACCAGGATTGCAAAACATGGATTGATTCCTGGTTGCAATCCTGGTTTGAAGGGATTAGTAGAAACCATGTTTGTTGGTTTGAATGTAACAGCAAGTGAAGTTTGATTAGACCTGGAAGTAATGTGTTAAGTATCAAGGGGATGAGGGAGCACTCAAGCCTGTGGTTTGTTTCCGAACTCTGATTTGGAGGCTGGTCTGAATGCAGCCTATATGTTAAGACTGAAGCCTATTTAGGTGTTCTTCTTATGTTCAGTCAAAACACAAGGAGAGGAAATGCTCCAGCCCTGCCTCTCTCCATTGTGGCATTTGTTGCCCTGTACATGTGGAGGGCGACAGTCTGAATAGGCGAGCCTCCTATATCCATGGAGGCACTCCACATGGTTAAGAACCTTGATTTTCCAAGTTTTTTAATTGCGTGGAGAGCCTCTACGGATACAGGAGGCCAAGCTCTTCAGACTGTCATCCTCCACACATACAGGGGTTACGGATCCGACAACAGAGAGGGGCAGGGCTGGAGTGCTCCCTTTCCTCCTGTGTTGATTAAACACAATAAGAATGCCTGAATAGGGCTTAAATTAGCATACAGTATGCACAAAATATGTTTTTTTGGCCTGTGCCATCTACTCTGGCTGCCGGGACTAACTGGAATTAAAATGGGGATTTGTGCAGCTTCAGCTGGAAGCATCTTTTAGCTGGAAACTCTTGCCACTTCAGCTTAATGATCTCTATCTGGAAAGTTTGTGTGTTTTAAATTCCCAAATTGATTTGTTCCTAAAGCATTTTTTTGAAGCAGCACCCTTCTCCCAGTCCAAGGACTGTTAGTGTGAGAAGAGGGAACTCCCATACCCTTCCATTCAGTTGCATGTGTGGCTTTTTCGTTTTTCAGACTTGCATTCCCAGCTGTCATTGTAATTCTCTCCTTCTTCAGTATGAGGTTAATTCAAATGTGTATATGAAGAATTCCCACATTCCTCTATTCTTTTGCATGTGTGGTTTTGGTCGGCTCTCAGGTGGGTTACTGGCCACAGTAAGCCTGAGTTCCATCTCGTGGTCTCTGTGCAGCCCCACATAGGAGGATCTGTGCCTATGCGGAGCAGCATTTTGGAAACTTCTAGTGCTCAACAGAGCCTGTGACTCTGGTCCCTGAACAGGGAAACCTTGTGCCTGTGCATGGCTCAGCAGTGGGGCTTAGGCGCTCTCCTTTGTTTCTTTTCAGTTGCCCCCTGAACAGCATGATAGGAAACTCACAGCCTCAGAAATACTTCTCTGCGCAAGTACTCCTCGAAAGATATTTTACCTCAGATTTCAACTGGTTTCACCACACTGTCATTTTTAAAAATTTCAGTATTCTAAAAGGGGAAGGGAGAAACTAAATAAAATAAATAATAGGTGGATTCATTCAGGGACATTTTTCCTTCATGAGTATTGCTCATAAGATTTTTACCTCCGTTTCCACCTGCCTTTACCTTCCTTTGTTGCTGTTTTTTCCCCTCTGGGATTTATAATGTCAATCTGTTGCATGTGTGGCTTTGGTTGGCACCATTACGATGGAGAGTGTGGCATGTAGGATGATGCTTGCCATACATTGCTGTCCCTATTTTTTTAATTTTTTTATTTTTATTTATACCCCACCTTTTTTCCTGAAAGGAACCCAAGGCGGCTTACATAATCCTCCTCCTTCTTCTCTCCATTTTACCCTCACAACAACCCTGTGAGGTAGGTTAGGCTGAGAGTCAGTGGCCCAAAGTCACCCAGCGAGTTTCATGGCCGAGCGGGGATTTGAACCCTGATCTCCCGAGTCCCAGTCCAACACTCTAACCATTATGCCACACTGGCTCTACCCACTCTAGTCCCAGTCCCGAGTCCCAGTCCAACACTCTAATCACTACGCCACACTATCATAATCAAAATCCACCCGGCCCACCAAACAGCTGTTTTGCAGGAGGTGTGGAGCACAATTTAAATACAGAGGGCAGCATGCCATCTCCATGCACTTTCCTCTCCATTTAAATAATACGCTTCCCTCCCATCCAGCTATTAGATATTGGGCAAAGCTGTTTCTAGTACTAATAATTGGAGGGGGGGTTGGATTTAACAATGAGATCTTCCCCTTCCTGTATGCTGAGATGGGGGGCGAGTTACTGTGCATGTTTGTGTGTGTGTGTATCCATCCCCCAACTCACTATCACTGAATGTGGCCCTTGGGAGCAAAAACGTTGAGTACCCCAGTATAGTGTTGCATCTGGAGTGGGCCATTAAAACAAACCATGGTTTTACGTGATGTATGAACCCAGCCAGAATTAACTTAAAAGAAGTACAACATTAGAGAAATTGTTCTCAAATTCTTCATTCTCTGCAAAAAGAAATGTTATTGAGGCTTTTCATATCCTTCTTCAATGCCTACGTCATTACGTCACTTAAGCCATTTTCCTTTGGATGCCTTCTTCCCTACTTTGCAAGTGTCCAATCTGTCTTTTCTAGTCCTCTGGGTCTGTAGATACTTTATTACAATTCTGATCAGTCTAGTCTTTCTATATAACCCTGTGGGTTATTGCTAAGGGGGTAATTGCAGATTAAATAAGTAATTGCATTCCTGATTAAAAGTTGCTTCCCTCTAGGTTCTAACAGTGTAATAACCTATGTATAAAAGAAAACTAAGCATGAGAAGACTTAACTTCACTTCTTGATTGTGTTTTCTTTGGGTCATACTGTTTCAGTTGTGTAGGACAGAATTAAAGTTATTTGTAGACTTTAAATTCTTCATTTTCTTGCCCCCAAGAAATATAATTATCTTTACCTGCACTGTTCTAATTGGATTCTTCTGAGGAATGTGTATCTGAGATACTGTCGACATCAAATTTATCCTTATAACTAATGCTTAAAACTGCACATTCTCTTGTTTTTATTTGTGTGCATTGATGATGGTACACAACATTGATGGTGATGCACCTTACAGCTTTAGTCGAGTTCACATGGTTACAACACAATTCTGTGCATACTTACTTGGAGTTCCATGGTGTTCAATGGGGCTTCCTCTCTAGTACAGGGGTAGGGAACCACTTTCAGCCTGAGGGCCGAATTCAGTTTCAGAAAAGCACTTGGGAACTAAATTCCGGTGCCGAGCAGGGCCAAAGGCAAAAGGGGGGGGGCAAAGGCAAAAGTGGTGGGACCAAAAATACAACCCCCAAGCATATTTTAGCTTAAAGCTTATACTGCTAGTAACTAAGCCCTAGGAGAAGTATTTCAACCTTTTAGAATGGAGGGAAAACTGTGCAAAAGCCAGGAAACCACCCAACAATCAGTGGCTGGGGTAAAGGAGGTGGAACCAGCAGTAGGGGGGTGTAACCCTTTGGGGAACCCTAGAGGGCCAGGTTGGGACTCCAGGCCTGAGGTTTCCCACCCCTGCCCTAGTAAATGTGTTTAGGATTGCAGCCAGATAGGACAGTCTTACATGGGGTAGGAGGGGAATGAAGTGGTGGATGATCTACCACTTCCAAAGGTCTGCTGGCTTGCATTGGCCAGGGTGGGAGGTGGGGGCTGGTTTTCTCAGACCATTCTCTGGGGTTCCAATTCAGTGGGGAGGAAATTAACTTAAGCCAACTCCAGGCTGGCATAATTAATGGGGCCAATTTCTGGGCCCTCTTGGGGAATGGAGAACCTTCGGATCCAGAGAATCCAAAGCCACTTCTGACCTGCTCTTGGACCTACCACTGATGGAAGCACCACCAGTGGTAGATTTATACACACCTGTGGAGCTTTCTGTAGGGAGACCAGGTGGACTAGGGCAAATGTGCCCTTCTCCTGGCAGAGGTTCTTTCTGCTGGTGGAAGAGCAGTTCCAGCCCATCCTAATCCCCTTCAGACAGCAGATCTGGGGGTTAGGATTGTTCTCTTCATCTTTCAAAGAAAAACAAGAAAGTGTGTGTGTGTGTGTGTGTGTTTGTAAAGTAATAGACAATAGTGAGTGTATCTGTTTGACATGACTCCAGATGTAAATAATCCTTTAAAGAAAATGTTTTGTTTTGGCTTAAGGAAGTTTGATAAAGGGAGCACTTTTGTAATGTTTCTGAAATATTACACGAGATAGAAACAAGTACCAGTATCCAAAATAGTTTTCTACCAAGTGTGGAAAACAAAGCCTAAGTAAGATGTGGCTGAATGGAAAAAAATATTATAACTGAACTCCAGGTGAATTTTCTGGAATTAAAAATTGTGCTGTATTTCCCACTTGCATAAGTAATATCTTTAAATATCATTTATACTCAGTTTTTAAATGGAAGGTTTTGCTTGTAGAACTTTGATTAGAATGTAGAAGTGTACCTTTGTTAGTACATAGTCCCTGATCCCTTTCCCCTTTTCTTCAAGCCTCCTTCACTTGCCTTTCCCTCAGGTTCCTATTTCTCACCCCTCCTTCAGCCCGTGGGTTTTCTGACCCTTAGCTACCTTACTTCCTGGGATCTCTTCCAAGTTCTCAGCCTGCCCCACAAAGCTACTCCTGTCCCTAGGGTCTGTGTGAGGTTTTAATGCCAGCCGATATGACAATTTCCCTGTCTTTCATAAAAGCTGGACTGCAAACATTCTGGAATCGTCATTCCCAGAGCAACTGGAAGGTGAATGTAGTTCAGCATCTTAGCTGCCACAAGTACAGTGTATTATAAATTTCTCAAGTTATAAAGCAGAACGTTTATCTTTCTGCTCAAAGTAAACTATAGCTGCTGCTGTACTCTTCACAAGCCTTTGAAGATGTTCTAAGCCTTTAAAGGGTTCCCCCCCCCAACTATGATGTGTCACTGAATACTGTACAGTTGACTTCTCTCTTAAGTTTGCACTGTTTTAATTTCTCTGACTATATATAACAATTTACACATTGAACTATGATGCTTCTTTGTCATGTACATCTTTGTACCACAGAAATTGTGACTGGATCATTGATTTTGCATATCTTTAAAATATCCCCAGTGTTTGATACATTCTTCAGTATGCATGTTGAACACATTGGAAGGGATAATTGTTTTCTACTGGACTTCTATTGCTAGAAAACATCCTTCTCTTTCCTATTTAAAGGGAAATTTACAACTGTATAGTATTAGTCTTTTTAATTCTAAAATCCAGATGAAATGTATTCTCCAGAGTGTTATTTCACTGTTGCAATATAGTCTTTCCAGATGATACATGATTTATTTGGAAACAAATTAGCAGCTATGCGTGTCTAAGAAAAGCAATTTAAGAAACAAGATTTTAGTAAGACCTAATCAGAATTGTAAAGTGATACTTGGGAGTGAGTTACATTATATAAAAGATCTGGTGTAGATGAAGCTTTCTGTAAGCATAAATCAGTTTCCTAATGTTGTTTCCTCAAGTGCAGTGAAAAGATTTACCGGTAACCACTGCTTCATATTCCCCCCCTCCCCACATTTAATAGTATGTTTACATATCCAGTGTTACAAAGTCCTCATATTACCTGATTCTCTAGTCTAGCTGCTAACGTTTTGATGCTGTTACCTACATATAGGAAATATTTTTTGAGTCCATCCTTTTTCTACTTTTGATTTTGACTGATGGGAATAATATTTTGTGTTTTTGTTTGTTGCTTTTTGGAATATTTAAAATTGGTTCCCCTTTAAAATCAGCTTTTTGAGAATCATTGTGAAAGATAGTCCTATGGATATAAACAGCACAACTGGCATGTAGTTTTGGTTATATCGTTTCACTGGCATGAAAGCCAAAGGTACATTATTAAAAGCTGTGACCCATAAACCAGTTAATCCCATTGCTATTTAATTCTAAGTACACTGGCAGAACTGGTTTGTAGATTGGGACCAAACACCTCCCAAAAGAACAATCCAGACCTGTGGAATTTAGCCTTGTTTTAAGGAAGGGAAGGGAAAAATTGAGGGCAGTTCTCAGAGATAGCTGTAATAAATATTAGGTAATGCACATACAAGACCAAGTACATGAAGTACATAGAAAATAGCTGCCAGAATCTGATTCTAGAGGTCCTATGTTCAGCTAGAGATTACAAACTCTGCAAGCAGTCTGGCAGAATGTGTAAATTCCCTCCAGCGAACATCACTTCTTGGTCATTGAGCTTAGAAAGCCTTTAGATGCTTCAGGGGAAGTTATTAATTAGCAGTCTAATAGTGCATGTTCAAGGAGTTTAGATATCTTCTGCTCAGTAGAGTAGCTAGACTGCATCCGAGAAATGTAGAAATTAGTCAGGCACACTTGGCAAAGGTTGAAAGGTGTAAATACTAAGGGGCATCTTTAATGTTGTTTTCATATGTTACAGTGAAAGCCTCTAAGAGAGCCTAGCCTTTTCTTTTTTTGCTAGTTACTGTAAATGTCTTAAAACATTGCATAATATAAGTAGATACAATGCAGTGGGGAACGGAGAGACAGAATTGTTTTCCCCAGTTAAATCAGAAAGGCAATGGCCTAGTCACAGAACAGAATCCTTCTCTTCTGTGCCTTGGGCATTTTGTCTGGGATTATATATTGAACAACTAGTGTCCAACAACTGTGATCTAAGGAATCTGTTTTTGACTGTGTATGCCTTCCTCAAAAGAATTAGTTTAATTCCATTGGAATTAAACCACACACAACATATACAAACCTTAAGAAAAGTAGAAAGAATTGTACATGTGTGTGTATTCTGGGTTTAAAAAAATGCAATTGCTTGTCAGTCGATTATCAGTATAAAAAGTTGTGGAGTTATTGAAGCTTTAAAAATAATCTGCAAAACAGGCAACCTTACTACTGACCTCTGATCAAGTGACCCCCTGATCTACCAACAGCCTCATTATACTCAGCTAGGAAAGCCATGGTATAATTGACTTAAATTGACACTGATTCACAAAGAAATGCTGAATAGGAAATTTGTAAATTAATTCAGTGAGTGGAAGATGGGAGTCACAGGTCTGACTAAAACTGTCAGGACTTTATGTTTAAAAAAACAAAACTTTCAGCCTGAAAAAAACTACTTGGTGAAGTCACTGCATTTGTTTTCATCCCCACCCTCAGTTTTAAATAGCAATGCTTTTCATACTGTCAGAATTCCATGCTGTGACACCCCTTCTCAAAAGTTATGACAGCAGCGTAATGACAGCTACTGCCTCTTGAGAATCAATCAGGCAATTAATTTTGTAAATGAAATGCTGATTATACAAAGCTTCACATGAGAGGCCCAGTGATTAAAATCAATTTAACAAATTGTTTCAGGTGGGACTTGATTAATAATTTGCCATAAATGCAGAGGATATATGACCAGCATACATTTTTCTGTGTGTTAATATATAACTATATAAAATAGAGTGGATGTATTTTTGTACATGCCCTTCCCCAATGTGAATGCCAATGTCAGTATGGTTGTGTCCTTTTTGGGTGTCTCCCCCAATTAACAGTGCAGTTCATTTTCTGTAGTATTATCATGCTGCTGTGGGTGGAGCTTGTTGCCAAGCAATGTCCAGTTTGGTGGCAAGCCCCATCCCCAATCCCAACAAGCCTCTTGAAAAGACTGCATTACTTCATGTCAGTGTGGTTTCTTCTGTAGAGAGCCAGTGTGGCGTAGTGGTGAGAGTGTTGGACTGGGACTCAGGAGATCCGGGTTCTAGTCCCCGCTCAGCCATGAAACTCACTGGGTGACTTTGGGCCAGTCACTGACTCTCAGCCTAACCTACCTCACAGGGTTGTTGTGAGGATAAAATGGAGAGGAGGAGGATTATGTAAACCGTCTTGGATTCCTTGCAGGAAAAAAGGTGGGGTATAAATATAATAAATAAATAAATAAATTCTGAAGGTAGGGAGGCTTTGACCTTTTTAGCAGAAATGGCTCTCCCTGTTATACCAGGACCTGAAATCTCTGGCCTAGAGCTAGGATCTAGCCTAGAGAGCAACATGGGACTGCTAGTGATAAGGTGTGAGAGCCCTCTTTGGGTACAGAAAGGAATAAGGGTGTGCAACAGCAACTCCTGTGATCGATAACCATCATGATTAAGTGTGGTATAAATATTGGGAGTCTGGCTTTCTCCCCTTATCTTGTTGCAAAGTAGTACTTCCTGCCCAGTGTCCTTTGGAGAACACATTATCTAGATTTGGGTATGGATGTCAATAGCCTACAGACTAACATGGTATTTTGCAACATGACTGAAGCTGCTTGTTACTTGAGAGCAGCATCTTCCTTTTGGTTCCTGCATTACACTCACTTTTATATGTTTTGAACCCAGGTGCCACTAGAGGAAAGCATTCTGGAGGCTTTTCTGTGTGCTAGTAGTGTAGCCTTGACAGCTTTAAATTTCTTTATTTGAGGTATTTCTGTATCGCCTTACCTAAACCAACCAAGGCGGTGTACAAAAAATTTAAAAAATTGAAACAATTAATAAAACAATAACAGCAACACTTAAGAACTATGATAACAATTAAAACAGCCAAGTTTAAAATGTGTGTCTTAGCCCTCTTCCTGAATACAGAGAGAGTGGGGACTAGTCGCAACTTGGAAGGAGCGACACAGGAGAAAGTCCTTTCCTTTATGCCTGACAAGTGGGCCTCTGCAAGCGGGAGTGTCTTCAAAAGGGCCTCTCCTAATGATCTTAATAACTGAGCAAGTTCATACTGAGACAGGCAGTCCCTCAGATAGTCAGGTCCCAAGCCATTACAGCTTTAATAACTAAAACCTGGGGGACCTTGCCTGTGGTCAGGGCGGGGCTCCTGAACCACACAAAAATGTGCTACTTTTAGGCAATTGATCTTCATGCAACACTTATTCCTACAGGTAGGTGAATTTTATTGGCTCACAGTGGAATACATTTTGGAAGACTGTTTTTCCTCAAATAATATATTTTATATATATTTCCTCAAATATATATATATATATATATGAGCACAGAGATGTGGCTCAGTAAGTGACATTTATCCCCTTGATGAACAGTACCAATGGAATTTGCCATTGCAGTAGGTTTTGTCTTGTTTCTTTTTCTTATTTAGTTTTTAAAGTTTTATACCAGTGTTGCATAAAACAGTATGCACAAAACAGTATGCAATAATAAAAACAACAATAATAAAATAGATTGTACAACTAAACAGGATAAAAACATTGGCTTGGATCCAGAGATGTCTTGAATGAGTGGAAAGGCAGTTCTGCTTGTGGAAGGCAGAACTGTGAAATTCTCATGATTTCCCTCTCCTGTTGCAGCCCCCCATGCCCCATCTCACACCTTTCAAGAGAGTCCCTTGACCCTCAGGAGTGGCTTTTGGTGGGCACAGGAGGATGTTGTAGGGGGAGGAGCCAGGAAAGCCTCATTGCACAAGCAGAGTTAAGCACATCTATCTCTGGATCTTATCCATTAAAATTAACATTAAAAGGGCCTCCTAAAACTACATGAAGCATCTGACCTAGTTCGCATGTAACGGTGGCAAATTGTTTGTTAATTAACCTAAGATTTGCCGGGATTGCTCTGTGATGTGCAAAACCAGGCACTACAGGTTAATCGTGGATTAAACAATCCAAAGTTAACCTACAATTAACGATTAGGTTAACTTTCGGTTGTTTAACCCACAATTAACCCATTGGGCTGATTGGAAGTTGCATATTCAGAATGGTGGAGGCACGCAACCCCAGCGCATCTTAATTAACCCATGATTTGCTACGGTTCCGTGCAAGTGGGTCCTCCATTTGAAAGTTCCAGAGCTTCAGTGCCATCACTGAAAAGGCAGTCTTTCAGGTACTTCCAAAACAAATCTTCTGTGGGCAAGGAACCTACAATAAGGCCTTCAGTAATAATCTATGGGAGAAGGCCCTTTGCTATATGAATCTTAAGAACACCTTGGTTTGGTTAGTTCTAAGTAATTTAGAATCAGGTACTTTTGATTCAAAATAAACTAGAAGGGAGAGCTGAACACAGAAGCTGAAGAAGATTCAAAGCATAGAAATTTAAAGTGAGGCCAAAATATGGCATCATGACATAAGTCAGGTACTACTACTGTGTAAATGATAATAAATTGAAGGGCAACAGTATTAAGCTGCGTAGTCAGCTTGTCTCAGCCTGTAGGATTGTTTTGGCCATCGGGTGTGATAAATGTATGTAATTGGGTTTAAATGTTGTTTTAACCTCTGCCTGCACTTCCAGTGGCATTATAAAGAGTCAACTTGTATGTAGTTCATTAAAAACAGATTTCTTTTCTTCTTTGTTTTTGTTGTGATTTGTTTGCTCAGTAGGAATCATAGGTTTATCCAACAGCATAATAAATAGCTAGCGAATGGCTGATCCTCTCTGACCCAACATTTCTAAAGCAATATTAGATGAAATGTATAGCACATAAGATAAGAAAGTGGTATTTTGAAATGTTCTGCTTTATTCTGTAGAGGCCAGCAGTTTAGGTTGAGAGAAGATAGCATGGAAGATAAGTTTCAATTTCATTTTTTAAGATGAACTCCCCCGCCTCCCAGCAACTGTTTCTCTTAACAATTCCAAAAGAAATGTGGTATAGCCCTCTCACTGCTGCTGTGACCATATAGGATTCTATCCAATGCTGTCTATCTGCCAAAGGAACAGAAACCACTGGCAGATGGATTCCTTCTCTCCCCTGCACTCCTTCTTCCCCGGCACCCCCTCCCTCACACCTCCCAGATCTGATTGGGAAGGTTGAAGAATCCTCCAGAGCAGATTTGGCAGGCACGCGGGGGAAAGCAAAGCAAAGGGAAGTCCCATTGTGCAATTGAACATCCACTAGCATGACGTTGGCTATAACCCATACAGTGTATATCAGTCAAGCTATGGATTGATAAAAGGGGTCACGCAACTGTGAATATACTTTGTGAAGGAGATTGCACCTTTCCTCTGAGCAGTATGTTTTCCTAGGGGTATGTGTGTTGGTTTATGTGCAAATGCAACTGAGCTGCTGTATTTTTTAATATAATTCATGAATTTTAATTAGTGATGGACTATTTGGAAATCATTATAGTAATTGATATGTATATATACATAGATTTCATAGATCACAGAGTTGGAAGGAGCCTACAAAGCTATCGAGCCCAACCCCCTGCTCAATGCAGGAAACTAGAGGAGGGGTCTCCCATCCAATAATAACCAGGCTTGACCCTGCTTAGCTTTCCACGCTCAGACAAGCTGAGCCAGCGTAAGCCACAGGCCTGTACATTGTATAACATATCTTTGGTTTGAATTTCTCTAATCATATTTGTGGCTTTGAGATGATTTGCAGTGCAATAGTAGGGCAAAGTCAAATTTTAATGGTGTAGTCCTGCATCCTGTTGTATGTATCTGTCCAACTGAAATCTCTAGGACAGAGGTCCCCAACCTTTTTGGATCCATGGGCAAATTTAGGAATTTGAGAAACTGCAGTGGGGCACCATCACACAATGCCTAATCAGTGGCTTTGGCGATTGCCTGTTGCATCTGTGGATCTTAGGCTGTGTCTTACTCAGCAAAAACTTTAGTTTCGTGTCTACTGGACATCACAGTGTCTCTTTAATAATGGATTGTCTAATTCAGCTAATTGCTGGTGGTGCAATACAGCTAATGCTTCCTTTAAACTTATGTTTTGGCAATGTCCAGTAGTTGCCTCTTTTGGCGGGGAGGTTATTACACAGATAAATTTTGTACTGGAACAGCCTTTAGTATTCACTGATGTACACACTCTTTTAAATTATTTACCTGCTTCCTATGGAAATTAACAAATGGAAGGGGAAATGCATTCTCTGCACCCTTTTGACAGCTAAAAGGCTGATATTACAAAATTGGGAGGATAAACACTGACGACCTATAATGCAATGGATTGAGTATCGTACAACGCTTTCAATATATGAACAGGTGGCATATAGACACCAACTTCAAATGGATACTTATTTGGATATTTGGTCTACTTTTGTTCAAGCCTATGCGTAATTGCCAGAAGGTTGTATGCATTTCATACAAATACATGTATGTATATTTTAAAAAAACACAGAAAAAATAGTTTTTAAAAGTACAAAAAAAAATTTCCTAGAGCCCATGGGCACCACATTGGGGCTCCTTTGTGAGCGCCATTGGAGATGCCAGACAAAATGGGGACCCCTGCACTAGGACTTATTTATGTCTTAGTGGATGCATGATTGTAGCTTGAAAAATTGATCAATCATGAAATCAATGTTATCAATTTTGAAAAAGTACTAATATAGTCATATTTCTCACATTCTTTGCTTCTGACCCAATAATTGAAAAGTCCACATGTGTGCTTATCAAGGATAGGCCCTTGTCCGGGACTGGATTACTTTGTCCCAGGTGCTTCCTTATGTTATCTTGTAAAAAGCATGTGATTACCTCTTATGACTTGAACCTTGTTCAAAACATTGCTGCATAGATCAGAGGAAGGAACTTAATGAGCACCTATGTCAGTAGCTGATAGCTGATTATCTGTATTTCAGAATTCCAGGGTATTACAGGTGGAACAAAATGTTCCTTTAAATAAAGTGGTAAGATTTGGCAGCAGGTTGGTGGTGAGCAAAGGCAATATGATGATAAACATATTCCAGAGTAACATCATACCAGGGCCCTATCACTTCAAAGTTTTAATAATAATAGGCACAAAGCTGAAAGCCCAGAATATTTGAGAAGCAAGAACTAGTAGTAAGGTTGAATAAAGCCATTTTCATGAGATGAAAAACTGAAACGAGTGCCCATGTTTGATTGGTAGGTAACTTCATTTTTATGACACTGTAAATGTAGATTTAGCATGTTTGTGATGAAGTTTAATTGTAACTATGTTACTTTAATACATATTTTCAAAAATAAAACATTTTTAAAAAAATAATTCATTTTTATCCATCCTGCTTGCTCTCACCTTCCCCTCCCCACAACTGCCAAACAGCTGATGGGTGGGCAAGACAGTGCTGTTGCTCAGCACCCCACCCCAAAGCCTGCTGCTATAGTAGTACACAGCAGCAGCGTGGGGTGCCTGGCCTAGCACCAGTGCCATGCAAAAAATTTGAGGCTCTTCAGAAAAGATTTGGGGCTTGAGCATGCCCTGGCTGCCTGCTTTCCAATGCCCATGCTCCTGGACCCATGGTAATTAGGGAGGGGGAAAGTTCCTACTTGTACTTTTCCATATCTTGAATATTAAATATATATTAAATTTAAAAATATATAAATAAACCCAATAGATATCCAATAGATAGACTAATATTGAAAATGTAGGTGAGGCTAATGGAAACAAGAAAACCCAGGCTGTGTTTGGATGATGAAATGGTGGCTTAATAAGCCAGAATATGCACGAGACCCATGTATTTGCATGCAGCCCCTTTGCTCCTGCTTTACTCCCTTCATGCTAGTGGGGAAGCAAGCTAAGAAACCACAGTTAACCATGGTTTCCCATTACATCAGAACTGGGAATAATAGCTTCTGACCAAGGCAGGATATGAAACCATGGCTTAAAGTTGGCTTCAGAATGCTGGCTTGTTTGGAAGCCATAACCATAGTTCCTGGTATGGACATAACAGGAAGCTATGAATGGTTAACTGTGTATTCCTAGCTTTTTCACTTGCTTGCATGAAGAGAGGTAAAAGCAGCAACAAAGGGGCTGTGTGCAGGTGCACGGACGTTGTAAATATCCTAGGTTATTATGGTAGGATTTGATTGTCTGAATGCAGCCATAAAGTCCCATTAGAGGATGTAAGAAAAAGGTTAGGTAATACCGTAGGAACAGAAAAGAATTATTATGGGCTAGATTCGGACATAGTCTTGCGTAGAAGAGACCTATTGAAATCAATGGGACTTAAGTTAGTCTCTAATATGACTAAGTCTGACTAAGTATGCATTCAGTCCTATGAATAAGAACACATAAATATATTGAAGAAAAATAACATGAGAGAAATTATATTCATTAGTAACTTAAGGGTTGAAAGAATTGAATATTGAAATGTAATTGCTGGGTTGCAAACAGGAGCTTTGATAAAACACAGGAAACTACGTAAATGAATATCCATGCGTGTTGAAAGGACTCAACAATTGTTCTGTTTATTTTAGCTTTCACAACTGTTTATAAATCAAAACTTTGATCCACTTGGAATGCCACATTCAATTCTGAACAATTTGTTACTAAAAACATAGCTGAAGGCCAGCTACAGTAATGATAAAGTTGGGGTATTGGAGCATGATCCACAAGAGTGTATGTGATAGTTTTATTCAGTAATTCTCCTCCACACATACTGCTGCACGTTGAACTGCCAAATTGCTTTTTAAACTTGCTGAATTTAAAATAAAAGGGAGGAGCATTGGGTGCAAGAACTGTTTGAAGAGAAACTGCAAGCAGCGCACACACAGTGTTTCGAGTTTCTCTTTTACCAGTTTTCATGCCAAAATCCTAAATATCCAATAAGTGGACTTTCCTGGAAAGGAATGGATACTGTAGTTTACTGCTTCAGAGATGTGTGGTCTTAAGTGGGTTTGTATCACTTACTGTATAATGAGTAACATTAGCAACGAGATGCTATAAATACACTATACGTATTGCCAAGAAAATTCAGTCCAGTTTATTATTTTCTGAAATCAAGCACACACAAAAATCGGAAGAATCTTTTCATGTGAAGTGCAGTTTATGACTCACTTACTGACTTGGAATGCAAAATAGTAACACTGTAAAGGGTCTGAAAGAGAGGGCAATTAGAACATATGGGCCATAATCCAGTAGGGAGGAACCAAGCATGGAAATGGGTCCTTCCCATTGCCAAGTGTGCACTTGAAGAGCTTCACCATTATGTAGCTGGCAATGGAACCTTATGAGCATGCTTTCCCCCCACCCCCCACAATTGTGGATGTAATATATAAAACATGAAATTACTGCACTTTTTGTATGTTGAAGCATTTTTAGCAGATTTCATTTCAGAATGAAGACATTCTGTAAATGTATCAACCAAGGTGGCTTTCTAAATCCTTCATACAGAATATTTAAAAGTTTATTTTAATTTTCCCCCCTAATCAATAGGGCAATCCAATGGATCCAATGGTAATGAAAAGACCTCAGTTGTTTGCAGTGGGCAACAACCCTCACACCCAGACACAGCCAAGCAGTCCGTATCCAGGGCAGTCATATGGACCTCCAGGACCACAGCGCTTTCCAATCGGAATGCAGGCCCGGACTCCAGGTTCCATGGGAGGAATGCAGTATCCACAGCAACAGGTTTGTGAAGAGATTTTGTGTTCTGTTTCTTCTGTTTCTGTTCTTGGCCTGCATTCTCCTTAATTTAATAATACCTAGACCACAAGAGGTGGATCAGAGTAAGGTATTCTTCTCACAGGGTGGAGGTGAGAGGTTACCTTATTTTTCTTATCTGCTCCAGTTTGCTTCCCTGATTTTATTTCCTTTGTCAATGATCAACAAAGACATTTTAGGGAAGGGAGATGTTGTTTATGAGAAATGTTCTCTTGCAGTGTTTTTGTTTGTTATTTGGTTGTCATAAGGTTTCTGCTACTAATAGTTTCCTCATCTGCAGTAGTACTGCAGGTTGAACAATACAGATTTACTAATGAGAACAATATTGGTCATTGTGAGAAACGATTTTTGTAAAAAAAAAGCTGTTTGCTCTTATCAAAATGGTTTTAGTATACCCTTTATATGTGTATTGCATATAGAAGTGCACACACACGTAATAAAGTGTAGATGTTTTTTTCCCCTGTCAGAGGACATGTAGATTGCATAGATCTCTTCTTGTCTAGTTAGGTTTTCCTGTTGATGGTAACTTTTTCTCTGCCATCTCAGAGGGTTAATTACTTACATTCTCGGCATGTATTAGCAAGGATGCAGTCATTGTTTTTTGAATGGGTATAATAGATGAAGGCTACCTAGAGACTGTGCTGGCAAATCTCTGATCAGGTTTGTTATTGAAGCCTGTGCTCTGTTGCAAGCACAAGGCTTTATTGATAACGAAGAGAAAACAGCATTTTGTCTCTACATGTGGCTAACTAGAATTAATTTTCCTTTATTATTTGATGTTAAATATGACAAAGATGGAAAATAATGATCTGCCAGGCAAGTTTATTTGTTATGTTGGCATGGAATGTTCAACAAGTGGCTAATTAGCTTGTAACTATACATTCACAGTTCTGCTGAGGTATGGTGTTTCTTCTTCTGAAAACATGGACTGCATGTGTTGCATAAATATAAGCCTATATTACCATATAGAGAAAGTTGCATGTGATTATGGAGCACATTGGACCATTCACTATAGGGTTTAGGTTGCCAAGATTGCAGCATCGGAGTTTGCTTCTTTAGAGATAGGCAGTTTAGTTGAATAGAGGCATGCAACTCAGAACCACTGTCTATTATCTTTGAGAAATCATGGAGGACAGGTGAAGTGCCAGACGACTGGAGGAGGGCAAATGTTGTTCCCATCTTCAAAAAGGGCAAGAAGGAGGAACCTGGGAACTATAGGCCAGTCAGTCTGACATCAATCCCCGGGAAGATTTTTGAGCAGATTATAAAGAAGTCAGTCTGCAAGCACCTTGAAAACAATGCAGTGATTACTAGAAGCCAGCATGGATTTGTCAAGAACAAATCCTGTCAGACTAATCTGATCTCATTTTTTGATCGGGTAACCTCCCTTGTGGACTGTGGGAATGCTGTGGACATTATATACCTGGACTTCAGCAAAGCTTTCGACAAAGTGCCTCATGATATCCTGATTAGTAAGCTAGCTAAGAGTGGGCTAGATGGAACAACTATCAGGTGGATCCACAATTGGCTACAGAATCGGACTCAAAGAGTGCTTATCAATGGTTCCTTCTCAAACTGGGGAGAGGTAACGAGCGGTACCACAGGGCTCGGTCCTGGGCCCGGTGCTCTTCAACATTTTTATTAATGACTTGGATGAGGAGGTACAGGGAATGCTTATCAAATTTGCAGATGACACAAAGTTGGGTGGAACAGCTAATACTCTGGAAGACAGAAACAAAATTCAAAGCGATCTCGATAGGCTGGAGCGCTGGGCCGAAAACAACAGAATGAAATTTAACAGGGATAAATGCCAAGTGCTGCACCTAGGGAGAGGAAACCAAATGCAGAGTTACAGAATGGGGGACACTTGGCTCAACAATACTACAAGTGAGAAGGATCTTGGAATTGTGGTAGATCACAAACTGAATATGAGCCAGCAATGCGACGTGGCTGCAAAGAAGGCAAATGCAATTTTGGGCTGTATTAATAGAAGTATAGCTTCCAAATCGTGGGAAGTGATAATTCCCCTTTACTCGGCACTGGTTAGGCCTCATCTTGAGTACTGCGTCCAGTTCTGGGCACCTCACTTTAAGAAGGACATAGACAAACTGGAGAGGGTTCAGAGGAGGGCAACAAGGATGATAAAGGGACTGGAAACAAGGCCCTATGAGGAGAGACTGAAAGAACTGGGCATGTTTAGCCTTCAGAAGAGGAGACTGAGGGGACATATGATCGCACTCTTCCAGTATTTGAAGGGATGTCACACAGAGGAGGGCAAAGATCTCTTCTCGTTCATCCCAGTTTGCAGGACACGGAATAATGGGCTCAAGTTACAGGAACCTAGATTCCACCTAAACATCAGGAAAAATTTCCTGACTGTCAGAGCAATAAGACAATGGAATC
This sequence comes from Shinisaurus crocodilurus, assembly GCA_021292165.1. NCBI lineage: Eukaryota > Metazoa > Chordata > Lepidosauria > Squamata > Shinisauridae > Shinisaurus > Shinisaurus crocodilurus. The sequence goes on along the minus strand of CM037879.1, from coordinate 82,937,008 downwards.
AACTACCTAGGGAGGTCGTGGGCTCTCCCACTCTGGAGGCATTCAAGGTGCAGCTGGACAGACATCTGTCAGAGATGCTTTGACCTAGAATCCTGCTTTGAGCAGGGGGTTGGACTCGATGGCCTTGTAGGCCCCTTCCAACTCTACTTTTCTATGATTCTATGATTCTATGATTCTACCTGGCTTATTTGGAAGCAAAGAAGAAAAGAGACTTTAGTGCTTAATTTAATTAGAGTTATTACAATTAACCAAGCATGCTCTTTATTCTTAAAGGAGTATTATTGTTTGTTATTTTAAAATTAGTGTTGCATTTTTTTCACTTTTGAATCATAGGCTAATTGTAAAGTATCCATCAAAAGTCAGTGATCTGGCACAATGATTGGCTGCTGGCCCTATCTGTCTTTTTGTAGTATTAATATAATTGGCTGAGAAATATTATGGTTATGACTGCTCATACACTTTGGAGAAGTAGTAAGAAGATAATTACAACATTGAATTTTTATTGAATGGACATCAACACCTAGGAATGATTTCACTTTGGATGGCCTCCAGAGCTTCATGTGTTTATTTTGTGAACCTCTAATGATCTGGATCGAGTGCTTTCCATATTGCTTGTACATTATCATCTTTTTTATTATAAAGAATTAAAATTTGAGAATATGGGTTTGCTAATTAAATTGCCAGTGTGGTAAGTTGTCTTTGGCTAAGGCTGAGTAGTAAGTTGGCTAAGACTGCCATGGATTGATTCTTGGATGGATTTTGTCCTGTGATAAAGACTATTAAATGAGAGAAGTCCTATTTGTTGAGTAGAATATGTATTTATGAATGTGGGTATTATAAATAAGGCAAATAAGGCCCTGCAACAAAATGTTGCTTGTGTCTGGTAGCCTCCAAAGCTCTCCCTCCTCAGCCAAGAAGGCTGACCAGATCAGGAATAGCCTGGGAGGTTTTTTGATGGTGTCAGTTAAGTCAGCTGTCAGCTGGCCTGATCTGCACCATCAGAGGTTCCCCATCTCAGGTAAGGAGGCTACTCAGAGTGGGAAAGCCTGAGGAGGGATAGTTTTGCCTGTATACTCTCCCTGCTCCCCCCCCCCCTTGAGTATACACGTGCATAGTTCTTGTTTTCTTTTTCTTTTTACCCCATTCTGGTTTTTTCCTACTAATTGGAGCCATCTACCTGCTAAAGAAAAAAATGCTGCTTTTCAGTTTTGAATGTTTGCCACAAAAAGGCAATACTAACTACCAAACCAAAAATGTTGGTTTACTATTCAAAACATAGCCCAGGACAAAAAATTAATTAAACCAGATTTTAATAAAATATTACGGGCAGTATCCAATGTTGCCCATGGGCCAGCAGGACCCACCGTTGGTTAATGGGAAGCTAGTGCTTCCTGAAGCAACTGGAAATGAGTTGAAATGCTTGTTTCTGGAACAGAACAGTACAGATAGAGAAAAACTCCTAGTGGATGCAGTCGAATGCTGGTATGTGCCTATAGTCAGGTATATTTAGGGGCAGTGAGGGCAGCAAAGAAACAACATCTCACTCTATTCAATCTTCCCTTGGCTTCCCAGCAGAGCTTTTTAGGGTCATCCAGGGCCTATTACATGCTGGCCTGAAGGACATCCTAGACCTGTTTGAGGCCTGCTTCAATATACTTGCTAGGCAATTCCAGGACACAATCTCTTGCATCTACCGGGACTTAGACTCCAATGTTGAAAGGTGAGGTACCCAGAGCACAGCCTGGTTAAGTTTCTTTGGGAAGAGATTCAGTTGGTACAGCTCAAGAAGGTTGACAAGGTGCTTGGACAGGTTTGTGCAACCACTTCCGTACTGGATCCTTGCCTCTCTTGGCCTATAAAAACTAGCAGGGAGGGAACAGCCAGCTGGGACAGGGAGGTGGTCAGTGCCTCCTTGAGAGAGGGAGTGGGCCCATGCCACCTGAAAGAAGTGGCGGTGAGACCACACCTGAAGAAACCCTCTGCACCCAGAATATCTTAATAACTTTAGGCCTTAATAAAATTTGCTAAAGTTATTAAGTTATTGCTTAATAACTTTAACAAATGTTCCTTTCCAGGACAAGGTCCTTGAGTGGATGGTGGCCAGCCAGCTCCAGGCGTTCTTGGATGAGACAGATTATCTGGATCCGTTTCAGGTGGATTTCAGGCCTGGTTTTGGCATGGAAACAGCTTTGGTCACCCTGTATGATGACCTATGTCAGGAGAGAGACGGGGGAGTGTGACTCCGTTGATACTCCTGAATCTCTCAGCAGCTTTCAATACCATTGACCATGGTATCCTTCTGGGGTGACTGTCTGAGCTGGGAGTGGGGGGGGGGGTACTGCATTGCTGTGATTCCGCACCTACTTGGATGGCCGGCTCCAGATGGTGGTGCTTGTGGAATATTGCTCAGCCCCATTGATTCTCCAGCATGGAGTTCCCCATGGGTTTGTCTCCCATGCTATTCAACATTTACATGAAACCTCTGAGTGCGGTCATCCAGAGTTTTGGAGTGTGTTGTCATCAGTATTCTGATGACACACAGCTCTGCTTCTCCTTTTAATCTCCATCAGGTGAGGCTGTGGATGTACTAAATCAGTGCCTGGCTGTGACAATGGATTGGATGAGGGCTAACAAACTGAAGCTTAATCCAGACAAGACTGAGATGCTGTTAGTGGGTGGTTTTTCTGACCAGAAGGTGGGATGTTCATCCTGTTCTGGATGGGATTGCACTCCCCTTGAAGGAACAGGTTCATGGCTTGAGGTTCCTCCTTGAGCCATCTTTGTCACTTGAGGCTCAGGTGGCCTCAGTGGCATGGAGTGCCTTCTGCCATCTCCAGCTGGTGGCCCAGCTATGCCTGTATTTGGACAGGAATAGCCTGGTTTCAGTAATCTATGCTCTGGTAGTCTTCGAGCTAGATTACTACAATGCACTCTATGTGGGGCTACCCTTGAAGACTGTTCAGAAGCTGCCACTTGTGCCAAATGCAGCAGCCAGACTAATAACCAGGACTAGAAGGTTTGAACTTATAATACCGATTCTGACTTGCTTGCGTTGGCTATCTGTATGCTTCCGAGCCCAATTCAAGGTGCTGGTTTTAACCTATAAAGCCTTACACGGCTCGGGACTGCAGTACTTGATAGAATGCCTGCCTCACCCAACCGTAATCTACCCGGACACTATGCTCAACATCTGGGACCTTCCTCCAAGTGCCACCTCCAAGGGAGGCTCGGTCAGTGGCAACAGGGAAGAGGGCCTTCTCAGTGGCGGCCTCCTGATTATGGAAAGATCTCCCCACTGAGGCGCATCTGGTACCATCTCTGTTATCCTTTCGGTGCCAGGTTAAGACTGCCCTCTATGCTGAGGCATTTAATGCCTTTTAATGGCACATGGGTCTGCAGTGGTCTAGTTTATTGAATGTATTGCATGTGTTTTAATTGTTCGAATGGTTTTAATTTCTGTTTTTCAATTTTGTATTGAATTTTATGCTGTTTTTATTGTATTTGTACTGTATTTAATTGTTCTTTAGAAATTGTTGTTAACTGCTCAGAGAGCTTCAGGTATTGGGTGGTAGATAAATGAAATAAATAACAACAACAACAGGTTGGCAGAGCTATCAGAAGGGAGCTGCACTGCGCTGTCCCATTCCAGAAACAGGTATTTTGGCTAGTTTTCGGGGTTGCTCTAGGGAGCACAGCTTCCTGTTGTGCTGGCAGTGGGTCCTATTGGCACAAGATACTCAGCAGAGGTTCAGCAGCAGCGTTGGATACTGTCCTAAAGATTTAATTAAACCAGTTAGAATGTGTATGAACCTGCATAGTGTTCATGGAATGTGTACTTCTGCCAGCATGTGACATTTCTGAAATTTGAAGAAACACTAATTTCTGATCAACTGTATTCTGTGTAGGCTGACAAGATGCAAAGGAGAGAAGTGAGTCTGTACCTTTCGTGGTTGTATAAAAGATGATACATAGTAGCTTGAAAAGGCGCACCTATTCAGATTTCCTCATTTGTGCCCTAGTGACAGCGGTACACCCATGTGTTGGAAGGCAGATGTGCTGCACAGTTGTAAAGCTGATGGGCAGGTAGTTTAGAATGGAGGTATGGAAGACTTGTGGGGGTGTGGTGTGGTTCTGAACCCTTTTACCACTTTCCCCAGATGCATTTCTCCTGGTCAGGCTGTAAACCAGAAGAAAGCACAGTCAAAAGAAAAACAACTAAGTGAGGTAGTTTAAGGGGTGAAAACTGTAGCGGGAAGGGGAAGGGCTCAGCACCTGGTTGTTGCTTTCCTGCTTCAAATCACTACCCTCCCCCCTTATCACTGTGTGGCACAACCTGTGCTGTAAGATACATCATAGTGACCTGTAAAGTTATGCTGCTTGCCTTGAAACCAGTGGTGTTTGTGTGGAAAATTGCAGCCATGGAAGTATTCTTAAATATTTTTTAAACTAAAAGGATATGTTAATAGTTTCAACTTTTTCCTATTTGTACAATAGTGCTAAAAAAAATTCAATAATTTTTCAAAAATTCAGTAGTGCAGAATGCAGCAGCTCAGCTATTGTCGGGAGCTGCCCCTTTTCAGCATGCAACTCCTTTGCTGAAGGAACTGCACTGGCTACCTATTCACTACTGGGTCAGGTTTAAGGTTCTGGTATGTGTACAAAGTCCAAAAGAACTTGGGACCAGGTTATCTGAGAGAGCACCTCCACCAACCTGCCAGGTCACTGAGGTCATCAGATGGCATGCTCCTGGTGCTTCCTCATGGACCTTTGGCCCGATTGGAGTCCAGCAGGAGAAGGGCCTTCAGTGTGGCGGCTCCATTTCTGTGGAACTCCCTGCCTCTGAAGGTCAGGCAGGCTCCGACGTTGTGCTGCTTTCAGCACTTGCTGAAGACCTCCTTGTTCCAGGAAGCCGCCTCTGCTCTTCAACCACCAATGTAATTTTAATTTGTTTTCAGTGTATTGTTAGTTTCTTTTACCTGTTTTTGTCTTTTTATTGTTCACTGCTCCAGAATACTATATCATCATTATCATCATCATCATCTCCCACCCACCCACCCACAGGGCATTTTAATGCTTCTTTTTTCTTTGTTATAAAGAAGGTTCAGTTTTTGCTTTTATTTTTTTGTTGTGATTGTTGATTTTCATGTTGATTTTATTGTAGTGTTGTATTGCTGTTTTAAACATTTATATTGCTTTGAGGGCCCCTAGTGAGCAGAAAAGTGACCTATAAATACTTTAAATAATGATGATAGGTAAGGATGCACACTTTTCTCAAAATGCCCTTGTCACATGTCAATAAGTATGTTTGAGAGAAATTACACCTTCAGGCAATGTGATTTCTACACCGCGATAATTGAGTAGTTGCTGGTCTGCACTCAATAGATCTTATATACATGATACACTGGTGCAAGTTCTTATTGGGATACATAGTATAAGTTGTTTTAGAACAGTTGCATAAACATCCTTCATTGTTTCCTAATGTGTATACCTTTATTAATGTTAATTTTAAATAGACAGATATGTAGACAGTGTCTTACTCAAATGGCATTCTACAACTTTTTAAATATTGGGAAGGTAAAGATGCTTCTGTTTTATATTAAGATATTCTGTTGGCTTTGGTATGGTAAAACAGCAAATTTTACTGTTCTGTGATTTTTTTATTTGATCCTGTGATCTGCTATGCAAAAGTGTTTGTGGTTAGATAAATTTGCAACGGCTGTTTCCAGGGGTGGGGAATTGCCTGCTTGACCCCATGCATCTTCTGTTTGCTCCTCCATGTCATACGCTGCCATAGCACAGTGCTGCAGTTTCCCATCCAGTAAACCCAGCACTGTGCTATGACAGCTGCTTCAATAATCCCTACTTCCTTCTGTCATGAAGACTAGGAAAATATTGAGGAAAAACCACTGACTGGGAAATGAAAGCCATGCACTACCTCACCTGCTGCTTGGTCTCCAGCCCTCCCTTTTTTTTGGCAGTACCTAGAGCTCCACATAAATTTAATTCTGGACATCAGCTTGGAAATCACCTCTAATATATTCTACCATGGGATTAAAAGGTTTTTAAAAAGCTGCTGGCAACACCTGGAGGCAGAGAGTGCTTCTTTCAAAATGGGGCAAAGCTGCATCTTGTGCTGGAACACATTCAGAATACTCTTTCATAAGTTGGAGTGAAGGGTTTGCCACAAACACACATACAATCCAGCATTCCTCCATTGTAAAAACAAAACGAAACCCCTGTTCCTCTATCAGGCAGCGGGCATTTTGCCTCTGTGGAAGGTAATGTGATGATTTTGGCCTTTAAAGTCCTACTGGTGCAATCCTATGCATGTTTAGACAGAAAATAGTCTTATATTTCCCAGAATTCCCTAGCCAGCCAGTATGGCTGGCTAGGGAATTCAGGAAGTGGTAGGACCTTTTTCTGTCTAAACATGCATAGGATTGTGCCCTAAATGGCCAGAGACCTGGGTATCTGAAACATTGCCATTCTCCACTTGAACCTAGTCCTTCTCTAGGTGCCCCTGCCCTCTGAGTTTAGGCAGGTGGCTACTGGAGAGAGGGCCTTCTCAGTGGTGGTGGCCAATTATGGAATTTCCTAGTGCTTAATTGCCATCTTTTAGGCACCTGGTTTTGTCTGTTCTGTTCTCTCAGGATTTTAATGGTATTTGTTCCCCCCTGTTTTGTGTCTTTATTTCACTGGCTCCTGGTTTGTTGATTCTATTGATTTTATGCTGCCTGTTGCTGTTTTTATTGTGGTGTTTATAACTTTGTGGCTGCTAAAAACAATGATTGACTACTAAGCCAGGCCCCTGGCAATAGCACCACAAGAGAAAGAGAAAAGATTGAGGGAGAAACAGTTGTTGTGCTGAGAAAACCCAGTGCAATGCTATATTGACACATGATGGTTGGGCAAATGAGATGGGGAGAGGGAAATTTCAGGAGATAATTCTTGCTCAGTAATAAAGTAAAAAACTAAGTCAAAGGCTTCTTGTAGTATTCTAGGTAGTGTCACAAGTCATGGTCTTGCACTGGTAAAACAGAAAACCCTTGAAGTTGCACTGCATACTATAAGGACTTAACAAAACTCATATGTGCACATGGAGGGGTCTGTATAGGGGACTGGCAACACTAAGCACTATTTTGTCCATGTTAACAGGACCAGGTACAATGTTGCATCCACAAAGCAGGACTGTTGCTTTAAAAAAAGTGCTAGGATCCATATACCAAGCTGATCTCACGCTTCTGATGGCCATCCTATAGCATTATAGGTACTGGTAAAACAGCAAACCCTTTGCTAGCACCTTTGTGTGCCAGGTTTTATCCTATCAAATGTTTAAGAAATCCTAAACCACTTTAGGCTGTCCAATGAAGGTTTAGAATAGTGGACAAGGCTGTATAACAGTACTGATGTAATTAACATATGTAAGACCCTTTTTAAAGGCCACATTGGGAATTGAGTGAGGAATCCTTGAATTGTAATGATTACCCCATTACAAGTTGCCCTGTGGTTTGTATAGAAGCCAGAATTCGCATGGTCTTACACATTCTTGGATATAAGATTCTCTAAGTAGGGGCATGTTTGTATGCTGTTCGTACTGCTGGGAAATGTTTAGTGTTTTCCCCTTTCTGTCTGATGCTAAGCCTCATTGACTAAATTGAAAAAGGCTGCTCATAGCAGGATAAGGCTTTATGTTGTATTGTCTCCTTTAGAATTATCCCTTCCATTAAGTATAATTCGCTCTATAGAGGGAGGTGAGCATAGATTACGGATAATCACAGAATCAAATTTGACACAAGAAAGAAACTTTATGGTAGCTTAGCTCTACATCTTAACTGTGGTCATCCGACAATGTTTACTGAAGAAAATCCCTAAAGTAGCACAATTGCATTATTATGGAAAATAGAAACATTACAATGATTTCTATCTTTAAAATGATGTAGGGAATTGCAGGTTAAACAGAAAATGCTTGCTGCCTTGGAAGAACAATGTTTTTTTCAATTACCGGTAGATGACACAATACCAGTTAGATGACGCAAAGGCACTGGAGGCAAAGGTTACCCCCACATCTTCAAACATATGCATTTAATAATGAATTGGTTTTATAAAATTGTGTTAAATATCTATGTTCCAAAGCAGCCTTCCCCAGCATGGCATCCTCCAGATGTTTTGGACTACAACTCCCACCAGCACCAGCTACCATGGCCAATGGTCAGGGTGCTGTCATCCAAAATATCTGGAGGACACCAGATTGGAGAAGGCTGTTCAGAGGAGGAGACTGAGGGGAGATATGATAGCACTCTTCCAGTACTTAAAGGGTTGTCACACAGAGGAAGGCCAGGATCTCTTCTCGATCATCCCAGTTTGCAGGACATGGAATAATGGGCTCAAGTTACAGGAACCTAGATTCCACCTAAACATCAGGAAAAATTTCCTGACTGTCAGAGCAATAAGACAATGGAACCAACTACCTAGGGAGGTGGTGGGCTCTCCCAATCTGGAGGCATTCAAGGTGCAGCTGGACAGCCATCTGTCAGGGATGCTTTGACCTGGATTCCTGCATTGACCTGGATTCCTGGTAGGCCCCTTCCAACTCTACTTTTCTATGATTCTATGTTCCAAAGACTCAAGCTTGTTTGTATCCAAAGGTCGATGGTCCATTGCAAAAGAAAAGCCATACAGTGTGGACTGTTAACTGGGACACTTTTTACTGCATCTGGCACCATGATGGATGCCATGATCTACAGTTTCTAAACTAAGTTACTTCTTGTCTTCCTTTTTCTGCTTCCCAGAAATGAATTATATTGTCTCAGTAGGGGAGAAAGAAAGCAGCAAGTGGGATGGAGGTGGGGAAGAGTTAATTTTTCACCTCTCATTGCAGATCTAGGCCAAGTAATCAGCTATATAGATTCCCAAGGAGCAGTAAGTCATGTTCTGTTAGGCTGTAGTCCTCAGAGTTCTTGTATTGGTAGAAGCATTTTGTCTTTGGATTTTAAAATAGTTTGACCGGTGTGAGAGGCACTTCAGTTGTTATGATCTTCCTGTATACAGAATACATTTGCTGACCTGGTTCGGACATAATGTTAAACCATGAATTAGTTCTATGTGCACATGTAGCAGCAAATCTTGGGCTCATTTACTCCCCTTTCCTCTGGTGTGGCTGCAAGGAGATCAGAAGCATCTGCTTTAAAATTAACCAGAGTTTCTCATGATGTTCAGATTGGGGGAACTCTGATTAGTTCAAACTATAGTTTTTATTTACCGGTAACTCTCCCAGAGGCTCCAATCTTTTTATATTTTTTCATAGGTTTTATATTGTCTCTTTCCCATCACTTTGTTTTTGCAACATTATTCACTGATTTAAGGGTTAAATCATAAATAGGTGTCAGACAAGCTATTAAATATTTTGCAAGCTCAAACACATCATAATACATATTAGAAAACAAATTGCAGTTTTCGATGTGAAGCAATGCTCTCTAGGGAAAAATATGAGATCTGTTTGTGGTAGTTATGAGAAGGGAGCAAATTGTATCCCTTTTCACAGATCAGACTTCTCAACATCTATGTAAAATAGAATAAAGTAAAACAAAATATTGAGCATATTGTATTTCTGCCTTCTCAGGATGGTTGTCTGTATCAGTTTGCAAATCAAATCCAAAGTTGTCTCTAAAGTTACCTAATCTTTGTTATGTCTGCTGCTGCTAAGCAGGGGATGGTTTTTTTGGTAAAATATCATAATAACAAAGAGCATGATTTTTTAGAGAATGTCAGCCTTATCATCTGAATCAAGCAGATTCCAAATAATTAGGTACCATCATCACACTTTCTAAGCTCAGGCCTTCACAAAACTGAAAAAAATATTTATGATATCTAAAACAATAGTCATGTTGGGGAGTAACTACAATGTTGCAAAGCAAGTACAGGGTTCCCAACCTGGTATTTGACCTTGTAACACTAAAGTGCATAGATGGAGGGGACAACACATTTTTGGGGAAGAATTGGAGAGCAACAGACATGTGCTTAACTCTTCTCTGGCCTGTCAATTCTCTTGTGCAAATGTACCCACCTCCTCCTTGCCATTTTAGCCTGTTTGTCCCCAGCTGGGTTCCAACACCAGAAATAAGCCCAGCTAGGGGGAAATTGCCTTGTGGAGGGAGGGGACATTTGCAGGGAATACTGGGAACAGAAGGTAGTGTGAGAAGGGTTCTGCACCCCACTGTTTTTTTTCCATATAAATGCTCCCCTGGGCAAATTTTCATTAATTCAGCAAACACTGATTTGTGAACACGTGTTTGCTGATGTAAGTCATAATTCTGGCCCTAGTCAGTCCTAGCAAGAATGACAGGGTCCTTTGACATCTGCTGCATCAATTGCCTAATTTTTAGACTTGGTTGGCACCAGCATTAAAGGTTAAGACAGGTACACTAAAGATATATACATGGAACATGAGATTTTACAACCTTGTTTATAGGTCAAGTCCAGCTTGTTAACTGTATGCTTCTGAACTATTTTATTTTGTCTGTGCACCTTTCATTAAACATAAAATGTTTTGGTCTCAGTCAAAGAGTGTTTCCAGGTGAAATCCAATGGTGTCTGTCCACCAATGGAACAGACACTGTTGGCGGAATGCATTCCCCCTCCACCCTGTAACCTAATTATATAACTAATAATTTATTTATTTATTTATTACATTTATACCCCACCTTTTTTCCTGCAAGGAACTCAAGGCAGCTTACATAATCCTCCTCCTCCTCTCCATTTTATCCTCACAACAACCCTGTGAGGTAGGTTAGGCTGAGAGTCAGTGACTGGCCCAAAGTCACCCAGTGAGTTTCATGGCCGAGCGGGGACTAGAACCCGGATCTCCCGAGTCCCAGTCCAACACTCTAACCACTACGCCACACTGGCTCTCTTCCCCCATTTTCCCCATCATACAACTTTTATGACTGTAGGAGAAAATCAGTGTTTGGATTTTGTTCCCTCTTACCTTTTTAGGCCCTTCCTTTTTACCTTTCTCTTCATTTTCACTGTGGATTGTCTCTTTTAAACCACCACTTTTTAAAAGGAGACAGTCTAGTACCACCAGAGTCACAGATGGCCTTGGTGGTTCGGAGTGCCTTTTATCAGCTCAGGCTGATATACCAACTACAATCCTATCTGGACAGTTGTGACAGTTATCCATGCTCTAGTAACCTCCCATTTTGATTATTGCAATACACTGTACATGGGAATGCCCTTGAAAACAGTCCAGAAGCTGCAGTTAGTCCAATAAAGAGCAGTGAGTCTGGGACTGGTGGCCAGTACTGTTGTATTATGCCAATACTTTGCCATCTGCGAGTCCATTTCTGTGACCAATGCAAAGTGCTGGTTTTAACCTTTAAAGCCCTAAATGGCTTGGGGCCAGGTTACCTGAGGGAGTGTCTCCTTCCATATCTACTTACCCAGACCCTGAGGTCATTATCCGAGGTCCTCATCCAGCTGCCCACCACCACCACCACCAAATGAGGTGGAGCAGTAGCTACAAGAGAAGAGGGGGGCTTTTCAGTTGTGGCATCCTCCCCAGAGAGGCTCACTGAGTGCCTGTATTACAGTCTTTTTGGAGCCTTTTTATTCTTCCAGATATTTTAAGAACTATTTAATTGCTTCTAGTTCTTCACACTGGTTTATTTTGCTGCTTGTTTTACTTTGGTTTTATGTGTTGCATTGTTTTTATTTCTTGCTGCTGTTTTTACTTTGGTTTTATTATGTGCTGTTTTAATTTGTATTTTATCTTTTTAGTTCATATGTACAGCACCCAGAGAGAGAGAACTCTGTTCATTGGACAGTTTAAAAGTGCAATAAATAATAAATAAATTATAAAGGTTAAAGCGTTTGGGCCTTTTCAGTTGAGAAATAAGATGGATAGAGGTTTATAATATTATGCATATAGTGGAGAAAGTTGAGAGAAAGACATTTTTTGGTCTCTCACAATACTTGGAACTCAAAATCGTCCAGTGCAATTGATTTGGCAATAGATTCAGGACAGACCAAAGAAAGAACTTCTTCACAGAATACATAATTCACTGCCATGTGGTAATGTCCACTAGCTTTGATGGCTTTAGTAGGGTATTAGACAAATTCATAGAGGATATGTCTATCAGTATCTATTAGTCATGAAAGCTGTATGAACATGCTCCCATGTTCAGAGGCAGCATGCTGCAGAACGCCAGCTGATGGGGAGCAACAGTGGGAGAGGGCTGTTCCTTTAAGCCTTGTTTGTATGCTTCCCAGAGGCATCTTATAGGGTCTGAGAGGCATCTGATTGGTCATGGTGGGAAGCAGGATTCTGGCTGTGTGACCCAGCAAGGCTCTTCTTGTATTGTTAACTGCAGTTAAGGGAATATCTGGCACCAGTCTAAACCAGTGTCAACACTAACAAATATCTGCAAGTGCAGTTTAAGGGGTTAAGGGGAACTTTGACGAGCACTGCTTAAGAGTCAGCATTACACCTGCAGCAGCCCTAAAAGGAAGAAATAAGTGTTTGGAAAATAAACCTTCTTTCCAAAGAAGGGGTACAAAGTCACTGGTTTTAATGGATACTTTTGGGAAGAGCACATGGTATAGTATCAAATTTGCCAGCATCAATCACATCCCTAGAGGAAGTAGACAGAATCTTAAATGTAAGGGCTAGAAGAACTTTGTGAAAGCAATATTGGTGGTACTGATACTGATTATGTAAGGTGTGATCATTCACTTTCTGCTTGCTGATAAAAATGCAGGGGAGCACTTTCCTTTGACACAGGGTTTGCTGAAACATCACTGCTGTCTTTTTTGTAATACTCCTGTGGATGTTTTTGCACAAAGTGGTATGTGTCAGAGCTTGAAATATTCTTGCGCAGTTTCCTTTGAACAGGTAGTACAGGACAAGTTCTAGCACATAGTTACTTGACATGCGGCCGCCTACCACTGGGAAAGAATGTCTTGCTTACATACATCTAAGTTGATCTGTTAAGAAGTTTGCCAGTCATTTTACAGTTTACATACTGGGCTGTAAATAATTACTGAGCTTCCATTTTGAATCCTTGCTTTTGTTCTCAGAATAAAGCAAGGTGGTAGCAGTGGGAAATATTGAGGATGCTAGAACAATTTATGATTAGCTGGGGGATATTTTTACAGTGAATCCCAGGTAAATCTACACATTGTTATTAGTGCACTGGCTTCTCTTTTGGACTGCAGCGTGTTCAACACCATCTCTTACCTGGTAGTGTACAAAACACAAAGAATGTGAAGTTACTAAATCTCTAATACCCCTGTGAATGGCTGAACTCTAGAGAATCCATACAAGAATTAAATCTTTACCTTCCAACTTTGGAATACAAATGATAACATACATTTTAACATACCGTAGTTGGATAGCTGTATAAAGACTCCAATCCTCTTTTCCACACACTGACTCAGAGTCAATGCCCACGGATAACCACTCTTCTTCTTCGTGGTCTCTGTGCACCACACACATGTGCTCTGCGCCTGCTTGGAGACCGTTTTGGGAAAGTTCTATAGCTGAGGAAAATTGGGTGGGAGCCCCTCCCCCATCGCACGTGCTCCTTAGCACTGCTCCCGTCCGTTACCTGAGTTCCTCTTCGACCGCCATTGCATCTGGTCATTTTGGGATTGTTCTCTACGTATATCGCAGCGTTTACTTCGGCTGAGGTTCTTGCTTTTACCAAGCTAATCTTCAATTTTTTCCTACTTTTCTGTTGCTAAAGAAAGAAAGAAAGAAAGAAAGAAGGAAAAATATATATCTTCTCGTCTCTTCTCTTCCGTCTACTTCTACCGCCGCAATGCGGCCTGTTAAGGCCCCTTTCAGAAAATGTGTGAAGTGTGGCTCTGAGTTGCCGCCGGCAGAAGACCACTCCCTTTGCCTTATCTGCTTGGGAGAGGCACATATTGTCGAAAGCTGCCACCACTGCCAAGCCTTTACTAGACAAGCCAGAAAATAGAGCGGACAAGCTTAAAGCCATTCTTTGGCATAAGGCACTTGCTGTGACAACAACGGCTACCGCTTCTCTGTCGAGACCCTGAACTCCGCCCTGTCATACTGTTACTTCGGAGTGCCCTGCTACACCAGGCAAGTTGGTGGAGTCTATGCTGGGTAAGAAATCATCGAAGCGGGCACACAAGTCAAAGGACGAGGAAGAGCGGAAGAGAAAAAAGAAAGAGGCCAAAAGGAGTAAAAATAAGGCATCGGTAACACCACTGCCTACCTCCTCACTGGCATCAGCCTCGGGCTTGAGCGGTCCAATTTCTCCAAAGCTTTCGATCCCGATGGTCGAACTCGAGAAGCATACGGCTCCAACTCAGACGGAAGCGGCCCTTTCATTACCAACGCAGGATCCCTTGGGCTTGAGGATCCTCGTTGCTTCCATATCGGAGGGGGAGATTATTGACTCTCCCATAACTGAAACTATACCAGATCAGAGGCTAAGTCGCCCTGAAGATAGAGTCCGATCTGCCTTGACAGCATCGGGATTGACCAGCCATCGGTCACAAGAGGCTTCTGTGCCAATGGTTCCAGTTTCCTCTACACCGTCGGGATCGATCACATTCTAAAGGAGGACATTGATCCTATCGGTCTAGATCCCCATGGTATAGAGAAGGTTCGTTTTACTCAGTCGCATCCACACGTTATTCCTATGGTCCAAGTCGTGTACATCATTCCGACTTCTATTACCACGACCCTCGTAGGATGCGACCCAACGGAAGAGACCAACCTTCTAGATCTTGGGACCAATTTCGGTACCGAGATGAAATATCTCCAGCTTCTCGGACCCACCGTCGCACACGATCTCGATAGCCGGTACAGCCAACTACTGCTGATGCTTCCGCATTAGTACCTTCAAATACAGATGTTGCAGCAGCAAGTAAGATGGTCACTGAAAGTCGCCATTCCTCAACGACTGTTGGATATTCTTCAGAGACAGACTCGGTGATATCCTCTTCACCCTCGTCAACTTCTCCACCTCAGCAGGTTGATACTCAAGCCCGACTTTCACCCTCTGAGGACATGGGTCTATTCGCCGACCGCGTTCAGCGCATGACAGAAGTGCTTAGCATCAAGGCAAAAGTAGAGGAAAAGAAGTCAAAAGATCCGGTATATAATGCAGTCACTACCATGGCATCCAAACCAACGGCTATTCCATACTTACCCACTCTACTCGAGACCGTTCAAGACACCTGGTAAACTCCATTGACCACTCCAGTGACTGCAAAGCGTCTGGAGTCAATGTATAAAGTGAGACAGGAGAGAGCGAAATTTCTTTTTTACACCCCATCCTAAACTCGATTGTGGTTGAATCGGCACAATCGCGGTCAGGGAAGCAACATTTAATACCTGTGGACAAAGAGGGTAAAAGTTGGACATGTTTAGCCGTCGAGTGTACTCGTCCAGTTCTCTTTCTCTTAGGGTGGCTAACTATCAGGCCACCATGGCTAGATACCAACTTTTTCTTTGGGAAAAATGGCAGGACTGACTGATTATCTGCCTGACGAAAAGAGGGATCTAGCGAGGGTGTTCCAGGAAGAGGCCATGCACCTGTCACGCCAGCAAATTCACACAGCACGTCATCAGACAGACTGCAACACCTGCTCTTTGGTTAGTGCCATTGCCCTACGCCGACATGCCTGGCTCCGCACAGCGTCGTTAACACCTGAAGTGAAATCGAGAATGGAAGGCTTACCTTTCGATGGCGAGGGTCTGTTTAATTCAACAACAGATGATTCACTCGACGCTGTGCAAAAGGCTAGAGCTAACGCGAAGAAGATGGGTCTTGCGCCTCCTCTGTCGTCCAAACCCTTCAGACCTAGACGGTGGCAACGATTCCCTCCTTTGGCCCAATTTCAGCCGTATTCGCAGCCAGCGATGCAAGACCGTCAGCTGCATGCGCAGCAGCCTCGACCACCGGCCCGCTCGTACAACCAGGCATGGTACCGAGGCTCCTGCAGGGGCAGAGGCTTTTCAAAGAGGCGAGTTTGACTCTCCTGTAAGCCTGATCCACATCTATTGCAAGACAACCATCGACTTCAACGGCCGCCTGTCTCACTTTCTCCCATCGTGGAGGAAGATAACATCGGAACACTGGGTTCTGAACATCATCCAGAGAGGGTACAGGATCGAGTTTGACACTCTCCCTCCTTTTCTTGGCATCCGCACCACGCAGCCATCTCCAACGCTGCGAGAGGAAGTAATGTCCTTGCTACAGAAAGGAGCCATTCAATCGATTCCTCCTTGTCATGTGCAGGATGGCCTTTACTCGAGGTATTTTACGATGCCAAAGAAAGATGGAGGGCTTCGACCGATCCTGGACCTGCGGGAGGTCAACTTCTTCATTACACCGAAGAAGTTCAGGATGGTAACACTCCAATCGATCCTGCCATTGCTACGCAGGACCGATTGGTTTGCTTCCATCCACCTTCAGGACGCTTATTTTCACTTAGCGATCCATGAAGACAGTCAAAAGTACCTTCGTTTCAGCATCGGAGAAGCGGCGTTTCAATTTACAGTCCTTCCATTCGGTCTTTCGACATCTCCCAGGGTGTTTACAAAATGCATGGCAGTAGTCTGTGCCACCCTTCCAGCCTGAGGTGTAACTGTCTACCCTTACCTCGACGATTGGCTAATAGTCGACTCCACGGAACGCTCTCTCTGAACATTACCTTAGAGATGCTGGATTCGTTGGGACTTTGCCTGAACCAGAAGAAATCGGTCCTAATACCAACTCAAAAGATCAAATTCATTGGGGCAGTCCTGGATGCTACTGCAGGTCGGGCTTACCTACCAACAGAAAGAGTACAGAAAATCTTTACAGCGGCTCAAAGGATTCACACTTCGAGATTGAGCATGGCCCATTTATTTCAACGCCTCCTTGGCTTAATGGCCTCCTCAATTTTGGTGGTTGCGTTCGCCTGTCTGCGAATGCGACCACTACAGAATTGGTTTCTCAGAGCTTTCGATACAGAGGACAACGCTCGTCAGACTCGTCTAACTCCTCCAGTCCGTATAAAAGACTCTTTAAAGTGGTGGATGAATCAGGAAAACTTGACAAAAGGTCTTCCCTTCTCCCCCCCCCACAACTGTCACTGACTTTGACAACGGACGCCTCCCTACTTGGGTGGGGAGCACACTGCGAATTCAAAATGGCACAGGGTGTTTGGAACTCCCAAGAAAGCAAGGAACACATAAACATCTAGAGTTGAGAGCGGTAAAGAATGCCATGCTCTCCTTCCAATGCATGCTGATGGGTAAGTTAGTCCAGGTGGCCATGGGCAACACCACAGTAGTGGCTTATCTAAACAAACAAGGAGGCACTTGCTCATCAAGACTGACCGCTCTGACGCTGCAATTATTTGACCGGGCGATTCCCTGGAATATCACCTTTCTGGCAATACACATAGCGGGGAAGGACAACAATCTGGCAGATGCCTTACGGAGGGTATCTCTGAGCTCACACGAATGGGAACTGGATCCTTGAGTTCGTCAGACTCTCTTTGACAATTGGGGGATCCCTTCTGTTGACCTGTTTGCCACCGCGGAGAATGCAGCCTGCAACCTTTTCTGCAGCAGGACGGGACAAGACCCTCTATCTTTGATGGATGTGTTCCTCATTCCTTGGATGGGAACCCTATTCTATGTCTTCCCTCCATTTCCATTGTTGACCAGAGTACTGACCAAGATCCAGCAGGAGGCTACCAACAGCATTTTAATAGCCCCGTGGTGGCTGAGGCAGCCTTGGTTCGCGACTCTCCTCAAACTTTTCAAAGGGAAACACTGGTCTCTTCCATTCTTCCCAACTCTGCTCACACAGGTACAAGGTCGATTGCTTCATCCAGACCTTCGAACCCTGCATCTCACAGCATGGAGAATTTGTTAACGGCCACCTTCTCCCACCTTCCAGAAGGGGTCCGTACAGTCCTGTCTGCAGCAAGGAAACCATCAACGCGTGCGTTGTATAAGAGGAAATGGACGGCTTTCTCCTCTTACGCGTTAGATATTGGTTTCAATCCACAACAATGCTCTGTAGGACAAGTACTACAATTTCTACATGTCCTAATTGTTAGAGGGCTGAAGCTGTCCTCTATTCGAGTATATCTAGTGGCGATCTCAGCATATTGTGCGATGATTTCGGGAGCAACACTATTTTCTCATCCTTTAGTTAAACAATATATGAAAGGTTTGAAGAATTTAATTCCTATGACTCGTTCATTGATCCCTGGGTGGGATTTACCCACGGTTCTTAAGACATTAATGTCAAAACCATTTGAACCGATGGCGACAGCAAGTCCGTTTGGCGACTTGCAGAACGGCATTTCTGGTGGCAGTGACATCGGACCGGCGCTCTGGCAAGCTCTGTGCGTTGAGGGTAGATCCTCCGTATATGACCTTCCATAAAAACAAGGTGGTTCTACGTCCTGATTTGGTGTTCCTGCCTAAGGTAGTAACGGACTTCCACCTAAGTCAGGATATTATTCTGCCAGCATTCTTCCAGAATCCAACATCATCTTTAGAAAAGTCACTACACTGGACGTACGAAGGGCACTGGCTTTTTATAAAGCTGGGACTGAATCAACACGTCGCAGCCAAAGGCAATTTGTGTGTTATGGTGGTAGGAATGTTGGCTTACCTGTTTCAACCCAACGCTTCGCGGTATGGGTTGTGGACTGTATTAAATTAGCCTATGAACTTACTGGAAAACAGCTCACGGACTTAATAAGGGCGCACTCGACAAGAGCCGTGTCGACATCGGTGGCTTTTGGAAGAGGAGTACCACTCCCGGACCTTTGCAAGGCAGCCACCTGGTCTACTCCATCAACATTTATCAGGCACTACCGTCTGGATGTCCGAGCCCGATCTGGTACTGCTTTCGGTAAAGCTGTTCTCTCTTCAGTACTGCCGTGACGATGACACCACCGGTAAGTCCTCCGGTAAGTCAGCTTGCTATTCTGCCCATGTGTGTGATGCACAGAGACCACAAAGAAGAACAGGTTGCTTACCTGTAACTGTGGTTCTTTGAGTGGTCATCTGCGCATTCACACAACCCACCCGCCTTCCCCACTATGATGTCTGTGTTGAGTTTGATGGGTCTACTGTGATGGTTAGGTGATGAATTACTGCAATTTCTACCGATACTGATATCAGGACTCGGTCCCAACATACTCTCAGTTCTGAGAGGCTGCAATGGCAGTCTCAAGGGAACTGAGGTAATGGGTGGGAGCCATGCTAAGGAGCACGTGCGATGGGGGAGGGGCTCCCGCCCAATTTTCCGCAGCTATAGAACTTTCCTGAAATGGTCTCCGCGCAGGCGCAGAGCCCATCTGTGTGAATGCACAGATGAGCATTCGAAGAACCAGTTACAGGTAAGCAACCTGTTCTTGCTCACAAAGCAGATATGCCCTAAATCAGGAGTGGGGAATGACTTTAAGGTAAGAGGCCAAATTGCCCCTCATTGGGCCCTCTGGGGACTGGTGATTCCTGCCCATTTTGCCTTTCTAAACCTCTCTCAGCATGGAGAAAGATACTTGGTTGACACTAGGAGGAGACACTTCTCCTGGTGCTGGCCAAGTTGAGCACCTCCTTCACACGCCACTCACTGTCTTGATTTGGAAGTAATGAAGGGAGACTTGGCCCGCACCAGGAGGAATGGCTCCTCCCATTATTGGCCACATCCCCAGCTTTGCATACCGTGTGTCCTGCTGAGGACAGTGAATTGCACGTGAACAAACTCAGCTCGGTGGTTCCCCATCTGGCCTGCAAATCTTCTTTGGATGCGGGCTCATGTGAAGTTAGTCAAGAGACTCAGCCAGAGCTGGGAGGAGCAGCTCAGCCAGGAAGACTATCCTTCTGGCTGACAAGAACACATTACGCCAGTCCTCTATGAACTACATTGGTTACCAATTGAAGTCCGGGCCCGATTCAAAGTGCTAACATTGACATTTAAAGCCCTAAACGGTTTGGGGCCAGGTTATCTGAAGGAACACCTCGTCCCATACGTGCCTACCCAAACCCTGAGATCCTCTTCGGAGGTCCTTCTCAGAGAGCCCCCTCCAAAAGAGGCTAGGAGGGGGGTCTACTAGGGGAAGGGCCTTCTCAGTTGTGGCACCCCATCTCTGGAATCGACTTTTGAAGGAGGTGCGCCTGGCGCCTACTCTTTATTCCTTCAGGCGCCAGGTGAAGACATTTTTATTTACCCAATATTTTAATGGTTAGATTTTTATTCCCATTTTTATTATCACTGCTGTACCTCCGGTCTGATTCATCTGGCTGCTTTGTTCTATTGTTTTGTATTATATTGTATTTGTATTTCTATTTTAATGATATTTTTGGTTTTAAGATTGTTTTTATCCTGTTTTTCTTGTAAACCACCCAGGGAGCCTTTGGGCCGATGGGCGGTAAATAAATATATTTTTAAAATGAATGAATAAATAAATAAATCCTTTGCACAATGGGGACAGTGAGAGGTGCGTGAAGGAGGCACCCAAGTCAGCTGGTGCTGGGACGAGCCATGTCAGCAGCCACCCACTGAACAGGCTGTGGTTGAAGGGATAGGCAACCTGGTGTCCTCCACTTGTTTTGGACTACAACTCCCATAATCTCTGATTATTGGCCATGATAGTTGGGGTTTATCAGAGTTGCCTCCTTCTGCAGTAGTTAGCACAGGTTAGTGCTGCTCTCAAGTAATGCCATTCCTGGAAGCTTTGAACATTGCTGCCGTATTTCCACAATGCAATGAAAATTCACACTGTCTCTGATAACTTCCTTCAACATGCCTCCCAATTGCACTGCAATTGCGAGTAAAAAGGAGAGTTGAAAGATAGAGTTGTCAGTCAAAAAGCTACACCCCTCCCCCCCTCTCTCCCCACCATGGCATTTTCCTTATATGGAGAGCTTGGGGGGAAATATATCAGTGTTTGGAGACACGCTGTCTGTGTCTCTGTGTCCCTCTGAATTGCTCACAAAGCTTTGACAGGAGCCAGATTTATTTAGGAGCAATTTGGAGGACATTTGCTTCAGATGACTTCCAAATCTGTCCAAATCTGCACAATTTGGCTTGGGATTTGCAATTCATCTGAATCAGAAGCATACTTATACTAAATACTCCAAACCGGCCATACTCAGATTACATTCTGCCTCTGGGATTGTATCTGGGAAGGGAAGAAATTTGAAAAAGCATTGGGCTCAACTGTTCCTTTGCTGCTTCTCCCCTGCCCTCACCGCAGTGAGAAGTGAACAACTAGACTGGAACAGCTCACATATTTTGGAATACAGTAATACCTTGGATTGCAAGTAACTTGGTCTGAGAGCGTTTTGCAAGACAAGCAAAACATTTTTAAAAATTTTGACTTGATAAACGAGCAAGATCTTGCAAGACAAGTCGTAGGGATGTAACCACTCGCCTCGAGCGGGCATAGCGGGCCGAAATCGGCCCCGCTCATGCCTGCCAGAGTCTCGCTTTGATATAAGAGTGTTTTGGATTACAAGCACGGTTCCGGAATGAATTATGCTTGCAATCCAAGGTATTACTGTATAGAAAAATTCTAATTTGCGCATTCACTTGATCTTGTGTAAGGATGGTGGTTGCAGGAGAGTAAGTAGGCAATGGTCTGGTTCCAAAATCTTGGGTGTGGAGAGATTGTCTGAACAGGGCCTGTATTGTACTGTTTTATCTTACTAGGTGAACACTTGCTTACTCACCTTAGTTGGCACAGAGATGATAAATATCCTGAAAGAATAAATTGAGCTTGCATGCAGACATCTAGTTTACTGTTTACTACTATACACTTTTCATTCACTGTTCCCAAACAATGTCCCAAACCTACTCTGATGACATTGTGGGCACTGGGCAACACTGTTTATATTATGCAATTCTGCAGAAGGTAGTATGTATTTCTGAACATTGTAGTTTTCCATTTGCCCACCATATTGTAAAAATCTGAAGATAGGAAATGTATGATAGACAGCTCCAGTACATTTGTCTTCACACAAATAGAACCATAGAAACAGAATTTTTTTTAGCCTAACCATTTGAGCCAGTTCATATGTTAAACAGAAGCAGGGAAATCAGAAGTGAACATGCTTTCATGAATTCGGAAGAAGAGATGCAGAAGAAAACATGAGTCATTCTTGCTTCTGATTTTCCTGCTTTTGTGTAATGTATAAATTAATGTCTCTTAGAGAGACTAGTGAAGAACCCCTAAGCAAGGACTATTTTATCTAATGAGACTGAAAGCAATAATCTTTAGATTCAGTTTACATGTTGAAATCTTTTTTGTCATTAACTTTCCCCATGGGGCCTCTTGTCCTACAGCAGTGCTTCTCAAATAGTGGGGCGGGCCCCCCAGGGGGGGCGCGAGGCTCCGTAAAGGGGGGCTCGTTTGACCTCAGTTAAAAGTTTTTTTTAATATTGTGTTCCTTTAAATCCTGTGCTCCTTTAAATCTTTTCTGCTACAGTTAATAAAGCTATTCTTTGTTGTAAATTGATCCACATTTCTTTCTTTTTTTATTCTCTTATACGTTAATAAGGATACAGTGTTATGCAGAGGTGTACTTATAACAATTTTATAGACAAATAATACTATTTACAGTCGCGCGGGGGGCGCGAAATGTTTTCTTCTTCCTAGGGGGGGCATGACAGAAAATAATTGAGAAGCACTGTCCTACAGTGAAGCTTATTCATAGGTTCTTGCCCATTCATTTTCCCTCATTGATAACTGTACTGATATCTAGGCAGGAACTGTTAAGATTTGTGAGATTGTTTTAATTAATAAAATATGGAAGGTCATACTGATGTCAATATTTCTCTTTTAACTAGATTCTTCATTAAAAATTACTGTAACGTACTTCCATCCTAGGCACAGATACCTTAAACTTTTCAGTGAAAGCCTAATAGATAAGGGGATGTGAATGCATACCTGCTAAGAACAATGGAAAGTTGCTGTTTACTTCTATAGGGTGTGAATTCCACCATAGGAGAGCATTTGATATTACTAATATAACCTGGTAAATTTATATAAATACCAAACTTATGTAAAAGTGCTCCTGAGGTAGAAGTTGGTTCTGAACCAAAAGAGAAAGCCTTGTTCTTCTTCGTGGTCTCTGTGCATCACACATAGGGGCTCTGTGCCTGCGCTGAGACCGTTCCGGAAAATTCTAAAGCTGAGGTAGACTGGGCAGAAGCCCCTCCCCCTCACGCATGCTCCTTAGTGCGGCTCCCGCCCATTCCCTCAGTTCTTCTTCGACCGCCATTGCAGCTAGTCGTCTCCGGAGGTTCTTCTAAAAAAACTACAACTCAGCTGAGTACTTTAAAATTATCTTTTCAAACATTTTTTCCTCATAAACCTTTTTTCTCTCCCTCCTTTCATCGGAATACAAACAAAAATAAAAAAATGAAATTCTTCTCTTCTGAGGAAAGGCCGTTTAAAGGCGCCTTTTCGAAAGTGCGTCCATTGTGGGATTAAATTACCCCCGGCTGATGGCCACTTTTTGTGCCTGTTAGGTTTGAGAGCAGGGGCATGTGGTAGAAACATGCCACCACTGTAAGGCATTCACTAGGCCGATGTGAAAACCTGGAGCTTTAAAGCTCAAAATGGCTCTCTAGCAGCAAACTTTATCTGCGGTTGGTCCCTCTATACCGCGGGCCACGGCATTCAAGCCAAGATCAGCGACGTCTTATACGACAGTGGCGGAATGAGGAATCCCCACTTAAGGGAAAGGACAAAAAACCCATAAATGCTCTAAGGAAGAGCAAAAGAAAGAGACTGTGTCCAAGAAAAAATCTAAGGACTGAAAGTCTCTCTCTAAGCCCGTCGCTCCAGCCCTATCAGCTGTGAGTTTCATGGCTTTGACGTCGAACGCCAAGGCTGAATGCCTGGTCTCGATCCCAACACAGATCGAGAGGAGACGAGCTGGCTACATTCACCCCTACAAAGCGTGCCTCGGTGTCAGGAGTGCAAGTAGCCTCACTCTCTGATGGAGGAATTATGGATTCACCTGTACTCGTGGCTATGGAGCTTACTGCAGCTCCAACATTAGAGGAGACATATACTCCACCCATGGAGAAAACGTTCTTCCTCCAACCGCTCGGTATCGAACACTGATCTCGACATCGGGTGGTCTCTGTCAACATCGAACATCGCTCTCGACATCGAGAGGGCTCTGTCAACATCGAACATTGCTCTCGACATCAAAGAGAACCCGTTGACATATCGATCTCGACATCAAGCGAGCTTTGTTGACATTGAACACTGATCTTGACATCGAGTGGGCTCTTGACATAGAACATCACTCTCGACATCAAGGAGAACCTGTCAACATCAAACATCACTCTCGACATCGAGAGGGCTCTGTTGACATTGAACTTTGCTCTCGACATCGAGGACAACCTGTTGACATCGCTCTTGACATTGAGCGAGCTCTGTCAACATCAAACATCGCTCTCGACATCGAGAGGGCTCCGTCAACATCGAACATTGCTCTCGACATCGAGGAGAACCTGTCGACATCGCTCTTGGCATCGAGCGGGCTCTGTCGACATCGAACATCGCTCTCGACATTGATGAGAACCTGTCGACATCGAACATCAATCTCGACATCAACGAGAACCTGTTGACATCGAACATCACTCTCGACATTGAGAAGACCAGATTGTCTACGACTTCGCTCTTTACATTAAGCGGGCTCTATCGACATCGAACATCGCTCTCAACATTGATGAAAACCTGTCAACATCTCCCATCGATCTCGACATCGAAGGGAAACTGTCAACATCGATCTCAACATCGATCAGACCAGATTGTTGGTGACTTCGCTCTTGGCATCGAGAGGACATGCTCTTGACATCAAAGGAACCAGTTAGACGTTGAATCGCCTAGACACTACAGTCCACTTGATGGGGAATCTCGAGTTTGACGTCGACAGTCGCCACTCGACGTCGAGCATCAACCTCGACATCATGCTGCAGTTGTCACCAGAGAAAAGTTGCCTGCAATTCAAGCTTCGGTTGAACGACAATCTGCCTCACTCCAATTTCTGTCAGACCATCAGTCCTCTTCAGACATGCCTTATTCTGACTCAGATTCTGCAATGTACAAATTACTAGGCTCCTCTCCTGATTTGCAGGTGGAATATAAACTGTCCACTTTACCAACTGAAGACCTAGATACATTTGCAGACCATGTGATGCAGATGATGGCAGCCTTAGGCATAGAAACTAATGTCGAGACACCTGAGATAGATGACTCACTGTACAGCAGCATCCATTCTACACAAATGTCTCCCACTCTGGTTCTTTATTTACCAATGTTACTGGACGATTGGAATTTTTATACCTGGGTATGAGAGAAAAAGCAAAATTCTCTTCTACTCGCACCCGGCACCAAATTCTATCATTGTGCAGTCCACGCAATCCCACACTGGCAAAGCAACGTAATATGCCTGTGGATCAAAAAGGGAAGAAACTGGATGCATATAGCAGACACATGGATTTTTCAAGCTCCCTGGGTCTAACGGTAGTAACTACCAGGCAATTATGGTGAGATATCAGTTATTCCTAACTGGAAAGTTAGGAAATATCTGTTACTACCTCCCAGAGGAAAAGAGAGACTTGGCAAGGGTACTACAAGCAGAGGTAATCAGTATGGCAACCCTGCAGATGAATAACGCCAGACACCAAACTGATTGTCATGCCAGGTCTCTGATTAGTACCGTCTCACTTGGACGTCATGTATGGCTTTGCTATCCCACGCTAACATCAAGTGTTAAAGCTCACATAGAAGACCTTCTGTTTGATGAGGAAGGCCTATTCCACGTGAATACGGATGATTCTTTGGATGCAGTCCAAAAGGTTGTCTCAGAAAACATGACCATGTCAGTGCCCAGAAGATGACTTTCGGTACACTGCCAAGGCATAGGCAGTACAAGCCGTGACAGTGGACTAGGCTCACATCTTCCACAGCTCCTTTTCAACCTCCTTTTCAAATGGGAGGACAAAATGCATGTTCACATGATAGTTAGTCTGCGGGACTAAGGAATCCTTCCCGCAGTTTCATTACCCAAGCCCTAAGAAAGCCAATTCTTCTGTGAAATAGAGTTGGGTTTTTTTTCTCCTCTCGAATTTTAGAGGACTTGGCAACTACATTGGCCTTGACAAATACACAGGACACGACGACTGGCTGGTCGTCGATTCATCCAGACTACGTCTTCAGTCTGCACTTCGGACAACCTTGTCCATGCTCAATGATCTTGGCTTATATCTAAACATCAAAAAGTCAGTCCTCGATCCTGCAAAGGAACTGAATTTCATAGGAACAATTCTCAATCCAAAGGATGGCTGAGCATTTCTACCTCAAGACAGAGTAGACAAAATACTTACCTTCTCGGAACGCCTGTACCGAGCTTCTTCGATCCAACGTCTTCTCGGCCATATGGCATCAACTGTGCAAGTAATGCATTATGCCCACCTTCACGTGAGAACTCTTCAAAACTGGCTTATCCGCTCCCTTGACCTGCAAAGACAGGCACCTTCCACTCGCCTCACCATTCCACGGAACAATGAAACATCTTTTTTGTGGTGGATGGGCAAGAGCATTCTCATCAAAGGAGTGCTTTTTCATCCACTAACTCCTGGAATGCGGAGCGCATTGTGCAGGCCACGTTGCTCAGGGCACGTAGAACTCTGTTGAGTGCAAGATGCACAGCAGTATGTTGGAGTTGATGGCGGCGTGGAATGCCATGAAGGCACTAGAGTCTCTTCTTCGCAGCCAACACATCCAGGTTGTCTCAGAAAACATGACCATCGTACCCTACCTTAACAAAGAGGGTGGAACGAGGTTGATGCGACTCACAAGACTGACCCTCAGAATTTTCAACTTGACAATTCCAAGATCCATGTCTCTCATGGCGCTTCGCATCACAGGAAAAGACAACACGCTTGCAGATACTCTAAGCAGAGTCTCCATGCAGTCACACGAGTGGCAACTGGATGCAGAGATTCGCAGTTGGAGTTTCTCGATCTGGGGTCAACCGGAAGTAGACCACTTCGTCACTTCCGAAAACACGGCCTACCATCTTTTTTGCAGCAGGGCAGCATCAGATCCCAACCCCATCACAGATGCCGTCATGATGAAATGGGCAGGTCATCTGTATTACATGTTTCCACCTCTTCCTCTGTTGACGTGAGTCATCTCGAAAATCTGGAGGGACAGGGCAGACTGCATTCTTGTAGCACCATGGTGGCCACGGCAACCATGGTTCCCCCAACTCCTGCACCTTTCCGAAGGAGAATACCAGTCACTCCCGATAGTGCCAAGCCAACACTGCTAACTCAAGCTCAAGGCAACATTCAGCACCCAGATTTGAAGAGCCTAGCGTTAATGGCATGGCAGATTCGACGATTCTAGCCCAAGACTTACCGTCACCATTACAAGCTGTCCTGCAAGTTGCCTGCAAACTGTACACGAGAGCATCTTATGCTAGGAAATGTAAACAAAATCCTAAAACCTGCACAGTACAAACTGTACTAGAATATTTGCACGCTCTGATGGTATGAGGTTTGAAATTATCCTCCATAAGGGTATACTTGGCAGCAATTTCAGCCATTAAGCGTTATGTTACCTCGGGGTCAATCTTCACACATCCGTTGGTTAAATCATTTTTTGAAAGGCTTGAAAAACATCATTCCTCCAATCAGGAATTTGGTGCTAGGCTGGAATCTGCCTCTGGTGGTGCGCGCACTGACTCAGAAACCTTTTGAACCACTAGCGACTATTGATCACAGGTTTCTCACATGGAAGACAAGAAGATCTGGCGAACTCTGTGCACTCACAGTAGACTCACCTTACATGGTGTTTCATAAGGACATAGTAGTCATCCGTCCAGATCTCAATTTCCTACCAAAAGTGGTTTCAGACTTTTCATACAGGGCAGGACATAGTGTTGCCAGCGTTTTTCCAAAACCCGTCTTCTGACATAGAGCGGAAAATGCATACGCTGGATGTCCAACACGCCCTAGCATTTTATAAAGAGTGAACAGCTTCTTTTAGACAAACAAATCAACTATTTGTAAGTTATGGTGACAAATCCCCAGGTCTTTCTGTTTCAAGACAGAAATTTGCCAAATAGATTGTAGAAATTATTACATTGGCATACCAGCTTTCATGCAAGCAGTTGCCAGGCCCAGTAAGGGCACATTCTACCCGAGCACAATCAATATCCGTGGCGTTTGGGAAAGGCCAAAGCTCTATAGAACAGCAAACTGGGCCACTCCATCGACATTCATCAAGCATTGCAGACTTGATATTTGAGCTCGGGCAGTGAACACCTTTGGAAGGGCGGTCCTCTCATCGGTGTTGCAGTGACCCATGCCGCCATCCCACCACCGGGTGGATCAGCTTGTTACTCTGCCAATATGTGTGATGCACAGAGACCACGAAGAAGGACAGGTTGCTTACCTGTAATTGTAGTTCTTTGAGTGGTCATCTGTGCAGTCACACAATCCACCCATCCATCCCCACTCGGCGTCATTATCGATTTCGATGGTCCTGCTGGTGGAGACTGGGTATATTGCTCCAATTCATGTCATTTCTAGATGATGTTTTTTTGGTATTACTATAAAAGGGAATGTCAATACCAACAGTGATTATCTCTCGGTTCATCATCGTCATCATCATCATCATCATCATCATCATCATCATCATCATGCGATCACTCGTGACCGAGTAAGATTGTCTTCCAGGATAAAAATTTACAAAAAGGAAATTTTAAAAGGAGGAAATTCTAAAGAAAAATTGTGTAGACTCTAACGATGGGTCCGTAAGTGACTGTGGAGGCCAATTCTAGATCCACACAGCTTCCCACAGTGAGGACACAGGTTACCAGATGGAAGATGGTCATGTAAAGGATTCATTTGACGTGCTTTTCGCTTAGCATGTTTCTCCCTTTCACCTTGCACTCGGGCTTCTTCAAAGTCCATAGAACCTTTGTGAAAGGCCAACCTCCAGTTAGATCGTTCATGGGCCAGAGCTTCCCAGTTTTCAATGTTTATATTGCATTTTTTTAGATTAGCCTTAAGAACATCTTTAAACCTCTTATATTGACCACCGATATTCCGCTTTCCATCCTTGAGTTGGGAATAAAGTAACTGCTTTGGGAGACGGCAGTCAGACATTAGAACAACATGACCGGTCCACTGAAGTTGGCGTTGAAGGATCATTTTTTCAATGCTAGTAGTCTTTGCTTCTTCCAGTACACTGACATTTGTTCGCCTATCTTCCCAAGTAATTCGCAGGATTTTCCGGAGGCAACGTTGATTAAATCTTTCAAGGAGGTGGAAGTGACGTTTATAGATAGTCCATGTTTCGCAGGCATACAATAAAGTTAGTAATACAATGGCTTCATAAACCAGTGTTTTGGTCTTCTTACAAATATCCCGATCCTCGAACACTCTGTTTCATTCGAGAAAACGCGGCACTTGCGGAGCTCAAACGATGCTGGATTTCACTGTCGATGTTAGCTGTAACAGAAAGATAGCTGCCAAGATAGAGAAAATGATCGACATTTTCCAGTATTGTCCCGCCAAGCTGGATAGATGGCATCACCAAAGGGTTAGCTTGCACTTGCTGATGAAGCACTTTGGTTTTTTTGATGTTAAGTGAGAGACCAAGTTTTCCGTATGCTTCTGAAAAAGCATTTAGGATAGTTTGGAGATCATCCTCTGAATGTGCGGAGACCACATTATCATCAGCATACTGAAGTTCCACAACGGAGGTTGTAATTACCTTACTTTTTGCTTTTAGCCTGCTGAGATTAAAAAGCTTTCCATCTGTTCGATATATAATTCCCACACCAGTGGGAAGTTTCCCCTCGACAAGATGTAAAATCATGGCGATGAAAATAGCAAATAATGTTGGGGCGATAACACATCCCTGTTTAACATCTGATCCCACTTTAAATGGAGCACCATGAGAGCCGTTGTTGTCCAAACCGTTGCCGTCATGTTGTCATGGAGAAGTCGCAAGATATTCACAAATTTATTGGGGCATCCAATTTTCATAAGGATAGTCCAGAGAGCTGTACGGTCTACAGTATCAAAGGCCTTAGCCAAATCGATAAATACCATATAAAGGGGTTGATTTTGCTCCCGGCATTTTTCTTGGAGCTGACGTGCAGTAAAAATCATGTCTACTGTCCCTCTAGAGGGGCGGAAACCATATTGAGTTTCAGGGAGGATCTCTTCTGAAATAGATAGAAGATGATTTGCGAGAATCCTAGCAAATATTTTAGCTGCGGTAGCTAAGAGAGAAATGCCCCGATAGTTTCCACAGTCTGTTCTATCACCCTTCTTAAAGAGGGTGATAATTATGACATCCCTGAAGTCTTCTGGGATCTCTTCTCTTATCCAGATTTTTTCGATGAGTTTATGAAGATGTTGTACAAGTTCGGGGGGCCCTTCTTTAACGATTTCAGCAGGAATCCCATCTGGTCCACTAGCTTTGTTGTTCTTCATTTGATTAATGGCTTTTTTTTACTTCATCCAAAGTGGGGAGTATTGCAAGTTCCTCTCTAATTTGTTTTTGCGGGATTTGCGAAAAAATCTCATTATCCACCTTAGATTTACGATTTAAAAGGTCATAATAATGCTCTTCCCAACGCAGTGCAATAGACTCTTTGTCTTTTAAGAGTTTGGTGCCATCTTTTGATTGTAAAGGGTTTGTACCATAGGTTTTTGGTCCATAAATGGCCCTTGTGGCCTTAAAAAAGCCCCGTGCATCATGAGATTCTGCAAGTTGTTGAATTTCTTCAGCTTTCTTTTTCCACCAAGCGTTCTTAAGTTCTCTTGTTCTTCTTTGGACCTCAGCCTTTGCACTAGCATAGATTTTTTTTTCTTGGCAGCGCAGTTCATATCATTTTGCCATATTTGGAAGGCTTTCCTTTTTTGGTCAATTATATATTTAATCTCATTATCATTTTCATCAACCAATCCTGATGTTTCTTAGTTCCATATCCAATAGTTTGTTCACAAGCCTGCAGTAATGGAGGTTTTCAGCTTAGACCAATGGTCCTCAATGTTATCAGGAGGTTCCGTAGGTAGATGTTCCTTACGAAGTGATTGAAGACGAGTTTGCTTAATAGGATCTTGAAGGACTTGGATGTTCATTTTACACCTTGGTTTCTTTCCCTGAAGCCTACGTTGGGGAGCAATGTTGATAACCATAGTGGACTGGATTAGTCGGTGGTCTGTCCAGCAGTTGTCGGCACTCACCATGGCCCTAGTAAGAAGTACATCGCGGCGATCTTTAACACGGACAATTACATAATCCAGAAGATGCCAGTGCTTTGACCGTGGGTGCTGCCATGATGTTTTAAACTTATTCTTTTGTCGAAAGAGCGTGTTTGTAATAGTGAGATTATGCTCTGCACATGCAGACAAAAGTAAGAGTCTGTTCGGGTCGCTATCACCAACTCCGTCTTTTCCAATAGTTTCTGGCCATAAATTAAATTCACGCCCGACTCGTGCGTTAAAATCTCCCAGGAGGATAATTTTATCCTCCTTAGGTATCTCTGACAGGAGAGTGTCCAACTGGGTATAAAAACTTTCCTTGATGTCTTCATCAGCATCTAATGTTGGCGCATAAGCGCTCAAAATAGTTACCTGCTGGTTATTGGCGAGCTTTAATCGAAGAGTTATCAGAGTTCGTTAATGCCAGTAGGAACTTCTGACAAGGAGTTCACTAGCTCGTTTTTGATGGCAAAGCCTACTCCATGTATTCGTCGGTCCTGCTCAGGTAGTCCTTTCCAGAAGAAGGTATAACCTCCTTTTTCTTCCTTCAACTGTCCCTCTCCTGCCCGAGTTTCTTGAAGTGCTGCTATGTCAATTTTAAACCGTCTCAGCTCCCTTGCAATAATAGCAGTCCTATCCTCAGGGCGTTCACTATCTATGTTATCCAGCAATGTCCGTATATTCCATGTTCCAAAATTCAAACGTCTTTTTTGACCGCTAAAATGGTGACCCCACTGGACACGGTAATCCAGTCAGGGGAGAAAGAGGTAGGCTATGTTTAGGGCACCTTTTCTAGCCCCCTCCCCATACGGGGTGAGCAGAGTGGATCCTAAATAGGGCTGCTCAGTCGTGGATATAGCTGCCGAGCTCCTCGACTACCTCATTCCTTGAACAGGGTGACTGAGTCTGTATCCACCGCCCATGTGCTGGTCCATGACTAGGGGCTTCCAGATTCACAGTCCTGCCCCCGTCGCCATTTGCCAGTCGCTATGGGACGTTTGTTTGTTTGTTTGTTTGGTTGGTTTGGTTTGGTTTGGGTTGGAAGATGCCTGTGCGTGAAGCTGTTTTATGTGGGGAGATCGGTGCACAACGGATCACCACACAAACTTGACAGAGTACGGCAATGATCCAATGACGATTGGAAAACAATTCTCTGCTGCAGCCTTCATCCGCCTTCACAGCCGTTGTAATTTAGGTTTAAATTATCTTCCGCCTGTTCTGCCATTGAGGACTTTATGTTTTGGATCGTTCTTTGTCTGGTTCCTCTCCCTGGACCTTACCGCCATGGGTGACCCTACTGGGAGTATATAGCTCCCGACGGCATTGCTCACAGTGTTCATCGGAACATGCAAGCCCACTCACCACTTCAAGGTGACGATCCGGTGAGAGGGTCTCTTAGTTCATGGGGCCGCAATAGGCGGTCTCAGAGGAACTGAGGGAATGGGAGGGAGCCGCGCTAAGGAGCACGCGTGAGGGGGAGGGGCTCCTGCCCAGTCTATCTCAGCTTTAGAATTTTTCAGAATGGTCTCAGCGCAGGCGCAGAGCCCATATGTGTGACTGCACAGATGACCACTTGAAGAATTACAGTTACATGTAAGCAACCTGTCCTTCTGCAAGGCCTTAGTGCCTCTCACCCCCACCCCCATTTCTACAATCTTTCAGGGCCCATATGACCGGGCTAAAAATGTTTGTGTCCTTGTTTAAAGGAGGCAATCCACAGCATAGTCCACATTCCTTGCCCCTCTCTCAGCAAGCACTTTGCCAAAAGAAGATGAAGAAAGTGGGTTACACTATAGATTGTCTCCATTATAAAGTTGTCATTTAAAGTAGGCACTCCACAGTGTGAACTGCATCCCCTCTCTTTTGGCTTTGCTGAGAGAAGGGGACAGATGCCTATCACACTATGGTTCACCTTCTTTATAGAGATTTTTTTGTGAAGGGTAGCTTGTCTTTAAGTGGCATCTTGCCTCCATGATGTGGCAAGTTTTGCACCAAAAGTCAAACTCCATAAAAAAAATCCAGTGTGGCGCTAGCAGAAACCTATTTAGTGCCGCTTTAAAAAATAGATAATTAAAACCTATATAAGAGTTGTTGGTACAAAGGAGAGGCTGCCTATAGCCCTGCATTTAATAATGGCATATATGCTCCAGAATGGATAAATCATTATACTTAACAAGATAAAGATAGGGACAGTTTGTAAATAGTCACTTCCCTGATCAGCTATGGAGAGTGAGAATCACCTCTAGCTGATCAAAAAGGGAAGCTTAACAAAAGCTTTTTTTTAAGGGCACAAAGTACTTACTAAGATTATGTGCGGGCATGTGAACTACTAAAATGTCTTGTGGGCTAGTTACTTTTGTGGATATATTTGCATGACTGGATGCAAATACATCCCCCAAAAATTCAACCATAATTGTGGATGTATATGCATGGCTTGTCCTGTAGTATGAACATACTAGTTTCTCACTGTGGAGAGCACGAGGCTGTATTTCTATAAGTGGGAGTCTGATTTAATAGACTCCCTGACAGTTTCTTATATATGGTACAGTGTCTGCTGTTCCTGCAGTTCAAAGAAAGAAAAAAGGTTGAAGAAAAAATCTCATTCGTCATGTCAAAATCTTTGGGTGCTCCAAACATACATCTTTGGATCTCAGCCATAGTGCCTACTCCCTCATCAAAAGACAGGATTATTTACCATGATCCAAACTGTAAGAAAATGTACAATACCAGTAACATGGCTAGAATGATCAATGCAACACTGTCACGATACAGAAGATTTCAAGGGAAAGGCAGGGTGCAGTGGACAGGATTGAAGGGGGCTTTGGGGAAATGGGGCTTATTATAGTTGTGCAAGGCTAGGCTGCCTATGTGTTTGAAATGCTGGCAGGGGATCAAAGGCACAGAGAGCTTTAGAATATGATTCAGCATAGAACCCCTTGCCCTTTTAATGTGCCTCTAGACTTCACTGTGTGTCCACAATCTGTTGTAACTGAATATCACTCTAGTGTTAATCAATTGTTATCACACCCTACTCTGTGCTGAAACAATAATTTTTCAGTAATCAGCAACCCCCCTGAAGATTATCAAGGGAAGTGTGTAAAACAGCAGGAAATAAATATTGGATGTAATCCAGTTTAAAGTACTTAAGGCCTTGTTGGCATTATATTCGTTGTGTTTCCTGATTTAACTTTACAGATTTTCCTGGTTTAAATAAATCTCATAAAGGAAAGGTCAGCTGAGAGTCTGATGGAACCTATAATGAGGTAATAATGTACCTATAATGATGGTGTACCAGTCATCATTATAGGTACAGCTAAGTCTCTGTTGATGCAAATACTGCCAGATCATCAGAATTAATGGTCTACCTTGAGAAGTAAATATTTGACATATGAAGCTATTTTATACTGAATCAGACCATTGGTTCATCTATCTCAGCATTATCTGCTCTGACTCGCATTGGCCCTTCAGTAACTTGGTCAAAGATATTTTCTAGCCCTTGAGATCATTTCCAGATACTTGAGATCATTTTAACTGGAGATAACAGGGATTGAAATGAAGTTCACGAGAAGCATGTGTTGTACCACTGAGCTTCTCCCACCCCTTACCTTCCTGGATTTAATTATGATTTGCTTTCATTTTCTACTATCCAGATATGGGGTCCTCCAATTGTGGTGGCCAATCCAGTCTCTTTACAACTTCAAAAGTAGAAATTGAACCCTATGTGAGAACTCTTGATATATTTCTGGGTCTGCCAGTGATAACATTGGTGCAGCTGTGTTACCTCAGACTGACCTAGAAATAACCCAGCTGAGCTGGAGTTCATTCAAGCAAGTGGAGATGACCTGCTAGGGAGCATTATTTACATGCCCTTTCTTCCAATAATTATGTCAAGTTACAACCCAAGTCATCTGGTCCTGGATCATAATGGATACTTTGATATCATCCTAAATTCTAGCGTACTGATAGACTGAGAAGATTTTTGTATCTTAAAGATACATAGAGGAAATAGGTTTTAGCTGATGTTCATTTGTATCCTTTACACTTTCTTTTATAAAAGGAAAGCTTTGTGCTTACCAAAGCTAGCAATCAAATTATATTTATAAAAACATCCCCAAACCGTTTTTTAAAAATTTATTGTGCTTTAATGGTGTGTGTGCGTGTGTGTGTGCATGTGAAAAGTACTCAGTACATTGTAGGAATGGGTAAATATTCTGAGTGTAGGATCAGTAGCTTAACTGCAAGCAATTTTTAATCACACAATAAATTTGTAGAATACAAAAGATGTTCAAAGGTTGTCTGACATAATCTTGTCTCTTCTGGTATTGCATAGAAAGAGCAGTAGCGTGATATTGATGCCAAACTTTCTTTCATGTAATTCCAACTTTTTCTTTAATCAGTCTTTTTTCTCAGAATTATTAAGAAAATATTTCTAATTTTCCTTAACTTAAAATTATGGGCCAGGTTTGGAGTCTTCAGGCAAAATAAAATAAAAATCATATAAATTTTCCCATAGGGAAGGAAGGGAACTGAATCATCTGGATTTGAACTTTGGTTCACTGAATAGTGTGGGGGGAAATTAAGAGGAGAAAAGCTGTCGAATGCTTTTTAAGGTTAAGAACTTTTGGGAATAAATGAAACACTAACCTTGTAAAAACTGACTGCATCCTAAACACATTCACTTGAAGGTGTCACATTGATTTCAGTGGAATTTAATTTCACGAAAATGTGGTTTGGATTGTTAGATTTTTTTTCTTTTTCTTTTTGGTTTTCTTGATGGCTATCTCCTTGCTTTTCTGCCTGCTAACCAGAGTAAATTCTTTTAACAGTTTTTTGATTAGAAGTTTACTTTCCAAGGCTGACCACAAGGAAACATGTTGAAAATGACTTGTGCTGTAGATTTAATTATAACAATTACTTTGGCTCTGTTAATAGCCAGTGACTTACATTATGTGTTATTAATGCCCAGGAGCCATGTTACGGTAAACTCCACTTATTATTTCAGATATTCTTTGCTTTCTCCAGACAGTGAGTAGACAGTTAAGATCTTAACTGTTATATTTAAGTAGTTAGGGGGAAACTATATTAAAAACACCCCCCCCAAATACCCATTTAGTGAAGCTTTATGTACCATTTTGTTTGTTTATGATTCCTTTAAAACTCTTATTAAAGTGAACCCCAATTTGAAGAAAGCCAGATGAAATGTTCAGCTGCAAAGCTTGGTTTTATATATGATTGGAAGTTGTTTGATCTGTAATCAAGATATGTAGGTTCCATTTCCTGCATTGTTGATTGGCAAGAACCCTTCTTCCATATGTATCTTCTTGAACCGTAACATTTTCAGAAGCCCCTGCCAAATGGAAGTGAGGTGAGTAACCACTAGAAAGAGGGTATTTTTGTTAGCGGCGCCCCAGTTATGGAACAGCCTAGAGAGGTTTGCCTGGCACCAGCTTTATGGACTTTTCAGTGCCCGGTGAACACCTTTTTATTCACCCAGGCTTTAAAAATAATGTATGTCTCATTGCCTCTCAGCTTAAAAACTGTGTTTTAATAGTGCTTCAGTTTTTATTGTTATTGTTTTATACAGTAATACCTTGGATTACAAGTAACTTGGTTTGAGAGCGTTTTGCAAGACAAGCAAATTTTTAAATATTTATTTAATTTTTTTTTACTTGATATACAAGCGGCGTCTTGCAATACAAGTACTGTAGTACGGCTTAAATTAAAAATCTCTGTACAAATTTTTTTGGGGGGATTTCGTTTTGACATAAGAGTGTTTTGGATTACAAGCATGTTTCCGGAATGAATTATGCTCTCAATCCAAGGCATGACTGTATTGTATTTTAATGCTGTATTTGTTTTTTGAGCCAACGGAAGACTTGTGGTATGGGGCAGGGATATAAATACCACAATAAATAAATAAAACTTGGTTTCGATTTTTCATCTATTAGCATATTGTACAGCAATCCTAGCCTCCAGATCTAGTTTGCTGGAGGGAGTTGGAATTAGGTGGATGTGCCCTCTGCTGCTGGGTTGGGTGGGTTGGCTTTGCTCTCACAGAGACCTCTCTGCACTTGCAGAGAACTCCATTGGTGTACTGTAGCTATACTGCCGATGGTGTCTCTGCAGGCAGTAGCCTATGGGAGATCCAGAGAGGGTAGTTTGTGGGCAGGGTGGAGGCAATTGCTGATGGAAGACCCTGAAAGTGTTCTGGGGGTGGAGTGACAGCAGCCTTGGATCTGCCGGATCCAAACCTCCTGAGGGCCCCCAGGATCAGGCCCCTCACCAATGGCAGCCTCAAGTAGGCACTGGGATTTTATCTCCTGTTGTAAGCAACAAAAGGGATTAAAAACAAACTTAATTGCCAAGGAAAGAAAGAAAGAACCCCCTCGTTTGGATGAGACAGTAGATTTGCTGCTTCACTATCCCTGACCCCAAGTAGGATTGCACTAGTAGTAAGATACAAGGTCCACAGATTTTGTTAGCCAGCCAAAGTTTGTAATTGCCATGACCCTGGCCCTCCCCCCAACTCAGGGAGGGTGGGGTCTTGTGTCTGTCATGTTGAGATTTGCAGTGCCTTAAAAGCAGTGTGAGATCAGGGAAGATCTCTTCCTAGCCCTTAAGTTAAAGAGGAATGTGTTCCCTTATTTGTATCACGCTGCACTGAAAAAGTGCTTGGAACACCTCTGAAGCATGGTGCATGCTCTGGGAATTTCTCCTGCTTGGGGAGGAACTCCTGCTCCCAGCTTGGGAGGAGCACAGGGGCTTGTCCATGGTCTCCTGCACTTTGATGGCACTCAGGGTGCATTTCTGAAGAGTGGTCCAATTGCAGGGATGATCTATTCAGCACTGGTTCCACAACACATAAAAACCAGGCTCTCACTGGGGTCCCTCCCCACCCCTACCTTAGTGAACATGTAAATTTTACCTATTACCTGTGTCAGGGCATGCTTAACTGAAACCAAGATACCAAATGTCTTCTTTCCAACTCTTAAGTCAGGGATAGGGAATGTGTGGTTCACTAGATGTTGGTAGACTGTAACTTCCATCAGCCTAACCAACATAGCAGGTAGGGAGGGATGATGTGAGTTGCAGTCCAACAACCTCTGGACTGTAACTCACAGTTCGTATGTTGCAATCATTCTGTTTTGTGGCCTCTCAAATTTTAGCTAAAATCATCTGTATTAAAAAATGCCGTTTGAGAAGATCTGAATCTGATCATTTGCTTTATTTTGGAAATTTGTGTTCAATACAAGTTCGGAATGGAAATCTGAAAAGCGTTCTGTATGCAAAATGGTTGAATTAAATTGCCTTAGAATGCAGTTGTTTTAGTTCAGAGTTAGTGTAGGAGTCAGCACAGTTAGTCTAAGATAGCCTGCCCCAAGCTGGTGCCCTCCAGATGTGTAGTACTAAACAGCTCGCATCCTTGGGCAATATGGGCATGCTGGCTAGGGATGATGGGAGATGTAGTCCAACACATCTGGAGGGCACCAAGTTGGGGGTGGCTGGTCTAGGAGATAGCACAAAGCTTCTCTCTGTTTAAGAATTATATAAATAGAGTCAACCGTGGAGAAGGGATTCATACTTGAAATGCATTGAGCCCACCATAATAAACTGGGATTTTAGTATGTATTGAATTTTCTTCCTGCCCCATTTTTTCTCTGGTGTTTGGTGCTGCCTCAACCTTTCCCTCCCTTCTCGGTTCAGAGTGTAAAGTCTAATGTATAGCACAAAAACAGAGTAAATACATGTGCCATATCTTGTGGTGCTGCTATTAGTTAGTGTGTGTGTGTGTGTGTGTGTGTGTGTGTGTGTAAAAGGTTTGGGGGATCTATTGCAGGATGTGGCATGTGTGTGTTTAAGGCAGGGAGTAGCAGAGATGGAAATTACTCTTTGAATCATATTATTAATGATGTTGGAAGACAGATCTTCTTTATTCACATTAATGGTCTATTTTGGATTTGATTAGAATAAACTGACAAAAGATGGTGTTTGGAAATGAAACATGACGGAAGGCAGTTAGTGTAAACTGCCCAATAATTTTTCACAGGCAGGAAAAAGGCGGCCATTAGAAAGTGGGATTTATGCCAATAAAAAGATAGTAAGATAAATTGATAGTCTGACTGTATTTCTGAGCTTAAAAAATTAGTCTTGCTGCTCAGTGCCTCTTCCGTTTTCTTTGTCCCAACACTGGTGCTGTTGGTTTACCCTTTAATAAATTATTAGCGTGGAAGAAACAACCAGTACACTTTTGGATATTAACATTTTTCACTTTTTAAAACCTTTCCCCAATACAGCCGGAAATTGAGCAGGATTGGATCTTTTTGATCACCTGGTTTCCAAGTGCAAAAGGATTCTACTTAGTTTCTGTTCTCTGTAGCGGGTAAGTGCGGGTTAGGGTATTGATAGGGTAAGGTGAACATCCCTGGCACCATTCAGGTGACAGGCGGTTTCAGAATGCCTCATGTTGCTGGGTCCGTAGGCTTGGACAGCTGAAGATCAGGAACGCCTGTGATGTCTTTGTTCTCTCCAAGCTTGTTGTCTTGAGACTCCGAGAGGAGGCGACGCAACAAAGGCTCCCAACACTGGAAAGTAGAAACACTGGCGGAACACTGTAGAACACTGGCGGCATCATCGCCACCTCCTGGTTTTGGATGCTTCGCCCAATTGCACAACTTATCGGCCTCGGAGGCCGGATTTGAATAACCCGCACACCATCCCTTTGCAGTTCATTGTATGTAAATAAATGTGGCCCAGTTAAACACCAAAAAATTGTCTCGACTCTTCATTTTCCTCCTACGTTCGCAAGGACCTTCCCTCAGAACACGTGCAGCTGTGGGCGGGGAGGATTTTGCGAACATGGGGGAAGTGAGTTGAGACTTACCTGTCGACGCAGGTATCCTGTCAGCTAGGGGGTGGGGCTACAGGAGCTAATATTAGGCCTGGCAGCCCCACCCACCCTCTTTGTTTCCTGCAGCTCCCTCCCTCCCGCCCTGTATACAGTGTGGGCTCATGGGACTTGGGAGATCTGGGTTCTAGTCCCCACTCGGCCATGAAACTCACTGGGTGACTTTGGGCCAGTCACTGACTCTCAGCCTAACCTACCTCACAGGGTTGTTGTGAGGATAAAATGGAGAGGAGGAGGACTATGTAAGCCGCCTGGAAAAAAGCCGGGCTATAAATATAATAAATAAATAAATAAATGCCATTTCCCCCTCTAGCTAGTGGTCATCGTAGCATAGGGTGTAGGAATCTGGTGTTCAGTGAATCTGGCTTGTTTCAAGCCCTATGGCACCTATCAGGTATGGATTTTAATCTACATTCATGATTCTGAGTATGAAAATAGTTATTAGTCATTCTTGATGAGTCACTGACTGCATCTGCTCAGTGTACGGCATGATTAAAAAGTGGGGATTGATATAAACAGCAAGAATCATAATGCCATTATTTAAAAAACCCCACTATTTGTAATATATCCACATTTAGTATATTGTGTGGTGTTCTGGTCACTCCATCTGAAAAAGGACATCATAGAGTTAGAGAAAACATGGAAAGGGGCAAATAAAATTATTAGGGGATTGGAACATATTCTTTATGAAGAAGGATAAAGACTAAAAAAGGGTGGGACTTTTTAGATTAGGAGGAAAGGACAATGGAATGTCTGGTAGGGGTTTAGCATAGTTTAATATTTGTAAAAGTGCAATACTTTACAAATATTTTGAGATACAAATATCTCAAATACTTTAGAGAGCTTTGGCTATTGGGAGGTATAAAATAAATAAATATTTAAATTTATAAAATTTACAGAAGTATGGAGACAGTGGGAGATATTTTTCTGTCCCAAGCAATACTAGAACTTGGAGGTTCAGGACAGACGAAATAATGTACTACATGAAATGTATATTTAGCATGCTTCCAGATGTTGTGAGGGCCACTAGCTTAGATGGCTTTTATAGATCCATCAGTGGCTAATCATCATAAGAGCTAAGAATATCCCCCTTCAGAGGAATCACCCCTCTGATTACTAGATGTGGGGGGAAATACCGAGAAGTGGTTTTCTCCATTGCACCTGTCTTGCGTGCTTCTCATAGGGCATCTTGGTAGTCCCTGCTAAAGAGAATGGTGAAATTGATGGACTTTTTGTTTGATCCAGCAAGAAATCCTTGTGTCAGGTAGCCCATGTTACCACTAGGTTGTGGGGAGCTATAGGTAAAGGGCAAAAGAGTGATGCCCTACAGGAATGGGGCAAGGGCTGGGATGGCATGTCGTACAGGCAAGCCTAGGAAGCTGCTTCACATCAAGGTAATATGGAGGTCACCATAAAGACAGGGCTGATTGCAGGCAAGGGTCTAAGGTGGGGAGTTTCACCAGAGGGAACTCAAACAGGGATGCAAAGAAACAGCATACACAGAAAGGGAATATGGGCCAGAGATAGTTCATGAGGTGGGGTGGGTGGTGACATACCTGCAGAACAGAGGGCCCTCCACACTTAACCAGTGGGCTGTGTTAGCAACAGTACCCCAAGTGTACTGCTGATGTCATCTGCCTACATCAGTGATGGTGAACCTTTTTGAGCCCGAGTGCCCAAACTGCAACACAAAACCAACTTATTTATTTCAAAGTGCCAACACTGCAATTAAACCTGAATACCGAGGTTTTAGTTTTAGAAAAACAACTCATACAGTTTTCCGAACTAATTAACATCTTTTGTCTTTAAAGAAAAACACAATAACAGAGCTTTCAATGATACAAACAGTTTTTTGTTGGAAAAAAAATCAGCTCAAACAATTATTATAGTACTACATTATACACATAGCCTGAAGGGAATTTATACAAACTTTTTAAATAATTAGGCACATGTATTTTTGGATAAGGGATTCTCAACTTGTAATATTATATGCCAGACTGAAATTGTATGGGGCAAGCTTTACTCCGGGTCCTTTCCCTGCTTCTACAGGTGTCAGATTAGTAAAAGTAAAAGTCAACCTGTACTAGGATGAGCAAGATAAACAAGAAAACTAAACGTGCTTAACACATTTTAAACACTTTATGTCTTGGACTGCAAACACTGCATTAGGTAAAAGTTTGCATTGGGCATGCTTTTGCACAATTAATGTGATTTTTGCTATTGCATGCATGCTGATAATTTGTCAAACCTTGGCTCATACTCCGTTAGTTTGAGAGCAACACATGCAGCACTCGGGTCAACTGTTAGGGCTTTACATCCAAGCCATGCTCTGTGCATCATTCTTCAAAATCTTTTAAATGTGATAACAATGTAGAAAAGAATTCTGTAACAGGAATTCTAGAATAAAATCATTCTGTTCCACACTGTGAGAAAGAACAAAATCATTAGTGTTTTGCAGAAGGGGACAGTCTTTTCGCGATCTGGTGACCAGTGGCTCGAGTGCCCACAGGGAGGTCCCTGCGTGCCAGCTGTGGCACCCGTGCCATAGGTTCGCCATTACTGGCCTACATGGAACTCTGATGGTCATTCATCAGCCACACATCTGATGGTGCTGTCTGAGCCATCCCTACTTCAAAACGTCCACCTGTATGGGTAAGTGCTGGTTTATTACCATCTACTGTACTTTACGGTGAAGATGTTGGCATGTCAGCAGTACAGCAGCACTCAAATAGGAGACTAGAGAGGCAGAGCTACCTAGATACCAACAAGGGAGCTACATAAACACTGCCAGAATCTGGCTGTTAACTCCCCACCTCGCCCCCTTTTGCGGCTCCTTTTCGGAGCACTTACTGCTACAGTTACTGCGGTTCCCTGACAATTCTAAAAAAAAAAAAAACCCCACAGAAATATATGCACATTTAATGGCTGGGAAGTAAATGGAGGGGAAATTTGCACACCTGCAGTAACTGCTCTGAAAAGGAGCCATGAAAAAGGGGAGGGGGAGTTAATATCTCCACTTTCTGGAGTAGCTGGAGACTTGGGGAAGTGTTGAAAAGGTGGAGGGCACTGAGAACTGTCAGTTCAACACTTAAAATCGAGAGTATTACATTGCTTATGGGGAGATATTGTTCCCCCACCTTTGGTATACCTTCTTTTGCTGCTTTTTCTCCCTTTATTGGTGCATTTCCATAGACAACTTGGCAATTGGCCCCTGGCAACTGTGCACAAATTAGCTTATATGCAGTCTTGCCTTGTCATTTTCCTTGTCTGTTACTCCACCTTTCCCTTTGACCGCTGAAACGGACAAGGAAATTGACTAGACAAGACTACACATATTGGACAGCTGTAAGAGTGCCCTTGCAAAAGACCAACAAAAAAATAATAATTATAATTTTAAAAAATACAAACACAGCCGCGCAATTTTCTGGGACCAAAAAACAACAACAGGATGGCAAACCAGTGACGCTTGGGCATCTGAACAGCCCTGAACAGCCTGATCTCGTCTGATCTCGGAAGCTAAGCAGGGTCGGGCCTAGTTAGTACTTGGATGGGTGGCCACCTTGGAATACCAGGTACTGTAGGGAGGGAGCATATATCAGTGTGATAGAGCACATGCTTTGCATGCAGAAGGTCCCAGGTTCGATCCCCGGCCTCCAGGTAGGGCTTGGAATGAATCCTGCCTGAAAACCTGGAGAGACATTGCTGCCAGTTAGTGTCGACAATACTGGGCTAGATGGACCAATGGTCTGACTCAGTATAAGGCAGCTTCCTTCCTGTGTTCCTATTGGTGGAAAGGCAGTCACTGGCAGTGTCATGGGCGAGATTGTGAAGAGCAGCAGGGGTTTTTGTTGCTTTTGCCAAGCAGATTGCTAGTCGATCCCCGCAACCCACAATTAAATTGCTCTCCCCAATTTGGGTGACATGACAACCCAAACCCGTGTTCCCAAAAAATAAGCCACCCTGCAGGAAATGAACTGGGTTCAGACGACACGACAACCCACTGTGGCTAGTTACCCACGATGAGTTGTCATGTCATGTGGACCAGGTCATAGAGTATTACCTTGAGGTTGCCCTTGAAAAGAATTGCAGTTGTTTTTTGTTTTTTGTTTAAATTTCAGTATGTCATAAATTTTCCACCTTGTTTTTTAACTGTACATTAAAACAATTTTAAAAAGAAGTGCATTAAATAAGAACAACAACAGTGTCCAGTTGCATTACAGCATTTCAGGTGGTCATAGGAACCTTATAACATGAAGAATTGATGCCTGAACTTTCTTGTTTTCCTTTTTCCTTTTGTGCTGTGTCTTTTTAGATTATAAACCTGAGGGCAGGAACAATCATGTTTTTATTGATACATGAATTGCTCTGGGAGTCTTTCTTTTTGAAGAGGAGGGTCCGGAGTGGGCAAGTTGTGACCCTCCAGGTCTTTTGGCCTACAGCTCCCATCAGCTCTCTAGCCAGCATAGATAATGGTGAGGGTTGCTGGGAGTTGTAGGCCAAAACATCTGGAGGGCCACATGTTGCCCATACCTGGTATAAATGTTTTAAATAAAGCAAACAAATATGATAACTACAATAAGTTTAGTTTCAAACTGCAGCATGTGACAATTTTCTGTGCAGCTTGTGTTCAGTCTGTTAAACCATA
Organism: Shinisaurus crocodilurus; assembly: GCA_021292165.1. Taxonomy (NCBI): domain Eukaryota; kingdom Metazoa; phylum Chordata; class Lepidosauria; order Squamata; family Shinisauridae; genus Shinisaurus; species Shinisaurus crocodilurus. Next base: position 82,892,157 of record CM037879.1, on the reverse strand, counting down.
CATTCCTCTTCCTGAGCTAGTCCTTTAACTGTCTTTGTTTGTTTGTCTGGAAAAACACAGATAACCAATTTGATTACAGTACCAATGTATTATGGGAGTAAAATAATCCTTGCAACAGTGAAGTGTTTTAGGCTGCGCACCAAGTCTGTCATCTGACTTGGGAGCTGTTTTGGATGCTTGTCTTCTGGAAATAACATTTGACATAAGTATAGTATTACCAGATTTTTTTTTGTCCTGCACCATACTAGAAAGTGTTACGCAAACCTTCCAAGGTCCCCCCCCCCCCCCGTTTCAAGGCATCACATGAAATAGTGATGAAATCATGACTCATTGACAAGCAAGCTTTTTCTTTGGAAAAGACAGATGGTGACAACAAATGTTTTAAAATCTACTGTTAAAAGTGGTGTATTTGTATTAATTTTTTTTGGTTTTGTATTTATTTTGCAGTATTTGCTATGTCTTAGAGGGAAAGCACATGGCGTTGATTGGCCATAGTTACAATTATAGAACATTTAATGGAGCATCTCAATTTGGTAGAGTAAAATGGTATAATTAATATGACATAGTACATCTATTCATAAAATATGGAATAATTCTGGTTTGAATCTGAATGAATTATTTCTAACTTTAGTCACAACCAAAGAGGAACACTACAAATCCAAATGAGTAGAAGGCTATTCAAGGTCAGTGGAGCAGCATTTGGTGAAAAACAACACTCAGCAAAGTATTTTGCTTTTTAGAAAAGTAAGGATTTTGCACTGCCAAGTTATTACTGTATTAAATTTGAAAGAATTTCATGAAATATGCTTACGTTGAGTCAATTCAGACAACATGGTCAGATGTGCTGTAGGCTTATTCCATAGGTTTCTGATCCTGATTTTGGACTTAATTATGCTTAGGCATAACCAGTTTTCCTGATTTGGACATCACAGCAAACTGTGATTGCTGTGAACCATAACGTGGAGAATAGTATCAGAATGTAGAAAAGCAGGAGGGAGTATACAAGCCCACTGCTCATTTCTGATACCTGAATTGAGCCATTGAATCATGTTTTTATAGCCATGTATATAAAGACTAGAACATTATTTTTATTTCTATTTTTCCTCTTGTCTGTTGGCAGTTGAGAGTAATCTCCTAAACAATAAATAATAAAACCCTGTTGTACCTTTCATAAAAGTATTGAAATTGGAGATTCCCATTTGATGGATAGGACTTGCAGAACTTTTGAATAAGAGAGACAATTCACATGTAAAACTTCCAATTGCTTCCAATTGCTTAACCCAGTTGGAAATGGGCTGCAGAATTGCGTGTTCTCTCCTATACTTTCTGGATCATGAATTCCCACATTGACCTTAACCCTGGCTAAGTGTTACAGTGGGCCAGTTCTCATGATGGCAGTGAGGAAAATAAGCTTTGGTTGCTTATTTCTCTCGCTGCACGTGCTGGTCACATGCCAGCCAGATTTCCCTAATTACCCTTACTGGCGCAGCTTGCTGTGTTGTCCAAACCCAGGCAGCATGTCTTGTTTGTGTGGGATGGCAACTCTCAAATAACCCAACAACAACCCATGGGTTGTTTACCACGCCACAGTCATGCGAACCAGGTCATTGGCTGCATTCATATGTAATGCTAAGCCATGGTTCATATTAATCATGGTTTGTTGCTTTAGCCATGAATTGTCTTGTAGATGAGCAAACAAACTGCAGCTCCCCCCCCCCCCATTTCTGGTTTGTTTCTCTCCCACACATTTTGCCAACCTTCAGAGTGGTTTTGTTTTCATCCTGTTCTTGCTGGCCACCTCTGTTTCAGCGTGGACAGCAGCACAAATAAACCAGGGATAAGCCACACTTGAACATTTTTCCACCCCCACATAGGCTTTTCCCCTATACTCAGAGCAAGTGTTCCTGATAGTTTAACCATGATAGAGCAATTGAAAGCATGCTTCATGTACCCTCCCCTTCCTTTCTAAAGCATGAATTAACCAGCTCTACCTTATCTGTACTTTAAGACCTGGTTTGCCCAACGCAACAACCCATTCTGGGTAACTAGCCATGGTGGGTTGTCCTGTTGTCGGAACCCAAACTGCTTCCTGCAGGGCAGCTTATTTTTGAGCAACAGAGCAGTTACAGCAGGTGCACAAATTTCCACTCCATTTACTTCCTAGCCATTATATTTGTGTATATTTCCCCTCCATTTACTTGCCAGCCATGAAAATTGTGTCCATTTCCCAGTTCCAAAAAAAGCAATTTTTTTAGAATTGTCAGGGAAGTGCAGAAACAGCAGCAGTAAGTGCTCCAAAAAGGAGACTTCAAAAGGTAGGGAGTTAATATCTCCCCTTTCTGAAGCAGCTGGAGACTCGGGGAAGCGTGGAAAAGGACAGTGAGAACTGTCAGTTCAACACTTAAACACCAGAGGAGTACATTGCTTTTGGTGTACCTACTTTTGCCGCTTTCCCCCCCGTTGCTTTTCATTTGACAGTTAGGCAATTGACAGCTGGTAACTTTGCACAAATTAGCCTATGTGCAGTCTCGTTTTCATTTTCCATGTATATTACCTACTCCACTTCACTGCTGTCTTTGACTTCTGAAACTTACAAGGCCATTGACAAGGCAAGACTTCACATGTTGGACAGCCCTAAGTGCTCACTTGCACACCTGCAAAAGACCAAAAATAAATAAATAATAATAACAATTAAACACAATTTGTGAAGGACCGCCGCCGGTCCTTTGCGTGAGTTCGGGAGTTAACAGGTTAACCAGAACTGAAAAAACTCCCTTTAAGCGGTTCCCGGTTGAATAGAAGGCAACCACTTCAATAGGCGCTGAATGAGAGTTGAAATTGACAAGGTACAGGGGTTTGTTTATAGTAAGTTTAATGGAGCAAATCATAACAAACAGATAAGAACTCCACCATAAGCACAGGGAATCTATAAAAGTTAATGGAGCGTGCAAGCTCCAATACACATTGAGGTAGAAAGAGAGTTTTGCAGCAGGCAGTAGGCAATTACTGACCGTATAGGACCCAAGTTCTTAGAAAGCGCTTCACTGTGAGCCGTTCAGACTTAGAGCCATTATCGGGTGTTTTGCCTGGGGTTGTGTTCCGTTGTCCTGACTGAAGTTACGGACGGTCCGTGTAGCCCTGCACCCAACATTCAACAACCTCCCGGGGCTTGGTGCCTCTCTTTTACCTCCTCCTCCGCTCCCCCCTCCCTTCCTGTTGACAGGTAAAACCGGCTCTTCCTGCCAGGATCCTGGTGCCCCTGGGTGCTTGGGAGTACTTGGCAGCTCTTTCAGACTGCCTGGGCATCCTGGTGCCTCCTGGTGCTTGAGGGTGATTTGTAGCTCTTTGTGAGACTGCCAGGGGAAGCTACTGGGGGGTATGTAAATGTGTCCCATTGAGGTGAATGCAGATGTAGGCTGATGCAAATGACTGCTCAGAACTGAGCTGCCTCTGCCCTAGGTGGAGGTCACGCAGGTGGGTGGGTGTGCTTGGTCTGGCTTTCTCTCCACACAATTGTGCAATTTTCAGGGGCCAAAAAAAGATATGGCTCCAATTGTGTTTTTTGAAGCTCCTAAAAATAAAAAATGGCGACAAACAAAAAGGGCTAGCTAGCAATCGGCGTGGGGAGAGGGAGACAAGACAGCTTCTTCTGTGAAGGACACTGGGATTCCAGATGGAGGACCAGGGGAGAAGGAGAGGAAGAGCAAACCACAGTGAGCCCGATTGCAGAACAACCCACACTACGTAGCATATTCACAAGATGGCTTAGCGTGATGTGCAAACCCACCCTAAGTGTTACTTTGGCACTAACATTTACCACAGTTTAGGCTAATCAGGATTCCCACTTAAGAATCTGATGCCAGAGTTTGAAACTGGCTTTAAATCATAATTAAAAGCAGGGTTGCAAAAAATCATGATATTTTTTTTTGCAAAAAATCGAAAACATAGATTTTTAAAATTTAAAGCAATTTTTTAAAATTTAATCAATCCCCCCCCCCAATTTTTTTTAGTAAAATTAATTTCAAAGTTTCAGGCAACCACATGTACAAATAGCCTACACTTAATAGTTAAAAACACCACATTATACAGAAAACATTAATCAGAACAGGTTTCATTTAATAGAGTATTGTTGCATTTTTGCATTGTACTTAACGTACGTTAATCACTTTCACTTAATTTTCCCTTCACTTTCCTTTTTGATTTTGATTCATGGCTTTAAACAAAAACACTAATTTGGCAGCTTTGTGTAAGCCTAAACGATTTCGCAGTTTTGATTGTACCAATCCAAATGATGAAAACACTCTTTCCACATCTGCTGTGGATGCAGTTGCAGTGTGCATCTGTTCTGCGACATCGATCACCTCCTGATGCAGTTTGTCCTGCTGTCAAGTCCACCATTCCAGAGGCTGCACTGAATTGATGATGTTTTTGAACATATGCTGAGAAAATGGCTTGGCTTTAGCCTTGTACTTTATTAGGACTGGGACTATATTTGGATGGTTTTCATTGGCCCAATCCATCCCCGAGTCATACTCCTCTTCTGTTAAGGTTTTGCCCATGACAGATGGAGTCATAATGTTAGCCAGATAGTGAGCTGGTGTTAGTGCTTGCTTGAAATGGGTTTGTAGATTGCTTTGACCATTTGTAGTCAATACTCCATAAGCTGTCAGATCTTCCAAAAGTTGCTTCAAAACGTCAACTGCCCTACCAATACTACATGAATCTCTCTGTAATTTTTCCAATGCCACAGCAATATGTTAGAGGTTTTTAAGGAGATCTTCAACATTTCTTTTGATTCCCAAGTTAGAGACCTTGTTTTTGATGTCTGCATCGATCTTCTCTCGATTTTCCTCACAGATTTGCATGATGATGGGCCAGTTTTTGATGTAGGCTTCTAAACAATCGGCGACAGTGTTCCAGCAAACATCTTGTGGAATTGGCAGTGCTTTTGCTCCTGTTGCCCTGTAAGCAGCTGATGCGAAATGGTTGTTTCTGAAGTACTTTACAATAGGAACAACATGGTTCTTGACATTAGGAATATCCACATCTTTAGCCAATAGATGCATTAGATGGGCACTACATCCATATGTAATGAGGTTAAGGGTCTCCTCTTTATCAAGTTCTTTCCTCATTTTTTTAACGTTACCGGTATTATCGGTTACTAGGCTACCTATATGACAGGGTTGCAAAAAATCATGATTTTTTGCAAAAAATAAAAAAAAAACAATTTTTATTGATGATTTAATCATTCTGATTTAAATCATTGCAGCCCTGATTAAAAGGAAATTAAAAGTTAGCCTTAACTGCAATAACTGGTTTGCACATAATGCTAAGCCACAGTGTGGTTTGTTGAAGCATTGTTTTTCAAGCATTTTTTTAAAAAACAAGCCAGACTTCATAAGCTAACAACAAACCATGGCTTTTATTTGTGGTTTGTAGCTGGTTAATAATTCATGGTTTGTTTGCAGGTATTGGTTCAGATACATCAACAAGTGAGATTTCAAAAAACCACACCATGGCTTAGCATTATGTGTGAACCAGGCCATTATGTGGAGGTAGAAAATGTTGATGTAGCTGTCAGGTGCCTAATAAAGTTGGGGGGGAATTACATGTAGTATGGAAACTCTAGCCTAAAACTCAGTGCCTTACCTCTGGTGGTGTTAAATATTTGGACTCTTCTAATAATAGTATGTTGGCAATTTGTAGTACAAGGAAGTTAGTGGAATTTGATAATTGTTTTTAAAAATCTCAATCTGGAGGTATATCCATTCATTATGATAAGTAAATCCAGTGAAATAAGCATTTACGTAGAGCACTTGGCTAAAAACAATATCCCAGCCCTGCTGTAATAATCAGTGACTATCCAAGTGTTAGTGGATAAACAATTAACTCTCTCTATATTCTTCATTTTCAATGCCTGTACTTCTCCCTGATAAATGAAATTTCCCTTCTTCTGAGTCCAAGCCTCATACAGTGTTGTCTTCCTAGAGAACTTTCTTATTGATTTTATGAAATACAATTTGACTTTACAAAAAAAAAAAAGAGGCACAACCTTCCTTGTGACAGATTGTTGCGTATATTTCCATGCCACTTCTCCCAATTTCTATTATTCCTTTACCTACCACCATGTCAGCATCATGGAATTAGCATGAAAAACTTTCTCCATTTGCTTACTGAGACTGAAATAAAAGATGGCTCAACTAGCATTCCCCCTTAGTATGCATCTGACTATTCAGGAACATCTTTAGCCTCACAATAACCTTGTGAGGTAGGTTAAGAGAGAGTACCCTGGCCACTACCAGGGGTAGTACCAGGGTCCCAATGGCCACTACCTTAGTAACTGCTCATGTCCTGGATTCTCAGTACCACAATTTCTTCCCCAAATTGCAAGGATCTCAGGGAGAGTGCTTGTTCACTGTATCAGGTGTGATACAATTGCTGCCTTCCTACACAGTCTCCTCTGAAGCATCTGCACATACCAAGGTATTAGAGAGGGGAAAGGAGTCTTGCTTTAATTTTGCTGGTCTTTTGCAAAAGGCAGAAGCAATGAAAGTTTGTTACTGCCTCTGCTTTTACGAAAGCCTACTGCAAAATTAGACCAATCTCATCTCACCTCTGACAACTCAGCATGTACCCAAGGATTTGTGGGAGGTGATGGGTTGGTGGTGACCATAAAAAAGTGGGTGGCTACTAAGCCAAGCCAAAATATATGAGCCTCTCTTCATGGCAGAACTTAGCCCCAAACTCCCTGGTCCACCACCCTGACAACTATACCGTACCTGCTCTGTGGGCCACACTGATCTTAGCAGATACAATAATGATTTTCTGGCTGTAATTTGCTTCTCTAATAGATATGCCTTTCTGTTTATTTCAAATTTGTATGAGAATTGCTTTTTTTACTCTCTTTTTTAAAAGCGGAATCCTTCTGCTATATTTTTGCCCATCTTTCCTGAATGAAGACACCATTTATTCCTTTATTACATTTCTATATTGTCCAATTGCTGCAGCTCTCTGTGCAGTTCACAAAACAAAATTTAAAACCATAAGATGCAATAACATAATAAAACATAATATTAAATTTAAAAGAAAATAAAACCAAAGTAAAAACCAGAATAAAAGGTAGCAGCAGTACAAAGATCTATAACTGCACTGACACAGTTTTTCAGATGGAAGGACTAAAAAGCCTGGGAAAATAAAAAGGTCTTCACCTGGTGCCCAAAAGACCAAAGCATAGGCACCAGATGGACCTTTTGGGGAAGGGTATTCCAAAACTGAGGTGCCACTACAGGGGCTCTATCCTCAGCAGCCATCTGCCTCTCTTCATTTGATGGGAGCACCCAGAGAAGAGCCTCTGAAGATGATTACAGGGCAGGTATATATGGAAGGAGATGATCCTTTAGATAATCTGAGCCCAAGCCATGTAGGGCACACTATGGCCCTCCGACCTTGACTGGGAGCCATAGGATAGGTTGGACCCCCTGCTGCGACCTTAGAAATCCCTTCCAAGGTTGCAGCAGGGACTCCACCCATGGAGCACCCTCCCCTCCCCCTTGCAGCCAGCACAGTTCTTTCTGCACTGGCTGGGAGCTGAAGATGGAAGACTGTCTTTGGTTCTGGTATGGGGGGTGGCTTTCCTGGGGGCGGGGAGAGGAGTTGCAAGGCACCACCATCTTCTACTGAATCCAGGCAGTGCCTCAGCCTCTCCTCCTCGGGTAAAATATTTAGACGGCCAAAATCAGCAGTCTAAGTGTTTTGGAAGGTGAGGGGAGTGCAGCGGCAATCCTATCCGCTGCTCCCTGCCTGCCTGCAATTGGATGCTGCGACGACACAGTCCCCCTTACACTTTAGGGCCAGGCGTATAAACCCTTCTCAGGCTAAGCACCAACACTTAAAAACCTGAGGGGAGGGTCAAATGAAACCTTTCTACTAATGAGGGAAAAGATTAATACTGGTTATTAAGGATCTAGCTTAAATTTATGATACTGTGAGTACAAAGGTGTGTGTGTGTGTGTGTGTGTGTGTAGATTTAAAAGTAATGCAGGTTAATAACACCAAGCTGACATGTAGGATTTGGGTAGCAAACAAAATAAAAATAAGTTTATTTTAATTCTCAAAATCTTAGTTCCAGAAAATAAGTTTAAACTTGCCTACCCCAAACACTTTGTAATTAACCTAGGTCCCTATAATTCTAAATACTTTCACTCCTCATACAAGCACTGATTTCTCTCAAAACTCCTGACAAGACACGAATAATTCAACTAACCTAACTCCCCAACTCCCAACTCTCCCCACACTCCAAACACTCTCCCATAACACACTCTCAACACTCAACTCCTTAACTAACTACCCTGACATCACTCAAACACTCCTTATATACTACTCCCCCCACCCTTTCCAAGACATCACAAACCACACCCGCTCAGTTCAACATTTTATACTCACTAAATATACTAAAACAGACATACACCAGGGAACTGAATTGTGGGGTTACGCCACAGATGCCCATAATCCTCCGATTTCGGAGGGTTTCGGGCAGCCTCATAGGATGGGGCTGCCCGGACTTTGTAGGTTAATATTTATTTATTTATTTATTTATTATATTTATACCCCGCCTTTTTTCCTGCAAGGAACCCAAGGCGGCTTACATAATCCTCCTCATCCTCTCCATTTTATCCTCACAACAACCCTGTGAAGTAGGTTAGGCTGAGAGTCAGTGACTGGCCCAAAGTCACCCAGTGAGTTTCATGGCTGAGTGGGGACTAGAACCCAGATCTCCCAAGTCCCAGTCCAACACACTCACCACTACACCACACTGGCTCTTTGGGTCTGGAATGGACTGGAAGCCAGTGCAGATCATAAAGCACTGGCATAATATGATCACATCTGCCAGTCCCTGTTACTGCCCTATTTTGGACCAACTGAATGGTCTGCACTGTTTTCAAAGGCAGCCCCACATTCAATATATTGCAGTAATCAAAAACCTCCCTTGGGACCTGCGAAGCCCGCTGCCCCTACTGAATTTTAAAAAATCTTTCTAGAAATGTTTTTTTGTTTTAAACCAAGGACAGCTAGGCATCTATATAACATCTATATCTTTCTCTGTAGCCTTGCAAAGAAGGAATTGTTAATTCTTGTACATCATGGCACAACCTATCTTGGGTTAGGTGTGCTTAAATTGCATTGATTTCAGTGGGCCTCTTGTGCACATAACTGTGAAATATTGTGGCCTGTATAATTTCCTTGATGTTTGTTTCAGTGCTCCCTTACTGACCTTTCCAGTTTTTCCGATAGGACATTAAAATGAGATGTGATATTGAGTATTTGTATTATAATTGTACATAAAGAACATGCATCTTTGGAAAAAGAAAAAGACATTGAAATTTTTTTTACAAGAAGGCAAACAAGATGGCATTGAATTGTAGAGCTAACAACATGTGTCTACAGAGACATCTAGAGTAGGAAAATAGTGTGTACAAGACAAAACTGAAGGATTTCCTTCTTAAAATTCAACTGAATAGACAACCATGGAGCACTTGCTATTGTTAAAGTATTTCTGCAGGTTACAGCAGAAAAATTCAGTATCAAAAATTACATCAGGAATATACTGGAAGTGCGTTGAATGCATAACCTTTGTGCTCTATAAATGTTTTCTTTTATGAGATGTTTGTTTATGAAGGATTCAGTGCAGTAAGACAACACATCCCAGGTTACCTTTTTGAATATGTTCAAGTGAAAAATCTGCCAGTGCATGAACAAGTATGCTTAGCAATTATGTGGAGCACTGCTAGTTTTTTATGCTTTTGTTGTTGTTGTTGTTGCTTCAGGGTACGTTCTACCTGCTGTATTGACTCCACACCACTGAACTGTTGCTGATAGAATTTTGTTTGTTTGACTATTATTCTAAGTAAGTAACATTCTCTCTTGACATCTGAGCTGTCCTATAATTGGACATTTCTTGCCTAGTATTTCTATCTCACAGAGACTTAGTTCAGATGATCTAATCCTGCATTCAGCCCCTTTGCTGATGCTTTGAGAAAGTGAATAAAAAAGCTATAAAGCCACAGTTAACCACAGCTTCCCATTATGTTCAAATGGGGAACTATGGTTAATGGCTTCCAAACAAGCCAGGATTTGAAAACCAACTTTAAACCATAGTTTAACATTGGCATCCAAATCGGGGTTGTTTGCAAGTCTCCACTACATGTCCTTGCCCCAAACATAGGAGGCACAAAGAATGTCAGGAATTACATTCCTATTTGAATGTAATAGGAAGCTGTGGTTAACTGTGGTTCTTCTTCGTGGTCTCTGTGCATCACACATATGGGCTCTGTGCCTGTGCTGAGCTTGTTTCGGAAAATTCTTTAGCTGAGGTAAAATGGGCGGGAGCCCCTCCCCCTCGCGCTTGCTCCTTAGCGCGGCTCCCTCCCATTCCCTCATTTCCTCTTCAACTGCCATTGCGACTGGTAGTTCTCGGAGGTTCCTCTCTTTGCGACCCATCTGAGTACACAAATATATATAATATTCTTGATATTTTTTCCTCATAAACTTCTTTTTTCCTCCTCTCTTCAACTATCTACAATTTTTTTTAAAAAAAAATCTTTTGCTTTCCTTTTTTCTCTCAAAGGAGCAATGGCTTTAAAAGCTCCTTTTAGGAAATGTGTCAGCTGTGGGGCTAAATTACCCCCAGCTGATGGACATTCTTTGTGCCTCCTATGTTTGGGGCAAGGACATGTAGTGGAGACCTGCCACCATTGTCAGACCTTCACGAAACCGACAAGGAAGCAGAGGGCGTTAAAATTAAAAACGGCCCTATGGCAGCAAACACTTTCGGCAGCCGGGCCTTCAATGCTGCGTGCTACAATGGCTAAGCTGAGGGCGTCTCCAACGCACACTGCAGTAAAGGAGACTCAATCTGTGGAAGTTCCTGCAAAAAAGAAAAAAATCCATAAGCATACTAAAGATGAGAAAAAGGAAAAAGAGACGAGACCTAAAAAGAAAGCAAAAGGTCTGGAGTCTCTAACTAAGCCCATCACTCCAGTCCAATCAGCAGTGAGTGTCGAGGCTTTGGAGTCAGCCACCCACGCTAAGTGCCCGGTCTCGGAAAAAAAAGACCCTTCGACACCGAAAACCAGTGAATCTGCACCCATGACCCCGCGGCTTGCATCGGTGTCAACAGCGCATGTGGCTTTGATCTCTGAGGGAGAGATCCTGGATTCCCCTATTAAAGCGGCAGATCCACTCATTGCAGCTCCAGCCTCTAAAAGAAGCGGTACAAGGCATGGAGACAGATCCTCTTCTGATTCTAGGTCTCCCCGCTGCTACAGGAGTCGATCTCAATCGGAGTCCTCATCTAGGCACTCGATTCGATTTTGAGAGAACAACTGTCATCGCAGACAAGATATTTGTTCTATTTGATATCGATCACCACCTCGATAGCGTGAATACTACATATCTCCGCAACATGACGACGAGGTCGAGAGGAAACAGGGCTCATTTGACATCGATTTTCAGCATTGACGCCGAGAAGATTCCATCAACATTGAATGAAGCGCTCGACACCGAGGACTGCCACTTGACGCTGACCGTCGATATCGAAGCCCTATTGATGTTGAGCGTCCTTGCCATCGAAGCGCAGTCAACATCGAAGCCCAGTCAACGTCGAGTGTCCTCGCCATCGAAGCCCAGTAGACGTTGAGCGTCCTAGACATCAAGCAAGCCCGATCGATGTAGAATCACCGCCGCTCAGCACTGTGATCGATGTCGATTCTCAGCATCGAACTCGAAGATCTCTGTTTGACACCGAGCTGCCTCAACGTCAAGATACAACAGCCATAGCACACAAGACACCAACCATTCGGCCTCCATCTAACCATCTGCCTCCCTTGCAGCAAGATTCCTCTTCTGACATGCCCTATTCAGATACGGATTCAGTCATCTCAGGGTTGTCAGATTCTTCGCCAGATCTCCAGGTGGAGGCGAAAGTTGCTGTGTCATCAACAGAGGATCTTGGCACATTTGCTGATCATGTCTTAAGAATGACAGCATCCTTAGGGATAGAAACCATTATTGAAGCACCTGAGATTGATGATCCGGTTTACAACTTGGTAAAATCAAACAAACATCTCCAGCCTTGGTCCCCTACTTGCCAGCATTATTAAATGTCAAAAACAAGTGGAAAACCCTAGCTGCAATTCCACCTACTGGGAAACGACTAGAGTCACTCTACCGTGTGCGCCATGAGGATGCAGAATTTCTATTTTCACACCCTGCTCCAAATTCTATTATTGTTCAATCGGCACAATCCACTACTGGCAAACCACACACTATGCCAGTAGGCCAAGAAGGGAAGAAGCTGGATGCATGTGGCAGGCATGTTTACTCTTCAAGCCCCCTAGGTCTCAGGGTATCAAATTACCAGGCCATTATGGCACGATACCAGCATTTTCTCACTGAGAAATTAGGAAACCTTTGTGAGGACCTTCCAGAAGAGAAGCGGGACTTGGCATGGGTGCTACGCACAGAGGCACTAAGTATAGCAACCCTTCAAATGAACAATGCCAGGCACCAGACTGATTGTCATGCGAGGTCTCTCATGAGTTCAGTCTCTCTTCGGCGGCATGCGTGGCTTCATTCAACAATGCTAACAATGGATGTCAAAGCCCGCATTGAGAATCTCCCATTTGATGGGGAGGGCCTTTTAAACATCAAAACTGATGACTCACTGGATGCTGTCCAAAAGGCCAGGGGAACGCACAGAAGATGGGTCTCGGTACCCTACCGCGCCAAAAACAATACAAAGCGCAGCAGTGGACCAGATTACCATCTTCCACAGCTCCCTTCCAGACTCGTTTTCAACCAAGAGGCCAGGATCAGCATTCACATGACCGTCAGCCTACTGGACAAAATAAACCTTTCCAACAGTTTAGGTACCAAGGCCCTAGGAAGGGTAATGCATTTGGCAAACGGCGACTTTGACTGCCTTTAACTATTGTCTGCAACAAAATCACCGGACTTGACTTTTTCACAGGACATGACAAAAATATTGTACTTGACAGACTCACTGGACTTGACAACTGCATCAGACTTGACACCCACAATCTGCTACACGGACAGACTGTCCAGGTACCTTCCGTCATGGCAATCTATCACGACGGACCGCTGGGTTCTCAACATCGTCCAGCACGGGTACCAAATCAAGTTCGATGTCCTCCCTCCTTTTCTTGGCATTCGTACAACACAGCCCACTCCACCGCTGTTGGATGTTGCAGAAGGGCATCATCCAGCCTGTTCACATATGTCCTCTCCAGGAGGGGCTCTACTCCCGATATTTCACAGTGCCAAAAAAGGATGGAGGACTTCGTCCAATCCTGGACCTTCGACTAGTCAATTACTTCATTACAACGAAGAAATTCAGAATGGTCACCATCCAATCGTTCCTGCCGCTGCTTCACAGGACGGATTGGTTTGCGTCCATCGACCTGCAGGACGCTTATTTTCACATCTGCATTCACAAAGACAATCGAAAATACTTGAGGTTCAAGATAGGAGACGATGCTTACCAGTTTGTGGTTCTCCCGTTCAGGCTCTCCACCGCACCCAGAGTTTTTACGAAATGCATGGCTGTAGTCTGCGCGAGTCTCTGATCCAAGGGGATCAGGATTTTTCCCTATCTCGACGACTGGCTAGTCATCGATTCATCCAGACTTCGCCTTCAGTCTGCACTTTGGACAACATTGACCATGCTCGATGACCTGGGCTTGTGTCTCAACATCAGAAAGTCAGTCCTCAATCCTGCAAAAGAAATAAAATTTATAGTAGCAGTTCTCAATGCGACGCAAGGCCGGGCATTTCTATCTCACAACAGAGTAGACAAAATACTTACCATCTCAAAAAGCCTGCACGGAGCTTTTTCGCCTTTGGCATGGTCGATCCAACGTCTTCTTGGCCATATAGTGTCAACCGTACAAGTTGTATGTTATGCCCGCCTTCACATGAGAACCCTTCAAAACTGGTTCATCCGCTTATTTGACTCGCAAAGACAGTTGCCTTCCACTCGCCTCTCCATCCCACGGAATATCAGGGCATCTCTGCTGTGGTGGATGGACAAAAGAAATCTAATCAAAGGAATACCTTTTCATCCATTGACTCCAACAAGGATTTTGACTACAGATGCCTCTTTCTTGGGATGGGGAGCGCATTGTGCAGGCCACACAACTCAGGGCACTTGGAACTCTGTCGAGTGCAAGGTGCACATCAACATGTTGGAGCTGATGGCGGTGTGGAATGCCGTGAAAGCACTAGAGTCTCTTCCTTGCAACCAACACATCCAGGTTGTCATGGACAAGACGACCGTCGTTGCCTACCTCAACAAAGAGGGTGGAACGAGGTCGATGCGACTGATGAGACTGACCCTCAGAATTTTCAACTGGACAATTCAAAGATTCATATCGCTCGTGGCAATTCACATCGCAGGAAAAGATAACACACTAGCAGAGTCTCCATGCAATCACACGAGTGGCAACTGGATCCAGGGATCCGCAGTTGGATTTTCTCGATCTGGGGTCAACTGGAAGTAGACCTATTTGCCACTTCCGAGAACACAGCCTGCCACCTTTTTTGCAGCAGAGCAGCGTCAGATCCCGACTCCATTACAGACACCTTCATGATGCAGTGGTCAGGTTATCTGTTCTACGTCTTTCCCCCTCTTCCTCTATTGACGCGAGTCATTTCAAAAATCTGGAGTGACAGAACAGACTGCATTTTTGTGGCACCATGGTGGCCAAGACAACCGTGGTTCCCTCAACTTCTGCACCTCTCCAGAGTGGAGTATCGGTCGCTCCCAATCATGCCAACGCTGCTGACACAGGCTCAAGGCAACATCCAACACCCGGATTTGAAGAGCCTGGTGTTGATGGCATGGCGGATCCGATGTTGCTAGTGCAAGTTTTACCATCCGCAATACGCAGCATCCTGCATGCTGCCCGTAAACCATCGACAAGGGCATCTTATGCTAAGAAGTGGCTGGATTTAGCCAAATTCACTACTGCATGCGGACAAGATCCTAAAACCTGCACGATTCGGACTGTTCTTGAATATCTCCACACCCTGATGGTGCGAGGTTTGAAATTATTCTCCATAAAGGTGTACTTGACAGCAATTTCAGCTAATAGACCCTACGTCACCTCAGATTCAATCTTCACGCACCCGTTGGTGAAACAATTCTTGAAAGGATTGAAGAACATCATTCCTCCAATCAGGAATTTAATGCCAGGCTGGAATCTGCCACTAGTGCTATGCGCACTCACGCAGAAACCATTTGAGCTGCTAGCGACCACTGACCACATGGAAAACAGCTTTTCTGACTGCCATAACATTGGCAAGGAGATCTGGCGAACTCTGCGCTCAGAGTAGACTCACCTTATATGGTGTGTGGAGAGAAAAAAGTGATTGTACATCCCGATCTCATTTTCATAGCAAAAGTGGTTACAGAATTCCATACAGGACAGGACATAGTGTTGCCAGCTTTTTTCCAAAATCCATCTTCTGATTTAGAACAGAGAATGCATACACTAGATATCCGCCATGCCTTGGCATTTTACAAAGAACAAATGGCTTCTTTTTTACAAACATCTTAGTTATTCATCTGTTATGGTGGCAAATCACTGGGACTACCTTTTTTTTAATTTTTTTTTATTTTTTTTTATTTAAATATATTTTTTATTTAAATTTTTTCCGAACAATATATAAAATACAAATACATAACATACATAAAAAGAAAAGGAAAAATAATAATTAATAACATATAAACTACAAAATACATAAACATCCAAATTATACTACAAATAACCAAAAACTTAAACAAACAACTACCTATACAAATAATAAAAAAATAAAAAAAAGAAAGAAAGAAAAAACACATATACTAAACCCCCACCCACACATATAATGTTTCCCCCCCTATAGCCGGGACCCATTTATCCCGCTCATGGCCTGCCACACCGTCAAGGGGGGGGGCGAAAGGATCCACCACCTGCTCATGGCAGCAGCTGTTCTTCTCCTCCCGATTAAACATTGATCATATTATTAAACCTATTAATCCTGCACCTATTATATCCTGGTTACCTAATATTATATCCCAATAAGGAAAGAGAGAAAAATAGAGTTGAGAAAATTTTATAAGTATTAGTATAAAAAAATATTAATATTATATCCCAATAAGGAAAGAGAGAAAAATAGAGTTGAGAAAAATTTGTAATTATTAATACAAAAAATATTAATATTAACAAATAAAACTTAAATCATAATTCTTTTTTTTTTTTAATATTACACTTCTACCACACCAATCGTCTTTCTTTCTATCTTTGCTTCCATCCGAACACATAGTCCTTAGCGCAGCTCACCACCAACCGCTCCTTGCTCTGCCTGTGGTCCATCTCCATCTCCATCTTCTTCCAAAAGTCCCTTTTCACGCAGTAGCTCCATTCCTTGACTCCAAGATGTAATCCTATGCTTTTTCCCATCAAACATAAAAGTTAAATATACTGGGTACCCCCAGCTATATGAAATTCCCTTCTTCATCAGAACAGTAGTGCAAGGTCTCACGCTACGCCTCCAATTAATTGTTTGTGAACATAAATCATTGTAAATTTGCACGGGAGCTCCTTGATACATCAGCTGATCAGATTTCTGCCTAATTGCTTTCATAAATAATTCCTTTTTATAATAGTTGGCAAAACTCATAACTACATCTCTGGGAGTTATTCCTCCCCTTTTGAAAGCCACTCTGTAAACACGCACAATATCTTCTTGTTTCCATTGAAATTCAGGGGCCAATAATTTTAGCCAGTCCAAAATCATATCTCTCAAATTCCTGCCACCTTCCCTGCCACCTTCTGGAAATCCTCGAAGTCGGGCGTTGGACCTCCGCTCTCTGTCCTGAAGATCAATAATTCTCCGCTCCAATTGATCAAATCTTAAATCCTGCTCCTGAATTTTTTCAATATTATCTTTCACTCCTTTTTCCACCACTATAACTCTGTCTTTCATAACTTTCATATCAGCAGTGATTCCCAAGACTGATTTTTGTATTTTTTGAAGCTCAGTTTGAACCTCTGACACAATCTGCTCTTTGTTTTGATTCAACTCAACTTTTATCATCACTTGAAAACGTGCCAGCAATTCATCAAAATTCATTTCTTTTTGTTTTAATTTCACCACGGAAGAAGTACTGCCTTCCTCAGATTGCCTTGCAGTTGATTGGTCATTATTGCTGTCCATTCCAGCCGACATCTTCCTATTTCCGGGTGATGACTCAGCACTTAAAGTTTCACTTTGAGAAAGTTTATCAAATCCCTTAATCTCACCCTCCGGATAATTATTAACCAATCCGTTTGTCCGTTCTTTTTCTATCTCTGTTCTCTGCAGCCGGGTAACACTAACATCCGAAGCGTGAGTTCTCTTAGAACGAACCCACACAGGCTCAGCTTTCTTTTTATCCCGGCCTCTCGGCATTTAGCACTTGATGGCCGTTATAAAGCAATAAAAAAAGTTATAAATCCTGTTCGTTCTTAGAGAGCAGACGCTTAACTCTTCCCATCCAGGTAATCAATCGTTCCTACTCACATTTCTTCATTTGCAAGGAATAATACTGCTTTTGAGTTTTTCTTCATCGGGAGCAACCCGAAACAGCTACCAGCCCGTCCAGCCGGAAGCTCCTCCCCCCCTGGGACTACCTTTATCTAAACAGAGATTTGCCAAATGGATTGTGGAAACCATTAAATTGGCATACCAGCTTGCACACAAGCCATTGCCAGGCCCAGTAAGGGCACATTCTACCTGAGCACAATCAACGTCCGTGGCATTTGGGAAAGGCATTCCTCTACCAGAGCTCTGTAGAGCAGCGACCTGGTCGCAGACTTGATCTTCGAGCTTGGAAAGCGAACGCCTTTGGAAGGGCAGTCCTCTCATCGGTGTTGCAGTGACGTATGCCGCCAACCCTCCGCCGGTAAGTCAGCTTGTTCCTCTGCCCATATGTGTGATGCACAGAGACCATGAAGAAGGACAGGTTGCTTACCTGTAACTGTAGTTCTTTGCGTGGTCATCTGTGCAGTCACACAACCCATCCATCCCCGCTTGGCGTCATTATCTATTTCGATGGACCTGCTGGTGGAGACTGGGTGTATCGCTCCAATCTTATGTCATCTATAGATGATAATGTATAGTGTTGTTATTCAACAACGGATAATAACACCAATATGTCTCTCTTGGTTCCTGAGGCCGCAATAGGCGGTCTCAGAGAAACCGAGGGAATGGGCAGGAGCTGCGCTAAGGAGCACGTGTGAGGGGGAGGGGCTCCCACCCATTTTACCTCAGCTAAAGAATTTTCCGAAGCAAGCTCAGTGCAGGCGCAGAGCCCATATGTATGACTGCACAGATGACCACTCGAAGAACTACAGTTACAGGTAAGCAACCTGTCCTTTCCTGGTTTGTTTTGCTGCTTTCATGAAGGGAGGAGTAAAGTGGCAGCAAAGGGGCTGTTTGTCGGTGCACATTTGAATGTGGCCAGTTAGTAGAAATGCAACTCATGTTTATACCTACATTGCTAAACAATTTACTGGGCCTGAGCTTTTATTTTTATGTTATTAAAAGAAGAATGTAAAAATTCTGATTTTAAATTTCATCAACAGAATTGAGACTTTTATTTTATTTCATGATGCCTCCAAATTCTTTTGTTATGGAAAAATAATGCTTGAGGCACTTCAGTCTGAACATTTATTTTTAACGTTTCTCTTCCCTTGAGGACAGGACAGGAGTGCAAAGATGAAATTGCAGACTGGTTTTTTAGGAAGTTGCTAGTTAAAATAAAATTTTAAGAATTGTTTGCTCCCCTTTCATCAATATTTTGGATAACAAATGAGCATACATGTTTTAGGTTTAACTACCTAAAATGTTTAGATTACATATTAAATACTTCATTCTCAAAAATGGTTTTCCATGAAAGAAGGTAAAAGACATTCCTTTCTGTCATATATTTCAGTACTAGAGTTGAAAGTTATGTTACTTCCTAGATGTGTGCATTTCAATATTCTGAAAACCACATTTTCACCTTCTTAAAGTCCTTTCTCCGGTACTCCTTCTGAGATTTTGTTTCTCAGAATGTATTTCAGTTTTATGAAGTGTGAAGCTGTTTATCTAAAGGAGGTAGCATTTATTATATTGCAAAAGACTTGAGAATTTAGTGAACAACCCTAGGCCCCTTTACTAGCATATACAGTTACGTGAGTGCTAATTTGGTATTTTGTATTCTTGTCATGTCTGTTTGTGGTATTTAATGTTCTAACATCTCTTTGGTTGCTTGAATCCATATGTCACTCAAATGGGAACTTGTGCTTTGGCATTGGTCTGACAATCAGTCAGCCATGGAGTACAATGATAAAATTATGAAAACTGTGTCTCTGTTCATTGGACCAGTAGGATTTACAAGCATTTTTCCTAGATGTGCCTAAATATTATATTGCCATGTCTTGGCTCACAGACAGCAGCTTCCTGGGATTTAAGCCTTGTCAAAGTGCGACAACTCACTTTCCCTTACATACACCTTCTTTCTTTGGGATGTTTTTTTTTCTCCCTGCTTATAAAGTATGAATCTCAGTTGTTTGAGTGATTTGATGGCTACAAAAATATGATTGTGCTAAGACAGTCTTCTATCACCAATCAAGAACAAGAGTGACGTTTGCGATGTACCATATCACTGTATTACATTGGATGTGATGAATAACAAGGCTTATATATAGATTCTGTACTTTTCAGCATCTGTCAGATGAAAATAGCTACACTGGTTTATAGTTATATATAAAATATATAAAATCCAAAAATAAAAAACACCAAATACCACTGGTGGTAAGGGAATAACACTGGTGTTATTTTTGCTCATTGACTGTATTATTTGTACTTCCAGAGGAGTAAAAATGATTTACGTATAATTCCACATGATGACACACAGTCGAGGTGTACCACCAGTACACTGGTGACATTGCTCAGTTCTGAGTTGTTGTACAACCAGTGATTTAGGGTTCCCTTAGTACTCATGCAGGATCAGCTCTACCATAGGTTTGGTAACCTGAATTTACAGCAGGGACTTTACAGCAGAGGGGCAGTAGTGTCAAAGTAAGAGGATAGAACAGCATTTATTTATTTATTATATTTATATCCCGCCTTTTTTCCTGCAAGAAACCCAAGGCGGCTCACATAATCCTCCTCCTCCTCCTCCTCTCCATCTTATCCTCACAACAACCCTGTGAGGTAGGTTAGGCTGAGAGTCAGTGACTGGCCCAAAGTCACCCAGTGAGCTTCATGGTCTAGTGGGGACTAGAACCCGGATCTCCCAAGTCCCAGCCCAGCACTCTAACCACTACACCACACTGGCTCTTCATTGTGAATCTTTGCACGAAGATTCACAATGAAGAGGATATGGCAGTCAATCAAACTATGTCAGCAAGACAGAGATTATGGTAGGATGCCCATGGAAATCTTGTATCTTGAAGCCATGAGGTGAAGCCCCACATTATGTGATATTGTAGTACAATACAGACACACACACACACACACACACACACACTTCTACTTTAGTACATATGCAAATCAGCTGTATCCATTTATCCTGGTAGTTACAACTTTGGTTATTACAACTATTATATCAGTTAGTCATGTATGCCCCTTTGCCAAGTATGCATACACTCTGGACAACAGTTAACATTACTGATGCTATAACATATAACGAGTATCAAAATAGTCACAGAAACAATATTAAAAAATCACCTGCCTGCCATACCCCTCACCACCAAGAAGGCCCTGTCCCTAATGCCTGCTAATCTAACTGTTCTTAAAGGCAGGCCAACAAGTTGGGCCTCTGACGCTAAAACACAGACAGTTTCATATGGGCACAGGCAGTCCTTCAAGTTAGGCCCAAAACCTTTTAGGATTTTAAAGGCCAAAACTAGGATTTTTAATTGGGCCTGGAACCACATTGGTAACCAGAGCAACTAATATGGAAGCGGTGTAAAATGTTCTGAGCATCTGCCACCCAAGCAGCTGCATTCTGAACCAGCTGAATTTTGGGAGTCATCTTCAAAGGCAGCCCATTATAGTAGTCCAGTCTGGATTGAAATAGTTCATGCATGACCAAGGCTAGATCCACTTTCTCTAGATAGGGTTGCAGCTGGCATACAAGCCTACGCTGGTGAAAGGCTCTCCTGGACACTGCCACCACCTATGCTTCTACAGACAGTGCTGAGTCCAGAAAAGACCCCAAACTATGAACTTGGTTCTTCAGGGGAGTACAAACTCGCCCAGAACTAGTTGCATCCTTCTAGGCAGATCAGCTGGTTTCCCTACCCCCACCACTCTTCTTAATAAGAGATATTATTAATACTATCATCACCATCATCATCATCATCATCATCATCATCATCATCATCATCGTCGTCGTCGTCATCTGTTCCCCACTTTTGGATGTGTGTGTGTGTGTTAGAGCAATACAACTGAGAGAAGTTATAGTAATCATATATAACAAAGGGGTTGGGGCACATTGGGAGACATTTGCAGCAGTTATACTTCATAGCATGTGTTCCCCCTTCCCTTGCTCTGTTTTGTGGGGTACTGTGTCCTGACACCCCCAGTTTGATGATTATGTCTGGTGTCCCAAGGCGAGATACCTATTAGGGTTCTAGGAGGAGATACGTTAGGAATGTGCTCATGTTTGTAGGAGTGTTCCGAAAATGGGCCGTTTGTGCAGAGTACTCCCTTTGTGTGCAAATGCCCTTGCACCCAACAGAAATGTTCCAGTTCTGAGCTCTAAGTGTGCATAACATGCAGCCAGAGAGATATAATACCAAATCACCTATCATTTGAGTTCTGGTCTCTCTAATTCTATTCAGTTGTTCAAATCTTGTAAGTGGGGATGAGAACGGGGATGCATGCTCTAGTCTAGTCCTTCCACTTGCAACTTCTCCGTATTGATAGGGAAGGTATACAGTACAAATGTAGCCAAGTTCAAGTGAACATGGTTACAAAGCTCCTCACAATCGGGAACCCTGATAAGGCAGGGTGGAGCTGTGTAACAGTGTTCACTTGAACACAGTTACATTTCCACTGTAGACCTTCACCATCAACACAGAGAGATTAATTAATTAATTAATTCATTCATTTAATACATACATTTTTATACCATCTAATAGCCGAAGCTCTCTGGGCGGTTTACAACAGTTAAAACACAGAGGGGTTATGATTAGAGGGGCAGAGTGTGTGCCCCCACTTCCCTCCATGCTTTCAAAAGTTGAATGACTGAATAGGGTTTCTGTGTGGTCCTTATATAACGGTGGTGCTGTGCTGGGATTGGGTGTTGAGTTATACCATATCCTACACTTTGTAATGCGTAGGGTGGTCATCAACATAGGGGTGTTTGGTTTTTTCCCTCCCATTTAATTCATTCAGAGGGAAATACCTTTTGTCAGGTCTGGTGCTGGTGTAAAGTTGCACCATTGGGTGCATAATCATAGGGAGTAATTTAGTACAGTGTAAGAGTGTTCCTCCCCCGTGCTGCCCATGTTCCATCCAGCACTCCACCGTGTTTTGCTATTCTGGTAGAACAGGTCTGTCGGTAAGATGTTCTGACAGCAGTGCTTGGCAGTTCTGCAAGCATTATCTTCCATGCTGGAGGAGTATCTCAGGTTTGTTGGCATAGCAGGACTCATAACGGAAAAAAGGAGAGAACTAGGTTCTCAGGATGCAAAAATCTTTATTAAAGGAGCCCGACGCGTTTCGGCCTGTGTATTTTTCAAGGCCTTCCTCAAGGGGCTGTGAATATTCAAAATACATACATTAAATTAACTTAAGAACTCCTAACAAAAATGAATGTTGAAGTGCAAACACGAATCCATTGCATTTTAACTTATGATAAAATAAATGATAACCTACAGAGCAGTATTAGGAGACATTGGCATATGATACAAGAGATACCTGGTTGCCAAAATCAACCAATGGTTTCCTTTAAGAGAACAAGAAATTTTAGAGATCTACTAATAAGAAGTGAATTCAAAGAAAATTATGGAAGCCCTTCGAATATTCTGTTTGATTCTCACAGGCCAATAGGACACCACCCCTGTGGACATTGCTGTTATTGTAAATACACCAACAAAACCACAGCATTTGTAAATCCCTCGGACCAACAAAAATATTTTCTAAAATGCTTTACCACCTGTAACAGTTCCTTTGTTGTTTATGCCATCCAGTGTAAATGTCCAAAAGTTTATGTGGGAAAAACTATCAGACCCCTAAAAAAACGAATAGGAGAGCACCTTAGTAACATAAAAAATAAAAAACAAGGTGCTCCACTAACTCAACATTTTACAGAACAACAACATTCCCCTACAGACCTTACTTTTTGGGCTCTGGACAAAATTAACACTAACAATGAAAAACAATTATTAAAAAGGGAAATACAGTGGATAATTAAATTAAATACTTTAAAACCAAGAGGTCTTAATGAGGATTTGGAACTGTTCCCATTAATGTGACTGCAAAATCACTGTAGTGCTTTAAAACAAGCTGTGTCCTGACTGGGTGTCCTTGACATTTTGCCAACGAGATAACATCGAGAAAAAAGAAAAAAACTGTACCATAATATAATCATGTTCAAAAAGATCCATTTTTTCAGTCGCCATTGAAACTGTGAAAGACACTAGTTGTTTAAGTAATCTGCAGACTCTTTTACAAGTAAGTTATTATTTATATAAAGAAAATGTATTCCTTTTTAAAAAAAGCAGTACTTGTTTCTCATTTTTAAGAAAATGTTTTGAAATGATTTCTATTAAGAATGTAAAGAAATTCCATACACAATGAGAAAGTATTTTTATTATGTGTTGTCCCAACCATGTTAAGTTAATTTAATGTATGTATTTTGAATATTCACAGCCCCTTGAGGAAGGCCTTGAAAAATACACAGGCCGAAACGCGTCGGGCTCCTTTAATAAAGATTTTTGCATCCTGAGAACCTAGTTCTCTCCTTTTTTCCGTTGCATTTGGATGCTTATCTCCTCCTGTTTCTGTCTATAGCAGGACTCATGCCACATCTTACTGGCAGAAATCAGGTATTGAACTGCGCCCTAATGGCGGTGTCCTATGCTACGCCCCCGCTAGTTCTGTTGCGCTTTATTGCTTGCATCTCCTCATTTTTCTTGTAAATAAGTAAAATTCTGATGTGCCCCTTTATATAATGGGTTTTGTTACTTTCCCACATGTGAAATATAAATCTGTTTCTACAACAGATAAAGTCTTTCATTACTTTACCAGTAAGCAATGATAAATTAACAGAGTAGAACTTGTTGGAGAATTGATGCTTTTCTCAGTTGTCATTCATTTGACAGAACCTTATAGATAAAATGTTTCCCTCAGAGTGTCAGTATAGTTACATAAGGAAATAAGCATAAATCAAGAAGGAACTGTTAGTGCAGCTGATAACTTGATGCCTTCTAATCATAACTGCATGTTCTACTTTCCCACTTGATAACATAGGATTGACTGACAGCTTTTTTAATAAATTAAGTTGCTAAGAACACACAGGCCAGGTTTTCGATGTCTTCTGACACTTGTTCTCACATAAATAGAAAGAAAATCTTATATATTTATGCTTCATCAAAGAACAGGAAAGAGTTTGATTCTCTTGTCTGCTTCATTAAGTAATGTTGATCAGTATGTGTGACTGGTTTTTTTGTGTTTGATTTAAGCAATTTTAATTTTCATTTCTTGTATAAAAATGCATGTTAATACTACATTAAGTAGTAAATCAGAGGTGCAGACTACACTGTACACTGTAGCCATGTGTATTGAAGCCATAAGAGCCCCTTTTCTTTGCAAAGTGCCTTCAAGAGAGGGCAAGGTGCCTTAGAGAAGGGAACTGAGTGTCTAGCCCTTTCTTTTATTTATTTATTTATTACATTTCTATACCGCCTTTCTGCTAAGGCACCCAAAGCGGTTTACAATGTTTAAATACACAAACAAACGTTACCCCCCCCCAAACCAAACATACACCAGTTCTCTCAGGCCAACTGAAGGCTTCTTCTGGAGCTGCTGGTACAATCTCCCTGGCCTGGGCTTTTCTTCTGCCTTCTCTCTGTAGCCCCAGGGAAGGTGGGGGAGGGGCTGCCCCAACAGTCCTCTCAGGCCGGTGATGGTCGTTTCAGGAGCTGATGGCAGTTGCTCCCCGGCCTGGGCTTCTCTTCTGCCTTCCCTCAGGGCACACAGGTCTTAAATAGCCCCAGGGAAGGTGGGGGAGGGGCTGCCCCAACAGTCCTCTCAGGCCGGTGATGGTCGTTTCAGGAGCTGATGGCAGTTGCTCCCCGGCCTGGGCTTCTCTTCTGCCTTCCCTCAGGGCACACAGGTCTTAAATAGCCCCAGGGAAGGTGGGGGAGGGGCTGCCCCAACAGTCCTCTCAGGCCGGTGATGGTCGTTTCAGGAGCTGATGGCAGTTGCTCCCCGGCCTGGGCTTCTCTTCTGCCTTCCCTCAGGGCACACAGGTCTTAAATAGCCCCAGGGAAGGTGGGGGAGGGGCTGCCCCAACAGCTCCTTTCTTTGCGTCACTTTCCTCCTGAAACTTTCTCCCCTCCAGCTCCTTTCCCTCCTTCCAGATGTTGTGCCATGCAGTGGTAAAAGCAACTGAATGTGCCAAATTTTCAGAAGGAAATGTCTTTTCTCCCATCCCTTCTCCAGTTTACTACCTTTCCTGTTGTCCTTTCTCCAGTGCAAATTATAAGATACAGGTGACATCTTTTGCTTGACCAACTTTTGTTAAGGAATTTACACATGTAACACTCCAAATCCCTCTACCATATGTAAGGGATTAGGAGCAGGCCACAGGAGTGCACACTCCCTCTTTGGTATGACTTTCCCCTCCCCTATGTTGGCACCAAATGTAACCATGTTTAACACTAACCAGTGCTTCAAACTCTGATTTCATATTCTGGTTAAAACTGAAGCCTAGTTGTCATTGTCCATTGTTAAGGTTAGCGAGGGTTTGGAAGCAGGAGGATGTTTGTGGTCCCATGGCTTATTCTTGATCTCGTAAAGATGGTTGAGGGTTCAGGAGTGTCATGTGTTCAAGAATATTAGAACCTTTATGTTTATATGGAATCTTCACCTGTGTAGGTCAGGATAAAATTCAGATATAATCAGAAGTTTGCATACTTTTGCAGAAGGAGTTATTGCTGTGATTTCTACTGTGGTTGTAATCAGTACTTCTCTGTGCAAAAGTTTAGAGGGTTGTCCAGTATTGTTCACACAGTTTGCAGAAAAAGCAGGATATAATCTGTCCCTGGTGTAATATATACGTACATTTTATTTGCACATATAGGCTATATTTGCTGTATACTTGAATATGGAAACATCTATTGAAAATGACCAACCAGCTATGAGTCATATGTCTGGGTTTATTTTAAAATCAATGTAAAATCATTTTTAAATGATTGACTAGTCTTAAAATGGAAAATATCAGGTGACCTTATCAGAAATGCTGGTTTAAATCATGTCCAGACATCAAAATTTGACAACTATGATGGCTGTATTTGACTCTTTGTTATTGCCTCTCTTATTTGTGCTGCTCTTGAAACCTAGCAAGTTACATTCTAGTATTGGTTTATTTTCATAGGTTACCTGCAGTAACAGTGCAACCCTATCCTAAAGTTATGCTTGGTTGATGAAGATAGAATCACTACTGAATCCCATTGTGTCAGATGATACAAAGATATATGGCTTAGTGGTTTTATGTAGGTGCAGTGGTATTATGTTATGGCAGCGGTACACAGCTGTTCCGATTATAAAAATGCATGGGAGAAGTCCTGTGTTCACTCTGTCCTGCTTCTAATATTGGTGTAAAGTTACGCCTGGAAAAGAGGTGGTGTAATTTAAAAGAAGTCCAGTTGAAGTAAATGGGACTAAACGAAGAGCCCCAGATTGCCTCCCCCACCTGTGGCCCCCACAGCCACAATGGAGTATTAATTGCAGAGTTAGTTGGAATCCTATTGGTGCAAGCCACTAGCAGTATATACCGTATTTTTCCGTCTATAAGACGCCCCCATGTATAAGACGCCCCCCACTGGGCAGTTTCACAACTGTGCGGTTCTCTCCTCGGCTTACTTCCGTGTATAAGACGACCCTCAATTTTTAGTCTAACAATTTTAGGAAAAAGTATAGTCTTATACATGGAAAAATACTGTAAGCTCCAGCAAGATCTCATATGTCAATGCATGAAGCAAGGAAATATGTTGTGGCTCACGCTGGCTCAGCTTGTCTGAGTGTGGAAAGCTAAGCAGGGTCAGGCCTGGTTATTACTTGGATGGGAGACCTCTCCTCTAGTTTCCTGCATCGAGCAGGGGGTTGGACTCAATGGCCTTGTAGGCCCCTTCCAACTCTATGATTCTATGATATTCTATGATATCCTATTTCCTAACAGCAAATATAGAAAGGGAAGATTACTAACATTTGCCTTCTCAGAACCCCTTAGTGGTATAGCTGTGTTCTCATGATGCTTAGCAGATAGGTTACTTCCCTTCTTGGTACTCATCTCAGCTATCTTCAGGTTGTGACACGCAACAGGGGTAAGGTTCTCCATTGCTACACACCACCAGTTCCAAGAGTCAGCATCTCCTTCACAGAAGAACTGGTTGTTATCCTGCTGACTCCCTTGCTACTGCTGGTATTATAACCTATGTAATTGGGTTGCATGATGTGGAGAGAGGGGAGTGTATAACAAGTTTGGGGATGGGGGGAATAACTAGCTTATACTGACAAGCATCCAAGTGAACATTGGAAGAGTCATGGTTCTAAACCTGCAGTCATTCCCTTTTTGCATCTAAAATTATTGTTGCTAGCTAAACCCTTGAAATGTATGCTAGGCGTTGCCTTGGGGAGGCTGCATTTCCGTCTCACAAGAGTGGGACTAAAACCTCTTTTCCCATGTTGGTGTTCTTTCCCTGCAAGCTACTGGACAGCTCACAGGGCTGCTTCTATTCTTCCTTGTTCAAGTACTTAGTTTGTTCCTTCTTCCATTAAAGCAGTGCTTCTCAAATAGTGGGGCGGGCCCCCCAGGGGGGGCGCGAGGCTCCATAAAGGGGGCCTCGTTTGACCTCAGTTAAAAGTTTTTTTTAATATTGTGTTCCTTTAAATCCTGTGCTCCTTTAAATCTTTTCTGCTACAGTTAATAAAGCTATTCTTTGTTGTAAATTGATCCACATTTCTTTCTTTTTTTAATTCTCTTATACGTTAATAAGGATACAGTGTTATGCAGAGGTGTACTTATAACAATTTTATAGACAAATGATACTATTTACAGTCGCGCGGGGGGCGCGCAAAATGTTTTCTTCTTCCTAGGGGGGGCATGACAGAAAATAATTGAGAAGCACTGCATTAAAGAGTCTGTTCCTCTCTCACCAATGCAGACCAGTGCAGTGTAGCACTGTTTGCATGAAATCCTTGGTTCCATAGTAGGACTTAGTTAACCACTCCTTCTGGGTTTATCTCCTCTAGTGTTGTGATTGGAGTGGTAGGTTTTTCTTCTCTGTATGGCCCTGACTATTACACTGGCAAAAGGGTTGTTCTGCTTCTATGTTTGGGTTGTCATGGGATTTTCATAGATTTCATAGATCATAGAGTTGGAAGGAGCCTACAAGGCTATCGAGTCCAACCCCCTGCTCAATGCAGGAAACTAGAGGAGGGGTCTCCCATCCAAGTAATAACCAGGCTTGTCCCTGCTTAGCTTTCCACACTCACACAAGCTGAGCCAGCATAAGCCACAGGCCTGTATATTTGAACACCTGTCTCAGGGGAGCCATAGACCACAGAGCTATGGTGAGCTTTTTACTAGTGGGCATTCCCTGGTAGAGTTTTTGTACATTGTATGTTGAAAGGGATATGGAATAGTCATCATCATAGTATTCCTGCTGCCTTGGTGTGTTGATTAGTTCCTTATACAGTAATACCTTTGAAATACTATTTGAAAGAAGAGGTGAAAAGTTTGACTACAAAAGAGGGACCAGGTCAAAAGGACAGTAGAAATAGGATACACTAATACCTTGGATTGCAAGTAACTTGGTTTGAGAGCGTTTTGCAAGACAAGCAAATTTTTAAATATTTATTTAAACAATTTTGACTTGATATACAAGCGACGTCTTGCAATACAAGTACTGTAGTACGGCTTAAATTAAAAATCTCTGTACAAAATTTTTTGTGGGAATTTCGTTTTGATATAAGAGTGTTTTGGATTACAAGCATGTTTCCAGAACGAATTATGCTCTCAATCCAAGGCATGACTGTGTGCATGACTACTGTGAGAGTGGCAGTGGGATTGATTGGTGAGCAAGTTACTTAGCGACTCTATGGGAGTGGTCATTATTGTTTTTACACTGACTTATTTTTCTACATACCGGTATATGTTTATTATTGTACTTTTGACTTTGCTGCGGGGAGAGCGTAGAATCCTGATGAATTAGACCGGTGTAAACTCCAGTATAATGGCAGTGATCCTAGCTGGACCACAGGATTATTTTGTAAAATATTTGATCCTGAGGGATTAGTGGAATTTCTTTGATGTCTGAAACTATAGAAACATGAATTATAGGACTGGATATTTTTTAATTAAATAATCTCTTTAGAACAAGTTCAGACCAAAAGAGGTGGGCTTAGATCATCCTTTTTCAATTAACTGTAAATCAAACTTTTTATTTCCTATCACTTAAATAGCAGGTTGTTGCATAAATTAACAGTATTTGAGGAACTATTTCATTGTAGGATTCAGGAAAAGTGAATATTAGAATGATTATATGGTGTTGTTTTGTAAACATAGCATATGGAAGATCCATTTAAAAAGAAATGTTTGCAGGAATTTAAAATAGATGCCACAATAGCAATTTTGGATTATATAAATAAAATAGGTTGTTAATTCACATGATGTATAAAACTGAAAATTGTTGTTTATTAATTCATCAATAATAAAAAGGGAATAGATTAATAACAACTATAATAATAAATGTTGTAAATGCCAACTTGTCTTTTACACTTGTGGTGGGAGTGCCATGTAATAAGTCTTAAATTGTTAGTGATGCAACTACAGATTGTGTGTTTATTGGAGGGGGAGAGGCAAGTTAGTTA
Organism: Shinisaurus crocodilurus; assembly: GCA_021292165.1. Taxonomy (NCBI): domain Eukaryota; kingdom Metazoa; phylum Chordata; class Lepidosauria; order Squamata; family Shinisauridae; genus Shinisaurus; species Shinisaurus crocodilurus. The sequence goes on along the minus strand of CM037879.1, from coordinate 82,861,962 downwards.
AAGGATGTACCTAAAGGATTCACTACTCTCTGTCCACCCAAACCACTCAGGTTGTCTAATAAATTATGAGAGAAAATATTAAATATGGAGTAATTTTTGGATAAATTGTTGAGCTATAGGAATAGTGTACTGAGTGTAGAGCCAGGTTTGAACAATTTACTGGCTTTGCATTAGTGTATTTAAATAATATATATGTGATAAAGGTTCATAACAAGTAGAATACAATTAGCAAATTGTTTCTCTAATTATATGTTTAAATTCCATTTTTTTCTCAAAAGAAATCATTCATTCATTCATGCATGCATGCATTCATTATATTTCTATACCTTCCCATAGCCAAAGCTTTCTGGGTGGTTTACAAAGATAATACCTTACTTGAGGCAACACCATATAATCCAATTTAGGGCACAATCCTATGCATAGAATAATAGAATAGTAGAGTTGGAAGGGGCCTATAAGACCGCTGAGTCCAACCCCCTGCTCAATGCAGGAGAACAGATGTGGGCAGCCCAGGCAGTCACCCATCCAAGCACTGACCCAGCTCATACCTGCTTAGCTTCAGCATGTGGCCTGCACTATGTGCTCTCGACGCCATCTGCAGGTATATGTTTAGGTAGAAAAAAGTCCTGCAAGTCCCAGCATTCCCCTCTGATTTACAAGTCCCAGCATGGCTGGCTGGGGCATACTGGGAGTTATAGGACTTTTTTCTGTCTAAACATGCATAGGATTGTGCCCTTAGTTACTCATTTATATTGCAAAAGAATGCATTGTGTGAAAAGTAGAGAGGGGATAGGGACAGGACTAATGAGTTAGTGGTGGAGCTTAAGTACTTGGTGTACTAGAAATGTGAGTAGGGTAGGATGGGGCATTTATTTGCCCCATCAAATAATGGTGAACTATATTTAAAGCATTAACAGTGAAACCCTTTACCTATTTACCTGGATGTAAGCCCATCAAACCTAATGAAACTTATTTTTGAGTAGGCATATATAGTATTGTGCTGTACATTCCTTAGAACAACAAAAACTACTTCAATTATGAACAGGCTTTATATTTATGGTAATACATTAGTCATCACTTCTTGTGAGTGGTGTACAAGACCATTTTGGATAGTCTTGCTAGCAACCAATTGTTCTGGTCACCTGGGTCCTGGCCTTTTGTCAGGGAGTGGGCTCTTGTCCTGTCCCTGACCTTGTGTTTTGACTCCAAAACTCACAGTCCCCTGCTTCCCCTCCCCAACTCCAAGCTTGGAGTTGGGAAGAGGGTGGAGGTTATTGGGGGAGCAGAGGGAATTGTCCAAAGCACTGTGCAACTGCTGGGACACCCCCTCCAAGAGGTCACAGTCCCCTGCTTCCCCTCCCCCAACTCCAAGCTTGGTGTTGGGAAGAGGGTGGAGGTTATTGGGGGAGCAGAGGGAATTATCCAAAGCACTGTGCAACTGCTGGGACACCCCCCTCCAGTCTGTGTTTTCTTTTAAAGCAAAATAAGATTATTTTCAGATCTGCTATGAGCACATGACTGGAGAAGTACATTTTATATTGGAGAGAGACTACAAAGAATATTCACTGTTAATTTATCACAACTCTTTAGGTTGTAAAATTGAAAATATGTAGTTATGTGTAGACATTTGAGCGCCTGCCACAGGTGAACTTCTTTAATTATCTCTGTGGAATCCTTGTATAAGATAAATGAGATTTACTTTAAGTGTACTTTTGTGCAAATTGATAAAATATTACTTGTGAAAGGCAGAAAATATTCTAGGCACATTTAGGCTGAGGAGTACATTTATTGTGTTATGTATATGTCTGGAATTAATGTTACAAAATTACCTGCTGGATGCACTGAATTAAAGATTTGCTTTAAAGGTGATGTGTAAAAAAATATCAAGGAGTGCAATTCTATGCATGTCTGCTCAGAAGTAAGCCCCACTGGATTCAATGGGACTCACTTCCAGGTAAGCGAGTATAGGATTGCAGCCTAACAATTTTAAAAGATAATTCTCAGATTCTTTTTAAGCTAGGAAGAAAATAAATTTCTAGGTCTAAATGTGGTTTCATTTTCTAGCATAGCTTTTAGGTGAGATAGGGCCGGTTCACACGACACGGGAACCGCGGGGGAGCGCTGCTCCCCCGCGGTTCCCGTGTCGTGTGCACGCCGACCGGAGGTGCCCCCGCGGGACAGCCGCGGGCGGGACCCACGGAAAGTGACCACGGTCGGTAGCGGGGTAAACCCCTACCGCGCGTGGTCACCGTGCCGTCGGAACAGCGGGCGGCCGTCCCGCGGGGTCCCCACAGAGACGGCAGCCCAGAGCGGCCGGAGCCGCCGCCGCTCCAGCCTGTAGGGGCAAACGGCCCCTCTGGGCATCCCGGGCCTCACTCCCTACCGCCGGGAGGCCCGCACTGCGGTGCGGGGACTACGGGGTCTGCCCACGCGCGCGGGGCGCCGGTCGTGTGCGGCGCGCCGCTGGACCCCGCGGACGTCCCCGTGGTTCCTCCCCCGCCGGCAGCCTGGGTCGTGTGAACCGGCCCATAGAGGCAACTTTGCCTGATCTCATCAAACTGCTAGCTAAGTTCCTTCACTGATTCTCATGGAACTTAGAATCAGTATCCATGTTACACTTGTTGTGCGCACATTGCTGATCTTTCCCATAGTTCTTGCATTCTACCTGCAAGATTTAGAGTACCATACAATGCAGGTTACTGCCATTACATTGGTAGTATTTGCCACTACCATGTGTTCTTGCTGTCAGTGGCAGGAGCATGGTGATCCTTGATGTGATGAAGACAATCTACATACTAAACTGCTGTAAATACTGTAGGTGTGATTGTCTCAGGGAGGCAGTTTTTTGTGGTGTCCTTGTGGTGGGTACAAAGTAACCAGCCACAGTTTTATTAGCATAATTTGATTTTAAAGATTTTAGCTCTGTATTATTTTTTTCTTCCTTTTTATTGTTCACCACTCAGGAATTGTATTAGATTTAGAGCGGTATATAAATCTTGTAAATAAATAAACCTGTGCAGTGACCCTCCAAGAAGCATAACTGGTCAGAATTGTAGCTAAGGGGGGGTAACTTCTAAGTTTTGTGAGGTGTAGTCCAAATTTTTTCAAAGTTGGTGGCAGCTTAGCCATCATTACAGGTACCATACAGCTTGTATCATCTTTGGTCACTGCATATAGAAATAATTCCCCACTTGTTATACTTCTGCATACAACTGCATTAGGCTGTAGTTCCATGCACTTAAGTTCTGGACTTAAGTATGTGCATATTTAAGTCCAGTCAAGTGCCTTCGGATGCCATGGATGGCAAGGATTATGGCCCTAGCCTAACACATCCACTAGCTTCCCCCTTTCTCTGCCAGTCACTTATCCCATATGTGTGTCTGCTTCTCTTTTTCTGTTATGAATTTGGGAGCTGGGAGTGGTGGGGTATCTAGGGTTAAGTTACATAAACGGTGATAGACCCTGTGACACTCATCCCCACTAGAGATGCAAAATATATGGAGCTATGGAAAAAAGTAAAAGCAAAAAAATTGAAATGTTGGGGGAAATGGAAATATATGTAATACTTGGTTTCTTATATTAAGATCAAAGCTTTTATTCCTGCTTTAACAACCTAAAATGCATCATTTTAAAGTTAGCATACCAAATTGTATTATTTGGCATATGAAATTTAGAGAGCAATCTTATGCATGTTTACTCAGAACTTCTAGCCAGATGTACTTCATTTCTTCATCCCAACAGTCAGATTTTCCATCTGAACTTTGGTATTCGCAACAGGTATTTTGAAGTTTCTGCTCCACCTCCTCCTTACCTTTTTATCCTCTAGCAATGCAGGGCAATAAGCTGCTCATTTCCCAGTCTATGCAGGGTGTCTGATACTATTTGAAAGAAGAGGTGAAAAGTTTGACTACAAAAGAGGGACCAGGTCAAAAGGACAGTAGAAATAGGATACAGTAATACCTTGGATTGCAAGTAACTTGGTTTGAGAGCGTTTTTCAAGACAAGCAAATTTTTAAATATTTATTTAAACAATTTTGACTTGATATACAAGCGACGTCTTGCAATACAAGTACTGTAGTACGGCTTAAATTAAAAATCTCTGTACAAATTTTTTTGTGGGAATTTCGTTTTGATATAAGAGTGTTTTGGATTACAAGCACGTTTCCGGAACAAATTATGCTCTCAATCCAAGGCATGACTGTATGTGGTTTTAGTATCTCCAAACTAAAGGTCACCAGAAGAAGGCAAGCAGCAATTCACAAGCAACCAAGGCAATGTATGCTACTCTCATGAAGATGGCTGTACCGTCTAGGTGCAGAAATGCATCTTTGATTTAAATGAAGTGAAACTGCAAATCTTACGCACACTTCCTTGAGAGTAAGTTGCAAGTGAATATGCCTAGAATCCAGGAAATTATGCACAGAATCAGGCTGTGTGACTGGTTTGGAACTCCACTTCTTTTACACACCAGCAAGATACCACTTTTCGCTTTCCTCGTTACTTTTCTAATTCCATAATGTGGCTGGTTCAGTCCAACCTTCACAGCACATGTCCCAGCCACAGGGTTATAAAGCTGACATTGCAGTCTCAGTAGAGGTTATCTCTTTAAAATTCCCCTTTGGCACATCCAATTTGGCAGCTGGAGTTATATAGGAAAGTGATGGAGTCACTCCCCTCCCCTTATGTTCTTTATAAAAATAGAACGCTGTTAAACCTCTGGCCAGAAGGGCAGATGGGCAAGTGATTTCCTCCAAAATAGAGAGCAATTCCTACTGAGCTGTTTTCTCTTCCCTCCATTTTTTAGGAATACCAATGGATGTTATGCTATGTTCCGCTGAGCTGTGTAAATAACAAATGCTTCTGTTTTAATAGGAGCTGCTTAAATATTAATATATGTTATTTGATATAATGTTAACTTAGCTTAATGTATATATACAGTTAGTAAGATGATTGTGTTTAATATGTAAAATATGGCCAAACAACACTAACTGCAAAAACTCACATTTTGAAATGGTGTTGTTAAGAAAAGAATGCAATCAGCTGAATTTTAACTTGAATTGTTAAAATTCATGAAATACTATTAAGTCAATCTGCCACCAAAGGGTGTAAAGTCAGGTATCCACATACAGGTCTCTTCTGGAGCAAGTGTGTGTGCTAAAAGATGCTGTACCTTTGGGGAAAGACAATAGCTCAGTGTAGAGCATATTGTTTGCATGCACCTCCGGTTAAAAGGATCTCAGTCAGGTAGCAGGTTATGGAAAAGAGCTGCTGCCTGTCAGAGTAGACAATACTGGGCAAGATGGACAAAGAGTCTATGTATTTATGGGTGAAACTTGTATGCATTTCTCTATCTCTATGATGAAACCATCAAAAGAGTTTTGAGGACTCAGATAAATCTCAGAAAGTGTAATTATTTCCTGTGAGTTTGTAGTTCTTTTCCTTGTAGAGAAGAGATCTAACATATAGACTAGAACTAGTTTACATGTGCACCTATCTCACTTGGTTTCGCATCACTTGATTACTCTTAATATAGCCTTCCACAGCCTTCAGATATTTTGGACTTGAACTCCTATCAGCAGCAGCAGCATGACCAATTGTCAGGAATGTTGGGAGTTTATGATTGATGGATTGATTGATTGATTGGCCTTTTAAACTGCTCAATAGCCCAAGTTCTTTTGGTGGTGTACACTACATTGTCCAAAACATCAGGAAAGCACCATATTGGGGAAGGCTATCTGAATGACTGACAGCTGAACATATGAAGTGATTACATTTAAAAGTGGTTTGTTTGTTTGTTTGTTTAAATTGCGATTGCTACATGGAAGTCAGATGATAAAGTGCATGAGTGAACTGGCCATGTGTGTTACACATCCCCTTCCAGAAAACTACACAAATATAAAAAATCAAAAATAATTTTAAAAATCTAGCATTTGTTCCATGTGAATATGACATATATGGATATACTATTTTCCTTCTTAGTTCGGAAAGACCATGGTTTATCATGGTTGGAATGAGCCACAGTGAGCCTTAGTCTTGCGTCGTCACCCCCTCTACCAGTGCATTGATGAGACGTTCGGAAGTTTTGGCTTCTGCTTTTCATGGACTGCAGTTTGTTGTTATGTCTGAACCATAAACTGTGGTTAATCAGGGTAGCTCCTTCAGTATTCAAGTCCCTTGTCTGTTTATTCGCAGATAGGCTTTCAGATCCTTTGGGGTCCCATGAGCTCTTTGACCCCCCACATCCTCCAGGTCTGTGTCTCAGTCATTGTCCAGATCTGGTGCAGTAAAAGCATCCTCTGAGTTGTTGCCAGGGTCTGTGATCAGAACCATAACACAGATCATCTGTTGACAAAAAAATGTTCCTAGGGGAGGTTATTTAAATGATATTTAAATGGTATTACCATCAGGTGAAAATGTAACATCTCAAGTATCACTTATAAAAAATATTGCTACTTTCGTTGTGGTTGTAGTGTATAGAAAGAATGCATAATTTACAAGGATAAAAGGAAATTTGAAGGGTGTGGTATTTGCTAATGTTGAAGATAATAGTGTTTCCAAATGGTGATTACCTTTAGGAATATTTGGAGAGATCCTGGGCTGAGCTGAGGCCATGCATTCCATATATAAAAGAGTAATATGTACTTGGGAATCCCATATTGTGCCTTAAGCTTTTTTGGTTTAGGGAAGAAAGCAACTTCTTCCCATAATTCTTGTGTAGCACAAACTCTGGTGCTCCCAGGACTTTATTTGCCAGCATCCTGAAGTCCCCTTTCCCTCAGTTTCATGTTGGTTTGAATGAAACTTTCTAATGTTGTTTGTTTTGTAGCTTGGAATATTCCCTTTTATGCAGCTGTCTTGTTAGAAAGTACTCTGTAGACTTTATGGATCTGAGGTATTGAATGCCCTGAATCGCTCCTTTGAATGTGCTTTAAAGTGCATAATTGGGGCACTTGAGCATAAAACTACAATTATACACTTGTGTGTTAATTTTTGTGTACACTTACAAGTGAGTTCAACACTGGCTGTAATTGAGAATGAAACCTTTTATTTTGAGTGTAAGTGCATATTCCAAATGTTTAACCAATTCATTGACTAAGAGGAGACCCACAAAGAAGTTGAAGAACATTTTATATGCAGGGTGAGAAGGAAAACAACTGCACATAGATGTATGGGGGAAATTACTATTTACAACTTTATGACTTTATTACTAAAAAGTAATTATTTTTGCATTCATAAAATTATCCTGTAAGCTAGCTAATTTTAAATTGGGTACACTGTCTTCTAGTATTTGAACAAAGCCCCACAGTCATGTGTAACAATTTTTTAGATGTTCGGCATAAAATGAGTTTATGGCCCCCTCTGTCCCAACTTTTAGATGCTTTGGAGAATAATGAAGTGGTTCCTGACAAAGACACAGAAAGGAAGGGAAGAAGGAAGGAAAGAAGGAGAGTTGGGGCCAGACAAGAGAACATTTTTACCTTAATTGTTATGCTATAGTCCTTCTGCCCTCCCTGCTTTCTAGCTCACAGAATATTCAGCTTACAATACATTTTCATACACAAACCTTCTGGGTTGCAATGATTTAAATCAGAATGATTTAAATCAGTGATTAAATCATTGATCATTCAATAAAAATGGATTTTTTCGATATATTTCCCCCCCCAAAAATCATGATTTTTTAACAACCCTGTCATGTAAGTAGCCTAGTAACCGATAATACTGGTAACGTAAAAAAAATGAGGAAAGGGTTTCCTGTATAATTTGGTGTTCTTAACTATTAAGTGTATTAGGCTATTTGTACATGTGGTTGCCTGAAACTTTGAAATCAATTTTACTCAAAAAAAATTGGGGAAAATTGATTAAATAAAAAAAAAACCCATCGATTTAAATAAAAAAATGTTTTTTTTTGTTTTTTTGCAAAAAATCATGATTTTTTGCAACCCTGCAAACCTTCCTATTCCTCACTTTCCATATGCTGTATTTTTCCTGCTTGGACATATCCATTCTGGAGTGGGGTGGGGTGCTTGTTGAACAGTGAAAGAATGCAAAAATTAATTATTATGAAACGTCTATAGGTCATTTCTGACATAACATATTGGGCTGGTTCACATGATCAAACAAGCCACTGTGACTTAAATAAATTTTCCAGGTTGGTAATTAGGTTAATGGCTCCTGGCACACGCTGGCATGCACTGTCATGGTGGCTTGTTTAAATTGGCGGCGCATGCCCACATGTGCTGGGAACCATTAGCTTAATTACCTGCCTGGGTACAGGTTGTGTCATCAGGCAGCATGGCTTGTTTGAAGGGAAAACAACCCTCAAATAACCCAACAACAGGGCTTGTTTTGATTGTGCAAACCGGGTCATTGCTGAATTCAACCCTGGAGTGTTGATATTCTTTAATACCTACATGCAGCACTAACCGAACCGATGCCCATATCTCTGGAAGCATTAGAATTTAGTACTGCCACCTTCCCTTCTTCTCCTTTTTTCCAGCTGATTGATATCTGCTCCCTTTAGCTGCGTGGAAGAATTCTGGAAGTGTCAGGTCTGGCCCCATTACAATATGGATGGGATAATTAATAGTTTACTTCCAGCAGCAGGGAAGTATGTATTCATTTCCTTTAGACTCCTGGATGAATTACTAACTTCTCCCTCTCCCAAGAAACACAACTTCCTTCTTGTAATGTTTTTGCTGTTTGTCTTAAGTTTGAGTGTTTTTAGGATTTTTTTGCCTGTTCTGAAAGAGATAATTAAATATAAGTCTGAAAACAGATAGTAAGATCACTTCTCCAAGGTGGTTTTCAGAGATCTAAATCTGTATTTAAATCTTATTTTAGCTTAGAAAAGCATTCAGGGTTTATAAGGATAGTACTTTTAATGCAATAATTCTCAAGATAAAGGTACTAATAACCACCTGGGTTAATAACTTCCTGGGTATTAATAACCATCTGGGAGGAGTTGATAACTCATGACTTAGTTATAAGTAACTAATTGCAATTTGTTATTACTCCTCAAGAAATGCCCTTTATTAGGCTCTTATTGCTGTTTTCTGAAGAACATTAGAATAATTATAGATTACTTCTATTGGACAGTTACCTATGGGCTTAAATATAGTTTTTATAGAGAACAAACACTAACTATGAGCCAGGTGACTTATTAAATGCATTATTTTTCTGTTCAAATTATGTTAAGCAAATGAAGACAGTGTGATGTATGGGTATTCATATTACTGAATAAGAGTTGGACTTGATGGCCTTATAGGCCCCTTCCAACTCTACTATTCTATGATTGATTCTAAGATCCTATTAAAATAGCTTTTGGAGTGAGAGAGGCAAAGAGCTAAATAATACAGAGCTTTCAAATGCTCAGATTGTTTCACATTCATTATCTTGCTGCAGTCTGTCCAACAATCCTGTAATGTAGCTCAGTATTATTTTATTAACCCTAAATGGGAGATGGGGGCCTGAGGTGGAGAGAGAATGACACGCCTAAGGCCAATTAGGCCATCAGTGTGTTCATGGCAGAGGCAAGATTCAAATTGGGAACATCCTGATTTGTAGTTCTGAAGTGTCAGAACGTGGCACCTTGTAGCAGTTAAGCACATGGATGAGGATGGAGAGAAGGCATGGAGAGCATTCTGGAATGGGAGGAAGGGAAAGTAAGTGATTGTTATTTGCTTAAAAAGGAAAAGAAACAAGGTTATTAAAATATAAAGAAAATTGATATTATTAATTTTATATATTCATGAACTTTTAACCACATTTTTTTCTGTTCTGTTAATCTGGATTTATGGTTACATTTTCTTGCCAATTGTTAAATGATTTGAGTTGATGGTTAGGATGATGCTTCAAAGTTGTACATAAGTGGGTGGTAGCAAGCATTTTGCAAACTTGCCTTGAATACTTAATTGTGACTGATCCTAATGTTAGAGATCCTTATACACTGTCAGAGCTGAAGGTCCATGTAAATTATATATAGCATCAGGGGTCTTTACTTAAGAATTTAATAAGATGTTTTGGTCATTTTTAAAGTTCACCTTTACGTATTTAGTACACTTGAGCCTACTGTTTGTTCATCATGGAACTCAAGGCTGTTTCCATGGGTTTCCATTGTGGTTTCCCATCCAAGCAGTGACTAGACTCAGACCTATTTAGCTTCAGCAGCGTAGCTGCATCTTGTGCTGTCACAGCTGGCCCTGGGTTCACAGTGGGGTGCATAAACATATCAATTGGATAGTTGATGATCAAGCCCTGACTCGCACTCATTTCAAGAACATATGGAAGATAACAGACACCCCCCACCCTTTTAATAATACCTACAAATCAGGCACATTTTACAAGATTGGTTTAGAAGATGGAGGATGTCAGGCTTCCTTGAAGTTTGAATATATTATTTTGGACATACCAAAAGATTCATTGACTGCATTCAGACATCACAATGAACCATGGTTTAGCTTGACTGGAATGAGCTGCAGTGAGCCTTGGATTCATGCACTTCCCCTCTTCTCTCGCCTGGTGCACCCTCAAGGAAGAGATTGGAAGCTTTTGATTAACTGCATTTGGGTGTTAAATTCAAACATTAAATCCAGAGGTAGGCAACCTGTTGTCCTCCAAATGTTTTGAACAACAATTGCCATCAGCCCCAGCCAGCATGGCCAATGATAATCCGGAGGACAACAGGTTGCCTACCCTTGCCATAACCTGTGGTTAATCTTAAATATGGTTTGTTGAGTTAAGCCAGCTTCATAAACCATGGTCTGAAGTTGGCTTGAATTTGATAATCAGATTTTATAAGTTAATCTTCCATTGGATCCTACAATTTGTTTGTTGACCATTTTGAAAGGTATAGTGCCTTCTGTTGACACTTGGTTGCAAGTTGCAAGATCATTGCTTGCCACATATTGGAAAACGAAAGAAATGCAGCAGATTAGAAAGTGGTGTGTGCGTGTGTGTATATATATGGGATCTGGTTATTCTGCATTAAATTACTTGGTATGTGTAGGTGAAGCAATACATGTCTGCTCAGAAGTACATATGTACTATTGAGTTCAGTGGGGCTTAAGTGGGTATAGGATTGCACCCTCAAAAGAAGAGTGGATATGTTTTAGGGACTTTAGAATTCTAAACAAAGCATCAAAAGTGGGAATTCTTTTTTCCTTTTTATACGTTTTGGTGGTAGTGGCTGATCTAAGTTTTAAAGAGAATATAAGAGAATGGAATGTATATTGGTAATTATGGTACAGTAATTGTTAATAGTATTATTCTTTGTGGATGGTAGTTGTATGTATTGATGGTATTAGTATTTATTAACCATACTTGCATTTATTGATGGTACTTACTACTGAAATTTAAAAAGACACACCTTTTTAAGCTATTGATTAAGATCAGCCTAATTAATAACTGGTCAGTAAGAACACATTTTGCAAATCTGAAAGCAACTTCACCACCTTCCAGGCAAAATTCAAAGTGCTATTTATTTATTTATTTATTTATTTATTATATTTATACCCCGCCTTTTTTCCTGCAAGGAACCCAAGGCAGCTTACATAGTCCTCCTCCTCTCCATTTTATCCTCACAACAACCCTGTGAGGTAGGTTAGGCTGAGAGTCAGTGACTGGCCCAAAGTCACCAGTGAGTTTCATGGCCAAGAGGGGAATAGAACCTGGATTTCCCGAGTCCCAGTCCAACACTCTCACCACTACGCCACACTGGCTCTCAGTGCTCTGTATGGCTTGGAAACTCCATACACACTGCCATGAGTCTCAGGATGAAAGAAAGATGGGATAAAAGTTTACTAAACATTAATAAATATTGGGTTCGAAGGCTCTAAAAGGCAACCTGCTTCCACATGAACCTGCTTATCTGTTAAGATCATCAGAGGCTCTTCTCCAGATTCTGTTTTGTGGTAGACCCCAACTTTGGAATATTCTCCCCATGGTTTGTTCCCTGGCACCCAGTCTAATGAGTTTTAGATGCCAGGTTAAGACTCTGTTTTACTATGCCCAGATTTTTAATAGTCAATGAATTTGCTTCGTATTTGGTGGCTTTTGGATGGTATATCTTACCTTTTAATTGTAAGGCAGAATGTAATTTATTAAATAAATAAATAAGTTATTTTATACATGTGAGTGAGCCATCTTGTAGGTTATAGTTCAAAGTTACTTCAACAGCTATCCAAACTGTTGGGTAAGGAGTGAGTAAACATTACTGTGTATCAAAATACTTCCTGCTGCTTGAACATCAGTTTGGGGTTTCAAAAGGCAGGATGGAAATAACTGACAAATGCATTCTAGAGAGGAAAACCAAATTTCCTTAACTTTGTAGCTCTGGAATCACATATAGATATTTGTGTTTGCACACCTGAACAAGCATTAGGTTTCTTTCCATCAGAAAAGGAAACAATTTATAATGACAACTAGTGTTTGTGGCAGACAGTTTTGATCAATTCATGACAATGAAATCGTGTTGTGTTTTCATGGAAGGAGAGATTACATTTTCTTAGAAATGATTGACTGTTTTGTTGTAGTAGACTTATTTATTTGGCTCTCACTGTGAAGACTAGCAAACTTATTCAAAATCTCAGTACATCAAAAATACATTGACATGAAAATGGAAGTACTGTTCCATACTACAGCTACTTGCAAAAATGATACTCATATATTGTGTGAGTTGCATCAACAAACACAACAATCAGGTTGATTTGGCAAAAATTGACATTATTTAGACTTCAAATATTGAAATTTTTGCATGTGTCTACAACATATGTATGAATTTATGCATACATTATTAATCCATTTAATAATTCAGTAATATAATGGTTGGATATGAAAGTCAGCTAGTTAAATAATCGAAATCACAGGTGATGATACCCTAAAAGTGAATAGGAATGATGAAGTTATGCCATACATGAGATGCCTCCAGGGATATATTTGTACTTAATCCTTGCTATTTCAAGGGAAGGCAGCCCATCATTCTCCACAAACAAACCAATCACTAGCCCATCTGGCCTGTAGGAAAGTGAAAATGAACAGGGACAGCCATAACATGCTTTGTATTAAAGAGCCATAACATGCTTTGTATTAAAGCAGGTTCATGTGGAAGCAGGTTGCCCTTTATTTATTTATTTCATTTTTATACTGCCCAATAGCCGAAGCTCTCTGGGCGGTTTACAGCAATTAACAAGACAGTCCCTGCCCGCAGGCTTACAATCTAAAAAGACACGACACACAAAGAAAAAGGAATGGGGAGGGAAGAAGGGGGAATATGAGTAAGAAGAACTTGTTGGTTTTCAATCTCTTACTTAATAATCCCTAACGTGGCATTTGCATTTTCACTGTTGCCACACTGGCATTTTCATTGAGTTATCTATCCATCATGACCCAAAGAATTCTCTTTTGGAAAATCACAGAAAATTCAGATTTCATTGGTGTATATGTGAAGTTGAATATATTGCTCAAGCGTGCATCACTTTACATTTACTTACATCGGACCTCATTTGCCATTTTGTTGCCTTGTACCCAGTTTGGGAGCTCTTTGCTGTCTTGAGTTTTTACAAATCCTCAAATTCGGGTACCTCATTGTCTCCAGATAATTTATGAAAAAGTTAAATGGCACCAATCCTTATACAGGTCCTTGGGGAACCTCATTGCATGCTTCCCTCAAATATTCAAACTATTTATTCCAACCTTCTTTCCCTGTTCTTTAACCAGATACTGATCCATAAGAGGACCTGTCCTCTTATCCAGTTAAGTTTGTTCAGGAGCCTTAGGCCCCCCTCCCAACCTGCTCCTAAGGGTAGGGAAACCATCTACAACAACATGGGATGTGGCATGGAGCCTACAGTAAGAGGGGGAATTAACAGAATTTGGGGGACCACTTTGCATAAGCATAAGTGCCTTCTATTTGTGTAATGGACCCTCTGGATTCCAGGCATACCTCAATCTACATGTTCACTGACAATGTGGCTTACGCTGGCTCAGCTTGTCTGAGCGTGGAAAGCTAAGCAGGGTCAGGCCTGGTTATTACTTGGATGGGAGACCCCTCCTCTAGTTTCCTGCATTGAGCAGGGGGTTGGACTCGATAGCCTTGTAGGCTCCTTCCAACTCTATGATCTATGAAATCTATGAAATCCCCCAAAACTGTAAAGATGGTGAAGCAAGATTTCCCTAGAAGCCATGCTGATTCTTTATCGACAAGGTTTGTTCTTCTATAGTGTTTAGTAATTTTGTTTTTAATAATGTTTCCCACCAATTACCGGTAACCCCAGCAGCTAAAAAGCCTGTAATTTGCTGGATATCCCCTGGTTTCTTTTTTTAAAAAATGGTGGCTATGTTGGCTTCCTTCTAATTCTCTGTAAGAAGGCATATTTTATTGGTAAGTTGCATATTTTTGTTAAATGATCAACAGGTTCACATGAGTTGTTTAAGAATCCTTGCATGTATGCTATCTAACTTATTCATTTTTAATGTATTCATTAGACCTCAAACTTAATCTCTTGAATTAATTATTCAGATCCCCCCCGGTTCAGGTCTGGGTATCTGTACAGGTTCTTCCACAGAGACCAATGCAGACTGCTCTGCTATCTCCCTATCCTCCTTCACTAATCTTTTCACCTTTACTGTCTCACAGTTGAACCACCTCCCTGTCTTTTTTCTCTGCTCCTGATGTTTTCATTTAGGCAAGCTTTCTTTTTACAGGAAACTTTCTTGTCCTTTGTAACTTCCTCGACTCTGCTCATTAGCCATATTACGCATACTAATGTTGTTTTATAGAACATACAGTATACTGAACTGACTAAAATGTAAATACAGAGCCTATGCATAATCAGAAAGCAGTAAGAAAACTTTAGAGAGGTTCTTGGTACTATGTAGCTTGGAAAATGTAGACACAGCTTATGGCTGAATCTATGAATGTATTTATGCCAATATACTAAGGGTGTAATCCTATGTCCCTCCGACCTTGTCTGGGGGGACATAAGGTTGGGCCTGGAAGGTGCTGTGACCTCGGAAATCCCTACTGAGTTTGCAATGCCACAGAGTGCCCACACCCCCTACCCCATAGCTGGCGTGGTTCTTTCTGCACCAGCAGGGAACCAAACACGGAAGACTGTGTTCGGTTCACCCATGGGGGGGGGCATTCCTGGGGATAGGGAGGTCAGGAGCAAGGCTCTGCCGGATTCCGAGGAATCCGGGTGGCTCCACAGCGTCTCCCCTCACGAGGAGAGGTAAAACATCTAGACAGCTGAAATCAGGTATGGGGAGCACGGCAGATATCCTCCCGCCCTCAATAGGTTGCCCGTAATCCTCCGGGTTCAGAGGGTTATGGGCAGCCTTATAGGATTGTGCTGTAATTCTATTAAATCTTAGACTGCAATAATCAATACAGGACTGGCTTTCTAATGACCTCTTCGCCTTGGACTTTCACTTCAGTTGTGGGCTATGCATGCAAAGATTTCATGAAAGTCCACTTCCATCAATAGATTATCTGTGCGAGATCTCCTTATTTGTGTCAGAATGAAATATCACAGGCTATATTATAAGCCACACTACATTAGAAGATATATTAATTGGATATTCCCTTTTCTTTGTAATTTCTAGTCTTGCTTCTTCTGGTGCTTTTGCCCTTTTTAGCAACCACAGGGAATTTGATAAGTGAATGGTATCTATTTCCCCACAAAGGTGCTGTTTGTGCTGAAATAGTCAGAAACAATCATGTGCTGTCCAAAGAAACCAAATTCCTGTTGATTCACTTTCCATATACTTACCCAAGAATTCATAGTAAAGACTTCTGTGCTTTTAATTCCCATATTGTGGAGGCTGCAAAAAACAAAACAAAACTGGAGGATAAGAATAAAAGATGGTGGCTGAAACAAGAAAAGGGTGCTGGAGGAGGGGATCTGATACTCTGTAAAAGCAGTAAGTAATAGACTCTGGGTTGGATCCAGATTTAGGCACATACAGCTGGGCCAGGAAAAGCAGACTTACCCGCCTCCTCCTCCCCACGGCAGCCTCTCCAACCCCCTGAAAATGCTACACAGAGAGTCAGGAGAACCTGTTGAATGGGGTGATCACTGAGATGTGGGGTGGAGGCACCTTCTGTGAACAGAGCCGTTCCTCCTACAGAAGGCAAATCCTGGCTCGAACCCTCCAAATTTGTTTTATTTTACACAGACTATAATAAAGGTGTTTAATATGCATGCATCATGCATGATAAGCATCACCGTGTCATCCCCTCTGATGGACAAGAGAATTCATCTACATGTTTATTTAAATAGCAAGCAAGATTCCTTAGACTTCCTATGAAACTCAACTAGTGGCAAGTTTGTGAGCGTAGAATATCTAAAGACATAACAGAATTTCAAAATACAATAGTGGAAATGAACTTGGGTGAAGGGAAGGAAATGTGTAATAAAGAAGAGTGCTTCTAAGCTACTTTTGCTTTTGCCTTGTTTTTGTGAGGCAGGAGGGGAAAACAAACCGATTGTAACAAGAGCCCACAAATACAGATGCAGTAAGTGCTATTTGAGATAGCATTTTGTTTGTGTTGGGATATCTCTTAGAGCTACCTTCATCCATTGCCAGTGGTGTGATGTATCTCCATACCTTTGTTATAGCAGGAGCTGTGGTAGCTTACTGCAGGGGAATGGGTTTGCTATGAGTGAGTGGGATTTTTCTTTTAATATATTGGGGGAGCCATGTGCTCTAGCAATATAAGAGAATGCACTGTCTTTGAAGGAAAAAAGAAAAAGGGGTTTAAAAGGTATTTAAATTGGTAAGGCATTATTTAGCACAGGGAAAGCCTTGTGTCACATCTCAGTGATTCCACAGCCTCTTGAATGGATGTAACCATGATCCAGACAACACTCATTACAATACGTGTTGCAGAGGGGAAATTGGCATTTCACAGCATGCAAATGATAATACTGACTTATTAGAAAAGCTGAAATTTTCCAGGAACAGTTGCACGAGCTATAAACATTAACGGAATCCAATTTCAGAATCTCCAAGAATTTGTATCCCATACTGTTTGATATGAAACATGTTATGTGGATGTATGCTCCACTGATTTCAGTGGGACTTGCTTCTTTGTAGGGCTTTCACCTGATCGAATAATTTTTTTTATTGTATGATTTTTATTTATTAAATTTGTATATACTTGCATATGAATAACACAGTAGTTTGGTACTTAACAACATTCTTGCTTTTTAGGTCATGCACGAAAGTTTCACAGCTGGAATCATTTTAGAACAGGCATTCCCTTCTGTATGAGAGAGAAAGAGGAATGCCTACTCAAAGATGGCACCTGCCACTTGTATTAAAAAATAAGTAACTTAAAAAAAAACCGAACTCAGTTGCCTGATTAATTGGGGGTCATCTTTTTATTTTATTGGAAAGTTGCTAATCAATCTAAATGATTAATTGACTAAACATTACAGCCCTACTTCCTTGTAGGATTGGAGTGTAAGCATGTGATTCACTGTAGAAATTTTAGGTGAAAAAGAGGGAGGTAAATAGGACCAGGAGAAAGTGTCAGTTCCAGAACTCTTTGGATATACGGTACCTATTTAACCATCCTGTCACTTCCTTCTAGCACAAATGTTTCACTAGCTAGCAAGCTATGTACTGTATATTCTGTACAGAGCCTTTTGTTGTTTTTCATCACTAGCCCCACCCCCATGCCCTCTCTGCTGCCCTCTCTAGTCTCCCCCTCCCCCACTGCCCTCTCTGCCTCAGCACAGGAAGGAGAAGGAAAAATATTCCTCCTTAGGAAACAATTTTCTGGAGCCCCAGGGTGGGATGATGAAGTTACTTCATTAAAGTTATTAAGTGTGTCTAACTGGTCAGTGCCTGAATGAGAGGCTGCCTTGGAGGCTCATGGAATCTGCCCTGGCCCTTACTATGTAGAGATTTTAGGACCACTGAAATGATAAGTTCCATTATCAAACATAGCTGATAATTGGTTGTTTGGATGTTCCAGATAGAAAAATATCTGATTCAGTAAAACCCGTATGGTAGCAATGAATTTGCCTCCTTTCTTTAATAGAATATGACTGGAATACTGTTACGGTTTTACTGACTACCTAGGGAGTCAACTACCTAGGGAGTCAACTACCTAGGGAGGTGGTGGGCTCTCCCACTCTGGAGGCATTCAAGGTGCGGCTGGACAGACATCTGTCAGAGATCCTTTGACCTGGATTCCTGCATTGAGCAGGGGGTTGGACTCGATGGCCTTGTAGGCCCCTTCCAACTCTACTTTTCTATGATTCTATGAAAGGTATTAATTCTTTTCAGTTTAGAGTTAATTCCCCCCTACCCCTCTTTGAGACAGGCATCAGGGCTTTTAGTAGTGTGCTTAGGAGCCTTTGAAATAATCTTCTATATAAATGGGAATGGAATTGCAGGCATTGATTTTTCTCCTCCATTCATATCTATTTGGGCTATTTTTTTCTAACAGATGCCTCCTCAGTATGGCCCACAAGGTGTAACTGGTTACTGCCAACAGCCATATTACAACCAGCAGCCACAACCTCAGCATCTGCCACCCCAGGCCCAGTATCTGTCACAGGCCCAGCAGAGGTACCAGACACAGCAGGTAAGCCCAACTCAATGCTATACACTAGTACCATGTTGATTAAATTTTAAATGTAAAAGAGAATTAGCTAAAGAAGGCATAATCAAGCTACTCCTTCTACACCTTTACTCAGCTTTTCCCAGCTATTTTCATTTTAAATTATGCCACCTGGTTTGCCTTAATTTTTAGCAGGAGTAAAACATTTCAGGATCACAATTATGCTTCCTGGCCTTCCTTATATCTAGATGAAACTGTCAATATATATTCTGTTGCTGTCTCCTCCATCATACTGATGGTTTGAAAAATCCAAAAATATTATTTTGGTATGTATTTGCTTTTATATATACGTAATTCATTCCAGTTGCGTTATTGGACACCATTCAAGAATGGTAAATGATCAATTATTTATCACTTTTTTAACAACTGAATTTAAAAGTGATCACATGTATGTACACTCTGTTTTGTGACGTGTAATGATTTGGGGTTATAAAACTGGTCAGTTGAAGTGACGGAGAAGGAGTACAATGTAAGCTAATAAACAGTACAGTAGGCTCCAGTACACACTGTGGGGTGAGAGTGCTATTTGGACTTTTAATCTCAGACACCAAATGTTTTGAGATAGCCCTAAAAGGCTCAAGCTTGGACTTTGGTGAGTCTATGGGAGAAGAGAGTGCATAATTGTAGGGCAATCACTGAAAACACCTCTGTGTGTGCCCTTATTGTCTGAACACAGCGCATGGATAGAATACCTAGGCATTCTTGGCATATCTGAGAGATTACTGTAGAATTTAGAAGTGAAGTTCCTTGAGGTATGCCTAGTCCAAGATATTTAAGTGAATATTGTTTAACAATTAAAATTTATATATAGTACTGACGTAACACAGGAGTTATATCCAATTATGCTATCCAGACCAAACATTTATTGGAATGGATGTTACTATGAACAAGAGAGCATTTACCATATGTGTACAAGCCAAAATTTTAAGAACTGGATCTTATTTATACAATAACTAAGTTCAGAAGAGGTGAAAGAGTGGCTCAATATGCTAGCACTTGAGGTACGCAAACAAGAAATATGCTATATTGGAGATAGTTTGTTGCTCTTAGTTCAGGTAAGTATTTAGCTAGGCTGAGTTCCAATATAGTCCCAAGAATAACCACAACCTAAGGACTGTCTGGAAAAAGAAGCAATAAGACAGGAAGAGTGAAACCAAAATGAATTCAGTCAGTATCCTTTTGCATTCTAGCAAAAACTGAGCTCCTAAATATCAGGTGCCAGCAAGTGTGTGTGTGCGCACACACAAGTGTGCGTGTGTGTATGCACCATTGCAAAACAATATTTGATTTAATGCCAACGTTCTCCCTATTAAAGTTTTTTTTTAAATGCTACAATATTTTATTGTTCTTTTTTCTTGATTAATGTAATCACGAACATAAGCACGAACATAAGAAGAATGTTCTAATAAGGCATTTCCCACATGTTTTCAAACCCATTTTTGTAGCCATAAAGCTTAAAACAGAGGTCTGCAACCTTTTTGGGTCAGTGGGCACATTTGGAATTTTGAGAGAATGTTGTGGGTACTCTGACAAAATGACTTCCATGAGGGCGGGGGCTTTCCCATTCATAAAATTGTTACCATGGTGGGCATGGCAGGTCACAAAACACTCACTTCCCAGAAGGCAAACTGGTGAGGCTGAAAGAAAAGTAACCTGTCCAAGAACCTAAGTACAAGGTGGGGTCTGAGCTCCAAATCACAGAACCACTCTTTTGAACCCAAATACAGATGGTGCTGGAGGGTAGCATAAGGAGCTGCCTTATACTGTCAGACTATTGTTCTAGCTAACTTAGTATTATCTACTCTGACTGGCAGCAGATCTCCAAGGCAGCAAAGGTTTTTCCCAGTCTTGCTGCCTGAGAGCTTGTTTCATCATGCTGAATTGTGTTATTATACAGGCAGTCCCCAGTTACAAACGAGATCCGTTCTTAAGGATGTCTTTAAGTTGAATTTGTATGTAAGTCGGAACAGCATAGCGTTCTATACGTTAACATCGGCATTTACGCAAATTGCGTCGTGTACTACAGCACACTATGTACTCTACGTAAATGACGTAGCGCTGGGGAACCCAGAAGTCCGTTCTTAAGTATGGGTTGTCTGTAAGTCGGACATTCTTAACTCAGGGACTGCCTGTATACTATTTGCTTGTCTGATAGCATATGTAGAATATTTTTAAAATATGTATAAATAAGCTTTCTAGTAGGATTAGGGTTAATATTTGTTAGTTTCCTATTTGACTGAAGGCTAGTCAAACCAATGCCAGAGCTGGGGGTAGAGGAATGATTTTGCAGACTGTGGGTGAGAAAGCTATGGAAGAGATGTTCAAAGGCTGGGTAAAAACACCTACCGGTAAGTAATTTTTACTTAATTGAGAGTATAGTGAAACCTGATATGCACAAACTTGAAAGACAAGCTAATTGCCAGAAATGGTCCACGTCCGTGCGTTGTGGACACAGTGGGTGAACAGGAGGAGGCCAGTGGCAGTCCAGTTTTGTGGAATCAGTTCCAGCTTCTTCCTTCTGGTGAAGTGGACAAGGTGCTTTCTTCTGTTAAGCTGACCACCTGCTTACTTGATCCTTGCCCGTCCTGGCTTGTTATGAGCTGCAGGGAAAAACTGGTTGTGGAGATCAGGGCGGTAGTGAATGCCTCCCTCGAGGAGGGAGTGATGCCATCAGCCCTTAAGGAGGCAGTAATAAGACCGCTTCTAAAGAAGCCCTCCTTAGATCCCCAAGATTTGAACAACTTTCGCCCAGTCTCCAATTTGCCATTTCTGGGCAAGCTGATTGAGCAAGTGGTGGGGGCTCAGTTGAAGGCACATTTGGATGAAGCCGATTATTTAGATCCATGCCAGTCCGGCTTCAGGCCAGGACATGGGACAGAAACGGCCTTGGTCACCTTGGTGGATGATATGAGGAGGACTTTGGATAGGGGCGAATGCTCTTTTCTAGTCCTCCTTAATCTCTCAGCGGCTTTTGATACCGTTGACCACGGTATCCTCCTGGACTGCCTGGAGGGGTTGGGCATGGGAGGCACTGTATTGCAGTGGTTCCAGTCCTTCCTCTCTGGAAGGTACCAGAGGGTAGTTCTTGGGGAGGAGGCTTCAGACCCTCGGCCGCTCACTTGTGGGGTGCCTCAGGGTTCCATCCTCTCCCCGATGTTATTTAACATCTACCTGAAGCCGCTGGGAGCTATCATCAGGAGGTTTGGGGTGCGGGATCATCAATATGTGGATGACACGCAGCTCTACCTCTCCTTCAAGTCCTCACCAAGGTTGGCTGTTGAAACCCTGTCCCAGTGCCTGGACTGTGGGTGGCTGGATGGGAAGGAACATGCTGAGGCTGAACCCCGACAAGACCGAGGTACTTCTGGTGGGAGACAAGGGAAGGTTAGGGGATGTTGACCTGGTGCTGAATGGGGTACATCTACCCCTGAAGGACCAGGTCCGCAGCTTGGGAGTCATTCTAGACTGCCAGCTGTCCATGGAGGCTCAAGTGTCAGCTGTGAGCCGGGCAGTGCTGTATCAACTCCATCTGATGCGGCAGCTGCGCCCCTATCTTCCGAATCATCTGCTCCCATCAGTGGTTCATGCCTTGGTCTCCTCTCGCCTAAACTACTGTAATGCGCTCTACGTGGGGTTACCCTGGAATATGGTTCAGAAGTTGCAGCTGGTACAGAATGCAGCAGCTCGCCTAGTTAAAGGCTGCCGCCAGCGTGATCACATCACTCCAGTGCTCAAAGAGTTGCACTGGCTACCAGTTGTTTGCCGAGCCAAATTCAAGGTGTTGGCGTTGACCTTTAAAACCCTGTACGGCTCCAGTTTATCTCAAGGGGCGCCTCCAGCAACATCAAGTAGGCCTCTCAACCAGATCTGCCACGGACGGCCTTCTCCCTGTCCCATCAACCAGAGAAACCAGGCTGGTGGGGACTAGGAGGAGGGCCTTTTCTGTGGCAGCCCCCAATTCATGGAACTCTCTCCCCAGTGACCTCCGCCATGCCCCTTCCTTGATTAGCTTCTGCTGTGCATTAAAAACGTGGGTTTTCAGGTGGGAATATGGGGTGGGTTAGGATTTTTAAGTTTTGCACTGTTTTTAATAGTGTTTTATACTCTGTGTGCGTGTGTGTTCCCCCCCCCCCCTTGTATTTTATTGGATTGTACATCGCTCAGAGTGGCCGGATGTCTGGCCAGATGAGCGATTCATAAATATAATAAATAAAATAAATAAAAATACTGTATAAATCATGGTTAAATAGATTTATAGAGACATAGACCCAATTTGCACAAGCAAAACAGCCCACCGTGGCTTATTTAAGCCACGGTGGGCTGTGGCGCTGTGTGCCAGGTGGAATTTGAATATTCAATGCCTGGCTGTGGCTTGTCGTGCGAACCCAGGTGGTGGGGGTTGTGTGAGGGTTAAACAACGGTGGGCTGTTCGATCATGTGAACCGTCCCATAGGGTGAGGGAAGATGTAAGACACAGAAGACATTTGTGATATTTATGTCAGCATGGTTTACTTTCTAGTAACTTTCTACAAAGCAACAGTAGTTGGCTCTTATTATTTTAGGTGTTTACTGAATAAAATCATTATGGGAATTCTTTTGCGTTACCTAGGTTTGTCGTAGTGAATGGTTTCATTGATTTTATATATCGCTGTGTGGCATAACTCAATGGCTATTTTAGTTAGTTTTTTTGTTCTTTCAAATGTGGATTTGTAGCACCGTTTCTTCTTGGCGTATATTCTTAGTTTAATGAGAGGTATGTTTCAGATAAAGGTTAAAATTAAGGGTATCCAGTTGGTGTCGACCTGCTGATGGAATGCTGTATAGTTCAGTGAAGGCTTCCGTCAGCAGAATGAGAATTAGGTGATTTTCTACAATTCCCCCTCCCCCCTGCAGCCCCAGCATTACTACTCATGCTGTTACAGGGATCTCCCACCCTCCAGAGCATGGGGGGGGGCTTTAGGTTTCATGGGGGAATTGCCCAAAATTTCCTCCCTCCCCAGTCTGCTGACAGACACCTTCGCTGGATTAAAGAACATTCTATCAGTGGAGTGACACCAATTGGATACAACCCTAGCCGGGTTTTTTTTAATGTGTGCTCCTTTTTCCTGAAGCTCTACACATTATATGGTGAGAACGTATTGCCTTTGAGGTAAACTGTGTTGTTTATATGCATTAGAAAGTGATGGCTTTGACAGTGAAATACAACCCTGTGTAAGTGATGGGCTCATTTTTATTTACCGGTATGTGAAGATAATTCCAATTCTCTTTTTGGTTGATCACTTGGGCATAAACAATTTTGGGGAGTTTGAAATGTGAATTTTCTAGGTCGAAGAGGAACAAAATTGTCTTTTGCTCACACTACAATTTGCGGGTATATAAATGGGGAGATCTTTAAATGTCTCAGAATGGCAACCACCATGATTACTTTTATATGAAAATAAAAATTTGTATATTTGTACTTGGCATGAATTCAGGAGGGGAAACATTAGTAGCATACAATGGGGTATTTGGGGAAAGACGTACATTTTGTTTACTTAAAACACAAGCTACAAAACTTGATCATACATTTCTCCAATATAATGTTAAAATCTTACGATGATTAGGTCCCCCTGTTGAGTATTTTGTGAATATTTCTGTGCTTATGGAAAGTAGGCACATGTGTTGAGCTCCAGGATCATAATGTAAACTTTTAAAACTGGCAAGTCTGTTTTCAGGTCAACATTGAAACCGTGAAAGGTGTATTTGATGTCCTCATAATAGATTGATGATCATATTACTTCAATTATTTGCAGATTCTCTTAATGGGGAATTGGTTCCATTTTCTGTACTATCAGGTGTCCTTGAATAATAGTTTTTAAAACATCAGTAACATTTTGAATATTCCTGAATCAGCAGCAGGATTTTCAGTTTGCTGCTCAGACTGGAATTAGGTCAGACTTGTTGCAGAGTGCATTGGGCATTGCATGCAATATACACAATGGCCTACAATTTGAAACCATTATAATACTGTTTAACCTACTCCCCTTTTGACTTTTTACATGTGTACAGCTGTAAGCTACAGGAAACAGAATTGTGCTCTATTTTTGGTGTGCTGCTGCGATACACCAAGCCTTTATGGCTTTTAAGTGCTCATGAAATACATGTATCTTTTATGACTACAGCTTTCTGCCCTCATTAATTTGTGTTCAAACCCCAAGCCAAGTAAATACTGTTATTTATTCTATTACAAGACAGTAGGAAAATAAAACTTCCAAGAAACATACAGGGTTGGATTGGACTTTCCCCATCATGAACGGAAGGGCTCCTTCCATTCATAGAAGGAACCAGAATCCAGGAGAAGTTTCCTGCTGGAGAAAAGGGGTGGGTGGCATTTTTCTCCAATTCCTTCTTCTTCCTGCTGCCCCCAGTGCCACCTCTTATGCTCTTCTGGAGAGCCCACTAACCCTCCCAAACAGCCTTTCAGGAAGCTTTCAGAAGGGGGCAAAGCAAAAAATTGCTGCCTTGCTTCTTTATTCTAGTGCAAGTGTAAGATTGCATCCAGTGAATTGATTTAAAGTCTGAAACTGAATCTTGTCCCTGTAACTACTGGTTTGCTTAAATGTTTCTAGAACTCAACTTTCAGTCGGGTAGGTATCCATTTAATACCTGAAAATGTGAAAGTTCTCTGGTGTACATTGCTGACTATTGACCACATTTCCAAACTCATTTAAGAGCAAACATAAAGATAATGCTGTATTTAAAATTAAATGTTTGGACATCCTGACCCCTCTGTCCTTCCTTCTCTCTTTCTCTCTCTCTCTCTCCCCCTCCCCACCTCTCTCTCTTTTAAGACGTTTGGTATTTAGAAAAAGACTTGGAACATCTTTTGCCATTAAAGAAATACCTAATGACAACCTTGTTTAATAACATTCAGCCTTCTTTCTCCTCAACACTTAATAGGCTTGAAAAGTGCAGTGACCTCTTACCTTAAAATGCTAGTAGCAAAAGAAAAATGGAAAGACACCTGCGAAGAGCTGACAAAGAACTCCACTGTGTTTCTATCTTTGGGAAATGTGGCATAGGGTTCAGGTGGGCATTCTAATTTCCGGTTTTGATTCTAAATTGTCTGGCAGGGAGACAGCCTGTAGGTTAGTGATCTTCACTATTTTTTAAAGCAGAAGCCACTTTGGCTCTAGGCACTGCCACCAAGGCTACCTGGGGGGCTTTCCTGGACTGTAGAAGGGAGCTCTTCCCCTGCTCCGCAGGTCAAATGGCAATTCTGTGCATCAGACTTAGCTTGAGGCTTTTTCAGGTCTCCTTCCCATCTCCCTCCACATCATCCAAGCATGGCCCCATGTCAGTCAGTCACCAGGCAGGCAAATTCTGACAGGCTCACTTGGTTCTTGGATTGGGATGAATCTTTTTCTAATCACTGAAAGTGCTTTGCTTCTACTTAGTGTTGTAAAATCTCCTAGTGCAGGACTGTGTTACTCTCTCTGTTGCCCACACATTCAATTTCCCCTCCACCTCTAGCGCTTGCGCAGTGCACCACTGCAGCCAGCCAGTCATATTGTTCTTCTCCCCCCGCCCCTCACCTTTCAGCAGACAAGCAGCAGGTGTCCTGACTCCCCACTCCTGAAGCCTCCTCCAGTAGCCCAGATCACAGCAGCCTGTGCTCTGTTAAAGCTAGCAAGGCAAGCTAGATAGCCTCTGGTGAGAGCGAGCAGCTACTGCGAAAGAGTGAATTAGAGAGAGAGGCACAGATCAGCACTTGAGGTGATGGAGCCACCAGTGGCGCTTGAGCCTTGCCTTGAAGAACACTGCTGTAGGTTGTGTGTGTGTGTTGGGGGAATCACTCAGGCAAATGGAGCAGAGTGACTACCCCATGAGTTTTTATTTATAAACTGTTGTCTGCTGCTCTTCTAACCAGCAGACAACAGTTTATAAATTTCGTATGTCGTGGACACAGGGAGTGAGTGGAAGGAGGCCAATGCCAGACCGTTTTTTTGGGATCGGTTCCAGCTTCTTCCTTCTGATGAAGTGGACAAGGAGCTTTCATCTGTGGGGCCTACCACCTGCTTGCTTGACCCTTGCCCGTGCTGGCTCATCATGAGTTGCAGGGAGAGACTGGGTGAGGGGATCAAGGCGGTGGTGAATGCCTCCCTCAAGGAGGGAGTGATGCCATCAGCCCTCAAGGAGGCAGTAATAAGACCACTTCTAAAGAAGCCCTCCTTGGATCCCCAAGATCTAAACAACTCTAGCTCAGTCTCCAATTTGCCATTTCTGGGCAAGGTGATCGAGCAGATGGTGGGGGCTCAGTTGAAGGCACACTTGGATGAAGCCGATTATTTAGATCCGTCCCAGTCAGGCTTCAGACCTGGACATGGGACGGAAACGGCCTTGGTCGCCTTGGTGGATGATATGAGGAGGGCTTTGGATAGGGGTGAATGCTCTTTTCTAGTCCTCCTCGATCTCTCAGCGGCTTTTGATACCGTTGACCACGGTATCTTCCTGGACCGCCTGGAGAGGTTGGGCATGGGAGGCATTTTATTGCAGTGGTTCCAGTCCTTCCTCTCTGGAAGATACCAGAGAGTGGTTCTCCGGGAGGAGGCTTCGGACCCTCGGTCGCTCACTTGTGGGGTGCCTCAGGGTTTCATCCTCTCCCCGATGTTATTTAACATCTACCTAAAGCCGATGGGAGCTATCATCAGGAGGTTTGGGGTGCACTGTCATCAATATGCGGATGACACGCAGCTCAACCTCAAGTCCTCACTGAGGTTGGCTGTTGAGACCCTGTCCAAGTGCCTGGAGTCAGTGGGTGGCTGGATGGGAAGGAACATGCTGAGGCTGAACCCCGACAAGACCGAGGTACTTCTGGTGGGAGACAAGGGGAGGTTAGGGGATGTTGACCTGGTGCTGAATGGGGTACATCTACCCCTGAAGGACCAGGTCCGCAGCTTGGGAGTCATTCTAGATTCTCAGCTGTCCATGGAGGCTCAAGTGTCAGCTGTGAGCCGGGCAGTGCTGTATCAACTCCATCTGATGCGGCAGCTGCGCCCCTACCTTCCAAATCATCTGCTCCCATCAGTGGTTCATGCCTTGGTCTCCTCTCGCCTAGACCACTGTAATGCGCTCTATGTGGGGTTACCCTGGAAGATGGTTCGGAAGCTACAGCTGGTACAGAACGCGGCGGCTCACCTGGTTAAAGGCAGCCGCCAGCGAGATCACATCACTCCAGTGCTCAAGGAGTTGCACTGGCTACCAGTTGCTTGCTGGGCTGAATTCAAGGTGTTGGTTTTGACCTTTAAAACCCTATACGGCTCCGACCCAGTTTATCTCAAGGAGCGCCTCCAGCAACATCAAGTAGGCCTCTCAACAAGGTCTGCCACGGACAGCCTTCTCCTTGTCCCATCAGCCAGAGCAGCCAGGCTGGTAGGGACTAGGAAGAGGGCCTTTTCTGTGGCAGCCCCCAAGTTATGGAACTCCCTCCCCAGTGACCTTCGCCATGCCCCTTCCTTGATGAACTTCCACCGGGCTTTAAAAAGATGACTTTTCAGGCGGGAATATGGGGTGGGTTAGGATTTTTCTATTTTTAAAAAAACTCTTATATTGTTTTAATGGTGTTTTAATGGTGTTTTATCTTGACTGTACATCGCCCAGGGTGGCTGGGTGACCAGCCAGATGGGCGATTTAAGAATATAATAATAAAAATAATAAACCAAAGGTATTAATGTTCATTGAGGTTCGGGGTATACGAAACCTCTTGTGTTATTTTCATGGACATTTCCATGTTGTTGGAAAATTACATCCCTGTTCTTGGCACTCACCAGCAAAAATGGATTGGCAGCTGTCATGAGGGCAGAATGATATGGTTTGTTAGTGTGCAACAAGGCACTGTTGGTGTTTTTTTTATGGATTCACAATAGCTGTTCAGAAAACTGCTGCTATATTTGCTGTATATCTCTGCAGATGCAAATATGCTGTTTTTGCTCCCATATATTAAAAACATTTGTTGGTTCCCTAAATTAAATTGACTTTGTGAATTCTCCCTTGGATTCAGTGATGTAATTGCACAGAGGTGCAATGACCAAACCAAATCATAACACATGTTGAGAGAGATTCTGAGGCTAATTCCTCTGTTCTTGCCTCCCTCAAATACTAGAGTAGAACCCAAAAATCCAGAGAGTCTTGAACATTAGACTCTGCTATAAGCCCAGAATCTTCTAGATGCTCTTCTAAGCAGGGCAAAGAGCAGAAGAATGTTACGTCCTACAGGTCTGCATTATTTACCAGCTACTTTAAGTAGGGCAGCAAATGCACTTTTCCTACAGTTATAAAAAGTTCTCTTGTCACAGAGGTTGGGGAAAGAAAATGACCCCAATGTTCATAACATTATAATTTTTTTGTCCACAATTCAAGGAAAGTTTATTGTTACAAATTTTCAAAAAAACCAAGCATTTATATACATTAGGAATCTTATGGTTTTGTATAATCAGTAACGCTTAACATAGGAATAGATTAATACAGTGAAGAGTGATTCCTTATACTAATATAAACAGTGAATAGGGACATACACCATCTTCTAACTTACCATTCCAAAAATTAATTAAAGTTGAGCATCTCCTAATTAATTGATTTTCATAAATTTGAATTTCACAGGCCTGGATAAAATATGTATGTTTAAGCGTTATAGCTTTATCCTAGATCCATAGAATTATTTCTATGAAATAAAAGAAGGAAATTTCAATATTAGCTCCCAATTTGAGAGCCTGAACTTGTTATTTAGTAGAAGAAATTTCCGTGTATGAGAGCTGGAGCTTTCTTATATGTCCTCCCCCTTCACTGAAGAAATAAATGGCAGAATCCAATGCAACACGTGTGCTAATGTAAATTACATTACACTTGTGTAAAAGACCTCTAGCACAACACTGATAGCGTTAGCTGGCATGACAGGATTCCCTGGAAAACCGATCACCACGAATGCTTTTGAATTTTCGCTAGAGCTCCCTTATGCTAGCGCAATGTAATTTATGTTAGCATTTGCTTGCCTTGGATACTACCCCTTCTCACTCTTATATGAAAAGAAACAGTATGAATAATTGAATAAGAGTCACCAGTTATTTCTGGAAAGTAATTAATTGTTCCAGTGTTGTTGTTTTTTAATCTATCTTTTGGGAGAGTTGAGATGATAATAGAAATAAAATTGCATTACTTTTATGTTAGGCACATTTTGAGAATTTCTTTCTTTCATGGGGCAGCTGGAATAAAGCAGTAGCTTTGGTCACCGGCTCCAAGCCAGAGACTGTGCAATCTGTGCATATGGCAGTACCTTCTTCTAACTTTCTCCAACATAAACAAGCCTGGCCTATCCCAATGTGGTGTAGACAAAACATTTCACGATGACTACGAGATTAGCAACACATGTCAGGCTCACATGCTCCTCCCTTTCCTTCCCCCCCTGCACAAATTTCCCTTTCTACCACGAAATGTGTTTTTTTGTTAAATCAACACCAAGTTGAACACTAACCACAGTTTGCTTTAAACCTGAGTCTAAAACCTGCTTTTTGCCATGGCTTTTAAACTAGAGTTTAAATATGAACAAGGTTTCAGCTCAACTTTAAGTATTACTTACAAATAACATGCAAGGTGCCCTTGATTTTCACTGATCCTGATTACAGCCCCCATGTGTCACATCCCATACTGTTCTAGAGGGTTCCCACATCTTAGAAGAGCTTTGAGGGAGATTCAGCCAAAATTGAGGTCCACCTTGCCTGAATGGAGCTGCTTTTGCTCACACAAAAGCACCCTTAGATATAAGCCAGCATCATGTAAATTCTGTACAGTGTTATTTATTACTTCTTGTTTATAATTGTAAAGAATATAAAAAATTATCTGTGACATAATTTTACAGACTTGTTTTATAAGGTAAATGTGGACCATTATGCCAGGGCTAACACAGCCATGAAGGGGGCGTTAATTGCGCTAATGAGAAAGGAACTCTCAAAGCTTCAAATTCTTTCCCTCCCTTCAAATTCTTTCAATAATTAACTTAAAGTAGGTTCTTCAAAATAATGGCACAACTAAATGGGGGTGGGAAATACCTATCACTTATGTCTATTGTGGAAGAAAAGGGTAAACATATTTAGTTATAACTTATAACTAAAAAATAAAATAAAATAATTTTGTTATAACTTACATACAAGCTTCATTGATGGTTTTCTTTAAAACAAAATCATTTCATCAGCTTTCATTCCAATAGTTTTCTTATTGAGTTAATTAAGTTACTCCTGAGCTAATATGTAAATGTTAAGCAATTAGTGGTACTGAACTATAAATGGCCTATCTATGCTCTTGCAGCACAATCTTATAAAGAAATTGTAATTCTATCACTTCAGTGATTTAACACAGGCTTTGTGAGGTTAATATTCTCAAGCAGTTACAGGATAAAGAGCTGTTTTAATTAACCTTCTTTGATTTAAATACTGGAAAACAGAGGTTGATAATTTAAAACAACAGTATAACAGCAACAATAGAGAAATATTTTCTGGATCTAACCCAAACCACAGACATGATTTCAGGGAACTTTAATTTATTTACTTTTCAAAAATGAATTATACTTGAATGTATTTTCACTGCATTTTAACACTGAAATGCCTTTTGCTAAGTATAGCTTGAGAAATGTTGTTAGTTGTGTGTGTTTTTAATTAACGATTTTAGGGTTATTTGCCTTCCAATAGTAAACAAGGAATCAGACTGTAAAAGTGATTAATTGCTGTTTTATTTCTATGAGGTTATTGAGATTTTTATGTAAAGAGCAAGGGTCATTCATTGTTTGTCAAATATATTGTAAGTTCATTGATACACCCATGAAGGAATGGAGCACCAATTCTCTCCCCCCCCCCATCTTAAACTTTCCCCTTTATTTATGAGGTGTTTTTTGCACACAAAATTATCCTGAGAAAATGACCAATTTGATAAATTCAGTGTAATTCATTTTAAAGGCATATACCCCAATCCAAAGCACCACATGCACAATAGGAATGCATGCAAAGAACTCTACTCAATACTGAAGTGAGTGGGGTAAGCCCTCACTAAACATATTGGGCAATATCCATGGGTGGTGCAGCACATAAAGCAATACTAGCACAATGTCATTAGCAATGGCTAATAGAAGTGCTATTTTTTCCTTTGTACCTGCAACCACTAATGTTGTGTTAATGCTGGTTTATCCTAGAATATCATCATTCGCACTAACACTATGCTGCTATCAGATAGCGCCCAAGGATTTTGATTGTTTTCCTAGACTCGCTGTACAAGACATTTCCAGAAAATGGTTTTGTTGTGACGTTAGTTTTCTTATGTATTTTGACCCTTTCCCCTTATTTATTCCACACTTCTGACTCTCTTTCCTATGTTTCACACACACATTTAAAAGGAGAGATGAATTAACTACTGGCTGTTCATCTTTTCTTCTGTTCCATGAATTCATAGCTTACTTGGGATTAAGTCCCATGTAACACACATAAACCTGCACTGAAATGCTCTGCTGTACATTTTCTGCTGCCTTATCTAGAAATTTCACCATTCATTAATGAAAAGACTGTGACCTAGATTATATTCTATGAAAGAAAGAGCCAACTGCTTGACCCAAAGTCTCTATCTCAGCATTGCCCCCACTTCCAGTAACAAATTGGTCCTAAAGAAAAGCATAGCCACAATGGTACATAATACTAAAGTAGCAACAAGGGCCTTCTGTACTGGGCTGGTGAGGCAAGCCCATCCAAGTATACCACATATCAGTTCCTATCATGTTATAACAGATTACTCCCATTTATAAGGCATGGACATTTGTGCCAAACCTAGATGCCACTCTGATGGTTAAAGTATCTTAAGAGATGGCAGACATATTTATATTTATAGTATTTATAAACCTATAAATACTGGTTTACTATTGTTGTAGTGGTGGCATTGTGTTTTCATATTTCCAAGCACATTCCTAGTATGGTTTAATTATGTGCTCCGTTATCCAGATTCTCTATGGAAAACATGACTTTTCTAAATTTCTACAATTTCTAAATTTATCTGACTGGTTACAACTTTGACCTCCAAGTCACAATTCCTTTGTCCATTACTTTTTAACTGCTTAGAAAGGGCTGCATAGAATGTCTGAAGCAGAGTAGCTTGTGACCCCTTCACTGAGCCATGAGAACCCCTTTATTGTCATTTTGGATCACATAGCTGCAGTTTGTGACAATACTGCTGGAAGGTAGGTGGGGCCAGTCCTGACTGGCATTATGTGGATCCTGATTGACATTCTGCCAAAAGGAAGACCACCAGTAGAGTGGGAAAGATGCAGTTAGCTCCCACATGTGGTTGTGATAGTCACACACCACAGCTACATGGGGAGAATCACTTACCATGCAGCTTAGTGACTGTTCGAAGGCACCGTACATTCCCAGTATTTGTGTTTTTGGCAAAGTAATATGAAACTCAGTAGGTTCTATACATTTTTTCCACTTTTGCTTCTTTTCTTGCACTAACTCTTTCTCACTTTGTTCCTTTTATAGGGCTGAGCTGATAAAAGTGAACCATTTCCCAGCTCACTTTCATCCTCAAAAACAGTGATATTGGGGGTGGGGTGGGGACATACAAATTCAGCCCTCTTTCCCTCTCCACTTTATTTATTTACTTACTAAGTACATGTCTATACTGCCCAATATCCAAAGCCCTTTGGGTGGTTCATAAAACTTGAAACCCCAAAATATAACATGATAGAATACCTAATATTGTTAGGTGGCTTCTTATATAACTATGTTTTTTTGTGAAGTTCATAGATCATTAATTTCCATTAATAGACCACAATATCCTTAGTTGCTCCAAGTGAGGCAAAGACTACTATATAGAATTTGTGCAAAAAAAATGGTTGCGGAATAATCCTAACATGCTTTGGGCTGTACAACTCTACTTCCTATCTGCTACAAACTTAGCAAGGGTTCAACTCACAGTTCTCATTCATGGTGGACCAAGTGTCATGGAGAAGGAGCAATTTGATTGAACAAAATCAACATTATCTTCATAATTATGTTATGATAGGACACAGGATATATCCATAACCTTAGTGATCTTTTTCTTAGCAGCAGATAAAAAAACTATTCTTGTTTAGTTTAAAAACAACCATGTTATTATTTATTTATTACATTTCTATAACCTCTCAATAGCTGAAACTCTCTGAGCAGTTCACATCAATTAAAACCATAAAATACAACATGATAATAATATAAAGGTTTAAAACTACAATATTAAACGAAAATGAAAAATAAAAACCGAAATAAAACCTAGCGGCAGTGCAAAGATTTAAAATACAGCAACATATTTAAAAACAACAGAAACTGAAAGACTAAAATGCCTGGGGGAAATAAGAAAAGACCACAATGTAGGTGCCAGGTGAGCCTCTTGGGTGAGCTCATTCCACTACCGGGGTGGCACAACAGAAAAGGCCCTCTTCTTAGTAGCCACCCACCTCACTTGTTTTGGTGGGGTATCCCAGTTTCACTGTTACTGAATAATAGTTTACTTGGGTGTTGTTTGTTAAATTGTGACCTTGGTTTTTTATACTTAAACTTAGCTCATAAACAGCTTTCTCATTGCTTTAGTGTAAAAGCTGTGCTTATTTTAACTACAGCTGTCATTTATATGAAACTTATATGAAGTCTCTCCATGTCACTTTGCCTTGATATATAGTTAAGTGAAAAAGACACTCTGTAGAAGAAAGTAAAAATGTTTCTCAGGAAGTAGCATCTTTGGGTAACTAGCTTAATTAGCCTAGAGGAATCAGCTGCTCTTGATGCTGCTTTTTTCTTTATTCAGTAAGCTGTCTTCAGAGTTTTGGCTCTTCTTCAAGCTTGGGGCACTCCTATGACCTCATTTACGTGAGCAAGCCCTGCAGTTCAGAGATTTTCTTTTGCTGGTGGCAGGCAGTCTGGTAGAATATTCTGCTGTATGGAGCAGTGAGACACAAATTCTCTGCTTGCACAGCAAGAAAGCTTAAAGAAGCAGCATCTTTTTAATCCTGCCGCCCTCAAGAGACTGTAATTTTGTTTAGCTCCTGAACTGATTGGTAGTGCTGACTTTTGAATCTTCAGCTCCAGCGCTGTCTCATACAGATCAGACAAAAGTGTTTCCTCAAGGACGTCCAGCAACTATGGGGCTGGGGGGGGGGGGAACTGAGAGCAGTGTGTGTTATACTTTCCATACATGAATGGAGACAGAGGACATCTGAAAATTACACTTCATATTTTGTTTGGCAACCCCATGGTGATTGAGGAAAATCAAGGAATATTTAAACAGTGCTGGAATGTCCAGTTGAAATTAAATCACTACTTATTTTACCTACAGCGCCACTTCAGGCTTTTTGCTTTGAATCGCCTATTCACATGCATATTCATATGTGTTAATACGTATCTGTTGGAGCTCTGTGCACATATGACTGAATCCCTTTTCTGTTTTCCACTAACCTGTATTTTAGAGAGGAAACTGCATTAATATGTGTTTTCCAGAGGCTCCTGGAAGCATTCCAGACCTTGGGATGGTACCTCTCTGTGGAAAACATGGGGCCAGGGGAAGAGACTGCCCTGCTCTTCCTAGCCAGCTGTATGGGCAGGCTGAGTTGGTGTTCCTAAGAGTCCAACTCCAGTAATTTCTTAGGCTTCCTCTTCTGGCTTTTGGCAGCTTCTCCTTCCCCAAAACATCCTTGCAGGGACTGTGGGGATTCGCCAGGCAAGATTTATTTGGTCGTGGGACACACACACACACACACACGCACCTTCCAGATGGTTCCCTACTATGACTCACCACCATGCACAGGAGAAGCCTTTTTTCGCCATCAGACCAAACATACCAGTTGGTGACCGGAGAAAATGGCATGGGGCAGAGCCTGAAGGGGCAAAGCTGCCAATGTTGCTACTGCCCGAACTCCCTTTTCTGCAGGGCAGGCAGGTGATGCAGTGTTAGGAGCATGATCACCCACCATGTTGGGACTCTGAGACCTTACAGAAAGGCTTTGAAGGGACATCTAGGCCCATTCTTCCCTCACAACAGGCATGCTGGCATTAGACATATTAATTGGCTGGTAGAGACTTTTCACTGTACAGAAAGTAGAGGGGAACATTAAATGGTCATCAAAAATTTCTCATTAGCTTCATATTGTATCTGTAGATCTGTAGAGCAGATCTAGCCATAGATATAGAAGTACTCAAGGCAAAATGATGCGTATATAATGAAACATCAATGGATGCCCTGATACTATAGGTCCAGGCAAGTATCCAAGTAGCAGGAAGAAATGACAGGATCAGAGCTTATGGACTGAGGCGAGAGAGGATCAGCAGTTGCTTGTTAGGATTTAGGGCTGAGCGCATTGAAAAGTACACCAATAATAATGTACGGTATGTTGGAAGAAGTACCATTTTAATATTTTGCCTAAGGTGCCTATATAGATGAGGCTGATTATGCTCTGTAGTCACATTAAAAATCTAAAAAGTTTCCAGTGCAATCTTATATGTGCCTACTCAGAAGTAAGCCCAATTGGGTCTTACTTTCAAGTAAGTAAGGTATAGGATATAGGATTGCAGCCACAGAACATTTAGCACCGTTGCCTCTTATGATACAACATTTGGTCAGCCAGTGATCATGATTTCATTTTAAAACCTCTCTGCCCTTTAAAAGATTTTAAACCATTTTCTCCAGGCTGGTGGATGTCAAATTAGGAAAAGTAGGCTTTCTTACCCCTCCTGTTCACATTGATTCAAAAATATCCAGTACAGGAGCTTGTAAAATGCATTTCATCTTCATTAGAAAATGTGTTCCTTTCATTCAAATAGACTTTTTTCCTCTTTTCCATTGGCTCTTTTTTAAAGACTTATTTGGACTGTTCCTTGTTTGTTTCTTTGGAGGGTTGGAGTTGAGG
The DNA here is from genome assembly GCA_021292165.1 of Shinisaurus crocodilurus. Classification (NCBI taxonomy): domain Eukaryota; kingdom Metazoa; phylum Chordata; class Lepidosauria; order Squamata; family Shinisauridae; genus Shinisaurus; species Shinisaurus crocodilurus. Next base: position 82,825,390 of record CM037879.1, on the reverse strand, counting down.
AAGTAAAAAAGAAAAATGAGTTCTAGGATTTTTCGTATCCAAATTTGTTTGGCACAAAACTTTCTGACACCGGGGAACAAGAGCTAGAACTCTCAAAAAGCAATTCTTGATGTTTGGGAACAATGTAGGAGGAAGTCTGCATTCTATTTGAGGATTTGTGGCTTTTAAAAACTGAGGTGCTTTATTGTTTAATCTCTTAATCTCGCTCTCTTTCTCTATCTCTCTCCCTCTCTCTCTTGCACACACACACGCGCACACTCAGAAGGTGGAGGCAGTTAACATGTCATTTTTCAGTACTGACATAAGGCCCTTTTCTAAGTTATGAATTTCATTCACTGAGGGCTCCCCTAAGCAATTCCTATGACAAAAATTGCAATGTGGGATGTGGGAAGGATCTATATACCGTACTTGTCTTCCCATGAGTCAGACTCAAATGATGAATTGCTCCCAGTCTCAGATTGCTGGCATATTCTTGTCTCACTTGCAAGTAGACACATGTACACATTTTAACCATGTTTTGATTTTTTGCATGAGTGCAATGTGTGAGTAAAAGTTATTACATGGGAAGCAACTCTTTGTGCATGAGGGTGCTGGAGTGTCAAATACTGGTAGTTAATCGATTCAGACTGGATCAGGTAAACTGGTTGCTAACGTTCAGTAATGGGCAGTGAACAAATTTTGTCTGTGACCTGATCTAAGTCAGACTTCACGTTAGATGCAAACACTTCCAACTAAGATCCCTTAAAAAAAAAAAAAATTAAATGCAACCTCAGGAGGCTGACGTTTTGAGTTGTTGCTATGCATCCTTGTACACACAATTGTGCAAACTTGTATTTGTACACATGTAACAACAAATGCGGGACTGAAGGGACCTTTGCAGGCAGATATATGCAGCAAGTTCCAACAAAGTGGGGAATAGCTCCTTCTAAAGTGGGGAAATTAGCTCAAACAATAATTATAGTTGAATAACCATTAAATGCTGTGGGCACAGGCTACCCTCAGGTTTCCCAGCCTTTAGTTACAAATTCAAAAATGGGGCTAACCCCACCTTGGCCTTATTGACTGTGGGCTGCACCATGTTGTCCACAGATACCTATTATTCTTAACATTTATATACTCCTTTATCTGCTGAAGCGCCATCAAGACAGCGTACACCAGTCTATGAGAAAGATGATGGGTAGACTGTAGAGAGGCTTAGCTGTTGTTAGAGACCCCAGAGCCAACACTATTTGTTTTAAAAACAGAATTTAGAGTGATGAGCTTCTAGGGCTTTTTCTGAGGTTTTAAAAAGATGGTTAAAAATAGTTACAGTTGGTTCAAAGTTACGATTGAGAAGGATGGCGGATTGCACCACCCATCCACTGCCAGAAGGGGTCATTCCATGTAAAATCAACCAAAAAAAAATGAAAAATTTACCTCACCATCTGTGATTTTTTTACAAACTGGCATACTGGTAGAGCAGCATGAGAAATGAACATACACCAAATTATAGGTCATTATACCTCACGGTTCAAAAGTACAGTGTCCTCAAAAAATGCCCAAAACACGATTTTTCAGCATTTGTGACTACACAAAAAGTATCATAACTTCCTTCAGAATTGACCTAGAAAGTAAATCATGGTGTCATATAAAAGCTCTCAAACTACCCTTTTATATGATATGTAACACGAAGCATGCATGTGAAATAAAATATTCAAGGTCATAGTTTCTTTAATTTGACCTTGAATTCCAAAAAAACCAAAGGTTTTTTTTTTTGCTGATTTTTTTCCTCAGATAACCCATGTTTACCTTGAGTATATGTACCGATTTCCAGAACGGGGTTTCGAACAGTTCAGAAGATGTGAATGTTCTTATACATGCACAGTACCTCCCTACAATAACTTCAGCCCCTTATACACACTTAAAACAGAATTTTTTGGAGGGAAATTAAACTTAAGACCGCCCCCTCCCTTCCGGAGCTTCCGGGGCCTTCAGACTGAAACCAAACCAGGCATGGGTAGGCCTCAAACCTTCACAGAGATATATCTCTTTGGATGTCTACATTAAATCAAGCTTTATTCACAGATTCTGATAAGAAAGAAAAAGACAGGCCTGAAGCCGTGACAAGTGCTGACCCCACTTCTGCTGCAATGTGTTCATGACTTTTCAAATTGTTGAATTCCTGCACACCATTTCTACAGGTAGCATAACTAAGATCTATTATTTCCCTGATGGTGCAGCAGCACAGTATAAAAACAGTAAAAACTTCAACAACTTAAGTAAGCATAAGTCAGATTTCGGTATCGATGCAGAATGGCACTTCTTTGCCACATCGCATGGAAAAGGGCCTTGTGATGGTTTGGGTGGCACTGTGAAAAGGTTAGCTGCTCGAGCAAGTTTGCAGCATCCGTATGAAAAACAAATCATGACCCCTCGTCAGCTCTTTGATTGGGCAAAGGAGAACATCACACAGGTTGCATTTCAATACACCACAAGTAAAGATTATGAACTGGAAGAAAAGCTTCTGAAATGTTGCTTCGAGAATTCAAGATGATTCCTGGGACACAGAAAATTCACGCTGTAATTCCATTAACAAAACATACTGTTGCTACTAAAATATATTCATTTCAATGCGAATCCAGAAAAGAGACAGTGACTATTAAAGAAGGAGAACTGGAATTGCAAGAAATACGAGGATTTGTTACATGCGTTTATATCTCACAATGGTGGTTAGGTTGTGTTTTACAAACAGATGATCAGAGAGCAGAAGTGTTAGTGAGCTTTCTTCATCCAGCTGGACCAGCAAAATCATTTGTGTATCCAGATAAACAAGATATCCTATGGATACCATCTTCAGATGTTTTGACAAAAGGTGATCCTTGTTGCCCAACAGGGCACTTCTATACACTAACAGACAAAGAGTGTCAAGCAGCAACTTCAAGACTAGAAACTACTGTTATGAAAAGCTCCTTAATTTAGGACTTGTTAACAAAATGTTAGCAAGTAATATTTGAACTGCATAAAATCTGATCAGCATATATAAAAGTAAAATGGAAAACCTCATCTATGCACAATAATGGTTTTTCAAGCCCACATCTAAGTAAATCAAAATAATTATGCTAGTAAGAGTCCCATTTTGAAATCAAGTACATGTTTCCAGGGATGTTAAACGTTATTTAAAACAAAAGGAGTTTTTTGTCATTATTCAAGGTCAAACTTCTGTATATTTATTTGAAAAAAATAAAATGAACATGTTTCCCCCAAGCATACTGGTGAGTACCTTTTTAAAAGTACATATTTTAAACCTCATTCTTCTGAAAACAATAGGCCCTGCAACTTATACCGCATAAGAGGGTTGCATGTGGGGTGCCCAGGTGGTTTCCAAATCTATTGACCTGCCTAGTGAGTGGGAATGTTTCAGGATTAGGCCATTTTTCCTGCCAAGGCTCTGAACTGGGAAATTTAAAGGTAATCTCCTGGGTCTGCTGACTGACTTGACAATCAGGCAGGCATTTGCATGTTTCTGTAATTACATGGGAGCAACTCCCTTTAATGTAATCAGTGGAGGAAGCACATATGTCAGTACTCTGGCCCTGCTGCAAACATCCAGGGCATTTTGTCATTTCTGGAAGTTTCCTATGTTGCTGCTTCTGAAACAAAATGGATTCTTGAACTAAGGTGCCATGGTAGCGTCAATAAGAATAACAAACAGAACTACACATGTATGGGGCACCAGCATGTCTGAGCTCCTCAGTAACAAGAGTGGAAGGTCAGCAAGGTCTGTGTGTGGTAGCCACTTGTGAATCACCAAAACAGAGGACAAAAGAGGACAGCAATTTGCATAACATTTATATATCTTAATTTATATGTGTAGATGCAAATTTAGGAATTATTATTATAATTTAAATAGAAATACAGTACATCTCACCAGCATGGAAGACTGTGACCAGGTGTTCTGTGTGCCTTGCTCAGTCTGCTGTCCAGGTGCTGTTGCTGGGCAACTTCAAGGCCCAGCTCTTCCTTTGGATGGTTCCTTATCTTTATTTTGGAGTTGGACTGGACTGTCCTTCAAATAGAGGACTGTCCTCTGTAAAAGAGAACATATGGCTACTCTATGTGTGTGAGTATGTGTGCTTAATTCTTTCCTGATTTTTCCATTTGGTCACACACCCCCCGGTGACCTTTCCCTTCGTGGGTTTTCACATGTCTGACTCCATTAAAAAATGCAGGCTTTGGAGGCCGTTTTTCTTTTTTTTTTACCTTGGGGCTCCATTATACACATATGCATGTAACATGTGGTCTGCCCCTTAGTTTTGTAGTCACTCTTAAGAATCACTTATCTTTACAGGTAGCAGTTTTCTTGTTAATGTTGTTCTTAAAGGTATATGAAAAATAAATGTATGTGAACACATACATTTATTACCTCATAGGACATTGTTCAGAATGAATGGATTTTGCCCAATGATCACAGCAAGTTTCTTTCCATAGTTTCAAATGCAACAACTTTTATTCCATTTCAAGTGTTGGATAAAGTAATTTTGTGCATTAGCATTGTGTACTACTCTTCCTAGCTGCTATGCTGAGTCCAACCTCCATTCAAGATTTGACCCGTTTTACAGCTGTCACATATTGTTGTTGAGTTAAAGCCCACAAGTCAGCAGTCCTTAAACTTTGATGTATTGTTGACTACAGTGACTGGGTTCAGACAACACCATAACCCACACTCACGGGTTGAGTGTAGGTTGTCCTTGAAACGTGGGTTGTTGTTGAAATGTGTTGTCTGGACCCAGCTGCACTAACAAACCATAGTTGGTTAACTAAGAACAGCCCATGAAGAGATCCCATGGTTTGTTGTTGGGTTGTGAACTGTGGGTTGTTTGTGGTTAACAAACCATGGTTTGTTAGCGTGGCTGGGTTCAGACAACAACATGATAACCCACAGTTCAGCAATAACCCACAGTTCAACAACAACCCACACTCAACCCATAATCAACCCCTGAGTGTGGGTTATCGTGTTATCTGAACCCAGCCAGTGTTTGCTTGCTTGTTTTTCGCAGAACACCACATTTTCTTATATTATGGCTGCCACATGAGAATATGCTTGAAATAAAACTGAATTTCTTCCAATTCTGATTCAGATGAACTGTTGTAGGGAAAGGGACTGTGAATAGTAGTGTTTTGAGTGACAGATGTCCCAGTGACACACAGAGCTTGTGTGCAACCCTGTTTGCTCTGTAAAACTATTAAATATGTTCCTTTATTGTTTTTCATGGGCCATCTGAAAACACACCATCTTGAACCGAGATGGAAACTAAAATGTCTTGTAATGGATATAAAATAATAGTTTCTTTTATTTGCTCTCTTATTCACAAGTATGTGTATCATCATAGCAGGGCTGGAAAAATGTGGACAGCTGGTCATCTAGGCAACTTTTTCCCCCTAGAGATAAGAAGTTGGTTATTTTTATCTCTCTGATGAGGACTGGTGCCTAAATTGTATGATGCTGTTGCTAAAATGTATATTTTGCCAATATTTGCTGGTTCCATTCAGAGGAAATAGTGCAACTTTGAATGATAATTTTGCAGATTAGAATCTCAGTGGTAGATCATATGCTTTGCATGCAGAAGGTCCCAGGTTTAATCCCTGGCATCTCCAGGTAGGACTAAGAAAGAGCTGTGTCTGAAACCCAGGAGAGCCACAGCTAGTCAGCATCAACAATACTGGGCTAGATGGACCAATGGTCTGACTCAGTATAAGGCAGCTTCCTATGTTCCTAATTGTAGAACATTTCACAATATAGTGAAACCCTTGTTATGACTTCTGGGCGCTAGATTCCCTCTAACCTCACACTCTTACGAAAGGTTTAGGATCTTTGGTTGGGGTAAAACCTGCGCTGTTAGGGGGGAATATGCGCTTTGCTCCTTTTACACTTAAACAAACCTACACACACACAGAGAGACTCTAGGTACAAGGGGGTGGTTTTATTGAAGAAGAAATACAGAGAAGGTACAGCGTCTTACTTGTTGGTAAAGCAAACCTAGGGATGTCAGGCAGCAAAATATATTTACGCTATGGTTCAAACACACCCTGTATTCTGGAGAGGAGAAAGAGTCCCTTTTGCCCTGACAAGCCTGAATAGGAAAAAAGGGGGAGTTGAGAGAGAGAGATTTCCGTCTAGAAGCATAGAAAAGCAAAGTCCCTGGCTACTACCTGTCTGCCGTGGTGAGGTTCCAGCTGTAGCCCCTGCGGAGGTGGGAGGGGTTTGAGCCATCCGCGTTCCAAGGTGACTCCCTCAGCTCTCTCCCAACACACCCTTGCTAAAACCTCTTGGTTCTTATACCGTGTTTCCCCGAAAATAAGACATTGTCTTATATTTTTTTTGGCTCAAAAAAACACACTAGGTCTTATTTTCGGGATAGGTCTTACTTTTTACTGTACAACAATCCACATTCATGTACAGCAGTCTACATTTATTCATGTACAAAAATGTACCGTACATTTATTCAAATACAGTCATGTCATCTTCTTCTGGAACATCGTCATAAGACACTAGGTCTTATTTTCGGGGTAGGTCTTATTTTTGGGGAAACACTGGTAGTCTCCTTCCCACCTTTTTGGAGAAAAGAGAGCAGTGGGGGGCGGTCTTTGCCCCACAGCTGTCTTCAAACCCTGCTAATGACCTTACTCTTTATTACCGTTGTAACATCGAGCCTCGCCCGGCAAAACGGGGCTGAAACCGGCCCCGCTCATACCCGGCGAGGCCTTACCTTTGTCTTCGGGGCGGCTCGCCTCTCCACGGCTCGCCACCTGCGTGGCCCACTCTGGTCCAGAAATGACGCGACGGGACCCTGCGCAGGCGCGCTGGATCCCTGTGGCGCGTTCTGCGCCTGCGCAGGGTCCCATCGCGTCATCTCTGGTCCCGGAAGTGATGCAACGGGACCGGAGAAGGTGGATCGAGGGGCGCGGAGAACTTCTCCGTGCCGCTCAGAAGATCGAGTCGGGGGGGCCCGCCCCCGCGGGGAATTGAGTCGGGGGCACGGAGAGCCCCCGTCAAGGTTTGGATGCATCACTACTCTTTATGTTTTGATAACTCCTAATGGGTGTACTTAGGTAAGCAAAGGTTTGCTTACTGATGGGACTATTGCTGATGGGACTATTTTTTGAGAACGCTACTAGTGGTATTTGCCCAGTGGGGGGGGACAAACCATTTCTTTTCAGGAGAAATCCTCCTGTGCTTTAGGCGATATGCAATATTCAGGTCTTAATCAATGAAAGCCTGCCATTCATTTGCCTATGCATGCCTCTAGGCTTCACTCTTCCATTCAAACCTTTGGTCATGACCTTTTGCCTTTTGCCCTGCTGAGGAGGTGGGCAGGCTGCTTCTTTCTCTCCTGAACCCTTGCTTACCCAATGCTTCTTATGAGGGCTGTGGACTTCCTTTTGGATCAGAACTATATCTCATCCTAACACCCTATTTTTTGGATGTGTTATTTAGATGTATTTTGCTCTTGGCTCGCAATCGTGAATTGGAGGGATCATAGTTTGCCTCTTTAGCTATCTCAACAAACAATGTCTTGATTAAACCAGGAAGTCATTTAATCTGTGTATGAGAGGAGGAGGGAATACACGAGCCTGTGGCCAGTTCATCTTCCAAATCACTGCTTGGAGGATTATCTGAATGCAATGTACAGTAATACCTTGGATTGTAAGTAACTTGGTTTGAGAGCGTTTTGCAAGACAAGCACATTTTTAAATATTTATTTATTTATTTATTTTTTACTTGATATACAAGCGACGTCTTGCAATACAAGTACTGTAGTACAGCTTAAATTAAAAATCTCTGTACATATTTTTTTTGGGGGGGGATTTCATTTTGATATGAGTGTTTTGGATTACAAGCACGTTTCCGGACCGGAACGAATTATGCTCTTAATCCAAGGCATGACTGTATGTGTATGTGAATACTTGAAATTCAGCTATTGTCATGCTTTAACTGGAGCATTAGGGCAAATTAAGGGGCAAATCCAGTGGCAAGGCAGTAAACAGGCAATGGTCAAACACAGAGGTATCAGTCCAGCAAGAGAGCAGTTCAGGCTAAGAGTAGTCATACTACTGCTGCTATTCCAGCAGGCTGTACAGAGGGAGATGAGAGGGAGCGCAGGGCCATTCCACCAGCCCTGCCAGAAGTATTAATTAATTCCCCCCCTTCTTCCCTCCCCATTCCTTTTTCCTTGTGTGTCAGTGTCTTTTTTAGATTGTAAGCCTGCGGGCAGGGACTGTCTTGTTTAATTGATTATATGTAAGCTGCTCTGGGAGCCTTTTGGCTGAGGAGCAGCATAAAAATATTTCAAATAAATAAATAAATAGACAATGGGCAAAGTCACATTATCATTCAGAGAGAGAGAGAGTGTTCCAAGATGCAGAGTCAAGCAGGACTCCAAACATCAGTAGCATAGCGGTTCAGTCATGGAGCAAGGACAGAGAAACAAAGGTTCAAGGCACCAGAACTCGTAGTAAAACATTGCTTCCAGCAGCTCTCAAGTTCCAGCTTAGAGCTGATATAGCCAGAGCCCCACCCAAAGGCTCAGCTGCAAGTCCTTTGCATTTTGGTAAGAGTCTTACTCATGAGGCGTACCCTTACTCCTGAATAGATATTTTGTTATGAGGAGCCTGGTTGTTTTGGGCTTGAGGCACACCCTTCGTCTCTGAGTAGTAGCCTGTAACTTCTGTCACTTACATTTTCTCGGGCTGGGCAGCCTCCTCCTCTGACACCATGGGTGAGGCACATTCCTCAGGGCCCCTGTCCATGGGTTCCTCTGGATCCACTACTGTTGAAGGGCCTGGAGTAGCTTCCCTACAGATGCTGGAGGGGCCTGGGGTAGCCCTAGCATCAGTGAGTTCCATGTGGTCTTCAAGCCATATCTTGGAGCATGCTTCCTCCACCCATATGTCTGTCTCCCCCTACCAAGAATTAAATCTCCTGAGGAGATTTGTTTTTAAAATGTATTACACTGCTTCAAATTAACAACATAATGACTGGGTTCGCATGACACAACAACCCATTGTGGGTTGCTACCCATGATAGTTTGTTGTGTTGTGCGAACCCAGACCGATTCCCGCAGGGTGGCTTGTTTGAGGGCAACAAGCCACTCTGACAACTCATCCCTTGTTCTTGGATTTGTTGTACCCACAATGGGTTGTCGTGTCATCTGAACCTGGGAAACCAACCTCATTGTGGGTACAGGGAATTGGCTACCTACTCGCATGGCAACAGCAGCAAAAACCAGTTGCCATGCTTGCCAAGTGTGCCCTGGCACCCACGAGTGCCAGCCTCCCCCCAAGTGCCGCTTGGGCACTTGGGGCAGCTGGCACTCCCCTTTGCCACCACTCTTGAACTATTTCGGGCACACATCACGGCTGTTTTGCAGTTCAAATTCTTTTTTTGCTGGAGATTGTGAAAGCTGACTGTCAAGGCTGCTTTCGCAATCCCCATATTGACAGCTATGGACAGTCCATTCAATGTGTCCCAGCGGCACCTCGGAGGGGCTGCCTGTGGTTGCCAAACCTTTAACAAATTTTTTTGACCACCCTAATTTTTGCAAATATTTGTAAACAAATATTATGTTTTAAATTTTTACCCACATTTACGCAACTGGATGTTCGCAGTTGTGCGGGTACAGGAATGGGGAGCCTCGGATGGGGAATGTGCAGGGCAGGTGCCTGCTGGCAAAGTCCAGCAGGTACCCACCATATGCATTGCCCCATAGAGGCTGCAGGTAAGTTTATTTTCTCATTTGGTTCCATCTCACAGGTGTCAAAAGGTGAGCTGTCAAATGTAACCAAAGGCGTGAGTGATCTTGGCTTGTGAAAAGGGGGTGGCAGCTTGTTCATCCCCTTTGTGGCAAGATCCTTGTGGGGTGGTGTTTTTTTTTTTTTTTGGACTCATGTGGTCCTAAGGGTGCCCTTACTTTTGCAGTTGTTCCTGAGATTCTACCCCCTTCTGGAACATGCAAAAGTGCAAGCCACCTCAATTACGGGAGCAACAGTTACTTTTGACAGTTATCAAAGGTAAAGCTCTATTTTTCAAGTTGGATTTAGAAAGGGTTAAAAAAATATTTTGCCAGGAAACCACACAGGTATGAGTTTATATACCTGTATAGTTTCCTGGCAATTTTTTTTTTTTTTAAGTTTGGCAACCACAGGCATCCCCTCCAAGGTACTGCTGGGGCACATTGAATGGTCTGTCCATAACTGTCAAAATGGGGATCGTGAAAGGCAGCTTGACAGCCAGCTTTCACGATCTCCAGGAAATAAAAAAAGTTTAAACTGCAAAAAAACTGTTTGCAATCACTGTGGGGAGACAACTCGGTCCTTCTGCCATGTCACCTGGGATGCCTGAAGGGGGAGGGAGGGGCCAGCAACCCATCGCGAGCCCAATCGTCTTGTTGGGCGCACTGTGGGTTGTTCGCACAACAACCTACCCACTACCACTTATTGCCAGGGTGGGTTGTCATGATGTGCAAACACACCCAATGAGACATAACATATATCCATACATGTTTATATATTAGATAACCTCATATCTACATTTCATGACAGGCACAAACAGACCAGACAGGACAAGAAGATGATGGGGAGAGAAGGGGGGAAAGGGGGGGGGAACTGGGAGTAAAGGACAGGGGAATTATTCAGGTGCCACCACTATTAACAGTCAGCTACTAAGAATAGGACCTTTTCCCTGGAAGCATCTATTCTTCGGAATGCCCTCCCCAGTCAGAACTGACAGGTCTGTTCAGTTTCCCCTTGTGAATATTGAAAATGTTTCTTTTCTACAAAGCCCTTTGGGAGGACTGAAGCTGGTTGTTTTTACTGTGGTGTTACTGCCTTTAAACTGAAAGAGTTTTATTCATTGTTCTGATTAAAGTTTTAATATGGTTTTGTTAGTGTTGGTTTTATACATTGCGTAGTATTTTTAATGTTTTCATTGTAAGCTGTTGTGAAGGCCCTAGGGCCTAAAAAGAGAATTAAAAAATCTAAATCTAAATACATCAGTTGTTACAATTTCAGGAGGGAAAATACAAAAATTTAAAGAAACACTGAAAGTAAAACTTTAGTGCATTGTGTTGATATGATATGTTCTCCTGAACTCTATGATGTAATATGTCTTGCCTTAACACGCTTTTACACTTTCCAGCATTCTTTGCTTTCCAGAACATTAAAAATGTTTTGTAACAAGCAGGAGTGTGACAGTTCAGCAACTTTACTTAGTGGTTTAATTCACAAATGTTTGATCATGTCACTCCCCCCCCCCCCGTCTAAAATACAAAGCCGCTGTATGAGATAATTAGAAATTAGAGTAGCCTACAAGATTTGATTGATCAACTGCAGCTAAAACAAACAAACAAACAAACAAACTGTGTACACAGAACTGAGCAGACTTTTACTGCATGTGCAGCAGCTGCAGTGTGCACCGTGGAGCTGCTATACCCACATGGACTACTCTACTCATTTTGGTGGGGGCCTATGCATGCAAGAGTACTGTGTGCATCAGAGCGTATGTGGGTTTTGGAATGGGGCATGAATGTGATCCATGATGACATTTTACATGGCTAAGCGACTGCAATTCTATCTCAGCTGCATTAGCGAATTATTGCACTATGGATATGAAATTGCATAGAGTCAGATATGTAGTTTAATTTTTTATTATTTTTTTTAGAGCTTAGTGCACATCTATTTTTATGTTTCTTTTTATGTTTTCATTAAAGCCACTGTGATGGCTTTAAAAACTTAAAACTTTTTGCTCTCCCTGCATTAAGAGCTAGATTCTAAAAATGGAAGACAATTAACAAGACACTCTAAGCCCCTCCTCCTATCATACCCCCCTGTACCCTTTCCTTTCCAGGCACCTTCTGTTCATAGTTGTCATTCTCCTCCCTGCTTTGACAGCCTGTTTTCAAAATTTCAGTTCAGTCCTATTTTAATGCTTGTTTGTTTGTTTGGCTAGAATAGTAAGCGAGAAAGAAGACAGCTGGTTGAACAAATAATATAAGTGATAATGTTTTCTATTGAGGATTTATTAGAGACACCTGTATAACAAATAGTGAAGGTAGGTTAAAAATTCAAAGAAAACGCAGAGGTTTGCTCATTTGTCTGACTATTGTGAGGCTGTCCTGCACCTTTATGTTGCTTTGTAACAGGGGGAATGCAGCTGAATAAAGGCCTTGTGCCATTTGTTGATTTTAAATCGTGCTGTTAATCCAGAGGAGCCTGCTGGCCTACACAGCAGGAGAACTGTGTCACAAACAGAAATTTGGGAGGAGGAATGGGGGCGTCACAGCGGATAATAATCATTCAGCCATCGGCCTTTCTCACCCTTAAGCCTAATTGTTACCCTTTGCTGGTAACCAAATGGAAGGACTGGACTGCTAAGATTTTTATTGGCACATACTTAAAAGTAGTATGCACATCAAAATGAAACTGACTCTTCAGTGTCATTAGCATTAAAAAAACCACCACTTTTTTTATATCATTGAAATTGTAATTCACATCTTTGCTATAGAGCTCAGAATAAAAGAAATAGCTAAGCATAAAAACTCCCTGATTTCCCTATATTGGACCTCCATTAAAACTGGAGCAAATATATCTGAGAAGAGAAGACTGTGAAGCCTAAAGGCTTATACACTCCAAACCATAAACAATATAATATTTTGTACTCTTTGTCTTTCATCTGTCTTACACACTTGGGGACCATCATAGCAACAGCATGTTTAACACACCCACAAAGAGATAACTAGCTCATAGCATTGCTGGACTGGACGCAGTTGCTATTGGACCAGATCCTTTTTGCACTCCAGACAGTCCTTTTTAAGGAGCAGCAGCGTAACTGTGAGTGCACGTATGGGAGTGGTGTGCAGAAATTATGTCCATGTACTTTCAGGCTAAAAATGTTGCATGTAAAAATAATTGTTCCCATTCAGTTGTTTATCAAAACTACAAACTAAAAGGCAGGAAAAAACAAATTAAGAGCGCAATTTGTTATGTAATGGGGTGGGCAACAAAAACAGCTCTCCCCTCCATTGAATGTTAAGGTGTGATACCTGTTTGTTACAGTTGGAAATTGGTTCTTCAACTTTCTGTGCTAGTTGCATATGCTAAATAAGTACAGTAATACCTTGGATTGCGAGCATAATTCGTTCCGGAACCATGCTTGCAATCCAAAACACTCGTATATCAAAGGGAGTTTCCCCATAAGAAAGAATGGAAATTCAGATGATTTGTTCCACCTCACGCTGCCGCGCTGGCTCCCTGGCAGGGAGCCCCGTGGAGGTGCGGCACGGCCGCTTGCTGTGCAGATGCCTCGCGCTGCTGCGCCGGCTCCTGGAAAGAGAGCCAGTGTGGCAGCACAAGGTGCCCACAGAGCGAACAGCCGTGCCGCGCCTCCACGGGGCTCCCTACCAGGGAGGCGCAGCCGCTCGCTCTGCGGGCACCTCACGCTGCCGCACCAGCTCCCTTCCCGGGAGCCTGCGCAGTAGCGCGAGGTGGAACAGATCATCTGAGTGCTTTGCAAAGTGCTTTGCTTTGCTGCAGAGCAAGCGGCTGCGCCTCGCCTCCACGGGACTCCCTGCTAGGGAGCCCCGTGGAGGCGCGGCACGCCCACTTGCTCGTCGCCTCCCACTGCTTGCCTAGCTGGCAGGGAGCCCGTGGAGGCCCGGCACGCCCACTTGCTCGTCGCCTCCCACTGCTTGCCTAGCTGGCAGGGAGCCTGTGGAGGCGAGGCCACTCACTCTGTGGGCGCGCTGCGCCTCCACGGGGCTCCCTGACAGGGAGCCGGCACTTTAAGTGTGAGGCGCCGGCAGAGCATGTGGCTCATGTTGCGAGACTTGCTCATCTTTCAAATTAAAATTTTGCTCATCTTACAAGAAGCTCGCATACTGGGTTACTAGTAATCCGAGGTATTACTGTTTTACACATTCTGTCCTATATCTTGGCTGTATATGTAAGAATAAGTAGTAAGGGTTGACTAGGATTGCAGGTGAGACTTGCCGTTAACATATACATATAAACATAAAAAGTAAAACTAGTTGCTGCATATATTTCATTGCCCATTATTCATATTTATTCTTTCTCATGCTGAAGTGTAAAAGGAAATTCTTTTAACTTGTACCTGATCTATTGGGACAGCTTTTGTGGAGGACGTACATTCTTTCAGTTTGATGTCCTGTGCTTGAAAACTAGGCCTCGTTGACTCGTTGTGGTAATTCTGCTATATGCACAAATAAATCCAGTTGCTTGAAATGGCACTTATGCATGAGTAATAGGGTGGCAGGGTTGTCGAGAGCTTATTAAAGCAGCTTCCAAAGCAATTCTCTTTTAAAATTTACTGAAATAAGCACTTTAGCTCAATCCAAACCACCATGGAAGAGCATCCATGCACTGAGGCTCCAGGTAGAACTCAAGAGAGCCCTGTTTTATCCTGAAACCCCCAAGCTGCCCATACATGTATTCTGGAGCACGATCACTTGATCAACTGGAGGGGAAGGATGGGATAGATATATGGAAGGCAGCCCCTGACCTCTCATATACGCTAAGGGCCCCTTGATCTGCTTGTGTCTGCCATGGGAAAATAGGGCTCTGTTGAGCCTTACTGGGATCATCTTCATGAGGATGCTGCACATATGGTGGATTGGATCATTCCTGACATGTACAGTATTCGTGAATTATTATTAATTATGATGATGTTTCTCTGTTTCAGTATCTTTCAACAGATATTGAAAGATAAGACAGTGCCTTCCCACAGGCTCACAAATTACAAGACATTATATAAAAAGAAATAGAAATGGGGAGGAAAGTGGAAGGCAAGCACTGGAGCAGCAGCTCCTTCTCTGGCCAATAGATGGGGCCAGGTTGGACATCCCCTTGCCATGAAGTTCTTCTTGGGAAGAGTGGACTGCAGCCTCTCAGTGGCCCTTAAACTCTTGGTTGGTGGCAGAGTCAGAGCGGGCCTCCCTTCAACTCTCCAGTCCCAGGGCAATATAACTGTAGTATGTTGTAGATTAAATTGAAGGGGCTCCTGACTAGTTGTCTGTTTAACAAATGGCATGCTACTAAACACTCCTCACATTCTTCATTGTTTCTTCATTCGACAACAAAAACATTTAGGACATGATCCAATCCCAATGCTGAAAGGAGGATTTCCCTAGAGCTCCAAGGGAGCCAGGAAATAGTGCCAGCAGTGGGACTGGATTAATCCCTCAATGAATTTTCATTGTTTACTCTCTGCTTATGAACTTTATCATAACTGATGTTTCATATTACTAACATTAATATTTGTTTTATCCAGGAAATGTCTCAGGAAGGCTATGGAACCAGGTCTCAACCCCCTATCACCCAAGGCAAGCCTAACCATGAAGATTTGAACCTGATCCAACAAGAGAGACCATCAAGCTTACCAGTAAGAAATTAGTTGTCATCTGATAGAAAAGTTTTATGTTTTGTGTTGAAAACAAGGATTCTGAACTAGAAACAAGACTTTGAAATTCTCGGTATCTGGGGAGTTTTAATATCAAATTTCTATTTGGATTTAAAATATAATAAGAAATATGACACTAAGGATCTAATTTATTGATTGGAAGAATCCCTGTCTTCTCAAAGATGACAATATTTTTCACCACACATATTATCATATTATGTATTAGATATTTATAAATGCACATGCTTAACTAGTTATGTCAGTATAATATTTCTCTTTCCATATGTTTATGGGTATTGTGGTAAACATTAATATTCCAATGAGTGTCTGCAAGAGGTTGGAGTATTCTTAACTGTTTCTCCTTTAAAATTGTACAGGAAATACATTTTTAATGCTTTCTGCAGTACCGGTTAAAATTTCAAACCATCATTTGTGTAAGTGATCTTTCAGCATTTCAGATAAAAGATTTTAGATTTATAAATCCCCAATGTATTTCATTATGGTGGATATGCTTGACTATGTTTTCGATGGGACTGTTGCAAGTATTATAGGATAGCCTGATCATTTAATATGGTAACATGTCAACTTATCACATTCAAGCAGTACTGATTACATTGGGGGAGGGGATAAGGGAAAACTTTTGCATTATATTCTTGTCACATTATAATTACCTTATTAGCTTAGTTGACTGAATCTGCTCTTGATTGACAGTATGGAAAACATTTTTGAATGATAATTGGATAATTATTCTTATTTTATGAATTAGTGAGAAAAGATGATGAAACGTTGAAAATGTAATGTGCTAATAATAGTAAATCTAAGTTGTAATCAAAAAGAGAACTTTGTTTTTGGCTGCAGTCCTAAGAACACTTAGTAGAATGTCTTTTGAATGCAGTGGGATTTACTTCCATGTAAACATGTTTAGGAGTGGTTATAAGAACAACCAACTCCAGTGATTATATGTATTGTAGCTATTGTTGTTTTAGGAATAGCATTTTTTAAATGTTGTGGTGGATTTTGCTGGATCATTTCATTTTGCAGTAAGAGTATCAGTTGTATATAATATTTGTCTTCATTAATGGTCCTCAACACAGAAAAAATACTTATGAATCAGGAAAAATAGTATGTACCTATATAAGGCTTTCATTCAATAAATTCCATTTTTATGTGTACACTTAAATTTAAAGGGGCAAATTAGTTAAAGCTTAATATAGTGTCAATAAGGTTTATAGCTATGTGACGATTTTAGATTTTGCTGCCTTCAAAGTTATTGTAAAGAGCAATCCTGTGGTCCCATGCCAACATCCTAGGGGCCATGGGATTATGCAAGAAACCCCCTCTGATGCTCTGACCTCAGAAGGGTTTACCCAATGTCATAGCCTTCATTTTGGCTCTGCCCAGCCACTGAGGAGGATTCTGCAATGCCTCCCTTTACAAGTTTGGAAAATTTGCACATTGGGGGCATCCTGGTGGCAGGGGAAGAAGTGGCTGAGCGTCCAAGGGAAGTTCCTAGCTCCTGACCACGCCCCTGCCCCAGGGAAACATTTAGACACACTTATTTAAGCCACAGTGGGCTGTGGTGCATGCGGGGGGGGGCACTTTGAATATTCAGTGCCCATGGTCTGCTGTGCGGTTATGCAAGGGTTGTGCAAGCTCCCAAATTCACACAACACGGCAAGCCATGGCCAGGCGTTGAATATGCAATTCTTGCCTGGCATGCGCTGGAACACACTGCAACCCACCGTGGCTGTTTTGATCGTGTGAACCGGGTCAGTGTCTCAAGTTATTTCGGTATTGGGAATAGATATGTAACTATAAATTTAAAGCAAAGATAGCCAGTGTGGCGTAGTGGTTAGTGTTGGACTGGGACTCGGGAGATCCGGGTTCTAGTCCCCGCTCGGCCATGAAACTCACTGGGTGACTTTGGGCCAGTCACTGACTCTCAGCCTAACCTACCTCAAGGGTTGTTGTGAGGATAAAATGGAGAGGAGAAGGAGGATTATGTAAGCCGCCTTGGGTTCCTTGCAGGAAAAAAGGCAGGGTATAAATGTAATAGATAAATAACATTTAAAAAATGCTGGTTCATGAGAAAAAAGATCAAAATCCACAGTTGGACACAGTTTATTAAGACCACTCAAAATTCCACAACATTGTGCAAGCTTTTGAGTTCTACAGAACTCTTCATTAGGCTAGGTGGTACAAAAAAACAGGGGATTGGGGAAGAAACCCTCATCCCCTGCTTTTTGTACCACCCGGCTTGATGTGTATGGCCCTGTTACTTCTTTGTAATCAAATTATTCATCAGCAACATCATTAGTGAAAAGCTGTTTTTTCTGTTTGTAGCATTATATATATTATCCTTGTGTTTCATGTTTATTGCCTAGTATTATAGTTTCTTGAATAGTGTCTTAGTAATTTGTTACTTTCAGGGCTGAGCTAATGCAAGAGGGATCATTTTATGGTGGTGGGGAGAATCATGTTTTGCAAAAGAGGCCTCCTCCCCCATTTTGGCAATTGTTTGAAACGGGGTTGCAAAATAGGGCAAAAACATTCACCCATTAAGAGTAAGGGGCAGGAAGTTTCTCCTCACTCTAATTTGGCCTCATGACATCATCACATAGCCAAATCTAATGGTACATGGCATCATTAGGAAGCCTGTTCAGAATGAGGGCAATGTTTTTCAATACAAAAGTGATAAATAAATACATTTTCTGCCCTTACTTTGATTTGGCTTCATGAGCGCATCACATAACTAAATTTGATAGGTGCCCTGATGTTATCTTGCTGGCTATATGATCCCTGATTGGCCAGATCATGTAGTCAGGAGGATGGACTGTTTTTTGTTTTTGATGTCACGGAAGCAGCTGCCAAGAGGGACAATAAACAGGAACACATTGTTTGAAAAGGATTTATTTTTAGAGGTGTTTTGGAGAACAGTTGAAGGCCACTGAATATCTCTTTTTCTGCCAAAATTCAGCACAGCCCTAGATATTTTGCAATCGTAGGATTTCTATAACTTAGTAGTATTGAAGTTATGAATTAATAACATTAAATGTGTACCTTCAGTTCTCTTGCCCCCTTCCTCTCTCATGTCTATCGTAAGCCCTGCTGATCTTAGTGGCTCTCTCAAAGTATGATTAAAAGCCTATACATGTTTAGACAGAAAAAAGTCCTACAATTCCCAGCATTCTGGCTGGGGAATGCTGGGAGATATAGGACTTTTTTCTGTCTAAACATGCATCCCTAAATTTGGTTCCAACCCATACATATCTGTGATCTTTCAGTTTCTATGCAGGGACTTTTCATTTTGAAATGTATAAGAATATGGTAGAAAAAGATTTAAATATGGGATTATGGCCTTTGTCAAAATGAAGAGTACTTTGATTTTATCCTTGTTTGAAAAGCTTTCAGAAACTTCACAAAATGCAATTGTGATAGTTTTGTCTAGAACCAGTACTTTGAAGCATGTTACTCTGTTATTCTAGCTTCATTGGCTACTGGTCAATTTCTGGGTACAATTCAAAGTACTGGTCGTTATCATTTAAAGCCCTAAACAGTTTGGGATCAGAATACTTAAAAGGATCATCTCCTCCCATGTGATCCTGCCTGTCTACTAAGATCAATGACTGCAGTGAGGGGTGGTGATTTTGACTTCTGTGCATCTCAGCACTATCTGAGGTGTGATTGGTAAGGATATGTGAAAGGACATTCTCTGTAGCAGTGCCAAGATTGTAGAACTCTGTCCTCCTGGTACCTTGCTCCTCCTTCCCTGATGTCATTTCATCATCTTTTACAGATGTTTCCATTCTGGCAAACTTTCAGCCTGTTTGGAGTTTGAACATTGCCTGATTTAAGAATTTTTATCTGTCATCTTGCCTCTTTTTTATTGCTTTCGTTTGTTTTTTCTTTACTTTAAGCTACGAATCCTTCTATAAATAATTGGGCTGTAAGTCCTATTTAAATCAGTGGAAAAAGTTAATCATTATTAAATTTTATATTTCTTTCAGTGGGACTTTCCATCAGCCTGCTTCCATTTACCTGGGAGAAAGTCCCACTGAAATTAGCTGGACATTTCCAGGTAAATGTGGATAAAAGTGCTTTTATTCATGAGTAATTTTAGCTATGTTGGAATTATTTGTGGCTAGAATCATAATGTATATTACAAGTTTCAGAATATTCTTTGAAGGGATTGGAGTATATTTGTCATTATCCCCCTCCTAGAACCCCGTCATAATGGAAGATGTCTCTTAGCATAATATTAGAACAAAGTCTATATCCAAGAGCAGACTGACACAAAAATTGACTGTGGAATTTGGAACAAGCCATTTAACTTAATGTTTCCAGCAACTAGGTTTGAGACTGGCAACAATAAGTAGACCAGCAATGAAAACTTAAACCATACTGGAAAACACTTGTAATGACTGTGAAGTGGTTAAAATAAAATTTAAAAAATAAAGTTGAAGGTTTAAATCCAACATAGCATTGCAGAAGAAATTGCTGTGCTTGCAGAGCTCAGCTGTTGTTTCCCATTGGGCTAGCAGTAGCACAGGTGCTAGCAGGCCACCTTGTAAACCTAAGATCTGTAAGTGCACATCCAAATGCATGGATTCTCCCCTTGCTCATAGTTCAGAACTTGGTTTTCACTAGTGCAACATCATTTGAGCTAGTGGAATAGCACCACTGGATACAACCCCATCTTCCAACTTAGTCTAGCTTAGTCTAGCTCCTAGATCAATAGCAAATATCTATGGAATTATATATATTGGTCAAAGAAACACAAAAGAATCTCCAGTATTTCCTGCAAATCAAAGTAAACATCTCCTATCTTTTCTGATTCATAGAATCCCCTTTTTATCCATTTGAGCAGCCCAACTATTCCTACCTATTTATCTGTGTAGAAAAACATAGGCTTGGATGCATGAATGGAAAGGCACAAGAAGAGGGTTTGGAATTTGTCTCTCCTTCCTCGATCTGCCTGCACACCCCCATGCCATATCCAAAACTATTCTTTAGGATCCCCTGATCCTCATGTTCAGCTTCTCAGGGCTCACTGGATGCTACAATGGGAGGTGGTGGCGGCAGGAAAGGCCCTTTCCGCAGTCAGAACACTACAGACGTTTCTTAGGATTCAAGCTGTAATGTGTAATCTGACAGATCATGGAAATACAGTAATACCTTGGATTGCAAGTAACTTGGTTTGAGAGTGTTTTGCAAGACAAGCAAATTTTTATTTATTTATTTATATTTATTTATTTATTTATTTATTTCATTTTTATACCACCCAATAGCCGAAGCTCTCTTATTTTTAAATATATATATTTATTTTTTTACTTGATATACAAGCGACGTCTTGCAATACAAGTACTGTAGTACGGCTTAAATTAAAAATCTCTACAAATTTTTTTGGGGGATTTCATTTTGATATAAGAGTGTTTTGGATTACAAGCACGTTTCCGGAACGAATTATGCTCTCAATCCAAGGCATGACTGTACTCAAGAGTTCCCCGATCATGGCAGTAATTTCAGGGGGGAAATGCTATTGTGATCATGGGAATTACTGCTAATTACCGATTTATTTATTTATTTATTTATTATATTTATGAATCGCCCATCTGGCCAGACATCCAGCCACTCTGAGCGATGTACAATTCAATAAAATAACCAGTTCATACATCATGTTTCTCCATGCAATTACATATCCAGCAATGGGATGGACTCTTTGACTGCTCTAATTGTAGGTAGGGGAGAAGGGTACACACAGCATCAGCCAGAGGTCTTTTGCAAATTTTATCACAGCTGGATACCTGACTGAGCAAATAAACATTCTAATCTGGGGTGGGCAACTTCTGGACCTCCAGAGGTTTTGGCCTAAAACTCCTATCAGCCTTAACCAGCATAGCCAGTAGTGAGTGATGGGAGTTGTGGCTCTCTAGATGTTTTGGCATACATGTTGCCCACCCCTGCTCCAAATAGTAAAGTAGCTTGCTTGGTCTGCCAAATGATTTGCTGCAATAAAAACTTTCAAAGCACGTTTGGGAATGTGCATACTATTTGGCAACTTCTGCATATGACTATCTAGGATTGTGGCCTTTGCATTGAAAAAATATATATAGTGTGAACTAGTCATTAGTACCAGCTACTCCTTGGTTTTTCCAACATTACTCTTTGATCTTCAGGGGACAGTTTAATTTCTTTCTCCAGAGTACCAAGCTCTCTCAATTACATAAAAGCTTCATAATGATGAACTAAATAAAAAGTATTTAGGAACATTAGAATATGCAATATTTTAATTGGATGCTTAAAGACTTGACACATATTCAAATCTGTCTAGGTTAAACTGTCCAGATAACTGAAGAGCAAAAGGAAGGATAATTTAGTACAATGTTTGACAGGCCATTAGAATTAGCTAATAAAAGTATACGGTAGTTTGTTTGTAGCCATTTGTTTCCAACCCACATTACAAATTCATCTGCTTTGAATTTAACAGGAACATTTGTGCCAGGCTTTATATATATAATGTGTGAAGGAAATGGAACAGCTAGTGAACTGTCTAGCTGTGCTTGCTTACAACATAAACTTTTGGAATACCTCTCCAAAGGGTGAGAGCAATCAACTTTCTGAAGTGCACTAATGGTTTACACCTTTTGAAATCTTTCAGAAATGTTTCTTTGAATTAAATCAATGGAGGACTGAATAAAATGTATTAGGTGTCTCTTTGCTTTTTAAAGTTTATTTATCCATTGGTTACTTTAGAATTATTAAGCTAATAAGTTTTTTGGTTTTTTTAAATAAGAACATAAGGAGAGCCATGGTGGATCAGACCAAGGGTCTATCTAGTCCAGCATTCTGTTAACATAGTGGCTAACCAGCTGCCTGTGGGAAACCCAGAAGTAGGACATGAGTGCAACAGCACCCTCCTGCCCATCAGAGCCAAGAAATAAAGTATATTAAGTAGCCATTTAAAGTACAAGATTATCACTTTTTCAAAACTATAATTATTTTGACATCATTTGAAAATGGAGTATCCAGTGCAGAATTACTAACTATCCCCAAGATCAATATTGTAAAACAGATGTTGAAAAACAACACTGAAAGGAACATGTTCAAGTATCCCAGGATGATATTAAAAAGCATAGATTTAAACTTACTGAGGTTCTGGGACTACCGCACAAAAGAGTCTGATTTTCAGATTTTACTTACTATACTAAAATAAATGTACATACTTTGTATTCAGATATTTTAAAATAAATGTCATCAGAACTTTCCCATAGTGAGACATGATTAAGGGTGCTTTCACATGAAACATTTGGCAATGTAACCTGATTTGTACAAATCAGTACACACAAAATGGGTTGTTACAGGAAGCAATTGCCACATGAAGGCAATTTTGAATAGTCTCCTTCAGGTGGTCATAGCACATGAAACGGTCCTTAATATCTGCTGTTTCATTAACATTTGGACACTTGGCAAGTTCTTAGTTCTCATACATCAATTGGTTGCTTATATCCTAGGCTACAAGAGTTAGATTAACCTGGCAAAGTTAGAGAGATTGTGTGATCATCATTGATTACTGCTGTTGTGAATGGACACTCTGGTAATCTGACTTGGATACATTTGTGCTGTGCATAGAAAGGTCACAGACTGTATCCCTTTTATTTCATGGTCTTTTGGCCACACTGTTTACTATATGTATGCCAACTGAGGAAAACACTTAATGCATTTGATGAAGTGGGGCTCTAGTCACAAAAGCTTATGCCACAATAAACTAGTTAGTCTTTAAGGTTCCATAAGATTATGTGTGTGTGGGGGGGGAGTTGGTGTTTTGCTGGTGTTTTGTTTTTTGCTGCAGTAGACTGACACAGTGGTGGCTAGTGGATCAGAGGGTAGGGCAGCTAATGGTAGACAAAGCCAGGCAGAAACAGCCCCCACTCCCAGACACACACACCATTATCCATTATATGTCTCAGGTCTCCAGTTAAAAAAATGTTTCAAATAATAATAATTTAAAAGATAGCATAAGGCTCCAAAGGACACCCCCCCAACTCTTATATATATATACACACACACAGTTTAAACTCACAGGGGAAGCAAGCTCCTGGACTAACATAGCTGCCCCGGTGTATGTTGTCATCATGAAAAGCACCACATTTAGCCATATGACATGGAAATCCACCAGTCTCATGAAGCAATTTTCCTAGATACACACAGTTATATTTGCGACATTCTAATCTACAGTGTCATCTGATGTTTTGTGTGTATCATTCCCGGTCTTTCTGCTTTAGTGAAGCTTTTCTGCTTGTTTATTGAGAAAACAAACTACTAGTTACATTTCTATTAATGCAAATATTGAAGAAGGGATCCAAGTCTGTTCCTGAACATTTCATTAGTAACACTCCATAAAAAATAAACATTACCCTTTCAGTGCCTGACATGGTCTTATTTGTCAATTCCTTGTCCAGTTATGAACTTCTATGATGGCCTTCTCTGCCTTCAGTTTCCCAGGCAGTTTCTCAGGCACAATTTCATTGTGATGAAATTTCAGTATGCTACAACTACAGCATCTGTTTCTCTAAAAATAGTTAAGTTATAAAATACATTGTTATAACTCATAGCATGGTGTAGTTTCAAAATATAAATAAATAATTCATAAACTAAAGTAGGATTAAAGACTTAAAAGCCACAATGATCTGGAGAGATATCCACAAGCTTTATCCTACTGGAAATTAGCTAGCAAGTAACAGGTGTGAATAACAGGCACTGGTAGAATTCCATAGTTCAGTTGTTGTTTTTTCTTTTTCTGTGGCTAGATTTGGTGGTTTCTGTGTTCATTTCCCTCAGTCATCCTGCTCTCTTTGTACTCAGATTGAATATTATCAACTGCTAAATGCTATGCATTTAAAAAGTGTTCATTTGTGCGTGTGTGTGGAATGAAATTACATTTATCTGTAATTTCTGTCCTCACTTTACTTCATCATGTCGATACTGAGTTCTTTTCCTTATTCTCTCAGCATTTATATCCATTGTAACCTGAGATAAAATTGTATTTTTATATTATGTATTTATATGCCAAAATGTCATATACCTGATAAGACCATTACTGAAAAATATATCAGAACATCTCCCTGAAGACTAAGCAAATATATTTTCAAACAAATTCAGCAGCTGTGTTGGCTTTGACCTCTTCAGCACTAGGACAAAGTATAGGATGGTAGATGAAAGCCAGTTGTATACAACAGAAGAGAGCTGCACTCAGCCATGGAACCAGTACTAAAACAACTGCACATTTCAGCAGCAAGAGAATGGGGCTCTATCATACTTTCTTTTTCAATTCCATTTCTCATCTAGCTGGGGATAGCTCATGGGGATGTAGGCCATAAAGGAACTTCCCCACTGCTGTTGTGATGTCTGTGAATATTAATAATTTGGATGTCCCACAAGTGTATTAGTTTGTGTGCTGCTACTGTAACTGAGAATTATGGGATAATTGACCCTGTATCTGCCTATGCTGCATAGATTTCTATCCTAAATACAAACAGGGATAAAGATTATGTAAACAAAGCTACTATAGTATGAGGATAGGAAAGTCTCCACTAGGCAAAAGCTAGTGATCTTGAATCCATTTATTTTGTAAGCCAAATTAATACTTTGCAGGTGAATGAACAAACAAACAAAACAAAAAACTAATAAAAATTCAAGTACCGTTTAGGGATGTTATTGCTGATTTGCAGAAAGGTCAGCAAGCTAGTTCTTGATAATGGAAGTTAAATATAGCCTGCAACTGATACAGGAACTGTGCATGGGTACCAATCATAGCCCCTGGTTATTTACTTCTGTTCATTTCTTGAGCTGAAAATAACTATTTGGGAATATGGTAAATTAAAAAAGAGGAAACTTTTTATTGTGTAATTTTTGTGACAGAAATTTTCACATTGTTTTTACCCAGTGTGGAATGAATGGTGTTTTCCCCCCCTTTCATTTTGCTTTCTCCAGCAATGTTGTAAAATAACTGAATGATCTGGTTTTCCTTTGTTTGGGTCAAGAAATTTTAGCTGAAAATTGTTACTCTGTGAAAGAAGATTATTGACTCAACAAGCCTTCAATTTTCAGTGAATAACACTCCCACCCTCTAGCTTCAGGAACATATTGTGCATCCATTCTATTTTAAAGTACAGACTGTAATTTAAGACTGAGGCACTTTGATGCCCCACTGAACTTTGTTTAAGCCCAGAATAAAAGAGGAGGAAAAGCTTTAAGCTCCAAAGAAAGTGACTAAGCTTTCCCAAGCAATTTTCTCAGCTACTATACTGCAGATTGAGAAGAAAGTTGAAAACTTCTAACTTTTAATTCTTCTTTGAATATAGCTGAATTTTAACTTGAATTTTGCTCTATTATTTGATTTTTAAAAAAGCTTGTGTGTGAGCATGGTGGTGCTATTTAGAATTATGGTACACTATTAAGAGTATCTATTGCAGGGTGAATTGGTTTAAATCAAGGTGATTTAAATAATTTTAGATTCCTAGATACAATAAATGACTATGCCTTTGGTCATGGAACTGACTAAAGAAAAGTTGATCATGTTGATCAAATATTTTTGGGACATTTAGAGGTTATTTCAAACCATAATAATAAAAGCTCTGGTAGAGTGTATACCACAGATTAGGAAAGGTATGAGTAAGTCTAAGAGAATGCCAGCATAGTTTATGAGCGCAATCAAGGAAGCTTCCTTTACAAGTGGAAGTCTTGCAGTAATGAGCACAAACTCTGGCTACCTATAATCAAATGCAGGTTGATGATAGGGGGGGACGACTTATTTTGTAGAGCCTACTGCTAAAGACAAAATAATTGAAAGATCCATAAACACATCAGACATTCTAGACCCGTTGACAGATTAAAAGATAACAATTCACTGTATCTAGATGGCATATATTTAAGATTTCTTCAAGAATTCTAAGGTGAAACTATTGATCTTCTAAAAACATGTCACTTGTTTTTGTAGCTTATCCATAAAATCAACCTACTTTCTAATCCTACAAGAAGTAGCCAAGATAATTGTCATTTTTAAAAAAGGGAATCCAGAGGAGACCCAGGAAATTGCATGCTAGACAATCTAAAGTCTGTCCTGGCCAAATAGCTGTACAGCATTATTACAGATAAAACCATTAACCATGGAGAAGAACAAGTCTTGCTGAGGAATAATCAGCATGGCTTCTGTAAAGGGAGTCCTGCCTCACTAACCTCTTGCAATCTGTCCCCCACCCCCAGTTTTGGTAGTTATTGGGCAGAATGATGTTTCTCCATCACTCTCCAAAGTAAATGCCCTTGCTGTTTGATTGACAGACTAAGTATTTGTAATTTGCACATAATAAAATATATGAGCTTCTGTGAGCCATTTATAATGCTTGATGAAAGCTCCCCCAACCCCCTGGCCCAGAGTTTATTCTTTTACAAGGAAAAGCAGGCTTTAACTCATTGTGTTTGATAGAAGGTCATGGATTCAATTTTAAGAGAGTATGAATACTGACTTTCATATGTTTGTATTTCATTCAGATATCATGTAGGTTATTTTAAAGGACCATTAAATATATCTGATATTTTAAAACTACACGATCTTATTTTAAAAATTTTAATCCATTTTTATTTATTTTTTAAATTCTATCCACTCTGACCTATTGATATGGTATTTACTGCTGATTTTGGTAGATATTTTCCAACTGTATTATTGGTGTACTAGGATGAGTATTGAATAAGCTGTTGGCCCAACTCAGATTGGGTGACATCTGGTTAGACTAGACTGCATCATTTCTCTCATTCTGAAGTCTAAGAGACCAAGATTTAAATATTTAGAGATCATGACAAATTTGCCATTTTCCCTTTTGTATGTATAGCTATGTAAGGCAAAGGCAGCAAAAAGAGACCGTGGGCGGGAACCAAGGTGCCTAAATAAGCCCTTTCCTGTGTCCCCGCCCTAGTTGAGCCATTGGCTCAGTACCTGTGACCAACCTGACCTGTTACCTAACTCCTCTCTCCTCCCCCACTCGCAAATCTTCTCCCCGGCCCCAGATGAGGGGCCAGTGGAAGTCTGATCTATACAAAGAAAAAGGATAGGAATTTGGATCCAGAGCTCCTTCTCTTCACAGATGCAGCAGAAGCTTCTACTGGAGGAAGGGTGGAGGGGTGGGAGGAGACAGTTTTCTCTTCTCCCTGCAGGCTTCTGTGCCACTCCTATGCTGCCCCCTGATGTTCCAGAGCAGCTTATTCAGGGGGCTGCAAGGGGAAGGAAGAATTGGCAAAAATAGCCTCCCCGCACTCAACAGGAATGTCCTTTGAACAGAGGTCCACTCATAGGTATTCTGAATCGGAGCCATAATTAATATTATTTTTATTTAAAATTATTTCTAGGCTGTCTTTAATAGTAGAATTGTCTCAGATCTTTACATCATGAGTTTTTGAACACTGGTAGCACAGACTGTTGCCCAGTCTAAAAAGATTGAACTCCGTTTTGCTACAATCAGATGATTTGAAAAGAAGAATTTAATTTGCTCAATGGTAGAGTCCATGCTTCGCACACAGGTTCGATCACTATCATCTCCAGGTAAAGCTGGAACAACTCCTGCCTGAAATCCTGGAGAGCCACTGCCACTCAGTGTCAACAGTACTTGGCTAGATGCATCAAGGGTCTGACTCAGTATAAGGCCACTTCCTATGTTCCTAACTGCAGTTCTTTCCTGCTAACTTCCTGTTCTTGTTCTTACTGCTGTTATTTCAGAAATAGATGAGCTGGCAAAAATCTCTTTAAGACCCAAATACAACAAAAATTATCCCTGCAGTGCAATATATTTCTTCATTTGGCCTCTAATTTCTATGGAAATGTGATTGCAAAATCTATAGTAGGGACAAGCTTATAGCCAGACCTTTTCATTTTCAGCCACTAACTGAACACTAAATATGTAAGCAGAAAAAAACAAACAGATTTAGGATGGAAAAAATGCCCCTCCCAGAGCTCTTGACTTAAACAAAATTCAAATTGGGCATTAAAACTTTATCTTTAAACTCTTTTCTTACATATGGTCACACATTAAAAAGAGAATACTTCCATCACCTTTTGTGTTTGGATATATTTATTGTGTGCTTTCCTCTTCTCTCTATGAGCAAAGTTAGGCTTATGGTTACAATTACAGGCCTTTCCAGGTTAAAATGTAAGCAGTTTGTACCTTTCAGATTTAAACTCTCTTGCCTTTTTTTTTTTTTTTTTTTTTTAAGAAATTTTAAATGTGCTAGGCACTGTTCTCTTCAGTGACTAAAAGCTGCCCTTGGGCTCATGCTCTGTTCACACTGATCCTAAAAATAACTCAGTTAGTACAGGGTGTATTTGCATTTTAAGTCTGTAGCATAGTCATTTTCGACTCGCAGTGCTTCCAGTTGGAGAGAGAGAATTATAACTGTATGTTCACGCTTAGTATTTCCTGTCTTACCCCAGAACTTCAGTCTTGCATTTAGAAACTGGGTCATTTCTTACAACAGACAACAGCTCCTATCAGGCAAGAAACTTGCCAGACCCACAGCTTTAGCCACCATGTGACATCCCGGTAATTTTTCTTAATACTGTAGTAATCAAATAATTCAGCCAATCAGTTTAGATTTTTAAAAACATTATCCACACTTGGTATTTAGCTATTTGTTTTCCTTCCTTCCCAAACTGTCAAGAGTTGGGAAGGGGAGACAATATATAAAATATGAAAATAATAATAAAAAATCATTAGTACTAAAAACTCATTCCCCTACTGCTAAAATTCTGACTAACAAAATCCAGCCTAACAACACTGTGTAGAACTTCGGAAAGATGCTCAGGCTTGTGCTTAGTTGGTGAGACCATATGGGAAAGCCAGTGCCCTCAGTGTAGCTCTCTGTGTCCAGTTGGCCCTGGCACCAGGATGGTAAATTCCAACCAAAGGAAAATATCACAATAGGTGTTAGTATTTGGGATTGTACCTTGCATCTAGCCAGTAAAAAAATCTGCACCTGTAGATTTTGTATAGTGCAACATCACTTTACAGGGATAATAAATTAAAGAGGGTGCACTTGGCTAATCTTAGACATAATGAGGACTGATTCTCATGCCCAGTCTGTCTTGTGGTGGTTCCATGAAAAGATTCCAGATATTGGCTCTCTGCCAGAGGTCAGCTAGCTGTGAGCAGTCATTGTCATAAGCAGGATTTTACACACACACACGTGCTGCGCACACGCGTGTGTGTGTGTGTGTGTGTGTGTGTAAAGAATTTTTAAAACATTCACATTAAACAGTTCAAAAAATGAATACCCACAACCAATAAGCTCAAATGTAGAAACGCTGCTATTGCCATGGGGTAGCATGAGCCTTCTGCGGTGGCGACTTCCGCCACTACTGCCAATGCAAGGGGAACATGAACAGGAGACATGGGGGGAGTGTGTGCTGCCATGGCAGCACAAGCAGTCTCCAGGGCCACCTCCCTGCCAACGAACCCCTCAGAGCAAGGCATTTGGGCTGGGCGGGCTTTGTAGAGAGCCACACTAGCCACTGGGGAGCCAGCTGGTGGGGATCCCCAGAGAGCCTACAGCAAGGTACCACTCTGGGGAGCTGCACTGGGCGCTCTCTTGCTGCTGCCTGTGCAGCTCTCAGGAGGGGCCACCTGCCTATGCCATACTTGTAATGAGGATATGGCAGGCGGTGGCAGTTGTTGCTCCAGAGAGCTGCAGTGGCTACTTCCCTGCAGTGGCAGTATTGGGGCTCACAGCTCTCTTGGCAGCAGGGTGAGTGAAATCTACTGCCTTTCCAGATCTGCCGCCTGAGGCAGGGGAGTCACCCCACCTCATGGGAGGGCCAGCCCTGGATCTACATAAAGGTGTGCTCGTTACTCATGAGTCACAACATATCCTAATTTCCCCCTAAGACTGTCTGTTCTCCACCCAAAACCTTGGCTACAGTCCTGATCCCACCTTTGGGCTTGGCCTGCGTTTTATTTGAAAACCATTTCAAGGGTTCAACCATTTTGGGGGTTGTTGTCATGGTTTAGCCATTGTTTGCTTGATGGAGAGTTGTAAGAAAGGGTCTCCAGACTTGCTATGGAAGGAGGGTACACAGCATTTTGGTGGATGGCCTCAGCCTGCATGTCAGTGGGAAGCCTGTGTATGGTATAATTTCACTGCACAGTAATACCTTGGATTGCAAGTAACTTGGTTTGAGAGCGTTTTGCAAGACAAGCAAATTTTTAAATATTTATTTAATTTTTTTTAACTTGATATACAAGCGATGTCTTGCAAGACAAGTACTGTAGTACGGCTTAAATTAAAAATCTCTGTACAAATTTTTTTTGGGGGATTTCGTTTTGATATAAGAGTGTTTTAGATTACAAGCACGTTTCCGGAACGAATTATACTCTCAATCCAAGGGATGACTGTATTCCTGTACACTGATCAGTGAAAATCAGCAATGATCTCTTCTAGAGGTGCAATGAGGAATTAGTAGGGATGATCACATAGGCAAACATTGCTGCTCAACGTCTAGAAGTAGAACCTGGGTGGACAGCACAGCCAGCACTGAGTGGTCCAACCACCCCAATTCTGCTTGCACCCCCCAACAACCCCATCCTGGTCCCCAAGTGGAAAAAGCTGGACTTTGGGGCCAGGACAGGGTAGTTGGCAGAGGTGGCTCCAGCAGCAGTGTCTCCTTCTTGTGCTTCTTTGAAATGGATGAGACGCTGCTAGCATATTGATGCTACTAGTGTTTTCTTCCACCTGGGATCATAGGGGTTGAACTACAATTCACATCAGTCCTGGCAGAAGATTTTCTGATTTGTCTGGTATGAAATTGTACTTTTAGCCCCCATGTAGGAAGAAAGTCAGACTATAAAGCACATCGTCTTCAATGTCTCTATACTAATGCCCACAGTATGGGCAACAAACAGAAGAAACTTGAACTCTTAATACATGAGGGCAAATTTATTTATTTATTTATTTATTTATTTATTTAATACATTTTTATACTGCCCAATAGCCGAAGCTCTCTGGGCGGTTTACAACAGTAAAATCATAAAATACAATATAAAATATAAAATTTAAAACCACAGATTAAAAACAAACAGCAGAGCTAGCAGCAGCAGTTACAATAATGGAATTAAAAACAACTACAAGATTAAAATGATTAAGATGATTAAAATGCCTGGGAGAACAAAAAGGTCTTCACCTGGCGCCGGAAAGAATACAAAGTAGGTGCCAGGCGAATCTCTTTGGGGAGCTCATTCCATAACCGGGGTGCCACAGCAGAAAAGGCCCTCTTCGTGGTAGCCACGTGCCTCAATTCCTTTGGCAGGGGCTCTCGGAGAAGGACCGCTGACTGATGCAGATCTTAGTGTCTGGGCAGGAACATATGGGAGGAGACGATCCTTCAGATACCCTGGCCCCAAGCCGTTTAGGGTTTTAAACGTTAGCACCAGCACTTTGAATCGGGCCCGGAAACAGACTGGCAGCCAGTGCAGATGAGAAAGCACTGGCATAATATGTTCTCGTCGGCCAGTCCCAGTTAATAATCTTGCTGCCCTATTTTGGACGAGCTGAAGTTTCTGGACCGTTTTCAAAGGCAGCCCCACATATAACGCATTGCACTAATCCAAACGAGAAGTTACCAGAGCATGGATAACTGTAGCTAGGCTATCTCTGTCCAGATAAGGACGTAGTTGGTATAACAGCCTAAGCTGATAAAAGGTGCTCCGTGCCACCGAGTTGACCTGTGCCTCGAGTGACAGTTGGGGATCCAAGAGCACCCCCAAACTATGAACCTGATCCTTCAGGGGGAGTGCAACCCCATCCAGAACTGGTTGAATATCACTTAGCCGGGCAGACGAACCACCCACTAACAGTACCTCCGTCTTATCTGGATTGAGTCTCAGTTTATTAGCCCTCATCCAGTCCATTATGGCTTGATAGGTATAACTGAAACTTGGTGGGATAACTCCCATGGCTGGAATACAGCAATTGAAGGATATAACTTGTTCAAAAAGAACAGAAGCAACAAAAAGGGAGGTGGAGTTGCGCTGTATGTTAAAAAAAATACGTATCTCTGCACAGAGATACAGGAAGATGAGCTTGCCAGCCCCATTGAGAGCATCTGGGTTAAAATAAATGGGGCAAAGAATAAAACGAACATGGCGGTTGGAGTCTACTACTGTCTACCGACCACCCAATCAAGGAGAAGACGAGGATGAAACTTTTGAAAAGCAAATTGCCTTTGTTTCAAGGAGGCATGATGTGTAGTGATGGGGGACTTCAATTTCCCAAATATCTGTTGGGAGACAAATTCTGCCAAGCATGGCCCCTTCAAGAAATTCCTGACCTGTGTTGCTGATAACTTCCTCCTACAGAAAGTGGAGGAAGGAACTAGAGGATCGGCTATCCTTGACCTGATTCTAACCAACAGAGACGACTTAGTGGATAAAGTGGCAGTTTCGGGAACTCTGGGGAAAAGTGACCATGTTATACTTGAGTTCTTGATTCTAAAGGAAGCAAAAGCTGAGTGTAGCCAAACGCGTACCCTGGATTTTAGGAAAGCCAATTTTAATAAACTCAGAACAATGATGAGTAAGGTCCCATGGCAAGCAACTCTAATGAGAAAAGGAGCACAGGATGGGTGGGAGTTTTTAAAAAGGAAATTCTTAAGGCACAATGGCAAACAATTCCCACAAGGAAAAAAGGCAGAGGGCAACATAAGAAGCCAATGTGGCTTCACAAAAACTCAGAGATGACCTGAAAACAAAAAAGGACACATATAGGATGTGGAAGGAAGGCCAGGCTACAAGGGAAGAGTACAGGCAGGTAGCACAGAACTACAGGAATAGTGTCAGGAAAGCTAAAGCTGAGAATGAGCTGAGGCTAGCCAGGGATGCTAAAAACAAAACAAAAAAAGCTTTCTTCAGATACATACATAGTAAAAGACAGAGGAAAGAAATGGAGGTTCAACTACGCAATGAGGGGATGGCAAATTGATAACAGAAGACAAAGAAAAGGCAGAAGTGTTCAATTCCTACTTCGGCTTGGTCTTCTCCCAAAAGAGAGTTTGTGTCCCCCCTGGCAAACCTGAAGTACAGACTGAAGGGGCAGGATTGCAGCTTGAGATTGATAGGCAAATGGTCAGGGAACACCTGATTACTTTGAACGAGTTTAAATCTCCAGGGCCCGATGAACTGCATCCTAGAGTAATAAAGGAACTGGCAGAAGAACTCTCAGAACCACTGTCTATTATCTTTGAGAAATCATGGAGGACAGGTGCAGTGCCAGATGACTGGAGGAGGGCAAATGTTGTTCCCATCTTCAAAAAGGGCAAGAAGGAGGAACCTGGGAACTATAGGCCAGTCAGTCTGACATCAATCCCTGGGAAATTTTTGGAGCAGATTATAAAAAAGTCAGTTTGCAAGCACCTTGAAAACAATGCAGTGATTACTAGAAGCCAGCATGGATTTGTCAAGAACAAATCCTGCCAGACTAATCTGATCTCATTTTTTGATCGGGTAATCTCCCTTGTGGACGATGGGAAAGCGGTGGACATAATATATCTGGACTTCATCAAAGCTTTCGACAAAGTGCCTCATGATATCCTAAAATCCTAAAGCTAGCTAAAAGTGGGCTAGATGGAACCCACTTACAAGTTACAGGAACCCAGATTCCACCTGAACTATTAGGTGGATCCACAATTGGCCACAGAATCGGATTCAAAGAGTGCTTATCAATGGTTCCTTCTCAAACTGGGGAGAGGTAACGAGTGGGGTACCACAGGGCTCGGTCCTGGGCCCAGTGCTCCTCAACATTTTAATTAATGACTTGGATGAGGAGGTGCAGGGAATGCTTATCAGATTTGCAGATGATACAAAGTAGGTTGGAGCAACTAATACTGTGGAAGACAGAAACAAAATTCAAAGCTATCTCGATAGGCTGGAGCACTGGGCCGAAAACAACAGAATGAAATTTAATAGGGATAAATGCCAAGTGCTGCACCTAGGGAAAGGAAACCAAATGCTCAGTTACAGAATGGGGGACACTTGGCTCAACAATACTACAAGTGAGAAGGATCTTGGAATTGTGGTAGATCATAAACTGAATATGAGCCAGCAATGCGATGTGGCTGCAAAGAAGGCAAATGCTATTTTGGGCTGCATTAATAGAAGTATAGCTTCCAAATCGCGTGAAGTGAAAATTCCCCTCTACTGAGCACTGGTTAGGCCTCATCTTGAGTACTGCGTCTGGTTCTGGGCACCACCCTCTTAAGAAGGATGTAGACAAACTGGAGAGGGTTCAGAGGAGGGCAACAAAGATGATAAAGGGACTGGAAACAAGGCCCTATGAGGAGTGACTGAAGGAACTGGGCATGTTTAGCCTTCAGAAGAGGAGACTGAGGAGAGATATGATAGCACTCTTCCAGTACTTGAAGGGTTGTCACACAGAGGAGGGCCAGGATCTCTTCTCGATCATCCCAGTTTGCAGGACATGGAATAATGGGCTCAAGTTACAGGAACCCAGATTCCACCTGAACATCAGAAAAAATTTCTTGATTGTTAGAGCAATAAGACAATGGAACCAATTACCTCGGGTGATGTTGAGCATTCCCACTCTGGAGGCATTCAAGGTGCAGCTGGACAGCCATCTGTCAGGGATGCTTTGACTTGGATTCCTGCATTGAGCAGGTGATTGGACTCGATGGCCTTATAGGCCCCTTCTAACTCTACTTTTCTATGATTCTATCTCAGGCAGACGATGCTGCAGCATCAATATGTTGCAGCATCAGTGCACAGTGTCTTCTTCACTTTCAAAGAATCACAGTGGAAGGAGTTGTCCAAAAAAGAGTTGCTGTTCTTGTTTTAGTTCTACTGTAGGGATTGCAATGAAATTACAAGATAAATGATCAATGTACCAAGAACATGCAGCTTTAGACTCAATAAAAATATATAGATCTTCTCAGATGATTGGTTCATTAGACAACTGGTAAATGAGAAACCTTTTTCAGTGAATGCTGGAGTATCAAAATGATATAAGCACTGGTTAGAGGTGTTTAGCGGGCTCTTTGAACATTCATGCAGTAGATCCTGTGGTTGTGCTCATTGGAGTGAAATGAAGGCCCACACAAGCTATTTTCATTTTTGCCTGGGACTGAAATAAAAAGGAGGCACAACTACTTGTTCTGTAATTTTCCAGTTTATCTGATTTCTCTGAGAATCTTTGTAGTTAATTTCTCAGTGTAGTCATCTGTGTGAGTGTAGTTGACCAAAGAAAAAGATCTCCCCCAGGCCTATGAGTATTGTGGTACAGTCCACCTCATAACCTTCCTGGATATTTTTATAATTTATCATCAGCTGACACGGCCTGGATAGAATATTCTTACCACTCCCTCTGGCTGCTGGAAGTCTGAAATTACATCTTTGTCTTTGAAGTCAGGCACACTGTTAGCGTTGCTATAGAGACAAGGCGGGTAATGGCCTCCACAGAGAGGAGATTGGTATTTAGCGTTTGAATGCTGCTGTACACAAGGCCTTGATTTTTAGAGTGGTTACTGAACTATCCCCTTTTAGTAAATGTTTAAAAATTACATTTTTACACGGTCTTACCAGATTAATAGTCATGGTTTATTTCATTTTAACTGCAAGGATAAAAGCATTATTCCATTAAATGTGGTGCTTTTTCCCCTCCTTTGGTTTATGCATTATTAACACAAGCTTTCTTGTTTTGCTTGTAACATTTTATAGGCTTTTTCAAACATGCAGTCTGATTTGCTCTGCTGCTCTTTTATTTCCAGAGCTTAACCCTTTCTGCGCACATTCTTTCCCTCAGGAATGCAAGAGTCCAGCTTTGAGCAGTGTCAGGGTGCTTTTGAAAATGTATTTAAGACTTAACACTTTTGATTTTGAAACAACCATGCAAAATGATGTGCATGAATCTCTTTTTCTGCCTTGGACCTCCTCTAGTGCTAATCCAAACTCTTGTTCCTAACTCCTGTGCTGTCTCTGACTTCAGAGGGGATGCCTGGGATTGAAGTCAGACTGAATTTTGTTGCTTGGCTTTACATCTGTGTTATATCTTTCCTTCTTTTACCCCATGCAGTGTTTGAGTACTGCAATACAGGTTTCATAAATTTCATTTATAGATCACATATATATTTTAAATACTATTCTCTGTACAAGATTTATTTTGTAGATATTCTCTGATCACAGGGCAAAATATTGGATGGTAAGAGAAGGAAGAAGGTTGCAAAACACATCAGTCCTGAGGGGTATCATTTTCAGCTACTATACCTTTGGCTTTGCTCAATTGGAAAATAAAGCCTCCTAAATTAA
Source organism: Shinisaurus crocodilurus (assembly GCA_021292165.1). NCBI lineage: Eukaryota > Metazoa > Chordata > Lepidosauria > Squamata > Shinisauridae > Shinisaurus > Shinisaurus crocodilurus. Next base: position 82,788,592 of record CM037879.1, on the reverse strand, counting down.
GATAATTAAGAATATTGTAAGCATTCTGATAATAATTTTTGTGCATTGTTCAGCATTGCTTATAGAAAGGCAATCATATGTTCAGTATAACAAGCACTTCAGAGAAGTAGTTTTGCATGTGTACCCCTGCAGTTAGGGACATGCAGAGTCTGTATCTGCAAACATTGCTTTTAATTCTTAGTAATAAACTGTTACAGATAATAAACATGCTAGGTGGGATCACAATACAGACCACAATATCGCATGTTTAGTCATGCTGTCTGTGCACTGTTCCGTGATTTAGTAGGCTGCAATACTCAAGATAGTAGCTTTACACTAAGTGGGAGTGGGGCATAATTCATTGCACATAAAACAAAAATAATAATATGAGAGGATGGTTTAACTTCTTCTGTCAACAGCTCTTTACATGAGTTTGTGATTTCTATTTACTTGTAATGTGCATCATTTATTTATTATATTTGTATCCTACTCTTCCTCCAAGGACCTCATGGTGGCATACATGGGTTCATCCCGTTTTATCCTCATAAAACCCTTGTGAGATTGGCTTGGCTATAAGATAAAGACCCCCCCCCCACTATTTATCCCTCCCACAGCACTTGGCCCCTTTGTGGATTTGGAGCAGTAGAGAAGAACAAGAAAGCAGCAGGTGGGTAGGGGAAGCTGAAAGAAGGCTGGAAGGAGACTCTCTGCAGGTAGCCGTAGCAGCTGGTATATCCACTTGCAGAGTCACCAAATGTCTCTTCCTGGCTGTCTCCCCACCCCCTCCCACCCCTCCCACACATTAATATGTTATGGATGCAATCTAGTGGTCATATTGAAGGATGTGTTGGGTTTGTTAGAGTACTTTTCTAAAGCAAAATATAAAACCATGGCTAAGACAAGGACCCTTTTTCAGCAAATAGGAAGAATCAGCTTTCAAGTAACTCCCTAAAGCCAACTTCATGGAGGTATAAATGAACATTCTTTTCCTTTCTGTTTTCTTTTTCATCTTTGTCTTATTTCTTTCTTCTTTCATCTTTGTTCTAGGCATCTATGTATTTGCTCTATGTCCTGTCCTTTTTCTCTGCCTGTGCTTATACTTCATTTAGCAACCACCCAACAACTTTGGGGAAGCCTTCCACATATTTTGGCAATTACAGGCATAACTCATGACTTCCAGGTTAGTGTTCTGTTGGAAGATTTTAGGAGGGACCTTAGTCGAATAGAATGGTCTGTACAATAAACATATATACAATAATGCTTCTTAAAGATAGTATTTATGTAATATTACTTGACATTTTGCCATATCGGGCAAAGTTCTTTATAGATAATTCTATTTATTTATTTAATAAAACTCTCAGGGCAGCTCACAACCATCATAAAGATAATAGTAAATAGAATATGTATATTTAATTTTGTTCAGTGCATCTATTTTCTTGCAGCAAAATGGATAGAATACCAGTAGACAGTCAAAACATTAACAGGATGGGAGTCCAGATGGTGTTACCATGCCTAATCCACACACAGGCAGCACTAAAATCTTGTCTGTACTGAGGATTAGTCCCAGTTTTGAGCTCTTGTGGCCAGCAGTATTTCTTGCCACAGTCTGCTACAGAACCTCAGTGAAGAAAAGGCACATTTTGTTCATGTGAATTTCAGCACTGCTGCACATCTTTTCCATGCTTGTTTATGTTTGCAGCAATTGTTGCTCACAAATCGTAGGAATTGGAGCTAATGCTAAACTAGCTGTATGCAATGAAACACTAGAAACAGTCATATGCACTCTGTATTGTGATTAGCAGCAGCTGTCCAAGGTCTCAGGCAGTATTTTTTTTCAACTCTTGCTACCTGAGATCCTTTCAAATGGCTGTGTTAGGGATTGAATCTAGGACCTTTTATGTGCAAAGCATCTGCTCTGACAGCATGTTAAGAGTGAACCAACAAAGGGAAAACTTAGTGCTGTATTACTGCACATTTGAACCACCTTGCAGGGTCCCTGATAAATAGGTTGCTTCAGTGACTGCATGGAACCCCAGAGACCTACATGCAGTCTCCAGTCTCCTATTGTGCTGTTGTACTTATGCTCAAACATTCTCCCCAGTTATCTGTTTTTCCTGGTTGTAGAAAGATTTCTGTTTCAACATCTATCTTCCAGCAGTTTGCTTTTGTACAAATGAACTTCATTCTTCATTGAAACAAACCTATCTGAGTGTGTTTGGGCTTAAACAATGGGCAAAACATAAAGTTCAGCTTAAGTAAGTATTTCTGAATCACTCTTCTGCCAATCAACTCAAGGTTCTTTTGTTTTGTTTTTTGTTTACCTCTACAACACTCTTGTAAGGTAGGTTACAACGAGTGAGCTTCATGGTAGAGTGAGGATTTAAGGAAGTGTTTCCAACACACAAATAGAACATTCTTACTACCATGCTGCGCTGGAATAACTGAAAACTAAGGTCAGAAAGAAAAGTGGTGGACTCCTCTTCATGCTTTTTGTAAAAATTGAGTCTTACCATCCCGGATCTGGAAGAGAATAAAGTATTTGGGACACTTCAGGTATGGTTCAACCACCTGCCAGTAAGGAATTAAGACAACTGGTTTAGTAGAAGAAAAATATATAGTGGTAGTGTGTTATGTTTTCTCCTAGTATTTTCATTTTCTACTCTGGTTTATCATATTATCTGCAGCTAGAAGGAATAACAGAGGAATAAATTATTGGTTCTTGGTATCTCCTATTCGTAACACAATATCTTTACAAGAATAGCAAAATGATAATTTACGAATGTACCATCTGAAAGCTTTCTAAGCCACTTATTGCTCAATACTATTTGTTAAGGTTTTCAAGCAGTTGCAACCTGTACTGAGGAAGGGGGTGGGTGGATTCAACTCCCCATCTCATATAGAAGATCAGCTCAGTCAGAGAAAAAGCATTGACTAACGCTAGTTCAAAAAAGTAAGGGGGATCATGCATACAGGCCTAGGTACATGCTTGGGTTTTGTTTTAATTTAATGTACTTTTTTGTGCGTGTGTAGCCCCAAATGGGAAATGAAACCATTTGTAGATTCTCATTTTCATGTAAGGATTGCCCTTGCTGGATCAAAATTATATCAAACCCAGACATCCATAGTGTGAATGGTTTCTATTCTTCCTCTGACCCTTGTATATTGCCATTTTCAAGGCATTGTTCCTCCCCAGCAAAGCAGAAGTATCTCATACCTCTTTTTTATATTCAATTGTTTTTTTAAACTATTCTAAATGTTGAAAGGATTTCTATAAACAGGAAAACAAATTAATTTATTTTACAAGGCCTTCTGGTATTTAAAGGTGTACTTTTTGTTGAAAAGTCTTGAAGGAAGACAGAAGGAGACTGGTGAATAATACCTCCTCTCCTCAGTATCAGTAGGGCAGTCTAGGGTAGTGCCTCCTGGTAGAAGGCAGGGGCCTTAGGCAATGATGATGTCATCCAAGAGGAACATATCCAGCCTTTTCCAGATCAGCCCTGTCTCAGAAGCAGAAGACACCACTTTGAATGGCTTTGAAAGGGGATTGAACAAATTCGTGGAGATAAGACTATCAATGGCTACTGGTCCTGATGGCTATCCGCTACCTCCAGTATCAGAGGCAGTATACCTATGTAAACCAGTTACTGGGGAGCATGGGCGGGAGGGTGCTGTTGCACTCATGTCCTACTTGTGGGTTTCCCGTGGACAGCTGGTTGGCCACTGGGTGAACAGAATGCTGGACTAGATGGACCCTTGGTGTGATCCAGCATGGTTCTTCTTATGTTCTTATGACAGGGTTTCTTGGGGCTCCTGTTAAAAAGATTCCCAATTACGTTTGATGTCCAGCAGACTTTAAAACGTTGTTTGGACAAGTCATTTAGATAATCAGAGTCCTTTTCATTTTAGCTATGCAATCTTCCTTGGGTTGGCAGATTTTCTTGTACAACTCTTTCTCTGTAGATTAAGGATTGTATGGTGGGGATCCCAGCCAATTCTTTAAGAGGTGCTATTATGTCAGCAGCTATGTTGGCTAGGTCACCTGTGGACAGTATTGTTGGATGAGTCTTCTGTGGAAAAGTGACTACATGGTTCTTGGATTGTACCTTTACGAGGTACTATGGTAAGATTTCCTCAGCTGACAGTACATTTGGTACAAACAATCCTGAATGATGAGTCTTCTGTTCAGCAGCATTGTGTCACCACCCGGAGATGAAACTGGCTGTATATGTCCCAGGGGACAGCATGTCCTACTGATGCCAGGAGGAACAAAGGGGATTTTGAATTTACCAGTACATTCCAGTTCTTAGTAGAAATAGGGCAGCCTGATCCATGCTACTGATTGGTGTGCACACAGGAAGAGAAAGTTGGGAATGCCTATGGTATTACCTCTTTCCTACATTTAACTATTCTCACTTTCTTTGATAATCATTTAATATTATCAAGTTCACCATTACTATTTTAGTTATATCTTTTTCAGACTTTGCTTAGGGTTTTCAGTAAGAAGCTAGCAGAAAGGGTTTTTTACTTTGCTCTAGCACAGTCTAGAGAAAATGGGAGCTCCTCCTCCTGGATGGTGTTATCATTGCTTAAGGAACCTGTTAGCTACTAGGAAGAGGTGCTACCCAGAGGACAGACTGGCCTACTTTCACTAGAAAGGATGAGAATTTACTGATAAGTTCAAAATTTCCTTTTCTTTTTGCTTATGATAGCTCTTTTCCACTTTAAGGAGAGAGCACTTACAGAGATGTAGGTCATTTATGTGATTATGAAGAGCACTCGGTTCTCTCTCATTCAAGATGGGAAAATAATAGTTTTTGAATAACAGTTCACTGTCAAGATGACATTGAACATGACTTCTTTTCTTTCTTTCATTCACTCTCTCCTGAAAAAAGCATTTGGATTGCTACGTCACAAAACTCCAAGTGTTTTTCCTTTCTTTGCCTCATTGTATTCATAGTTATTTTCTGTAATGCACACTATCAGTCTCTCTGATGGCTTCAACATATTACTAGAAATCAGAACTCCTAATTCACTTTATTTAACATTGGAAAATTGGTTTCCATCAGTGAACTGGAGTTAAGCAGCTGGTGAGTTGACTTCCAAATACGTATGTGAAAAGGCATCTGTTTGGATGACTGATCTCTGAATGATACGGTATTTCTTTTTACCTTGTTTTAAGGAATCCTAAGATAAACATGTACAGAGTGCAGATCTGGCAGAAATATTTATATGCCCGTTTCTACTTGTATGTCCAGAGCTCATGAGCTGTGTTATTTAAATCAACTGTGTATGCACAGATTGTAGGGAATAATTTCACAGTGCCAGATTGAGGAAAGCATACATTTAGTCACCCTTAGAATCTCCCTTGATGACCTTGCAGTTACTCAATCTCATTCTTGCTTTGTTGGTCCTTTCTGCCTGCCCCTCTCTCTCAGTCACAGTATAATTCATTGATCTGTTCTGATATCATAGTATGAGGCATTACTGGTAGAGATGTCATGATGCCTGTGGTTGCTACTGGTTCAGCTGCTCATACATCACAGAGAGCCTGGGTAGCCTTGGGCCAGGCATTTGAATGCAAGAGAGTAGTTGGGAGATCTTAAAATTGGAATTAGAATTTTAAGATCCATGATAATTCATTATTATATTAAGCTGCATAAGTATTTGTGATGTATCTAGGGGTCCCACACAGGGCTCTGGCCCCTAGAGGTCCCTGAATCCAAACTTTCCTTAGGACATCCCAAAGCACCAGCTGCCACCACCTACTGATTTAAAGAGAGCAGTAGGACTCTCATTTTTAGTTTGTTGGCTGTCTAATTCAGAGCCAGCACGTGGGTGAGATATGCCAACCTTCAAATCCACCCAGACTAGAATAATGGTATTTAAAAGAATATTTATTTATTTATTTATTTAAGAGGTCAATATTGAGAACCAACAACTGATAAATAGTAATTAATTATGGCTCTAAAAACCTTACATCACATCTCTCCCTTCCATAACTTTTCTTCTTCTCTTCTTATCAATAACCTGTCTCTGATTCTACTCACTTACTTAACTAACTCTTCCCCCTACTTCTTCTTGTCTCTCTCCATCCTAACCCCACTAACAAGGGCCACTGGGAGACTGCACCCCCTGCCTCCCAGGAGTAACATCACAACAAGGGGGAGACCAACCTGGTCCCATACATCAGCTGGAGAGGGAGTAGCTGCAGGGAGCTCACGTTACCCCTCCCTTCCGGAAGGAACACACAGCTCCAACTGACAGTTCCCTGGGGCGGCAGACTCTGGCCTCATCCATCGGCCAGAGAACCAAGGACCACTGGGAGGTTCCACCCCCTGCCTCCCAGGATTAACATCACGGCAAGGGGGAGACCAACCTGGCCCCATACATCAGCTGGAGAGGGAGCAGCTGCAGGGAGCTTGTTTTGCCCTTCCCTGCCAAGAAAAAAGAAAGGAAAACCTATAAGAACCTTTTTAACTAAGAACTGGTGACTGAGTTTTGCATTCTTCCTCCTCCCTCCCAATCCCTTTTCCTTTTGTGTCATGTCTTTTAGATTGTGAGCCTGAGGGCAGGGACTTGTCTTATTATTAAACTTTGTAAGCCACTCTGAGAGCCTTTTCTGGCTGAAGAGTGGGGTATAAATGCGATAGATAGATAGATAGATAGATAGATAGATAGATAGATAGATAGATAACACTCTTTCTGACCTCTCCCTAACAACCCCTCTCCTCCTTCCAACTGACTTTTTCCAACTGACACTAACTCTACTGATCATTCCATTCTGGCTTCTGCTGTCAATCATTCCTCCGCTCACTCTTCTGTTACAGTATTGCTTAGACACCTCTGGATTTTAAAGCACATTCTTGTTGATGTAAATGTGTTGAGAAGTTTTAGAACCCTTAAATGGAAAGAGACAGAAATGTGGCCCTTGCTGCTTAGGGTATGCAATGATATGATGACTGGTTATTTTACTTACTTAGGGAGCAATCCTATGCATGTTTACACAGTAAAAGTCCTACAACTCCCAGCTGTAGGAATTTAGACAGCTGTTTTCTGACTAAACATGCATAGGATTGCTCCTCTAAACATTTTGAAGTTTACTATAGGCATCAAATGGTTCCTTTAATGTATTTTGATGTAGTTGGAAATGTATTTCATTAATTGCTGATTTGAAAAAAAATGATGATTAAAATGTCATAATAAATGTTTGGTTTAAAAAATAATAATCAACATTTCACTGGTAAAGTGTCTTGTTTTGTTCTTTATTTTGGTGCATATTTTAGCAAAAGCATTCTAGTCTCTCATACATTTTTCTTTTGAGTGTCAATTTCTATGGCAGGACTCTAGTAAAATTATGTTGGCTTTATTTAGTAGAGCGAAGGGAATTAGAACATTGACTTTTCTTCCTTTTATGTTTGGCTTGGTTTTATGTTTCAAAAAAGCAGCTGTCTCCAGAAGAAAACCTCAAATTAGGATGAAGTGGGCAAGCAGTTCAGAATTCAGCAGCTTTATACAAAGGGAGCCTAGTGCATAATAATTTTAAACTAGGAGAGTTATGACTGGATTCACTAAATAATTTGATTACTAAAATGCATTTACTCTTAGGTTCTTTTTTTAAAGGTTTTGTTATCTGGATTAGTCTTTTAGAAAGATTCGAAAGAGATAAGGCCATGGTAAGATAGCACTACAGATATAGTAGTAGAAATACTTTTTCCTTGAGCCCTATTGTTAAGCTCCTTTCAAAAAGTTTTTTTTAAAAAAATCCTGTTGAGTGTATACTTCCTGGCAAACATAGGGTTTGTTGCTGGGTAATGTATGAAACAGCTTTGTGTTACAGGGTAAGTAAACAATTGAAATTGACCTTTTGAATCTTTCCCTACCCCTAGCAGTTCAAAGCACCTGAAACTCCTCTTATCTAACAATTCATGAATAAGGTCATAGTTCTGAATAACTTGTATATTCTGCACTACCATAGTATAACTTCAAATACGCTAAATGAAGCAGTTCATGTCTAAATGAAGCAGTTCATTTCTTGGCAGCAGTCCTTGAAGCTTTTCGAACACATGTAGGTTTATAAACTGCTTCTGAAGGTGCTATTGAATATCTTTCATTTCAATAGGTATCAAATGTACTTTTAATTAATAAGTCCTTCTCCTTGCATCCTAAAATAAATGGTTGGAGATAAATGTCCATAAGAATTCTGTGGAGTTTTCTTGGCTTCAGCACTTAAATGTGGCCATTCCTTCCCACAGACAGCAGAAAAGAAGGCTGTTTTCTGTGGTTGGTCCTCTTCTTTGGAACTCTTATCCTTTAAAGCAGGGGTTCACAACCTGAGGGGTAAACCGGAGGCTGCACGCACACACACACACCCTGGGGTGGGCAGACACATACATACGTACTGGGGGAAGGCACACAGACATACACACATCCTGGGATGGACACACGTTTGGGGCGGGGAGACAAACTTCCTGGAGGGGACACACACACACACACACACACACACACACAGTCTGATCTGGGCTAGCCCCTGCTTTAGCACTGCTAAAACAGCTATCTGGACTGACTTGGGCTCACTGGGGAAGGGATAAGGCAGTAGCCTCCTCACTGCTCATGACACATTCTCTGTTTATCTCCAATGTCTCATCCAGGGCTTTTTTTCTGGCGGAATGCACCGGAACGGCGTTCCGCCACCTATTTTCAGTCGGTCCCGTCATCACTTTCCGTCCTCCTCGCCGCAGCCCGCCGATGGCATTCGCCGCCTCAGCCGCCGCGCTCGCCGCTGCCCGGTTGGCTGCCTGTCTGGCTGTGGCTGGGCGGCCCCGCCGCAGCGCTCCCTCGGCAGCCTTTCCCGGCGCCTGCTGGGACTCGTAGTCCGCCGCTCTTGCTCTCGCTCAGGCAGCGATGACCCTCCCTCAGCGCAGGCCCGGCCCCCTCGGCCTGCCCTGCCTGCCTGCCACCAGGAGGCCGGCGCCGCGTCGGCCGGAGGAGGGAAGGCGCGGCTCGTGCTCCCGGCTGCCTCACGAAGCTCCGTGCGCCTCGGGCAGCCCCGTGACGAGCCGGGGAAGCGTCTTCTGCCTCCCGCCTGAGGGGGGTGCCCTGAGAAGAAGGCCGTGGCCGCGCGCGCGCAGGCGGCCCCCGGTTTATTTTATTCATTTATTTTTTTATTTATTATATTTATACCGCGCCTTTTTTCCTGCAAGGAAAATCCTTCCATCTCCTTCCATCTCCAGGTAGTTCTGGGAAAGACCTCCCCCCCATTTGAAATCCTGGGGAGCCACTATCGGTCATCGTGAAAACTGAGCAGATTTAGGGCGCAATCCTATGCATGTTTAGGACTTTTTTCTGCCCAAACATGCATTGGATGGTGCCCTTAAACACTAACTAACATGGGGTGAGTGAAGCAGGTTCTTCCCTGGGGTTGGAAAATTAAAATAGGTGTGGGGGGAAGCAGGATGGCCCTCCCCTTTTTGGCTCCTTGCTGTGGGCAAAGTACAGGGGCGGGATCTCTAGTGAGTCCCCTTAGCAGCATTCCCTGTTTCTCAGCATCTGGTGCCGTCCAGCTTTCCCAGTAAGAGCTAAAGGGAAGTGGCACTTCCCTTCTATGTGGCCCACAAACCACTTGGTACTTTCACCTAGGCCAGCTTACTCCCAGTTATTATTAATTACATTACATTTTTATCCCACCCTTCCTCCGAGTAGCTCAGGGAGCACGCTTCCCTCCAGTTTGTCTTCGCAACAACCGTGTGAGCTAGGCTAGGCTGAAAGCAAGTGACAACTGGACCCATGTCACCCAGTGAGCTCCACAGCCTGGGAGGGGATTCTTCGAACCCAGGTCTCCTGGGCCCTAGTCCAGCACTTTCACCCCTGTCTGACCGTGGGACAGTAAAGGTTGGAAAAAACATAATTTTAATGAATAATAACGTGTATATACTGTGAACTCAATTCTCTGAGAGCTGGTCCTTAGGTACGGTGTCTGGGGGTGGCAGGGGGTGTCTGGGGATGGCGGGGGGGTCCTGGGGGGGCTTTGGGGGTGGCGGGGCTTCGGCGGCGGCGGGGCGGTTTTAGGGGGTGGTCCTAGGGGTGGGTAGGGGCATGGCCAGGGGAGGGGGGTGAGTTCCACCACCTTTTCTCTGAGAAAAAAAGCCCTGGTCTCATCAGAGATTCAAGATAAGAAGAGGGATTCCCACACTAGTGCTAGCAAGGGAATCCCTTGCTTATCTCTGAGAGATTGGAGATAAGCAAGAGAAAGTAAGTTCTGCAGCAGATGCGGGGGAGGGGAGTGTCTTTTGGAACATCAGAAATGGCTTGGTGGGACGCATGTGGCCTGCAGGCCACACTTTTTGTACTACTGCGTTAAAGGACTGATAAAATCTAAGGTTCTAGTCAAGATGGCCATGCAGCAAGCTCTGTATCAGGGGTGGGCAACTTGTGGACCTCCAGATTTTTTGGTCTATAACTCCCATCAGCCCTAGCCAGCTCAGCCAATGGTGAGGAATCATGGGAGTTGTAGGTCAAAACATCTGGAGGGGCACAAGTTGCCCACCCCTGCTTTGCATGCACAGTGAGACTTCTGAGTCACCTCTTTATGAAAGCAGCCCTTTATACTGCTGGAGAACCCACCCTAGAAACTCAGTGAAGCTTCAGAAGTGAACCTGCTGGTGAATAATCTGCTATTGAAAAAGAGACACAAAGAGAAAGAAGTCTTGGAGGGAGGGGTGTAATATCCATGCAAGGAACTCACTGGATCATGCCCAGAGTATTTTTCAGAAGTAATTAACAGGACTATGGATAGCTGCTCATAAATGAAGCTGTAGGCTTAGTTGCCAGGTTTATGACTATGATATGGAGATTGTTAATTACATGCAGTTAAAATATGTAGATTGGCTGTGGCTGTCCGGGTTATGATGCATTACTGATGTGGCTCATGGTCCTGATCAAGTTGCTCTTCCCAGCTTTAAGCTTTTGTTCCAAAGGTGTAAATTTTATGCAAGTGAACAAGATGTTAATTCTAACTAAGATATAGTACTGTTTTGACATAATTATTTTAAAAATTGCTTAGAAACCTAAAGGGAAATGGAAATGTTTGGAATCATTAATGATCATAGCAAAGTGAACCTATTTGATGCAGTTGAATTGTCAATGGGCATTGATAGTGGTGTGTGAATGCAAGATCCTTAGGGAACTTCTAAAATGTCTAGAAGATACACTAAAGTTGCAACCCTATGCACACTTACTTGGGAGTAAATCCCATTGAAATTAGCGGGAGTTACTTTCAAGGGAATGTGGCTAGGATTGTGAAGTATGGTTGTTATAGATAGTGACCCGTTTGCATGATCACTGTGCATGCTGGGCGGTTTTTGAATTTTCAAGCTGTGACTGCTGCAGTGTGTGCTCCGCGGTTTTTGAATATTCAAACTATGACCTCAACTTCTAATGTTGTCGAAACCCAGATGGCGGGGATTGTGCAAGGGATCCCTTGCACAACCCCCGCCACACAGGTTCAGACAACAGGACAAGCTGCAGTTACAGCTTGAATATTCAAAAACTGCCCAGCACACATTGCAGCAGTCACAGCTTGAAACCTCAGGCACCACCCAGAATGCACGGTAATAACCCATTGTTTAATCCTTGCACAACCCCTGCCACCCGGGTTTGGATGACATGACAAGCTGTAGCTGCGACTTTAGTATTCAGAGTGGCCACATGCATGCACACACTGCAGCCCACTATAGCTTAAATAAGCCACATAGGCTGTTTGATCACGCAAACTGACCCAGTGTTTAGCTTTTTCTCTGTTTAATCGATGAGAAAAGAAATATTGTAACCATATGAATGCTACAGTTCATTATTGTACAGAGACGATCAACTTTGAGTTATAACGGGTGGTCAGCATTTGTTATTACCACAAGTATTACAAAACATAATTGCATCAAACCAGAAATCTCCATAAAGGTTAAATGTCAAGGGTAGTAATGAAATATGTAGTGATACAAACATTAGTTTTTAAGCTTATCTGGTTCCGAAGAACCCTCATTTTCACCACTCTTTAAAAAAAAAAAAAAAATCTTGGTTGATTTTTTTGTTTTTTGTTTTTGACTGGTCAGTTTTGAACATGAGATTTAGGAAACATACCGGTCCGATACTTCCTTTTCACCAAAAGCTTGCTAAAGGACAGTAGCATTAAAGCTTAATTGCAATGGAACTTTCATTCATATTTACTTTATCTTACTAATGTATGAACTCCAAAAGCCTCTTTGAAGTCAGTGGGAGTTTTGTTAATGTAGTCATTTGTAAGATTATGAGTAGTATAAGATGTCTTGTATAAAAAGAGGCATTCATTGTTTGTGTGAATACACATCCTATACATTTTCAAGAATAACATTTAGTAAATACAGCATCTTTTTTGAGTGAAAATATTCTTTCTTCTCCTTCTAAAGGCTTGCATCCTTCCACTAATGGAAGGGCCTCTGATCCCCTGACAGAAGGGGAGAAGGCAAAGAAGGCGGAGAAGCACTTTTGGCTGGACTCCCTTTTTGCCCTGGAGTCTGTTGGAGTGCTGTTGGAGTCCATCCTGTGCTGTTTGGGAGGGATCCTCACCCTATGGAGCAAATGTTTGGGTTGGGCACAAAGGTAAGGGGGAATTCGCAAAAAAATTCTATCCCCCATGTGGGAGTGTCTAATGAATAGAATTCCACTCACACAATCCAAGCCAATTACTTTATTTATAACCGAAAAACAGACACAAGAGCAGAATAGAAGCCACATGCAAAGTGCGATAGGAAAGCAATTGTATGCAGGTTTGCAACGTTCTTCTGTTTGTTTATTTCATGCTTTCCCAATTAAAAGTACAGGAATGAAAAAGAAATCTCTCTCTGTGTGTGAATATATCTTTTGCCAGTATTACACACAATGCAAAGTTAAGCATTTTAAAAGTCTCACTGATGTCAATGGGAAAATTCAGCATGTGTTTAAATAAGGCCAGCTGAAATCATAGCATAGCATAGAGCTGGAAGGGGCCTACAAGGTCATCCTACTCAATGCAGGAAACTAGAGGAGGGGTCTCCCATCTAAGTAATAACCAGGCCCGACCCTGCTTAGCTTTCAATGCTCAGACAAGCTGAGCCAGCGTGAGCCACAGGCCTGTCAGTTTGACATAAATTTGGGCAGGATTATGACCATTGTTTTAATTGGCTCTAAATAATGCCAAGAATCAGTTTCTATTTTTTATTTAATATTTAAGGTGTTTTCAGTAAAATAGTTCGTAGCTAATAATATCTATTTTTTTATTTATAAATTGGTGTATTTCCCACAGTGTCTAATATCCCCAGTGGACTCATAGTAAAGTTTCAAATTCTTAACAGTGTAAACAATGTATAGATATTTGTTACCACTGGCTACAAGATACTTTGTGTTTTAATACAGGTGTACGTTTTAAAAAATGCCACAATTCTGTGCTCACAAGAGAAAAAGGAATTAATTGTAAGTTTATTAGCGGCAGGGGGATTACTGATAGCAAGGAATTGGAAAGTTCAACACCAGTATTTAATTATAGATTGGTATAAAGAGGTCTGGGATATCACTTTAAATGATAAACTAACATGTAGTATTAAATGTAAAAAGGGACAATTAAAGAAAAATAATTTTAAGGATATATGGGGACCATTCTTAGATTATGTTTTAGTAAAGGGAAAAGGGAGTAAGCCATGTCATGATATGATGTATTTTTGAATATAGATTAATAATGGATTATGTGGATAGAACTTGTTTTGGCCCCGGGGTGACGGGAGCACTTGGAGTTTATGATTTGTAGGTTTATGTTTTTTTATTCTGTATGTGTGTTCATTTAAAAATATAAATATATTTTTTTTAAAAATGCCACAATTCACTTCTTGCATGGAAGGGAATCCCCATAGGGCTCAATTAATCTCTTTGCCTCCCTGCTCCGTCCCTACCCATCCTTGGCCAGGCATGAGCATGCAGCAACATGCTGGGCTGTAACCATGCCTCACATTTTCCTTTATTTAAAATATTTAAAGTAATTAAGGCTTGAATATTTGTTGAATATTGCTTAATACATGATCCTGTGTTGCCGCGGACTCAGCTGCATGGTTTATTAACTCATGTTGTGACCTTTGACTCTATGGCCCTGTGTGTTGCCTGCATTCTATTTGACATCAGGAGCTTGTGTGTGACTCTAATAGGTGACATACGTCTGCTGAATCAGCCTTTTCTCTTCCTCAAGATTAGAAGGCAGGTGTTAAGTCTCATTTTGAGAATTTATTGTTATCTGTTGGTAGTGCTTTAGAGACAGCTCTGCTTACCCATCAAATAGCCAAATGCAGGCTAATAGCATGTTCAGGCCATTGAAGCCTAAAATCCTGCTAATTCCTTCTCCTAATGAAAAATCCCCAGTTTCTGTATGAGCGTAGACTGCAGAAGATCTAATTATGAGATATATAGTATAAGAAAAATTAGAGCTGAAAAGTATAGAATTTTTAAACAGTTCATAAATTTATATTTGCACAGGGCACCTTGTGTGGTTTGTTTATACATTTATGTAAAAGTAAACATCCTTGGATGTATTGATTGCCTAAGATGAAATGAATTTTAAAATGTCTCTTCTTGATGGGTTAATCACTCATAGTTTAGAGGGATGGATTGTCAGTTCTGCTTGAAGTCACTCAATTTCAACCCTTCAAGACCTTGTAAAGATGTATTTGGTTAAGTAAATTACTCAGAGTGAAAACCACAGTAAATGTGGTAGAATTAAGGGATAGTTCTGGTAAAGCTCTAATCTTGATTACGGTAGATTTCATTTACACTTTGAGAAAGACAGCAGAGCAATCCAAGCACCAATGTGGCTGAAATCTTAAATAAATTGTAATGAACACTAGAGGACACATAATGTGTTAATCTTCAAGCTGCATGATTATTTTGTGTTGTGAAAGGTTAGCTTTTCAATTGCAAGCCTTAATTACTTTTCAAATGAATATTTCATAACAGTTATTTTTTCATTGAATATACAACTGCATGCTTATTTTATTTCTGGTGTGGTAGACATCTGTTTTCAGCAGCTTTAAATTCATTTAATTTTTTTCCTGTCACTCCCACCACTGTTTCTACCTTGGAAGGATTAGAAAATATTCATAATATTTCCTGATGGGTGGTGCATACTATAAAAAGAGAGGTGTAACTTTTAAAAGCCATTTTCAGTGCATTTTTGCACCAAGCTTCACAGGTAGTAAATTGAAAACTATCTGGAGCACCACTTGACCAATAAATTGTGAAATTCTGGCTCTGGGGGTAATGTACTAAATGTACTACAGCAGATGCTAGCTAATATTTATTTAGCATCAAGTGTGCAAGACTCTGTACACAGTACAGAACTGAAAATTTCAGCTATTATGGCCAGTGACTTGCTCTGCCTTTAGAGTCTTCCCCAACCTGGTACCTTCCAAATGTGTTGGATTACAACTCCTATCATCCCCAGCCACCATGGTAATTGGCTGTGCTGACTGAGGATGATGGTAGTTCTACACATCTGGAGGGCGCCAGGTTGGGAAAGGCTCATCTAGGTCTTTTCAAAGTGCACATAAGGTCATCCTGCACCCAAGCCCTCATATGCTGAAACTAGCTGTTTAGGTGCTCAAAGTAGCTTTCTGGCCATTGTGTGCTGCCATTTCTTCTAGCCCACAAGGAATCTGCGTGGTTTTGTGGTCAATATAGAGCATTAATATTCAAAACTTCTATCCACAATCTTCTTCACCTCCCATTTAAATAATGAGCAAGTGACATACATGCAAAAATACTTCTCTTAGAAGGACACAGGCCTGTGGCTTATGCTGGCTCAGCTTGTCTGAGTGTGGAAAGCTAAGCAGGGTCAAGCCTGGTTATTACTTGGATGGGAGACCCCTCCTCTAGTTTCCTGCATTGAGCAGGGGGTTGGAATCGATAGCCTTGTAGGCTCCTTCCAACTCTATGATCTATGAAATCTATGATCTTTATAAATTTCTATTGATGCCATCTTCAGGTGATGGAACATCTGCCAAGAAGAGATAATACATCAGCTTTAGGACTGGAAACTCCCCATGGTATAATTGTGTAGGTTTGCTTTGTTCAGAACTAGCCATGCTCTCATTTTTCTCTTTAATTTGATTTACTTTCAAAAATCAGGTGCCAAAGACATTGATTGTAATAGATGTACATGGAAGATTCAGAAATGGTAGATAAGTATGCAGGTATTCAACAAGTGTTTAAAAGGTTTCAAATGCATACCATTTTGTGTCTCAGAAGTAAGTAGTTAAACTTTTGTCTAATACAGATGTAAAATGCAACACTGTGTACTATTTGGGAAGGGTCATAGTTCAGTGGTAGAGCACATGCTTTGCATGCAGAACGTCTCAGTTTTGATCCCTGGCATCTCAAGGTAGAGCAGGAAAAGCTTCTTCTTGAAATCTTGGAGAGTGGCTGCCCATCAGGGTTGACAATACTGGGCTGGATGGACCAGTGGTCTGACTCAGTATAGGGCAGCTTCCTACGTTCCTATTTATACCCATATGGCATGGTGATACACCACTTAGTAGTTGTTATGTTCTATTTCTCTATTAGGTTCTGTTGGTTTTTATTTTTCTCTTAGCAGCTGAACTGCATGCATTGCTCATACACATTTTTCTTTCAAACAAAGGTTCTTACACATTTTGTTACTATTATTATTGGATACAGAACCATCATGTATCTGCGCTTTACATGAACAAAAAAAGTAGTCCCTACCCCTAAGAGCTCTACATTCCAACAACACAGGCAACAGCAAGGAAGTGAGTGGGAAGAAAGGGAAAGACCAGGGTCAAATGTGAGCCAATGAAGTTACATGTACATAGGCTTTATTTTATCTGAAAATGAGAACTAAGATTTCACAGAAAAGAAGGAATTCAAGATGGTATTTGAATGAAGAATGGGAGAAGGAATTCCAGGTGTAATAGGCTGAGTTAGAGAGTCAGAGACTTGAGTGGTTGGTGCTCCTGCTCTTGAAGAAGCCAAGGGTCACAGACAAGGATATAATTAATGAGGGCAAAAAGGTAGGTTGAGATTTGAAGTTTTACAGGTACCTTTTGTGACTATTGGGATCTGAAAATTATCTCAATAGCTCTTCAAGCCCATTTCTAACCTTTGCCACATGAAGACAGTTCAGGACATTACACTAGCAAAAGATACCAATGCATGTTTGCTGTTCGATTCTGTTTCCAGTAGGTTCATCTATCTGTAGCCTTCCAGATGTTGTTCTTCAATATGAGGGCACTTGACATAATCTGTTCAGTTTACTGTTTACCTCTTTTTCTTTTCCCAGTTGTGCTTTTTGCATGAGGTGTCTCCTATTTTCACAGTGATATGATGGGGTGGGGTGGGGGCCAAATCACATAGAAATACCTAAGCAGTAGACTAGGTGCACAGAGTGGCCTACTAAATATCTGTTAATATTCTCGGCCCTTTTCTGAACATATAGTGGAATAATACAACCACTACTACAGCAGCTCAGCAGGTCATTTGTGTGCTCTTGGAAAAATGTATTTAGTTTAAACCTGCTGTGTGTTAATTGAATTGGGTGCTCTCTATTTCTGTCTTTATGTGAGAGTAAATTATTCTCTATTCACATTTTCCAATGCAGTCTTTAATACTTTTAAATATTTCTAATTACACTCCTTCTTAGCTATCTCCCATTTAAAAGAAGTATCCTATCCTATTAAATCAGGGGTGATGAATTTGTAGCCTTCCAGATGTTGTTAGGCACCAACTACAATCAGTCCTACCCAACCTGGCCAATGGTCAGGGATGATGGGAGTTGTAGTACAGCAACATGTCGAAGTCCACAGGTTCTCCACCTGTTTTAAATATTTTCTTCAATATGAGGGCACTTGACATACTCTGTTCAGTTTACTGTTTACCTCTTTTTCTTTTCCCAGTTGTGCTTTTTGCATGAGGTGTCTCCTATTTTCACAGTGATATGATGGGGTGGGGGCCAAATCACATGTGAAATTGTCTCTTCTATATATAGCTTGTCTGAGCGTGGAAAGCTAAGCAGGGTCAGGCCTGGTTATTCTTTGGATGGGAGACCCCTCCTCTAGTTTCCTGCATTGAGCAGGGGGTTGGACTCGATGGCCTTGTAGGCCCCTTCCAACTCTATGATCTATCATCTATGAATCTGTATGCCATGGATGGAGCTATAGGGGGCTTTCTTAGGGATTAGAGCTGGAAACACTATTATGGTACCAAGGCCCAGAAAACTGAGGAGGGGTGATGAAGGGGTAATACTGAATTTTACAAATGGATTTGATGTAAGCAGCTACTGCAGATGATGAAAGAAAAGGTGACCCTGGGCTGAGTTATTCCAAGTAAGCCTTTTTGATGGAGTCCAAGAAATAGAGATAGTGGCACTGGGCTTTGCTTCACCTCCTCCTTGTGATGGCTAAGGTAGTAGTGGCAGCTTTGCCTTTGGAAAGGAACATCTGCTACCATAGCTGAAGGTGGGCGAGGTGAGATTGGGCTGGTTGAAGCCTTTCCTCCCTCCTTCAGAGCTATAGTTTACAGGTGGGCCACAACGTGGCTTTAGGTCTCTACAGCACAGTACTATCTGTGTCCACTCAGAAGTCCCATTGAGTTCGAAGGGGCTTACTCCCATGTACATGGGTATAGAATTGCAGCCCTAGTAACTCATTCAGTAGCTAAGATGTTCTAAATTGGGATTATTTTCCTCAGTGTTTCATCATCGTTTCCCTGCCCCCTGATCAAGGGATCTGTGTATATTCAAGTACACCTGAAGATATGTCTTATATCTTTCCTGTTTCTCATTGTTCTACTACTGTAAGCTCCTTCTTCATGGACCATTTTCGGTTCAATTGTTGTAAATCATTCAATGTAATACACAAGGTGGAGGTACTGTGGGGTAGGCAAACTGATTAATCTGGATGGAAGATTACACATGGACTTGGATGGGGTTGCACTTCCCCTAAAGGACCAAGTGCACAGCTTGGGAGTTCTCCTGAATTCAGCACTAACTGAGGAAGCTCAGTTGGCAGTCGTGGCCAGGAGTGCTTTTTACCAGCTGAGGCTGGTATACCAGCTGCGACTCTATGTGGAGAGGGCTGACTTTGCCTCAGTTATCCATGCACTAGTGACTACTGTAATGCACTCTACTTGGAGCTGCCATTCAAGACAGTTCAAAAACTTCAGCTGATGCAAAATGTGGCTGCTTGAGTATTGGTGGGAGCCAGGTTACCTATACAGCACCAGCTGTACTGGTTGTTCATGCTCTTCTGAGCCTAATTTAAAATGCTGGTTTCAGCCTTTAACACCTTAAACAATTTGGGCCTGAGTTGTTTGAAGGACCAATTTCACCCGTACTAACCCACCTGCATTTTAAGGTCAGCAGTGGAAGTGGTTTTTAGCTGCAATACTTTTAGTATATTTGGGGCTGGATATTTGTTTATCGTTACTGCTAGCTTCTATTTATTTTATCGATGGTTGTGGTTTTATTGCTGTATTGGCTTTTATTATGTAAACCACCTTGAGAGGGTTGTACCCTTAAAGGTGGCCTAAAATATCTTTAAATAAACAAATAAATATAATGTGTACAGTATTTTTCCATGTATAAGACTATACTTTTTCCTAAAATTGTTAAGACTAAAAATTGAGGGTCGCCTTATACACGGAAGTAAGCCGAGGAGAGAACCGCACGGTTGCGAAACTGCCCAGTGGAGATCGTCTTATACATGGGGGCGTCTTATACACGGAAAAATACGGTAAATGTTTTTCTTCACTGTTTGAGTGAATTAATTAAAATGGTAACAAGAACAGATCATATAAATCGTCAGGTTATCCACTCTCCATTGACCAATTTAAACTTGCCTATATTTCCTATATTTTCATCAGTCACTAATCCTCAAAAAGAATCTTTTATGCCAGTGACACATAGCATTTTAGGAATGTTTAATGTAATGGCAGAACAGCATATTTTTTTCTGCTAAACTAATGTAACCAAATAAGTAACTAATGTAAAGTCCTTTTGTGAGTTGATGCTCCTGAAGCATATTAATCACCAATACGTTTACCAGAAGAAGGTCAGGATTTAATTAAAAGGCTTGACACCCCATTCCTGAAGATATTACATGGGAAGCATTTGGTACCTACTTCTAAATAAAATGTTTACAATCAGGTTGTTGGTACGCATTAACCTGGTTCACGTGTAATGGCAGCAAATCGTGGGTTAAATAATCCATGATTAATTAACCCATAATTTGCCATGGCATGTGCCAGGCTCATCCCATGGCCATTTTGAATATTCGCTACGTGATGTCCAAATCTGGACTCTATAGGTTAATTGTTGGTTAAACAACCCACAGTTAACCTACAATTAGTTGTTTAACCCACAATTACCCTATAATATCCGGGTTCAGACATCACATAGCAACCCCCCCCGATTGGCCCAGTTGGGGGTTGAATATTCAAAAAGGCTGCAGAAAGTGCCCAGCACAGACCGCAACAAGTTGTGGGTTAATTAACCCATGATTTGCCGCTGTTATGTGCAAACAGCCCGATTGAGTAATTTGATTCAGCAGGTGCCTATGTCTGGGGAAGCGCAGTCTGTTGTCCTGTTCAGAGTTCTCTTTGTACGAAGAACCCTTTATTAAGCCTTTGAGGTTCTTGGGCAATGTGAATTTTAGCCCAAGGCGTGCCCTTAGTATGTTGAGAATCTTGCTGTAGTGCCCTGCTTTGTCATGACAGCTTTTGAACCTCAAAGAATTTCCTAACACTATAGAACTTGAAGAACAATAATGGTGAATGATTTTTCTTCATTCAGTATTTATATTCCATTTCCTTTCACACTAAAAAGAAAGTACTGAAAAGTTACATGAAGTGAATTCAAGTCAAAGGTGTTTAACATATGTGGAGGAAATGAAGCTTAGATTCAAGCAGTGATCAATGAAGTATAGCATTGTATGATCATTACTGAGCAATAAAGCAGGGTAGGAATTATCACAAGAATGTATATGTCATTCATCATGCCTTTATTTAATGCTTCTTTTTCTTGCCTGCTTTCTTTTTATTGTCTCCTGTGTTTTATAGTCTTTGATCCTATATACAAGAACCAGATTCCCTCCTCATTTCTTTGACACTTTCACCCATCGTTATAGAATGTTGAGCTTCAAGCAGGATTTCAGGGGAAATCTATGCAGCAAATACTTTAAAAACATTTGAATGGCTTTAAAATATCTTACGTGGTATCAGCTTGTTTCAATTTTTGTATTTTTTTTGCTTGGAATGTTTGTTTCCCATATATTTTATCAGAATGGTGGCAACTTTGCCCAGTGAGAAACATTAAACACAATTTCATTAAAATCCCAACATTACACTTTTAAATCCAACTGAGTTTTTCTGTTTAATGCAGGTATGAAATGAGCTACAAAACAGAATGAATTGCTATACCAGGGGATAGAGAATTAGGCCTTCTAAGCAGAGCTCCCAGCTTTTGTTGTTAGCTGTCTATGTAACTGAGGGGGAAGTTACTTTTGGTGCCTTCATTTCATTGTTTGCATAATACAGAGATACTGAAGTCATAACTGTGTTCTATGTTCCTGTCTTTGGCCATAATCCAGCTCTTCAAATGCAGAGAGCAAGGTATGGAAGTGTCCCACAGCAGCTCCTCCACCCACACTCCTGTAGGCAGCAACTATGCTGAGCATGGAACGATGCACAGAAGCAGCATTGAAATTGAGATTTTACATTCTTTCTCCAAAGTATCCAGCAGGCTATGATTACCTGGGAGCAGGAGTAAGATGGGTTTGGGTTGCTTCTCCATGTGGAAAACCTTATGTCTGGACATATGGGCCATAGTTGTTGGGTGATATTGAAGGAGGAAGCAGTAGGGACAACTAACACAATATTATTTTAATAGAAATTAGTATTTCTGTTTCTCATTTGTTGAATTATAAAAATGCAAATTTGCTTATGAGATTTAGGTATGCCCTTTTCTGCAACAGACAGTGATGTAGGTTTTCTGGAACATTTTGAATTGAGAAATTTTCTGGAAAAATTAGGTTAATTTACATAGGTTCGTTTGGATAGAAAAATGTTCAGTTTACATCAGAAAACTTTGTTTAGTTTACTTGCATTTAGTAAACAACAATGCTTTAAAAAGTACCCAAAGTTAACCTTGGGCCCAACAGACCATAAGTATTTGACCTGAAATGTCTGAGGGGGAAAATCAAGGCACACAGAGAGAACAATCTTGTGGTCCCTAGAGAGCATCTGGGGTGCCATAGGATACTGCGGATCTCATCCTCAGCACCCATAGACAGAGCTACGAGCGTGGAGGAGGAGAGCCAATTGTGACTCTTCCTCACCCCCTCCCCTTTCCCAGTCGCTATGGAGAGCTTCTCTTATGAAGTTGCAACTGCTTTTTCTTCAACTGTGACTCAGCTTCCAAACTGAGTACAGGTGCTTTGCCTCTGCGTGGCTTTGCAATAAGGGGTGGGGGGAGAGAGACAGAGAGGGACTGGGGTATGGACACCAAACACCGCCCCCCCACCCCTGTTCTTTGCTTACTTAGCTTTCAAAGGTCTAATCAAATGCCCTGCCTTCTATCTGTACATTGTCACTTTCTGTTTCATCCATGTGTCTTTGGGTAAGGACCATTTACCATCTTTTTGTTGCTGCTGAAAGCCCTTTCCCATGAGGGGAGCAAGCAATCAATGGAGATGAAAAAGAATGAAATCAATAGGTGCAAAATGAAACATATTGGAGAAAATGGGAAAACTAATGCATTTCAAGCTAGAATAAATTCATTGTTAGGGTTTAAAAAAACTTCCATTCAAAAACACAGTTGTGTAGCTCCTGCCAAAAGCCTTCTCTGTTATGCTGTCTCTTACTGTCCTTTCTGGGCAATCTGAGTGGTGAGGAGTAACAATACAAAGCCATCACTGCACAAGTTTGTCCAAACGTATGGAACTTTTGAACTTGCACTGCCTTATAGCCCTGGGAGCAGCTGCCTTGAAAATGCTCTATACATTTGGAATATTCCAAACATTCCTGTACAGTGTCTGAATTGGCCACACGGAAACATACTTGTTTTGAGGCAACCTCTGGAAGTATAAATAACAAAGAGTCTTGTGGCACCTTAAGGAATAACAAATACTTTCTGTTAGTCTTTAGAGTGCCACAAGATCCTTTGTTGTTTTTGCTGCAACAGACTAATATGGCTACCACTCTGGAAATTGTTACTCTGGCAGTATGTAACAAGTAAATTATGCTACTAGGCAGAGGATGCAAGCGGATCTATTCCTGCATATATTACCCAGGCTGTGCTTCCTTATCTACTTGTGTTCTGTGAGGGTGGGGTGGGGTAAATTACTCTTCCTGAAAAGATTGTACTACACTGTAGTACTCAATTGAAAAGGAATTTTAAAAAATACTGTTCAGGTACTCCTTTGACATAATATGATAGAATTATCAAATGGGAGCTTGTGTGAAGGGCAGACTGGGAGTTGCTGCCCAATCAGGGCAAACCCTGATACCCTGAAAGCTGCTGAGACACGGTCTGGGAGTGGTGGTGCTTGGGACTGACATCATCAGTGGGCACCACATGCTCACTGGCTCACCCAAACCTGGGAATAAGTCATCGTTGTAGCAGGACAGACTGGGGGAGGGAAAAATGATGAGAGATGTGGGCTATTTAAATGGCTGAAAGGAGGGAAAGAAAGAATATGATAAGAGAGGAAGGAGACTGCGGATGGAGACAAAAGGAAGGAATGGTCAGAATGAGACAGAGAAGAGGATGCTGTAAACAAGAGGTGAGACGAAGCTATAGTAGATAGTAATTGCTTGAGGCATCTTTTTTTTAACATTTTATTTCTCAGTTTCAGTTATACAAAAACAGAACAATAAGGGGTTCTTCCATATATGTTGTATATGGTATATATGGTAGCTTTTAAAAAAAATCTTCTGGGAGCTTTATCTTACAAAGTCCTCTAATAATAAAGCCATATGAGATTATTATTCATATTCCTTAGTGTCCCACAAGGGAGACATTATGAACTCTTCCCTTTTACTGAATGTCCTAAAAAAAAAAAAGAACAACTCATGGAGTTAAGGTTATCACATAATATTTCTAGTAAATAGTCTTTATAAATAGACAGAGGCTAGTGGAGTGTGGGCATGGTTACAAAAGAAGGGCTTTTTTTCTGGTGGAACTCAGCACCTTTTCTTCTATTAATTGCATTACAATTTAATCGCCATCTACTCCCGAGGAAATGTAATCCAAGAGTTCCGGTACCCTTTTCTCCAGAAAAAAAGCACTGCTACAATTATGAAAAAAAACTGGAGAGAAGATTGAACAAAATCTTCTTTTCAAATAAAATAAAGCACACATCGCTTGAAAGTTTTTGTTTTTTTTAATGCACACTTCAAATAACAAAGGGAGAAAACTTGAAATGGCATTACTCTTGTGTAGCCAAAGAGTTATTTTGTATGGAAAGGCTGTGTTAATTCTACACCTGGTTGGCATCACCTGGGAGAGCAGAGGTTAATGTTTCAAAGCAAGAGGAAAGGAAGTTTGCATGCAACTGACATTGAAAGGAGATAAAAATATTTTAATACCCAAAGTCAAGGTCACTTGGTTGTACTGCACACACACGTTCCATTTTGGCCAGACCCTTTTCAAGCATACCTTTGTGTGCCCAGGAGGAGTAGGGAACTGCATTAGGCAATGCAGTGAAGTACAGTTAGACCTTCTTCCACCCCTGTTTCTCCTTTTTAAAACATGCATCTTCTTTACAATAAGACATTAAAAGGATGCACCCATTCTACATAGCCTGTGTGGCACACAGCACCACCACTTCTATCATTATTTCCCTAAACCTTTTACACTTTTATTTGCTGATAAACTTTATTACATTTGAAATGTT
Organism: Shinisaurus crocodilurus; assembly: GCA_021292165.1. Lineage (NCBI taxonomy): Eukaryota > Metazoa > Chordata > Lepidosauria > Squamata > Shinisauridae > Shinisaurus > Shinisaurus crocodilurus. Next base: position 82,763,660 of record CM037879.1, on the reverse strand, counting down.
TTATTTATTTATTTATTTAATACAGTCATGCCTTGGATTGAGAGCATAATTTGTTCCGGAAACGTGCTTGTAATCCAAAACACTCTTATATCAAAACGAAATTCCCCCCACAAAAATTGTACAGAGATTTTTAATTTAAGCCGTGCTACAGTACTTGTATTGCAAGACGTCGCTTGTATATCAAGTGAAAAATAAATAAATAAATATTTAAAAATTTGCTTGTCTTGCAAAATGCTCTCAAACCAAGTTACTTGCAATCCAAGGTATTACTGTATATTTATTTACCGCCCATCAGCCAAGTGGGCAAAGGCTGCCCACTTACCTGGGAATAGGTGCCACTGAACTCAGATTGGATTTACTTCTGAAAAGACATGTATAGGATAGCATTATTATTCTTTATTCTAGGACTGACATCATACCAGCTGGTATCAGCATCAGTTGGAGCAAGAGTTGATATTAGTGAGTATATAGAGTGAAAGTTGAGGGTCTTTTTAGTTACATATGCCATTTCACCTCTGGCAGTGCTAGCAAAACCACATCCAACTGAGAAATTGAGTTTTACTCAAGGCTGGCCCTACCGTTAGGTAGAGTGCAGCAGTAGCCTCAGGAAGCTCACTTTGGATTCTAGAAAGGCTAATTAGTAATCATTAAATGTATTACTATTGTACTACTACTCTCAGGGTAAAGCATTTGTTGGATTTTCTGCCTGAGGTGCCAAAATAACTTGACTGGCCTCGGGTACTATGCACCTTGACTTGGTGGGATGGGGGGTATCATTTGCTGCTCTGCCTCAGGCAGCAAAATGTCTTTGGTCAGCCCTGGTTTTACTTACTACATTTTAGCACAAATCATTTTGAACAAGAATATGAATATATGACACTGCTTTATAATGACTCAGAATATTGGTCCTAGCCACTATTGTTTACTTTGGCTGGCAACAGCTCTCCAAAGTCTCAGGCAGATGTTGTGCCCAGCCATTCCATTTGAGATCCTTTTAAATGGATATGTCAGGAATTGAACTTGGTACCTTAAAGCATGCAGAATGTGTGCTCCTCCTTTGAGCATGCTGTCCTTCAGTGCAGAAGAGTGCACAATTTCACACCATGGCTCACATAGATTTCATAGATTATAGAGTTGGAAGGAGCCTACAAGGCCATCGAGTCCAACCCCCTGCTCAGTGCAGGAAACTAGAGGAGGGGTTTCCCATCCAAGTAATAGCCAGGCTTGACCCTGAGCCAGCATAAGCCACAGGCCTGTATGGGTTCCTTGCAGGAAAAAAGACGGGGAATGAACGAACGAACGAACGAATGAATGAATGAATAAATAAATAAATAAATGTTGTGCTATAATTTTTCTTTCTTTACTTGCTTTTATGGTATCATGTTCTGAACCTATAGAATCAGCTGATTCCAGTATCCTGTATGGGTAAAGCATGGATGGAAAACTGACAGCCTGTGAGCTGTATCTGACACATGGGAACTTCAGTTCCTGCCCACAGCCTCCCCTCTTCAGCCCTGCCCACAGCATGGTAATTACACTTTTAAAAAAGCACCCATTTCAAGCCTAATTGCCACAGTGGAGGGAGATATTTGTGGAATTTGCAGCTGGGGAAGGAAGGATTCACTCTCCTGTCCCCACATGCTGTAATCTCAATAAATATGCCCCTCCCCTGCATGGCAATTAGGCTTGAAAGAAATCTTATTTGGCTTCAATTGAAAGCCTTTTTTCAAGCCTGATTGCCATGCCAGTGGGGACTTATTCAGGCATGTATATGAGTGTGTGTGTGTGTGTGTGTGTGTGTGTTATGCGTTGATATGTATATGAATGCATATGTGTTTATGTGTGAATGTTTAAGAATGGGTCTTAAGTCATATTAGCACACATGTTTCAAGAACAATAGTAAGCATTAGAAAATATAAATATATACCATAAAATATAAATATGTTTTCAACTGTACAGTCATGCCTTGGATTGAGAGCATAATTCGTTCCGGAAACGTGCTTGTAATCCAAAACACTCTTATATCAAAATGAAATCCCCCCCAAAAAATTTGTAGAGATTTTTAATTTAAGCCATACTACAGTACTTGTATTGCAAGACGTCACTTGTATATCAAGTCAAATTTTTTTAATAAATATTTTAAAATTTGCTTGTCTTGCAAAACGCTCTCAAACCAAGTTACTTGCAATCCAAGGTATTACTGTAATAGGTTTTTAAAAACTTCTTATGAGACTTTGCAACCACTACTTAAGATTGCTATTCAGAAATTGTTACTGTTCTTAAGTCAGATGCCAGCAGTACCTTGTTGCTCTTACACAATAAAACTGTATGGCAAACTGACTCAATTTAAGGATTGCACATGGTCTCAAGGGGAGAAATTACCGGTACCCATCCATGCAACATGTGGATCGGTAGGCAAGGAAAAAGCTCCAGAAGCTTAAAATTGTTTCATCGGCGCTGCAGAAATTCAGCCTATCCTATTTAAATTTGATACCTATAATGGTTAGAATCATAAGGATACTAAATTAAAAACAACAGTTACTTCTCTGTAGTTCTATTGTACACCAATACCAATGCTTTGAAGGATAACCAAATTTTTACCCACAGCAGATTTTGCAGCTGAATCAAAATCACAAGCAATTGAAGTAACTTATTTTTCTTCCTAAATAAAGTACAGTACTAGTTTATTAATCACTATGTGAAAAGGTATTTTGCACAGAATACTAATCTATAGTATTATAGTAGCTATGCTGTCAGAAATTTATTTTTTGAAGTAATGTATTTAGAAATTCCACAAACAACAGACACAGAGGTTTCTGCTTGTGCAAGAGGGGGGTTGGATCCAAGCCAGACACTTACTCAAATTTTGCCAGCCCTATCATCACTGCTACAACTATTCTACCATTACTATTTCTGCTACCAATAGCTACCAACTACTAGAATTTAATGTCAGTAGTGTAATATATGAAAAGCTCTCTTGTTGTAGATCATATGCAAAATACGTTGTGGTGCAATTGATTTTTCGGCTTCCACTCAACAGTGTTCCCCCAGAAGCTATGATAACATTCAACACAGTGGTATAGAGAAGCAGTGCATAAGCAAAAGGGGCCATCATCAAGATGGCGACAGGGCAACAGCTTGTTCCTGACGCTCCTCTTTTACGTTATTTTTAACTCCTTTATTCTGTCGCTTTTAACCTTGAATATTTTTTCGCTGATATTTTAATTACTTCTTTTTACTTCTTTAAAACAACAACAACAACAACGTTCAACTTTTAAGTGTTTTTAGTACTGGAGGGAATAACAACTGATAGGAAGCTTTTTAGCTTCTCTCCCCCATTGGCTTTTCGTGGCTGTTGCTTGCTGCTGCCAGCTTAGCACTTTTATTTTGTTTATCCTATTTAGTATATTTAGTATATTTATTTTCACTTTTAAGCCTTACAGTTTGCAGCCTTACAATTTTATGATTTTACTATTGAGAAACCTTGCCTAAAACATTGCTATTCTGCAACAAGTGATTAGCGGCCATAGGACGCTGACTCCCCGGGTGAATATCGGCTATTGTTATGGAATTCAGCTGGAGGTCAACTCCATGGAATGCATGGGAGTGACGGCTACAAATCTGAAAAAAAGTAAGCTCAACTGTTTAATAATAACCAGCAAAATTAGTTTGTGAACTCTTTGTATTTGCTCCGGCTATCACCTCACGACTCTAGCACCAAGCAGCAGCCTATGTAGGATATGGTCCTTACGAGAAAGAACTACAAAGAGCTGGGTCTCAATCCTATGGCTCCCTGTCCAATTCAAACTAAAATTACCTGTTTTATGAAGCTGAAAAATGGACTCCAGGTGACTGACCAGTGCAAGATGTCACAGGATGAGCCTCCGCTTGGACAGATTGTGTTGGATTGGTCTATAGATCTCAGGGGTGTCTCCCAAGAGCCCAGTCATACGAGAGCTTCTCTGGACTTGGCTACGGAGCTGGCTCTCTCTGAAATTCACAATTCTGTGGGGGACTCCCAGATAAGCTTATCACGGGTGCCACCAGTGTCTTCAGTGTGCATAGCTCCGGCAGTGTCCTCAGAGACTGCCCTGGAAGCATCAAACCAAAGACAGCTTCCTGTTCCCAGGCCTGCTCCCCCCAGGGAGGCTCCCCTCCCTACTTCTTCACCTACTGAGCTTGGGGAGGATGGTGAAAATCAGCTGGGCAGTGGTCTTATTTTAATACTCAGAGAAATAGAACTCATTAAAAACTTTCTCTCGGAGTCTCACGCATTGCTCACAACTTTAATAGAATTTGTTAAATCCCAGGGAAGTGGCCTGGGGAAAACTGGCTGCTTTTCTAGCAACAGCCAAGCAGCACCTCAAGCCATGACTGTGTCAACTGGGCCTTTAACCATCGCTCCAATAGTTCTCCCTATTGCAGTGAATAAAGTGGCCCCAATTAGGACAAAAACTGGGAGGGAAAAGAATAACCCTAAACGCAAAAACTCTTAAGAATTATACGCATTGCAGAAAACTGAAAGCACAAGAGAAAAAACCACGAGGCCTCCACAGAAGGGACCTTCTTAGGTTGATTAACTTGATAGAGCAACCTGCTAAGGGCGATGTTCACAAGGCTTCCATTAAAGTTCAGAAGGCCAGCAGGAGCCAAGGCACCACTAAAGTTCAGAAGGCCACCAAGAGCCAGGGCACCAAACCTAGTAGTGACAAGGACAACATAGTCAAGACCAACCCTGTAGACCAATTCAAAGGCTGATGTCGTGAATGCCGAGGAAAGGGCTCGAACGGGTCGAGCAAAGGTCAGCAAAGTGGCGTCAAATCAATCACCTACTCATGCCTGCTCCTTTCACCAAGCAAAAGCAGATTCCCTTCCGTCAAATACTCCGCGGGTTCCGGCTTCGACCATGCTACAAGACCCATGGGATGCAATTTCAAGAAAGCACCACGAACCAAGGACAGCTGAAGACTATATTGGACCCCGATACAATGGCAATCAAAGACCAGGTTGGAACTTAGTTCTGATCCCCCACAAGTTGGTGTTTCTAAATTATCCAAAACCAACAGGTCTATTGCCGCAACCAGGCCGCATTTCCCATTTTATTTCTACTTTAAATGGGGCTCTTCCTATTTCATTGTTACCAAAGAACGTAGTGGCTATAGAATGTGTTTTTGGTTTTTTGTTTTTTGTTTTTTGTTTGTTATTCGTTACTTGTTTTTTAATGGTATAAGAGCGCGTGCAGTGGTTACCTTTAAGGAGTGGGGCTTGGTGGATTATATTCTCAGAGAAAAGGAGGCCCTATGTGCAATTAATTTGGGGTTAGCAAGGCTGTTTGTAAACCAGGCACCCCCACTCTCTCTAGTCCCTCTGTGGCATGATGGAAAATCAGGGCCGGGTGCTCTGACCAGTACCGACAACCTTATTGACCTATAGTCCTCTGCTGGTGATTCATGCCCACTTATAGATCTAAAAACTTGTGAGGCGCTAGGGAGGATGGCTGGTTCTGTCGGCAAATCCCTGCGAACCAATCCAAATGGAGACTTTTGCCCGGAGGAGAAAGCCCTCCTGCACTCATTTAGGAATCTCTCAGATGATTCCCAGGGGGAGATCTTAGATAGGGTTGATCTGCTGACCCAGTACTTAAGGTCAATACAGACAAGTAACTCGACCGGAGTTCAGGACCAGGAAAAATCGCAGTCTGCAGCAGCATTTAGCAGCTGCAGTCCAGAGGGAGTTCCATCCAGCAATTCCCCTAAAGGAGGTGCTGACCAAAGGTTGTGTGGAAGCCAAACTGATCATGTGACACCCCCCCCCCCCGTTCTGAGCAGTGTAGTCTCTGGTGGCATAAATTGGCAAACCATGAGGTATCTTGATATAGATGAGTTGGGGGACATTATGCCTGTTAAGAAATCCTTGCATTCGGTGGTGGCTATTACCCACCCAGTAAGATCAAATGTTAGTGTTATTAGCCCTTTACATGGTGACCTGATTCAGCCTGATCCGGTGGATATTACACATGTAAAGTCTGTAGCTGACAGGGTTAGGCTGGCCTGAAATAGGGAGCCCAGTCTCCTTTTTCTAAAAGTCCCGTCAATAAACCTTCTGCCATCACTTGTGTATACAAGTAGTCTCTCAAGTGCTCCTGTTGGTGGTCTTGTAAATTGCCTCTCTTGGAATATAGCCGGCTGGAAATGTGGCCAGCAGAGTGACGATTTGCTAAAATTTTGTTTGGTTTTGATGTTATCACTTTCCAAGAGACGTGGCTTACAGATTCCACACATATTTTACCCGGTTATAAAACATGGTTTGCTAAAGCTAGGAAAATAAACGTTAAAGGAAGAGCCATAGGAGGAATAGCCACTCTGCTAAAAGAAGACTTAGGCTGGATAGGCGAGGAAATAACAAACTTATTGGTCCCTCCAAACTGCCTGGTAGTTAAGTTTCAAACTCCTGGCGTCATAGTAATATTAGTGAACATCTACATGCCCCCAGCAAATTCACGCTTTTATAATAATAACATCTGGCTTCTCCTGGACTCTTTGCTGGAGGACCTGGTCAATAATTTTTCCAGTGCCTTACTCATTATGGCCGGTGACTTTAATGCCAGACTGGGCCCGTCTCCTGCACAAGCTGCCACCTATTGGGGCCTGCATGATGACCTGCAAGAGTTGCTTAGTTGGTCATCACAGGACACAAAAGTTAACAAAGCCAGTCGCTGTCTGCTGGAACTGACCTATAAATTTGGCCTTCGGATACTGGGCCCCAGGGATCCCAGCTATCCATATTTATACACATACTTTTCACAGTATGCGGATAGTGTCATTGACTACTTCTGCGTGTCAGGCCATAGTAGTTTCTTACGGGTCCACAGTTCTGCTAAGAGAAGAAAGCGACCATCAGTCTATCTCAATGCAGATAATTTTGGCTTCGGACCGCAGACCCCTGTCTAAGGCAGACAAGTTTTTAACAAGCAAACTAGAGGTAACTGAGAAAAGATTAAGATGGGCTTTGGTAGATTCTGAGCAGATAAAGTATTTTTTTGTGTTCCTTAGAGGGAAATGGTCTTGGTGATCAGGTTCAGGATCCTGAAGTCCCCAGTGAATTGGCCTTGTCTGCTTACCAGGCAATTTGCCAACTACCGGTAATTAAACCATGGCTAATATCTGAAGCCAGTCACCAGGGACAAAGGGCTCCAAATTTTGGTTGGTTTGACGTAGAATGCAGGGATTCAAGGAAACATCTGAGGATGCTAATGAGAAGAGCACGCACTTCTACCGACTGTGGTGCTAATGTCCTCATGCTTAACTTTAGATGCAAGTATAAGAAATTAATTGCAGCAAAAAAAGCTGAATTCTTTGCCAGAGGTTGGGCAGAGTTGGAGTTAGAGACCAGAGGCAAGAATCCAGCTCGTTTCTGGCGCCTAGCAGCTGCTAAACTCAGATCCACTAACTTCCAGGTGGAAATCCCCATCTCTGCTAAAACATGGGAACTCTATTTTGCCAAATTATTTGAAAACAGGTAAAAAAGAACCATTGCTAGTTCAAACCTGCATGGGTCTATTGATGCATTTCCCAAATGGCCCTCTATTTCACCCAAGGAAATAAAGCCCCTTATCATCTCCCTAAAAAAAGGTTCACCATCACTGCTGTAGTTGATAGATTATGCATCTGTGATGCACCGAAAATTAAAGACCTAGAGCATTATCTTCTTGAATGCCACCTTTATGACAGCAGCAGGGCACACTATTTTGCTCCCTTTCTGGAGTATATGAGTAACTTGTCAGGGACAGGTAAAATATTTTTTCTCTTAAATGGCTCTAATTGCTTTGTCTCCCAGAGAGTCACCTTATTTGCTATTAAGGCTGCCTGTATAAGGAAAAAAGAAGCAGAAAGGAAAACTTTGGGATAGGCAATTTAAAAAAAATTAGTTTAAAATTTATATATTTTATATTCCAAAAATGGAACTATTGTAAGGATTTTACTGTGTACTTCTGTGTATTATATTGTTTTTGAAAATGGTCTGCAGACTGATTCAATAAAACTGTTGTTGTTGTTGTTGTTCTTGTTGCATAAGCAAAAGAGAAGTTCAGTTTCTGCAGGAAAAACATGTTTTTATTCTAAACTTTGTGTTGTTTTTACAGTAGTGAGTAATAAAGAAGGCCGCCTATCTATTTTGACCACATGCATATTATACAGAGTACAATAGTAATGGGTTAATTCACCTGGTAAGTGGTGAGTGCCAACTGTAGAAGTAAATAACTAATGGTACCTTAACTATCATTTTCACTAATTTCTGTAGCACTTCAAAGCATGCAGTGTTTGTTAGAGACTGAATCATGTTAATTATCCCCAAATAGCATCCAGAAATATACTAATATCTTGGCCTGTGTGAGACCTATAACATAAAATATCAGAAATCATACCTGCGAGCAAAAGGTGTCTAGGTTTGTGTTATTTTAAACAGACGGAAATTCTTATCACCAGAGATATGCTAGTTGATGGCTTTCCCGCATCCTCTCAATATAAAGGTAAGACTAAATAGCAGAATCCTTTACACAGGCTGAAAAAGAGAGAAACCTTGGTTAAAAAGTCTGCGGAGTTGCCACTTCTGGTTCTCTATGAGCATTCTCTGAGCAGTATTTCAACAGTGACATACTTTTCCTCAGTGACTGTGTCTTGTGGGCTACATGTCCTCTAGGCAATAGTTGAATGAGTTTTCATAAAACTCAGTGGCATTTTTCCTTTTTCCCCTCTCTTTTTTACTTTTATCAGCTATGTCAAGTAAAATAGTTTTATTTTTAAATAAGCTCTTTGGGGAAAACTCAACAGAACAGAATTGTTTTAACATGGTTCTTTTGCTTCTTTCTCCGTGTGTGTGTGTATGTGTGCGCGCATGCAGCTGTTTTACCAGCTCTCTTCACTTAATGTGAAATTGTTGGAGCTGAGCGTGGCATTAAAAAAAAAAGTGTTTTTTGTCACTGCTTTACATTTATTTCATAAGAGCCTGGGCTAAACCCAACATTATGTGAGTAGATGTCTGCTCATGTAATGGGAGTTTCCCTTCCCCACCTTTCCCCTAAAACCCTCTATATGCTCTTCAGACCTGTTCTGGAGGGTCCCCCAACCCTCTGGAGCACATGGGGGTGGTCCATGGGGAGGAGAGGCTGCACAGGGAGGGGAAATTTGATCTGCCGGCAGTCCATTGTTCTGGCAGAACAGTGGACACAACCCCATTTTTTGTGTCAGTGGATATCTGAAAATTAAGAGCAGTATGTTATTTTAAAAGGCCGTCTAATCCATTCCCCTGCACTTATTCTGTCGCAGCATCAAATATTTGTATTGTTGTAAAATGTGTCCAGTTTTTGGCAGTTTTACACCATTATCTCTTGACTTGCTTATAGCAAAATTTTATATACGTAATTGTGTCTGCCTCCATCTTCTCTAATCCCTATTCCTAGTCCTCTCTGTGTGCAGAGTTGTGCCCATCTGGAGCCCTCTTTCTTGATGTGGTACAATAATTTTGAAACACCAACAGTATGTTTGGTCATAATTAGCCACCCAAAACATTGCTAATTTTCTGTGAGATAAAGTATACAGTCATGCCTTGGATTGAGAGCATAATTCGTTCTGGAAACGTGCTTGTAATCCAAAACACTCTTATATCAAAACGAAATCCCCCCAGAAAAATTTGTACAGAGATTTTTAATTTAAGCCGTACTACAGTACTCTTATTGCAAGACGTTGCTTGTATATCAAGTCAATTTTTTAAAAATAAATATTTAAAAATTTGCTTGTCTTGCAAAACGCTCTCAAACCAAGTTACTTGCAATCCAAGGTATTACTGTAGATCTTAAAAGTTCAGAACAGAACTGGTTTTGATTTAATATCTAGAGTTAATTTCACCAGGACTTGTTGACTTCGGTACATCGAATGTTATTAAATATACCCAGATATTAAGATGTTTCTGTATTCTTGACTTTATTCCCACATCTCATTAATAATGAATAAGTTGATCATCTGAATTTATCTTCAGTTAGAGAACTAAATAATAGAACTATATTATCTCCTGATTAAGTTATCTGAGTTTATCATTGAATAGCATTAGCTATGTAAGTAAGTTAAAGTCAGGTAAAGATGAATTTAAAAAAAGTACTACATTCCTGAAGTTTTTAAAAAATACCAAGCTACAGCCCAAATGTGAGGTAATAGACAGCCAGAATTTTATGGTCACATTCATGAGATCTTGGAAATCTCAGTGTTACTTTTAAAGTGTTGTTTGATGTGAATCCTACCTTCAAAAGAGCAGTTCTAAGGAGATTTTTCCTGATGGGCAATGGGAAAGGAGAGCTTCTGCCCTGAAAGGCAGCCAAGAAATATTTTAAATAAAGAAATTGGGGAATGAGATTGAAGACTCATTGTGTAATTAGTACCTGACATTTCAAAAGCACAGGGAATATCAGCAGCAAAAAGCCTGATTAAGGACGCAATCTTAGACACACTTACCTGGGAGTAAGTCTCATTGAAGACAATGAAAATTACATCTGAATAGACATGTATAAGATTGCTCTGTTAAAGTTACAGAATTAATAAATAAAGCTGGGGGGGGGACCTATGGAAATACAAGGAAATGCAGAATTGGGCAAGAAGAATGTTAATACTGGGATTTGAGGTGGTACACAATGATTCAGTATATCTACAACATTGAAAGAAAACCCATGGAACAATTGTGAGAAACATGGAAGATAAATCTTACATACTTAATACAGGTAAAATCCAGGTAGATAAATATATTTAAATGTGTACCTTTAAACCATCATTTTATTTAAGAGTTCATGAAGTTTAGACTGTCCTGTCTCCTGCCTGCCAAACCTAATGGAACTATGTTTAGAATGTCTCCTTGGACAGAGAGACTGCAGGCATTTCCCACCACCACACACAAGAAGGGTGGGGGTGCTGGAGTCCTCACCCTAAGGAGGTGTCCTATTAGCCCTTTAGTTTGTGGGATGAGAGCCAAAGGAAAGGTGGAAACCTCCAGTGGCAACAAATGGATATGACTAATGCATTTGTTCCACAGTAGGTATGCACTGTTGAATGTTTGCATTTTAAGTTATCCCATTATTTTAAGCAACCTGAATGTGTCTTGTTTCCTTTTGAGCCCTCAAGGATCTACTTACGGCATCACAAAGGACTAATATCACATCTACATGGGACCACATGCTTCATTGTTTACAGGGCCGGATTAAGAGCATTATGGGCCTGGTGCTGAGGATTTTGGTGAGCCTTTTTATGGAAATAAATAAAATGAAGACGCAATTTTATATTAAAACAAATTAAATATTTTAATTACCATTAAAGTGCCAAAACAGAAACATATTGAAAATATTTCTTTTTTTGTAAACAATAAGCTTGTTAACTCAATAAAACCGTTATAAATAGAACATTCACAACAACCATTTTTAAATAAACATAAACCATACAAACAATTTAAATATAAGTGTATGATGTTTGGCTCATAAAAATTTGTTCCTTAAAGTATTATTATTATTATAAAGAAGTCAGTCTGCAAGCACCTTGAAAACAATGCAGTGATTACTAGAAGCCAGCATGGATTTGTCAAGAACAAATCCTGTCAGACTAATCTGATCTCATTTTTTGATCGGGTAACCTCCCTTGTGGACTGCGGGAATGCTGTGGACATTATATATCTGGACTTCAGCAAAGCTTTCGACAAAGTGCCTCATGATATCCTGATTAGTAAGCTAGCTAAGAGTGGGCTAGATGGAACAACTATCAGGTGGATCCACAATTGGCTACAGAATCGGACTCAAAGAGTGCTTATCAATGGTTCCTTCTCAAACTGGGGAGAGGTAACGAGCGGGGTACCACAGGGCTCGGTCCTGGGCCCGGTGCTCTTCAACATTTTTATTAATGACTTGGATCAGGAGGTACAGGGAATGCTTATCAGATTTGCAGATGACACAAAGTTGGGTGGAACAGCTAATACTCTGGAAGACAGAAACAAAATTCAAAGTGACCTCAATAGGCTGGAGCGCTGGGCCGAAAACAACAGAATGAAATTTAATAGGGATAAATGCCAAGTGCTGCACCTAGGGAGAGGAAACCAAATGCAGAGTTACAGAATGGGGGACACTTGGCTCAACAATACTACAAGTGAGAAGGATCTTGGAATTGTGGTAGATCACAAACTGAATATGAGCCAGCAATGCGATGTGGCTGCAAAGAAGGCAAATGCTATTTTGGGCTGTATTAATAGAAGTATAGCTTCCAAATCGCGGGAAGTGATAATTCCCCTTTACTCGGCACTGGTTAGGCCTCATCTTGAGTACTGCGTCCAGTTCTGGGCACCTCACTTTAAGAAGGACATAGACAAACTGGAGAGGGTTCAGAGGAGGGCAACAAGGATGATAAAGGGACTGGAAACAAGGCCCTATGAGGAGAGACTGAAAGAACTGGGCATGTTTAGCCTTCAAAAGAGGAGACTGAGGGGAGATATGATCGCACTCTTCCAGTATTTGAAGGGATGTCACACAGAGGAGGGCAAAGATCACTTCTCGATCATCCCAGTTTGCAGGACACGGAATAATGGGCTCAAGTTACAGGAACCTAGATTCCACCTAAACACCAGGAAAAGTTTCCTGACTGTCAGAGCAATAAGACAATGGAATCAACTACCTAGGGAGGTCGTGGGCTCTCCCACTCTGGAGGCATTCAAGGTGCAGCTGGACAGACATCTGTCAGAGATGCTTTGACCTAGATTCCTGCATTGAGCAGGGGGTTGGACTCGATGGCCTTGTAGGCCCCTTCCAACTCTACTTTTTTATGATTCTATGATTCTATTATTATTATTATTATTATTATTATTATTATTATTATTGCATCATAATCAATACAGCCTACGTTATGATTATGGTGCAGAGAGTAACTCTTGAAATAAATAGCAACCACTAGTTTTAAACACACAAACAGGTTATTCGCTGAACTCTAACCTGCATTTAAACTAAATGAATCAAGCTGGTAGATTAAAATGGTAGATTTCTGTGCACAAAGCAGGTGCTCTACCCCTGAGCTACGACCTTCCTCCCTAACTGGGGATGGAGTTTACACATATTTGGGGTTTCGGCTGGGGTTATCGGTACCTTGCTCATTCATACTTCCCACTGTGTGGACATCCCAGGAAGTAGCACAGCCTTGGGGGAAAGGCGACAGGGCAAAGATGCGGGGGGGGGGGCGTACCGTGGCCACGGGACCCTGCAGAGATGGGCCTGCAGCAAGACAAGAGGGCCACTTCAGTGGGGAAAGCTTCAGGGTGCCATTAAAGGAGAGCCAGCATGGCATAAGGGTTAGAGCAGGGCTCTCCAACCTTGGGTCCCCAGATGTTGCTGGACTACAGCTCCCAGAATCCCATGCCGTTAGCCATGCTGGCTGGTTATGCTGGGAGCTATAGGCCAGCAACATCTAGGGACCCAAGGTTGGCGAGCCCTGGGCTAGAGTGTTGGACTGGGACTCGGGAGATCCGGGTTCTAGTCCCCACTCGGCCATGAAGCTCACTGGGTGACTTTGGGCCAATTGCTGACTCTCTCAGCCTAACCTACCTCGCAGGGTTGTTCTGAGGATAAAATAGGGAGGGGGAGGAATATGTAAGCTGCCTTAGGTTCCCTGCAAGAGGAAAAATGTGGGATATAAATGCAATACATCAATAAAATAAAAAATAAAAGATGGAAGGTTGGCAAAGCTGGTTCCTGGCTCACCACCGTCCACCAGGAATGTCATCCACTCAAGTCCCACTTAGAAGCAACCTGGAGGTCACCACCACATATATAGGCTCTGGTTAATATTTACACGATACACTGAACCCATTTTCACACCACCTCAGTTCACGCATCCACTGGAAGCCACACCCACCCATTCCAGGTCCACCTCGCTTCTTCTTACTGCAGAACAAACAGTACCCTGCTACCTTTTGGGGGGGGAGGGTCTGTGTCACGAAATGGAGCAAGTTACCTCGCACAAAATGGAGCAAGTTACCTCGCACAAAATGGAGCACGTTACCCCCAATTAACTCCTGAAGGAGCACTAAAGGTGGATTCCCACAAATTAAGGAATTGGGGTGGGGGGAACAATAAAGCATGGCTGGGAAAGCATGGCCCTGCAGAAGTTGTTGGCCTCTAACTCCCATCAGCCCCAGCCGGCATGGCCAATGGTCAGGGCTGATGGGAATTGTAGTCCAACTCCATCTGGAGGACAGCACATCCCCCACACTTGCTATAAAAGAAACTGAGGGAGGAATAGGACTTCCCCCCCCTTTTTTGTTCAGAGGGGAGGTCATTTTGTAACCCCACAAAAGATGGGGGGCACAGAAGGGGAAGCAAAGAGAACACATGTTTCTTTTGTTTAAGCAGTGCAAGGAAGAATTGCCTGTCTGGGTCAGAAGAGGGGTTTTGACCTCTCTCCCCTGCCCTGGCAGTTGAAAATGGCTCAACCCCAACAGGTTTAGGAACTGCCCCTTTGGCAGTGTAGCTCTTGGCTTCTCCAGGTGAGGGCAACAGTGAGTGACCCCAAACAGGTATAACCACCACGGGGGGGGGGAGAGACAGGCCCTCACTCTTACATTCTTAACCCCCCCCCACCAATATAATAAGTTGCAGCTGAAAAACAGACCAGACCAAACTGATTATTATAAAGGGGCAAAACGTAAAGGCATGGCAGGAAACCGAGAACTGGACCGAGGGGGTGTGTGTGGGGAGGGCATACGACGACCCACAGATGTTCAGTTATGAGGGCGGGTGAGTGGTGGTAATCGTAATCTCCCCCTGCTCGATTCCCCCATTCGCAGTAACGCTCTTATAGAACAATTGCATATGATGGGCGCTGCGGGGGGGGAGGGGGAGAAACTCACCTGCTTTGAGACACACACACACCCCTCCCCCCGTGTTGTTTCGCCAGCTATCAGCACCCCCTTCTGCTACAGCCCTTGGGGCACAGACGGGGCATCTCGCAGGTCCCCGGGACCTGGCTGGGGAAGGCTGCTTTATACCTTTTCCTCGTAATGGAACTGCTCAAAGTTTCCTCAGCTCCTTGCTAAGAGGCGGCGGCGGCAGCCCAGCCCAGCCAGCGCCACCCACCGCGTCCCAATGTGCGTCCTGGTAGCGGCGCCTGCGCAGCTGCGGCTCCAGCTCCCCAGCCAGCAACGCCTCCTCTTCCTCACTCAGGAAGCCGGGCACCACGCCCGCACCGCCCGCTCGCAGCCTCCGCCACAGCGCCTCGCTCGACGCCCGCACTTCAGCTGGCAATAGCGGGGGCAACCGCCGCGGTTGCGGCTGCATGTCCTCTCTGCCGCATAGCGTCCGCACACCCGGCTGCAGCCGTAGCCGCCGCAGGGCCCCCGCGCAGCACCAACGCATGACCGGCCCAGCGGTGTCTAAGAAACAAGGGGGAAAGAACCCGCCGCGGTGCAGGACGGGGCCGTCCCCTGCTCATTTGCATGCCGACGCCCGGCTTTTGCGCACATTAGGGCAGGAACGCACGTGGTCGTAAAGTGCCCTAGCCTAGAAGAGCGCTGTCTCAAGCTTCGCAATTGTAGTGTAGTAGTAGTACTGGCCCGGCGGGAAGAGCCGCCGCTGCCGCGAGGGAGCCGCTGCCCGGCGTCTCGACACAAGGGCAAGTGCGGCAGTGGCGGCGCGGCTCGGGCGAGTGGGCGCTGCCGGACCTGTGGGCCTATTTTGTGGTAGGGGCCTGGAGCTGCAGCTCCAATAGCCCCTATCTTAATCCGGCCCTGATTGTTTATAGAGAGAGACATGTTGAATTAGATGATATGAACATGAACAAAGATCTGACTTTTCCCAAGAGACAAACAAAAGGGTTTCATCTGATACACAGAGTGCTATTTAAATATTGACCTGGTGTTTGTTTTTTAAAATGTATTGAAATAAATGTGAGAATGTATGTTTAAAATAAGTCTTAAGGCATCTGTTTCAAGCTGGTTAGAAGCATATACATGCGTAGTGGTGAGAGTGTTGGACTGGGACTCAGGAGATCCGGGTTCTAGTCCCCGCTCCGCCATGAAACTCACTGGGTGACTTTGGGCCAGTCACTGACTCTCAGCCTAACCTACCTCACAGGGTTGTTGTGAGGATAAAGTGGAGAGGAGGAGGAGGATTATGTAAGCCGCCTTGGGTTCCTTGCAGGAAAAAAGGTGGAATATAAATATAATAAATAAATAAATAAATAAAATAAAAATTGGGAGAGGCAAAAGTAAGTCTTTGAACACTTAACTGCAAAGTCTTTGGCTCACATTTAATTGATATGAGTTGTATTAGTCGTAGTGCATAGTTTTCTGTTTCACCAGCATTAACAATCTCAGTTAACTGATAGTGCTTTAAAAAATATTTATATAGTGCATTAGTTAGTACATTTTTCACATCAGAATTTATTGAAAATATACAATGTTTTTCAGAGGCATGTCAATTAAACATGTCAGAATTCGCTCTTTTGTTTCTAACATTTAACTTTTTAAATACATCTTGGGTAAAATTGCTTATACATTTAATAGCTTGAAAAAGCAAACTACCGTATATGGATTGTAAATGAAAACTTCTGTACCATATTATTCATATGAAACCTAAATCCTGTAATTTTATGTGCACAGGCCTGTGGCTTACGCTGGCTCAGCTTGTCTGAGCGTGGAAAGCTAAGCAGGGTCAAGCCTGGTTATTACTTGGATGGGAGACCCCTCCTCTAGTTTCCTGCATTGAGCAGGGGGTTGGACTTGATAGCCTTGTAGGCTCCTTCCAACTCTATGAAATCTATGAAAACCTTACTTTTTCCTAACAAGTTAACATTTAAAATATTGAAGAGAGATTTTATATTGATATGCTTCATTCTATATTCATGACTTAATCAAGAATATTAGTTTTAGTTAATTCTCTTATCTTAATCTTAGTTGTATATTGTCTTCCATCTCTGTTTCATCTATACATAGAATTATAGAATAGTAGAGTTGGAAGGGGCCTATAAGGCCAACAAGTTCAACCCCCTGCTCAATGCAGGATTCCAAGTCAAAGCATCCCTGACAGATGGCTGTCCAGCTGCACCTTGAATGCCTCCAGAGTGGAGAGCCCACTACCTCCCGAAGTAGTTGGTTCCATTGTTATATTGTTATATACAAGCCTGTGGCTTACGCTGGCTCAGCTTGTCTGAGCGTGGAAAGCTAAGCAGGATCAAGCCTGGTTATTACTTGGATGGGAGACCCTCCTCTAGTTTCCTGCATTGAGCAGGGGGTTGGACTCGACAGCCTTGTAGGCTCCTTCCAACTCTATGATCTATGAAATATATTGCTCTAACAGTCAGGAAACTGTTCCTGATGTCCAGGCAGAATCTGGCTTCCTGTAACTTGAGCCCATTATTTCATGCCATGCAATCTGGGATGATCGAGAAGAGATCCTGGCCTTCCTCTGTGTGACAACCTTTCAAGTACTTGAAGAGTGCTATCATATCTCCCCTCAATCTCCTCTTCTGAAAGCTAAGCATGCCCAGTTCTTTCAGTCTCTCCTCATAGGGTCTTGTTTCCAGTCCCCTGATCATCCTTGTTGCCCTCCTCTGAACCCTTTCCAGTTTGTCTACATCCTTCTTAAAGTGTGTTGCCCAGAACTGGACGCAGTACTCAAAATGAGGCCTAACCAGTGCTCAGTAGAGGGGAACTAGTACTTCCCGTGATTTGGAAGCTATACTTCTATTAATGCAGCCCAAAATAGCATTTGCCTTTTTTTGCAGCCACATCACATTGAGGCTCATATTCAGCTTGTGATCTACAACAATACCAAGATCCTTCTCACTTGTAGTATTGTTGAATTTCAGTATACCAAAACTATGGGTTGGATCCAGTCTTAGTCATACTAGGTCCCATTGATTTCAATGGATCTCTCCTCTAAGTATGGCTAGGTCTGGATCCAATCCCATGTAAACAGAATGTATTATCATATATACATTTTATTATTTCTGTAACATCATTAATCTTTTTATATTATACATTTTTAAATATTACTTTATTAGAGAAATTAAATCTTCTGTACATTCTGATATATAGAGGACTCAAGATCTGAAATACTTTTAACATTTTTCCAGTCATAAGTGGCAGTTTTCTTATGGAACCTTTAAACTACTGAGTTGGATGTAAAATTTGGTGCATTCAACTGGGCTGGCTAAATGCTACACAGAGTTGAGGGATCTGCTGAATGGGTTTTGCTCTGGGGAAAAGGGGGATCCCCCAAAATTGAGTAGAGGCACCTTTTGTTAGCAGAGCTCACCGTAGGTGCCTCCACCCAATTTGGGGGGATTCCCCTAGTCAGGCTCTAATACTGTAACTAAAAGTGATCCAACAAAGCTGGATGAGATGATCGGGACACTTCCACTAATGGCACAGCATTAATTGTGGGTTGCCATAAAGTATTTTTCATGAGTTTGGAAGGAACATGCATTGTAAAGTGGTGATTGTTTTTTTTAATGCTAACTGCCTACCTCTTCAGAATGATCTATGTAGTCAGCATCAGGTTCTTCCCTTGCTAATTAGTATATGGTAGAAACAGGTAAACCCAGTTTCTACTTGATATATCCAAAAAGATAGATAAAAATTCTTACCTCTGCATGTGGTCTTCATGCCTTTTGCTAAGTTAGTTGAATCTGTTACCTGCCCCAGAACACAATGCTCTTTTTGCTAGCCATGTATTGGCCTCTATATTTTGATTAACAGCCGCCCTGGGGCAAGAATATGTGCTACTACTGCATCGTGCCCCTTGCTGCCGCCACTGCATTGTGCTTCCTTGTCCCTTCTTCTTCTTCTGGCCATGCAGCTCTCCATAGTACTGACACAGTATCGGGAAGGGGAAGGGGGGCATGCAGTGAGGGAAACAGAGGGCGGGCAGCTGCTCCAGAGAGCCCTGCTGGGCCTCTTGCTGCATCAAATGCCACAGCAGGAGAGTAGCTGGTGGGGCAGTGCACAGCAACCACTGGAGGCTGTGTAGTGGTGGTGGACCCACCTGGCAAGGGCAGGTTAGGCGGCCCACTGTACCACCTGTTATGGGCACCTCATCCTGCTTCACCTGCCCTGATTAACCCTATAACTAAATCTCAGCAAGAGTTTAAAAAAAGGCCCTTATGCCTAAATACTTCGGTAAAGACACCTGATAAGAGTTCCATCTCTGGTGCTAAGCTAGGCCAGTCCTTAGCAAGTATATGAACAAGAAGACTACCTTGGAAACTCAAGCACATGTTTCAGAGTTCATGCTAGAAGGGTAGAATAGAAACATAAGAATAAATACGGATGCTGTTAGTATTTCCATCAAATCAGGGTAATTGAAAAGATTGGTTACTTTTATTTGGAATGCGTATGGTAAGAAATACAGTAATACCTTGGATTACGAGTAACCCGGTGTGCGAGCATTTTGAAAGACGAGCAAAAATTTTTAAAATTTTTGACTTGCTGAACGAGCGAGGTCTTGCAAAACGAGCACACCGGGTTACTCGCTGCTGGCACCCACGCCTGGCCTCCGCGGCTCCCTGCCAGGGAGCCGGAAAAGCACTGCCGCCTCCATGCGCTCCCACCGCTCCCCACCTTTTCTTTTCCAGGAGTGGACAGGAGACGGGGGCTTACCTGGAGGCGCAGCGCGCCTGGGCTCGCCCACCGCCTCGCGCTGCTTTGCCGGCCGGCCGAGAGTCCAGGAGGCGGGGGCTTCCCGCGAGGCTCGCCCGAGCTCGGCTGCCGCCTCGCGCTGCTGCGCCGGCCGGCCGAGAGTCCAGCAGGTGCATCTCCCTGCCAGGGAGCCGGGTGCGAAATTCACTTCCGGGTGCGAAATTCACTTCCGGGTGCGACGGGACCGGCGCCAGCAGCGCGGGCGGCTCACAGCGGAGAGGCGAGCTGCCGCTTCTTTAGAATGGTAGGAAGCAGCGGGAGCGGCTCCACGCATCTCCCCGGGAGCCGGCAAAGCACTTGCCGGCTCCCTGGCAGGGAGATGCACCTCCTGGACTCTCGGCCGGCCGGCGCAGCAGCGCGAGGCGGCAGCCGAGCCCGGCCGCGCCGCGCCTCCAGCTAAGCCCCGTCTCCTGTCCACTCCTGGCAGAGCAAGGACCCCGGGAGCCAGCACATCAAAGCAAGTTTCCCCATTGGAAATAATGGGAACTCCACTGATTCATTCCACAACCATTTAATCACTGCTTTGCCGGCTCCCTTCATGGGGCAAAGCAGTGATTAAATGGTTGTGGAACGAATCATCTGAGTTCCCATTATTTCTAATGGGGAAACTCGCTTTGCTGTACGAGTATTTTGGATCACGAGCATGGTTCTGGAACGAATTATACTCGTAGTCCAAGGTACTACTGTATGTCTTTTAAATATTCTAGATAAGATATTTCTGTGTAAGTGTAAATAAGATCATTCAGCAAAGCAGAATGTGTAGTCTACAACATTAGGTGTGGTATGTATTATCCAACTTTTCTTCAGACAACATGTTTTGTAGCTTTGTCTTTTTATAAGTATTTTCCTAGTCTCTGTGACGGAAGATGTCGAATGAATTAACCTTAAAGCAGTGGGCAGAAAGACCTGTGTTGATAGAGTAGAAAAATATTTGTAAGATGACTGCTGGCAGAAATCAACAGCAAGGACTCATTGCATTTCACAAAGCCAGTCTCTATCCTGTATTTTATGTGGATGGTTTTATGAAAGACTAGCTTTTGCCCGCAGCTTCGCTCGTGTGTTGAAGAGTGACCGTTCCAAGTTTGCACGGGTCGTCATTTTCCTATAGGCACTATTTGTTCGAAATTCCTTAAGGTCGCTGACCGCTGTTTTGAATTGTTCCATAGGAAAGGTCCCCCGGGACTACATAATGGAATCCTAGCTCCCCCAGAACTACCAGCTCCCCCGGGACTTCCAGCTCCCCTGGGACTGCCCAATGAAATCCCAGCTCCCCCAGGACGACCTGCTCCCTCGGGACTACACAATGAAATCCCTGCTACCCTCCCTGGATTACACAATGAAATCCCTGCCCCCCCCCCGGGACTACACAATGAAATTCCTGCTGCCCTCCCTCCGGGGCTGCACAATGAAATCCCTGCTCCCCCCCTCCAGGGCTGCACAATTAAATCTCTGCTCCCCCCCCCCCGGGACTGCACAATTAAATCCCTGCTCCCCCCCAAGGACTGCACAATTAAATCCCTGCTTTCCCCCCCGGGAAGTAACAACAATGCAATCCCAGCTCCCCCCGAGGACTACACAACATGAAAGCCCAGCTCTCCCCCCCCCCCGGGACTGCACAATTAAATCCCTGCTCCCCCCCCAGCTTCCCCCCGGACGACCTGCTACCTCGGGACTACACAATGCAATCCTTCTACCCTCCCTGGATTACACAATGAAATCCTGCCCCCCCCCGGACTACACAATGAAATTCCTGCTGCCCTCCCTCCGGGCTGCACAATGAAATCCCTGCTCCCCCCCCTCCAGGGCCTGCACATTATAATCTCTGCTTCCCCCCCCCCAGGGACTGCCACAATTTAAATCCCTGCTCCCCCCCAGGACTGCACAATTCAAATCTCTGTCCCCCGCCCGGGACTACACAATAATAATAATAATATAATTATTATTATTATTATTACCCGCCTCTCCATCTAGATCGAGGCAGGGAACAGCAGAAAATATAAAATACATAAACTAAACAACACAACACATACTATTAAAACATCTTAAAACATCCTAAAAATATCTTAAAACATCCTAAAAATATCTTAAAGCATCTTAAAGGCATCCTAAAATTCCGCTGGATAGGCCTGCCGGAATCCCTGCTCCCCCCAACAATGAAATCCCTGCCCCCCCGGGACCCCACAATGAAATCCCTGCTCCTCCCCAGGCCTACACAATGAAATCCCTGCTCTCCCCCCCCCCCCTGGGACTACACAGCAATGAAATCCCTGCTCTCCCCCCCCGGGACTACCCAACAATGTAATCCCAGCGTGCCCCCCCCGGGACTACACAACAATGAAATTCCTGCTTGTCCCCTCTCCCTCGGGACTACCCAACAACATAATCCCAGCTCCCCCCCCCCGGGACTACCCAACAATGAAATCCCAGCTCCGCCCCGGCTGTGCTTTATATGAACATTCTGCTTTGACGCAGGACAGATTTGCATATCCACTCCTGATTGGCCCCTGTGGCAGTTCATACGAACATTCTGTATGTCGTTGGAGCGATTTGCATAACCGCTCCTGAATGGCCCCTGCGAACATTCCAAGTGACACCATTGGCTCTCATCTATTTTGGGGCGTACAGGCGCAGCGAGGGTTTTTCGGAAATTTGAACCCACCGGTCTTTGTCCTTGGGTGATGGAGAGTATGCGTGCCAAGTTTGGGGCAGATCCGTCAAAACGTGATGGAGCCTATGCGATGACACCCCGCACACAGCAGTCATTCAGTCAGGCAGTTATTTAAAAAGTTTCCCTCCCCTTTCACCCCCTCAGAGAATATTCTAAACGGCCAAGGGGAGATTTGCATACCCAGCCCTATTGGCCCCTGCAGAAATTCATACAAACATTCTAAGTGTCATATGGGCTATTTGCATAACTGCTCCTATTGGCTCCTGCAACAATTCTGAGGTGAGGCCGATTTGCATAACTGCTGCCCTGTTGTTTTGCCCATAGGAGATATGAGAGTGGGGCGATTTTGCCCCCTTTTTTCACCCCCTTTGGGACGGAATTTCCAAAAATCCTTCCTTAGTGGGGCTCTACGTCGTAAAAGCAATGTTACTTCAAAATTTCACGTTCCTAGATTAAACGGTTTGAGCTGGGCGTTTATGAGTCAGTCTGTCAGGACACTTTCTTTTATATATATAGATATTTATTTATTTTCATTTTGCTTCTTCATTTATTCCTTACTTGGGTCTGAAATGGACTTTGGCTTGTTTTCCCCTTCTAAGACATAGTCCTCCCCCAGATGGGATATTGGGCAGTGTTTAATTTGGGCTTTAATGAAACTTCCTTTTTGAGTGATTCTACAGATAGATTTTGTGCCCACTCAGGATCTGATGGCTAATAATTTCGGTTTTGTTGTCAGCCTTCAACAAACCCATTCAACAACAGGCTAGGGTGAAAAGTATTTGATCTTGGGAAGCGAGAATGCTCAGACAGGGAAGTTGTATTATAGCAGCTAAATTAGGCTGCCAGAAAACCCTGCAGTAGATTTTTTTGAGACAGTCCTATGGGCCAAAGCAGACATTGCAAAGAATATTGCAATATAAATTACAGGTATGAGGGGCCCAATCTGGATTGGGCCTACAGCGAGGAGAGGGGAGAAGGTTAAAGCCTCCCTTGAATCCTTGCTGACTAGTAGAAATAATTTTTGGCTATCCAAAGCAGTCACTTCTTGTGGACCCCTATTTTTTGTTATTATTAACCTGCTGGAATTTTGTTTTGGTCTTCTCTCCCCTAGAGTGTGTGATTTTTCATAGTTTTTGGAATGATCTGAACTTGTCTGCTGCTGTCTGAATGCTGACTTTCTGCACATTGTGTTACACTGTGGTGTGGGTTAAGTAGGACCTTGGGGATATTGGTTGGTAGTGGCTGATGCATGGAGGATCCTGCCTTGGAGAAGAGGGTTGAACTTTGTGCTCTAACTGACATCCAGCCTGTTTCATTGTCCACAGCTCCCCCGTATACCAAGGAGCAGAGTGGGGTGGGGTCTTCAGTGCTAGAGAGGGCACTCGGGTGCAATCAGGTCGATGGCCCTCTGCATCCCACCATTCCACAGTGGGACTAGGGCAGTGATGGCAAACCTTTTTGAGCCCGAGTGCCCAAACTGCAACACAAAACCAACTTATTTATTTCAAAGTGCCGACACTGCAATTAAACCTGAATACTGGGGTTTTAGTTTAGTAAAAACAACTCATACAGTTGTCTGAACTAATTAACATATTTTGTCTTAAAAGAAAAACACAATAACAGGGCTTTCAATGATACAAACAGTTTTTTATTGAAAAAAACATCAACTCAAATTTTTTAAATAGTACTACATTGTACACATAGCCTGAAGGTAATTTAGATAGGTTTGGTGGAAAGAGGGCGGGGGATTGTGAAGAAGCCAGGGAGAATGTGAGGAAAGGAGGAGACCTCAAGCGTTTGGGGGAAAGAGGGGGGGGATTGTGAAGAAGCCAGGGAGAATGTGAGGAAAGGAGGAGACCTCAAGCGTTTGGGGGAAAGGGGGGGATTGTGAAGAAGCCAGGGAGAATGTGAGGAAAGGAGGAGACCTCAAGCGTTTGGGGGAAAGGGGGGGATTGTGAAGAAGCCAGGGAGAATGTGGGGAAAGGAGGAGGAAGTGCTGGCTAGGAGGGAATGAGGCGGCTGGGGGGCAAGAATGAGGCGGCTGCATGGGAATGCACGGCAGGGATGTAATACGAGCCTTACCTGGGCTCTTCCGATCGTTCCTGCGGCGGCCCGATCTCACTCTTCTGAGCGGCGTGGAGCGTTCTCCGCGCTGCTCAAGCTGCTGCCGCCGCCGCCCGTCGCTCTTCTGAGCGGCGCGGAGCATTCTCCGCGCCGCTCAAGCTGCTGCTGCTGCTGCCGCCGCCGCCGCCCGTCCCTCTTCTGAGCGGCGCGGAGCATTCTCCGCGCCGCTCAAGCTGCTGCTGCCGCCGCCGCCCGTCCCTCTTCTGAGCGGCGCGGAGCCATTCTCCGCGCCGCTCAAGCTGCTGCTGCCGCCGCCGCCCGTCCCTCTTCTGAGCGGCGCGGAGCATTCTCCGCGCCGCTCAAGCTGCTGCTGCCGCTGCCGCCGCCGCCGCCCGTCACTCTTCTGAGCGGCGCGTAGCATTTTCCGCGCCGCTCAAGCTGCTGCTGCCGTCCGTCGCTCTTCTGAGCGGCGTGTTCTCCGCGCCGCTGAAGCCGCCTCGCCCTCGGACCCGCCGTCGCAGCCCGTCGCGCCATGCCCTGTGCGCTGGATCCCCGCGCTCTGTTTTGGCGCGGGGGGGGGAACCAGGGCAGCAACAGGACTTAAACAGCCCTGTTGCCCTGGTTCCCCCCCCGCCAAAAACAGAGCGCGGGGATCCAGCGCGCAGGACATGACGTGACGGGCGGCGGATCCGGCGCGCAGGACATGATGCGACGGGCAGCGGCGGGTCCAGCGCAGCCGGCACGGAGGCAGCAGGTAGGCCCGTCGTCCCCGTCCGCCGCATCACGGCCTGAGCCTTGGCGCGCAGCATGACGCTGCCTCACGCCGCCGCTGGAGACCTATGGCTGGTGGTGACCTATGGCTCACGTGTCAGCAGAGTGGTCCACACGTGCCACCTGTGGCACGCGTGCCATAGGTTCGCCATCACTGGACTAGGGCCTCAGCTCAATCACCAGCTCTCTCCACTGGAAAATCCCCAAGTGGTGGTTCCACTTTTTGCAAGTGTCTCTCCCGCCCCTCCCAATATTGCTGGGCTGCTGCCACAGGCTGACTCTCATATGAACACTATACTGTCCAGTTGCTTGTGGAGTGGGGAGTTCCAAGCCCTATTGCCAAGAACTCCCATCAGCCCAGGTCTAGAAAATAAAAAAATAAGGAAGGCATTTTGCATTTATATTCCCAAAGCCCAGATAACACTAAACCTTAGAGAACCTTGTGA
Source organism: Shinisaurus crocodilurus (assembly GCA_021292165.1). Classification (NCBI taxonomy): domain Eukaryota; kingdom Metazoa; phylum Chordata; class Lepidosauria; order Squamata; family Shinisauridae; genus Shinisaurus; species Shinisaurus crocodilurus. Next base: position 82,738,007 of record CM037879.1, on the reverse strand, counting down.
ACCATCCTTGGAACACACAGGGTAGTTTAACAACCGTGCAGTCTTAGCACATGGGAAGATTTTAGTGAACAATTTCCTTTGAAAACAATGCAGCTGAATGTCAAGATACTAAAGGCATTTAAAAAGTTAATTTGGGAAAGGAAGTAAAGGACAAGGAAGACACCAGATCTTTCTCTCTCTCTCTCTCTCTCTCACACACACACACACACACGCGCGCGATGTCAATTTAACTTAACTAGTACATTTTGCCTACTTGAGCAGAACCTTGGGTTTTAGAGCATGTACAGAGATCCTTGTAGAACAGGTGGTCTGAGAGAGAGCAACTTTAGATTCCTGGTTGGATCCAAGAGACAAAATACAGAGCTACTTGGAGACCAGTAAAAGCTGGCTGCTTTACAGAGATGGACTGTTGTTTTGTTCAATCATGACAGCAGCTACATCTCTGATGTAAGTGGTCTATCTAGCCAGTCAGAAAATTATTTAGATGTTGCTCCCACCATTTAACTAATCTTGACTTTCATCTCAAAAAACAGAGCCAGTAGTTATTGTGAGAAACACATTAACCTAAGGATGTATTCAGTTATCAAAAAACCCGGCCAGCTTAAGATCAGAGTTAAGGCTATCTCATGTTGGCTCAGGCTCCACAAAGCCTGGGAATTAGAAGCTGAGGTTGATGCCTTAACAGTCAGTAGTTCTTAACCTTTTTTGAGTCACGGACCCCTTTGAAAATCTGGTGAAAGCTATGGAGCCCCTCCCTAGAAAAATGCACATAAACAAAACTTTGCATGCAATGATTATACTTTATTTTATTGAAAATTGATTGTCTCATACAGTGTATGACATACACAAAATATGAATAAAGTAAACAATCTTAATAAAAAAATAAGTTTCTCACTCTTTTTCATGCAAAAATTAATGGCCACTCCATACAAAAATGAAATACAATCATCATGTGCAAATTAAAACAAAACTTTAATTCTGCTCAAAAGTTCATTTCAATTAGAAGGTTGTTGTTGTTTGGCTTGAATAAGAAGATGAAACTGGAGTGATCGTTGACAAGGTAACACACATGTCATCTTTGACATCCAATCGATTTCGACATTTCGTTTTGATAGAAACAAGTGCTGAAAACCCTGACTCACAAAGGTATGTAGTGGCAAAGGGAATCAGAGCACCCATAGCTCGCTTTACCAGACAAAGGTAGGCTTGTTTCTACGCACACCAGAATTCTCCAAGGCTCTTCGAGTTGAATTCATTTCATAACATTTAATTTGTCCTCAGGTCAATGAGGTCATCTTTGGCAAGCTCTACATCACTAATACAGTCAATATCGGCAAGGAAAGGATTACAAATCCATGTTTCAACTTTAAGGTCACCTGAGCAGAAGTAACCTTTGAAAGAGTTCTGCAGAGTATCCAGATATCTGCAGAATTCTGCCTGCAGATAAATTAGCAGGGCTTTGTCACTCTCGATTCCACCCTGCAGAAGCACTTCCTCTAACACTGGAAAGTTTGCATAGTTGTTTGCCTCCAACCTCCTCTTCCACAGTGGCAGTTTGGCCAGAAAAGTTTGCAGTCTTTCAGCAGCATCCATAATGGTGACTGCACGACCTTGAATCACAAGATTCACCTCATTCATATGGCCAAAAATATCTGCCAAGCAGGCCAAGCCGTGAATGAATTCCTCTCTGTCAAATTGTTCTGAGAGTGGGCTTTCTTTTTCTCTCAAAAAAAGTGAAACTTCTGCTTGAAGTTCAATCACGCACTTCAAGACTTGTCCTCTGGAAAGCCAGCAAACTTCTGTGTGGTAGAGAAGAACTTCATATTCTGCTCCCATTTCTTGACAAAACCTCTTGAAAACGCAATGGTTCACCCCCCTGACTCTGATGAAGTTGACGACCTTCACGCCAGTAGACAAGACTTCTTTCAGAATTGCTGGCAGAGTCTTTGACACCAATGCATGCCGATGTAGAAAACAATGGGTCACGGTGACCTGAGGAGCTTCTTTCTTCACCAAAGCAGCAAAACCAGATGTGTTGCCAAGCATCGCAGGTATGTGCACAGAGTACCAAGATTTTTCTTCCAGTTGAAGTTTTGCTTAGCAAAGAAACTATTCACCATTTCTAAGATGTCGATGGCCTTTGTAGTTTCCAAAAGGGGCTCACAAAATAGGAATTCTTCTTTGATGGCATTAGCATGCATATAACAGACGAAAACCAGGAGCTGGCTGCATTGAGAGACATCAGTACTTTCATCCAGTTGCATGCTGAATGAAAATGGCGTAGCTGCCAATTCTTCCATTACTTGCTTCAGAATATTAGAAGAAATGTCAACAGTTCTGGAGTGGATGACATCATTTGACAAAGGCACTGCTTCAACCAACTCAACAATTTCCAGGGCAGATGGCTTTACCAAGGTCTCTCCAATTGTGTGTGGCTTCTTTTGCTTGGCAATGCGATAAGCAACCTTGTAGGATGCCTCAAGACAAGGCTTTTGTGTTGGGCCAAATCCAAGCTTTGGTAAAGTTCCAGCTTTCTCAAATTGAGCCGCCTTCTCACGAAATAGATCAACACTGTCCGATGCATTTTTAGGATGGACAGATGTGAGGTGCTCCTTCAGCTTTGTTGGCTTCATGCTTCCATTGGCAAGAACCTTACCACACAGGAAACATTGTGGCTTTTGTGTCCCATCATATTCAGCGATGAAAGTAAAACCAAAGGATAAGTAAGCATTGTTGTATTTCCTTTTCTTTGACATTTCCAAATTGAGCTAGGCCTGCAAAAAAAAAAAGTAATTTATATGAAGACAAATCAACAGACAGGCAGAAAAAGTATGTATTTTAAGATACTATGGCCCTTAAGTCTTACCAGTATATGAGAAGATTCCCAAGCCGTGATAAACCGTGGAAAAAGAAAAATAAGCAGTTAATATGGAGAGGCACAAGATGGTGGATGTGCAGAGAACGACGCTACCAATTTAAATGGTAAACATGGGCCACCAGAGACTCTTAGCGGTCAGCGCTATAAGCAGTGACAGGGTAGGTTTTCTTTAATTTCTTTCAATGGGAAACCATTCTAGAAGTCAAACCCTGACGACGATGACGATTGTATGTTACCTGATCGTGTACAGTAGCATCCCATGCAACCCTAAATATTTACTGTTTTTTTTTCAGTAAGCAAAAATACATACATAACATCTGATCTATATTGACAAAAACAACAGCTTAATAAAAAAAATAGTGCTTCATGGACCCCTTGGGGCTTAACTGATGTTCCCTGTGATCAGTAATTATGCTGTGCATTGTCACAAATTGTGCTTGCTTACAACTTATCTTCCATGCACCCACACTTTACCTGGATCTTTCAGGCCCCAAATCCAGATGGGGAGGATGGAGTGCCTGGGACCAGCAAAGATGCCCCACGTTGTCCTGGTCCTGTATTATTTTATGAAGCATCTGAGCCTGTATTATTTTATGAAGCATTCTGAGCTAGAGGAATCCTCCTGCGAGTTGACCCACAGGTATTTGTGACTTGTAAGCAAGCATAATTAGTGGCATTGCACAATATCATTACTGATCATGGGCATCTGTTAAGGCACCAGCCTTAGCTTCCAAATTCCTGGCTTTGTGCTTGAGTCAACATGAGATTGCCTTAAATCTGGTCATAAACCAGCAGGGGTTTTGATAATTGAATTTCCCTGGTTTGTAAAAAGGAAATTAATTATTACACTGTTATGAAAAAAACAAAAACACAAATTAAAAACCAAAACACTAACAAGTCATTAACTGAGTAGATGTGTACAAATGAATGTCCCTGTATGTTCAGAAAGACTTCTGAGTAAGCCTGCACAGGATTCCAACGTACCCTTTCCTCTCTTCATCAGTGATCTGCCAATCAGTGAGAGTGATTCCCTCAGCATTCAAAATTACCTCACTCCTCTCTCCATTGACAGTTTCCTGCTACCCTCCCCTACAGTCAGAATGCTGACTGGAATTCCTTTGAAAACACTGGAGTACTGGCAGCAGCATTCCAACTTCAGAGTGAAACTGAGCATGCCCGACATAACTTTACCAGTAGCTGCTGTCATAGGCTTTCATGGGGCAGGAAACCCTTATTAACTTTTGAACTGCTGCTCAGCACTTCACCTAAACCAATGAAAAGCATCACCTCAACAAACTTGAATAAAGTACATAAGTAGTTTTCACCAAAATTTGAAAGAAATCAAATGCTGAGTCGTAGCTTGGAGTAAAAAGTTCAAATGTATAAATTTTCAGCACCTTTTAATTTGCTCTACCTGTGGCAATATTTATTGGATAGCTTTGCAGTTTTCCACAACTGTAGACCTCATCAGGTAGATCATGGATGCCATGTTTCATGTTATTAGCTAAACAGGTATCATTTTTATAAGCAGTATAATTTTGAGGCTTATAATGGCGGAACATTTTTTAACTAAAGGGGCATTCTGTGCCTCTTTAATATTTGGGTATACATGAGATGGGTATATATGACTGCTGGTGGGGAGTGAGAGGTGCCTGGCATGGTGGGGCTTGGCCCTTTAAAAACTGCTTGCCGTAGGCCTTTCTGTAATGGGCTACTCCAAGCCCTGATTGGCTTCAGTTTTGAAGGGGATTGGATTAGTGACCACATGTAAACCCTGACAGTTCTGATAGAAAGAAGTTGTTCCTGTTGGATTTTCCTAGAATTTTTCCCAGCGAGCCAACTGTGCTCAAAAGCTTTCAGTGGATATCCCCTTATTGAGCTGAAGCACTAAATTGGTCTTTGGGCTTGCTAGGCAACAGCAAACAAAATCAGTTAAAAGCTTAGGACAGACTGATTTCTAACAGATTGTGAAATGTTTAGGGCTTTTGGCTGAAAGCATATAGCTACTGGCTTAATTGCCAGCTGATTGCCCTATCAAATTTTCACATGCTTGACTATCTAGAATCTAGAGCAGGGGTCCTCAAACTACGGCCCGCGGGCCACATCCGTCCCACCTTGTCTTTTTATCCGGCCCGGCGGCCGATCATTAGTGGTATAGTGGTTGCTCACGCGAGAAGGATAATCTCCTTCTCGCGCGACTCTTCCGCAGCCGTCGGAGGAGGAAAGCTTGCAGAATTATAACGCTGACGTCATCCTGCGCGCTTTCCTCCTCCGGCAGCTGCGATGGCCAGGGCTCCATTTTCCTGCTCATCCCCGCTGCTGTTAACGCACTTGTTCTTCTTGCGTTACTCTTCTGGTTCAGCATCGCCAAGGGAGGAGGAGCGGGTCGCGGTGGTGGCGGGAAGCTTGAGGAGGAAGACGCAATGGCGGAGAAGGCGCTTGCTGCTGCTGCTGCCACCGCCGCTGCCGCATCTTGCTTGCTGCCGCCGCCGCCACTGGTGCTACCACTGCCACCAACCCCGGCTTATTGCAGCTCCATTGTCAGGCAGAGGAGCCAGCTCGCCCTCCCCCTCACGCACAACGGGCTCGTCGCGCGCACACACACCACAGCCGCCTGGCCACAGGAAGAAGTGCAAGCCAGGGGAAAGGCGTGTCTCGCTTGTTTTGATTCTGCTTCTTCTCCCTCAGCTGCACTCCCCTGCCTTCCTGCTTCCTCCTCCTCCTCCTACTTGTCTCTCGCCCTGCCAGGCCCTGGTGACAGTGGAAAGCAAAGAGCAAGTGAAAGGAAGGGAGAAGGAAGGCGCGGCTCAGAGACTGGACTAGCAGTGGCGGGGGCGGCAGCAGCAGGGAGGCACTTGGGAGCTGCTAAGGTTCTTTCAAAGCATCACGATGGTGATTGTGAAAGGGGTTCCTCCAGATACGTATGTCGGGATTCATCGCCCAAGCAGGAATAAATATGGGAGTAGTGCATAGGCAAAATCTCTTAAACCCCGTGTTCACTTGACACGCTCCTCATTCTCGCCGTGTGGACTTTTCTCTGTCTCCCCCCCCCCTTACCTGCATTCTTTTGCATGCCCAGCTTGCGTTATGCTCAGGGGTGGGCAACTTGTGGCCTCCTTGGTATTGTTGGACTGCAACTCCCAGCATTCTTCACCATTGACTAGGCTGGCAGGGCTGATGAGAGTTGCAGTTCAACACCAGGAGGGCCAGAAGTTGCCGAACCCAACCCTGCGCTAAAGCTTGAGAGTTTAGCACCCGAAGATGTTTGTCCAGATTAGTATGGAATTCAAAAGGGCGACCTTGTGTATGTGAGATAGGCGTTTCTCTCTGCACATGTGCAAGCTAGAAGATACCTCTGGAATTGTATCCATGTCCTGTTGCAATGCAGAACGGGCCAGCAACTGAGGTAGGTAGGCGGGTGCAAGCCCGTAAGCCTAAAATTCCATCCTCCATTTAATCACTTATTAACATTATAATTATTAATTTATAATAACTTTCCATTTAAGGAAAAAAAATTTCACCCCTATCAAGAAGAAAAAAAAGGACCCAGGTCCTTTTTTTTTTTTTTACTTGATCCATTCGTTCATATTTTTTTCAAACTATAGTCCGCCCCCCCAACAGTCTGAGGGACAATGAACTGGCCCCGTTTAAAAAGTTTGAGGACCCCTGAGATTCTAGAGAAATGGAGTTGAGCTACCTCTCCTTTGAGTTTCAGAGATAACTTCTTCCGTTGCCTGTGTGTTATCTATCTCTGAAAAATCCTACATCCCAAATATTTCCAGTTCATCCCAGACACTGTGCAATCTTATAGCTTTCTGCTAAATGTCATAGGTTCCCATATATATAATATATATCATGAGTCTCTATTTGAGCTTCTCACACTTTCTAGTATTGACTGTTTATAATTTTGTTCTATTGTGTATACATGTGGGAGTACAGTTTCTGTGGAAGTTTCAGAGCCTGAAACAATTGGAAAAAAATGAATAGAAGGGCCACTGCCTTATGCCCTTTTTAAAAAGGGAGACAAATATATTGATGCTTAGTATCTCCTATCCTCTGAACTCCATATTTCTCATCCCCAGCTATAGGACCAATCAAACTTAGCAGTAAAAGAAAAAAATAAGTATCAACATGTACTAAAATGTATATGTTCTGTGAGTGTGTTTTCTGCTGGCTTCCCTGTGAAAAACAAACAGGCCAGGAAACAGAAGGGTAGCACAAGGGCTTTGCTTACTGTTTCGGGAGGCTTTTAGAATGGATTCCCATCTGTTAGGCCTGTGTACTGATAAAGCTTGCAACAGCTGGCTTGGCTCTCTGCTAATCCATCCATTCCATTTACAGATCAGAAGGTGGCCTGTTTCTTCTCAGAGGCCTCTGGACCTTAGAGACTACCCTGAGCCCCACAGCATTCCCAATAGATCTACAAACAAGTATAATTATATGACACGAGTGCTAGTAACTTGAGCATGTTTGGAAGGACAATTGCAGAGTATTGTGTGGAACATCAATTCAGTAATCCCTTCCTGGAAGCACAGTATTTTATGTTTTATTTACAAATACAGTATTGGCTATAGCTAAAAGAAATATCCAATGCCTGACACTGAAATGGAGGGGGGGGGAGTTCTTGGGGGGAGCAGTCTTGGATGCTTTTTTATGGCATCTGCATTCAGTGTGTTTGGTGTAACATATTTACTTCCAGTATTCCTCCTAAATGTTCTTTCTCCAAATCATGTATTTTGGAAAAGTTCCTATGACTATAATATGAATGAAAAGATTGCATCCTAGAATCCCCTAAATTGATTACTGTAATGTGTTATACATGGGATTGCCTTTGAAAAGTCTTCAGAAATTTCTTATGGTTCAGAAATACGACATCCAGATTATTGTCAGGGGGTCAATGGTATGAACATATTGCCCCTATCCTTAAGGAGCTTCTTTGGCTCCCAGTTTGTCTGGGTACAACTCAGGGAGTTGGTTTTGATCTTTAAGGCCTAAAAGGTCATTAAAGATCTTTAAGACCAGGGACCTTGAATGGCCCATCTTCTCCCATATGAATCAACCTTGCAGCTGATATTGTCATCAGGGGCCCTTGTCCATGTGCCCTCACTTGTGGAGATTAGGCAGGCTAGCAGAGATGTGGCATTTTCTGTAGTTGCACCATTACTATGGAACTCCTTCCCGAAGGAGATACATATGTTGATTTGCCTTTTCAGTATACTCGCGAGATAGCTGAAGAAATTTGTTTCGAGCATACTTGGAAATATAGTTCCTTTCTAAACTTATTTTAAATCCAGTTTCTGCCTGCAAAACATTATTTGTGTCCTTCCATTCCTTCCTGGAACGCACAGTGGTATTTTAGTCTCTTGACAGCTCCCATGAAGTAGTTAAACTGAGAGATAGTGGCCTAGTACAGACGTACAACAAACCATTATTTAGTTTGCAAGACCTAATACAGTAATACCTTGGATTGCAAGCATAATTCGTTCTGGAACCATGCTTGTAATCCAAAACACTCTTATATCAAAGCGAGTCTCTGACTGGGTGTGAGCGGGGGCGATTTCGGCCCGCTACGCCCACTCGAGACGAGCGGTTACATCCCTACACTACTTGTCTTGCAAGACCTTGCTCGTTTATCAGGTCAAAATTAAAAAAAAATTTTGCTTGTCTTGCAAAACGCTCTCAGGCCAAGTTACTTGCAATCCAAGGTATTAAGTAGAATTTTATGGAGAGAGTGAAGGAAAACGTATTGAGAGAATATTGAGATAAGAATATAGACTGTAATTTAACTCTGATATGACACCAGGCATCCATTTCGATATCAAACAATAGAAATTATGTAGATATTTATTTATTTAGTACTCTTATATAACACCTTTCTTTCATCATAGAGGTCAAATAGTCTCCCATCCAGGTACTGACCAGGTCTAGTTCTGCTTAGCTTCAGCAAGGCGGCTGTATCATGTTAGAAATTGCTTTTGTAGCAAAATTAGATAGGTTAACAGGCTAGTTGTAGGAAAAGGTGACTCTGTCTACCATATGGTATGACCAGGCCATGAAAAACAGTTTTTTGTTGTAAGAGTAGTGAACAAAGAACATACTAATTTTATAAGTGAAGCAGCAAAACAATACTTTCACTCCTTTTTGACCAAAGAGATTTGGCATTGTAAATTGATTTTTTTAAAAAAAATCCATACTCTTAAGCTTTGAATGCTTTTTGCAAATACTGGTATGCATGTAACAATTGTTGTAATAGTTAGAGATATTGTAGCTGGTTTGAGAGCACCAGTGTAACTTTGCACAATGTTTCATGTTTTCCTTCACTCTCTTCATAAACTATAACATTCTCCAATACTTCTACTTAATATTAGGTCTTGCAAACTAAATAATGGTTTGTTGTACGTCTGAACTAGGCCACTATCTCTCAGTTTAACTACTTCATGGGAGTTGTTCAGTGTTTGCAGGCTTGCTGCTGTTCTTTGCCTACCCTTAACAACAGACCTTGTGTGCATTAAGATTATTTTTCCTTTCTGAAATGTTAGTGTGATAGAAAGAATGTCCAGTGAAGTGCTGCTTAAAGAGAAATAACAGGAGTAGTTTGTCCAGAAGCTTGGATATGCATGATCACAATGCATGCTGTACCTCTCTATTCAGTACTGGTCCTATGGTGAAATACTTGAAACAAAATATATAGTCTTCTTAATGATTAGCTAGTTTATATTTGGATTAACACAGAGCCGCCATTTAAATTATCCTTGTTTTGCATGTTTTTTAAAATGAGGTTTATTTACTATATCAGGCACAGAGGTACCAATATGCTGCAGTTCAGACTGAAGCATGTATATCATAAGCCTTGGCCATGGGAAGGAAATAACATTTTTTACAAAGTGATTTACTAAAATGTATTTCACTTTAGGTGAATGAAAAGGATCAGTCATTAGCTGTGATCACGTTACATGAAAATAACTTCATATTTATCATATTTGATTGTAATTAATATGCACAAGAGCTGCAAAGACTGAACGCTGTTTAAGGATTTACAATGTTTTAAATATTAGAATGATATATTTCATGCACCTGGATCCTTGTACTCACAGAGCATGTCCAACAGCGCTCATACAAATTGCCATCAACACAAGTCTCCCTGTGCCCATTCTGTCATTCCCTCCTTCTCAAGTCCTTCTGTCTTTGAAGATGAGATTGGAAAAGGACCAGCAAATTTGGCAGTGTGTTTTGGTAGGCTGCTATGCCAAGAATTTTGAATTTCATGCACTCAGCAGGGTACAGCGCACTCAGGGACATATAATCCTAGAATATGTTAACTTTGAACAAAATGTACTGTTAAACATATGCATGTTCCTTAAATGTAGTAAACGTCTTCTCTCACTTTTCCTGACATTCTTTTCTTTTTACCCAGTTTGAGATTTGTTTTCTGTAATGCCTCAAACAGGATAGATGTGTATGTTGAGTCCAGGTCAGATTTAATGGAATCAAAAATATTGTTTATTGTCACTAATTTTCTCACCTGACATAAAGAACTGATGATAGAGGCTAATGGAGAGGTAATCTCCCTGCCAATGAAAACATGTTTTTTATGCACTGCAGCTTTTAATGAATGAATTAATGAACTTTTTCATTTAAAAAATCTTTTAATTTAAATTTTAACATATAAACTACAAAGACATAAACCTAGAAATTATATAACAAACACATAACAAAAAAAGAAATAAAAAGTTTTATTAAAAAATTACCTATTTTCAAGATGCCATCAAATTATCTTCCTGGTCTACCTTGCCACTCAGCCACCCAAAGATAAAAATTAATGTTGAAAAACATGTATTTAATTATTAGGAACAAAGTAAAATTGCAACAAAGGAGCCAGACCTTTGGCTCAAACCAGTGAACAGGGCAGGAAGTACAATTATAGCCTTCGGTGTGCTCCCAAAAATGTCCTTTAGCCACCTGTGTGCCAGGTTAGTCCTCTGACATACAGTAATTTGCTTGTCTTGCAAGTAACTTGGTTTGAGAGCGTTTTGCAAGACAAGCAAATTTTTAAATATTTATTTAATTTTTTTTGACTTGATATACAAGCGACGTCTTGCAATACAAGTACTGTAGTACGGCTTAAATTAAAAATCTCTACAAAATTTTTTGGGGGGATTTCGTTTTGATATAAGAGTGTTTTGGATTACAAGCATGTTTCTGGAATGAATTATGCTCTCAATCCAAGGCATGACTGTATTTGAAATCCGCTTTAAGGAAGCTCTGGCCTGGCTATGTACCCTTGCCATCAATTGTGAATGGGGGTGACTGATAAGCCTAAGCCACTGGAAGGCATTCCTATTCTGGGATTGGTCTTCCACGGTCAGTTATCTTGCTTCTAGAGTTACTTTGAATTAATGGCAAGACAACAGGACAAGACCTGAACAAAAGCTTCCATGAACAAAATGTTAGTAGAGACACACTTTAATTAGTGTGCACAGTTTTGTTATCAAAATAAATGATTACCTGGTCTGACAGTGTAAAAACAGCTTGGACCAAGTTAATTTATGGGTGTTGGCCCTTACCTTGGATGGGAGGGCCATTTGCTGACCTTGCATCCCATGCCGCTGCTGCTGCTACTGCTACTGCAGCATGGAAGGCCCATCTGCATATTGTGTGTTTGCAGTGGAACTACAGTGGGTGCAGTCATGAGGATGCAGCATAATGACTGACCAGACTGGCCTCACCTTCAGAGCTGAGTTAAATATACAGAGCTGATGCTCTGTGCACTAACCACTCTCTGTAATACTACATACAATTACAGTAAGTATTTTTTAAATTAAGTTTCATACACAGGGATGCAAAAATCAAGTCACCTGGTTAAAATTGGCATCTTTAAAATTGAGTCTGGCACCAATTGGTTTCTCCCTCCAAATGTCTCAATCTCCTTTCATACCATGCTTGTTTTCAGTGAAGTAAGACAGGCAGGAATGGAGTGGGCTGCATCGGTGTGGTGGGGTGTCTTTGCTTTCACCACAACCCAGTCTCGGTATACTTTCATAGTAGGTTAACCTGTTATGGGGCAAAGTATAGGCAGGAAGTCTCCTATACTCAGTTTCTAAAGTTAAAAGAGATTGGTCTGAAGCCTACCTGTAAAGATCAAACTTCTGTCAATCAGTCAATCACTGCATTTGTATTCTGCTTTTCCATATACAGTATGCTCAAAGCAGTTCACAACAAAGCATGATGAAAAAACAATACATTCCTAGCCATATTAAAGAAAAGTCAGAACAAAAGTGCTTCAGGGGGAGGTAGAGCCAGTTGTCAGTCTGAGGCATTAATAGGAACTGGGTGAAAAACACCTTTGATGAGAAGACAGAGATCCACAATGAGATTTCCCGCTTAAAAAGAAATTAAAAGCAGCTTCTGAGGGTGGGGAAGGAGGCTATTGGGGCAGTGCTGGGGGGAGGGTTTTGTTGTTGTTTTAAAAAAAATTATCATGTGCCAGTTTCCCCATCTAAATTGCTCTCCCCCCAAAACTGCTATTTGTCTTACCCAGGGAGGAACATACAGGTATTCCTGCTCACTGACTCTACCTTGGAAATGGCCTGACAGTATAGAATAATTTGGACTAAATTAATGTATGTATGCTTGCCCTGCAACCCCCACATTAGCATTAAGAGCAAATCACATGGTTTGAAATCCCATGTTCTCTCAAAACACATACAGTTCCACCCTAATATGTGTTTGCAAACAGTAATTACCTCCCCTCCCACCACCCTTCTTTGTTTTACCATAAAACGGAAAATGAAAATTAGTAACCATATACAGTAATGTTAGTGTTATCTTATCGTGTTAATACTCTGATATTTTGTATCACATGTGTTTTCAAAGATATACAAGTCCACTAGTATCAGCCTGATGTCCCCAGTATTAATGCAAATGTTTAAATTTGTATTGTGGAAATAAAAATATCCATATTTCCTGTGACTCTTAAACTCGTCAGATATTGCTGGTGTAGCCCAGGTGTTAAACAACTTTATTTTTCTATATCTAAATTAAATTTTGCTTTATCAGATAGTTTTAAGTTGACTCTTTTATTAGTTGTTAAAATATAATTAATAATCTTTAAAATGCTATATTCTCACCCCAACCACTTCCAGTACTATTGGTTGAAACTAGCCATATTCCTTGTTCATGCTCTGGTAAATGAAAATCTCATGGTTCCTTTTTAAGTGAACTTGTAGAACTGGTCAAACTAGATTGACATAGAGGCGTAAGATTACATTTGCTATTCCTTTAACTTTGTAGACAAAATGCAGCCCTAACGATGCCTCTGTCTGGTTCAAGGTAGATTAAAGCATGTGCTTTCCTGTAGGATAAATGATGTGGAAATCTAATTCACCTTGATGCGTCCTTTCTGTCTATTTCTTACGTCCCTTCCCCCTCCCCTTCTTTGAAAGTTGTAGAGAAAAGTTCAAAGCAACAAAGTCCTCTCTTCAGGTATGTGGAGTGAATAAGGAATGATATGATAGGGAATGAAGGGAAAACACACTCTGCTTCAGCAAGAATGTTGAGTTGTTCATCAAACAGATGTGGGTACTGAATGGCTCAGTTTTGAGTGGGCTAAAGGAGCAAATAGACATCACGTTTATATTTGGAAGACTACTTAAAACAAGCCTTTTCAAAAAGTATTTTGGGATTTTAAGCTTTATGTTGTTGTTTATGGTGTTTTTCCAGCTTTTTTTAGGTCTACTTAAGCTAGGATGGTGAAGGCTAGCATTGTAAACTAGGGCAATTCTGTTCAGCTCCCAGGTAGGTAATAAAACTTATAGAGACTTTAAAAGCAGGACACTGTTGCCTCCATACTTGAGTAATCAGTGGTGCACTTTCTTCTAAGATGTCAGTATTTGAAAATTGGTTGAATTGCCCTGAGCCTAAGGGATGAGATGGGTTAGAAATGCTAAAATAATGATTCAGCCATAGAATAAATAACATATTTCATTCATCCCCATGAGTAGCTATAGATTTAGCATGACCCACTCCATCAGCCCTACTGGGACCTGTTACTACTTGGCTCCTCCTTTCCTAGCAGACATTCCACCTGGTCATTAAAAATTATGATGTGAATTTATGAAAAAAAGTAGTGCTTGAATTTGCTTCTTTTCCTAGTTGCACTCCATCTCCCCCCCCCTTTGTATTGGGTTTATTAGATTATAAACTACTCACCTGCTCTTTCAAGGAGAGTGGGATCCAATCTAGATAGGCTGCACACACACTAATCTGTATTATGAAATTATTGTTTTTATAGCTCTTCCTGATTTTGGACAATTCCCCCCTTCCACTGCAGCCCCCACCACAGCTCATACTGTCCAGATGTTTGGGGACATTAGAACTTTTCTCAGCGCGGGAAACATAATAAAATATTTAGCATTTATATAGTCCTTTTGGAGTGTTCAAATTTCTTCATATGGTTTATAAAACATTCCTGTAAGGTATGTGAGCAGTATTATCCCAATATCACAGATGGAGGAAAGGGGAAGATAGAGGCAATGACTTGTTTAAGGCCATCCCACTAAGGTAGGATTTGAACTCAAGTCAAGGCTCACACACTGTACCATCAATTTTCAAGGTAAGAAAAGCACAGAGTACCTTACAATGTGGGGATGTAGGAAAAATATATATTCCCTAACATGGAATGCTGAAAGACTCTTCTGCAACAGAGCACTCCTGTGTTTCAAATTCAGAATATGCAAAGACTGGCCCAAGCCTCTTCATTGTAAAGTAAATGCAGCAAGGGCATCTCCGACATTTCCAAAAATATTTGTATAAGGGAGAGAGATAAAATCAGCTCCTTCTAAAAGACAGTATGACATTTACAAATCCAGAAATCTCAATAATTGCATGATGCCCCTTCACGCAAGAAATGCATGAAGGGGGATATTGAGGATTGTGAGATGCAACAATTAACATTAACAGATTTTATTCAAAACTGAGTTTGGGGAATGGTACAATGTAATAAAATAACTTCAATTTAACTTGTCATTGCATAACAATTATAAATTTAAGTATAAGTTAAATTATTTCCCCCATTTAAGCACTTTTCTTTTAAATTCCTTTATTATAAATACAATTAGAAAAACAAAACTGAGCCAGTAAATAACAATCATAGAATGTATGACCAGTATACCTCTTCTCTCCCTAAGGTTTCAATTAATTCCTATCTAGCCTCCATTGGTGTAATTAACATAATTACTGAGTAGCATTGTACCTCACCTTCTTTAGAAGTGACCAAGTTTATTTAAAGAGTTGCACCTGGACCCCATCAAACAGTACAACAAAACAGTCTGTAAAAAAAATAAAATACACATAGAGTGTGCCCAACATTCCAGTGTTTCTAAACTGGCATACTTTTTTTTATGATAGTGAAGCAAGCTTTCTTTATTTTTCACACTTATTTTTATTTTATTAATAAATTCCTTTGGTTAATCAGGAGTAGAAATTATACCTCTTCCACAAGCCAGTGCTGTATGTTTTATATATATATATCTACTATATAAATGTGAAAGCTTGTCTGTGTGTCTGGGCGTTTGTGTGCATCCCATAGGCTCCTACACGGTTGGATGGATCCACC
The DNA here is from genome assembly GCA_021292165.1 of Shinisaurus crocodilurus. Classification (NCBI taxonomy): domain Eukaryota; kingdom Metazoa; phylum Chordata; class Lepidosauria; order Squamata; family Shinisauridae; genus Shinisaurus; species Shinisaurus crocodilurus. Next base: position 82,722,516 of record CM037879.1, on the reverse strand, counting down.
CCAAACTTGGCACACATACTCTCCGTCACCCAAGGACAAAGACTGGCAGGTTCAAATCTCCAAAATACCCTCGCTGTGCCTGTACAGCCCAAAATAGATGAGAGCCAATGGCGTCACTTGGAATGTCCGCAGGGGCCATTCAGGAGCAGTTATGCAAATCACTCCAATGGCATATAGAATGTTCGTATGAACTGCCGCCACAGGGGCCCAATCAGGAGCGGATATGCAAATCTCTCCTACGTCAAAACAGAATGTTCATATGAACTGCAGCCGAGGCCTACACTGGGGGGGGGGCGCAAGCTGGAATTTCATTGTTGGGTAGTCCCAGGGGTGGTGGCAAGATGGGATTACATTGTTGGGTAGTTCCAAGGGGGAGGGGGCAAGCAGGGATTTCATTGTTGTGTAGTCCCGAGGGGGAGGGGGAACAGGGATTTCATTGTTGGGTAGTTCCAGGGGGGAGCTGGGATTTCATTGTGTGGTCCCAGGGGGGGGGGAGCAGGGATTTCATTGTAAAGTCCCGGTGGGGAGGAAGCAGGGATTTCATTGTGTAGTACTGGGGGGCGAGGAGAAACAGGGAATACATTGTTGTGTAGTTCCAGGGGGGGAGGGAAGCAGGGATTTGATTGTGTAGTCCCGGGGTGGGGGGAAAGCAGGGATTTCATTGTACAGTACCAGAGGGGGGGAGCAGGGATTTGATTGTGTAGTCCTGGCAGGGGAGGGGTAGCTGGGATTTCATTATATAGTCCCGGGGGGGGGGAGCAGGGATTTCATTGTGCAGTCCCAGGGGGGGACACACAGAGATTTGATTGTGTAGTCCCGGGGGTGGGGGAAGCAGGGATTTCATTGTACAGTCCTGGGGGGGAGGACTGTGATTTCATTGTTGTGTGGTCCTGAGGGAGCTGGGATTTCACTGTTGTGTAGTCCCGGGGGGGGGGGGAGCAGGGATTTCATTGTGTAGTCCATTTTGTGTGTCCATTTTGTGTGTCTGTTGACTTACTGTTTATGCTGGTCTTGGACCGTAATAAAGATTTGATTTGATTTGACATTGTGTAGTCCCGGGGAGGGGGGAGCAGGGATTTCATTGTGCAGTCCCGGGTGGGGGGAGCAGGGATTTCACTGTTTAGTCCCAGGGGAACAGGGATTTCATTGTGTAGTCCTGGGAGAGCAGGGATTTCATTGTGCAGTCCCGGGGGAAAGGGAACAGGGATTTCATTGTGAAGGCTGGGGGGGCGCAGGGATAACATTGTGTAGTTCCGGGGAAGCAGGTAGTCCCGGGGGAGCTGGGATTTCATTGTGCAGTCCCAGGGGAGCTGGGATTTCCAGGGGAGCTGGGATTTCATTGTGTAGTTCTGGGGGACCTTTCCTATGGAGGGATTCAAAACAGCGGACAGCTACCTTAAGGAATTTCGAACAAATAGTGCCTATAGGAAAATGACAACCCGTGCAATGCCGGGTAAAAAAAGCTTATATATATATATAGAGAGAGAGAGAGAGAGAGAGAGAGAGAACGAACATGCATGCCAGAGTGTGCATTCCAGGAAATACTGTTAAGTTTGCAATACTTCTGTCTGATCCAACATTTTCTCCCCAATGCTATGAGGGAAAGATGACCTTATTTAACATTGTGGAGGCTCAAACCTATTACACTTACAAAACACTCAACAAACATATAATTTACCAAGCAACATTCAACAGAGTTCAAGCATTCTCTTGGCATATATTTAATATATTTAGCTGTGACAAATGCAAAATGAGTTTCCTGGAAAGTAGACTAATGCTAATCAATAGATCTGACTCAGTGAAAAAGCCTTGGACTGATAAAAAGAGGCATCAAACATGGGGACAGATCATTACCTCATCTAGCAGCTGTCTATCATTTATAGAGAGGTGAAAAACTGTTTCTTTAAAACATCACCAACTCAGTTCAAACTGAAACACTATTTCAAAAATAAGCTCTGAGTCTAGTGCCACTATTTTACTAAAATTGGTCAGATCTCATTTTGCAATAGCCAGAAACCATTGTTATTAGCACTGTTCAAAGTACTCCTACAAAGACTGTTTTAAGTCTCAACACTGAGACATTTAGCTAACCGCTTTTAAGTCTGATGCTTCAATAGTAAAATGGATTGGCAAAAGCAGAAGACTCTCTTTGTGTGTGAAAGACTGCAGTCAAAATTGATCACGTTTCCCCCACTGCTACATTTAATATGGATGTTAATAAAAGGGGTGTTTAAACCTTCAAGCTAAATTCAGCTCCTATTCATTTTACGGATTTTCTGGTATCCAGTATTAATTTGGTCCCCCCAGTGATTTTTAGAATTTCAATAAAAATTAGTAAAAGAAATGGAAACATTTAAATAAAAATGAAAGAAGGAATGTTAGTACTGATTCAACATATTGAAATGCAGGTTAAGGTTGTGGTGTCCCCCTCCTATCCCTTCAGCTCATATTAAGGCATTGGATGAAAGGTAAGAGGCCCAGCTTCAAACATACTACAAATAGCTGTTATTTTAAAAATCTAAGGCAATGATCTTAACTAAACTCTTACCTGGAAGCAACTTCAGTGGTGCTCAGGGGAATCACCACGAAAGTTGATGTACCTTAGTTTGGATTAGTGTGGCAAAGGTGGCACAGAGAATCTCAAGCAGTGGGATTAAGGCTCCCAGCTCCAGAGCAGCAGGTCAGGTTGCTCAACTCCATAACACATTTGCCTACTGTAGGTAGAAAATCCACACATATAGTGCTGTCCTAAAGCAGGTTTATTCAGAGGTATGTCACACTGAGTTCTACAGGTCTTACTCATGAGAAACGATGTTTAGGATTGCAACCTAAATATTCTAGGAACTATATATTTTAATAAGTGCCTACCTACATAGTTTTTCATCTATCATTTACTACATTTATTAGTGTTGTGCTAGATGCATTGGTTTATTTTAATACTAAATCTACGCAGCAAGTTTGCCTGTAAAGCAGCCCACTTCTTCCTTGGGAGAAATAACAACTCAAGAAACGTGAAACAAATGCAAAGGAATAATGTTTACTTGTAATAATGCACATATCTCATACATGACTCAACAGTGGACTCTGGGGATTATTGTTCTTTGCCCAAATGATCTGCTGTTTCAAAGTAGTATTTGATTCTCCAATAATGACATACAAACACAGCTTCTTTACTGAATGAAGTAACAGATTTATTATATAAGGGAAATGCAGGTGAAATAATTATACTCAATTTCTGCAGGAGGTTTAACCTAGTCTCACAGGACAGCCTCATAGAAGGGCCTGAAGCCAGGGTGGGCAAACTTTTTGAAATCAAGGGCCACATTTCCTTGGGAGAAAGTGATTGGGGGCTATATAGCAGTCATGGGTGAGAGCCAGTAGCAGTTGAGGCCAAAGCCAAAAATGGGATACACCCCCCCCCGTGCCATCCCTTTCTCTCTTTCCCTCTTTCTCCCCTTCATTATCCATTCATTCCTTTTCAAACAGACAACCCCCAATCATTTATTCATCCATCTTACACACACACACACACACACTTTGTCCATCATCCAAGGCTAGTTTTCATTGTGTAGTTCTGGGGGACCTTTCCTATGGAGGGATTCAAAACAGCGGACAGCTACCTTAAGGAATTTCGAACAAATAGTGCCTATAGGAAAATGACAACCCGTGCAATGCCGGGTAAAAAAAGCTTATATATATATATATATATATATAGAGAGAGAGAGAGAGAGAGAGAGAGAGAGAACGAACATGCATGCCAGAGTGTGCATTCCAGGAAATACTGTTAAGTTTGCAATACTTCTGTCTGATTTGTGAGGATAACATCCTCACAAATATCAAAGCAATCTCTTCCTCTTCCTCACACACTTCTCAGGGAGGGAGAGCAACATAGCTTGAGTTCTGCTCTCAACTCTCTGTTCTCTTGTCCTTTCAGGGTGTTCTGCCCACCCTACCTTCTGCCCCCCTGTTCTGCCTTCTTCCTTCTGAGCTCCCTGCCCCACCCACAAGGAAGAAGACAGCCCAGCAGGCAGGTGCACGTGTTAGCTCAGAGGCTCTGACAGCTAGAGCTTTGTTCCACAGGACAATACCCTTTGGTCAGGGCCTCTGAGCTCACATGTGCGCCTGCCTGCTGGTCTTGTCTTCCTCTCTGCAGTAAAGGCTCGATTGCCAAGACAAGGTACAAGGTACAAGAGACACCAAGAGGCACATACAATGAGACCAAGGACCACATGCAGCTGGCAGGCCATGGGTTACCTACCTCTGGCTTAAGGAATCAGGCCTAAGAACAGGTCCTCAAGTCTTCACAAAGTGTGTAGCAGTCAGTGTGTAACTGACATCTGCAGCCCTGTGGGGAAGAAGGAACGACGGAGGCTGGAGCAGGCCGAGGGAACATCAGGGCCTGCTCCAGTTGGACTGCCCCCCCCACAGGGCTAACTGACATCTGCAGCCCTGTGGGGAAGAAGGAACGACGGAGGCTGGAGCAGGCCGAGGGAACATCAGGGCCTGCTCCAGTTGGACTGCCCCCCCCACAGGGCTAACTGACATCTGCAGCCCTGTGGGGAAGAAGGAACGACGGAGGCTGGAGCAGGCCGAGGGAACATCAGGGCCTGCTCCAGTTGGACTGCCCCCCCCCCACAGGGCTAACTGACATCTGCAGCCCTGTGGGGAAGAAGGAACGACGGAGGCTGGAGCAGGCCGAGGGAACATCAGGGCCTGCTCCAGTTGGACTGCCCCCCCCCCACAGGGCTAACTGACATCTGCAGCCCTGTGGGGAAGAAGGAACGACGGAGGCTGGAGCAGGCTGAGGGAACATCAGGGCCTGCTCCAGTTGGACTGCCCCCCCCCCCACAGGGCTAACTGACATCTGCAGCCCTGTGGGGAAGAAGGAACGACGGAGGCTGGAGCAGGCCGAGGGAACATCAGGGCCTGCTCCAGTTGGACTGCCCCCCCCACAGGGCTAACTGACATCTGCAGCCCTGTGGGGAAGAAGGAACGACGGAGGCTGGAGCAGGCCGAGGGAACATCAGGGCCTGCTCCAGTTGGACTGCCCCCCCCACAGGGCTAACTGACATCTGCAGCCCTGTGGGGAAGAAGGAACGACGGAGGCTGGAGCAGGCCGAGGGAACATCAGGGCCTGCTCCAGTTGGACTGCCCCCCCCCCACAGGGCTAACTGACATCTGCAGCCCTTGGGAAGAAGACGACGGAGCTGGAGCAGTCGAGGGACACAGGGCCTGCCCATTGGACTGCCCCCCACAGGCTAACTGACATTGCGCCTGTGGGGAAGAAAGCTCTTCTGAGACAGCAGAGATACAGAATAATATAGTATTCCCCCTTCGTCCCTCCCATCCTTTTCCCCTGTTTGGTCTTTTTAGATTGTAAGCTGCGGGCAGGACGTATGTATGTTTAACGCCCAGAAGCTCGGCATTGGGCTATGATAATAATAATAATCTCTGCCCACCTTCACACCCAAGGCATTCAAGTCTTTCCATACTAGGACGACTGGCTGATTTTGGATGCGTCGGAGCAAGGCCTTTCCCATGCCCTATGGACAACACTCTCCCTCTTGGACACTCTTGGATTCTACGTGAACTGGTAGAAGTCTGACCTCAATCCGTACCAATTGATCCAGTTCAATGGAGCCATCCTTGACTCGGTAATGGTGCGAGCCTTTCTACCTCGGAATTGAGTGCAGACCGTCCTTACATTGGCAACCAAGCTGTACCATACTCGCCAGACTTCTGCTCACTCTGTTCAACCCCTTCTAGGATTCATGGCATCAACTGTCTCGGTGGTCACATTTGCCAGAGTCCGGATGCGTAGACTTGGTTCCTGAGGACTTTTGATTCCAACAGAGATGTGCGCTGTACTTACCTATGTATACCCAGTTACGTCAGAGCTCCGCTTCTTTGGTGGATGCACAGATCCAGCCTGACAGAAGGCCTCCCGTTCCTGCCTACACCTCCATCGAAGACTCTCACAACCGACGCTTCATTGCTGGGTTGGGGTGCCCATTGCGAGGGCAGGATGGTCCAAGGACTATGGTCAGGCTCAGAGCTCTCTACTCACATCAACTTCCTGGAGCTCCTGGTCGTCTGGAGGGCATTGCAGGCTCTCCAACCCAATCCCAGAGGACACACCATTCAGATAGTGACAGACAACACGACTGTGGTGGCTTACCTCAACAGGCAAGGAGGAATGAGGTCGTTGAACTGACACTGCATCTCTTCCACTGGGCTATTCCGAGACAGATTATTTTCACTGCAATCCACATTTCTGGGAAGGACAACGTCTTGGCAAGACACTTAGCAGGATCATGGTGCCATCTTACGAATGGCAGTTGGACTCTCAGGTGCAGTTGGACCTCTTCTACCTCTGGGTGCTCCTGATGTCGACCTGTTTGCTACAGCAGAGAATGCAGCTTGCAAAGCCATCTGCAGCAGAGCAGGGATGGATCCAGCCTCTCTGGGGGATGCGTTCCTTCACCCGTGGTTGCCCCCTGGTGGCTGAGGCAAGTCCGGTTTGCGCTGCTCCTTCACCACAGCAGGGGAGAGTACACACATCTTCCAATCTTCCCATCTCTTCTGACTCAGGATCGGGGTCGAGTTCGACATCCAGACTTGGACACCCCTCACCTCACGGCAGGGAGGCTGAGGCGACAGTTCAGATTCTGCAGCTCCCTCTGGCAATTCAAGCTATCCTGGATGCAGCTAGGAAACCTTCTACGAGGCGCTCCTACTCTCCTAAGTGGACTGTTTTTCCTACTTCTTCGTTCCACTGGGTCTGAGCCTGGTTCCTGTTTGATCCAAGTCCTGCTGCAGTTTCTTCATTTGCTCTTGGTTAAAGGCCTGAAGCTGTCTTCTATTAAGGTTTACTTAGCAGCCATCTCGGCACACTGTCCCTTGATCGTACTGTCTTTTCTCGCCCGTTGGTCTGGCAATTTCTGAAAGGGTTGCGTAACCTGATCCCTCTGGTCTGGACCATTGTTCCATCTTAGAGTCTCTCTGTCATGCTTAAGGCACTGATTTTGAAACCTTTTAACCTCTGGCTACCACGGATCTTTGTCTCCTGACCTGGAAGGTGGTCTTCCTTGTAGCGATCACCTTGGCTTGGCACTCTAGTGAACACTGTGCTCTTCGTGTCGACTCCCCTTATCTAATTTTCCATGAAGACAAGGTGGTGCTTCGCCCAGACATCACCTTCCTTCCAAAAGCAGTGTTCAAGTTTCATTTCAATCAGGACATTGTTCTGCTGGCATTTTTTCCATCCCCATCGACGCCGATAGAGAGGACGATGCACACACTTGGTGTCCGAAGAGTGTTAGCTTGCTTTCGTTCTTTCTTTTTTTTTAATTTTATTTGAGAAAATTAAAACACAAACATTAAAAAACACAGAACAAACAACAAACTAAACTAAAATGGACTTCCAATCTTCTCCACAGCAAATATAAGTAACAATAGTTAGTCTTACTCTATAGATTCAAAAATACCTCACTTTTTTCTATTGTCCAACATTTTTCTTCTAGTTCATTCAACTCACACATATACCAATCTTTATTTTCCTAAATTTTACAAAAAGTCTATTAGAGGTTTCCACTCAACCCTAAGCAATAATATTAGCCCTTTTCTATATCAACAGAATAACAAAGAAAGTCTAACCCTCTCCGCTTAACCAACTGTCTTCACTAACCTTTCTTCTATTGTAAGCAATATTAGGTCTTTCTACTCTTATAAAGTTGCATGACTAAACTTCATATTGATTTTAACCCTTTTAACCATATATTTTCCCATTGTTTCACCAAAACCTCACCCCAACATTTTAAACTCAGTTTTTTCAGAATTCAGTACATGCCTTCTAACTTGTTACTAATACCAACTTATTACTAATACATATAACCCTACTTTATTCTACCAGATCCAGCCTCTGCTACCCCTTCTTCTATTAAAATCCTTCAACGTAGTCATTTACCTAAATCCCTTTCAACTTCAAACCCACTTTGTTCAAAAATCTTAAAGCCCCCCCTCTGCTTTAAATCATTCTAACATTTATGAATTGGAGAAACCCTTAACATTTATGATCTATTTTAACAGTAGTTTCTCTTATATTTCCATTTTTAAAAAAGGTTCTCTCTTTTTTATATATAGCAAAGACATAGCTATTCTTTCCTTGATTGATAACATAAATTTAACCCTCTCTTACCAGTCCAATAATCAACAGCCATTCTTCTTATAACCATCACTGACCAGTCCAATAATCAACAACCCTTCCTCTCATACATAAATTCTTCAAGTTCAAACCCACCTTGCTCAAAGTCCTGAAGCCCCCCTTCTACTTTAGATCTTTAACATTTATAAATTAGAAAAATCCTTAACATTTGTAAACTGTTTTAACAATAATTTCTCTTACAATACCATTATAAAAAGGGATTCTCTTTTAGATTCAACCATCTCCAGTCCAATATCCAGCAACCCTTCTCCTTATTAAAACCCATCCCATAATCTTCCTCAGTGAAAGACCAACTTTTTCTGCTTTAGCTTTAAAATCACAAGGGCTTTCTCCTCTTAAAAATCCCAACCAGCAGCTCCTTGCAAGTAGGTACATCCATACCATCCACCTTCATTTCAGTCACAAGATATTGCTAGAGAGCTTGATCTGTTATTTTTCTGGCAAAGTAAGACAATCTTTCCCTTGAATCATCAAACTCCATATCAACTCCAATTCTCCGAATATGCCTTTTGACTCAGTTCCATCAAAACCATGCTTCTTTCTCTGGTGACTTCTTCCCCATTTAGTGGTTCTATTTTTTTCTCTCCAGTTTATTTCCAAGCTCTTCCAATTTATTTTTCAGTTGTTCAAACAACTTCTGAAATAAATCATGTGTGACCATTTTTTCTGTGAGTAGGTATATCGAACCACCTTTGACTTCTATATTTTTTCTGAAAGCAGCCCTAGAACAATACAATCCAACTTGAGGTTTTCAGCCACATCACAACCCGTTCTTGACCTTATCTTTTGTTGTAGGAAAGAAACAGCCTTTTTTTTTTTTTTGAATAAGCAACAGACAGTTCACAGCAAACCAGTCAATCTACCTAGCCATTTTTCCCTGTTTAGGCTTTCGTCAAAAGTAAGAAAAAAGCTTTTAAAAAAACAAATAGGTTAAAGAACTTCCTTTCCAAGACTTCTCTTCATCAAACTTTTTGCGGTAACATATTGAATCTTTAGTTCCTTCCAGTAATTTTTTATTTTATTTTTTTATTTCTTTCCTTCTTTTTTCTTTTATTTCCAAAGAGGGTATACTTACAGTTAAAAGAAGCTCAGTTGCCATGAGAAGATCTCTCTTTATACCAAACCAGATGTAATCCATAAATAATTGAGAAATCAGTATTGGCAATCTTATTACTGTGGGAACAGAATGCTGGACTACTAGATAGGCCTTTGGTCTGATCCAGCAAGGTGCTTTTTACATTCTTAGGACAGGTAGAAAAGAAGTGCCATACTGGTTCACTAGAAGTTACCTGGGAGTAAGCTTAACTGAATTCATTAGGCCTTACCTCTGAGTAGACATGGATAGGATTGCCCTGAAACTTAGTTACCACAATATTGGTCTGTTCAATATATATCAAATATCTTGTTGAGTAGCTATTTATCAAGGCAATCTAGCTGTTGAATGGAGTTGTATAATCACATCTTTTAAAGGGGATTAGGTAAACCCATTCATCTCCATTAACAAGTATCAGCTGTATCATGGATATGCAAAAACCTGTTTTCCATTTGTCTTTCATTTAGTTGCTGGATCACTTGCCTGCTGTATTTACCCATGATAAAATGTTTTTTAGTAAACAAGAAGAGGGTTTTGGTGTGTTTATTTTTGTTTTGTTTTTTCAGAAAATTGGTTATTAGGGGATGATAATGACATCAATTAATTCACTGTTACTAGAAAGTTTAGCATAGTTAGCCCCCCACCCCCAATCTTTCAGATTACTGTGCTATGAAATTCATTCATTTTCGTGTTTGGAAAAAAAAACCCCTTTAGTTTTCCAAATAACATTTTTTTTTCTGAAGGGCATAAAATACTGGCAGTCACTCAAAGTGTTGGTGATGTATTACCTTAGGAGGAGATTTATGTATGTTACAAATAATTCTCTAGACATCTTGTAGCTCAAGTTTGAAATAAAGTAAATTACAACCCACAGCATGTTTGTTTGTGCATGTTTAACCATAGCATTTCTCCCACATCAAGCAAATTAACTGTGTCACTTTTGTAAATGTTAATGATTTTCTTTCTTCTTTGCATAAAACAGAAGGAACCTGCTATGCATAGTGGTTGTCTATGTGTTGGTACTCATATATGTTACGTGGGTGTAAGTTGTGTGTGAGTAGATGCAGGAACGTGAGAATCCTAAGCGCATGCTTGAAACAAAATTGATTACCTTATTGAGTGTCTTTGAAAGCTTCTTAACATTAGCTTACAATAGAGTAACCACCGTAGAGCTCCATACGTTTGATTACTTTTATAGAATTTTGCTTTACTATACATTTATTGCAATAAAAAAGTGAATATTATTTCATAAAGACAAGGAGGGAAAGGAGAATAATATTGTTTGTTTCTTTGTTTATGGGTCACTATATTCCAAAGGCTCAGAGCAGTTTATACATATTTACAGTGTTTACCTTAAAAAGCGGAGGTGTCTACCACCAAAGACATGGAATTTATTGCTAGGAAGGAGTAGGTGCATCCTCCCAGCAACCCTTCCTCTGTCTGGTAATGGGCCAGGGCATGCCAGGTGCCAGCATGCAGCATGATGGCTACCTAAACTGGGTCGCAATGGGCAGGGCTGCTTCCAGATTTTCAGGACCCTCACAAGCACTGCCATGTTATGCTGGCTCCATTCCCGACATGCATAATACACATGGTGATACCTGTCAACACCATGGCAATAAGTGGCAGGGACCACCTGGAGGCCCACTGAGGGCAGCCTGCTCAGGGCTTCCAAAAACCTGGAGCTAGCACTTGGCCATGGTGTCCTTCCCTTCACCTCTGCAAGCACTGGTCACCTGACTAACCATTGTAGCAAAGTTCTTTCCATAACTGAGGGGAAATAGGATTCTCAGCAGCTTTTGGTCCTCTGGCCAATGGTTGGAGCCAAACTGATCTTCCCATTGCTGGAGCTGTCACCCGGAGGAGAGGACAAATGTTATCCAAAAAGTTCATTTTCAGGCTTTTTAATAGATGTGCTAGAGATCTGAAATGTGTAGGAAAGAAATGTATATGGCTCAGTTGAAGCTGAATAAGTGTTTCACTAACAGCAGTTTACGTTAGCTTTCTCCAACCTAGTGCCCTCCAGATCTTTTGCACTTCAACTCTCATCAGCACCAGCCAGCACGGCCAATGGCTAGGAATGCTGGGACTTGTAGTCCAAAACATCTAGAGGGCAACAGGTTGGGGAAGGCTGGTCTAAGTCTTTCCATTGGTTGTTTTTTTAATAAAGATTTTTTTTTTAATAAAGATGCTTTAACAAGTCCTTAGTTCTCATCTTCACATTTAATTCTACAGTTATAGAGCCCTGAAATTTGGTACATATACAGTCCAAGGTTCTATAATTACTAGAAAATTTCCCCTCCAAAGCAGGGGACTTAAAAGTATAGTCTGGGGGGGGGTCCCCAACCTTTTTGGACCTGTGGGCACATTTGGGAATTTGAGAAACTGCTGTGGGCACCACCACAAAATGCCTCATCAGTGGATCACCGCTTTGCTGTCTACCTGTTGCATCTATGGATCTTAGGCTGCATCTTACTCAGCAAAAATGTTTGTTTCATGTCTATTGGACACCGCAACATCTCTTTAATAAGGGATTGTCATAGATGTCATAGATCATAGAGTTGGAAGGAGCCTACAAGGCTATCGAGTCCAACCCCCTTGTCTAACAAAGCTAATTGCTGGTGGTGCAATACAGTTAATGCTTCTTTTAAACATATGTATTGGTAATGTCCAGTAGTTGCCTCTTTTTGTGGGGAGGTTATTACAGAGATACATTTTGTACCGGAACAGTCTTTAATATTCACTGATGTACATGCTCTTTTAAATTATTTACCTGCTTCATCGAAATTAACAAATAGTCAGCATAAATGGATTCTCTGCACTCTTTTGACAGCTAAAAGACTAGTATTACAACATTGGAAGGATAAACACTCACCTCCTATAATGCAATGCATGGAGGACCTTACAATGCTTTCAGTATATGAACAGATGGCATATAGACACCAACTTCAAAAGGATACTTACCGGTATTTGGATATTTGGTCTGCTTTTGTTGAAGCCTATGTATAATTGCTAAGAAGTTGTATCCATTTCTTATAAATCCACGTAGATATATTATAAATAGTAAAAAAAAATTAAATTTAAAAATTTGGGTGCCCACAGGCACCACATTGGGGACCCTTCTGCAGGTGCCATTGAAGGTGCCAGCAGGTGTTATGGCACCCATGGGTGCTGCATTGGAGATCCCTGGTATAGCCTAAAATGATTAAGTGACTCTAATGCAAGCTATGAAGCTGAAATCTGGTACAGAAATAGTGCATATAGAGGTGTTGGAAGGGGGGTGGAGAATTGGCACTTCTCATCTTAAAACTGGAAACCTCCAAGTGAAGGTACTTTCAGGACCTGCATAAACCTGAAATTTGGCACATACATAATCCAATACACCCTGATGCCTAGAAAGGTCTGAAATAGGGACTTTTGGAAGTCTCTCCCTAAGAATGGGGGTGAGGGGGCAGGCAAGAAGCATATTCCAAAATGATTAAAGTACCTCCTGACTTCTAAGGAAGCTGAGATTTGATACACATGTAGAACAAGAAACAGTGATTAGTAGAAGTTTGAAAATGTCAAAGCATATGGCACAAACATTACCTCGTAATGGCAGCCAGCATTCCTGCATAGAGCAACACAGATCACATGTGGGATGGAATAATGGAGATGTCGGGGGTTTGTTTCCTATTTAGACTTGGGTTTGGGGAACGGGGTGGTTTTAGTAGCAGCCAGGAATAAGGAATCCATACTTGTAGAATGCAAGCTTTATTTCTCTCTCTCTCTCTCTCTGTGTGTGTGTGTAAAGATATTTCATTTTAATTATTTATAATGGCCAGAGTACTTCATGATTCTGAGACTAGAATCTCAGGTTTGTTTTGTTTTGTTTTATTTTAAAATAGGGGTGTGATGTAAATATTGGTGGTGGTGGAGGAGGAATTATGCATAACTAGTGCATTGATACCTACGGTATGTTTGCATAGAATGATTTTCAAACAATAGCAGTATGAGATTTCAGCTGACTCATTCATCTTAATCATGGTCCTATGGATTCCATAATTCCATGACTGTATTATTTGGCATCAGGAATTTGGTTTGCTGTATCTTTTGCCTGCTGCGATTTGCCTGCACTTGCATCTTTTTCTTCATCTTTTCCCTTTTGGGAAGATAATTTTATTGAAGTTTCATGGAACACAGCACTCAGGAGAATGTTTTCAAAATATTTTAAAATATATTAAAGAAGGAAGCTTTCAACTCGTAAGAAGACACTTGTGAATTCCAGAGATATTGCAGAGAAACCAACTGTCTGATCGGAAGACACTAAAGTATCACAGAAGAGGTTTGGAGCAAATGCATAACCAGTAATACATTGGCAAGATGTGATCCCACTGACTCCCACATGGTGAAAAACAATACATACAAAATTGCTGGTATGTAAACATTTCCTAACATCAATCACAAGTAATCCTGGAAATTACAGGCCAGACATCAGTTACAGGCAGATTTGTAGAAACAATAGTTAACAGACTGGTTGAACACCTGGACAAGCACAATCCATTATGTATATGTAAATAATTCACGAAAATTTGCACAAATTTGCTTCCTTCAGAGCACAAATAAATTCTCTTTTTGTTTTTACGTAAGTATTTTTTATGCACTGTATTAGAATCATGTTCTTTCAACGGTGAAACCACCATGTTTTTCAAACTACACCCTTCCAACATGGATCACATTTAGATGAGTCCATTAACTAGATTTGTCTCTTGTTTAAGCTGTGCATTAGCAAGTGATGATATTGGTACAGACACTCTGCCAATTTTATTTGGTAACGAGAGAACAAAAATGCTAGGCAGCGCTCATCTAATCACATAGAGTGTTTGCCTAGGTGGCTGACTCTAGGCATAGTCCTTTGATATACTTCAGTGATTTATTTTCTTAGTATTTAACCATTTGATATGAAACTGTACCAAACAAACTCTCAACAAGGAGGTATATTACAAATATTTCCGTGTACTATTACTCTAATTGGAAAATACAATAAAATAAGAGACTTGTTGTGTCTATATAATAATCCATCCTTCAGAATGTATTTTTATTCTGTTTATAGTATATTTTCAGTAGTTGAGCACATGACTATAGCATGAAATCAAACCAATGGTAACTGTACCACTTCTAACTGTAATGATATCTCCTACCAGAATTGTTCCACACACTCCTGTCACTGCTACCCTTTCAGTTCTCTAGCCATTGTATTTATTGGCATTGGACAGATCATAAGTACCATTGGCATGTAGTAACCAATTTAGGCTGCAGTCCTATACACAGTTACCTGAGGGTAAGCCCTGTTGAACTCAGTGGGGCTTACTTCTGAGTAGACATTCATAGGTTTGCAGAGTGAGGTACTGAAAATGTGCAGCAATATAAACAAGCGAGACCTGCTGCAACAAAATGTTTTAGTGGATCTCCAGGCTTTGTCATTGGTAGGGCACATTTATCAGCAATATAAACAAACAAGCGAGACCTGCTGCAACAAAAGGTTGCAGTGGATCTCCAGGCCTTGTCACCAGTATGGAACATTTCTCTGCCTTTCCTCCATGTCAGGAGAAGAGCAGAAAAAAATCACTGGTAGACAGACTTCAACAATCTTGCAAGCAGGTAGACATCCCCCTAGGCACCACTTTGGCAGCATCAACACTCCCCTACCCTTCCCCAAGTCAGAAAGAGAGTGAGTAAATCTCTCTGACTGGCAGCCAGGCTCAAGCAGTCTCGTAGCTGGTAAACATTTGGGGGAAAAGCTGCCCCTGCCCACTGAGTAAGTGCAGCTGCCTGTCTGACAGCTATGGTCAGGGACTCTCCTTCGCCCACGCAGCCTGTGAAACATAATAGTGTTGTCACCACTCTGCCTCTCCTTCAAGTCACCCACCTGGTGACAGGATGGGGCAGAACTGATGGCAGCACATGCACAGATGCCTTTCCTTGAGCCCAGAGCACAGTGTATTCAAACAGTAATGGATCGGAGTGAGGGCTTGCACCTGCATTTGCGCACCTGCATTTGCACTCCTGCAGCCATGATCCCATACCAACATGAATACATCATACATGTGCAGTAGACCCTTTGGGGAAGAGGGATTTTGCCAACCTTTTGTATGTGGGGGGGATTGTCAGTGATAAAGGAAGTGTTATGTAGAAATCTTTGTCTTGTTTGTTGGCTGTGATATTAGAGGTAACAATATAGAAATCAAGGTTGTAATATCTGTGCCCACCAAGCAACTAAAGGTGCTAGGCCATTTGCAACATTTGCAACAATGGTGTGTGAAATTTAGGAGACAGTACTCACATTTTAAAATATTAGCACCTATGTATGGGTTTAACTCTTTTCCTACATGGTCCATACTTTTCCCTCCCCTCTGTCCTGCCCATCTTACAGGGAATGTGTCACTTCTGTGTTGTATACAAAATGCTTAGTGCATTGTAGCACTATGAAATGTTGAATAGAAAATGTAATAGTTACTTGTAACACATAGTTTCTATTAAGGAGCAAGGTGAACACTTAGCACTCTATGTAAGGCCCATGCAGTACTTGGGTGGGGGGACCATTTCATGAGATACTTGAATATATTTTTACTCAAGGGATTATGGCAGTAATGTCATGTCTTAATTCAAATTCTGGCCTTGCAAATTAGTTTTCTATGCACAGTGAGCCCCAATATGTTTAAATAGTAGAAGATACACATGTTTCACAAGTGCATTATATTAAAAAGAACATATGTTGACATTTTGTAGAGTTTTGAAAAAAATATTTATATGTAATTTGTGTGTGTATCTTTTCTATTCCTTTCAAAGAGAGGAAAAGGTTCTTACAGTATCAGTTAGTTTGGACATCATAAGTGCCAAAATCATATGATGGTTCAAGACTCAGAAGCTGCCAGTAAAGATGGATTTTCTTTAATAGGTAATGTTTCAGTTCAAAAGATGGCAGACTGATTGCATGTATAGCAGTTACAAAATTGTAATGTTTCTTTGTTTTTACACAACTGTGGCAATAGATTTTTGCCCAATTGAATATATGCTTTCATATTTTTTACATTTTTTATTTTAAGGGAAACATCCAAGAGCAGAGAAAGGCTTTTTTTTAGAAGTATGTAAAAGGTATGGAGTTGTGGTTCACACCATCTCAATTTTAAATAGTCCTCCCAAAGAATAAAACAAAGCATGTAGTGGTGAGAGTGTTGGTCTGGGACTCAGGGGATCCGGGTTCTAGTCCCCGCTCTGCCATGAAGCTCACTGGGTGACTTTGGGCCAGTCACTAACTCTCAGCCTAACCTACCTCACAGGGTTGTTGTGAGGATAAAATGGAGAGGAGGAGGATTATGTAAGCCGCCTTGGATTCCTTGCAGGAAAAAAGGCGGGGTATAAATATAATAAATAAATAAATATAATAAATAAATAATTTTTACCATTTCCACTCCTGCCTGCCCCCACATAAAATGTTGGACAGTAAGGATTGCCTGCAGATGTGTTTGTTTGGTGTGGGGGAGGAACTGGCCCAGCCAGGTTGGGAGAGGCTGGGGTACCAGCTGCCAGGATAAAGTGGCAAAAGCCAAAAGCTAGGTTGTTGGGTTTTTTTCCAGGTCTACTTTCCCCCATGGGGAAAGGGCTTTTTCAGTTATGGTGTTCTTTGGAATGTTCTCCCCAGAGAGGTTTTCTTGGCACCTTCTATGATGTCATTTTAGTGCCAGTCAAAGAACTTTTTTGTTATTTTTCAAGGCTTTTAACCCTGGCTGAACTGTTTTAACTGGTTGTTTTGTGTTATCCTTCTAATGTTCTATATATCTGCTACTTTTAGCCTTTTTAAAAATACATTTTTATTTTATTGTATTTTAATTACTTTATATGAGCCACCTTGATAATTGGATTGAATGGTGGGGTGTAGATGTTCATAATAAATAGATAAATCATATTAATAATAAATAAACAATGGTGGTGAGCAATAGTGCCATGATGGGGGAGAAGACCTCTGCTCCTTTGCTGTCATGGAAAATGAGGGTCTTAGAGAAGAGGCCATCACTTCAAGGAAGAAAAAAATGATCCATTTAGAAGGGATCCATTCCTTGGTGGATAAACATATAGCCTCTTTCACTGATATCCTGGTAGTTGGTGATTCAGTCATTAGAAACATAGACAGCTAGGGTTGTGATGGATGTGTAGCCTGCATGGTGACCTGCCTGCCTAGTGCAAAAGTTGTTGATATCATGTCTCCTCAGGCTCTAGATAGTTTGGTAGATAGTGCTGGGATGGAGTCAGCCGTCATGGTGCATGATAGTCCTAATGACATGGGGAAATTACATGTCCTGGATGTCAGCACCAATGACATGCAGTCCCAGAAGCCAAATTTAGTTTGCTAGGTAGGAGGTTGAAAGCCAAGACTTCCATGGTAGGTTCTTCTTTGTGGTCTCTGTGCATCACACATATGGGCTCTGCGCTTGTGCTGCGCTTGCTTTGGAAAATTCTTTAGCTGAGGTAAAATGGGCGGGAGCCCCTCCCACTCATGCCTGCTTCTTAGCGCAGCTCCCACCCATTCCCTCTGTTCCTCTTCGATCGCCATTGCAACTGGTAGTTCTTGGAGGTTCTTCTCTTTGCGACTCGGCTGAGTACAAAAAAACTTCATTTTTTCCTCATAAAATTACTCTTTTTTCCTCCTTTCTTCGTCTATCTTTAAAAAAGTTAAAAAAGTATATCTTCTCCTATCTTCCTACTTTCTCCTGAAGTAGTAATGGCACTAAAAGCTCCGTTTAGGAAATGTGTTTGCTGTGGGGCTAAATTACCCCCAGCTGATGGACATTCTTTGTGCCTTCTATGATTGGGGCAAGGGCATACAGTAGAGACCTGCCACCATTACCAGGCCTTTACCAAACCAATGAGAAAGCAGCAAGTGTTAAAGTTAAAAACGGCTCTATGGCAGCAAACTCTATCGGCAGCAGGCCCCTCTATACCATGGGCCACGACAGCCAAGCAAAGTGCTACTCCTTCTCATACCATCGTGAAAGATCCAGAGGAGGCCGTTCCATCTAAAGAGGAGGAGAAAAAAACACATAAATGCTCCAAGGAGGAGAGAAAGGACAATGAGACTGTACCTAAGAAGAAACCAAAGGACAGTCTCCCCCTAAGCCTGTAGCTCCCGCCCAGTCGGCCCAGAGTTTCGCAGCTTCGATGTCGACTGCCCCAGTCGAGCGTCCAGCTTCGATCTCGACACCACGGATTGAGCCACTTACTCCGAAAAGAGATCAACCGGCTGCACTCACGACCCCTAAAAAATCAAAGGGATTGGATTGCCAAATACCCTCTGTTTCGAATGGAGAGATTGTGAATTCTCCAAAAATGGCCGTAACTGTATCACCGGTAGAAAAACAAAGCGGCTCGAGGCAATGGGAGCATTCCCTCTCGGCTTCTCCTCAACATCGAAATAGGAGTTGTTCTCGATCTCTGATATTGACTGAAAGATCTTATCGATCCCAGTATGACTACTAGTACCGGCAAGAAGATGTGCGCCGTCCACGATATCGATCTCCAGCTCGATATCAACGGGATCCCAGGCAGCGCAACATTGCGATGGAAGAGTGGCATTGTAGCACTCTTGACGTTGAGTATCGACATCGACACCAAGAAGAGAGGGTCGATGTTGAACAATGCTTTCGGTCTCAACAATGCTCAATCGACGTCGAGTATCGACATCGATGCCAAGAGGACATAATCGATGTCGAACAATGCTCTCGATCCCGACAACGGTTGGTCGACGTCGAACAACATTCTCGACGTCGAAGCCCAGTCGACGTTGAAGGCCAACTCTCGACGTCGACTCACCTCGGAATGCTGTTGCGCTCGATGTCGAATATTGTTCTTGATGCTGAATGACAACCGTGAACGTCTACTCGACACGCAGTGTCAGCCCACTCGATGTCGACTCCCGCTCTTGACGCCGGGCATCGCCTATCAACATCGACCTCAATGCCGAGATGCGGGTGTTGATGCTGCCAAAGACAAGACACCTCCTATAAGATCAGGATTTACAATTACGCATAGAGAATCGTCATCTGACATGCCATACTCAGATAGCGACTCTGAAATTTCAGGACTGCCTGACTCATCATCGTGCAGTCCGCACAATCAACATCTAGCAAACAACACACTACACCAACTGACCAAGAAGGTAAAAAGCTGGATTCCTGTGGCAGACGTGTGTATGCATCCAGTTCTCTCAGATTAAAAGTGAGCAATTATCAAGCCATCATGGCGAGTAGTGGTGTTCACACACCTTAGAGGGGCCTCGTATCACCACCGGCTCGACTTTCTGCGGCAGCCCTCCCCCCGTCTTGATATTCTGAGCGGCACAGAGAATTTCTCCATGCCGCTCGAGCCTGCCGCTCTGGCCGCGCCAGTCCCGTCGCGTCACTTCCGGCTGGCCAAAAGTGATGCGACGGGGCCAGCGCGGTGGGCTCAACGCGGAGAGCCGAGAGAGCCCCGGGACCTGGTAAGGCCCGTGAGTCTCTGGCAAGCGTGAGCGGGGCCGATTTCAGCCTGCTACGCCCGCCTAGAGGCCGAGTGGTACATCTCTAATGGCGAGATACCAGCATTTTCTAATAGAGAAGTGGGTAATCTATGTGATGACTTACCAAATGAGAGGAGAGACTTAGCGAGAGGACTTCAAGCGGAGGCAATGAGTATTTCAACTCTGTTTATTTATTTATTTATTATATTTATACCCCACCTTTTTTCCTGCAAGGAACCCCAGGCGGCTTACATAATCATCCTCCTCCTCTCCCTTTTATCCCCACAACAACCCTGTGAGGTAGGTTAGGCTGAGAGTCAGTGACTGGCCCAAAGTCACTCAGTGAGTTTCATGGCTGAGCAGGGACTAGAACCCGGATCTCCCAAGTCCCAGTCCAACACTTAACGCCAGGCACCAGACAAATTGTCACGTAAGATCTTTAATTAGTGCCGTCTCGCTAAGGCATCATGCGTGGCTTCGTTCAACAGCACTGACGACAGACGTCAAAGCCCGCATCGAGAATCTCCCATTTGATGGGGAATGTCTTTTCAACATTGTGAAGATGGGACTTGCAGTGAAAGCCATGCTAAGTTTCCCCTTCCCCCCATTGCTGTTTAATTAGAGGATTTTTACTTCAGTTTTCTGTCTCTCTTTTGGAATGTGTTGGGAGGGCAGTTGGTAGCACCTGGGAGATAGCAATGGTCTGCAGAACTGGGAAGCAAGGTCAGGCGTTATTTGGGATGAAGTCATGAGAAAGTATTCGCAGCTGGGAAAGGGTGGGGGCTCCCTCCTTCAGAAGGTAGGAAGATAGGATTGGTGGAGGCTGGGTGGGAAAATGGGCCCTAGTTTTGGATAAAAGAGCTGGGTGAGAAAGGTGCCGTGTTCTTCCTCTTGGTCTTGGACGCTGTGGAAGTTTCATCTGGGCAGGTATGCCAATCTTGCAAGATAGGTAGGAAAAGCTAGGCCTGGTTTGACTTACGTTGTTCTTGCATACTTTTGGGGTTTGTTTTTTTTATCCTTTTAGAGTCCCTTTTTATTCCCCATTCCCTTTTCCTCACAACGTTCTACCTCACTCCCCTTTCCCTTACCCTCTTTTAGCCCTTTCTTATAAGGGATCATTTTTACTTGTATTGGATAATTGGAAACCCTACACTGACTAATTCTTTATTTTTGCTTTTTAATAAAGTCTCCATCTTAACTTGGCGTGTGTTCTTTTGTTTAAAGGTTGGGCTGCTGCACCAGTTTGGTGTACAGGACCCTTGGGAAGTGGGTGGCAGTCCGGGAAACTTTAGGACTGTGGTAAATGCCCAGAAGATGGGTAAATGCCCAGAAGATGGGTCTCGGTTCCCTGCCCCGTCAGAAAAATACAAGCTGCGGCAGTGGACCAGATTCCCATCTTCCGCAGCTCCATTTCGGCCTCGTTTCCAACCAAGAGTTCAGGATGCGCATTTTCAGGACCGACACTCTGCTGGACCGAAGAAGTCTTTCCAACAGCCAAGGTACCAAGGCCCTAGGAAAGGCAATGCTTTCGGCAAGCGGCAACTTTGACTTCCTTACCCTGTTAACTGTGACAGATTCACCAGACTGGACACAAAAACTGGACTTGACAGAAACACTGGACTTGACAGACTCACTGGACCTGACACCCACAATCTCCTACATGGACAGACTGTCCAGGTACCTTCCATCATGGCAATCCATCACGACGGACCGCTGGGTTCTCAGCATCGTCCAGCACGGGTACCAAATCAAGTTCGATGTCCTCCCTCCTTTTCTTGGCATTCGTACAACACAGCCCACTCCACCGCTGTTGGAGGAGGTGGACATTCTGTTGCAGAAGGGCACCATCCAGCCTGTTCACATACGTCATTTCCAGGAGTGGCTCTACTCCTGATATTTCACAGTGCCAAAAAAGGATGGAGGACTTCGTCCAATCCTGGACCTTCGAGTAGTCAATTACTTCATTACAACGAAGAAATTCAGAATGGTCACCATCCAATCGATCCTGCCGCTGCTTCACAGGACGGATTGGTTCACGTCCATCGACCTGCAGGGCGCTTATTTTCACATCTGCATTCACAAAGACAGTCGGAAATACTTGAGGTTCAAGATAGGAGACGATGCTTACCAGTTCTTGGTTCTCCCATTCAGACTCTCCACCGCAGGAGAATATTGGTTGCTCCCAATCATGCCAATGCTGCTGACACAGTCTCAGGGCAACATCCAACACCCGGACCTGAAGAGCCTGGCGTCGATGGCGTGGCAGATCAGGCGTAGTTAGTGCAAGACTTACCATCCGCAATACGCGACATTCTACAAGCTACCCGCAAACCTTCAACCAGGGCATCTTATGCTAGGAAATGGCTGGATTTCACCAAATTCACTACTGCACGCAAACAAGATCCTAAACCCTGCACAGTTCAGAGTACTTGAATATTTGCACGCCCTGATGGTGTGAGGTTTGAAATTATCCTCCATAAGGGTGTACTTGGCAGCACTTTCAGCCAAGTAGGCCTTATATCACCTCAGGTTCAATCTTCACACACCCGTTGGTGAAACAATTTCTAAAAGGTCTAAATAATATCATCCCTCCAATAAAAATTTTGGTGCTAGGCTGGGATCTGCCATTAGTACTATGCGCACTCACGCAGAAACCATTTGAGCCACTGGTGACTACTGACCACCGACTCCTCACATGGAAAACAGCTTTTCAAACTGCCATAACATCAGCAAGGAGATCTGGTGAACTCTGTGCACTCAGAGTGGACTCACCTTACATGGTGTTTCATGAAGATAAAGTGATTGTACGTCTAGATCCCACTTTCCTACCTAAAGTGGTTACAGAATTTCATACAGGACAGGACATAGTGTTGCCAGCATTTTTCCAAAATCCGTCTTCTGATATAGAACAGAGATTGCATACGCTGGGTGTCCGCCGTGCCTTAGCATTCTATAGGGAACGAACAGCTTCTTTTCGACAGACAAACCATCTGTTCATATGTTATGGTGGCAAATCCCCAGGCCTTCCTGTTTCAAAACAGAGATTTGCCAACTGGATTGTAGAAACCATTAAATTGGCATACCAGCTTGACCACAAGCCATTGCCAAGGCCAGTACGGGCACATTCTACCCAAGCACAATCAGTGTCCGTGGCATTTGGGAAAGACATCCTTTTACCAGAACTCTGTAGAGCAGCGACCTGGGCTGTGCCATCGACGTTTATCAAGCATTATAGACTTGATCTTTGAGCTCAGGAAGTGAACACCTTTGGAAGGGCAGTCCTCTCATCGGTGTTGCAGTAACGTATGCCGCCAACCCTCTGCTGGTAAGTCAGCTTGTTCCTCTGCCCATATGTGTGATGCAGAGAGACCACGAAGAAGAAGGACAGGTTGCTTACCTATACTGTAGTTCTTCCAGTGGTCATCTGTGCAGTCACACAACCCACCCATCCATCCCCGCTTGGCGTCATTATCAATTTCGATGGACCTGCCGGTGGAGACTGGGTGTATCGCCCCAATCTTATGTCATTTATAGATGATAATGTGTAGTGTTGTTATACAACAAAGGATAATAACACCAAATATCCAGTAAGGGGAGATAGTGGCTACCCCACCCCTTTTTGTGGCTCCTTTTTGGAGTGCATACTGCTGCAGTTATTGTGGGTACCTGACAGTTGTTTAAAAATGCTGCAATATACGTAGGTTTAATAACTGGGAAGTAAATGGAAAAGGTGGGGAGCCAATATCTCCGCCTTCTGTAGTAGCTGGAGAGTCAGGAAAGTGTTGAAGAAGTGGAGGACACTGAGAACTGTCAGTTCAACACTTAAAAGTGATAGGATCACATTGCTAAGGGGAAAATACTGTGTGCCCCCCCCCCTTTTGGTGCACCTGCTTTTGCTTCTTGTCCCCTCTTTACAAGTGCTTTTCAGTTGACAACTTGGCAATTGGTTCCTGGCAACTGTGAGCAAATTAGCCTATATGCAGTCTCGCCCTGTCAATCTGTTACCTACTCCACTTCACCATTCCCTTTGACAGCTGAAACAGACAAGGAAATTGACCAGGTAAGACTACACATATCAGACAGCTGTAAGAGTGCGCTTGCGAAAGACTGACAGAATAATAATAATTAAAAAAATTATGAACACAGTTGCAGTTTTCAGGGACTGAAAATCCTCTCGACCCCAACTGTGCCTTTTTGAGGCTCTGAAAAAAGCAGCGGCAAACAAAAAGGGGTGGTGATTGGAGTGGGGAGGGGGAGATGAGTTCTACCACAAAGGACACTGGGAACCAGCTGGGGACTGAGGGGGAAGGAGTGGGAGAACAAGCCACGATAAGCCCGATTGTCTGAGGGTTTTTCAGCGAACAACTAACCCACCGTAGTTTATTTGCATGGCAGCTTACCGTGACATGCGAATCCGCCCATAGTTAAACTGTGGAATTCACTAAAAGAAGATGTAGTGATCACCACCAAGTTGCAGTGATTCAAAAGGGAATTAGACAAATTCATGGAGGATAAATGTGCAGAAAGCCCAACTGTAAAAGGAACATGTATACACACAACACACGCACACATTTCCCTGCCAAGCTCTGTCTGCATAAACCTCTCCACAGGGGGTGGGAGGGGAACTGGAGGTGCTGGCTCCGCCAGACAAAACCTGCAGACCAACAAAGAAGTTCTCGGTCGGAATCCACAAAGGAGAGTTGTGGACCATCAAGAAGACAGGGCAGCCACTATGAGCTGTAAAGTACACCCCGGACCAGGAGACGTCATCTTTTACCGGGCAGGCATAAGCCCACCTGCCACACAGGGGGCAGGGATAAGCCCACCTGACAGGCAGGGGGCGGGAGAGCGGGAAAAGGTGGGGTAGAAAACCCCCGTGCACATCTTCTGGGAGTTGTTGGGAACACGGGTCGCTTCGGCAAGTTCATCCCCAGTGGTGGCTGGGATAAGCTGTTCTCTTCCCCGGATCAGGCGGATCCGGAGCCAGGCATGAAACTGACCAGCGCAGAGTCTCTGGTCTAAGGTAACTGACTTTCCTCAATACGCTAGCCTGGGAACCCATTCATTGATAAAACTCGGAGACCACGTCAGGTCATGTTGACGTTGTAGCATACCTAGAAAGTTATTAGTTCCGCTCCATTTAACTTGTAGTAAATAAAAGCCTTATATGGTCATACAAAGGGCTCTGGAGTTTCCTTTTGCTGCGCAAACCTCCTAGTCAATTTCAACCGCTTGTACGGGCTGTAGCTCAGTGCCGGTTAACCCGTTAAGCGCCGAACTCACACAGAGGACCCGGGTGCTGGTCCTCCACAATAAACTATCAATGCCTGCTCGTCACGATTGCAGTATCAATGATGGTATGCCCCTGTATACCAGTCACTGGGGAATATGAGTGGGAGGGTGCTCTTGCATTCATGTCCTGTTTGTGGGCTTCCCTTTGGCATTTGATTGGTCACTGTGGGAACAAAATGCTAAGAAGCACAGTGTGTAACCCATAAATAGTAAGTGCAACACAGGAGCAGCCGTGGGGGAGAGCGGGGAAATGTCAGTTTGTGTCTTATTGCCCTGTGTGTATGGTATGCATGCATGAATTGAGTGAGGGAAAGTATTTACGTATTTTTTCCACTTGCTTTTATTTATTTATTATATTTATATCCCACCTTTTTCCTGCAAGGAACCCAAGGCGGTGTACATAATCCTCCTCTCCATTTTATCCTCACAACAACCCTGTGAGGTAGGTGAGGCTGAGAGTCAGTGACTGGCCCAAAGTCACCCAGTGAGCTTCATGGCAGAGCGGGGACTAGAACCCGGATCTCCCGAGTCCCAGTCCAACACTCTAACCACTACACCACACTGGCTCTTAATGCCTTGTGCATATTTATGCCTGACATAGCTTGTGACCTGGCTCTCTTTCTTGAGTTATCTGCTATTTCCTGGGTTGTTTTTTTTTTAAATTGTGGTGTAGTTATAATCTGAATTGTGTTGCTCTGTATGGGCCAAATACCATGTGATGATATAGGTTGGAGGCAAGTGATTTATGAACACATGCAATAGCTGTATACCTTATATCAATAGTTTCCAAGTTTGGTTCCCCAGATGTTGTTGGACTACAACTGCTATCTTCCCTGACAATTGGCCATGCTAGCTGGGGAGGATGATGGGAGTTGTAACCAAAATTTGGGTAGCATTGCTAGATGAACAAATGGGCTCCAAAACTGGGTACACCCAGGGTCCACCTCCTGATTTACTAGGCTCAGTCTTGAGGACTAACCCAGGGGACACTTTTTTTTTTTATTTCAAGAGTTGACAACTCTCTTTGGACAACCATTGCACTGTTAAATGTAAACATTTCCCCATTTGTAGTTATAATAGTTATAACTCTAAACAATTGTGTTTAATGAAAGCTGAAATTTGCAATAGTTGTTGTTACACCAGAGCCTCCCTAAGAGCCCCCCCCCTCTCTCTGTGAATGTGTGTATCTGTATATGTGCTCTCCTTTGCTCTGTTGTTTGCCCAGGCTCTCCCTTCCCCCTTGTCTTTCCATGCTGGCTTGCTTGTCACCTCCAGAGTTAATCATTCATCAGCATGATAATTTACCTGTTTTTATTGGTTGCTAGGATCTGGTTTGGAAAGGGAAAAAAGAGACTTTTGAAATGTGAAGAAGAAAGGAAAACATCTTTTTACCTTAAAGCACTTTTCCCTAGATACAAATGCTTTCATGTAACAGACCTATATTGTAAATTATAGACAAAATATATTTTCAAGTGGCTGACCCAAGTCAGAGAAACATATAAGGTGAGAAGACACACTGGAAAGAAAAAGTGGGAGAACTAAGCAGTTTTAAGTTTTTTTAAAAAAAATACTGGAATGATGATGACTCTTATTTTTGCATGATGTATGAAGCACCCCTTTGTAGGCTGAACTGAACCCCAATTTTCAGGCAAACAAATGCACATGCAAAAATAATCTGACATTGGGCTTTAAACCTTCAAAATAATAGTGATTGCAACACTAAAACGCTGTGCTGAGAAAGCCAGCACAAGAAAATTCCCAGCAGTCTCTTCTGCCCGTCCCTCCCCCTTCTGAGCTCTGGAGATTTTATTGCTGTGCCTTCTCTCCCTCCCTCCTTCTTTCTCTGCCTTATCCCCCACCCCCACACGTAGGCTCTTGGAAAAAAAATCCTCCAGCCTGACTAGAAAATCAGCCTTGTTTCCTCAGAAACCGCAGCTGCTGCTAGCAGAAAACACGTCAGGCTGGCCCTCCAACACGCACAGATGTGCCTTTGTAAATCCATATAAATGCTGAGAAGGATTGCGTGCTGAGGGCAAATATCCTCCCCTCAGAGGATGGGGCCAATGCAAATGGCAGGCCATTTCTCTTTTCTTAAAGGCATCCCTCCCTCTGAGCTTCCCGCCACCCTCCTCTCAGTTTTCCCTTTAATTGTTGTTTGTTACATTAGGGTTAGGGCTTGCTGTTTAAGTTTAACCCTCTATAAAAATGGGAGCCGCACATATAAAAGCTGTGGCAGCCAATTCACACCCACATCTCTCTAGCTTTGTTCTTGCCTCACAGGCATCAGTGAGTTGCAGTGTGATTTGTTTTTCTTCACTTTTTTCTGTCTTATTTTACATATTCTAAAAACATATGGCGCGCGCGCACGCACGCACACATTGTGTATTACCACATTTGAATTCTGCTGTTCACTGAGGGCACTTACAATGGGAGTAGGGGGCAGGGAGGAATTTGTTTTGAAAGTTTCTGCTGACATAGGAGGATGCTTAAAATAAAATGTTGCTTTAAAATTTACTGCAAGGCAAGGAACGTTGTTTATCGGGCCATCTTTAAGCACACAAATCCACCCTCATCTGCCCCCCCTTCCAACCCTCTCTGAGTCTTTCTTTCCCTCCCCCCTCCCCCTTTTAATATAACTTCCAGGCGGATGAGTTGCAACTCGTTCTGCGTAATTAAAATGAGTGGATGATGGTTGAAAGAGGATGGAAAATAAGATGGGGGGGGAGGAAGCTGTAAGAGCGTTGGAGCACTACTGCTGAAGCAGACAAAAACAGGTCTGGTTGATCTGCTGTGGGGGATGGGGCAGCTCTCTGCCATTGGCTCTTTTCTAGGCTCCAGAGCAGCTGTGGGAGCAGAGCGCAGGATGGCAGTTACTGCTTAGGCACTTTGGTTCCATTTGTTTAATAGCTGCTAGTCTGAGCCAAATGCAGCCTCATCAACCTTGACTGGCGGGAAAACCGACTCAGGGCATTTTTGTGTGTTGTAAAGCAGAGCTCTGTCTACGCCTGCAAACTTTTCTTTCTTTTCCTGTCTCATTTGCTGTCCACTCCTTTCTGCTGTCTCTAATTTTACAGTGATTTGTGTAGCTTATTTTAGCATTTCGCTTACTATAATCTCCATGAGGATCTCTCTCTCCTCTAAATAAACATACACGTGCATGCGTGCACACACACACACACACCAGGAATAAGTTATTGTCTACAAGATTTAACCCAAGCAAATACTATACACTGATTGCAACACACTGACGTCACATACTGTACTGTGTTTCTCTTGCTCCTTTCAAAAAACATTATGAGTGTGAAGTTGTTAGTCACCCTGGGTAGAATGCTTCTTTCCTAAAGAGTTCTGTTTTATCTCTGATTGAATTGGTCCCTTTTTTAATGGCGTTTAAGGATTAAACACATGTTGTTAATAATGGGAATGGGGTGGGGGGTGCTGCTGTGATTGTGTTGATGGAGTGTTGATTCTGGATTTAGGAGACCTTGGTTCAAATTTCAATCTTTAGTTGGGATAGTCACTGTTTCCTATCCTCCATTGCACATATAAAAGTGAAACTAATATTGGTCTACCTCAAAGGGCTGGTGTAAGAAGAAATAAGATAGATAAATATTTGAGCCTCAGTAATATGGTGGAGTATAAATAAATATTTTTATATATTCCATCTATATATAAAACCAGAGTTAGTATTTGCTAGTGTTTATTCTGGAGGATTGAAGAAAGCCAAAGAAGGAAAAGAAATATGGCTTCATATTTTTTACCTACATATGCAGAGCTTATGAATGCGTATGAGACTCTTGTTTTTTATACCTTACAATAAAATTTGGAAAGAGCAGAGACAGAAGTATAAAACTTCAAAAACATCTATTACACCTCAAATCCTGAAGCTGAAACTAGGGTATATGCTTTTTGCTTGTTTATTTTTTATCATAACTAAAAAAAAAAAAAAAGGATGTTATCACTTTGACAGAAAACTTTGATAGACATTTGTTTATTTTCTGCTTTTACAAGTTATTTCCTACTGATGAGGAACCCAAGAGTTTCATTTTAAAATGAGATCTACTTTTAACATCTCTGTTTTTGCAGGAACAGACAAGTTCAAAAACAAATTACAAAACAGCACCCTTACATCTCTGGTATTTTTTCCTGAGACTCTAATGTGTAGGAGGGGCAAATGTTGTGACAGGACATGTGCTGATTAGGTGCTGTCAGTCTGCTCAGATGAGTACCTATTTTTAGATATATTTTTTTAATACCTTCAATGATACTAGATAAATTGGCACAGGTTAATAATATGGGGTCTACAGAGCCATTTAGCTTTGCAACTTTTTCATTAAAGAGGCAGTCTCCTCACACTCCATTTTGGAAATGCACCAGTCTCTGTGTGTGTCTTTCTGTGTGTATATATTGGCTGGGATTAATATCTCTGACAATGCAATGATAATGGAATGGTATATTAGAGGAAGTAAACACATTTGCCTCTTCATTTGATGAAAAGTGTAGTCTGAGGATTCTATTTTAAAGAAAATGTTCCAATTTGTTTTTCCCCTCCCCCATACTATTATTGTACTGCTAGGCTGACACCCACTGGTAACAGTTGGTCTGAGATCACTGCTGCATAGTAAGCCTCTTGAGCAAGAAATTCATTTTCTACTGGTTATAGATTTTTTAAAAATGGAAGAAATTTTAAAAAAATAACTTCAGAAAAAGCAACTTATTAAAAATGCATTATATTTTCTGGATAAGTGTATGTTCTGGGGGCAGGCTTGGGCTGCACTATAAAAGCTATATGAGGAGAAAAATCTAATTGTCAGGTTTGGTAAGGAGTCTGTATGGACAGTGACCTGAATTGAATCAAAGTAAAGATAAGACCTATTGATTGTGTAGGATATTGCGTGCCCCCTATTTTATGTTGGAAGTAATATTTTTTTTATTTTACAAAAATCCACCCAAATACTAAAATCTGGGTTTCAGGGTATAGCCGTACTCCAAGGCAATGATGGGTTATTTTGGCTGTGAAACAGGCAGATAGTTATTTCCAGGCTTATGAGATGCGGTCCTATAAATTAAGTGAATGAATTAAAATGTACACGTTCATGTTTTGAAGGCAAAACTATATTGGGTCTCCCTGCTTAGACTAAAATTGTTTGGCGTGGAAAGCCTTAAAACAAGATAGCTACTTGTAAACTACTTGGAAGGCCAATTATAGTAAAAGTTATCAATGATGAGCTTCCTTTTACTTTGAACCATACACTCTTCATTTGAAAGAACCACCTTTCTGTAAATAAATAAATAAATAAATGTGCAGTACATTTGTATTCATGAAATGGACTCTAGAAAACATGAAAGTGTTGAAAAGATCTGCCAAGGCTGGATAGTTTAGAGATTAAAGCACTAGCCTTTCACCTTTGAGGGTGCACTTTGAGTCTTTCCTCAAAGCCCATGTAAAATGAGCTGCTTGGTCTAAGCTCAGTCTTCAATGCTTCCACCCCAGAGTACAGAACTGATGCAGACTTCATAATTGGAGAATATAGATTCAGTTATGGGGTTTGGAAGGTGTCTAGGGTGCATTATGAAGTGTTTACACTTCCATTATCTTTATAGATTTTTATATATGTAGGGAGACAAAGTAATGAAAATTTCTCTCTATAGAGATCACCAGAGCTGCTTCTTTTCACATTGGTTAATCTCATGTGCATGTCTGAGTCTGTATTTTAATGCTGTATGTTAACATATATCCCAGCATTTATTAGCTATCTCTTTGCTTGAATCTCTTAGACTTGGGGGGGGGGTATGCAAAAGGTGATATGTTCTCTAGGAGTGCTGCTGCTTTTTTAATGTGGCATTTGTTTCTTAACTATTGATTTCATGGATCTACTTTCATTTGAAAGAAAACAGTAGTAGTTTGATAATTATCACATTTAGGATAAGGAAGGAATTTTCTGTTAGGCTGGATTGGTTTATTTTGTTTTTTAAAAAACCTTTCCCTATAGTACATGACATGACTCACTTGTTGGGTCACCAAAAACTTTTATTCTGCTGAAATCTTTCTATATTACGCATGGCCATTTTCACCCCAGAATGCAGAACTGATTTCTGGCTTCATTACTGAAGCATATAGAGTTAATTACGAGGTTTGGAAGAGGTCTATGAGCTGTTGCCCGCGGCTTCGCTCACGTGAATTTTAAGATTTGGTACAATTGTTTTTAAAAGAAACATGATGGAATCCCAGCTCCCTGGGAATCTCAGCTCCCCCGGAATTACATATCCCAGCTCCCCCGGGACTACCAGCTCCCCCAGGACTGCACAATGAAATCCCACCCACCGCCCGGACTACACAATGAAATCCCTGTTCCCTTTCCCCCGGGACTGCACAATGAAATCCCTGCTCCCCCGGGGCTACACAATGAAATCCCTGTTCCCCTGGGACTACACAGTGAAATCCCTGCTTCCCCCCCCCCCGGGACTGCACAACAATGAAATCCCTGCACCCCGCCCCCAGGACTACACAACAGTGAAATCCCAGCTCCCCCCGGGACTACACAATGAAATCTATGCTCGCCCCCGGACTACACAACAGTGAAATCCCTGCTTCCCCCCCCCCAGGGGGGCTACACAACAGTGAAATCCCAGCTCCCTCAGGTCCACACAACAATGAAATCCCAGCTCCCGCCCCCCAGGACTACACAACAATGAATTCCCTGCTCCCCCCTCCAGGCCTGTACAATGAAATCCCTGCTTTCCTCCCCCCCCCGGGACTACACAATGAAATCCCAGCTCCCCCCCCAGGGACTACGCAACAATGAATTCCCTGTGTGTCCCCCCCGGGACTACGTAACAATCAAATCCCTGCTCCCCCCCCGGGACTGCACAATTAAATCCCTGCTCTCCCCCCCCCTGGGACTACGCATCAGTGAAATCCCAGCTTGCCCCCCCCCCGAGACTACACAGTAATGAAATCCCTGTTCCCCCTCCCCCTTGGGACTACCCAACAATGTAATCCCAGCTTGCGCCCCCTGGGACTACCCAACAATGAAATCCCAGCCCCCCCTTATGTAGGCCCCAGCTGAAGTGCATATGAACATTCTGTTTTGATGTAGGAGAGATTTGCATATCCGCTCCTGATTGGGCCCCTGTGGCGGCAGTTCATACGAACATTCTATATGCCATTGGAGTGATTTGCATAACTGCTCCTGAATGGCCCCTGCGGACATTCCAAGTGACGCCATTGGCTCTCATCTATTTTGGGCTATACAGGCACAGCGAGGGTATTTTGGAGATTTGAACCTGCCAGTCTTTGTCCTTGGGTGATGGAGAGTATGCGTGCCAGGTTTGGGGCAGATCTGTCCAATTGTGTAGGAGCCTATGCGATGCACACAAACGCCCGGACATATAGACACAAAGGATTTGGGATGCCCCCCACACAACAGTCATTCTCTGACTGAAAGTGTAATGTTTAGGCTGGGTGCTGGCAGCAGAAAACTTTTCTGACAGAAATATCTGATCTTAAAGAAAAATCAGGTTAATCCTGAGAGTCTACAGGTGATGAAGAGTGACCATGCCAAGTTTGGGGTAGATCCATCAAAATGTGATGGAGCCTATGCGACGACACCCCCCACACAACAGTCATTCAGTCATTTAAAAACTTTCCCTCCCTTTTCACCCCCTCAGAACATTCTAAATGGCCTAGGGGAGATTTGCATACCCACCCGTATGGCCCCTGCAGGAATTCATACAAACATTCTAAGTGTCGTATGGGCTATTTGCATAACTGCTCCTATTGGCTCCTGCAGCAATTATGAGGTGAGGCCAATTTGCATAACTGATTCCCTGTTGTTTTGCCCATAGGAGATATGAGAGTGGGGCGATTTTGCCCCCCCTTCTCACCCCCTTAGGGACGGAATTTCCAAAAATCCTTCCTTAGTGGGTGTCTATGTCATAAAAACTATGTTCCTTCAAAATTTCACGTTCCTATATTAAACGGTTTGAGCTGGGCGTTGATGAGTCAGTCAATCAAAAATCAGTCAGTCAGTCAGGACTTCTTCTTTTATATATATAGATTGTGTTAATGGATTTTTACATATGTAAGGAGACAACACAGTGAAAAAACTGTTGCCATACTGATTTTATATCTCTCCACACTGATAGATTACGGTAAGTCAGGAACAATTGTTCCTTTTGATTAAAAGGTGGAAATACTATGTATGTAATTCTTCAAGAGACAGTAGACCTGCTTTTCCTGAAAACCCTAATGCTTTCTGTACAATCTTCTGGTATACTCTAGTCATGCCTTTTTGAATCTTCCATATTGGTAAATTTGTGTACAGGAAAAGAGAGTGTAGGACCAGTTTCTCCAACTAACTCTCACACAGAAGACACATTATACATATCTTTTGTAATCACCTACTTTAGTAATTGCCTACCACATCTGCATCTGTTGGATTGATCGCCCCCTCCTTCAAAATTATGTCTTACCTGTTCTATATTTTCCTCTTAAAAAAAAAGAAATAAGCCTAAACTTTGTGACCAACCTGTAACTATCATGCCACAAAACCTACCACCCCTAAGGCCTGTTTTTTTCAGTATGGAGTACTTATATTGGGGAAATGGATGCACTTAGCTGCAGAATAGGGAGTGTAACATGTGTTGCTTTCATACAGCTTCATTGCCTTTGCGTTATTCTAGGTAGTGGAAGGAAGGCCAAATAAAGTTTATTTTGGGTAGGCAGAGGGCAGTGTAGATTGAGGCTCCATGTATCTTTACTATAAAACCGGTTCCTTTGTTAGAGCCCAAATTTCTAAAAGACAGATAAATATAAATCCTTTGGAACTTGTGACATAAGAGAGCCTACTGAACTGAGAAGGAGTGACAGCAAGTGATGCACACCTAAAAATGTAAAGTGTGAATGTGATAAATCTTTCCTTTTTCAGGGAACCTGAACTGGCTGAAGCTCCCTGTCAGGTGTACACTCTGGTCTAGCCCTGCATGTGTGGCCCTTTGTGGATCAATAGTTTGTCAGGATTAGACTGTGGGTGAAGAGAAGTGCATGCAATCTAAAAGAATGAAGATATGTTTTGGTGGGAATTTTGTTTCTTTTCTCACTGAAGCTTTAATGAATTATAGTACCCATTCTTAGAGAAATGAAAACAATATCACTAAATGGTTTATGCAGGACCTCAGAAAGGTAATCTGGGGCCCAGGCAAATCCTGTTCTTAGAGTCTTCCAACACCACCTAAGAAGATATTGTAGCTTATTTAAGTACCTGGAATATCGACATAATAAATGTATTATACAGTTTAATATGTGGTATTTAATGATGATAAATTCATTAATAACATGAATGCTGATTTACTAGATAGGGAAACTTACTTTAATGGAATGCAAAAGGAATATCTTACAATCTCATGAAATTACAAATCATCATAATTTCTAGAAACATTATTTACGATTATTAAAATTAAGAGCAGAAATTATCAAACACTTGCATAATTCAAACATAGACCTTTATTACAATAATTAATGAATCATCTAATACTTAAACAGGTGGCCTACTTGAGTGACTTCTTCCTTGCTTTCATTTTGATGAATTTATCCGTTAAATTGTCAAAAGAAGTTTGGTGGCCCTTTACCAGTTTTAGTTTACTGAAGATATGCTTGCCTGATGCAACTGATCTGGGGATGCAGCTGAGCATTCTTAGATAATGCATTTTTATGGAAATAGATTTTCCAGCTCTTTGACATAAATTTGGTTTAAGATAATATACATTTTTTGCAGTTGTTATCACACAGTCTTGAATCTTTTGAAGCAAATTCCAACAGGGATAGGCTACAGGGTGATGAAGCTTCTTGTAGCAGGTGTTGGTTCTCTGTCCCCTCTCTCATTCAGGGCTGCTGCAGCTACTTGTCCCTCACAATTTATAATCCTCAGTCAAGGTACCATTCTAGTTCATCTGCAGGAAATAGGCTTTTGCTTGTCACAGTTTACAGTCTTCAGCCAAGGAAGGACTGCAGCACTCCAGCTCACCTGCAGGGAATTCTAGGAATAGGCTTCCTGTTTGACTTTGTAAGCAAATGCCTTCAAGTTCAAAGGTAAAAGGTCAAACAGATGCAACCCTCTTTGACCACTCACTATAGACAATATGAACCAGTATGTTGGGAGCCCTCAGTCTTGTGTGAACCTGGGGCAGTTTGTCTGTGCCCCTAGCTGTACGGTCTGTGTGAGCCAAGAATGCCTAATGCTTGGGATACATACCAAAACGTATGTGTAGATTCTTTTACTACTTCATTCCTCTTAAAAAGTAACTATTTGAAAAGTGCTAATTCCAAATGACATTGGGTTATACAAACACTTAGGGTACAATCCTATGCATGTTTAGGCAGAAAAAAGGCCTACAACTCTCAGAATGCTGGGAGTTGTGGACCTTTTTTCTGTCTAAACATGCATAGGATTGCACCTCTAGGAACTTAATCCACCATATTTTAAGATTATAAAATATGCTTGCTGGTGGAACATGGAGAGTTTTAAAAAGGCACATGCATAATTACAGAACCCTCCACCATTTTAGGGCAACTTTTTTTACTGGGATGGGATGGGGACTTCCACAAACGGTCTCCAAAACTGTGCCACACCTCTTTTCATATATCTCCCTACCCCACTAGTGAGTGCAGCTACAATTATCATACTTTCTGTGAATGTAAACTAGCAACACACTGTATCCACAACATTCGCCATACATTTCATGCATACATTTCATTTTTTGTTTATTTCACGCAAAGGTGATATAGCAAATGAGGAATTCATTTAAGTGGGAAAATCTGTGGAAACGCACAGTAATTACTGAAAGGGAATGTAAGGATGTGATTGAAAACTATCTGCACACTAAAAAAAATTAAAAACCTTTAAAATGTGCCTTTTAAAAATCCCTTAAAATTTGAACACATTTTTTTAAAAGGCTTTTTAATAGTCCTATTGGGACTGGTTCTAGTTTTAAAGAACAGTTTTTAAAATAGTATAGTTTACATTGGAGGGGAAGTTCTGTTTGGGATAGGATTTTAAAAGCGCAGTGGAACATTTCCTCTGATTTTCAAAGTGGTACTGTGTTCCTCTCTGTTTTAGAATTCCATCCATTGCCTCAAGGTTTATTTCAGGATTCATTGTCACTAACTTTTAAAAAAAGGAATATTATGTTCAACACTTGCTTCCTTACTACCTTTCCTAAATTCCTTCACAATCTTTCACAATACATCTTTTGTAGATGATGTACTTTTCAGGCAAATGTAAACTGAATTCTTTTAAGGCAGGGTTGTTTTTAATTTCTACATGGTATCCATGCCACGGTTGGGAACCTTACTTCCACTTCTCAAAAGTAAAATAATATAATATAATAAATTATAGTAAAATCTTCCCCAAAGGACAACATAACATTTCTCAGCTTCTGCTGCTTGACACAGGGGGAGTCAGAGACAGGGATCGAGCAGCCAGGACAAGACATATATCACATGCTGCTATTAACTAAGTCAGTCCACTGGGAATTTCTAAACAAGAGGAAGGCATGTATATTACACTGTTTAAAACTGGGGCATCTATTCATGCAACAACTTCCATGATTAGGTTTCTGTAAGCATAGCATGAAGGATATGAATGACCTTGGGAGGTTGTATAGCTCTATGTTAGGGATAGTTAGTGTGCTTCCAAGGGAGAAGTTAAGCATCCCCAAGTTGCTGGTAGGGCATGATCTCATCATCATCATCATCATCATCATCATCATCATCATCAATTATTTACAGTATTTGTATACCGCTCCACATCAAGCAGATTCCAGACCAGTGAACAATAAAAAGACAAAAACAGATAAAAGAAACAAAAACAATACATTGAAAACAAACTAAAATTACATTGGTGGTTGAAGAGCAGAGGAGGCTTCCCAGAACAAGGAGGTCTTCAGCAGGCACCAAAAGCAGCACAATGTCGGAGCCTGCCTGACCTCCAGAGGCAAGGAGTTCCACAAAAATGGAGCTGCCACACTGAAGGTCCTTCTCCTGGTGGACTCCAGTTGGGCCAAAGGTCCACGAGGAACCACCAGGAGCATGCCATCTGATGTTCTCAGCGACCAGGCAGGTTAGTATGGGAGGAGGTACTCTCTCAGGTAACCTGGTCCCAAGTTGTTTAGGGCTTTGTACACAAGTGCTAGAACCTTAAACCTGACCTGGTAACAAATAGGTAGCCAGTGCAGTTCCTTCAGCAAACGAGTTGCTTGCTGAAAAGGGGCAGCTCCCAACAATAGCCGAGTTGCTACATTCTGCACTAGCTCCAGCTTCCAGAGAAGCCTTAAGGGCAGCCCCACATAGAGAACATTGCAGTAATCCAGTCATGAGGTTACTAGCACCTGTATCACTGTGGCCAAGCTATCCCTGTCCAGGAGAGGCCGTAGCTGGTGAACCAATTGAAGATGGTAAAAGGCACTCCGAGCCACCACAGTCACTTGGGATTCCAGCAACAATGATGGATCTAGGAATTAGTGGTGCTCACGTACCTGTGGGGGGGCTTGCCTCTCCGCCGCCTCGATTCTCCGCGGCGGCGGCCCCCCGCCTCGTTCTTCCGAGTGGTGCAGAGCGTTCTCCACGGTGCTTGAGCTGCCGCCGATGGACGCGCCAGTCCCAACAGGGAGTGAGTCTATCTCCTGGACTCGGGAACCACTCACCCACAAGGCTTCTGTCTTGCCAGGATTAAGCCTCAGTTTATTGGTCCTCATCCTGCCCATCACTGAGTTCAGGCACTGAAGGACTTGCACAGCCTTTCCTGATTCAGTTGTCACAGGGATATAGAGCTGTATGTCATCAGTGTACTGATGGTGCTTGGCTCCAAATCCCCAAATGGCTTCATATAGATGTTAAACAACATTGGGAACAAGATGGTACCCTGTGGAACCCCATAGCGCAATTGCCAAGGGTCCGAGGAATAGTCACCCAATCTTACTCTCTGAAATCGATCCTGCAGGTAGGACTGAAACCACTGTAACACCGTGCCTCCAATGCCCAACCCACAGAGTTGATCCAGGAGGATACCGTGGTCAATTTCATTCACCTTTCACATTGGCCTTCAGGAGTGTACTTACAGTGGGAGGCATAAACCAAAAGTCTATCAAATGGTGTTTTCAGATAGTGATGTTTGAGTATTTAATTATACAAGGCCTTCACTCCCTGCACTGGCCATCTACATTTTGTAAGGAATGACATTTTTCAGACATTTGATATGTGTAATTGATAGGTGAAAAAATGAATCAAGTCACAGCTGTGAGCACTGCTGTGCTCAGTTTTATCCTTTGCGCTTGCTTGTCCAGCTCATCAGAATGGTAGAGGAAGTAGTAATCCAAATAATGGAAGGGCACAAAGCCTTTGTTAGCCCACCCAATTATGAGTAGCTGCGCAATGATAACATGGCAGCACATGTGATGTCAATCTGCCAGCAGTCAAGCATGTGGTTTGGGGTAGCATCCAGGGACTCCAGTAGGAGGTGAGTGAGTTGAAGGATGACATAGGATCAGTTCGGACATAATGCCCACGGCATAAATCATGGTTTATGGAATCAGAAATGAGTATCCGTCCCTCACACACTTCTTTCTTCCTTTCCCACATGCCAGCTTTGGTGCTTTGATCCTGGTTAAAGTAAAACTCAATTTCCCATTGTGTCTGAAATGGGAAACTGGATTAATTTTGGTTAACTAACTAGAATCTGAAATCACAATTTAATCCTGGCTGGTAAACAGTAAACTCTGAAGCTGGCATCCAGAGAGAGGATGCTTCGTTCCCAGCTTCATAAAGTTACATGCAAAACAACCCATAGAGTGAGGGCAGGGCTCCACAGGGAGAGCTAAACCGTTATCTGCCTGTATGTCTGGAAGTCAAACCATGGAATGTGAGGTCTAAATTGAGCTATTGAGCCTGTTTTTCAGTGTAAAAGAACAATCTAAAGATAAGAACATCTAATTTTGAGGTCAAACATTGGAAATATAATGCAATAACCATGCATGCTATTTATTATAGTTTGTGCAAATTATGAATGTTTAGATTGGTCATCCAAACAGCATGGAAATTTATTTCATTTTCATGGCAAAATACTGTTCTGTCCAGTAAATACTAGCATATCCAGTAAATATGTTCTAAGCAAGTAAGGCCACAGTCCTGTACTCTGACCTGGAAATATCATTGATATCAATGGGTCTTATTTCTGAGTAGATGTATGATTGTGTTGTAAGTCTTCAAGTAAATGATTTTGCTTTATGTCCTTACATGTTTAAAAAAAGAACCAAACAATCTTAATTTCACAATTTCTCCTGTTTCTACAGATATAAATTCTGTAATTCCAAAGACATATTGGCTGCATGAACAGAGGCTTTACGCTCCTAGGTTACAAAAGCCAATATGTTTTAATTGTTATAACAACTAATTAGTATGCATACTTCTTCAGGAAATATATTAATTAGAAAATTGGGAACTTGATTTAAATCAATTATTTAAATCAGGTCTTTTTCTTGGGTAATTTAAATAACTTTGATTTAAATCAATCTGTCCTTCCCTGCTTGCCTGCATCCCACACTTCCTTGTTAATTCTCCTTGTTCTCCTTATTAGCATATATAGACAACACAGCAGCTCAAGGACACAGTTTGCTGAAACAGCTCTGCAGTTGCTTAGACTATGTTATTACAACAAAAGACACAACACTCCCTCATATTGTTAAATGCTACTTAGTAGCATAAACCTCTCTTGCTTGACATCTGTAAATATCGAAACATTGCCGACAAATTTTAAGAAGCCATTTAAATATATATGTATGTGTGTATATATACCTATATTTTTAAGATGACTTAAAACAGTATTGTTTTGGACATGGCTCTGTGTAATCCATTCTCTGGGTTCCTGTTGCAAATATTTTGCAAAATACTAGGAGTAAAAAGGTAAAGGCCTAATGGGAAAGGAGATACTACATAACTAAAAGGAATTGTCATCAATATGGTGGAAAACTTATTCTACTTATTCCACTTATTCCAGTACACTGCTTTTATTGGGAACAGCTTAAGAAGGCAACGACCATTTTGCTGACAAAGAGTTAAAGCAATTTCTCTCCTTTGAGATAGAAAAGACTAGTGTGTTGTCTCCACACCCACCCACCCCAAATCAGACTAAACTAAACTTCTGGATTAATTTTCTCTTTGGGCTAAAATCTTGTATACACAAGCTCTTTGCTATGGAATAATTTTCAAGTAGCACTAGGCTGTTCATAACTACAAATAATTGCAATGGAGCAAAAGCAGTGTGCTCCATAGCCATATTCAGTGGCTATGTGTTTTCACACTAAGATAAATCATATATGCAAAAATGTTACTATTAGTTATGAGGCTATGATTATTTACCATTAGCGGTCTATATATACTAGAAAAAAAGATAAATTCCATTTACCATCACAGTAAATTGTGAAATAATGATTTGCTGAAAACCATTCAGGGAATGCCATGGCTGAGCAAGGATTAGACCCCAAGATTCCCAAGTACAAACTCAACATTCTAGCTGCAGCCTGTTGCCCACAAATTTCTATACTGCTGCACTGATATTTATTTGTTTGGAACTATAGAACTCTAATGTCCAGAAGGAGCTTGAGAAAGGGTTATCCCTCTTACCACTGGCACATTTGTTTGAAGGTTATGTATGCAGGTGCTTTAATTCCAACATTCACATTTTTAATTTCAAAGGAACAGGACGATAAATGACTTGAAATTTTGCAGTTTAACCTTGCTTTGTAAAATGGGCAGTACAATCCTGGGAAATTCTACTATACAGGCCCGAATGGGATTAATAAAAGTTCCACAAGGATACTATTGGTTCCTTACACATATTCATTTCACTAAAGCTTGCAGAGGAAAAGTTCCCAGTGGATTGTATCCAGTGACATTTATATATTTCATCTCTGACTTAATGTTTTACAGCCTGATCCGAAACAAATTTACTCAGAAGCAAGCCCCACTGGACTAAATGCAACTTACCTCATAGTAAATATACTTAAGATTCCAGACCTTTCAGCAATCTGCTCTTGCACCATGGCATCATAATGCCTGGTTGACTGAACCCTTCTTGTTGATGTAAATTCTCAGCCACAAAGCACAATACAGTTGTTCATTTGCCATTGCATACAAATGTTATAATCAAAGCAGATTAGATATTATTTATGTCATTTTGGTATAATTCAAAAGACTGTATGCATCTCCATCAAACATACTAACATCACCACTGAAGATATTAAAATTACACTATAATCCTCCCTGCTCTTCTTTTATTTTCTGTGCATACAGCAAAATTTGCATACAGCAACATTTCTCATGAGTGCAATAATGATAAACAATTATTTGACAACATCCATCTTGTTACGGTTTTTCAGTAAGTACACAATTTTTCCTACAACAGGATTACAAAGAGCACAGTTATAAAAATGGCCAGTATTATGAACTATATGATATATGTGTACACATGGACAGGTAGGGTATATTTTGTCATTTTCCAATCAAAACAGTTGACTTAACCTGAAAGAATGTTAACCATATTTTAAAAATACAACTGTCTTCCAAATTCTACATTTACATACTTATTACTTTAGGAAAGGAAAAATACACCGGTAGGTAGCCTTTGCTCTACAACAGGGGTGGGAAACCTCAGGCTTGGGGGGTTCCCCAGATGGCCATGCCCCCTTCTCCTAGCCCCTTTCTCCCAACCACCAATCATTTGGTGGTTTCCTGGCTTTTGTGCCATTTTTCCCCATTGTAAAAGATTGAAATGCCTCTCCTAAGGCTTAGATCAGTGATGGCGAACCTTTTTGAGCCCGAGTGCCCAAACTGCAACACAAAACCAACTTATTTATTTCAAAGTGCCAACACTGCAATTAAACCTGAATACCGAGGTTTTAGTTTTAGAAAAACAACTCATACAGTTGTCCGAACTAATTCACATCTTTTGTCTTAAAAGAAAAACACAATAACAGAGCTTTCAATGATACAAACAGTTTTTTGTTGGGAAAAAAAATCAACTCAAAAAATTATTATAGTACTACATTGTACACATAGCCTGAAGGGAATTTATACAAACTTTTAAATAATTAGGCACATGTATTTTTGGATAAGGGATTCTCAACTTGTAATATGATTATATGCCAGACTGAAATTGTATGGGGCAAGCTTTACCCCGGGTCCTTTCCCTGCTTCTACAGGTGTCGGATTAGTAAAAGTAAAAGACAACCTGTACAAGGATGAGCAAGATAAACAAGAAAACTAAACGTGCTTAACACATTTTAAACACTTTATGTCTTGGACTGCAAACAATGCATTAGGTAAAAGTTTGCATTGGGCATGCTTTTGCACAATTAATGTGATTTTTGCTATTACATGCACGCTGATAATTTGTCAAACCTTGGCTCATACTCCATTAGTTTGAGAGCAACACATGCAGCACTCAGGTCAACTGTTAGGGCTTTACATCCAAGCCATGCTCTGTGCATCATTCTTCAAAATCTTTTAAATGTGATAACAATGTAGAAAAGAATTCTGTAACAGGAATTCTAGAGTAAAATCATTCTGTTCCACACTGTGAGAAAGAACAAGATCATTAGTGTTTTGCAGAGTCTTTTCGCGATCTGGTGACCAATGGCTCGAGTGCCCACAGAGAGGTCCCTGCGTGCCAGCTGTGGCACCCGTGCCATAGGTTCACCATCACTGGCTTAGATAATAGCAATAAGAGCTTTAAGCTACAATGGGTTGGTATTTTTTGTATTTTGGCTCCACCCTCTTTGCCTTTGGCCCTGCCCACCACTGGAATGCAGCCCCTGAGTTGAATTCGGCTCTCAGGCTGAAAGAGGTTCCCCGCCCCTGCTCTGCAGTTTGCAGTATAAAAGTATAACATTGCATCTCAGCAAATGTGTTTATTTCTTTAACTTCCCTCTTTACTGCTTTATGGATTTTAAAAAATGAAAGACAAGAATATTCCAGCTAAAACATGTTTAAGGGTGCAACCCAAACTCTACTGAGTAAAGCCAACTGAGGGGCTATAGGAAGCACATAAGTGTTGCTTCTCCTGTAGAGATGGAGGTATGCAGCAGGATGACACTCATGCCACTGCAAGACACCCCCCCCCCCTACACGGGGCATATTGGGGACAGGCATGGAACTCCACAACCAAAGCCCCTTTGTTTTCCTTACACATCCACAGAAATGGTGCAACTGTGGTGTAGTTAATTCCCTCCTATTGTATTCAGTGGGTGGGAAGAAGAAAAAGCTACCCCCCCCACACCTTGCACCCTGCCTACAGTGAAATGGCAGGGTAATGGATGTGTTGGTTGCTCCACAAGCAGATCTCTTTCCCCCACCTCTTCATAAACATACAGTAGGATTGCTTTGTTAAGCAACCTAATAACTTATACACTTAAGCCAATTTGTGAAAGAAGACTAAGGAAAAACTCAAAGCTTAAGTTTCAGTTGTATCATTTTCCTCAGAAGTTTTAAAATTATATTTTGTTTAATTGAGGCAACATCAAAGATGCTGAATTATTTTGTGCTGCAGATATTGTAGAAATATAAGGCTGGAGTAGCAAATACAGGCAGATCTGTCAAAGGTAACAGATATATCAAGAGCATGAAGCTCTGTGAAGAAGGTGATAATTGCTTACGCTGAGAAAGGAAAGGTGTTTCAAAAGGAGAAACTGTTTTCAAAAGATTCTACAAATCCCTGTAGTGCTGGTGAAAAGAAACCAACTAGTCTCATAGTCTCACAGATAATATTTGGATAAACCACAATGTATAAGGTATAATTTCCCAAAAAATATTTATTTGGAGATGAGAAAAATGTCTGTGAACAGTACCCTTTTTCATGCTGAGTATAAGAGTTAAAGCCACTTTGAGAACATGAAAAATGAGCTATAAATTTGCCAAATAAAAATAAACTAGACACGTGGCAAGCACATTTGCTTATTCAAATGCCTGCTTGTACCAATGGACACATCTGTCGGGAATTGCTTGGGCCATCAAGGCCTTTGAAGGGTAACTATGCAGGTGGTATGGATGATTTTGAGGTCTTATTTCTGGGAACATTCATTCAAGTGTACCATGAGACATGCATTCCTAGACACCTGCACCAGGGGAGGCATCCAGTTGTGACCTCTAGCAATGGATGTGGGTTATAAAGAAGGGAGCTTGCTTCTCCAGGTTGAGGAGAGGAGAGGCTTGTGTGCATTGAGATGGTATTCCCTGAGGATAGTTCTTTTGGGAAGCATACATCTGGTGTTAAAGCCTCAGCATGTGGTGAACAGATACTGCTGTTGGTTCCAGATCTACTGCTGCTGGGCAACGGTGTGCTGCTGCCACATTTGGGATGTTTGCTGAAGTGCTGCTGAGTGCATCTGCGTTTGCTGCTGGCTCTGCTGGACTGGAACATCATCTGCTGCCCCAGTTCCACCTGTGGCTGGTGTTTACAGTTTGGCATTCATGTTTTTGAATGTGTGAAATACCTGGGTGGAAGCAGCAGATGTGGTGGGCACCTGCGATGCCTTTGCCATGATACACCAATGAATAATTGACTAAGGTTGCTGAGCTCAACTCCAGGC
This sequence comes from Shinisaurus crocodilurus, assembly GCA_021292165.1. Classification (NCBI taxonomy): domain Eukaryota; kingdom Metazoa; phylum Chordata; class Lepidosauria; order Squamata; family Shinisauridae; genus Shinisaurus; species Shinisaurus crocodilurus. The sequence continues at coordinate 82,677,738 of CM037879.1, read as the reverse complement.
TGCAGCCACAGATGGGTGGAAACTTTCTGAAAATGCTAATTAACCATTGGGACAGATAGCTGGCACATGCAAAGCATATAGATTAGATTAGATTTCATAGAGTTAGAAGGAGCCTACAAGGCTATCGAGTCCAACCCCCTGCTCAATGCAGGAAACAAGAGGAGGGGTCTCCCATCCAAGTAATAACCAGGCTTGACCCTGCTTAGCTTCCCATGCTCAGACAAGCTGAGCCAGCGTAAGCCACAGGCCTCCCCTCGCCGGATTGTCACCTTGAAGTGGTGAGTGGGCTTGCGTGTTCCGATGAATCCTGTGAGCAATGCCGTCGGGAGCTATATACTCCCAGTAGGGTCACCCATGGCGGTAAGGTCCGGCAGAACAGGTGGAAGATAATTAAACCTAAATTACAACGGCTGTGAAGGCTGCAGCAGAGAATGGTTTTCCAATCGTCAGGGTAACCATGCCATTGGATCTCTGCCATACTCTGTCAAGTTTGTGTGGTGATTCGTTGTGCACCGATCTCCCCACATAAAACAGTTTCACGCACAGGCGGCTTCCAACCCAACCCATCCAACCCAACCCAACCCAACCCAACCCAAACAAACAAACAAAAAAGTCCCATGGCGACTGGCGACGGGGGCAGGACTGTGAATCTGGAAGCCCCTAGTCACGGACCAGCACATGGGCGGTGGATGCAGACTCAGTCGCCCTGTTCAAGGAACGAGGTAGTCGAGCAGCTCGGCAGCTGTATCCATGACTGAGCAGCCCTATTTAGGATCCACTCTGCTCACCCCGTATGGGGAGGGGGCTAGAAAAGGTGCCCTAAACATAGTCTACCTCTTTCTCCCCTGACTGGATTACCGCGTCCAGTGGGGTCACCATTTTAGCGGTCGAAAAAGACATTTGAATTTTGGAACATGGAATATACGGACATTGCTGGATAACATAGATAGTGAACGCCCTGAGCGTAGGACTGCTATTATTGCAAGGGAGCTGAGACGGTTTAAAATTGACATAGCAGCACTTCAAGAAACTCGAAGGGCAGGAGAGGGACAGTTGAAAGAAGAAAAAGGAGGTTATACCTTCTTCTGGAAAGGATTACCTGAGCAGGACCGACGAATACATGGAGTAGGCTTTGCCATCAAAAATGAACTAGTGAACTCTTTGTCAGAAGTTCCTACTGGCATTAACGAACGCCTGATAACTCTTCGATTAAAGCTCGCCAACAACCAACAGGTAACTATTTTGAGCGCTTATGCACCAACATTAGATGCTGATGATGACATCAAGGAAAGTTTTTATAGCCAGTTGGACACTCTCCTGTCAGAGATACCTAAGGAGGATAAAATTATCCTCCTGGGCGATTTTAACACAAGAGTCGGGCGTGACTTTGATTTATGGCCAAAAACTATTGGAAAAGACGGAGTTGGTAATAGCAACCCGAACAGGACTCTTACTTTTGTCTATATGTGCAGAGCATAATCTCACTATTACAAACATGCTCTTTCGACAAAAGAATAAGTTTAAAACATCATGGCAGCACCCACGGTCAAAGCACTGGCATCTTCTGGATTATGTAATTGTCCGTGTTAGAGATCGCCGCGATGTACTTCTTACTAGGGCCATGGTGAGTGCCGACGACTGCTGGACAGACCACCGACTAATCCGGTCCACAATGGTTATCAACATTCCTCCCCAACGTAGGCTTCAAGGAAAGAAACCAAGGCGTAAAATGAACATCCAAGCCCTTCAAGATCCTATTAAGCAAACTCGTCTTCAATCACTTCTTAAGAAACATCTACCTACGGAACCTCCTGACAACATTGAGGACCATTGGTCTAAGCTGAAAACCTCCATTACTGCAGCTTGTGAACAAACTATTGGATATGAAACTAAGAAACATCAGGACTGGTTTGATGAAAATGATAATGAGATTAAATATATAATTGACCAAAAAAGGAAAGCCTTCCAAATATGGCAAAATGATATTAACTGCGCTGCCAAGAAAAAAATCTATGCTAGCACAAAGGCTGAGGTCCAAAGAAGAACAAGAGAACTTAAGAACACTTGGTGGAAAAAGAAAGCTGAAGAAATTCAACAACTTGCAGAATCTCATGATGCACGGGGCTTTTTTAAGGCCACAAGGGCCATTTATGGACCAAAAACCTATGGTACAATCAAAAGATGGCACCAAACTCTTAAAAGACAAAGAGTCTATTGCACTGCGTTGGAAAGAGCATTACTATGACCTTTTAAATCGTAAATCTAAGGTGGATAATGAGATTTTTTCGCAAATCCCGCAAAAACAAATTAAAGAGGAACTTGCAATACTCCCCACTTTGGATGAAGTAAAAAAAGCCATTAATCAAATGAAGAACAACAAAGCTAGTGGACCAGATGGGATTCCTGCTGAAATCTTTAAAGAAGGGCCCCCCTGAACTTGTACAACATCTTCATAAACTCATCGAAAAAATCTGGATAAGAGAAGAGATCCCAGAAGACTTCAGGGATGCCATAATTATCACCCTCTTTAAGAAGGGTGATAGAACAGACTGTGGAAACTATCGGGGCATTTCTCTCTTAGCAACCGCAGGTAAAATATTTGCTAGGATTCTCGCAAACCGTCTTCTATCTATTTCAGAAGAGATCCTCCCTGAAACTCAATATGGTTTCCGCCCCTCTAGAGGGACAGTAGACATGATTTTTACTGCACGTCAGCTCAGGTGTTAAACAAGGATGTGTTATCGCCCCAACATTATTTGCCATTTTCATCGCCATGGTTTTACATCTTGTCAAGGGGAAACTTCCCACTGGTTTGGGAATTATATATCGAACAGATGGAAAGCTTTTTAATCTCAGCAGGCTGAAAGCAAAAAGTAAGGTAATTACAACCTCCGTTGTGGAACTTCAGTATGCTGATGATAATGTGGTCTCCGCACATTCAGAGGATGATCTCCAAACTATCCTAAATGCTTTTGCAGAAGCATACGAAAAACTTGGTCTCTCACTTAACATCAAAAAACCCAAAGTGCTTCATCAGCAAGTGCAAGCCAACCCTTTGGTGATGCCATCTATCCAGCTTGGCGGGACAATACTGGAAAATGTCGATCATTTTCTCTATCTTGGCAGCTATCTTTCTGTTACAGCTAACATCGACAGTGAAATCCAGCATCGTCTGAGCTCTGCAAGTGCCGCTTTTTCTCGAATGAAACATAGAGTGTTCGAGGATCGGGATATTTGTAAGAAGACCAAAACACTGGTTTATGAAGCCATTGTATTGCCAACTTTATTGTATGCCTGCGAAACATGGACTATCTATAAACGTCACTTCCACCTCCTTGAAAGGTTTCATCAACGTTGCCTCCGGAAAATCCTGCGAATTACTTGGGAAGATAGATGAACAAATGTCAGTGTACTGGAAGAAGCAAAGACTACTAGCATTGAAAAAATGATCCTTCAACGCCAACTTCAGTGGACTGGTCATGTTGTTCGAATGCCTGACTGCCGTCTCCCAAAGCAGTTACTTTACTCCCAACTCAAGGATGGAAAGCGGAATATCGGTGGTCAATATAAGAGGTTTAAAGATGTTCATAAGGCTAATCTAAAAAAATGCAATATAAACATCGAAAACTGGGAAGCTCTGGCCCATGAACGATCTAAATGGAGGTTGGCCTTTCACAAAGGTTCCATGGACTTTGAAGAAGCCCGAGTGCAAGGTGAAAGGGAGAAACGTGCTAAGCGAAAAGCACGTCAAATGAATCCTTTACATGACCATCTTCTATCTGGTAACCTGTGTCCTCACTGTGGGAAGCTGTGTGGATCTAGAATTGGCCTCCACAGTCACTTACGGACCCATCGCTAGAGTCTACACAATCTTCTTTAGAATTTCCTCCTTTTATCCCGGAAGACAATCTTACTCGGTCACGAGTGATCGCCTGATGATGACAGGCCTGTATATGAAGCACATGATTTTTTTCACACTTCATACCTGTGTGGAGGTGCTACAGGAACACTGTGATGGATTGAGGGTAGGAAGAGTAGTCTGTAGGAAGATTTCAATTGGATTTGGTATTAAATTGGAGATTAATTATTATGTATTTTGTGTACATTTATTTCCATGGTTTTTGTTGTCCAATCTTAATCTAGTATTGTGGACTCCTTGGAGAGCTCTGAGCTGGGTTGTGACGAGGGCATGCTTTGGGGACTGCTAGCAAAAGGCTAGCATGTGTACATTTATTTCCATGGTTTTTGTTGTCCAATCTTAATCTAGTATTGTGGACTCCTTGGAGAACTCTGAGCTGGGCTGTGACGAGGGCATGCTTTGGGAACTGCTAGCAAAAGGCACTTCCATTATTATGGTGTAGCAGCCTCAAAAACTGTAGTGACAGTCACAAGTGAGATTTTCCAATTTGGATGTCATAACAAACCACAGTTAGCGCAAACAGTGGTTTGCAAACTTACTTGAAACCATGGTTTCTTATTGTGGCCATATAATAAATCAAGGTTATTTATTTATTTATCTATCTATTGAAAAATATTTTTAGGCTGCCTTTAATAGGGACATAAGACTAAACTATGGTCAAGCTTTACAAACCAAAGTTTGGTGTCATATCTAAATGGGATCAATGGCCAGGTTGTATAAAAGAGGTGAGATCCTGGCTTGTTATCCTGGAGCAGTATCCCAGCACTGTGCCCCACTGATTTGGTTCCACAAGCAGTTCCACTGACCTGTCCCGTTCCAGAAATGAGCATTTCCAGTTGCCCCAGAAGTGCTAAATCTCTGTTGTACAAGTGGTGGGCTCCGCTTGCAGAATGGAATCAGTGATGGCACAGTGCCCCATTGGATACTGTGGAAGACCAACAACCGGGTCTTTGGCGCGAGTTCGGCACCTAACGGGTTAACCGGCACTGAGATATAGCCCTTTACAGGGATATCAAGCGACTTAAACCCAACCGCGACCTAAATATCACACGTAACCGCGTATTGCAGTAAGAGGGAGTTACTTCACATCGAAGACTCTGAACTTACGGACTTTGCGTAGCGGTCTGCCTAGCCGGCTCCGAGCCCGTTCTGCGTGGGGTAAGAAGCTGCTTGGTCTAGCCGGGGCTAGGGTTGGAAGCTGACAGCCCATCCCGTGTTCCCAACAACTTAGTGTGTCTGGCAGGGTTTTTTTCTACCCTGTATGCCCCCTCCCCGCCCCTTGGTGATCAGGTGGGCTTATTCCTGCCCGGGAAAAGGTGGCGCCTTGGGTCTACCGGTGCCCTTTGGGGATATTTGGCAGCTCTTTGAGACTGCCTCTCACCTCGGGATTGTCCAGGCTTCTTCTTGTGGATTGATGCAGATGTGCCCTATTGAGGGTATGCAGATGTGGTCACGTATTACCTGTCTGACCAGAACTGTATCTCCTGTCCCATCCCACCCCCCCCCCCGGTGGGGATTATGCAGAAAGGGTTGCCAAGGGATAAGGGAAAACTATGTCAGGGTTCATGTCACTGTGTGTGTGCTCAGGCTTTCTCCACAGATACCCTCTTGGATATTGGCTACTTTTATCAGGACAGATAAAAGGAAGTATTTCTTCACACAATGCATAGTTAAACTGTGGAATTCACTTCCACAAGATGTAGTGATGGCTACAAATTTGAAGGGCTTTAAAAGGGGATTGGACAAATTCATGAAGGAGAAGGCTATCAATGGCTACTAGTCCTGATTGGCTATATGCTACCTCCAGTATCAGAGGCAGTATACCTATCTACACCACTTGCTGGGGAACGTGGGTGGGAGGGTGCTGTTGCACTCATGTCCTCCTTGTGGGTTTCCCGTGGGCAGCTGGTTGGCCACTATGTGAACAGAATGCTGGACTAGATGGACCCTTGGTCTGATCCAGCATGGCTCTTCCTATGTCCTTACATTCTTATGACTGTTAACTTACATGAAGCCAGGGTTCAATGGTTTGAATGTAATTGAGAACTCTGGCTTAATGTAAGCCAAGAATGAAGTGCTGAAGCTGGTGCATGGGGGGAGGGAGGGAGAAGGGCTTTGCTCTGACACTCGGTTCCAACTTCATGAGCCATTTTTTATGATGCAGGGAAAGATTTGAATGCTAAATGCTTTGTGACTAAATCAGCACCTGACAGTAAAAAATATGCTTCTTATTTGTAACCATCATTGCACTTTATACTGTAGCTTTTCATATCTTTCTGTCTTCATGATGAAAAGTTTTGCATAACTTGAATATGAAGTTCAGTCCTTCATAAAAACTGCTGCATTACTTGTTTCGGGGTTTTTTTTTTTAAAGCCTCTCGAAGAGACTGACTACTGTATCTATGCAATGAAGAATGTGAATGGTAGTGTTTGCTGTGTACTAGAAGAGTACATGTGTACACACATTCTGACATGCAGAGGCAGCCCCCAGAAACCTCAGATGTACATTTGTGTTGTACTAGCACCACTGTGCACATCCACAATTCCACCATTTGTACAAATGCAAGTGTACTGTGAGGGGACAGAGGAGAATCTGTTGTTACTCTGGGGTTTTTTGGTTGTACTATCACCTCCAGGAAGCAGATGAACAAATTTATTACACCAGTGGTCTCTGTTAAAAGTCACTGCCTTCTTTTTGCAGGGGCCTTAGCCCAATATTTTAACAAAAACATCCAGAGGATCCAGCATTGTCCCTTTCCTCCTGGCCCCCGTGCAAGACTTGCACAAGGAGACTTATTGCAGCCATTTCAGAGAAGGGTCCCTCTTCATGTAAATAATTTTGACTTTTCATTTAAATATTTTGTTGGAAGTATTTATACTAATTTGTCACACCAACTGCCTGTACTGTAGATTATACTGATTCTTGCTTGTTGTTAACACCGGCCCATATTTCTGGGTTAATTTGCAGGCAGACTTCTCACTAGCAGACTCCCACGGAAATCTGGAGTAGCAGGCCTGAGTAAACACAAATGAAAAAGTTTGAATTTAAGGATTTATGCCACACACACACAACCCCCACCCCCAATACACGCAGTATGAATGATGTCATTACATTATGTTGATGTTGCATTGCAAAATTATGATTTGGAGGCACAATAATTTGTAAATTATGCTGTGACCACTGCTCCCCAGCCATTTTTCTCCCAGTGGGCTTGTTTCTGCTTTTTGAGCTCCACCAGGAGAAAAAGAAAATGGCTGGAGAGAAGCAGATTGGGGAGGAAATGTGAGAAGGGCACCTCTTGCCCACCCATAATGCACTTTAAATCACCCCCACCTCCTGCTTTGTAGCAGTAACCCAATTTTGACACATAGATCACATGCTTCTAGTTTGGCCCAGAGCCAAAACTTTATTTTGTAAAAGAACAAACTGGGCAAAAGTCCCGAGTTCGAGGATTGTAAACATGAAACAGTAAATCATGGGTTGGATCCAGTGTTGTACAATGGGATTTCGCCATCCTATCCTCCCCCTCCAGCTCCCCACATGGACCCCAAATCTGTTCTGAAGAGTCCCCCAACCCGCCATTGGAACATAAGAAAAGTCATGCTGGACCACACCAAGGGTCCATTAGTCCAGCATTCTGTTCACACAGTGGTCAACCAGCTGCCCATGGGAAACCCAGAAGTAGGACATGAGTGCAAGTAGTACCCTTCCTGCTCATGTTCCCCAGCAACTGGTGGATGTAGGCATACTGCCTCTGATACTGGAGGTAGCATGTAGCCATCAGGACTAGTATCCATGGTTAGCCTTATCCTTCATGAATTGGTCTAATCCCCTTTTAAATTTGTGGCTATCACTACATCTTGTGGTAGCAAATTCCATAGTTTAACTCATAAACAAATATAAATTCTATTGGGAAAAAAGCATATGAGCTGAATTACTCCAGCAATGGTAAAATTCTTAATTTGAACTTTGAAATTTGTATTTACAGTAATACCTTGGATTGCAAGTAACTTGGTTTGAGAGCGTTTTGCAAGACAAGCAAATTTTTAAATATTTATTTATTTTTTACTTGATATACAAGCGATGTCTTGCAATACAAGTACTGTAGTACGGCTTAAATTACAAATCTCTGTACATATTTTTTTGGGGGGGATTTCGTTTTGATATAAGAGTGTTTTGGATTACAAGCACGTTTCCGGAACGAATTATGCTCTCAATCCAAGGCATGACTGTAGATAGTGAAAGATACATTTTGACTGAAAAATGTAATGTCTTGCTGAATGGTGTGTATGTTTTACTTATTGTTCTCAGTAATTAGAGGTCACAGTGATCTATACAAAACCCTTTTCAGTCAGAAATGTTAGCTGCTATTAGAAATCTACAATGAGAAACATGGAGCATGTCAAAAAGTACCTTTTGTTGTACCAGCTACACTTTACTACAGCCTTCTGCTTTGTTGTTGTTGTTCTAAAAAAGTAAAGACTCACCCAGCATGATCAACAGTCAGGGTATGAAATACAGCAATACAGCAATACCTTGGATTACAAGTAACTTGGTTTGAGAGCGTTTTGCAAGACAAGCAAATTTTTAAATATTTATTTAATATTTTTTTTACTTGATATACAAGCGACGTCTTGCAATACAAGTACTGTTGTACGGCTTAAATTAAAAATCTCTGTACAAATTTTTTTGGGGGATTTCGTTTTGATATAATAGTGTTTTGGATTACAAGCACGTTTCCGGAATGAATTATGCTCTCAATCCAAGGCATGACTGTAACAGCATGTAAAAGCAGACATGCTTCCCCTCTTATGAACACCTATGCCTGAAGAAAAATGTGTGGTTCAAAGGCTTGCATTGCATACCGTTTTGTTAATAGCTAGGTATGTTTCCAATTCTGCGGCACCAGCACAGCTACTAATAGCTTTTATTTAGTGGCAGGTTACCTTCAGTTGATAGCCAAACTCATTATCCACTTTGATCAGTGACAAGCAGATGAACAATACAGAGAGGTGCCCTTGTGTTTCTTAGGTGTGTAACAAGATCTGTTCACAAACTGTTTGAAATACCGTCCTGTTCCCGCTAGAGGGGGATTTCTTCCAGGCAATGTTGTAAACTCCTCTAAGAAAAACAGTTCCTGCAATCCTTGCACAATGCTGTGTAACCTTGCTTGAGTTTGAAGCAGAGCTTATTCTACAGTATGTGGCTTCGTGACCATGTGCTTTCACACATGCTAAATTGTCCTTATGCGAGAGAAGGAAATTAAACTGAGTAGGATATAGCATATGGTGGGGTGGGATGTGGGATCCTTCCCTATAAAGAGAACATTTTGATATTTTATTGGAATGTCCTTGACATGCTATGAAATATTGTATCAGACAATTGAATCTAAGCACTTGACAGTTTCTCTTTGAATTCTTCCAGAAAAATGGAATTGGCATTATCAGTGCTATTCAGTACAATTTTTTTTGTAATTAGAACCTCCAAAGAAAGTATTCAGTGGGCGGGTTTGCATGACACACTAAGCCATCTTGCAAATAAGCTACGTAGTGTAGTCTGTTCACTGAAAAACCCATGGTGCGTCTGACAGACGATCGGCCTCACCATAGCTTGTTCTCCCCCTCCTTCCCTCTCGGTGCACCAGCCAGTATCCCAGTTTCCTTTGCCTCAAAACCTGTCTTATTTCCCCCTCCCTACTCCAATCGCTACCCCTTTTTGTTCGCTGCTTTTTTTCTTCTTCTTTTTTCTTTTTAATTTTTGGGGCTTCAAGAATGTGCAGCTGGGGTCAGTTGTTGTTTTGTGCATGTGTTTTCAGCCCCAGAAAATTGTGGAAATGTGTTCATGGTTTTTTGTTTAGTTTTTTGTTTTGGTCGGTCTTTCACAAGTGCACACTTACCGGTGTAGCCTTTCTTGGTCAACTTCCTTGCATGTTTCAGCTGTCAAAGGGAGTCATGATGTGAAGTAGGTAACATACATGGAAACTGACATGATGAGACTGCATATAGGCTGATTTGCGCACAATTGCCAGGGACCAATTGCTGAGTTGTCAATTGAAAAGCACCAAAAATGGGGAAGGAAGCAGAAAAAGTAGGTGCACCAAAAGCGGGGGGGGGGAATATCTCCCCCTTGGCAATGTGATCCTGTCACTTTCAGGGGTTGAACTGAGACTTGTCAGTGCCTTCCACCTTTTCAACACTTCCTCGAGCTCCAGCTACTCCAGAAAGGGAAGATATTTGCTCCCCCACTTTTTGCGGCTCCTTTTCAAAATGCTTACTGCTGTGGTTACTGTACTGTGGGTCCCTGACGGTTGTAAAAATAAAATAAAAGGCAGAAATATATGCAAATTTAATGGCTGGGAAGTAAATGGAGGGGGAATTTGCGCACCTACATGAACTGCACCAACATTAACTGAAGTGTCAGTTCAACGCTTAAAAGCAAGAGGATTACATTGATAAGCGGGAGAGATTGTGTGTGCCCCCCACTTTTGGTGCACCTTCTTTGTTGCTTCCCCCCCCCCCTTTACCAGTGCTTTTCAATTGATAACTTGGCAATTGGTCCCTGGGAACTGTGTGTGAGCCTATATGCAGTCTTGCCCTGTCATGTGTTACCTACTCCACTTCGCCACTCCCTTTGACAGCTGAAACAGACAAGGAAATTGACCAGGAAAGACTACACATATCGGACAGCCATAAGTGTGCACTTGCAAAAGACTGGCCAAAAAAAATTAAAATAAAAATTGCGAACACAGTTGCACAGTTTTTTGGGACCGAAAAAATATATTTTAAAAAGGATGGCAAACCAGTGATGGTTGCTCCAAATTGCCGCTTGGGCATCGGTGAAGGGGCTGTAACTGGCAGCATGAAGGGCAAAATCGCAAAGAGTGGCAGGGGTTTTTGCCTCTCTGCCGAGCGGCTCGCTAGCAGATCTACATAACCCACGATGAAAGTGCTCTCCCAGGTTCAGATGACATGACAACCCATCGTGGATCTAACTACCCTAGAACAAGTCATGGGTTGTCAGGGTGGCTTGTTGCTGAAAAATAAGCCACCCTGTGGGAAGCGGTCTGGTTCCAGATGACACGACAACCCACCATGGCTAGTTACCCACGATGGGTTATCATGTTGTGCGAATCAGGTGAGTAGGTAGAACATAGCCAGTTTTTACCTGTTTGCTGTTACAATTCCTTCTCTCTTTTTCGTTCTGTGGTCTGACAGGAGAGAAAAACGAATGGTTTTAGTTTAATTAGTTTTATATTTTAAATTAAGGGTTTATATAGTATTCTGAAATTATGGCATCAAACCTGTTTTCATATTCTCGTCTCTTTCTCTCCAGCTTACCAATTAGGTCTCTTTCTGTAAAATTTTTCTTCTGAGGTTTTTACTTCATGTATAAGTTTTCTCTTGTAATGAAATGCTCTATTTTGTGCTAATTGTTTGGAACATTGAATTTCTATTGGAACTTAGTCAATGGTTCAATTGGATCTATTTTAATTGGTGAACCCCTTTTGTCAAGTGTCTGTCTGCCCTTGCTGATGTGGCCTGTCAGTGTCTTCCTTTAAAGAGTTATGTATTAATTTCTTTACTATTATGGAACTGCAGAATTTAGGTGGTGTATTTTCTTAAACATGGTGATAGTAAATTGAAGTCTGGGAAGTGAAGTGCCCTCATCAGGTATTCACAGGGAGGTAATGGAGATCAAGTCAGAACCTTTCCAGAAAATGAAATTTATTGAGAAGAATATAACAAATAGCAATTAAGCCGCCCTGGGTTCCTTTCAGGAAAAAAGGCGGGGTATAAATATAAAAATAAATAAATAAATAAATAAATAAATATGAGGCTTCCCAGGGTTTGTAGAGTGGGTGGCATGACTGCCCAGTATGGCTTTTGGCTTCTGAGGAAAAGGGGGAGGGAATTGCAGTAGGTCTTAGAAAAAGCAGGAGAAGAGAGTAAAAGTTGGGATAGAGAGATCACCAGTTCTTCCTTATTGCTTTGTCAGGTGGCCAACAGAACAGGCAGTGATTTAAGGGTGCAGGGCAACCAGGAGCTCACCAACCTTGGAAAGAGAAAGGGATACTCAGGGGACCAAGGAATCAAGAAAGAGGGGAACTACTTCAAGAAGACGGGAGCTCCAACTCTAGGAAACTGGTGTAGCAGGGCAGTTAATGACTTGGATGTTAAAGGCCTTACAAAACAATGGAGTGGTTCTGGAAGGGTAATTCCCAGACAAAAAAATCCTTTTACTTGTTGAACAAAATAATAGGATGTGCGCTGTAGTGGGATTTACAGTACTTTTCGTACAGTGCCTCATAATTCTTAGGGCTCTCAGTGTCCAATGTAATAGGTGGTACAGTGAGACTTGATTTGTTTAGTACCAGAAGAAGACTGGACATTAACATTCTCAGAAGGTTCATGCTATGTGAATAGCAGGTGGGGGTCATTTTCTTATCCATGTCAGTAGAGAGGTTTCAGCAGGAAACTTTCAAGTACACCTAGAATATTCCCTGTGCAGCTAAATCCTTACTAGCTTACATTCCCACAAAAAATGGAAGTATTTGGAGCCATGGTGCTGGGGAACACAAAAGACCGTGATGGGATTCTGCTCTCCCGGCAGTAATATTGCTTGATTAATAACTTGAATTCATAATTGTAATTCGAGTTTGTGGATATCTCAGTGACAAATATTTAAAAGAGTATGTATTGTTTTATTCATCTTATTTAAAAATATTTTAAGTAGAAGACCACCCAGAGGTTTGATATAACCACCACCACCCCAATCTGCTTGGTCTTGGTCTTCTCTCCATCCAGAACAGTACAGCTTACTTGGGGGCGGGGGGGGTAAAGGTATTGCATAGATGATGTCTTTTTAACTACAATATGAACAATTGCATTATTTTCTTCACCTACCCTTTATCATGGTTAGAACTCAAATTGTTGACACTTGTCCCCCTTGTTAATAAGGAAGCTTATTGACTCATTGAGAATATATTTAGTTCATAGCTTGGTACAGTCCATTCTAAATCTAGAGTTCTTGTGTTACAGGATTACAGTGTCTTCTGTTCTAGTACGTACGGTATATATTTTCTCCATGGCTTCTGGTGTTGTGGTCAGGAGATCTTTTTAAGTGGCTACCTTTGAAATGATATTTCTCCTTATAATTTCAGGTTGAAGTCTTGGCCTCGGAGGATGCTTCATTTGGACTCAAGGTCTGTAGTTGATGAAGTTTTGCTTTCCTAGGTGCCATCAATTTAGGATGGCTGATACGATTTTGCATAAGACATTCATTTTTTACCTGGAAATTGTATGGATCTTTGATTCACATCCACCAAATGACATCTTGAGCTTAATACTCTGAAGATGACATTTCACATAGTTTGGTGTTGCACTTATTTTCTAAATGAAAGTTTTGTTGGCTGAGTCAAGTTGCAAAATCAGAAAGTTATAGGGAACAGAAGGCTAGTAGCATTTAAATGTGGTATTTCTTAGCATTTTGATTTTGTCCTGGAGTCTGTTAACATGTACCATGCAATTTCTGTACTGATAACCATTTTTGGTGTATGAGGAGGTTGATGATTGACTAGATTTGTACTTCTCATTTGTATGGTACTCAATTTTAGGTTACTCTAGAGATCTTCTGAAGGTTCTAGGCATACTTTCTCAAACATTGACTTGATTTATGTGTGAAAGTATGGCTAATGAACATTATGGTATTGATCTCATCCTTAAGCGTATGGAGTAGCAGATGATCCTAGGAAAGCAGATTGTGTGTAGGCTATACAGCAAGCTAATGAGAAGAGAGAATGGCTAATAGGAGAGGAGTAGGAATCTGAGAACATGAGGCTAAACCATGAGTTTCCTGCTGTTGAATATCCATATGGTATGATACTTCTGAAAAGCATAGTTGTGGCATAATCACCAAGGTAGAACAACCAGTAAGAAAAGAACAAACCTCAAAATTCATAAGGGAAAACCAATCACAAAATTAACTCTGGTAACTCTGGGGGGAAAGCCAAATCAACACTTTAAGAGGTACTAAATATTTATGACAGCATGATTTACTATTGTTCCCTTATTGTGTTGTGATACCTGATAAACTGATTTAAAATAAATTATTAAAAATAAATAGAGCTGCTCCAGTGTTATTTGAAGTATTTAACATATGGTATTCTGTAGCATTTTCTAGTTTTTATTTAATACGCAGCATGCATACAGAACATTCACTGAATATTTAATAAACCTGGAGGGTCAGCTCTTGCGAACTCATCTCCATAATCCTTCATGCTAGCTGAGTAAACAGAAGTATTACTGAAGATTATTGTAGCCAATAGCTTTCATTGCCTGACCCATTCTGAAAAAAAGCTATGCTATTGTTTTATGGTTAAAGTTGCAAGTTGGCAATGGTATTAGGCCCAATTTATACATGACACAGGCCATGGTTAAAATGCTTACCATGTAAATGTTTCACTTCCGTCCCATCAGAATTAAATGCATTTAGCACATGCATCATCCCATTCATGTATAGCATTAGCAATACAGTGACCGAGGAGGGCACACTGCTGGCAGGCTAAGACTACATGTGAATGAGCCAGTTCATGTGGTACGTGCTTTTAAAAGGGAAGGAGCACGTGCGGATTGCTTGCATGGATAAGCACTTTACCCATGGCCCATGTTGCACACAAATTCGCTTTAGGATTAATTTCACACAGATTGCGGTTTGATGCTTCTTTAATTATACCAATGCCAATGACTTTTGTTTTTCTACGGTTTTGATTTACCAGTTCTGAATGCATCCATTCATATGCCTTTAATATTTATACTGAAACCCTGTCTAGGTTTTTTTAATGACTTTATAAGAATAGCCCAGCACCCCCCCACTCCTATATAATGTTGTTTGCATAAGCTATTTGATTCCTCAAACTTCATGAAATTGTGCCACACACACCCCAGTCTAAATCCGTTACAGTATAAATGCATTGCAGAAATCCATTGCAGTCGCTGTACAGTGGGGTTAGGGCTGCACTCAGTGGTAGAGCACATGTTTGGCATGTAGAAGGTTCCCAGCATCTCCAGTTAGGGCTGGAAAAACTCCTGCCTGAAACCCCTGACAGCTACTGCCAGTCTGTGTCAACAATAGTGGGCTAGATGGACCAATAGTCTGACTCAGTTTAGGGCAGTTTCCTATGTTCCTAACTGATACTTCCCTTCCACAGTACTAGTGCAGAAAGCCAAGCCTTGGAAAATCCCAGACATATCTGGTTTCTGGGTAACTGCATTACTCAGTGGCAGTATACCTTCCACAAGTATTGGTTGCAACTGAGCTCTCAGTTCAATGCTGTAGACTTTCTGCATCTTGTTAGATTGCTGGCACAGCTCTGAACAATCCCAAGCAGTCTTGGTGGGTGATGCAGGGCCAGTGGGTTGTACAATTTGTTAGAATTCGCAGGCTTGCCCAGGCTTAGTTGCCTGTACCAGCACTGGGGGAGAAGAAGAGTGTCAGCACAGCACCACAGTCAGTAGACTGTGCATAGACATTCTTCCCCTCCCAATTTAGAATTATCATTGGACTTATCCACGTGGCTCCTTGGCCACTTGCACCCCATGCCAACCTAGCTCTATATCCTGCCTGCTATGCTTTTTCACCCCATTTCCCAGCTCTTAAACTCCTTCTGGTGCTGGCCCACTACATTTTGCTGCCGGAAAATTTCCCCTTCCCATGCTAGGGCCAATATTTTAAAAAGTCTCTGGACTATTCAGACATCATTCCTGCCCTCATCTATCCGCCTAACTTCCGCTGCCTTTAGCAGCCAGGGCTGGCCTTGAGCCTTTGCACCATGTATTCCACAGGGAAAAAACCCTGTAGATACTTTAGTTTTAGTAGGTTCAAATTTATATAATTCATTTTTTATCTGTATTTTTTTTTAAAAATCCCTTAAAATTAAGTGCATGTGATCGTTTCCCCCTCTTTTCCCCTAAAAGGAAAATATAAATGTAGGCAGACTACCATAGCTGAACATCACTTTAAGAAAACCATGTCTGCACTTAAGATGAATGGGTATAAACGTATGGTCTGGTTCAGATGATCATATCCCAGTTTATTAAGCTGAAATATGCACAAGTGTTTGGCCCATGAAGCCCCTTTGCGCTAGCAGAGATTAAACCAGGAAGTCTCAGATTGATTGTTCCAAAGCTGGTAACCATAGGTCCTGTTACAGAGGGAAACAGTGGCTTCCATTCTGTTCTTGCCTCACCTCTCCTGTCCTGTCCTGTCCTCTGTCAGCTTCTTCTGGCTACTCTCCTCTATCCTCTTTAGCTTCTCTTTCCACAGGATCAGATAATTAGGCCCAGGTAGGCTGCCTAAGCATCAAAAACCTCCAACAACTCTTCCTTCTTCCCAAGTCCCTCAACTGTCCAAACCTGGCCTGAGCATTCTTCACCCTCCTTTCTGATTGCCCTCAAAAGAGTTTTCTCCCCTTCCTTTGTGTCAGTTTCTTTTTGGCTTCTGTTCTAGAGAACAGAAAATGGGCTCCAGAGACATCTTGGTTTAACCATGGCTCACCATAAAAGGAAGAACACAAGGTCCAAGTACGCAGGCAAAAGGCTAGTGAATGATAAGCTGAGATATAATCGTTCAAATGCAACCTATGTGTGGAAAGGTGCTTTCAGTTACTGAATTTGCAGTGTTGATTATGAAAGGAGCTACACATAGTTTCTAAATTATATATTAAAAATAGTTTACACAAATGGTCACAAACCAGCAGGTGTAGAACTATTTAGATGGAAGGTATTAATCAGTTTACATGATTTTAGCTGAATTTCCAACTTTTACGTCTTGTCTGTTTTAAATCATCTTTGGAGAGCCAATGCAACAGCCTTTGGAGCAGTATCTATTTCCACCCAGAATATCCTGCAATACAATATGATTTGATGATAAATTGCTTGTGTAGATGTATTCTTTTTAGTCAAGAATATGAACTAGTCCCAAGATATTTTAATCGGTGGTCTCCTAGTTTCCTATAGTTCTTAATTGGTAACCTTGCCCCCTTATTATGAAAAACATGAGCAGTGGAGTGATATGAACACATGGTGCATAGCATAGTAAATGAACATTGTTAGCTATATTTTCTTGTGGTACCTAAAACACTGGCTTAAAATAATTTATGAAAAAGAAATAGATGTGCTCCAGTATTGTAAGTATTTAACATATGCAATATTCTAATCATGAGTAAAAGGGCAATTTATAAGTTGTTTTCCCTCTTGGAAGTGCATTTTTATGTATTTCATGTAAAAAGTACCTGGTAGATCAAAGAGCTGCTCTGAGAGAAGCCTTTATTTCAATGTTGAAGCAGAAATTAATTTAGTGTTGGAAGGCTAATCATATGTTATTATCCCTCCTCAAATCCCATCATTTCTGTGAAGACTTTGCACACACCCCTAATCCCTATAGTGTCTATACCCTACTGCAGCTAAGCCGAGGTACATGTAACTGCAATAATAACATATTCTTCCCTTGTTTACCCCACCTTAATTTCTCCCCTTGTATCTATTTTCTCTCTTGTATCTTTTTCTAGATTGTACAGTAAGACTCTTAGAGCAGGGACCTGTTCTCTCATTCTCTGTAAAGCAGTATGTACATAGATGGCACTATGTTGTTGTTGTTACTACTACTACTACTACTACTACTACTACTAATAATAATAATAATAATGTACATTCTTTAAAAACATCTAGTATTGTCGATTACAAGGAAAGTCTCTTGATTTTCAGGTGTTACAGCTCAATAGTATTCCATAGAATAGACACCATAGCCCCAGACTGTTTTATATTTGAAGATTGGCTGATCTATAAAGCATGCTGTAAACAGACTAAGCATGATGCCCCAACATGGTCTCACTTAATCAGAGTAATTGTTTTATGCATTTCTATATTTTTAATCTAATCCAAGGACTTCTTATTGTGCAGTGAGCTGTGATGCCCACATGGAGCTCCCATATGTGCGAAGGGTTCTTCATTGACTTCAGTGTTACTGGCAAGAGTGCCTCCCCACTGTGTTCATGGAGCTAAGCCAATATTGAAGTCAATGAAGAAGCCCTTGCACACACTGCACCTCCATGTGGGTAAAATATACCTTCAAATCTGCTTGAAATAGTAGAAGGTGCTCATCTGGAGCTCCATTGGTGCTCTGTAACATGCAAACATTGAATTGGAGTCTTAGACTTAATTGGCATGTGAGAGGGATGTGTGTGTGTGTGTGTGTGTGTGTGTGTAACAGATGTCTATATTACTCTAATTATGAACAAACAAATGTTTAATTATAACAATACAAATTTCAGAAAAAAGGAACATCATCATCATTATCATCATCATCATCATCATTTCTATACCGCCCAATAGCCGAAGCTCTCTGGCCGGTGTACTACAATTAAAGAATACAATATAAAATACACAATAAAACATTATAAAAAATGCAAAAAAGATCAAATCATCACATTTATTGTTATCTACCGGTATATGCAATAACTTACAATAACTAAGGGGCAATGTTGCATTTGTTAAAAGTTCAGAAAAAAGAAACCAAGTAGCAAAGCAATCCTTCATGTTTTTCTTTTCTTATGGCTACTCTATCACCATGACATACCACCCTTGATCGATTCCATTAGAGTTAATTGGAAACCAGTTTCTACTTGCCTGCATTCCTAATTGACCTGTATATCCCCAAGATGACCTCACAGAGCAAATGCTTAGTTTCTGTATCAAAGCTAAATCATAGATTTGATACTTCTACAAATCCTCCACTGACATTACTGGGCTGTAGATTGTGGGTAGCTATAATCATTTTAGGCCAGGGCTCTCCAGATGTTGCTGGCCTACAGCTCCCAGCATACCCAGACAGCATGGCTAATGGCAAGGGATTCTGGTTCAAACAATTTAGAAGGTGATCCACTGCATGTTTTAGAAAAAGTTGACAACAGCAGCTTCACACCAAATGTACTGGTGGTGAAAAATCTACTACCATCTATGTACTACAGAGTATGATAAGTATGAAATTGTGTTATGTGCTCTCAAAGAACCTGTAAATGGAAAAGAATTAGAAACAAACTCTGGAGTTTCACATAAAGAGCCAACCTTCAATACAAACTTGCACTTGGCTGATCTTTTCAAAATCAAGGCAAGCTATCTATAGCACCCACTCTTCTCTTCAGGAAAAAAAATGGATGCCAAGCTATCAAAACAGCCAGAATGCTGATACCCTTAATTCACCCAGTCATATTGTTAATATATAAACTCATAACTGAGCCAACAAGAAGAGGCAGTCTTTCTACTCTACTACAGCCACATATATGATCTAGTTCTGTAATGATCTGGAAGCTTATTTCCACCGTCTACGACCGAAGCAATGTTCCCACCATACCACTGTTACACGAACAGAGCAATTATCTTCTTGGGCTTCAGAAAAAAAAAATTGTGCATGGACTTCTCCTGATGACTGGACTTTTTAAATACACTACTTCAGTTGTCACACTCAGGCTGAGATTGTGAGCCAGCAGCATCATTTTCCCAATAATCTCAAGCTGTGCAGAATATAATACCAGAAGGAACCATATGACCTACTGAAGAAATTTCCTATAGAAATGCAGGGTCAAATCTACTCAGGCATCCCAGGTGTTTCGACTGGGCTCTTCTTTCTGCTACCCAAAATCCACAAACCATGTAATCCTGTGCACCCCACTGTCTTGGGCATTGGCTTTCAATCAGCAGGGTTGTCTGATGTGTACTGTATCTATACACCCTGTACTACCAACACTCCTAATTATTTGCAGGACACCACTGACTTCCTGAGGAAACACTGCACTGATGATCTTCCACGAAACACCATCTGGCAACCATGGATGGAAGCTTTGTACACCAGGATCGCACACAAAGATGAACTACCAATCACCAAAAATGTTATCCTTGATGATGCTATGGCACACCTGGCTGCAAACTTTGAAAATTTGTCCCTACCCATGTCTGTTTCAGATTTGGGAACAGCTTGTACTTTCAATGGGTATTTGCTTGGCTCCACAGTATTCCAACATAGTTATGACTGACTTGGAACAACAGTTCCTCAGCACCGACCCCAAATGCCTCTTCTCTAAATCACATATTCATAATCTAGACCCACAAGGAGGCAGCTCTTGAGAAGATCCACCAGGGCTTCAGTTATTACCTCACTATCATTAACAGAAGTCTGGACTTCTCCAACAAGCAGGTTTACTTTCTGGAAACCGCAGTGCAATGATATGAGTGGCATATAAATACTACATTATATTGGAAACCAGCTCAATGCTACATATATCTAAATGCTTCCACAGCATACTACATGATCCAATGCCTACAACCTATTGCTACAATTTATTTACATTTGCTCCTGTCCTTTGGACATGGACAAACATCTATAAAATTTAAATCAGGCATTCGGAAGTGAAGAAACAGATTGACAAGGCCAGACCTACTACAGGACAAGCTTCATCTGAGAAGGTCACAGAATAGCACTTTCACCTACATCTCTCAACAGAAACCTCTTTAAAATCTTAGCTAAAAATGTTCTACAGTCAATCCTGGCAAATTATCCTTCCTCTCAGAGGCTTTCAGTAGAAATCCTTTGGCCATTTACATAGGCCAAACAGGTCACTCTACAAAAGAGAATAAAGTGACACAAATCCTATGTTAAAAAGTGGTAACACTGAGAAAGCAGTGGGATTGGGGGGCATTTCAATATCCTAGGACTCAAACAGAGATTCCAGCATGAAGCGTTTAAATTGGAATTTAGTAGCAAATTTCATCCCAGAACCCAGACTCAGTAGAGACTGGGAGCGGTCAGCCCTGAGTTGCTTGCTACAGAAAGTAAGGGTCCCTCTATGTGTTTATTTTAGACCATTAATCTTTGTATGCCTACTCATCACCAGTGGAATGGATATTGTATTCATTTCTCTTCTGAATGTCAGAGCTACTGCTAATTTTATCCTTGGCCTTTTTGCATCACTTGGCTTTTTTGTTTTTATGATTTTTTTTCTTCTGTCTGTACTCACTTACTTTGGTGACCACTTACTTTGGGCAGGAGCACCATAAAGCTTGGACTGCTGTATCAGTGACATTTCAGTACCATTCTTATGCCATTCCTAAACCATTTATATTGTTTTGTTGATTGCTTTCTTATAACTATCTCTGTCCATTTATAATATTTTCTAAACACTACTGTTTAGTTACTATGTTTGTCTTCAAGTTAATCATATTATTTTCAGTATGAAGATAATTTTATTTTCAGGCATTGTGTGTCAATAAACTGATTTGTTTCAGTTAAAATCTTGAGTCTCTGGTCTTTGACACTGGTCTTGCTTTACCCTTTGACCCACTGGGTTGAAAAGGTGCAACTTCAAACTCAGATTAGAGCACTGAATTAAAGGTAGAAGCTTAAGAATCTGTCTTTATTTAGTATTGTCTACACTGACTTGTAGTCGCTGTCCAGGGTTTCAGACAGAGTCTTTCCAGTGCTACTTTAGAGAGTCCAGAGATTGAACCCAAGACTTTCTGCATGTAAAGCATGTGCTCTACCACTGAATTGTGGCCCCTCCCCATATCTGTATCCATATGGAATGGATAAGGCCTGAGAGAAGTAGAGAGGAAAATAGATAAGAAATCAGCAATTACCAAAATAATATTCTGTCTAATAAATTTGCAGATGTTCAATGGGGTGATAGATATTTGTGAAAAATCTATCATATACTTCACAAATGTCTGTGAAAGGCAAGTTAGGGTGAAAGAAAAAAAGCTTTTTAAATATACCTACTATGTTAGCATAGCTTTCTTTGAGGAGCATTCAATGCAGCCTCTGCTTCTGCCATCTGCTGGCTACTAAAACCATTTACATCTTCGAAGGATAGAAAAGTTTTATTAAAGCCAATTAACCTTTATCAGATTGAGTGTTTTAAGTATTGCCTTCGTTGATTTGTTGATGAGTGTATTTAATGTATACCCTCTCCTAAATTATGCCTTTGCAGTAACCTTGCCTGTAACCTTTGCTGACTTCAAGAATATTACACAGGTGTGAAAACAGATTTCTGATTATTAATCAGTAGTTTAATCTGAAGTACTCAGGCAAGACTTTAAAATATACATTTTTAGATATAGTTTCTCTATATTTTTAATAGGCCTAACGTATATGCCCATTTACTGCCTCAGAAGCACCAGGCATGTTATAGGTTAGGAGTGCTTTTGGAAATGCTGCAGAATCACTTTAGAGTATGTTCTATCTGCATTCTAAAGTACATTTGATTATGATACAGTGCTCCCCAAGAGGAGAGATACAGAATTCACTTACCTCAATGCAGGGATGGGGACCCGGACTCGAGGACTTGACTCGTGAGTCGGACTGAGTCCCCCCTCTGACTCGAGTCCCAATATTTTTAATGGGACTCGACTCGGGACTCGAGACCAAGGACTCTTCAACTTCCCTGGGCTATGCCAGAAAGAGTGGAGAGAAGTGTGATCGCCAGCGAAGATTTTATTTTTTAAAATCATTTTCCTAAAATGCAACCTTTCAGACATTTTGGGTTTGGCTGCCTCTGCCTGCCTGCTTTGGGGTTCCCTGCCTCCTCTGCCTGCCTGGTTATTTTGGGTTTGTCTGCCTGGTCTGTTCTTGTCAAAATCAGTTGCAGAGTTTTGAAATAAAAAGGCACACTTGTGCCTAGAATTTATTTAAGCCACACATCTGAAGTAGCCTTATTTTGTTGGGGAAAAACCCCATTGATTTTAATAGGGACTTGTGGAGTCAGTTTTGGGAGTGACTCGGGACTTGGGACTCGGGAGTCACCATTTTGGACCAAGGACTCGGACTCGAGACTCGGGTCCAAAGACTCGTGACTCGACTTGTGACTCGAGACCAAGGACTCTTCAACATCCCTGCCTCAATGTAGTTCTCTAATGTCCCCTATTCTCCATAACCTCCAAGTTAGGGTATAAATCCTTTTAGCCATATTGAATTAAAGGGAGAATTTTAAAAGTAGTTTATCTGCATCAGTGGTGGTCTTGTGGACTCTCATTAGAGTGGAGGCAAGAATTGCTATGGCTGAATACTGCAGAAAAATAAAGACCTTTAAATAACAAGAAAAATCTGGATATTTGATTTATTTATTTGTTTGTTTGTTTTATTTAATTGGTTGTAAGCTGCTTTACTACAAATCAGAGTGATTTGAACTGTAAATAGCTTAGAGATCTTAGGAAATCAAGAGGTATACAAGTAGTTTAAATAAATAAATAAATAAATAAAGTAATTTATATCAAATAAAACACACATACACATACAATAATAATAAAAAATAATATCACAACAGCATCAAACAATTCAAATTTTAAATTAGTGCAAAATGGAGCTGCTCGTCTTCTGTCACTTCTTGGTAGGCTTGCTAATGTAAAACGTACTCTGTGCCAGTTACACTGGTTAGCTATTTACTTCTGGGCTCAGTTCAAGTTGCTGGTTTTAACCTTTAAACCTTTAAAGATTAAGGTTTATCCATTGGGTCTGGTGGAAGCAGACTGCCCTGTCTGTACTCCCCATGGCAGCCTCCCCAATTCCAGGGGATTGAGGGAGCCTGCTGAATGAGATAAGTTGGTGTGGGATACTGAGGTGGGATCCCCTCTCTAAGTACCATTCCATGAACCCCACAGATCTACTGCTCTTACCCAGAGAACCTCCTGGATCTCACATCTACATATCAATATTCATCATCTCTCACATGAGAGTACTGATAATACAATCAGTGTTCTTAGAGATCCAAGAAGAGGGTGCTAAGCCCCTTTGGATTCACCACTTCAGGAGTAACCTGGGGGAAATACCCCATCCCAGAAAAGGCATTTCAGCACCAGCTGACATGGTCCCTCTGGGGCAGGGCTTCCCCGTCCAGTGCAGGTGGACAGGCCTGTTCTGATCATGGCTGCTCCTCTTAACTCTGTTCCTCCTCTCAGCAGTACAAGCAAATTTATTTTATTTTAAAACATTTATATCCCACCTTATCTCTGAGGCTTACAGGAAGGTGAATAATTTAGCAATTAAAAGCATCCTTCAAATTTACAATCTATGTGTCCTGACTGACTGATAAATGCCCAGCTCAAACTGTTTAATCTAGGAACGTGAAGTTTTGAAGGAACATTGCTTATGACATAGAGCCCCACTAAGGAAGGATTTTTGGAAATTCTGTCCCTAAGGGGGTGAAAAAAGAGGGCAAAATTGAACCACTCTCATATCTCCTATGGGCAAAACAACAGGGCAGCAATTATGCAAATCAGCCTCACCTCATAATTGCTGCAGGAGCCAATAGGAGCAGTTATGCAAATAGCCCATATGACACTTAGACTGTTCGTATGAATTCCTGCAGGGGCCAATAGGGCTGGATATGCAAATCTCCCCTAGGCCATTTAGAATGTTCTCTGAGGGGGTGAAAAGGGAGGGAAACTTTTTAAATAACTGAATGACTGCTGTGGGGGGGGCATCGTCGCATAGGCTCCATCACGTTTTAACGGATCCGCCCCAAACTTGGCACGCATACTCTCCATCACCCAAGGACAAAGACTGGCGGGTTCAAATCTCCGAAAAACCCTCGCTGCGCCTGTACAGCCCAAAATAGATGAGAGCCAATGGCGTCACTTGGAATGTTCGCAGGGGCCATTCAGGAGCGGTTATGCAAATCGCTCCAACGACATATAGAATGTCCGTATGAACTGCCACAGGGGCCAATCAGGAGCAGATATGCAAATCTGTCCTGCGTCAAAACAGAATGTTCATATAAACCACAGCCAGGGCGGAGCTGGGATTTCATTGCGTAGTCCTGGGGGGGGGGAGCAGGGATTTCATTGTGCAGTCCTGGAGGGGGGGAGCAGGGATTTCACTGTGTAGTCCTGGGGGAGCAGGGATTTCATTGTGCAGTCCCGGGGGAAAGGGAACAGGGATTTCATTGTGTAGTCCAGGGGGGGAAGCAGAGATTTCATTGTGCAGTCCCGGGGGAGGAACAGGGATTTCACTGTGTAGTCCTGGGGGAGCTGGGATTTCATTGTGTAGTCCCGAGGGGCCAGGGATTTCATTGTGTAATCCAGGGAGGGAAGCAGGGATTTCATTGTGTAGTCCCGGGCGGGAGTAGGAATTTCATTGTGTAGTCCCGGGGGAGCTGGTAGTTCTGGGGGAGCTGGGATTCCATTATGTAGTCCCGGGGGACCTTTCCTATGGAGCGATTCAAAATAGCGTTCAGCGACCTTAAGGAATTTCGAACAAATAGTGCCTATAGGAAAATGACGACCCGTGCAAACTTGGCACGGTCACTCTTCATCATGCGAGCGAAGCCGTGGGCAAAAGCTAGTATAACATAAAACATGAAAACAGCAGCAATCAAAATATTTTTAAAAATAGAGAGCAGTTAAAACAGCAAGATCATATCACATACTGAATGCCTTCTTTAAAAGGAAGTTATTTACCAACTTCTGTAAGTTCATTCATGAAGAGGTGAGATGGGCCTCCAATGGAGAGGAGTTCCAGAGTCTAGGCACAGCCACTAAAAAGGTCAACTACAGATTTCTCAGAGGTTGGTGGGAGATGAGTCTTCTTTCCTTGACTTGTTCTTCCCAGGTGTTACCCAAATATTGCTGACTGTTAGCTGTGGCCTGAATGCAGCCACCATTTGGGCTGCAGGTTAAGGTTTCAACTACAGAGCATGGCGGGATGATCACATGGTCTCACTCACCCTTGGACAGAACACACTGCCTTGCAGGCAGCAGCACAATCAGGATGTTTTCTCCAGAAACAGAATCCTGAGAAGATTATAGGTAACAGCAGGGAAAGTTCTCCTGAACTGGGGCTTATTTTGTGTTGTCTGGTATTGACACATGTCCTCGTTCACAAGGACACTCAACCTGCATGTATAGATGTGTAATGACCAGTGTGGGTCTAAGCAGGCCTTTAGCCAGAGTTGTGGTGCACACACAGAGGATTTCTGCACTATGCTCTTACTAAAATGGGAATAGCTACTTCTAAAGCAGGGAAATTGGCAAAAGCACTCATTCAAATCCAAAAACATAGGCTTTATTTTTAAAGAGTTACGTTCTCAAAACACACACACATGCACATTAATTACAGAAGAGAAGAATGACTTGGTTAGTAAACCTGCCTCCTAGCATGTGGGACAGTATACTAGTTCTAATAGGCCTAACTAGATAATATAGAAAAAGATGAAAATTGCGGAAATTAGAATTTACCAATTAATGTGGGGAAGGTGGCACTATGGAAATGGCAGAGTAGGGGTTGGGAGCCTATGCAACCAAGGAAACTCTGGTACTGGTGATAATGGTGGGCTGTGGGGATGGAAATGGATAGATTTAGGTCCTAAATGTTAAAATCGCTCATCTCCTATCACTGATGGGAGATAAGAACACCATTTCCCTGGTTGGAGAGCCTTGCTAATGCGACTTCTCCTTAGAGTTTCCAATAATATTCAAAAATTCTATGTTCAGTTCAAGACTTTTTAGTCAAGTCTTTCCCAGTGCTCTCTGTAATCAACAACTCATGCCTAAGGCACTGTCCCCTATGAGACACTGAAATGATTGGATGGAGCTGACAGGTTTTGGATGGAGCTGGCACGAACCCGATTCTGGACTAAATGGGGCACTTCACCAGGGTGTAAAGTTTTCTCTCTGGGTATACAAGACAAACAGATCTATCTGGGATAAATGAGGCAGGAAAGCAGGGGACTCTGGCCACGGAAATGTGGGCTAGGTGCCAGATAGAGTAAAGAATTGTGCTAGGAAGGAGTCACAAGGAAAAATATTAAAGCCAGTTGAACCCCAGATGATTCTCAGAACTGAGACACGCCAACATGAGGATGCCCAAGCAGAAAGAATGAAGATCAACTGCTGGTACTCCAAAGCAGTTATACACTGAGTTATACGCAGTTATACACTGAGAGCCAGTGTAGCGTAGTGGTTAGAGTGTTGGACTGGGACTCGGGAGATCCGGATTCTAGTCCCCGCTCGGCCATGAAACTCACTGGTTGACTTTGGGCCAGTCACTGACTCTAACCTACCTCACAGGGTTGTTGTGAGGATAAAATGGAGAGGAGGAGGAGGATTATGTAAGCCGCCTTGGGTTCCTTGCAGGGAAAAAAGGTGGGGTATAAATATAATAAAATTAAAATGAATAAATAAATAAATACTGTTCAAAACAAAGGGAACAAGAGTTTGATGGCTCATACTCAGGGTAGGTTAAAACAAAGGGAATAGTTTTGTTCTAGCAACTGACTACAAAGCTCAGGTTCCTTTCCTCTTGATTAATTTTACATCTTGCTGGCTACACAGAATAGCATAGTATAATATTTAAAACAAAAGGTGTCATTAAGGGTGCTCAGGCAGTGCTGCACCTTGCTGACCTGTCTGGGAGCTGAGGATTGCACCATTTTTCCTACTAGGGCTTTTCACTGGCCAGTTCAGATATACCCTTGTGGGTTAGTCAGCTGGGTAGTGACATGGCAGTCAGACAAGCATGTGCATGTTTACCCTGGTCTCAGGGAATAAACTTCTTTAATCTAATCATGGAGTAAGCAAGTATATGCTATAGCTCCTGTGCCTCTGCAGCAGTTCCAGAGCCTAACAGTGTTCCTAGGAGCTTCTCAGGCTGTGCCTTCCAGAACAAAAATGGATTCTTGAGCCAAGGTGTCAGGGTAATGCCAATTAAATCCCTAGTGCACAATACACATAACAGAGAGCCAGCACATAGGAAGCTCCTCTTTAACTTGGAGCCCATTGAAAAGCTCTCCTTGACTATCATGGTGTATCAAAAATGAAACTCAAGTAACCAGTGCAAAGCTGTCTACTTGACTTCTTTCTTTGATGGGGACATCTGACTCTTGTGAATTGGCATTAAGCTACCAAGGTATTTTATACAGATTTTCAACACCGATTGATTTTCCCCCCCCACCGTATGCATCTTTACCACAAAGACTTTGTTCCCATAGCTACTGCTGTGCCACTGTCATTTTGCTATGGAACATTTTTTGCTGTGTGAGATGATGGACTTCTGTTCTCATTTTACCAAACAAGTTGGTTGTGCGTTAGTAGTGCTTCTATTTCTATAGACGGATTGTGAAAATGATGTCAATTAGGATAAAGGAAAATTTTTATAAACTAATTTGGAGATGGTATTTAACTCCAGTAAGATTAAATAGAATAGATAATAATTGTTCTGCATTATGTTGGAGAGGATGTCAGGAAAAAGGGACATATGCTCATATGTGGTGGAGTTGTAAAAATGTATTGGTGTTTTGGCGAGAGGTTTTTACAGAAATATCGAAAATTATTGGTACTAATTTAGAGGTCTGTCCAAAATTAGCATTGTTATCAATAACTGAGAAGCTTATTTGTGATCAAAATACGAAGGAGTTAATTGTAAACTTGTTAACTGCGGCCAGGCTAATGATAGCGAGAAATTGGAAAGTACAACATGTTTTCCTAATAACAGACTGGTATAAGGAAGTTTGGGACATAGCCCTAAATGATAAACTAACTAGTAGTATCAAATGCAAAAAAGGATTGCTAAAGAAGAATAATTTTATGGAGATATGGAATCAATTACTAGACTATGTATTAATAAAGGGGAAGGGTAACATGCCTTGTCAGGATATGTTATATTTTTGGAATTTAGACTTTATTTGATCAAGAGGATAGAAGTATATTAATTGGTCCCTTGGAGGGTGGGGGGGAGCACTTTATGATTTATTGTATGTTGATTATGTTATATTTGTGTGATAATTTTGTATTTTGCTAAATATATTTTCTGTGTTATAATTTGTTTTGAAAAATAAAATATTAAAAAAAAAAAGTAGTGCTTCTATTTCTAATTAGTCTGTTAAGATATTATCAATGTTATGTACCTATGATACTGTGAGTCATTTACGGTTCCATATGACACACTTTATTTGTACTGTATGGTATATGTGTGTGGGGTTTTTTTTGTGTTGTTCTTTTTTGTGCTATTGGGTATTTTACAGTTGGAGTGCACTGTAATAAATGCTTCTGGAGCAAATGATCTCTTGCTTTGGGATTGGGCATCTGGCACAATATTTACATAATAGGTATTTCACACTTCCTTGTTCAATGACAAGTGAACTACAACACGTTTTCCTGGGTAAATTAGATCATACTGCAGTTCCTTTTTGTAGCAAACATCCCACTTGTCATATCAAGGTGTTTTTAATACTGCTGAGAAACTGGATTTACTTTCCCTGCTTGAAAAGTACAGAATGTGCAAGAAGTGGTGGTAATACATTTCTCAAATAACAGGTGTGCTTTTCTTTTTTGTTTTATTTTGGTTTTTGTTGTTGTTTTGGCCCTCCTTAATAAAAGCTACACCTAGGTGTCCAGTAGTGAGCTCTCTACAGCCATGTTCACATGAGTTACTTCAGTTTAACAAATCTTTAATGTATTTTAATTCCTTTTCTCACTGATGGGTAAGTATGGACTCCTTTGTAGAGAACAATTTGTTCATGTGAAGTTTCTCAAAGTAGGAGCTATTCTATCCCTTACCAAGGTGCCTCTTCATTAGTAAAAGCAACTAGTTCTTCCCTAGAATGCAGAGAAAATACAGTTCCGTGATATTTGCACATCACTGATTACGATCACTGAGGAAAAATAGAGTAACTAACTTGTACATAAGAATGTATGAACAGAAGTTTGGCAATCCGTACTGATATACCCAAAGCTGTTTGCCTTTGTCCATGTCACGCTGGCTCAGCTTGTCTGAGTGTGGAAAGCTAAGCAGGGTCAGGCCTGGTTATTACTTGGATGGGAGACCCTTCCCCTAGTTTCCTGCATTGAGCAGGGGGTTGGACTCGATGGCCTTGTAGGCCCCTTCCAACTCTATGAATCTATGTGAACATAGCCTGTGATGTGTCTTCTGAAATGTTGATGACATACCAAAGTCGATCTTGAAGGAAAAGCAACAATGATGATAAAAGGCCACCCAGACTGTTGGAATAAAAGTATATGAGTAGACTATCCAAAAATGGAAAACCTTGCCCTATTAGACCTCTTGCATGATGATGATGATGATGATGATGATGATGATGATGATGATGATGATGATGATGATGATGCTATTACAGCAGCTAGGCACTGTGCATTGAACAATTAAGTAGATACACTCCCTATTCACAGGTTTAGAATATAAAGTAAGCACAATACATGAGGAAATAAGGGACACAGGATTAAGGAAACTGAAAGTAGGAGAGATTAAATGCCAAGCCAAAGATGCTCAATCAACATGACACGTGGATTGTCACATATCCTGTCCAGCTATCTGCATGGCACTGATTGCAAAGGGATAGTTTGGTACTCAGCCTTATGGCCCCAAAATGATATTAAGGGTCTAATGAAGAGCTTGTGCCTTTGCTGGCAACTATCATTATGCAAATCCTATGGAGATATGAGGTTCTCAGAGGCTGCCATATTTGTTGAGAAAAAAGATGTTGGATATATTTCGGGAAAGGAACAATTATTTGAAAATATTTGAATCCTTTTAGAATGGAGGTTCTCCACGTGAGGTTTAAGGTGTTCATCAGTAGGGAGGTTCAAACTGTTGCTAGGAGGCTGACACTTCTCCTTAGCCTCTCAGTATAAATATTTTGGTAGGGTTATGAGTGCCAAAATATCAGTGCAGTGCTGTGGATCTTGTGTCCAATCATGATGATGATTATGATGTTCATAGAATCATAGAATAGTGGAGTTGGAAGGGGCCTATAAGGCCATCAGGTCCAACTCCCTGTTCAATGCAGGAATCCAAGTCAAAGCATCCCTGACAGATGGCTGTCCAGCTGCACCTTGAATGCCTCCAGTGTGGGAGAGCCCACAACCTCCCTAGGTAGTTGGTTCCATTGTGGTATTGGTCTAACAGTCAGGAAATGTTTTCCTGATGTCCAGGCGGAATCTGGGTTCCTGTAACTTGAGCCCATTATTCTGTGTCCTGCAATCTGAGATGATTGAGAAGAGATCCTGGCTCTTCTCTTCTGAAGGCTAAACATGCCCAGTTCCTTCAGTCTCTCCTCATAGGGCTTTGTTTCCAGTCCCCTGATCATCTTTGTTGCCCTCCTCTGAACCCTTTCCAGTTTGTCTACATCCTTCTTCAAGTGTGGTGCCCAGAACTGGACGCCATACTCAAGATGAGGCCTAACCAGTGCTCAGTAGAGGGGAACTAGTACTTCCCACGATTTGGAAGCTATACTTCTATTAATGCAGCCCAAAATAGCATTTGCCTTTTTTGCAGCCACTTCACATTGCTGACTCATATTCAGTTTGTGATGAACAACAATTCTAAGATCCTTCTCACTTGTAGTATTGTTGAGCCAAGCTTCCCCCATTCTGTAACTGTGCATTTAGTTTCCTTTTCCTAGGGGCAGCACTTGGCATTTATCCCTATTAAATTTCATTCTGTTGTTTTCGGCCCAGCGCTCCAGCCTATCGAGATCGCTTTGAATTTTTTTTGTCTTCCAGAGTATTAGCTATGCCACCCAATTTTGTGTCATCTGCAAATTTGATAAGCATTCCCTGCACCTCCTCATCCAAGTCATTAATAAAAAATGTTGAACAGCACTGGGCCCAGGACCGAGACCTGTGGTACCCCACTAGTTACCACTCCCCAGTTTTAGAAGGAACCATTGATAAGCACTCTTTGAATCCGATTCTGTAGCCAACTGTGGATCCACCTGATAGTTGTTCCATCTAGCCCACTTTAGCTAGCTTGCTAATCAGGATATCATGAGGCACTTTGTCGAAAGCTTTGCTGAAGTCCAGATATATGATGTCCACAGCATTCCCACAGTCCACAAGGGAGGTTACCCTATCAAAAAAGGAGATCAGATTTATCTGGCAGGATTTGTTCTTGACAAATCTATATTGGCTTCTAGTAATCACTGCATTGTTTTCAAGGTGCTTCCAACTGACTTCTTTATAATCTGCTCCAGAATTTTCCCAGGGATTGATGTCAGTCTGACTGGTCTGTAGTTCCCAGGTTCCTCCTTCTTGCCCTTTTTGAAGATAGGAACATTTGCCCTCCTCCAGTCATCTGGCACTGCACCTGTCCTCCGTGATTTCTTAAAGATAATAAACAGTGGTTCTGAGAGTTCTTCTGCCAGTTCCTTTATTACTCTAGGATGCAGTTCATCGGGCCCTGGAGATTTGAACTTGTTCAAAGTAATCAGGTGTTCCCTGACCATTTGCCTATCAATCTCAAGCTGCAATCCTGCCCCTTCAGCTTGTACTTCAGGTTTGCCGGGGGGACATAGACCCTCTTTCGGGAGAAGACCAAGCCAAAGTAGGAATTGAACACTTCTGCGTTTTCTTTGTCATCTGTTATCATTTTGCAGTCCTCATTGCATAGTTGACGCATCATTTCTTTCCTCTGTCTTTTACTATGCATGTATCTGAAGAAGGCTTTTTTTTGTTGCTTTTAGCATCCCTGGCTAGCCTCAGCCCATTCTCAGCTTTAGCCTTCCTGACACTATTCCTGCAGTTCTGTGCTACCTGCCTGTACTCTTCCCTTGTAGCCTGGCCTTCCTTCTACATCCTATATGTGTCCTTTTTTGTTTTCAGGTTATCTCTGAGTTTTTTGTGAAGCCACATTGGCTTCTTCTGTTGCCCTCTGCCTTTTTTCCTTGTGGGAATTGTTTGTAATTGTGCCTTTAGGATTTCCTTTTTTTAAAACTCCCACCCATCTTGGACTCCTTTTCTCATTAGAGTCACTTGCCATGGGACCTTACTCATCATTGTTCTGAGTTTATTAAAATTGGCTTTCCTGAAATCCAGGGTACATGTTTGGCTACACTCAGCTTTTGCTTCTTTTAGAACAAGAACTCTAATGACTCTCAAAAGAATGATGTAGTTTTTATGGGGAAGAAGGCAATAGTGATGTGATGAATGGCACAGTTTAGCTCATAAATAAATTTTACTTTAGAGCCAGATATTGGACTTACTGTACCAAGAAAGGGATTGTTAAAAATGTCTGGAGTTATGTAATAATATAATCCACCCCAAATGATAAAATTCTATTAAAATACTTTATTTCAGTTTTATGACTCAGTAATGCCCATTTCCAGCTTGGAAGGGTATCTCAGCATTATTTATAAACACTTCAAAGTAGTTTCTTTAGGAAATGTTGATCTCTTTCAACTCATAGAGTGTGAATACACTATTATGTATGATACTGTGGGTAGTTTGATACGTGTAAGGGGGCTGGTTGGTTGAAAATGGATTTTTCTAGGGCTTTAAGTTGTAAAATATTTTTCAGCTGTTACAGTAATAATAAAAAGGGTTTGTATGTTCCTGTGATGTGTTTGATTCTACCCTGCAGTGATTCATTGTGGATCTCTCTCACAGCTAAGTGCTTGTTCCTTGTGATCAGTGGAAAATGCTACACACCTTCAGCTTCGTGCCTATTAAATTCAAGTTTCTACTGTAGGCAATTTTACACAGCTATCTTTGAATTAAAAAGCATTTTAAGCTCGGAAGCTGAACTGCAAATGCAAAAAGGCACTTGGCTCCCCTATAGGTCTACATTAAGTTTAAAAATATATTTTGGTTCCAACTTAACACTCCCTTTAAACTCACCTCACACATTTTAATTTCCTTCAGCAGAGATTGCCCTCTTCAAACATTTGTGGGTTTTCTTCTAGTAGAACCCAGTATGATGGCCTCTCAAAAATTGCTGCATCTAGTAAATTACACAGATATTTAAAAATAATATTCTACAGACTTAACTTCAAGGACACTTCACATACTACTTTTCTTTATATATGCTTCTTAACATACAAGTTTATTTTTCCATGTTTCTGAAGATGTATGCAGACATCTGATGTGACTGTTTTGTTGTCATCGTACTTCTTTGATTTCCCCCCCTGAAGTTTGGGACTTTCACCAAACATGCATCTTTGTAGTATGCTACTAAGGTTATCACCATCTTTAGCCATCAGTATAACAGCATATTCAAGCCAAGCTCATTTCTCAAGTTTAGTTTCATTTTTTCCTAAAGATAAAATATGTAAATAGTGTAGTGGCATCTCTAAATATGAGTCATTCTTGGATCCTAATTGTAACATCATCTGGTGTTGTGAATGCAAAAGGATAATTTTACTTAGGAGAAGTGACGCTTCAAACATGTTAAATTATCATTCAAGACCATACATATCAATAGGACGAACGGTTTCTCTCCATCCATGGAAGTTAAGAAAAAACCCTGTTTTACAAGGATGCTTTCTTCAGACAAATAAATCATTAATTGAAGAGCTTGTTCCAGATGTCAGCCCCTTTTTTCCATTATCACGTTATGTACAGTCATGCCTTGGATTGAGAGCATAATTCGTTCCGGAAACGTGCTTGTAATCCAAAACACTCTTATATCAAAACGAAATCCCCCCCAAAAAATTTTTACAGAGATTTTTAATTTAAGCCATACTGCAGTACTTGTATTGCAAGACGTCGCTTGTATATCAAGTCAACAAAAATTAAATAAATATTTAAAAATTTGCTTGTCTTGCAAAACGCTCTCAAACCAAGTTACTTGCAATCCAAGGTATTACTGTACTTGGAAAAGCAGAGTCTGGACTTTGAAGCTCAAGAAGAAATTATCCAGAGAACAGGCTTACGATGCAAATCTATGTATGTCTACTTGGAAGTAAGTCTAATTGTTTTCAATGGAACATACTCCCAGATGTGTATAGGACTGCACTCTCAGGGTCAAGACAGACATTACTTTAAAGACGTCACTAACAACGAAGTTTTTTCCCCTTCACTTTTACTCTAGAGTAGGTGCAGGGCACCTGATCCAGATTGGGGTCCTAGCATGGGAGGTAGAGGGCCTTTAACCCTTCGCCTCACACTATGGGCATTATCCAGTTTGGGCCTTCCCACACCTCCAATTTCTATTACAAAATATGGATCACTATTTTCCAATAGAAATTACAGGTGGGGGGGGGAGTTTGAATCAAGCCCATAGCAGGGTGGAAAGGATTAAAGCCTCCTACCCCCCACAATAGGGTTCCCAATCTGCATCAGCCCACCTGCGCCTCCTGTAGAGTATATATGGATGCTATGTAGCTGCTAGCTATGTCTTTAAACTAATGCCTGCTTTTAGCCCTTAGTGGCTTCAGGAGTTACATAATGTCACTAGTGAACGGACCTGGCTTTACATGGGTTGGAATCACCCTTAATTTGATGCAGTGAAGCCTTCAAAGAAACCTACACAGTTTTCAGAGCTGGACACATTATGCCCACCATGTCTGAGTGAAGCCATGCTCGTTGGCACCCCTAGGCATGGGCCCTGCCATGACCTGGGGGAGGGGTCTGGCCACCCCATTCCCCTGAGGGGGCCTTCCCCATAGCAGGGGCAGGCATATAACACTGTCCCTTGACCTACTAATCTCCCCTGGCTTCAAACTGTATGGATTGCAATGCTATGTGCTAGTTAGGGAAGTCTGGCCCTAGTGGCTGAAGATGTTACAACAGGCTTCAACCATATGGACACATTAAAATTAATTAAAATTAATTAATGCATTTTAACAACAAAATAACCCTTAGGTGCAACCCCTAAGGCCCCTTTAGTATGCATGCCAAGTTTCAGGTATCTACATTTCACGGTCTTGGTACCATGGTGCTGACGGACAGACAAATAGATACATCCTCTTTTATTATTATAGATGGGAGAACAGTGGGGGAGCTGAAGCAGAGGTGTTTCTACTCACACTTCCCATGGAGCTTCTAAAGTTGGGGGCCACACAGGAAGAATAAGTGAATGCTCTGTCCTCTTGCTCTCTCAGTGTGTTCCATGTAATGTCTGAAGCCAGCCCCAGTTTTTTGTGCATGTTGGAACATGAGCAGATTGGGATTGTGAAATCAGAACAAACAACTGAGCTGCTTCAACCATCTTCTTCCAAGTCAGCAAAATATTCCAGGTTTATGTTTAAAATGCATTGAACTGACTGGACTTAATTTTATGAAGATGCATTAAAATTTGTTTCCAGTTTGCCATAATTTTTCAGAAATGCCTCATTCTGTGTACGTTTTTATTTGTCAAATCCTTCCCTGGTGCCAATTTCTGCCTCGTATTCAGCTGTGTCCAGGGCAGTTGGTGGAACAGGGAGCCTCTGTAATAGTGCTGGTGAATGTCAGCAACTGCCAGTTCTAGAACCGGAAGTCTTCTGTTCCATGTACAGCTGACCCTCAGAACTGCAGCATGGAGTATCTTCCTTGCAGTGAAGAATTCTCGGGACTGGCCCCTCAGGTTGGCCATTGAGCCCTTCTGAAGCTACAAGGCTGAGATCTTGCCTGACCAACAAGGTCTTCCAGTGTGTTCTTCAGCTCTGGCTCCCCAGCTTGGTCCTTCAAGCTCTAGTTCAGATCTTGATTTCTGTCTCCCCCTGCCTAGTCTTCTACACAAATTCTCTGAATAATCAATTGGAGGGTTACAAGAGGTAACTACTTTCAGGCCTGTAATAATAATTCAATACCATCTGGCTACTTAGGAAAAATAGGTCAGGAAAACCTGTTATCTGGGCAGGAGGTATAACCCTGGCTTCATGCTTCCAGTTCAAAAATTGCTGGCTCAGGGTGCAGACCTTTAGGGATCAGCCACAGGAGTTAATGCTTCATGTTTGGTCATCACTCCATTGGCATTAAGTTCTAGAAAGGAGAATCCGGTTGGGTCCAGATTCAGTATTAGAGTTCCTTATCCTCTTTTTGTATGGTGCCCATCTGACTAATCATTTATTTTTTAAAAAAAACTAACATTGGTTTCAGTGCATGGCTGTAAAAAGAAAATATTAAATAAATAAATATGCCCCCTCTCTGCTGAGCTTCCGCCGCTCACTAAAAACATGGCTATTCAGGCTGGAATATGGGGTGGGTTAAGATTTTAAAATTTTATACTGTTTTAAATGTATTTTATATTTTATCATGTTGTACATCGCCCAGAGTGGCCGGCTTGCTGGCCAGATAGGTGATTCATAAATACAACAAATAAATAAATAAATATTGTTCTGCAGTATATATCAGATAGGAAAGTTGGAAATAAGACTATAATATGGGACTACTTGGCAGAGTTTTCTCCCCGCCTCATCTCCTTCCCCCACTATTTCTTTGCTCTTTTTTTCTCCTGTGCTGTGCTGCACATTCGCTGTCGCTTTGTGTCAGCAGTTTATGTTCTGCATGTTTAATGAAGTCTACGGCTCTGCGCAGCACAGTCTTTCCCCTTACACTAACAGAATTTTGATCAATGAGGTTTCCTCAAGAGGAGATTTCAGAATGGGTGTTGTCTGGGAGAGTCTGGGCAAGTGTCAAGGTGTGCATATTACAGCTGTTCTATCAAAGAAAAGGAAATGAAGCTGTTTCTTAATGTCCCAAGAGTCCATTGTTACACATTGGATACCTTTTTTGTTTCTTGCAGCTAGGCACAGAATAGAACCCGAGTGGTAAAATGTGCTGGCTAGCAGTGGTTTAAATCAAGGTATTACTTGATATGGCTATGTGGCTTTTTATCATTGGCATTATATTTGAACATCTAATTTGAACATCTAAGTTAATAATTTTTGCTTTGGGGTTTTATACTTCTGATACCAGAGACACACTTTTTCTGAAAAATTGGAAGCACATACTACTCTTATGACCTCAGAGCGTTTCTTGCCTAGTGTGCAAATGTAAGGATTACACAGTCTCCGAGGAACTGAATTCCTGTGTTTCTGCATGAGTCACTGTTTCTGTAGCAGGAGTGGTCCTGTTGGACCTGATTTGAATGTTCCAGTCACGTTATATGGCAGAGACAGAGCAGAATTACCCTCTTGCAGTGAAGGCTGATGCGAAAAAGGCAAGACTGGAGCTGTAAATTGAGCAGAGACATTGAAGGCAGCCTCCTCTGTGGGTGGGTTAGGCTCTGTGGGTTAGGCTCACAGCAACCTTTGATTTATTTCTCACAGCAAGCTGGCAATTCTCTCAAGGCACATTAGTGTGCCCCTGCACCCAGGTTGGAAATTGCCAATGTAGAAAAACAAACTATTGCTGTATTTCCTCAAGTGTATACACTTTTAGGAAACAGTACAATCCATGCATGTTCAATCAGTTGCTGAATAATAATAATAATAATAATAATAATAATAATAATAATAATAAATAGTGGTGTTAGTAGTTGTTGTTGTTGGAGGAGGAGGAGGAGGAGGAGGAGGAGATATCTTACCAGTGGAAACGTAACTACTAGATGTGCCTAAAAACCTGTACAGAAACCCTTCCCACAAAATGCCAAAGACATTTTGCTGGCTGAGATTGAACTGCAAATGGTGCCACTGCTGGAATAGCTCTTAGTTTGAAACAGTGAATCCTTCAAGCAGACTTACACAGCTGTCAGAGTTGGACACATTGTGCTCACCCTGTCATTGAAGCCATGCCCACTGGCACCCCTAGGTACAGCCCCTGCCATGGTGCACCCCTCTAGCCCTGCAGTTGTTTTAATTGTTGTTGTTCCCTCTTCTTAAGCAGTGGACCTTTAAATGGCGGAATAGTGATTGCAATCTGGCATAGGGATTACAAGAACACTCCCAGTACTTTAATTAAGGGTATAAATAGCAGTTCTTGCACTTCAAAAATTAAATTGCCTCAGACAAATCCAAACTCTATAATGCACTTTTTGTCTTTTAACTACTACAGAGTAGCATAGTTTTTGGGGTTAATTAAACAAAAATTACATGAAATAGTAATGCTGATTTGGAAAGAAGGGACAGTTAACTCCTTTACTGCTCCAACCTTGTCCTCTATCCATCAGCCTCTACTGCAAGAGGATAGTTCTGTTCTGTCTTTGCTATATAGTGTTACCAAAATAGAGACTAAGGAATATATTAAGGATTAACTGATAAATATTCCCTGAAAGTGTGAACTGGTAATTTTTAGCCCTTATTAGCAATTATGATAAAAGAGTACGCGGAGCTTTGCACTCCCCACCTGATGCCCTGATGGCATCATGTGCCTCCATTAATACTATTGTCCCCAAAAGATATTTTGCCTTATCAATGAAATGTGTATATTGAAGCAGTAACACCCAAATTGTTTGTGCCATTTGCTGCTCTGTGCTGCTAAATAGCATTGCAGTATAAATTAATTCAACTTTGATGTAATCTACTGCAGCCTTCACCAACCTAGTTCCCTCCAGATGTTTGGACTACAACTCCCATTCTCCGTGACAATTGACCATGCTGGTAAAGATTTAATGGGAGTTCAAAAGCATTACTAGGAATAAATTTTATAGTTGTTAAGTAGTCTATCTACATATGTTCAGTAGACTTTAAAAAAGAAAGATAATATTTTGTACATAGGCCTTTTGTGAGCTTTTGGTTCAAACCTGCAGTAGGGAACTGAAAGTTTCCAGGCTCATGCATCTCTTCTGTTGAACTTTATGTGCAGAAGCGCATTCTGGTATGATTTTCAGCTTGCTTTTGGAAAGGAGTGCCTTGCTTGCTCTGGTGAATGACCCGTGCTGGGAAACGGGGACTTCTACCCTACTGATTCTTCTGGAGTTCTCTGCAGTTTTTAATACCATTGACAATGGTATTCTACTGGACTGTTTGTCAGGGTTGGGTATTAGCGATCCTGCTGTTCAGTGGTTCCATTCCTGTGTGGAAGGACAGTCACAGAAGGTGGTGCTGAGAGACTGCTGCACAACCCCCTGGCCTCTGTTTTGTGGAGTACAGGCAGTCCCCGGGTTATGAACGTCCCGACTTACAGACAAGTCATACTTAAGAACGGACCACCATATATGTAAAAATCTGAGTTAAATACAATGGTTCATACTTATGAATGCACGCACTATTCTTTGTGACACTTTGCAACACTTTGAAAACATTGCGCAGCTTCTGTTCCGATTTACGTACACATTCGATGAACAGATCTCGTGCCTGTACTTGTCTCCCATGCTGTTGTTGTTACATTTTTATGAAACTGCTGGAAGAGGCCATCTGTAGATTTGGTTTGAGATGTTATCAGTTTGTACACGGCTGTATCTCTTGCTTCTAGGGAGGCACTGGAAGTGATAAAATGGTATCTGGAATAAGTACAGGAGTGGAAGGGCATTAACAAACTCAAACTTAATCCAGATAAGAGGTACTACTGATCAGGAACACTGGTGATCCGGGTGACTTGATTTAACCTGTCATGGATTGGGTTGCACTCGCCCTGAAGGAGCAGTTGCATAACTTGGGGTGCTCCTGGATCCATAGCTTTCCTTGGATGCCCAGGTGGCAGTGATTGGTGGTGCCTGTATCAGTTTTGGTGGTGCCTGTAGATCAAAACATACAACTCCAGTCTTTTGTCAGCTACACTGGTTAAACATTTATTTCCAGGCTCAATTCAAAGTGTTGGTTGTGGCTTTTAAAGTCCTCAGTCATGAAGGACCTGGTTACCTCAGGGACCACTTAATCTTCTATAGGTCTGCCCAGGTGTTAAAATTGGTTTCAGAGACTTTGCTCCCAGTGTCATCTTGACATGCCCAATGATTTTATATTGTTTATTTATTTTATTTATTATATTTTTAAATCGCCCATCTGGCCGGCCACCCTGGGCAATGTACAATCAAGATAAAATACAATAAAACACCGTTAAAACACAATTAAAACAATATACCGGTAAGAGTTTTTGTTTTTTTTAAAAAAAAATCCTAACCCACCCCATATTCCCGCCTGAAAAGTCATTCTTTTAAATATTGTATTTTATTCTGATTTTTATATTTATTTGATTATGGTTTATTGGTTCTTGATTTATGCATTTTTTGTAAGCCACTCTGGGTATGAAAGTGGGATAGAAATAATATTCATAGTAGTAGTAGTAAGGTGTGTGTGTGCATGTTATACAGTTCAAAGTTAATATCAATGGGATGTCTGCGATTATCTGCAGAAGAAAGTACCGTAGATTTCCCTCTACTGAAATAATGGAGAATTCCACAGCTGTAAAGTATCTAACACAAAAATGGGATGCAATAGGATCCCCAGTCTCCTTCAATGATTACCAACCAAAAAGCTCTTAAAATGAAGTTTAAAGTTGCTACTAGCTCCATATTGGGATAAATAACTGCTTAAATATGTATGACATCATTGTAATGTGATGGTCTTTGCACTAGGTCCTGAAGTAGTTATAAAGCATCAAGCTTTATATCTAACAGAATTTGGGCATCAGCATGTTCTTTTGAATTTGCTGTTTTTATTGAGAAGTTTACCTCGAAGAGTAAGTTTTTAAAGGCACAAGGAAATGGAGACCTGCCAAGCTTGTTGGCTAGAGTCATGGACAAGAGCAAGGCCTGTCTGAACTGCCACTCAGTTTTTATTCTGCGAGTTTGCAGGGTTGGTGATTAGAGTGGCTTTCGCCCAATTATGCTGTGATTATTCCGCTGCACTGTAATTGACTGGGGAGATATGCTAATACCTGTCATTTGGGATGATAAAAGATGAGCGGAGGACGCAATGCATTATTTAGCTGGCTGTGTGATAGATGAGGGATGCGCAGAGTGCTTTAATTGCTGAGAAGAGAGGTTAAGCTGAACGAGCGGATGAATTAGAAATGAGGTTTTTTTATGGGTTGTGGAAAAGTGAAATAAAGGGAAATGTTCTTTAAAACTGAAGCAGCAGATAGAAAGAAGCAGAACAAGGCTAGACCTTTTAGGCAGCTTACTCTATTAATTTAAATGTATAAGAAAAAATCCATTTAGTGTTCAGTAAATACTAATATGCAAGTTCAGTAGATTTATACCCTCTACCAGGAAAAAAAAAATCCTTTAACTAATTGTTCCAGATTATATTTTTATGGCTTGGAATCTTTTCAGTTGAAGTTTTATGTGTTTAGATCATCATCTGATACACAGACACGTACGTATATGTAGTTCTAATGTACAGATTTTTGTGTATAGATGATCAATGCATATGAAAAGAAGACAGATAATTTGAATATTG
Organism: Shinisaurus crocodilurus; assembly: GCA_021292165.1. Taxonomy (NCBI): domain Eukaryota; kingdom Metazoa; phylum Chordata; class Lepidosauria; order Squamata; family Shinisauridae; genus Shinisaurus; species Shinisaurus crocodilurus. The sequence continues at coordinate 82,635,789 of CM037879.1, read as the reverse complement.
ATGGACCCTGAATAAATCTAAAAATACAGTTAGAAGTATACAAATGACAAAAAGCTTACTCTTTGAGTGTAAGACATCAAGGATTACAGAATTGTCAGTAGAGGGGGAGTTTATTACTTTGTTTTTCATGTTACGTAATAGTATGTCCATCCCAACATCAAAATATTGATTACCACTACCCCCCCCCCCCAAGTTAAATACAGTGCTCCTGATTCATTATGCAAGTTTTGAGTTTTCTAGGAGCTTCTGTGTGTTTTGGTAGTCTTACAGGAAATCAAAATTGTACACCAAAACAACTGTTACAGAATTTGAAAAGCTGATTGGATATAAGGACCTATTTCATTTAAAACTGAGAGAAATAGCTCTTTAATCTTCCCCAGCCATTCCTAGGTAGTCCAACTACTATTAAATTAGTACTTGTCCAAAGTAGTACAGTTTATTAACCAATAGCTCTGAAACACATTTTTAAATATTTAATGGATACGTCTGGAGGGGAAAATGGTGGTTGAAATGGATGCCAAGTTTCCATGAGGAAAGCACTCACTGGAATAAGTCCTGTTAAGGTCAATTACATGGCCCATATATAATTGACACCTTGTTTTCAAAATGAAATGAAATTTCCTTATATTTTGCCTTTCATCCCCACACTCAGTGATTGACAGCTGTTTTACAGTGTTTGGTCCTTTGTTAAGTTGTTAATTTCGAGGTGATTACTTTTGGGAGAGCAATTTGTAAGACATTTTGTTTCTTTTGCGATGTGGTTTATATTGCTGTGTACTGGATAATATAATTTTTGTAAAATACCACTATTTCTAGTTACACTTTGGCATATTTCCATGCTTTGACTTGATACAGGTTGCATTGCATGCCAAATATACTTAGAGACGCCTGGACATTTCTGAAGAAAGTAGTGTAATGCAATTCTAATTTTATTGTTTAACATATTTTGTAGACTTTTTAAAAATTTATGCCCCAGTCTCTAAGATTTTCAGTGTTATATAGTTAAAAATGTTATATAGTTAAAAATAAACGTGTATGAAACATTTCATTATACAAGTCCCCAGCTGTTTGCCATCTTATGGATATCTTTTATCAGTTAAATGGGGTCACTTCTGGATTAAAGGGCATTTACTAGTCTAGCAAACAGTGACTAGCAAAATATAAGGAAAAGATGTCAATTTCAGCATTGCCCACTCTCTGCTGTGCTGCTTCTATGCTGTTAATTCTAATCTATTCTATCTACTTTGATAATCAGTTTTAGCTTTTAATTAGCAATGGAGAAATTCTCCTTAGCATGATTCGGAATTGAGCTTGTGCAACAAAACTATTTTTTCAAAGAAAAAAAATAGCTCATTGCTTCCAAGCCCAATTCCAAAATTCAGATCTATTTATGCTCCCAATTGACATTGGAGGTCTGAATGCCTCCCCCAATCCCCTGCTGCAAGCCCCTGTAACCTGCCTTGCCAATGCTTCCCTCTCCATTTATGTGGCCTAGTTGCAGTAATATTGTCAGCAACAGCTCACATGTGAGAAGCTGTTTCCAGGGTGCCTGTTGTTGAGACTGATTGGGAAAACTACATTTCCCAACATCCCAGGTACAATGGAGGGATGTACACTGGCTTAGATTACAGTCTGCATTAGAGAACTTTTTTGTTTGTTTGTTTTTGGTTGGGTGAGAACAGTACTCAGTTCAGAATACGGTTTAGCATTATGCTTTGGACAAAATTTATCATTCAGAGCTGATTATTGAATTTCAGAAAAATCACTACTTTGAATACATAGGCCAAAATATCCTAATTTAACTGTGGTGGACTGTTATCAGATACCAAAGGGGGTTGCCCCTTTGAGGGGAGCTGCCTTGGGTGGACACAAGGGCAAGGGCCACCTCTCAAACATCGGGTCAATTGGCTTTTGTAATTCTTGTGGGTGGGGGTTGGTTTTCTCTTTTAAAATCTGGTCTGTGCCTGGGCAAGAGGATATGGGGCCAAGTGGGGGGGGACCTGATGTGGCCCCCAATTAGTGTGGTTACAGGGAGAGGGAGATATGTCATTGGGAGAAGGACTGGCCAGACAGTGAATGGTTGTGCTGTGTTCCAGCCCTCCCCCCACCCGCAGGTTTCATTTATTTATTTTATTTATACCACGCCTTTTCCCCCTGAAAGGAACCCTCCTCCTCCTCTCCATTTTATCCTCACAACAGCCCTGTGCGGTAGGTAAGGCTGAGAGTCAGTGACTGGCCCAAAGTCACCCAGTGAGTTTCATGACCGAGCAGGGACTAGAACCCGGTTCTCCCGACTCCCAGTCCAATACTCTCACCACTATGCCACACTGCCTCTGGTTTGGTGGTTGCCCTATCAGCCTGCCCTTAGTTCTCCAGATGCTGCTCTTAAATGCCAGATCAGTTCAAAATAAGACCTCCCTCATTCCCAAGAGCTGGGTGGGTGAGCAGGGAGAAGTTAGTCTCTTCCAGCTGCACCTACCGAGGTACTTGTTTCAGCATCAGGGTAGACTTGAGGGCCAGGGAGGGGGGTTTGCTATGGTCTATAGGTATTCCATCTCCCTCTGCAGGTTCCCAGTCCATGTAAGTACTGGTCTGGGGTGTTTGCATCTTGTACTGGGCCAACAGGACAGATTGGGAATTCTGTTGGTGTACTGTCCACCCTGCTGCTCAACAGTATCCCTACCTGACAGAGGTGGTCTCAGGTGTGCTTTTGGGGTCCCCCACACTGTTGATTTTGGGGGATGTCAACAACGTGCCAAGGGCACCTTGTCTGGGGCAACTCAGTATTTCATGGTCTCCATGACAATCATGGGACTGTCCCAACATGTCATCGGCCCAACACATGTAGTGGGACATACTCCAGCCTTGTTTATTTCAGCTGGTCATGGAAACAGTTATCTGATGTGATCTTTGAATCAGTACCTTTGTCATGGTCAGATGATTATTGCCTGCTGAGGTAGCTACTTACAGTAGCTTTTCCCCTATACAAGGATGGGGTACCTATTAAGATGGTCTTCCCCTGGAAGCTAGTGGATCTGAATGGTTTCCAGAGGGCTTGGGGCGCACGCGGGGTGTGTGTGTTTCCAGTTGATATAGCTGGCTCTCCTGTCAAAGCCCTGGTTGATCTGTAGAATGCAGAAATGACTTGGGGAGTTGACACAATTGCTCCTGAGCGCCCTCTCTAGAGTAGAGCTTGTACAGCTCCATGGTATACTCCAGAGCTGAGAGTGATGAAGCAAAAGAGGAGACGGCTTGAGTGCAGATGGAGAAAAAGTCCTGGTGGATGCAATCAAACACCAGTGTGTGCCTATGGTCAGGTATATTCAGGGGCAGTGAGGGCAGCAAAGAAACAATATTTCACTGCCTCTATTAAATCCTCTTTGTGCCACCCAGTGGAACTTTTCAGGGTGGCCCAGGGCTTATTGCATGCTGGCCCTAAGGACGCTGTGGATTCGTCTGAGGCCTCCTGTAATATACTTGCTAGGCACTTCCAAGATAAAATCTCTTTCATCTGCCAGGACTTAGACTCCATTGTTACAGCAGGTGATTCAGGTGAGGTATCCAGTTATCCAGAGCATAGCCTTCAGTTGGTACAGCTCAAGGATGTTGACAAGGTGGTTGGACAGGTTCGTGCAACCACTTCCATGTTGGATCATTGCCTCTCTTGGCTTATAAAAACTGGCAGGGAGGGAACAGCTGGCTGGGCCAGGGAGGTGATCAATACCTCCTTGCAAAAGGGAGTGGTCCCAGGCTGCCTGAAAGGGGCAGTGGAGAGACCACTCCTGAAGAAATCCTCCCTGGTCCCAGAAAATCTTAATAACTTTAGGCCGGTTGCAAATGTTCCTTTCCTGTGCAAGGTCCTTCAGTGGGTATTTACCAACCAGCTCCAGATGCTGTTGGATGAGACCGATTATCTGGCTCCATTTCAGTCAGGGTTCAGGCAGGGTTTTGGCATGGAAACAGCCTTCGTTGCCATATAGGATGACTTACGACAGGAGAGAGACGGGAGGAGTGTGACCATGTTGATTTTCCTTGATCCTGCAGTGGCTTTCAATACCATCAACCATAGTATCCTTTTGGGATGATTGTCTGAGTTGGAAGTGGGAGGTACTGCATTGCAGTGAGTTTCATGACCAAGCAGGGACTAGAACCCGGTTCTCCCGACTCCCAGTCCAATACTCTCACCACTATGCCACACTGCCTTTGGTTTGGTGGTTGCCCTATCAGCCTGCCCTCAGTTCTCCAGATGCTGCTCTTAAATGCCAGATCAGTTCAAAATAAGACCTCCCTCATTCCCAAGAGCTGGGTGGGTGAGCAGGGAGAAGTTAGTCTCTTTTGCTCCTACTGTTAGTGGTTTTGCTCCTACTGGGATGGTTGGCTCCAGAAGCTGGTGCTGTGAGGATATTGCTTGGCCCCAGTATGGGGTTCTGCAGGGGTTGGTTTTATCCCCCATGCTATTTAACATTTACATGAAACCACTGAGTGTGATTGTGAAGGACTGCAACCTGTCCTTTACTTCAAGATGAGAGATCAAAGGCGCCAAACCGCCACCCTTGACTCTGTCGTCTTGAGACTAGCTCCCTCCGGGCCCTGCCCTTTGGTCTAGGCACTGGAATTAGCACTGAGCCAACAGAGAAACTCCACACACTGTGTGGGGTGAAACCAGGGAAAGTTTATTTAGGGTAAACCGATTACAATAAGAGGTGGGAGATAAGGGAAGGGGGGAAAGTAGGGAGGCCACTTGGTACACACAGTCAGCTACAAAATACCAAAGCTAGTTCCCTCGCTAAACACCCAGGCTCTTACATTTGGCTTGGGGGGGTTGATCTTCTTAGGGCTTTGCCTCGGCAACAGCCCACTCCACGCTTCATAGCATCAAGACATAACAACCACCAGAAGCCACAGGCTGGCTGTATAGCGATTTCCCCCGCCCCTCCCTTCGACAGCCCGACTCCCCCTTGTCCAATCAGGACTGTTTCGTCAGAGCTAGGTAGGAGGGGTGGAGTGGTTTCCAGGTGCAAGAAGGGTGATTTCCTGACCATACCTGGAGTGCTCTGCTGATGGCCGTTGGCCATTTACATAAAAATGTGCATCAGACTTCGAGGCGACATGGGGGACCCTGGATAGGTTTATGCATGGTCTAGCCGGAGATTTCCAGTCTCCTGCTGAGGCTAAACTTATTTACATTTGTTTTGTTAGGGAGAACATGGGCACAGCCGTACGCTTTTCTTCACAGTGATCATATGGAATTTTGGAGAACATTTGGAGAGCCAGTGTGGCATAGTGGTGAGAGTGTTGGACTGGGACTCAGGAGATCTGGGTTCTAGTCCCTGCTCGGCCATGAAACCCACTGGGTGACTTTGGGCCAGTCACTGACTCTCAGCCTAACCTACCTCACAGGATTGTTGTTGTGAGGATAAAATGGAGAGGAGGAGGAGGATTATGTAAGCCGCCTTGGGTTCCTTGCAGGAAAAAAGGTGGAGTATAAATATGATAAACAAACAAACAAACAAACATTGTCATCAGTATGCTGATGACATGCAGCTCTGTTTCTCCTTTTCATCTTCATCAGGTGTGGATGTGCTAAATCAGTGCTTGGCTGCGACAGTGGACTGGATGAGGGCTAATGAACTGAAGCTCAGTCCAGACAAGACCAAGATGCTGTTAGTGGGTGGTTCTTCTGACTGGGTGGAGGGTGCGCTACCTGTTCTGGAATGGGGTTATCCTCCTCCTGAAGAAGCAGGTTCATAGCTTAAGGGTTCTTCTGGAGCCGTCTTTGTCACTTGAGCACAGGTGGCCTGAGCGGTACAGAGTGCCTTCTATCAACTTCAGTTAGTGGCCCAGGTATCCTTGTTGTGGCACTGTAAACTATTATCTGTCCCTTCTCTGATGGTGTTCCAATGGTGTTAGGTAGAAATGTGTATGCACCATTCCTCTGATACACCCTGACAAGGAAAAATATGGCGGGTGTGGGTGTACTTGTTTTCCCTCCAGCCATGTGGCTGGTGCAACCCCAGCAGGGCTTTGAATGTGGTGGTTCCTCTGCCCAGATTTTTCCACCCCCTAGGATTGCTCTGCTTAGTAGCTGTTTTTTTAATCTTTGCTGCCCTTGCGTTTGGCATGTTTTCAATGAAGCCACCTTATAAATGAACAAAGGTCCACGAGGTTTTGGGACTCTCCATTTTTCCTAGTAGTTCTCTCTCCTATATTAGTTATTTGTAAAAGCTTTGAGATATGAGGGTTTGGTTTTAAACTGAAGGAACCCAAGCTATAAAATTCCTGTGACCTATAGGAGATTTGAAAGAAAATAAGCCTATGCTGTTTTACATTAATTAGTCTTCAGGCTTCTGTACATGAGGCTTTTAACCCGCCACTTTACCAAGGCTTCTGCTTCTGGAATCTTTGTGGGATTAAGATTGGCTCCTTTACACATGTCCCCCCCCCAGGGCGGTTCTTTCTCTGACTTTCTATATGCTCCATTACACAACCACAAAGTGGCGCTGTAGTATAGTGGTGCGGTGGGATTCGAAACTGGACTGCAGAGTGTGTGCACGTGGGCAAATGGGAGAGATTGTAGAGACTTTGGTACATGAGTAGAGGTTTGTTATTTTTTAGAAATTGAAGTGTGAGATTCAGCCTTAGGAAAAACGTTCAGATTGCTTGGCAGTCTGTGGAAGCCTAGCTGCCAGCGGGGAGCGTTGAAGGCAAGAAATCTCAACTGTGGAGTGAGTAAGCAGAGAAAGCAGAACTCCAAAAAGTTCCAGAACAGCCTGTGTGCCCAGCAAGTGAGCAGAGGGCAGCAAGTGTGTGATCCAAGAGAACCAGAACTGGGGGAGCCCTGGCAAGGCAAGATATAGGCTGCGTGTGTGTGTCCCAGAGACTGGGAGCAGCAATTGCCAGTGAGTAAGCGGAAGAGGATCCTACCCATCGAGCGCAAGAAGCGGGTGAGCAGATGGCGGCTGTGTGATCCCAAAGAACCGGGGCTGGAAAGAGAAGAAAGACTGTGTGTGCGCGCGCATGTGTTCCAAGGGGAGCAGAAGAAAGGAGAGAAGACCAGAAAACCTCTCTTAAGAGACTGGTGAGCAAAACGTTGAATTTTGGGACAGCGTTTGATGAGTGATTTGGTTGTGCTATGTGCCCCAGAGAAATTGTCAAGACTTTGGGGGGGGGCATGGTGAATGGCGAGGCGAGGCAGCAGCAAGCAGAGGGGGGGCAGACATCAGAAAACACCCCCCCCCAGAAAAAGAGACTTTGTCCCTGTGCTGCTGAAAGAAGCAGAAAGACAAAAGAATTTCCCTCCAGGTGTCTCCAGCGAGAAGAAAAGAGGACTGAGATTGGGGGTTGATTAAAGCCAATGAAAACTGATAAATTGTTGCTGGAGGGGCCGGGGCCGGGTGATCCCAGTGTAAGCAGTTGAACTATTGTTGTCTTGTGTCATGTGCAAAAGTCAATTTGAAATTTGAAGTAATGTATAATGTAATGCATGTAAGCCAGAAACCTGTAAGCTTTCAAAGAGCCTCGGGGCAGGGAAGAGTTGCCAGAGAAAAATCAGTCATAGGCGAGAGAACAAAGCAGAAGGTTAAAAGGAATTTAGAGGCTGGGAGCCCTCTAACGGCTGAAAGATTGCCAGGCTGGTGTTCTAGCCGCCTGGGTGGAGCCTGCATGGCTAAGCATTTAATTCTGAGGGAGACAGTCATCCCGTGCAAGTTTGGGTGGTGGGCTAAAGGAGCCAAGCCCAAGAGACTAGAAGATTGCCAGGCTATGTGTTCTAGCCGCCTGAGTAGAGCCTCAAGCAAGCCTTTGGGAAAAGGGAAGGTGTATTCATGTCGTTAGGTGGAGGGTGGCAGGAGCAAGCCTTTAAAAGCAAACATAAAGGCGAATTGAAGAGTCACATTTCAGTCAGCAATCTGCCCCCTACAGGCTTGTGTGAAAAGTAGCAACCCAAAAAAGTTTTTAGACAGAGTGCCAGTCAGGCAACAGAAGGGTTGGGGTTCCCATTTGAATTGTATATGATGTTTCTTGTGTATGCAAACCTGTAAACTTCTGATTGTTGTTTTGCTGTTTTGATGTTTAAGGAGCTTTAAGATTTAAAGCTTTAAGCTGTGTTAAGATTATAGTTAATGTGTTTGATGTTTTGATGCTTTTTTGTTTTGTTCTGTTTTTGTGTGTGTGTGAAGGAGAAGAGGTGTGCTAGTGATAGAGGGCTAGCAAAGGCTTTTTCTTTTAAGTTAGTTTAAAATGAAATGAGAGGGTTGACCTCTCAGGTTTCATTTTTTTTAAAAGGGAGCGTGTGAAGGAAAGAGCCTTTGGGGGTTCCTACATGCACGCACACACACACACACACACACACACACACCCTCATGTGTGAACCGGCTAAAGGCTGGGGGGGCGGGGTGTGTATGCCGGCGTCCCAAAATCTACAGTGACACGGCTTTTCAGATGCAAATGCCATGAGTCATGAGTTCCCCTCCCTGCCTGGCCAGGTGAAGTTCATCCTGATTGGCTAAGAAGTAGCAAAGCTACAGAAAGGAGGGGGGGAAAGGTATATTTCCCAACGTGTGGGTTTTGGTCTTTGTCTTTGTTTGTCGCGTGGTTGCTGGCTGTGGAGCAATGGCCGCAAGCCAAGCAGACGCCTAAGCCTTCGGGGGGCCTCAGGATCCAACCCCAGGTAGCTCCTGGTGAAATTAGCTGAATGAGGGCTCAGGTAAAGGCAGGCCTTGTGGAGGGCTACCCATCTCGGACCTTCGGGTAGGTGAAGTAGTCCTCCTGGGCAGCAAGGCTGTGCTGGATCCAACCCTGGAAGAGAACTGACCCCCAGGTAACAGAGTTGTGTGCCTGGGAGATATAAGGAATCAGTAGGTTTTGTTATTTTTGCAGCTCTATTACTGTGTACCAAAGTGTCTCTCTCTAATTTTGTGTGCTTCTCTTATTTCCCACCTTTTGTTGTAAAATGCTACCAGAATAAACCTTGCTTAGGTTTTTACCCCACATGGTGTTTGTGGATTGCTCTGCTTGGTTCAGTAACTAAATCCAGGTTACAGTCAGAAAGGCAAGTCCCTGAACAGAGATTCAAGTAGGATTGCAGACAGCTGAGGCTGGCAATCTGGTACCTTGAGATCTCTGGGGGTCTTGGGTCCTTTGGGGTAGGAAAGGGTGGGGGTGTGGTGGGTCAGCCAGCCCTCCCTTCCTCCACAAGTGGAATTGTGAAAAACACAAGCCTTTCATTCCACCATTTTTAGATAATACTGCACTTTCCTCGCTCTAAAAAAAGTTGTGGAAATGCTTGGAAAGCATGGGAGAGGCCCTGGAGGATTTGACATCATGTAAAGCACCCGCAAACTATCGTGAGTGAGGTATCACGAGCACACAATAAATGTTTAATGTAGAGAAGCCCTTTATTGGTTTCTGTACTCAATATATTTATAAATCAGTTGAAAAATAAAAGAAGTTGATTAAGTTTGTTTGCCCTGGAAAACATGCATATTTTAATTTCAAAATAAGCACCAGAAATACCAACGTTGAACCCAAAAAATGCACCCTGAAACAAAAGCAGAACAAAACTTTTTTCACCCACTTACAATAAATGGAACATATTTGACTGACAGTGGTAGAAATAAGTGATAAGAATCGTTAGCAGATCTATCAATCATAACAGTGGTTTTTTGTTGTTGTATTATTAGCTCCTGAGGCTTTGCTGGAGCTTGTGAGAGGTAATTTTGTATTGTAGGCTTTTCTTACTGTGCTCTTGATGTACTTCTGGGGTAGGCCGTGAAAACTGTACATTTTATTTTTGTTTTCAGTTATTCAGTCATAAGGTTTTGATGATCTCAGCTTGTTCCTTCAGTAGTTATATCTGGCTATGATCTGAGGAATCCTTGTAGCCCGCTGGGGTAATAAGAAACAGACTCTGCAGTAGAATGAGTAAATTTTATAAGCTTGAAAAGCACCAAAACACACACCAGAAGATACTACAGTGCTTTATACAACTATTAAAAATTACAGTTTCAAAGCATCCTTTCTTTTCAGTAGCGTCAGGCATATAATATATATACATGCAAAGTGTGTGTGTATTGAACAAATAAGATAATTAATTTTATAAGGATATTTCTGAAACATATCTGTTAGTTTGTATTTCTATGTAATCTCAAATTTGCTATGCAGGGTCCGCCTACCCTCCAGAGCAGATTTGGGACTTGAGTGGTGGACTGCAGTGGGGAAGGGGAATAGCCAAAAGTAGCTTCCCTCCCTGGTCCACTGGCAGATGTGTTCCATCAACAGAGTGACCACAATTGGATACAACTCTTTGGTATTAATATTAATAACAAACTAGCAACCAGCGTTGCTGGTCCGCTACCTCCATTAATTTCAGTGGTGGTCTATAAATTTGATACACACTTGTAAATATTATTTATCTTGCTATGAGAGATATTCCTTTACTGGGTAAAATTTACCCTGTGGTGTGTGCCTTTTTTCAGGTAAAAGGTTACATTGAAGCAGTACTTCTGTATAGATATGTTTAAGTATACTTGAATAATACCCCACTTTAAATGGCACTATTCATTTGAATGAAATCTAATTCACATTTTGCTATTTGAAGAACACTTTACTTCTGAAAGGTTGCCCATCCCTCAGTATAAGATTAGATGCTTATATACGAGAAACATATTGGTGTAAAATTCAAATTATTGAAATCACTTTTAGAAACATTTATTCAGTTTCACATTATGCTTAGCATTATGGGCAAATACAATTCCATCGTAATTCATAATTAATTCTGGAAAGCCAGATTAATTTTCATTTGGGACTTCATGTTTCAGTGTCCTGCTTAGGACAGGTAAAAACTCAGTCCTTGGACAGAGGGTAGGGCGAATCCATACAACAAAACAAGGTCAAGAGCAGGCTGTAGTCATAAACACAATGGTACTGTTCAGAAACAGGTGTAAAGAGTCCAAAGAGTAAGGTTTTAGGTGAAGCCAGGGTCAAAACACAATGAAGCTGTCCAGAAACAAGTGTAGTCTAAAAAGCAGGGTCTGAAGCAGGAATGCAAGAGTCAGCAACACAGGAGATCAAGTCAGATACAAGAATCTGGGACAAGAATCTGGGACATAAAGGATAAGTGTCATTTCAGCACCTATCAGTCCCCGACTAAGGGCTTATATAGTCTAGTCTCCTGGACCTTGCCCAAGTCCAACTAGAAATACAGATCTGATCTGAAAGGGTCCCTTACCTCCTAGGAGCTCCGTACTCACAAGTAGCTTTGTTACTTTGGACTTCCAAATGCACTCTCCTTTGCCATTTGGCTACCTAAGCCTGCACTTTCTGGTGTCTACACTCTCTGGGGCCAGGAGGCAGTTCACCTCCGCCCCATCCCCTCTTGGGAAGTGGTTCTTCTGGTGCAGGTGAACTGGGATGCCCCAAGGGTCTTTCCGGGGCATCCTCTGGAGACAGGTCTGAATAGTGCATACTGGGGTCTTCCTGGTCAGTACCGGAGTTGAGGAGCTCAGTTTACTTCCCAGGGTCCCATGGTTCTGGGATGTCTGGGTCGTCTGAAGAGTAGTCCTGGGTCAAGCTGGGGTCAGGTATGGCACTCAGAGATTTAGGCCCTGGCATCCCCTCAATGACAGCATCAGAACACAGTGGAACTACAGGTCATGAGCCTGTTAGATCATTCATTGCATATCTCAGGCATTCACCACTATCCCCACCCCTCTGGATGACCTGTGGGACATTCTGAAAAGATAGTGGAGAGGGCCCACTTTGCATTTTAAGGTCTCAGGTTCCTGAAGAGACTGGATACTACTGTGCAAGTACCGTGCGTCCTAGGTAATAGAGTTTGATGGGAAATGAAGTTTCTTACGATGCTTTATTTGTACCTGCATCCAGGCATATATTCATAAAATTACTGAAGTTAAAAGCATTAAATATAAATCATAAGCCTTAATGTATAACATACAACTATTTTATAGGGTTTTTAAAAAAAATCTTGTTGCTTTTCAGAATAACCTATTTTGGATTTGGGGAGCCCAGGCTGAGAAAGAGTGGGTTATCCAGTAGGTTGTGTCCACTGTTAGTCTAACTTAAGTCCCATTCATTTTAAGGGTCTACTCTAGGACTAACATGGGATACCAACCAGTACTTGTTAAGTTATGAACTCTGGTTTATAACATGACTTGTGTGTTATTGTGGAAGATGCCCTATGAAATTTCTGTTTCTTTTTCACGTAATATATTTAACAAGAAGAAAGGAATAAGTAAAACCTAGTATACTACTTCATTTTTGTTCACTTTTTATGACAGTGTTTTAACTTATTATACTTCAGCTTCTTCAGACTGTGAGCTAAAAGTAATTTCTCTTTCTGATTGCTGTTTTGTATTCGCTTGAGTTATTCATAAATTTACCTAATAAAGCCAGCCAAGCTAGCAGCCAATGCCACATCTTATGGCAATTTGGTTCCATAAGTTAATTATGAACTTCAGTTACGTCAAATATTGTACTCATACCTGTTCTCTTGATAAGCCAAATATTAATAATTTTGAACTTTTTCTTTAAAAAACAAGAACCACCAAATAACACAGAGCAAATTATACCAGTTGATCATTAATTAGTGTGAATCGTTTAATAAAAACAACCTCCAATGAATGTATCATGGTATGCTTGTAAGCTAGATGAGGGTGAGGTGAGCACATGCTTCATGACCCCAAACCAGAGAAAGTTAGTTGTGGCTCATTTAACTCACATTTATTCCAGTGGGAGTAAAGCATAACTATAGCTGCACTGCTACACCTGCCTATCTACGAGTAAACCCCAGTGAACTCAGTGGGCTTTACTTCTGAGTAGACATGTAAAGGATTGCACTGTAACTTTCTCTGGATTTCATAGATTTCATGGATCATAGAGTTGGAAGGAGCCTACAAGGCTATCGAGTCCAACCCCCTGCTCAATGCAGGAAACTAGAGGAGGGGTCTCCCATCCAAGTAACAACTAGGCTTGACCCTGCTTAGCTTTTCCACACTCAGACAAGCTGAGCCAGCGTAAGACTTCATCATCTTTTTTAAAATTCTGTACTAAGAAGAAACAGAACCTAAAGGTAAGTACAGTAATACCTTGGATTGCAAGCATAATTCTTTCCGGAACCGTGCTTGTAATCCAAAACACTCCTATATCAAAGCAAGTCTCTGGCCGGCGTGAGCGGGGCCAATTTCAGCCCGCTACGCCCGCTCGAGGCGAGCAGTTACATCCCTACACTTGTCTTGCAAGACGTCGCTTGTTTATCAAGTCAAAATTTATTTTAAAAATTTGCTTGTCTTACAAAACACTCTCAGACCAAGTTACTTGCAATCCAAGGTATTACTGTATATTCATCACTTAAGAGGGAAACACAGCTGATATTTCAAACTAGAAATGGCAACTAAAATAGTAAGACTATTTGGTAGTGCCCTGTTTGTACTGGGCACTGCCCAGTACAAGTAAGTACAGTAAGTACAGTAAAGACCTTAAATGCTTTGATAATTGTAGTCCGTGGTAGTTATGGTCTTTGCTGTATGCTCTCTTATCTGCAATTGTCTTGAATCAAGGCTTTATTAAGAATATATAAAAGGGACTTGGGTAATGCCCTCCAGTGACACATGAGGAATCACTGATGTGAAAATTAGAATTTTGGAAATAAAAGTAAAAAGGAATATCAATGGCTTTACTTTAAAAACAAACACACTGTTAGTGTTGTATGGAGACTGGTGAAATAGGAAATCTATTTATGTGGTTGTTGCCTAATAAACATCTACTCTGCCACTTCACATCAGTTTCTGTCCTTTCCAAGTAAATTAGTTCTTTGGGCAGCATGTCAAGAGGAAGTGTATTGTTCTTGGCAGGGCACTTGAATTTCTAATTACCAGATTCCTGCCTTAATTGCAATTACCTGGACACCCAGGCAGGGTGAACTTTTGGAAAAGAATGTAATTAGTGCAAAAGAAATGTTGCTGCCAACTGCTTGTCTGGATACTAACAGTAAGCAAACCACTGATAAGTTCACATCTCTAAAGATAGCCCATCAGTCTGTACGCAAGATGCTGAAAGTTTGTGTGTGCTGTTATGTACACACATTACCCTTGTGTATGCACAAATAAAGGAAGATCTCTCACTGTTTCGTTTCCCCTCAGGATTGCCTGACTGCATTTCAAGGGAGCATTTGTTATGATAGAACATGGAAAGCCTATTTCTTTATTTATTTTATTTTATTTTATTTCATTTCTATACTGCCCAATAGCCAAGGCTCCCTGGGCCTACAGAAAATAGTGGATGTACCTTAAACCTTACCAGCTTCATAGCACTCTGAAGAACAGATGTCACAACTCGTGTTTATTTTAGCATCCCTGATCTGATACAGTTTAGGTTTTTAAGAGGAAAAAGAGCACCACTTTTCACAATAGTTATGCTGTAGAAACTGTGTGTGGCCACATATATTTTATGAGATTTTGCAGTATGAAGAACTAAGAAAAGAGAATGAAGGGATTTGTTAACCTTTCCTTTCAGGTAGTATCTGAACTATAGCATGCACTATGGGGAACTCCGCAGAAAGGGTACTTAAAAAATAGGCATTTCAATTTTTACGTACCCGTATATACTCAAGTATAGGTCGGCCCTAATATAAGTCGTGGCCCATAATTTCACCCCAAAAAACTGGGAAAACTTATTGCCCCCAGTATAAGTCTAGGGTGGGAAATGTATGAGGGGAGACTCCCGCTGCCACCCCCAGACACCCCCCGCCACCGTACCTGCACCCGCCGCCGCCGAAGCCCCGCCACTGCCAAAGCCCCCCCAGGGCCCCCGCCGACACCCCCAGACACCCCCACCCCCATGCCTGCACTCGCTGCCGCCGAAGCCCCGCCACTGCCAAAGCCCCCCCAGGACCCCCGCCGCCACCCCCAGACACCCCCCACCCCCATACCTGCACCCGCTGCCGCCGAAGCCCCGCCACTGCCAAAGCCCCCCCAGGACCCCCGCCGCCACCCCCAGACACCCACCCACCCCTGTACCTGCCCCCGTACGCGTCAGTTCCGGGGCCGGATGTGACGAGGACGGCGCCGGCAGCGCAGCAAGCCGCCGCTGACAAAGAGAAAAGTAGGGAATGGCGGAGCAGCTCCACGTGGGTCCCGGGAACGAAGCAGCATGGCAGCGCGCAAGGCGCCAGCAGAGCGACGGCTGCTGGTAAAGGTATGGGGGGGGAGGAAAATAATTTTAAAGAGTGAGCAGAGAGGAACAGCGGAGTGGCTCCACATGTCTCCCTGCCAGGGAGACGCAGCCCAGCCACTCGCTCTACGGGCGCCTCGCGCTGCTGTGCCGCTTCCCTGCCTAGGAGCCGGCATGGCAGCGCGCAAGGCGTCAGCAGAGCGAGCCGCCGCTGACAAAGGTAGGGAAAAGCGGAGCTGCTCCGGGCAGGGAGGCGGTGCAGCAGCGTGAGGCGCTAGCTGAGCGAGCGGCCGCACCTCGCCTCCACGGGGCTCAAGAAAGCAGTGGGAGGCACTGGCCCAGCGAGCAGCCACACCGCGCAGGGGCTCCCTGGCGTGGGGGTGTTTGGGGGTGACGTGGGGGTGTCTGGGGAAGCTGCGGCGTGGCGCAGCTTCGGCGGGGGAGGGGCTTCGGTGGCAGCGAGGCTTCGGCGGCAGGGAGGCTTTTCCGCGGCAACGGGGCTTCGGTGGCGGGTGCAGGTAGGGTGGCGTGGGGGGTGTCTGGGGTGGCGTGGGGGTGGCATGGGGGTGTCTGGGGGGGCTTCGGCGCGGCGGGGCTTCAGCAGGGGAGGGGCTTCGGCGGCGGCGGGTGCAGGTGTGGGGGTGGGGTGTCTGGGGGTGGCGGCAGGGGTCCTGGGGGTGGAGGGGGGTGCCTGGCGGTGCCTTGTGGTGGCGGCGGGGGTCCTGGGGGGGCGCTGACCCAGGTATAAGCCGAGGGGACATTTTTCAGCACAAAAAATGTGCTGAAAAACTAGACTTATATTTGAGTATATACGGTACTTGATTTGACACACAGTCAATAGAAAGCCTCATTCCACAAAGCAGAGTTGATACATTTAGGGCACAATCCTATGCATGTTTAGGCAGAAAAAAGTCCTTCAACCCCCAGCATCTGTCCAGTCAGCCATGCTGACTGGGTTATGCTGGGAATTGTAGGACTTTTCTCTTTCTAAACATGCATATGATTCTGCCCTTAGAATACCAGATTTTGTGTCAAACTGATTATTGTTCTGCCTTGGAACTGGTGTAGGATGATTGCTTCATCCAGCTAAATAATATACATTTAGACTAGTTTAAAGGGAAATTAGTTGCAGTGTCATTGATGTTAACCTAGATAAATAAATTAACCTAAGGAAAATAAAGATATTATTTCAGTCTTAGTTCTTAGTAAATATATGGTTGAAAGTGTATATTTAGTTCAGAATTCTTTCTCACTAAGAACACAATCCTATGCATGTTTAGACAGAAAAAAGTCCTACAATTCCCAGCATTCCTGCAGCCATCCAAGCTGGCTGGGGTATGCTGGGAATCATAAGAGCTTTTTTCTGTCTAAACATGCATAGGATTACGTCCTAACTGTATTCATCAATACATTGTTGTTTGTCTGAAAAGAAGGTAAGTTTGACGCTAGAAGGTATTATATTTAATTTATTTACAAAATGTGGAATTCCCAGTCCTTACTCTTTTGGGGGGGGGGGGTAAAGAACAGCAGTGTGATAGACTTGGGATGATGAATAGATAGCCTTTGAGCACAATCCACCAAATGCTCCTTCAGCACAACTTTTCAGTTAATTGGGGTTTGTGTGGGGCTCCTATTAACATGAATGGCAGCTGCACAGCAGTAGTGTTTGGTGCATTGCTCCTTTTCTCTTTGTGGTGACAGTGAACAGCAGAATATTTGTGCCTGTTACTGATGGGCTGAAAATAAGAAAAGCTATCAGATAAAAGTGCTTTCTGTTTTATAGACAAATGTATAAAACTGCTTTGTTCTTTAGAAAATCCAGTTAAGGGCACTTCAAACAAAGTGCCCAAGTGATAGGCTCCCCAAGCTCACGTAATGGCAAAATGGAAGTGTTGTGATGTGAAGGGCGTTGTAATAAATTGTTCCCACTGCTTGTAAACAATGAGGGGTAGAGGAATCAGAAAGCAAAGCTGATGTAGCAAAATGCAGCTACAGCTAAAAGTCTCTTGTTTTTGAATTCAATTATGCTGGTTTCCAAAGCATTCACCAGTACATTCATTTTTCTTATAGTCATAAAATGTTGCTCATCACACACATGTACGCGTGCACACACATTCTTTCTGACTTAAGCTGAACTCCTAAAGTACTTCCATACAGCTGAAATGGGACCCAGAACAGCCTAGTATAGACTCATGTTGGACTGATGTTGTCTTCAGTGTCACATAAGTTAGGTCTACCCATTTTTTACTTGATTGTGTGAGCATGCAACTATGCAAGCTAAGATATTTAGCTCATGAAATATTTTGCCCCTTTTCCAGTTTTGCTTAAAAAACAATAACACTAAAACATTAAGTATTACTAAGCACACCATCAGATATTTTGCTGTAATTTACAATGTTTGGTGTAACACACACCTCTCAATGGCTGAATATTCAAGCATGTATGTGATTTTCTTTTCTCCCTGCCATTTTTGTAAAAGTTGAATCATGAGCTTGTTGCTATACTGACAACAGAGCATATGATAAGTTGCAGTGCTTCCAATAGTTGCACCAGTAATAGATGCACTAGTAAAGTCATTAGAAGGGATTTGAGAGGCTAGTAGGGCAGGGCAGGTCTTACGGAGGATGCCACTGTAACTGTTAGAGTTCATGCTTTGGGGTATAGAAACAACCACAGTTGTTAGGATCTGGCTGCCCACTATGATGTTGTGTTTTACATTGTTGTATGCTTTACAATTCTTGTATACATAGGATTTGATCCAGATAGGCATGTGCAGTGGGACTGGCAAAAGCTGACTTCGCCACTCTCTCCTTCCAATGGCAACTCTTCTAGTATTCTGAAAGTGCTACTCAGAGCATCAGGGAACCCTGCTGAATAAAACAGACTGTAGTTTAGGGGTCTCGGGGGGATCCCCAATAATCGGGCAAAGGTTCATTCCAAGAGTGGAATTCTGCTCATGGAAGATGCCTCCACTCGATTTTTTCCTCCAGCCCTCTACACCATAGCCTACCTCTTTCAGCAGGATTCCCTGACTCTCTGAGTGCCTATGGGGAAGTCCGCTTCAACAGCCCCATTTCACAAACCTAAATCTGGATCAAATCCTATATTCTTAATCATATATTTAATTCAGAATAAAATTTCTTGCACATTAGGAAAATTCCAACATTTGAATGTGCACAGCACTTGCACATTAGGAAAACTCCAAAGAGGTAACCATCCTACTCAGTAACACATTCCCATGTTACAGGGCTTCCCCCTTCTGTAGTCCAGAAGTGGTAACCTGAGATAGCTGCCAAAAAGTGGTGGTTTTAAGGGGACCCATAGGGGACTATATGGGATTGAAGGCATGCAATTTTGATTGTGTTGATCTGGAAGTATTTATAATGAGTTTCAAGTTGATGTAGCAGGGTGGCTTAAAACAGGGCCTTCATTCCCCTGTGTAGGGAGAGTATGGTCTAAATACATAAGAGTTGGTGTTGTGGAAATAGATAGGAGGGATTGGGAGAAGCCATGAACCCACATGAGAAGAATTGAGACCAAGGGGCATTTGAGGCAATCCTAGGGAAGTGTCTAGGTATTGGAGGGATTCCATCTAGTGAGAGATGAGAACCAGGAATAGATGGAATAGAATGCCATAAGGAAAGGTTGGGAAGGACCTTTCTTGGAATAGAATGAAGGGGAAGAACATGGAAAAGAATGAAAGGCGGTTTTTATGCAGTTGACAATCCATTTTTTTCTGTGAGATTCTTATGTTTTTAAGGTTTTGCTTTAAGGAAAGTGAGCTATAAATGTAAATGTGGAACTGACTGTAATGCTTTCCTCAGGCCAGAAATCCTTAAGGCAAGGGTCCCCAATGTGGCATCCATGGGCACCCAGAAATACCCCCCATTTTTAAATATACTATGTGCATGGATTTGTATGAAATGTATACAACTTTCTAGCAATTATACATAGGGTTCAACAAAAGCGGAGCAAATATCTAAATAAGTATCCATTTGTAGTTGGTGTGTATATGTCACCTGTTGATATATCGAAAGCGTTGTAAGGTCCTCAATCCATTGCATTATAGGAGGTGAGTGTTTATCCTTCCAATTTTGTAATATCAGCCTTTTAGCTGTCAAAAGGGTGCAGAGAATCAGTTTCCCCTTCCATTTGTTAATTTCCATACAAAGCAGGTACTAAATAATTTGAAAGAGTGTGTACATCAGTGAATATTAAAGACTGTTCCAGTACAAAATGTATCTGTGTAATAGCCTCCTCCCAAAAAGAAGCAACTACTGGACATTGCCAAAACATATGTTTAAAAGAAGCATTAGCTGTATTGCGCTGCCAGCAATTAGCTGTATTAGACAATTCCTTAATAAAGAGATGTTGCAGTGTCCAAAACAAATGGTTTTGCTGAATAAGACACAGTCTAAGATCCGACGTGACAGGTAGACGTCAAAGCAGCAATCCCCTGATTAGGCATTTTGTGGTGGCGCCCACAGTAGTTTCTCAAATTCCCAAATGTGCCCACAGGTCCATAAAGGTTGGGGACCCCTGCCGTAAGGTGTTCCAAATTGTGCCTGCAAAACTGAAGGCATCTGATATTTCTCAGTCAGTTTTGAAAATTGGCCTGGTAAAAATCTGTGTTGAACAAATAAAGGTTAACTGGCATTTGCTTTATGACTACCCTACATGGCTATATCAGGGGAAAGAAAAGTCCATGTCAATAGATTGTTATTCACCCAATACAACTTACTTATACTGTACTGTTGGAGAAGTGCAGTGTGCTTTTATTCTTATTTTTCAAATGCATCGTATACTGCCTACGTTTCTCCCTGTCTTCTTGGTTTTTGATCCATAACTAGTAAGTGAACCCTGCAGGGAAACCATTAGAGAATCGGAACAGTTGTGGTGGGAGTCTGAAGGGTCACTACATGGGATCTCCTTTTTAAAATGAGCTTACTGGTCCTCTAAAAGCAGGTCAAATGTCAGGGAAAGTTGGTGTAGACAGGTAGAAAGAAGCCTGTAAAGGTCACCAGTTTAATGCATTGCTTTAATTTTTGTGTAAAATTATTCAAAGCCAGTTAACTTTGTTTGGATAAATAAAATTAGTTTAAACTTGCAAGCATAAATCTTTCTGACACTTAGGTTTTGATTCTAAGCACACTTAATGTGGAAATAATTTGCATTTCTTTTGGGACTGAACTTTCAAGTCAATGTGTTCTGTACAGAGGTTGTAGGCTGCCACATCAAGATCAAGTAACTTTCAGTCTTTGAAATTGTTGTCTGTTCATTTTTATTTTGGCAAATTTTCTGCTTTTATCCTATCCCATTGGAAACATTAAGAAACAAGGTATCACTAATAGTTTGTTAATGAGAAAATGTAGATTCACAAAACACTATTCCAGAATTTAACTTCAGCTCACTTTGGGGGGTTTAAGAGAGGATTTCAGCATAATGTCTAAATTGGGATGGCCAATCAGTGGACTAAGGTAGATACAGCCCCTCCCCGTCAGTTCTATCTGTCAACCCTACCACATTTTATAAGTAGGTTTTGCAACAGTTTATCTTAGAATTAGAAGAACAATGGGCAGTATCCAATGCTCAGTGCTGCCTGTCTGTTAGTTGGGCCCACCGCCTCTTCCATTGTGCAACTAGCCAACCCTGTCAATTCCCTTATGCAAGCAGCGCCCACTGCTCATGGAACAGAGATTTAGCACTTCTAGGAGAAAGTGCAGAAATTAGCGGAAACACTTGTTTCTGGAACAGGACTGGTTGGTGGAGCTCCTTTATGTGAGTGTTTCCACTTGTTTTTCATTGCCCGTAGAAGCACAAAGTTCTATTAAAAGGTGGGCACCGCTTTCAGAAGGGAATCGGTGGGACTGGCCACTCACAGACGGTCTCCATTGGATACTGCCCAATATTTTCTAGTTGGCAAAAATGGATTCCACACTTTAATATCCCATCTTCCTTATTGATCTTATTTGTATATAATGTGCAAATATACTTATTTGTATGTAATGCTATGTCTGAATACATATCCTCCATAACTGGAAAGTACTTACTAACAGCTTCTGCCAACTTTATTTCGGAGCCTCTTAGAAGCTCTGTGAAAAAGAATACACCAGCTCTCATTCAGAAGAAGACTAGTGTGGCTCCTCAGAATGCTAACATTGGCTATCCCTGGTCTAAAGCAACATAAAATTGGCTATCCCTGGTCTAAAGCAACAACACAGTACAGCTTTTTTCCTTTCAGTTAAGAAAGACCAACTTCCCAGTTTACTAAGGCTGCAATCCTCAAGCTGCAAGCTCCATTAACTTTCACCACCATTTGCATATGTTTATTTATTTATTGCATACACACAGGCACATGAGTTTCCTTGTCTATAAATGTCAAGCTGCATTTAAATTTCTTCATATTGGACTAGATAGTACAGACCAGCCCAAAACAAATAAATTAAAGCTCAAAGTTTTGATTATAGAAGCTGAGGTAATAATTCTAGTGAACTTGCATGTTTCAATCATAAGAATAGTACATTGGTTCTGTGACAAAGTGACAGTCTGATATAACAGAAAACATTATAAATTTAAATGTGCAAAATAAAGAAGAAAACCTCTTTATTCTGTTGAGATTGTGGTATTCCACTCTTAAATGCTTATTTGCTGGAGATGACAAATCAAAACATCATCAGGAGCTCAGAATAGTCTGAGAACAGTTTATCACATTCAGCTGTATAGGGACCCATAATTCAGAGAAAACAATGCTAGATCACAGATGGTCTACTTCATAGCTTAAGATTTCACAAAACGAGCTGTCTTCACTATTTGTTTCTCTTCTATCTCACTCTTGGGAATCCTGTTTAAAAAAAAAAAAATTAAGGTAGGGTTTTTGTCCTGAAGAACCTAAAAACCTTTTGCTAGGTTTCCCCATATGTATTTGTGAGGGCAAGACAAAGTCTTATACCTTTTAAAAAATTGGATGTTGTTGGCATGTAACATATAATCAGCTGGTTGGTTGCTGGTTTTTCCCCCAAACTGAACAAAGGTACCACTGAAATCAGAAATGCATATTATTTTGGTATGAAATCCAAGCACATCAGTTTTAGGGTTATGGTGATCATCCAGTGGCACCTTTCAAGGTGACTGACGTTTACCCAAGGCTGCCCTCGCCAATGCCCTGAGGCTTGGCAGGAGGGAGATTGGGACGTATTTGGGGTTTTACCTTTCTCACCTACATTGGCTGCCTTGAGGCGCCAAAGTAAGGTGACGATGGCTGTGCAGAGGGAGAAGAGAGGGAGCACAGGGCCATTCCACCAGCCCTGCTGAAAGGCCTCCCTCATGATGGCTCCTCCTCCCTCAACTGTCACCACCACCAGCCATTCCAGCAGGCCGTGCAGAGGGAGAAGAGAGGGGGCGCAGGGCCATTCCACCAGCCCTGCTGAAAGGCCTCCCTCATGATGGCTCCTCCTCCCTCAACTGTCACCACCACCAGCCATTCCAGCAGGCCGTGCAGAGGGAGAAGAGAGGGGGCGCAGGGCCATTCCACCAGCCCTGCTGAAAGGCCTCCCTCATGATGGCTCCTCCTCCCTTAACTGTCACCACCACCAGCCATTCCAGCAGGCTGTGCAGAGGGAGAAGAGAGGGAGCGCAGGGCCATTCCACCAGCCCTGCCAGGAGTAATCATTCATATTCCCCCTTCTTCCCTCCCCATTCCTTTTTCCTTGTGTGTCGTGTCTTTTTAGATTGTAAGCCTGCGGGCAGGGACTGTCTTGTTAATTGCTGTAAACCGCCCAGAGAGCTTCGGCTATTGGGCGGTATAAAAATGAAATAAATAAATAAATAAATAAATAAGGCCCTCCAGCTCCACATGGAGGGCAACTGGCCGGTGGCGGGCCATCCCGCCGCCTCCGGTTCCGTTAGGATGCATTAGCCAAATATTGGTTTTTCCCAGCCAATGGCCGGGCTAGGTTAGTACCGCACTTCGCCCTTCACAGATCTTCAATTCAATAAATGTGGCCCTGATTTGAAACCATATACTCTGTGTCTGACTCTTCTTTATCTTACCTGTACATGCGCAACAGTTGTTATCAGCAACCCAGAAGAATGATGGACAGCAGAACTGAATCAGCACATAGGTTCAAATTTAGCCAAGAGATCAGAGAGTATGATCATGATTAAGCCCCTAACTACAATTGTGATGATATCATTCATAACATTATAACTCAACCTCAGTACTTTCAAGAACATATTTTATACTGAACTACCAGACTATTGCAATGTATAGATAGCAGGCCATTTTTGAGGCACTTCGTGCAGTTCATGATTTTCTGTTGTGTTTATGAGATAATTATTTACGTTCCCCGCCCCCTAGTACCCAGGTTACAATATTATTAAGCAAAAGATAAGCAAAATTCAGAACCAAAACTCAAATAAGGGTGTATGTGTGTTTTAAATGTCTTGATTTCCTAGCCAGTCCCTCTTGATTTGTTTCTTATCTGATTCACACTTACCAGATCCATAGTACAGTATCAGCATGACATGTCCACCAGCTGTGGCCTGGTATTCACAATGTTAATACAAATCATATTCTAATTACATTAATTATATATAGTTGAAGTGCAGATATTTGTTGCAGCCTCCCAGCACTCATTTTTCCATTGTAGTGAGCAGTGGAGAACAAGTTGCCTACTGTTGCTGTGCTGTGTGCCGCCCTTAGTCTGTACGCAGTCTGGATGTGGATTTGAACAATAACAACAAAAAAGGAGTCAGTTAAACATATTATAATTGCTGATCGTTTTTCAGTCTTCCTTGTATTCTCTGAAATGGTAATCCAGAGTTGAGAAGTACACAGTTTCTACTGCTGCTAGATAAAGAAATATGTTATTCTAACACAGTGATGGCGAACCTATGGCACGGGTGCCACAGCTGGCACGCAGGGACCTCTCTGTGGGCACTCGAGCCATTGGTCATCACCAGATCATGAAAAGACTGTCCCCTTCTGCAAAACACTAATGATCTTGTTCTTTCTCACAGTGTGGAACAGAATGATTTTATTCTAGAATTCCCGTTACAGAATTCTTTTCTACATTGTTATCACATTTGAAAGATTTTGAAGAATGATGCACAGAGCATGGCTTGGATGTAAAGCCCTAACAGTTGACCTGAGTGCTGCATGTGTTGCTCTCAAACTAACAGAGTATGAGCCAAGGTTTGACAAATTATCAGCATGCATGCAATAGCAAAAATCACATTAATTGTGCAAAAGCATGCCCAATGCAAACTTTTACCTAATGCAGTGTTTGCAGTCCAAGACATAAAGTGTTTAAAATGTGTTAAGCACGTTTAGTTTTCTTGTTTATCTTGCTCATCCTAGTACAGGTTGACTTTTACTTTTACTAATCCGACACCTGTAGAAGCAGGGAAAGGACCCGGGGTAAAGCTTGCCCCATACAATTTCAGTCTGGCATATAATCTTTTTACAAGTTGAGAATCCCTTATCCAAAAAGACATGTGCCTAATTATTTAAAACGTTTGTATAAATTCCCTTCAGGCTATGTGTACAATGTAGTACTATAATAATTTTTTGAGTTGATTTTTGTTTCAACAAAAAACTGTTTGTATCATTGAAAGCTCTGTTGTTGTGTTTTTCTTTTAAGACAAAAGATGTTAACTAGTTCGGAGAACTGTATGAGTTGTTTTTCTAAAACTAAAACCTCGGTATTCAGGTTTAATTGCAGTGTTGGCACTTTGAAATAAATAAGCTGGTTTTGTGTTGCAGTTTGGGCACTCGGGCTCAAAAGGGTTCGCCATCACTGTTCTAACACCTCAGCTTGCTTGTGAATTGAATGGCCTGTATGGAATAGAAAGTAAATACCTTGGCAGAAACCGATGTCCAACACTTAGTACATCTACTACATAGAACCCTTTTTCTCTTCCTGTGGAAGTGTTGTTACTAATGGACAAACTTGTTCTGAATTTTGAAACTGTGTAGACCAATTTGGCACTTTTTAAAATAAATACAGAGAATCTTCACTTGGAAGATGCTGCTTCATCTACTGACACTGAAAATGATGAGTGGTGTGTAATGAAAGGCTGCAGAACCTGGAGAAGCAATTATTTGAACGCTACTCCCATAGTTACACATCAGTATTAGCAGCAAAACTTTCTTGACTGGAAGATAGTCAAGATAAGGCTGCAAGAAGGGGGAAATTGATTTTGCCTAGGCTTTATATATGAAAGCATAGCTATATCTGTTAGGGGGGTGTTACCCCTTGTCTGCCCACAGAAGTCATGTTCTGAAAGGTAAGCCGCTGACAAGATCTAACTGAGCATCCAGATTTTTTTGTTTGTTTAAAGTAGAAGCCTGTTACGGGTTAATGTAGCCATCTAAAGGAATATTATCATATCGTAAAGAGAAAAGGTGTTTGTTTTTCTAATGAGTTGAGATGGATATTTCAGATTATGAAGTGTCAACATCACCTAAGATATTTTCAAGCCTTATTATTGAATGAAAACTGAAACCTTACCAGGGCTGTGTAGGGCATAAACATCCCCACAGCCACTTATTCTATGTGGGGATGAGAAGAGAGTGGTGTGCTAAATTTCCACTGTGCTTCTATCATGCCTTCACACTTCCCTTTACAAACTGTTTCTATAATAATCATTGTATACCTGAACAAAATAGAAGAAGCTGGCTCTGTGGATGACTGACAGCTTCTGTGGATGGGATTTGCATAATGCAGCTCAGGAATTCAGTTGACTGCCATGTTGAGCATAGTCACAAAATCTTGTGCCCAGCCCCTGTACAGTTTAAATTTGACCAGTCCTCTGCCTATTCCTTACCTAAGATAAACAGTTAAGCTTCTGCACCAAGGAGATCCAAACTCTGTAATTAAAATTAATTATCTGAAGTACATTTAACACGTTTTCACATTTTGCATAATTTACCTTGCTTACAAGTTTTTGGTTTTCAGAAAAGTTGATTATTTTTTTAAAATGCAACTCTGTGATACAGGGGAATGGCGTGAGGTAGATTTATGTATGTATGTATGTATTTATTTATTTATCTGGTAGACTTTAAAAAAACCCCAACCTAATTTACATTATCGGTTCATATCGAGGTAATTAAAGGGCACAGAGATATATGTGACCGGGTGACGGGCCAGATGGGCGATTAACAAATATAATAAAATAAAATATATGTGTGTTGGTGGCGGGACCAGGGAAAGCAGTACTCCAAGAAAAGAATATGGTCTAAAACCAACATTTTGTGAACACACTTCCACACACACATTGGCAGTTTCCCTTCCCCGCTCCCCCTGTAGCCTCCCAGATCTGCTCTGTAGGATCCTCCAACCCTCCAGAGCAGATTTGGAGGGTGCATGGAGTGCTGGCAGAGGGACACCGTTGGACACAACCCTGTGAGTTAATGCCCCCACCCACCAGCTGATCTCTATGCAGCGCAATCCTATGGAGTTTAACTCAGAAGTAATTTCCACTGAGTTCATTGAGGCTTACTCCGTAATAAGTGTTTAGGATTGCAGCCTTAGACATCTTGTAGCCAGGGAGCTTGCACCAGACACTGC
Source organism: Shinisaurus crocodilurus (assembly GCA_021292165.1). Taxonomy (NCBI): domain Eukaryota; kingdom Metazoa; phylum Chordata; class Lepidosauria; order Squamata; family Shinisauridae; genus Shinisaurus; species Shinisaurus crocodilurus. The sequence continues at coordinate 82,609,033 of CM037879.1, read as the reverse complement.
TTATTTGTTTTCAAGCTTTTCCACAGCGCTTGGGGTAAAACACTCTTTAAAAAAATGAAAGCTCAGATTTACTGGATCCCAAATTATGTAACGTGTCAGATTCTTCACTCATGTGACAAAACCACAAATTTATGTAATACATGAAAGCCTTGGTTTTGTATTTCTCATATCTTTTTTTTCCTCTGTTAGGGATTAATCAAACCTCATAATCTTCTGTCTAATTCTCAGAAAAATTCTCATCATAAGGATTATTAAAAATGGTTATACTTTTAAAATATTTTTGCAAATACTGTATTAGTTTAAAGAAGTTTCCCTTGCACTAATTTTTTTTGTCTTTACGATCTACCCTAGAGCTAAATAAAATTCTGAAAACAGTACTATGTCTTTCTTACACCCAGAGATCGACAAAGTGTGCCACCCATATGCTACTAGTGTGTGTGTGTGTGTGTGTGTGTGTGTGTGCGCGTGCGTGCGTGCGTGCACGTGTGTGTGTGTGTGTGTGTGTGTAAGGAGACTTGCATCAGGTTAAGTCCTCAAATGCATATCATCAGGTAGCAACCACTGTGTTGCTTGTTGTTCATGCTAACATTGCAGGAATTAACACAAAGAATAAAATTGGTAGTGTTGGTTGTGTATGTCAGCCATTGATCATAGGCACTGCTGTATACCACGGCAGTTAATGATACAACTATCTGCTGTGGTGCTTCACCATGTAAAATTTAACATTCCTGTCAGGAATTAATAATGGTGATAATAATACATCATGGGTGTTGTTGTACAAAATCATTTCTTTTAAACATTTTGCCCACTCCACTGATATATAGATATATGGTTTCTAATATGTATAGGCCTGTTTTCTTCCATCTACTCCTTCAAAATACTGCTATTATCTTTTGCTTCTTTCTTTGTAACAAAAGTAAGTTAACACTAAATGTCATTTTATAATTGCAATAATGATCACACAGCTGTGCTTTCCTGGTATTATAATGGATGTCAGGATCAGTTTAGGAACTCAGCTTCATTTTCTGCTCAGATGTAATTCTGATGACTATTATTGTGGTAAGAAAGTACAGCTTCTTGTTCATTATGGCTGGGTTCTGTCAGGGGATTCTGAGTTATAATGAAAGCCACAGTAGAAGAATGTTACAATTCTGGTTTAGTGTTTGCCTAAAATTCATCTTCATTTGGAGTATGTGTATTTGTGTATGTGTGCAAAAGTATATCCTCCCACCCATTCACACATGCACGCGCTTTTATTTCCCAGGCTATAAGAAATGTTTTCTTTATTTATGAGCATGCGAAATTCTGAGGAGGAGCACTTACACTTAAATGAACCTGCAAGCAGCCCATAGAAAAGCAAGTGCCTGCAGCGCTAATAATGAGAAGTGACAAGGCAATCCTGCTGTGTTTATTTATGACCTTCTGCCTCTGTTAGCTCTTGTGAGAAATTCCTCTCTAACCATAACAATATTGCTGTAGTTTGGCACTATGCTGAGAAATCCTATGGCGCCCCAGGCCCACTAACTGGCAGTGGTTCAGCTCCTAGCAGATTAGCATGATTGCTTCTGCTTTTACATAGATTTTCATTTTTATTTACTCCTTTGCTTAATTCAGAAGTCTTGCTTGTTGCTTCAACTTCTTAATTTTGAAAAACACCATTGAAAATGGTAAGGTGGTCAGAAATTGGTGGGATCCACCTTTGTAATTTGTGGTATTTTTATGCTTAGCAGTGAATAAATTGGCAAACTTATATATGAGATTTCCTTAGCCAGAGCTGATAAAGTCACCAGGCAAATTACATTAAGAGAGGGCAGGACTACAATAAGAACTATGCTTCATTTGTACAAACCTAATGCCTTTATCCTGATTCCTGATGAGAGCCATCAAGAGGTTAAGGGGAAATGCTCAGGCAACACCTCTGTCATGGAACAACACTTACTAAGCATGTGAGCATGTCTTCCAGCTCTTCAAAAACAGGACATTTGAAGAAATATGCAGTGGAGGCTGGTGGCTCCAATGTCAGCAGAGCTGTTTATCCACTCCAGATCTTAGTCTGAACTTTTAAGGAGCTATCCATGGTTCTGAACCTAATTTTGGGGTTAGGGTTCAGCACCATGGACAGCTCCTTTAAAGTTCAGACTAAGATCCAGAGTGGACACACAGCCTCACTGACATTGGAGCCACCAGCCTCCACCGGAAATATGTTTTTCTCCTGTTATCCTGACTCTTGCTAATATTATATTTTGAATAACGCTTCAAACTCCCATTTTAAATTCTAACCTTTATTAATATCTAAAATTATAATCAGATTTGTTAATGTCTGACTGCACTCGAGACTAAGCTAAGGACCTTTGCAGGGGGTCCAGAGCCGGACCACTCCCCATCTTCCTCTCTGGATGTATCAGAGATGTTTTTTAGCCCTCCAACACAGATTATTTCCTGCTCTCCAGCTCTTCATAAGCATTCAGAACTAGTGAACTCAACTGCTGAAGAAGAAGACTTGGAAATAACCTGTGGGCAGAAAGGATGTCCCATAGATACAGCAACGAGGGAAACGGTTTCCCTGCAGTGCGGAGGTAAAACATCTCCACAATGATTTGTCAGGAGGGGATGTGTTTATACCTGCAGCCAGCACCGGAACTACACATGGTGCGAGACCTGATGAGGCTCATGAAGAGTTCAAAGAGAAAAATGTATCACTTACAGATATTCAGGACTTGTCCAGTATCTCTTACAAATACTCAAGCAAGCCAACAGCTTATAATACTCCCAGAAGCACCAATTCACCAATTGATGCCAGCACCCTGCTTATCCCAGCACCTGTGCAAAGTTTTCCTCAACCATCATGAAATACAAGAATTACTGCATGATGGCAATAAATATAACATGTTGGGCTAACCAGGAGGTCTCCTCGTTGGGACTCAGTACCTTTACTGCAGCCTGTAAAGGAAGATCACAGCCAGCAGGTAGACTTCCTGAACCTGGCACCTTCTCAGAACCTGGTGTTTGGTTGCCCCTTTCTGAGGGATCAGAAAGACTCGGGGAAAATGTTTCCTTCCGCTCAGCAGAATGACCTCCAGAAAGTGGTTCCTGTCTGAGCAGGCCGATTCAGAAGACCAAGAGCTGGAAGAAATAATGCTGAACAAGTGCATGGCTGATTGCAGTCTCTGGACCAATGAGACTTTATGTCTAGGAGAAGAGATGGAAAGGGCTCACTCAAGCCTTGATAATGTTTTGGAAGAAGTTCTCAGACCAATTGCCGACAGCTGTGACCTTCATAGAGACCTGCTAGACCTCGTCAAGGAGCCAAGCCATACACATCACGGAAATAAAGAGATGAAAAGAGCAGAAGAGAGCTTCAGTGAATCCGAAGGTTCTGCTGAGAATGCCAAAGGTCTTTCTTGATCCATAAAAGACACACTGAACTGTCCTTGTTAATTATGTGTTTTATGTTCTTTCGAGTGCTGAGTTTGAAAGTGACATTAAAAAAAAAATGCTCTAACAATGACTATGAAAATGTTTATGCAAATATAATCCAGTTTGCAGTGAAATCTTTTCCTCCTCCATGGAGCATTAGTCCAGGATTCAAAGAGCTGCAAAACTAGTTCCATGCACCCAAGGGTGACTTTGCATTGGTGCTAATTAAAAACAGCAGCAGCACCCATTGGGACACCTGGCAAACAGATTTTTTAAAAAGAGGGTTCTCCTTGTTGGCAATGCATGCGTGATGTGTTTGACATATATGTAGAGCTGTAGGCTTTAGCTCTACATGCAAAAAAAGGAAAACAACACTCATGAAAACACAGCAGCATCCATGCAATCTAAGTTCTGCCCCAGATAAACCCTGTATCAGTGATGCAAATTGATCTGTTTTCTGATGTTGTAGTGATGATTTTGTTGTGTATTTCTAATTTTAGAGTTATGATTTTCATGGTGTTCATGTTTTGTATTGTACTGGTTTTATTTGAGTTTATATGAGCTGCCCTGGACTTCTTGCAAAGAAGGGCAGGTTCTTCTTTGTGGTCTCTGTGCATCACACATATGGGATCTGCGCCTGCGCTGAGACCGTTCCAGAAAATTCTAAAGCTGAGGTAGACTAGGTGGGAGCCCCTCCCCCTTGTGCGTGCTCCTTAGCGCGGCTCCCGCCCATTCCCTCAGTTCCTTTTCGACCGCCATTGTAGCTAGTCGTCTCCGGAGGGTCTTCTAAAAAACTACAACTCGGCTGAGTACTTTAAAATTGTCTTTTTCAAAAAAAAAATATCCTCATAAACCTTTTTTCTCTTCCTCCTTTCATCGGAAAACCAAAAAAAAAGAAAAAAAGAAAAGATTTTTTTAAAAAAATTAAAATTAAAAAATGAAATGAAATTCTTCTTTTCTGAGGAAATGCCGTTTAAAGGTGCCTTTTCGAAAGTGCGTCCATTGTGGGATTAAATTACCCCCCCGGCTGATGGCCACTCTTTGTGCCTGTAATGTTTGAGAGCGGGGGCATGTGGTGGAAACATGCCACCACTGTAAGGCATTCACTAGGCCGATGCGAAAACACCGAGCTTTATTTATTTATTTATTATATTTATACCACGCCTTTTTCCTGCAAAGAACCCAAGGCGGCTTACATAATCCTCCTCCTCCTCCTCCTCCTCCTCCTCCTCTCCATTTTATCCTCACAACATCCCTGTGGGGTAGGTTAGGCTGAGAGTCAGTGACTTGCCCAAAGTCACCCAGTGAGTTTCATGGCTGAGCGGGGACTAGAACCCGGATCTCCCAAGTCCCAGTCCAACACTCTCACCACTATGCCACACTGGCTCAAAATGTCTCTCTGGCAGCAAACTTTATCCACAATTGGTCCCTCTATACCACGGACCATGGCATTCAAGCCAAGATCAGCAACGTCTCATACTACAGTGGCGGCAACTCAGAATGAGGAATCCCCACTTAAGAGAAAGGACAAAAAAGCCCACAAATGCTCTAAGGAAGAGCAAAAGAAAGAGACTGTGTCCAAGAAAAAATCTAAGAACTGAAAGTCTCTCTCTAAGCCCATCACTCCAGCCCTATCGGCTGTGAGTTTCACGGCTTTGACGTCGACTGCCAAGGTCGAACGCCTGGTCTCGATCCCGACACAGATCAAGTCTTCAACACCGAGAGGAGATGAGCCGGCTACATTCATGTCTACAAAGCGTGCCTCGGTGTAGGGGTGCAAGTAGTCTCACCCTCTGATGGAGAAAATATGGATTCACCTCTACTTGTGGCTATGGAGCTTACTGCAGCTCCAACATTAGAGGAGACGTATACTCCACGGAGAAAATGTTCTTCTTCCAACCACTCGGCATCGAACACCGATCTCGACATCGAACATTGCTCTCGACATCGAGCGGGCTCTGTTGACATCGAACATCGCTCTCGACATCGAGAAGACCAGATTGTCAACGACTTCGCTCTTGACATCGAGCGGGCTCTGTCGACATCGAACATCACTCTCGACATTGATGAGAACCTGTCGACATCAACCATCGCTCTCAACATCGATCTCGACATCGAGCAGACCAGATTGTCAGCAACTTTGTTCTTGACATCGAGAAGACATGCTCAACATGGAAATAGTGCTCTCGACATCAAAGGAACCAGATTGACGTTGAATCGCCTAGACACCACAGTCCACTTGATGGGGAATCTCGAGTTTGACATCGACAGTCGCCACTCGACGTCGAGCATCAACCTCGACATCATGCTGCAGTTGTCACCAGAGAAAAGTTGCCTGCAATTCAACCTTCAGTTGAACGACAATCTGCCTCACTTCAACTTCTGTCAGACCATTAGTCCTCTTCAGACATGCCTTATTCTGACTCAGATTCTGCAATGTACAAATTATTAGGCTCTTCTCCTGATTTGCAGGTGGAATATAAACTATTCACTTTACTAACTGAAGACCTGGATACATTTGCAGACCATGTGATGAAGATGATGGCAGCCTTAGGCATAGAAACTAATGTTGAGACACCTGAGATAGACCCAGTGTACAGCAGCATCTATTCTACACAGATGTCTCCCACTTTGGTTCCTTATTTACCAATGTTACTGGAAGATTGGAATTTTTATACCGGGTATGAGAGAAAAAGTGAAATTCTCTTCTACTCGCACCCGGCACCAAATTCTATCATTGTGCAGTCCGCACAATCCCACACTGGCAAAGCCTGTGGATCAAAAAGGGAAGAAATTGGATGTGTGTAGCAGACACATGGATTCTTCAAGCTCTCTGGGTCTAACGGTAGCAACTACCTGGCAATTATGGTGAGATATCAGTTATTCCTAATTGAAAAGTTAGGGAATCTCTATGATTACCTCCCAGAGGAAAAGGGAGACTTGGCAAGGGTACTACAAGTGGAGATAATCAGTATGGCAACCCTGCAGATGAATAACACCAGACACCAAACTGATTGCCATGCCAGGTCTCTGATTAGTACCATCTCACTTCGACGTCATGTATGGCTTTGCTTCACCACGCTAACATCAAGTGTGAAAGCTCACATAGAAGACCTTCCGTTTGATGGGGAAGGCCTATTCCATGTGAATACGGATGATTCTTTGGATGCAGTCCAAAAGGCTAGGGTCAGTGCCCAGAAGATGACTTTCGGTACACTGCCAAGGCATAGGCAGTACAAGCCGTGACAGTGGACTACGTTCACATCTTCCACAGCTCCTTTTCAATCTCTTTTTCAAATGAGAGGACAAGATGCATGTTCACGTGATAGTCAGTCTGCAGGACATAGGAATTCTTCCTGCAGTTTCACTACCAAGGCCCTAAGAAAGCCAATTCTTCCATGAAACAGAGTTTTTGACTCCTCTCAAATTTTAGAGGACTTGGCAACTACATTGGCCTTGACAAATACACAGGACACGACGACTGGCTGATTGTCGATTCATCCAGACTACATCTTCAGTCTGCATTGCGGACAACCCTGTGTATCTTGTAATGTATTTGAAATGTTATAATGTTAGTAATGGTATCATTGAAATGAACTGTTGTTTATTTGAATTACACAATGCTTAATAGGTGGTATTGCTTCTAACATACTTCCACAACTGTTATGAAGAGATTGGAAACATCCTTCTTCCCAAAATATATTGCTTGTTAAAATGCAACAAATAAAACATATTTTTCTGAGTGCTAAGTTTCCTTCTATACTTTTTTTTCTTCTTTTTCTTGAGTACTTGATGGCAAAATATGAAAACAGCACACTGTCGTTTGCTGTCTGGCTGGCCACCTAGACTGTAACTCAGGCCTAATTTATGATTTTCCCAATGTGTGCAGCTCAGCATGAGGCCTTTTCAGGGTTTCTGAGCAGAAAAATCAACCCAGCAACCAGTAAAAAAAATCCAGTTGCTTTTTATAATTAGTTTCCAGTTGCTTAGATCTTTATATCTAAAATAATGTTAAAAAGATGGTTTTAAGCAAAAAACAAAGGTGGCCGTATTGGCCATAAGAAAAACTTCAGAATCCATATATTGTGTATACCTTTATTAAGCCAACTCAAAGAACACAAAAAAATGTGCAAGCTTTTGAGGTATCCAGATCTCTTGATTTTTGTAATATCTTGCCTGATAAAGACATCTGGAGATCTTGAAAGCTTGCATATTTTTTTATAATCTTTGAGTCAGCCTAATAAAGGTATAACAATAATTGGATTTTGTATGTAAGTGGACTTTCTCAAAATAGAACTTTTGTGTGTTGATGGATTCTAAGCAACTTGTTTTTTTTAAATGTGCTAATTCATTTGCAGTTGCTATAGAATGCTGGCTGTGAATATTTCATTCCTTTAATGCTAAAAGCTCAAATGGTTTTATTTATTTATTTGCTTCTTTCCAAAATTGTACATATTAGGTAAGTAGTCTTTGAGAAATAAAGAACAAGTTCCTACTTTGAAAATGTGATACGTGCCCCTTTAAAGGTATACTACTTATACTATTTAGTACTAAAAAGTATATATCTGATGCAAATGTTTAAATACAGTCTGTTTATGGTTCTTGTTAGAGTTTATCCATTTGTTTTGAGAATATAAGGATCATGAGGAAGAAGAGGGAAGGGAGAGCAGGGTCTTTCCACCAGCCCTGCTGAAAGACGTCCCTCATGAACGCTCCTCCTCCCTCAGCTGTCACCACCAGTAGATGTGCCAGCAGGTTGAACTGAGGGACATGAGAGGGAGAGCAGGGCCATTCTGCCAGTCCTGCTGAAATAATTATCCCACCCCTTTCCTCCCCTTTCCTTTTCCTTTGTTGTGTCTTTTTAGATTGTAACCCTGCAGGCAGGGACTGTTTTGTTTAATTTATTATAGGTAAGCCACTCTGGGAACTTTTTTGGCTGAAATAAAAATACTTCAAATAAATAATAAAATTAATGACTTGTTTCATATTTTATTTATTTTATTCCTTATTACATTTTTATCCACCTTTTTTCTACAAAGGAACCCAAGGCGGCTTACATTATCCTCCTCCTCTTCATTTTATCCTCACAACAACCCTGTGAAGTAAGCTAGGCTGAGAGTCAGTCATTGGCCCAGTCAGCCAGTGAGCTTCATGGCTAAGTGGGAACTAAAACGCATATCTCCTGATTCCCAGTCCAACACTCCCAACAATTACACCACACTGACTCTCATGTGTGGGAAAGGATGTTTTTAAAGTACCGTATATACTCAAGTATAAGACTAGTTTTTCAGCACATTTTTTGTGCTGAAAAATGCCCCCTCGACTTATACGTGGGTCAGCGCCCCCCCAGGACCCCCACCGCCACCGCAAGGCACCGCCAGGCACCCCCCTCCACCCCCAGGACCCCTGCCGCCACCCCCAGACACCCCACCCCGTACCTGCACCCGCTGCCGCCGAAGCCCCTCCCCCGCCGAAGCCCCGCCGCACCGAAGCCCCCCCAGACACCACCATGCCACCCCCACGCCACCCCCATGCCACCCCAGACACCCCCCCACGCCACCCTACCTGCACCCGCCACCGAAGCCCCGTTGCCGCCGAAAAGCCTCCCTGCCGCCGAAGCCTCGCTGCCGCCGAAGCCCCTCCCCCGCCTGAAGCCACGCCGCGCCGCAGCTTCCCCAGACACCCCCACGCCACCCCCAAACACCCCCACGCCACCCCAGACACCCCACCCCCACCCCCGTACCTGCACCCGCCGAAGCCCCTCCCCCGCTGAAGCCGCACCGCGCCGAAGCCCCCCCAGACACCCCCATGCCACCCCCAAACACCCCCACGCCACCCCCAGACACCCCCCACGCCACCCTACCTGCACCCGCCACCGAAGCCCCGTTGCCACCGAAAAGCCTCGCTGCCGCTGAAGCCCCTCCCTGCCGAAGCCGCGCCACGCCGCAGCTTCCCCAGACACCCCCACGCCACCCCCAAACACCCCCACGCCACCGCAGACACCCCACCCCCAGTACCTGCACCCGCCGCCGCCGAGGCCCCTCCCCCGCCGAAGCCGCGCCGCACCGCAGCCCCCCCAGACACCCCCATGCCACCCCAAACACCCCCATGCCACCCCCAGACACCCCCACGCCACCCCAGACACCCCCCGTCACCGTACCTGCTCCCGCCGCCGAAGCCCCACTGCTGCCAACTTCCGCCGCCGAAGCCCCGGCGTGGCTTCGGCGGCAGTGGGTGCAGGTACGGGGGTGGGGGGTGTCTGGGGGTGGCGGTGGGGGTCCTGGGGTGGCTTTGGCAGTGGCGGGGCTTCGGCGGCAGTGGGTGCAGGTACAGGGGCAGGGGGTGTCTGGGGGTGTCTGGGGGTGGCAGCGGGGGTCCTGGTGGGGCTTTGGCAGTGGCGGGGCTTCGGCGGCGGCGGGTGCAGGTACGGTGGCGGGGGGTGTCTGGGGGTGGCGGCAGGAGTCTCCCCTCGTACATTTCCCACCCTAGACTTATACTGGAGGCAATAAGTTTTCCCAGTTTTGGGGGGTGAAATTAGGGGCCTCGACTTATATTAGGGCCGACCTATACTTGAGTATATACGTATCTGCTTCTTTATGTAGCCCAATTCCTCTGGACTTCTCATTATGGAAAGTTACCAGAATTATGGAGAAAGCAGTGGCTGAGGCTGAACAGCACCAGTAAGATATAAAGTAATGGCTTAATTTGAGGCAGTTGTCACCTTACTATAGTCCTGCATCTTTTTTCATTGCTGGGGTGAGCACTAGAGGAATATAGCACCTGGGAAATTATTTGGGTTCTTGTACATGGATAAAAATATTTCCTCTATTTAATATTGCCCAAAAAATATTAAAGGGAATATCTTCAGAAAATCTATTGTGTATTTCAGATACGCCACAAATGAATCATCCATAAAGAATGTTTTGACACAAGAATGCTTCTGTGGTTCTATCATACATATCTAAGCATTTGTGTAATTCTGATTCATATCTGTTAGATTATAATTGTAAGGCGTGTTTTTTTCCTTCTAAAAGCTAGGGCTTTTTCAATAGGTATGAATGTAGGATGCTGTTGTGCTCATGTCCTGCTTGTGGGCTTCCCATGGACATTTGGTTGGCCACTGAGCAGACAGAGTGCTAGACTGCACAGGCCTTGGTCTGTTCCAGCATGGCTCTTAGGTTCTTATGAAAAGTTCTCTCCTTGGAGCATATTCCTAGAAAATTAGCTATGCTAGGTGAAATTATGTTTTCATTTAAAAACAAAAAACTTCACAATGAAGTGAGAGATCCCTGTACATCTTCAGTTTTTAATTTTAATCTGATTTGCAAACATTTTAATGAGGCAGGGTTTGTACATTATGGGTAATCTTTCTCTATGTGCCTTTTCAGATTATAGTTCAAGGATCTGGGGATGAGGATTAAGATGTCTATACATTTTGAAAGAAGATAGCTCTTTACAGAACTACAATTAGTATAGGAAAGAACATTCCTCAAGGCCTCTGTAATTCCTGTGTCGTCGTATTCTTTTTTAGTTGTACAGGAAATTTAAAACTGTTAGCTCACTTGCGGTCTAGACAATTAATCCAGTTGGACTTTCAAGACTTCTCGATGTACACTATTAGCTGCTGCTTTGTAGTAAAAAAAAAGAAGAAGAAGAAGAAAAAAGTGGGCTTACAATTACAATTATTGAAGAATTTAAATCGATCTATTGTAGCTTTTTCCACTAGATGTGTGAGCTTGTCAGCTCAATTATGCAAATGTGCTATTTGTCATCTCTACATTTCTAAATAATACTGGAATATATGTTTCTACTTTTACATGGCATACACAACCCTTCAGGCTAGGCAAAGATAGATAGAGTGTTAATTTATTTAATCACTATCTTTATATACTTCCATTCTGCCAAAACACTCAAATAATAACTTAAAATACTGACTTGCACTCCTAAGAGACACAGTACAAAAAGAAGAAAAGAATTGACTGGAGAATGTGCATAAATACTGGTTATTGTGTATATTCACATTGAGAATATACAAATTCAGTGCCCACAGACACTGTGCATTTTACACATTACCCAGTCAATAAGGATAATTGCCAACAGGAGCTGGAGAATGTGAATTAATTAAAGATGTCTCATATATTGCCTGGTGAATATGCATAGCTTCTGCGTCAGTTTTGTACACTGCCTAGTCAATATGCACAGTTCCCAAGCAGAGAATAATACTTTGGCAAGTCAGTATGTATGCTACCCAATTAACATTGTCCACTTGTGCACATTCTCCAATGTTGGAGACTTCGTGTTGTGTTGGGATTTCCCTCCCCCCCCACAGCACCCCACACACCCCACAAAATATGCTTTGGAGGGTTGGGAGATGCCCTGGAGTGGATTTGAGGGGTTGCAGAGGGGAAGAGAGCAAGGGTAAGCCCTACTGCATGAGCAGATGTCTGCTCCTGTGTCATCGGCTTTAGCCTATGCCTGCTGACCAGTCAATATGCAAATTCCCAGTTCATGCTCTTAGTTTGTGCACATTATTCATGGCTTCATGAGAATTTGCATAATTGCTGGTGTTTGTGCACATGCTCCATTGAAATTACATTAGCCACAGCATATATATATATATATAAAGTAGATACTATATACAACAGAAGAAGAGCTTTTATGCAATTTCAGTTTATGATGAAAGATCTTTATATGGGCATTTATGAATGGCTAAGATACTTAGTAATATATGAATACTGACTGACTTTAGTAACATGCTTAGCATCATGTGGCATGACATTCTTAGATTAAAAGAGCTGCAGTAGTTTATTGTCTGAGCTGGGGTATTTCTATGCAGTTAGGCTGATAACTGTATTATGAGTGCTGAAGGCAATTTGTATTCAGCATTTAGTGATCGAATGCTACCTGGCTAATTATAGCTACAGTCTTGTCTTCCGTATCTTGTGGGCATTGTGTTTTTCTTTTTGTGATGTAGGATGGTGCTTTTAAAAAAAATACTTATTTGATTACATAATGCATTAATTCCCCCCCCCATTATTCCTAATGTGGAGTGAGCATGATGTTGATGATGATGATGATGATGATGATGATGATGATGATGATGATGATGATACATTGTAGCCAAGAGAATGCTGTTGCATTTGGCTGGCTTCAATAGAAATGACTTATTACGAGTAAAATGTAATCAAGGAGGGTTTCTAGGAATGCTCTTTGAACGTGTTGCTTTATTTATCATAAAAGTATGCATGTTTCTTTGTCACTTCCCTTCCCCTCCAGTTTGCTGGTGAGTAACCTTGGGTTTCCTGCCTCTCTGTACACAGTTTACTGCCAACAACTTCCCCCTGCTGACTGTGCTACAATTGCAAATCTTTGAGTTATTTCAAGAGTGGCTCTCCTGTTGAAGTCTGATAAGATCATGTACCACCAGGAAGGCATAACATTATAATCCTAAGCACAACATGATCCTCTCCTTTTTAGCCCTTGTACTTGTCACATGGACAAGAATAAAGGTTGTGCATGGGTGGAAGCAGAGGAGAAAAGAGGAGATAGCCATAGATAACACCCTTAGTGAGAAGTATAAATCCTGAGCAGGAATGGCTTAGTTACAGTCAAGCTTTTATCTGGAACAAGCTTTGAGAACTGGTCAAGATATAATGACTAACAAAAAGTGTAGGTTGACATAGCGTTAGAGCAAATCTAATGATTGGATATATTGGGGGGGGAGGTATCTTTCTCCCCTCCCATACCTACGTTTCCTATGTTTAAATGAAACATTAAAAGAGCAAAAATAAATGTACTGTGTACATGAAACAAACCTATATAGAAGACAATATTTGTTAATGGTAAACTCAGCAATTCTTACTTCCAAAAAATCACTGCCTCATCCTCTGAGAAAGAAGCAGAATTTCCAGGCAGGCCTTCCGGGTATGTATGGGGACTTCCTTTCCTTAAAAGAATCCCTGCAATTATCCAACCTTCCAACCCCCCCCCCAAAAAAAAGATCAATGTAAACACTGTAGCTTGAAGGTGTCTCAGTCTGTCTGAATGAGATGTCTTGGTTTGAATGAGATGAGGTCTCTGTTCTTTACAGGCATTGTAGATCTGATTGTACTTATAAAAGAAGAATCGAGTTGGTGCCTGCTGACTAAATTGTCCTCTAGAGAAGTATTAGTTACAGAGCTTCTTCCTTAACAAGGCTCCTGTTTAAACTACTATGGAACCTCTCTTATTTTATTAGTATCTTTCTAAATAGTAACTTTTCACACAGATATATTTAATTATGTTTATGGCAAATAAATATACTTAGAAAATGTATGTGCACAGGAAAGGACTAATACATATACATTGATACAAACATGTAAGCAGATACCGGTACCTACTTCCTGTCACAGTATTTCATATGTTCAACTGGTCTGCTACTACAAACAACACCAATGTGATGACATGAGAGAATTGCTACTTTTGCTATTCATATATCTACTTTTTAAATGTAACTTCATTGGGTAGCAGTGGTATTTCTAAATCTTTCCTGCATAGATATTATGAGAAGTGAGAACAGAAAGTCTGGTTTTAAAAATCACATGTCTCGAAAAAAGGTAAAGGTAAAAATGCATTTTTAAAGTGCTACTAATTATGCGTATGACAGATTGCATGAGAAGAAAAGGGAAACAAGTCTGGCTGCTTTGTGCTCTCTCTCTCTCTCCCCGTGTGTGTGTGTGTGTGTGTGTGTGTGTGCATGTATGTGTGTAATCAATGCTACTGTATGCAACATAACTTTATACGATTGTTTTACACAAGAGGAAATTTCCTACACAGAAGTATCTGTCCGTGTTGGAAATTGTGTAAATCCTCTGTGTAGGTCTTCATATGTGTCAAATGTATGTGTGCCTAGTAACTTAACTGGTGTGTGCCTAGGCAGGAAACCATGACTGTTAGTGGTTTCTTGCTACATATACATGCAGCAAGATAGAGCTGTATGTTTGTCATATGCAACAAAGTCCACATAGAGCTTCAAACAAAAATTACTTCCATGTGGGACATTTTATCTTGTCAAACGTAGTCGTAAATGTATACCAATTGTATATATGATCAGTATAGCTATACGGATAGATGCATCTATTCATCCTTGTGAAGAGAGCCAACATAATTGTCTATTTTCTTCCTCTTGCACCCATGTTTTGTTGCTGTGTGAATATCCTTGATTGACGATAGTGCAATCCTATACATGTCTATTCAGAAGTAAGCACCATTGAGTTCAATGGGACTTCCTCCTAGGCATGTGAGTGTAGGATTACAACTTGACAAGCTAAATGAATTGCAAGATACCCTTGTAGCTTTATGTATTGTGGGAAGGAAATCCTGCTGGGTTGGGGTTTTTTTTAGGAATGGAGAATGACATACTGGGAGGGGGGGAGGTCAGGAGGGTTAGGTTGAAAAAGTGCACAAGCCATTTGAAAGCTGTGCTTGCCCTTCTTCTCTCCCCCCCCCCCCATGGCTTCTTTTTTTGGACACAGTGTAGCTCTTTAATCAGAATAGCATCACGTGTGCCCCTTTTGATTTTATGAATGAGCTGCATCAGATTTGTGAGGAAATCCCTTGAAAGCAAGCACTTGAGGGAATGCCTGGGACTTGTCACTCACTCCACCCCCATGGGGGATTAGTAAAATGAAAAGTCGTAATTTGACCTGATGGGGGAAAAAATAAACCACTCTAAAAACCTTCCCCCTCAGCTTTCCTCCACATAGACATTCACTGAGACTGAGAGAGCCAAAGATAAATTGTTGCATTACAGTGGACTCTTGGGTATTGCCTTGATCCCTGAACTGCAAATCATTTTATCCTTCACTATGTTACATACTTAATAACATTTTCAAACATTACTTGGCCTTATAAAACAGGTTACCTGCAGTTCAAAAAATGTTATCAATTTCTTGGTTGCTGTCTGAATGGAATGGCTACCCTAAATGCAGTACTGTGCATTATTGTAACATGTTTCCCTTGGGGGACCATGATTTCTTTCTGTTCTTTTATCTTTTCTCTTTTACAATGCACAAGACTGGCATTCATTTTAAACAACTGAACCTATCTTGAGGGGCTTTCTTTTCATATTTTTATTGTATCCTTTGCAGCCAGTGTTTGTTTTATCAGCTATTTCTGCTGTACTTGAATTGTTGCACATTTGACTTTGTTCAAGGATGCACTTTATTATATGAACACAAAACTGTAATTGTACATCTGTATGTCAAATATGTTGTCGTATAAAAATGCTTCTGTAATGAATTTATGCTTTATCAAGCTTTTCCTTCCTGATTTATACATAATAATTAATAATCGCTTTTAAAATAGAAACAAAATTAAAATATATCCCTTATATACTGAAATCACTATTTCGTGGCTTACTAGCTTCATAGTACTTGATTGTCAAGCTCAAATAACTCACAAAATCTCATTTTCGTAACTGACATATACTACAGTTCTGTACAGTACACTATGCAATTATTGAAATATATTAATTGTGGATACTTAATTATTCCTACTTAAAAGAAGAAGAAATTTTGATTAGAAAAGAAGGTCCTCAGCAGAAGAATGTGTGAGGTGAAAAATCTATATTCCTCATTATAAATGAAACCTGCTTGTTCATTTTTTATACTTTTGGGATGGTAATGCAAGTTGAGCAGAGAGTATTGTTAAACAGAAGTCCATCTTGTTACATGAAGAGTATTACTTGGACTCTATGTTTCATAAATATAGCAAAACTGTTTTCTAAGTATGACTAAATCTGGATCCAACCCTATGAAAATATGGTAGGAAGCCGGTTCAGAATGTGACTATCAGCTATTTGTGAACCGAAAATGTCAGACAAGGGGTATATAAAGGTTCATTCAGGAAACTTTCATGTGCAGTTGCATCATGGTTTCCCCCGAATTCTCTGGCATGAAGATCACATCACAGCTGAAATGAAGGGTATGAAACCCATGAGGTAATATAGAGTAGAGCTTTTCACTTATCCTCCAGTAGCCACAATTTCTCCTCAACAACCATTATTTTCTGTTACAAGCCCCAGGTAAACCTTTCTCCTACGAAAATCCCATGAAACTTCTCACAGCACTTGTCATTCTCTACAATCCAAGGCAGAGAGAGATCTGTTACAACCCTGCTGCTGTTGACTTATTTAATCCATTCTGGTCTAGGAGTGGTTTACTGATACAGGCAATGACATTGTCAATTGTTAAAACTACTCTCAACTGTGGAATCTCAGCTTACTGTGCCATGCAGTCATGGAGAGTTACATGTGCTGTTTCAACATAGGCAGTGAGCAGGTATCATAGGCAGGAGTTTCTATATCCAGCAAAGATGTAGAATAGACCAAAGAACTCTCACTTACATCATACGTCTACTGGCATGGTGCCAACTTACCAGATGCACTAGGAAGCACTGTTGAGCTACATCAGAAGTAGGGGTTTGTGATGGCCCTCAAACCCCTCTGTGTTTTAAATAAAAAATAAATCCAGTTATATGTTAACCATCAGGAGAACAGAGGCATAGCTGAAAGAGCCCAAGCTTTTATTGAACAGTATCAGTGGTGGAGTGAGCTATGACAGCTTCACAGAAACATGGGGTTGCCAACATTTCTGTACATGCAGGAACCTTGCACCTCTGAAAGTTGTGTGACAGAGAGCAGAATAACAGGTGCAACTTTCCCCATCATTGCATTCCCATGCTGGCTGGGAACTGCTGCATCTTGTACATTCCTGTCTTATGTCACCCTTCAAAGAGGCAGAGAAGTCCAGAGAGGGAAAATGTGGTAACTGCACTTAGGAACTTCTGTTTTTCTGGCATCATGGCTTCTACGCCTGTAAGTCTCGTTCGTAGTTTGCATGTCACTGAAGAGAGAATTATAGCCTCAGTGAGGGTTGATTGGCTGCCTAGTTGCCTAGACACATGGGGATAGTCACGTATAAAAGGAAAGCAACTGCAGCAGGCAAGTCATGTAACTGGGTGTTCGTTTGCAAGTGCATTGTTTTAGAAAGGATGCTTCCATCTAGGTGCTCTGACATTACATGTGCCCCACTTCACACTCTCCCATTGGTAGTCCCCTGATGTCCATGTTTAGAGCAGCCTTCCCCAACCTGCCACTTTCCAGATGGTTGGACTGTAACTCCCATCAGCCTCAGCCAACATGGCCAGTGGTCAGGCATGCTGGGAGCTGGAGTCCAAAACATCTGGAGGACACCAGGTTGGGGAAGGCTGGTTTAGAGATTCACTTATTGGGGGAAATAATGTAATAATTTACACAATACTACCCCATCCAATGTAGGGAGTTGCATTGGAACCCTACTCTTGGTTACTCTTCTTACTGCATCTGAAGGAATAACGAGTTATGAGTAGCCAGCACTACAAATGAATGGAGTGGCTTGCTCAGTGTTCTCCAACAATTATACCTATGTTCCCCATAGTAGTCCCCTGTGCATGATGGGAGTTTACCTGGATTGATACAGTCAGTGACCATGGGTGTTTGAGTTTTCTGCATACCTTGGGGTACTTAGAGGGGAGGGATAGAGAATGTCCAGGCATCACACTTTGAGGCTAGGCTCTCAGTCCCTAATGAGACCCTCCCTCTTTGCTTACCTGTTTTGTCCTTGAGTTGAGGTTCCTTGTGGGGAAGGGTTTGAATCCAGAGTCTTGCAACAGAGAATCTTAAAAGGTACTGAGAGAAGACAAATGATATTCTTCTGCCTTTCCTACTTTATTTTTAGCCTTGGCCATTTCTTGTTCATGCCGCATGCTCCCTTTCCCCAAGTTTCCATTCACCATAGTTTTCATTTGTGTACCCAGACATGGAAGAAGAGTGATACAGACCCGTGCCGCACAACTTAGTATATGAAATCTGTGTTGCAGCTTATATACGTTTGGTGCTATGCCACAATTGGCTCCTGAATTAGTTGGAATCCTGTGCTTTGATCTGGCTGGGGGCAGAGGGGGAGATGGGCAACAGTTATCTTGAACTCTCCTACCAATTGTAGTGTTTTTCTTAGGCCTCCTGTTTTGCTGGGGTAACATTATGCATTGTTGTGGGTGGGATCAACCTCTCAGCTAGCATAGGATTCTGATTAGCTTCTCTACTGTGCCCACAGCTCCACCCATTTTGCCCCTTACACCAGTGGTATCTCACTGGTGTGGTTGTGTGCCACAGTGTAGGTAATGCTACCTACACTGGCCTAAATCTACTACATGGCATAACTTTGTGTTCTGCTGGCACAGCAGAATTTAGTACAGCTTTGGTTCTGTTTAGCAATGTGTTCCAATGTTATAACTTGACATTATGGAAAAGAATTAAATAAAAATGCACCTCTTGATGCCTGAGGGGTATTTTAAATGGGCTCAGTGTATTTACTACAGTGGTATGTAAGCAGTGCACCAGAGCAAACCCTGCATTAATGTACTTCCACCTCCAGTATGACAAGGGATTAGGGTATTGCTTTTGCTATCTGATTTAAAAGTGGAGGAAAATACTGTACTGCAGCAGCATCACATTTTAAAACTCTCACCTTATGTCAGTGGCTTAGTAGGATAAATAATGGCACAGGATATTCATCTAATAAACCTGCAAAATTAAATACTGAGAACATAAATAATATGCACAAGTGGAGACATGTGAAATGTCATAGTAATCTGGATGGGTATGTGGAGAGCTCCATGAGTGATTCACTTTGCAGTCATGTTGCAGTAAGAAAAAAAGGGAGTTGAATTGAAATCTGCATATGTTGTCCTTCTAACTGCCCTACTTCCTGGAAAACATGATGGATCTGGGAGTGTGTTATGTATTTGTCATATATATATATATATATATATATATGGGGGGGGGTCCACAACCATTTGAAATTTTAATCACTTTTTAGCCCAGGGCCATGTTTTCATGATACCTGTCCCGAACTGAAAGCTGTACTACCACCTTCTGATATCGTACATGCTTTACCTGGATGTTGGTTCCAACTGCTCCTTTATCAATTTCCCCCCATCTTTCTTCTCAGGATTTATCGGGCTCCATTGATGACCTCCCTACTGGAACCGAAGCAACTCTGAGTTCAGCAGTTAGTGCATCAGGTTCTACCAGCAGTCAAGGGGAGCAGAGCAATCCAGCACAGTCACCTTTCTCCCCTCATGCTTCCCCACATCTCTCCAGCATTCCTGGGGGTCCCTCCCCTTCCCCTGTGGGCTCTCCCGTTGGAAGCAACCAGTCAAGATCTGGTCCCATTTCTCCTGCAAGTATTCCAGGTAAATGGTGGACTTTTTTTTGAAAAATTCTTTCAAGCTGACCTCTAGTGTTCTGTTTTGTATTTTAATTGTTTCCTTTAGCACATGTGTATGCTTTGTCCTTCCCCCATCTTAGGCAAGTTTTACGTTTTCAGTCATTCTTACTAAATATTTCAGACATGTGCCATTACAAAGAAGGGTTCTGCAGGCAGACTCAGGCTCCTCCAAACCATTGTTCATAGATCTGTTCTTTTTGCTTGGCACCTCCTGTCACACAGACTAAATAAATAAATAAATAAGGTTGCAATCACATTGTATCCCAATAGCCTTGAACAAGGGGTTTTAACTTGCGTTAATGTTCTTGTCATATATTCCTTCCATATCTTTGGTGAATTGTCTCTTTCTGTCCACTGTTCCCTGTTTGTTCTGACCTCAGTTCTCTTGTATTACCTCCTACTATGTCTTGCTATGAGCTTCTCCGTGTGACATAGATTGGCTCCCTCAATACGTAATTTTCTCTCTAGCAAGTCAATGTAAAACAAGCAGGTGTTGTATTGCTGATAGCTATGATAGGGCAATGCCAAAATGTAGCAGGGGGTTCCTTTCTGGGAAGGCTGTTAAAACAAAGGTGTTGTGTTCCCAAGGTTTGCTGGCGTAAAAGCATCCTTTACCTCTTCCCTTCCTCAACTGAGATGAAATTGGCAGCTAAAGCAACATCAAAAGGACATGCACAACTAACCTACTAACCCAACTTCCAAATGGCTGATTCTGTCCCATGTTGTGTTTAAATGTTTTTCTTCCCCACTACAAGTTTTCTCTCCCACATTGTTCATGATCACCCATTGTGAATATGAGACTACATTGGCACATCCCAGATATTGGAATATCCCCTAAATGAGCAGGCATTTTTTTGCTTTGCACAGTAAAAATCCAGGCAGTAGTTCTGATGGTACATCACATACTATCTCTATATTTATCTTCCACCACCACCAGTAGCATCTCTACTTTGGGAACAATATATGCTGTGGGAATTTACTATAAAGGATAACAAAAAGTACTTCCAGAACTTCATGAATGAATACTTTTACAGTCATGCCTTGGATTGAGAGCATAATTCGTTCCGGAAACGTGCTTGTAATCCAAAACACTCTTATATCAAAACGAAATCCCCCCAAAAAAATTTGTACAGAGACCTTTAATTTAAGCCGTACTACAGTACTTGTATTGCAAGACGTCGCTTGTATATCAAGTAATAAATAAATAAATAAATATTTAAAAATGTGCTTGTCTTGCAAAACGCTCTCAAACCAAGTTACTTGCAATCCAAGGTATTACTGTATCAGACTTAAGTCATACTTTTTATAATAGTGCTATAGTGCATAATTTGTGTTTTAGAAAATAAGCAATGCATCTAAGGGTGTGTTTTTTTAAAGATCTTTGTAAAGAAGCACATGGGGGGATCAAACATACATTTCTTTACATTGTATAGTTTTTTCTTCATTTATGTTTTACTATTATATTATGCTATATTTTCGATATGTTAATACTAATACAAGGAGATGCTTGTCATTTAGGAAACTTGATCTCTACTAATACAATAGTTGAGGAGCCAAAGCTGACACAGCATAACATCAAAATGCATTGCCAGAAAATTTAGTGAATGCTGGCTTGGCTTGCCTCCTGGGCCAAAAGTCTCAGTTTACTAACAAAGCAAAAATATTAAAAAGCAAGAAACTGGGTGCACATTATTCTGTGGCCCGCTCTCAGTCCCTAATGGGGTAATGTTATGTCTGCACCAATACCCACAGAAACACATTTATCCAAGCTCCTACAATGATGTGGACAAATAATTAGCCACTTCCCCACTTCAATTTCAATAAGTCTCAGAAGCACAACTTAAGGCAACAAAGCAGACTGTAGTGGGAAAGGAATGTATTAGTCTTGGAGAACTGTAAACTGAGACTCATTCCCACTCAGCCAAATCGAAGAGTAAATTGCAAATACACATATATCTTAACCAACTAATTTTAAAGTTGCATTTTTTTCCTTTAAACAAAAGACCATCTCATTTGAGAAGATATTTGTGTATGTTCTCTTTTTCCTGTTATATTAATCTGGTCTAACAAAAATAGTGCATTTGTGAAATTTGCATGGTTTCCCTTTTAAGATCTCCCTTTTCAAATATTTCACTGTGTGGTCATCTCCAGAATAAAAAAAACTGCAGTAGCTTGATAGACAGCTGAAGATCAAGGGGCAGGAAATAGTAGTCATGTGAGTAGAGCAAGTTATTTTGCAAGGCACTGGAACCCAGTTGTAGACCTCTGAAACTCTTTTGGTGCCAGATATTTCAACAGACACAGAACATGAATTACCAAGGTCTACTCAGAAACTGTAAGGGTTACAAACTGCTTTGCTTGAAGGAAGCAAAAGAAAGCAGATATTTGTATCCTACTGCTGTTTGTTTGCTCTCCTTGGCAGTGGCTCTCCAGGGCTTCATATCAGGGATGTTGAAGAGTCCTTGGTCTCGAGTCACGAGTCGAGTCACAAGTCTTTGGACCCGAGTCTCGAGTCCGAGTCTGAGTCCTTGGTCCAAAATGGTGACTCACGAGTCACGAGTCACGAGTCACTCCCAAAGCTGACTCCACGAGTCTCTATTAAAATCAATGGGGTTTTTTCCCCAACAAAATAAGGCTACTTCAGATGTGTGGTTTAAATAAATTCTAGGCACAAGTGTGCCTTTTTATTTCAAAACTCTGCAACTGATTTGGGCAAGAACAGACCAGGCAGAAAAACCCAGAATAACCAGGCAGGCAGAGGAGGCAGGGAACCCCAAAACAGGCAGGCAGAGGCCTTTGTCTTGGACAATTCAACTGTTGAACTGGTCAAGAAGAGACCAGGCAGGCAGAGGAGGCTGGGAACCCCAGACAGGCAGGCAGAGGCAGCCAAACCCAAAATGTCTGAAAGGCTGCATTTTAGAAAAATGATTTTAAAAAATAAACTTGCTGTACTTCCTAAAACTTATCCATGTTGCATTTGAGGAACATGATTTTTTCTAAATGTTTGGCCCCCATTCTGGAACGGTGAGGTCTCATCACAATTCCACCCTCACTGAACACCCGCTCCACTGGTGATGAACTTGCTGGAACCAGAAACACACTCAGAGAGGCCACACAGAGTAATCTCAGGTCCTTCTTCTGCCTCTCCCAAGTACGCAACACATCAATCAAAATAAATCTTGACACACTGTTGGGGCTGCACTCCTGGTAGCCATCCAAAGTGGCTGAGCAGCGGCACACCTCGCTTCCATGCGCTCTTCGCCGGCAATCACGCTCCTCTCCACTCCTTCTGGCACAGCCCAGGGATATTGAAGAGTCCTTGGTCTCGAGTCCCGAGTCGAGTCTCGAGTCCCATTAAAAATATTGGGACTCGAGTCCGAGTCGAGTCAGAGGGGGGACTCAGTCCGACTCACGAGTCGAGTCCTCGAGTCCGAGTCCCCATCCCTGCTTCATATACATGTTTTTTTCAGCTGTCCTATCTGAGATCCTTTTACTTAAGATTCCAGTCATGTATATGTCACCAAAAATCTTATTGATTAAACAAACAAACAAAAAACAACAACTTATCCTAAAATAGTGGGGAAAGCAAAGGCAATGGGGTCAGTTGCTCTGGTTGGCAGGTTTTTTCTGTCAGGACTCTTGTGCCTTTACAAATTGCAAGAGAGGCAGAGATTTAGCAGGTGAGGGTTTTTTTCTGGCACAGAAGTAAAATAATGAGAAAAGTTATACCTTCTAAGTTTCTGCTTGTGATATAACAGTTAAAGATGCAGGCTTCCTGTTAGAAAAAGCATTGGCAACCCCCTAGTGGTTGTGTTGCTTATATATGGCTGGTGGCTAAGCTCTGCTAAAATTATATTTACAGTGCTCAGCTGAAGATTCAGGAAACTCTTGTCTCTAGTGTTGGCCCTGACTTCAGTACTGCAAACCAGATAGATACCATAGAGTTAGAAAGAGTACTCTGTAGAATGTGTAGACCAGTGAGATGGTGAATTAAGAAGTGTCTCTAGATTTAGAGTTCAAATTGCATTCTGGTGGAGATAGGGAGGGAATTTAGTTTCCAGGATTGTCAGTCTGTGTTCATCCTTGATAGATGCCCATAATCCTCTGTGATTGGAGGGTTACGGGCAGCCAAATTGGATCTTGAGAAATTTATTAAGAAGACATAGGCTACCCTGACTCATTGGTAACAAATATGTTTAACCTATTTAAATTCCCTAATTCAAACGTCCAAAGGTGTAATCAGGTTATTAAAACTATACTTAAGAAAATTAAGAATATGATTCATATGGACATAGTGGATATTTCCTTGTATTAGAAGTTAGATTATTCTGGCCCATATTAGTCATAGAACAGTCTCATCCTATACATGTATACTCAGATGTAAGTTCTACTGGGTTCAATATTTACTCCCAGGTAAATAGCAAAAGAATTCTAACCGAAGTGTTATTCACCTGCAATCTCTGTTACTTAATTCGCATTGCCAGTTAGAATTTTCTTTTAATTTGTAAATGTTTAGAATATGTTCCTTTATTGTTGTAATACTTTTTATCCCATTACTCATCCACAACTGTCACATTCATGAAAAATATTGTATTTTTGATTATTGCATTATGAAAATATGAGTTTTATACTTATCTGTTTTATGGTCTTATAGATGAAACAATTTAAACTCTCCCATTTCCATTTCATGTGCTTTCATAATAAAATATTGATGTGATTGCATCATAAATGGAAAGGTGTCTTTTTCCTCCATCAGCATGTGGCAATATTAAGAAATGATGGATGCATTTACAGTGCAGTTCAGTTAGTCTGCTCCTACTTTGTCAACTAATTCTTATTGTTGTTACTGTAGGGCTTTGTCCTTGGTAAAAACTTCTTATATATTGAGCTCTGACTAATGTTCATTTTCTGAATTACAGCAGACTGTCACTGCTTTTATTTATTTGAAATATTTTTATGCCGCTCCTCAGCCCAAAAGGCTCCCAGAGCAGCTTACATATAATCAGTTACGGTAAACAAGACAGTCCCTGCCCCAAGGCTTACGATCTAAAAAGACACGACACACAAGGAAAAGGAATGCAGAGGGAAGAGGGGTGGATTAATTCTTCTTGCAGGGCTGGTGGAATGGCCCTGCGCTCCCTCTCATCTCCCTCCGCACAGCCCTCTGGAATGGCGGCGGCTGGTGATAGTTGAGGGAGGAGGAGCCTTCATGAGGGAGGCCTTTCAGCAGGGCTGGTGGAATGGCCCTGCGCTCCCTCTCATCTCCCTCCGCACAGCCCTCTGGAATGGCGGCGGCTGGTGATAGTTGAGGGAGGAGGAGCCTTCATGAGGGAGGCCTTTCAGCAGGGCTGGTGGAATGGCCCTGCACTCCCTCTCATCTCCCTCCTCTCAGCCTGCTGGAATCATTTATACAGATTAGAGGGGCAATTTGTTGAGGTGGAGGAGCCCCCCAGGGCCCAATAGTCCCCCATTTCCCTTCCAACACAAGCACACGGTGCCAAGTAACTTGCACAGCAGACACAAGGTCTGGATATGGGAGGCACACACAAACCTTCCATTCCCTGCTTTGGCAGTGAGTGTGTGGGCGTGTTCGCACGACACGGAAACCACAGGGGAGCAGAAGCCTCCCCTGCGCCCCCGCGGAACGCACACAAAGTGACCTATGGGCGGTAGAGGGGTAAGCCCCTACCGCGTGTGGCCACCCTGCCGTGCGAATTGCAGGCGGCCGTCCTGCGGGGGCCGCATAGAGGCGGCAGCCCAGAGTGGCCGGGCTGCGGCCTCTCTGGCCTGTAGGGGCAAACGGCCCCTCTGGGCATCCCAAGCTGCTGTCCCCTAGCGCCGGGAGGCCTGCACTGCGGTGCGGGGACTGCCGGCTCCACCGGGGTCTGCCCACGCGCGTGGGGCGCAGGTCGTCTGCGGCACCCCACCGGATCCTGCAGATGGCCCCGTGGTGCCTCCCCCGCTCGCAGCCTGGGTCGTGCGAACCGGCCCTGTTTGTGCACTTACATTGGGAAGGGATGCGGAAAGCAGGGCTCTGTTGAGCTTTGTGGCACTCCCAAATGCAGACACTGGACCAGGATTTACTTGACTAGAATGGGCTCTTGATACATCATTACTGCCTTTTCTATGACAGTATTCAAGAATGATGGTATTGTACAGTACCGTAGCCAAAGAAGACATCATTGTCAACTATGGAATCTGGACAAAATCACTGTAAAAATCTTTGTGTACAGAGGATGTTTCTTTCATTCTCTCCTGTCCCAACCTCCATAATTTTATATGGTGTTTTTGGAAATGAATTCAAAACCAGAAGTATGACTCCCTTTTATTAGTTATATTTGTATAGATGTGAAGTGGGTTTTAAAACATGTTTTTAAGGTCATTGATAGTCATGTTTATACAGGTATATTCAAATAACAGACAAAACTTCTTGTGATTTGTTCCTTTCTTATCTCCACATAGCGGTGGACTCAAATTATTGTGATGTGTTGATTGATTACAGCCGTTAAGTTTCTTAGTAATCAGTTTCATCGCTTATTCTCAATTCACACTTGTACCTTTGATTTCTCTTCCACAACAGCGTGATGTAGGTTGTCATTGACTAATGAAGAACAGAATTGGTTTCGGCATGAGACAAACGGAATGCCGACACCAATCCTGAAATGCATTAATCTTTAATAATCCACATCTGCATGTTTATAAATGATATTACCAGGAGTTGTTAATGCTGTTACTCCCCCTTGCAAACAGAAACTGACATAACGAGTAGGGTAATTCCAAACCACATTAAAGGCATGTGGCTAAGTGTTGTCTGTGTGACCTTGCAGAGAATTCTAAACTGATGAAGGGTTTATGTTGATCAAAGATACATAACAGGCCTGTGGCTTACGCTGGCTCAGCTTGTCTGAGCATGGATTCGTGGAAAGCTAAGCAGGGTCAGACCTGGTTATTACTTCGATGGGAGACCCCCCTCCTCTAGTTTCCTGCATTGAGCAGGGGGTTGGACTCGATAGCCTTGTAGGCTCCTTCCAACTCTATGATCTATGAAATCTATGAAAGAATTGCAGTGCTCAAATACCAGAGCTAGTAGTCCAGATTTAGTGTGTTTTATGCATGTTCAGTGTGCATTGCAGTGTCCAGTGTGGCGTAGTGGTTAGAGTGTTGGACTGGGACTTGGGAGATCTGGGTTCTAGTCCCCGCTCGGCCATGAAACTCACTGGGTGACTTTGGGCCAGTCACTGACTCTCAGCCTAACCTACCTCACAGGGTTGTTGTGAGGATAAAATGGAGAGGAGGAGGAGGATTATGTAAGCTGCCTTGGGTTCCTTGCAGGAAAAAAGGCGGGGTATAAATGAAATAAATAAATAAAATAAAATGTTCAGGGCTTACAGGACAGAATTTTTATCCTATGTTACTTAACCTTCTATTGTTCTCCCCTTTCCCTTTCCTGAGGAATCACTTCTGACTTTAGAACAATGACAATATTTTCCAGTGAGACATCTTGATGGTTCACATAGATAGGGGCTTGTTCTCATGTTCTTCCCTTCTCTCCCCCCTGTCTGATTCATTTACATACTTCTTGGTTTGAGCCAAACTTCATTTTGCCAATACATGTGAACCAGCAAACTATGGCTCTCTTCATCTGCTTTGTGATGGCTCTCTTCATCTGCTTTGGAGGGCATGCACAAACCATATTTTCTCCATTCAGATGTAACAGGAGACTATGGTTTGATATGAACTAGGAAGTAACTGAACTGGAGCGTGTGATGGGAATGGGAAGGACATGAGCCTGAGCCTCATACATGTAATGGCAAGCCAATGCTAATGAATCATGTATTCAGAGTAAATGTTTGCAGGGATATTCTCAGAGCCATTTCGTATGTCAAGTTATACCTGCCTATACATGTAAAATGTGAAGATGAGATACACTTATGCAAACAGACAGTAGAATGTTACAGACACCTGTGACCAATTGCTGAGTGTTTTGAAATGTAAATCTCCCCTTCACACCAAAAGATAGGCTGCCAAACATATTTATTTTAAATATTGATATATCGTATATACTCGAGTATAAGCCGAGTTTTTCAGCACATTTTTTGTGCTGAAAAATGCCGCCCCCCCCCCCCGGCTTATACTCGAGTCAGCGTCGCCAAAGCCCCCCCAGGACCCCCCCCGCCACCCCCAGATCCCCCGCCACTGTACCTGCACCCCCCCGCCACCGAAAAAGCTTCGCCGCCGCCGCCAAAGCTCCAACTCCCATCAGCCTCCTGATGCCTCAATTACCGTAATGTACGTAATTTTATTGGTATCTACCGTATCTTTATTTTTTAAATTTAAATTTTTTAAATTTACCGTAATTTTTAAATTTACCTGTACCTGTAGCTGCTGCATTTCCCACCTTAGGCTTATACTCGAGTCAATAAGTTTTCCCAGGGTTTTTTTTTAGGGTAAAATTAGTGGCCTCGGCTTATATTCGGGTCGGCTTATACTCGAGTATATACGGGTACTACCTTTATTAACAAATTCCAGGGTGGTGTACAAAATTTATTAAAACAAGAGTTGTTGAAACATGGCTGCCACATGACATTGTGAAAGATGAAAAGAAATAAGTGTACAGGGTGGACAGACTGTTAGCACAAAACATTTTCACATCAAAGATTGACGTATAGGCTAATACAAGTAAGCATAAGAACATAAGAAGAGCCCTGCTGGATCAGATGAAAGGCCTGTATAGTCCAGAATCCTGTTTCCCATTGTGGTCAACCAAGCGTCTCTTGGAAAGCAAAGTCCACAAGCAATAAGCCTTCTTCTGTTCTTATTGCCCAGCAACTGGTTTTTAGAGGTATGCTGCCTCTAATCCTGGAGGTAGCATATACCCATCATGACTAACTCCTAAATGATGTTGTAATGAATATTAAGAAAAAGTAATGTGTCACTTTAATACTTACTGGTTTGTTATGGCAAAAGCCTTTGGAGACAACATCCAGCCTTCTTTATCAAATGCATAAAACAGACTGAGAAGGGTGTGTGTGTGTGTGTGTGTGTATCAACACACACACACACACACACACAAGCAAGGTACACTGGAGGATAAGCAGCACAAGCAATGATTTTCCGAGTTACAGTTAATTCCAGTTATATTTCTGAAATATGAGACATCCAGCTGCTTCTGGCAAATTTCCCAAGGAATCTCTTTCTTGTTAGTTTTACATTTGACAATGCAAGTTTTCTCTGGCAGCTTGGTGGTATGACCAAAGCATTGTCACTGTGGGTTCATGGGTCCCTTCGTGGCCTGTAAATTTCCAGCAACCTACTGGAAAATGCTATTATGAGGAAAGCAGCATGGACCCTGAATCATCTCTACATTAAAGATAAATCATCTCCTTCCTTTACCCACCATTTATACCTACCATTTAGCTGAGAGGTATGCTTTGCAAGACAGGACTTGGAGAGGCAATTGCATTGATAAGGGTGCCTTGCCCTAGAATCTCACTTACCTGTCCCACCTTGCATCTCATGCCCCTCAAGTAATATATGTGAACTGTAAGGTAGAAAGGAAGGAGATAAAATGCCTCTTCCCTTTCAGTCGTCACCATCACATGGTATACATGTTGTTACTGTTTTCCAGTTATCACATTTTGATGCTGTTGTGTTTCATTTTTTATGTCTCTGAACATATTTGTTTGTTTGTTTGTTTACAAGATTTATATACCGCTCTACATCCAATAGAATATCTAAGCAGTGAACAATAAAAAGGGGAGAAAATAATATTTATTTATTTATTAATTTATTTATTACATTTCTATACTGCCTAATAGACGAAGCTCTCTGTGCAGTTCACAACAATTAAAACCATAAAATACAGCATGATAAAATATAATATAAAAGTTTAAAACTACAGCATAAAATAAAAACCCAAATAAAATGTAACAGCATTGCAAAGATTTAAAATACAGTTAACAGATTTAACACAACTGAAACTGAAAATAAGGAGGTCTTTACCTGGCACTAAAAAGCTTACAACCTAGGCGCCAGCTTCTCTGGATAGCTCATTCCACAACCAGGGTGCCACAACAGAAAAGGTCCTCTTCTTAGTAGCCACCTACTTCTCTTCATTTGGTGTAGTCTCCCAGAGAAGAACTGCTGAAGACGATCGTAGGGTCTGGGCAGATATATATGGGAGGAGACGATCCTTCAGGTAACCTGGCCCCAAGGGCTTTGAATGTTAATTCAATTTTTCAATTCAATTTCAATTTATTGTTTGTAGCCAATGGCCATCACAACACACTATAAAACATTACAACATTAAAACAGTTAAAACAGTTAAAACAGTCAAAAAAGTTAAAACAGTTAAAACAGTTAAAACATTAAAATCTAAGTAAAACAACAAATAAATGCACATTGTCTTGAATTAATATGATATACCTTTTTATATTATCAACCTTGCTCAGGATCAAGGTCTACACCTGCCAAAAAGGCTTTTCTTAACTTTGATGCTGCTAGGGCGAACAAAGCTACCCTGTAGCTTACAAAGTTGTCTGTATCTGCCAGCAGCCACCTGATTTTAAAGTCCTCCGAGTGTCCTCCCAAGAAGTTTTGAAAAGGGAGGATGAATTTAGTCCGTGGTGATCTATAAAGCCGGCAGTATAGGACATAGTGAACCACATCCTCAACTTGGCCTGCTCCACATACACACAAGCGTTCACTTACAGGGCGGCTACAGAATCTCCCCTTCAGAAGTTCCGTAGGCATCAGTTGGAGTCTTAATTGTGTAAAAGCTCGCCTGACAGGAAAGAAGGTTAGTTCTTTAAGATATAGAGCCATCTTGTGATCCAGCTTAAATTTAGGATACCAAGTGGCCAGCTTACATTTCTTGACATGTTCTAAATCATCCCTAGCATCATTGCCAAATATTAAATCGCGAATTTGGCGATTAGATAAAGCATATAAAGTTGTATCCAAAAGAGGTGAGTAACTGGACATCAGACTTCTGCCAATACGTACCCATCCCTCCCTATCCTGTAGATCCAAAAAGCACATTTTTGCCAGGTGTTGATCAGGCAACTGCGAGAGCTTTTTCACATAAAGAATAACAGATTTATGTATACGGGCTCTCAGAGAGGGGAGGCCTATTTCTGTTCTTAATAGTGCTCCAGGAATATTATGCGCCACTGCCAGGAGGGTACGCAGGAAATTATTCTGTATGGGTTCTAATTCGTTTTTATAGTAAACACCCCATATTGCAGCACCATACAAGAGATGTGCTATTATCTTGGCAGCATAGACTTTTACTGTGGGTTCAACTAGATGATGTCCCTCCGTGTAATACAACTTTTTAATAGGGCCTAGAAGGCGAGTGGCAGAACATGTAATCGCTTTAATGTGGGCATGCCACAAGGTGTTCTCTGAAAAATGAAGGCCCAAATATTTAAAGGTGTGAGTTTGTTCAATATCTTGCCCATCTAAGGTACCATCTATGGCGAATATGTCTCTTAGCAAATACAACAACCTTGGTTTTATTATGATTGACAACTAGGCCCTCCTGCTTACAATACACTCCAAGTTGGATAAGTAATCTCCTCATACCAACTTGGGTTAGCGAGATGAGAGCCATGTCATCAGCATAAAGCAGGGCCGGGACCCTCAACTTTCCAATTGCAGGAGGGAAAAAGGTAGGGGCGTAGAGTTTTTGAGTTATGTCATTGATATACAGGTTGAATAATAGCGGAGCCAGAATACAACCTTGCTTGACTCCCTTTGATGTAAAAATTGAATCAGAAAGGGAGCCCGCTGTGCCATAATGGATTTTAATATCTGTCATCATCATCATCAGGCGATCACTCGCGACCGAGTAAGATTGTCTTCCGGGATAAAAGGAGGAAATTCTAAAGAAGATTGTGTAGACTCTAGCGATGGGTCCGTAAGTGACTGTGGAAGCCAATTCTAGATCCACACAGCTTCCCACAGTGAGAACACAGGTTACCAGATAGGAGATGGTCCTGTAAAGGATTCATTTGACGTGCTTTTCGCTTAGCACGTTTCTCCCTTTCACCTTGCACTCGGGCTTCTTCAAAGTCCATGGAACCTTTGTGAAAGGCCAACCTCCATTTAGATCGTTCATGGGCCTGAGCTTCCCAGTTTTCGATGTTTATATTGCATTTTTTTAGATTAGCCTTATGAACATCTTTAAACCTCTTATATTGACCACCGATATTCCGCTTTCCATTCTTGAGTTGGGAATAAAGTAACTGCTTTGGGAGACGGCAGTCAGGCATTCGAACAACATGACCGGTCCACTGAAGTTGGCGTTGAAGGATCATTTTTTCAATGCTAGTAGTCTTTGCTTCTTCCAGTACACTGACATTTGTTCGTCTATCTTCCCAAGTAATTCGCAGGATTTTCCGGAGGCAACGTTGATGAAACCTTTCAAGGAGGTGGAAGTGACGTTTATAGATAGTCCATGTTTCGCAGGCATACAATAGAGTTGGTAATACAATGGCTTCATAAACCAGTGTTTTGGTCTTCTTACAAATATCCCGATCCTCGAACACTCTATGTTTCATTCGAGAAAATGCGGCACTTGCGGAGCTCAAACGATGCTGGATTTCACTGTCGATGTTAGCTGTAACAGAAAGATAGCTGCCAAGATAGAGAAAATGATCGACATTTTCCAGTATTGTCCCGCCAAGCTGGATAGATGGTCATTGATATACATTGATATATTGATATACATTGATATATTGATATACATTGATATACATTGATATATACATTGATATACATTGATATACATTGATATACAGGTTGAATAATAGCGGAGCCAGAATACAACCTTGCTTGACTCCCTTTGATGTAAAAATTGAATCAGAAAGGGAGCCCGCTGTGCCATAATGGATTTTAATATCTGTATTAGAATATAGACGCTGTATGAGGGATAGAAGACGCTTCTCAATTGAGAAAGCCTGTAGCTTATTCCATAACCTCTGTCGGTCTATGGAGTCAAAGGCAGAGGAGAGGTCTACAAAGGCAACATACAACTTCTTTGGTGGGTTGTTTACATACTTTTGTATTAAATAATTCAATACAAAGCACTGATCGATTGTGCTGTGGCCCTTACGGAAGCCAGCCTGTAATGGGGAAAGGATATGAGACTCCTCTACCCATTGCTCTAATTTCTCCAATAAGTGCCTTGCGTACAATTTGGCAGGAACATCGAGCAGACTTATTGGGCGATAATTATTAGGGTCCTGCGGGTTGCCCTTTTTATATATTGGGACCACCGTACTGGATGTCCAACCACTTGGGAGAACGCCAGTTGAGTCAATTGATGTAAAGAGCACTGCCAAAATTGGGCACCACCAAGATGGATCTAAACGGAAAATTTCAGGTGGTAACATGTCCCCACCTGGAGCCTTTCCACATGTCAATTGTCCAATGAGGCTCTTGATTTCCCCTTCCGTAACTGAGGGCCAAGTAGTTTGTGCCCCTAAAGTCAGACCATCCTCTGGTTCACTTTGCATCAGCTGAGTTGTATCTGTGCGTGAGAACAAACTGCCAAAGTGTTCGACCCATCTTGCCATCGGGATTTGTCCAGCTATCACAGGTTTGGGATTTTTAAGGCCCTGGCCCACCAAATGCCAAAATCATTTCCCATTTTTCTCTGTGACAGCTTGTCCTAAATCCTTCCAGAAGCTGGTTGCAAAGCTCACTTTTTTTCACCTCAGTAGCATCTTATATTCTCCCCTCTGTATCAAATGCCTTCTGATATTATCCTCTGATTTATCCCTCCGCAGGGACCTAGCCGATTTTACCAGGGCTTGTTTGGCCTTCCTGGCTTCCGTGTCAAACCATGAATGTACATACTGGTTCCTTCTTGGATATCCAGACCTTACCAGGAAAGGCCTCATGTTGTCAACTAAAATCTTATATAAGCCAAAGGGATTGTCAGGATTGTTAATAATCAAATCCCTGATCTCCGTCATGTTTGTACTGCTTAATATTTGCTTTATTTCATCCGCCAACAGTGGTGACCATCTGAGGCGTCTCTCACCTATACATGCAGCCTGTAAGGGGTGCTGAGCGGTAGGCTGTTTCCCTCCCCCTGGACAGTCGACCTCCGCTATCAATGCTAAGTGGTCACTGTCCGCACGGTCATCTACGCGGAAGGAGTGGGTTTTTGCGTAGAGGCCAGCTGACATTAAAATATAATCTACCACACTACCCCCCCTCTCAGAAAAATAGGTAAGATGGCCCCCTGTCTTATCTAGGGGCCCACCATTCAAGCAGTATAGGTGGTGCTTATATATGAGGGAGAACAAAATTTTCCCAGATTTGTTGACAACTTTGTCAGTGGAGCTTCTGTCTGGAATGGTATCAGCATCATCTAGCAACAAATCCTTACATATCTGTTCATTGCTGCCACCTATTCGTGCGTTAAAGTCTCCACATAACAATATCTCTGCTTTAGGTAGGGTTTCTTCAACCAGATAAAGTACTTGGTCCAGATCCTGCCAAAGTTGGTTAACATTATGCCTAGTGGATTTAGGGGGAACATATACATTCAAGCAAACAACTGGGTTGTGCATAAAAGATTTAACTAAAACTGACTGGATATAGCCGCTATCCGACAATTCCAGATCTGTTATGTCCAGACGTGTGTCTGTTGAAAGTAAAATCGCGATACCACCACTTCCACGGCCATACCTGCCTATCTTAATAGCAGGCAGGGCTAAAATTTTAAAACCTTGTAGTTGCATATCCTTAGGGTCCCTAAAACAAGTTTCTTGCAGACACAACAGATCGAATGATTGTAAATAGGGGATAAAGTCCAAGTCAACAACCTTATTTCCCCATCCTGCCATATTCCATGACAGGATACGTAGTTGTTGTTCCGTTTGTCTGTGTGTTATCCTAAAGGGGCCAAAGGGCTTAGTGGCCCTAAAAAAGCACAACTATTAACTATTTGTGCAGGGCTCTTCGGCCCATAATCCTTATCTGCTAATGGTTGCAGATTCTTTTTGGGTGGACTACCCAATTCATGTTTCTCCAGAAATCTGCTGGCTAACCATTCCTCCTTCGTTAATAATGGTCTGCTGTTTTTTGCAATTTCAGCAATGTGGTCTTCTGCTGAGTTAGTCCTTTCAGGTGGTCCCACCATATTTAGTGTTGGCTCTCTTATTACGAGCCCAAAAGGCGATACTGTCGGCAGTAGATTTATTTCAGCTGGTACTTGAAGATGATATTTACTTAAGGTCCCTTCCGAGGGTACCTGTTCAGCATCTTCCCCTTGATCTTTACTGGCTGGTTGAATCATACTTAGGTTCTCAGCATTGGCTTGGACCTCATTGGGGCCGTTTATTCCTTTTTGTCCGTTTGTCATGTTCACCGGATGCGAGTTAGGGCAGTCATATCTTCCCAGGGTCTCGCTCTGTATAATATGTGGTGGAGTCTTGAAAAACTCTAACAAACGTTGCTCCTCCATATCATGGGAGTCATCGGATTGTTGATGGTCCATTGCTTTGTGGGGTTCCAAATCTTTATAAGTGATTGTTACCTGTCCATCAATATCCAGATTGATCAGATCATTATTACTGTGTAACATATCTGTTCCAGATTTTTGTGGCCAAATTACATGACAGGGGAGCACCGACTGGAGTTGGGCCTGATTCTCAAATAGCCTAGTAACTTGGACTCCTCTCTCAGAAAAAATCTCTCTGCAGTCGTAAACTCGCCTGGCAGTGGTCCATTCAGAGAAGGTGACAATTGCTCGTGCTCGTAGACCATTATAATAAAGATATTCTACATGATTCACATTAGCAATTGTAAGGGCCCCCAGGAGAGCAACTTCTATAAACTTTAAAAAAATGTGATTTACGCGCATTTTGAGTTAAAATTCCCCTTGGTTTAGGGTAATTGATAAAAACCAGTTTATATCTGTTCAAAACTAAATTCCAAGGAGGTGCAATCGGTGCTATCTTTGGAGCTGGCTTCTGCAATAGCTTCCTCTTGTGCAAGACATATGTCCAAGGATCTTGTCCCTCTAGATCCTGAGAACAGATAGAGCTTTGATCCTGGTCGAGGTGTTGGCTTTATAATCTCTGCTCCGGTACTAGGGTGAAGTATGTAGTTCTTCTGATCTAAGATCTTACATGGAAAAGGATTCTCCTCTTTCTGTTTGAGAGTGGACTTAATTGTTAGATTAGTTCGGCTAAGTTTAGATTTAGATATGAGCCTATTGTCTAGTAGATTAAATAATTTTTTATAATCCATTTTCTTATATTTATCTATCTTTACATTTTTTATATTTTTGCTCTTCTTTGCAATACTAACATTTTTTCTCTTATTTTTACTACTACTTAGCTTCTTACTTAGCTCCTTTCTCCCCTTGTTAATCTTAATTATGGGTGGAGGGTTGCTTATGATATCTTGTCCTTCCTTGTTTCCAGGGTTGTTGGGGTTAATTTGATAAGTTTTGCAGATGTCTGCCAGAGTATTTAAAAGCTTATTACTTTCCGCCAGGAAACGCTTAATGTGTCCGATATCTTTAGATAAAGCAACCAGCCACCCTTCCAAGATTGTGCCTTCGCAAGCAGATGAAAATGTTAGGCTGGGTTGATCTATCTGATTTACATTCCCATTACTCTCAGCCAGCTCTGTAATTTGTCTTAACATCATTTCATCCAAAAGGGAGTGTTTAGGGGGAGACAAGGTTAGCACCTGAGAAGCCCTTCTTTCTGCTAGTAATAGCTCTGAGGCGAGAGTATTAGAGCCCATGTAATCAGAGATGTTCTCCTGAGAGTCCATAGCCATTAAATTATTTTTTAGGTCCAATGTCCAATCCAGAACAGAGTTAGGGGGAGTCTCCACCATCTCTTCAATCTCCTCAGTCTTTGACTCATTCTTCTCTTCTACAAAAAACTGAGTGATCTTTGTCTGGACTTTACGTTTCTTATGTCCGCCCGTAATAGAGAGGGTGGGAGGGAATCCAAGTGATTTGTAACCACTCCTAGTCAATGCCATCTCTTTTCTATATACTGTATATTTAATAGAGAATTAGCAAGAGACTAGTCAAAGGTGGTTTTATCAGACTTCAGGTCACCTCCGTTTGTAAGTAGCCACGGCTAGATTTTCTTTTCCTTAGTTATCTTCCTCCCCTCCTCCTCCTTTCTCCTTTCCTTTAGTTTTTTACTAGCTGCCTGTACCAGAGTGGTATTTTCAAAGCAGCAGAAAGTTTTTTCAAAACAAACTGTATGTTTGTGCTGAATGTTTGGCAGGAGTTAGTCAGAAGGGGTTTTACCAAACTTTCAGGCCGCCACCGTTTGTAAATAGCAACAGGGTTTTTCTTTCTTCTTAGTTATCTTCCTCCCACTACTACTTCTTTCTCCTTTTCTTTAGTCTTTGCTGACTGCCTATGCCAGGCTAATATTTCAAGGCTGCAGAAAAGTTTTCACAATAAACTGTGATAAAAGCCAGAGCTCACGGTTTGCATGTCTGCGTCCGTCGCCATCGAACGTTGCTCTTGACATCGAGGAGAACCTGTCAACATCGCTCTTGACATGGAGCAGGCTCTGTCGACATCGAACATCGCTCTCGACATCGAGCGGGCTCTGTCGACATCGAACATCGCTCTTGACACCGAGCGGGGCTCTGTCGGCATCGAACATCGCTTTTGACATCGAGCGGGCTCTGTCGACATTGAACATCACTCTCGACATCAAAGAGAACCCATTGACATCAAACATCGCTCTCAACATCGAGCGGCCTCTGTCGACATCGAGCATCGCTCTCGATATCGAGGAGACCAGATTGTCAACGACTTCGCTCTTGACATCGAGCGGCCTCTGTCGACATCGAGCATCGCTCTCGACATTGATGGGAACCTGCCTTATTCTGACTCAGATTCTGCAGTGTACAAATTACTAGGCTCTTCTCCTGATTTGCAGGTGGAATATAAACTGTCCACTTTACCAACTGAAGACCTAGATACATTTGCAGACCATGTGATGAAGATGATGGCAGCCTTAGGCATAGAAACTAATGTCGAGACACCTGAGATAGAAGACCCAGTGTACAGCAACATCTATTCTACTAACGGTAGCAACTACCAGGCAATTATGGTGAGGTATCAGTTATCCCTAACTGGAAAGTTAGGGAATATCTGTGATTACCTCCCAGAGGAAAAGAGAGACTTTGCAAGGGTACTACAAGCGGAGGTCATCAGTATGGCAACCCTGCAGATGAATAACGCCAGACACCAAACTGATTGCCATGCCAGGTCTCTGATTAGTACCGTCTCACTTGGACGTCATGTATGGCTTTGCTTCACCACGCTAACATCAAGTGTTAAAGCTCACATAGAAGACCTTCTGTTTGATGAGGAAGGCCTATTCCATGAGAATATGGATGATTCTTTGGACGCAGTCCAAAAGGCTAGGGTCAATGCCCAGAAGATGAGTTTCAGTACACTGCCATGGCATAGGCAGTACAAGCCGTGACAGTGGAATAGGTTCACATCTGCCACAGCTCCTTTTCAACCTCTTTTTAAATGGGAGGACAAGATGCATGTTCACGTGATAGTCAGTCTGCAGGACTAAGGAATCCTTCCCGCAGTTTCATTACCAAGGCCCTAAGAAAGCCAAGTCTTCCGTGAAACGGAGTTTTTTTACTCCTCTCGAATTTTAGAGGACTTGGCGACTACATTGGCCTTGACAAATACACAGGACACGACGACTGGCTGGTCGTCGATTCATCCAGACTACGTCTTCAGTCTGCACTTCAGACAACCTTGTCCATGCTCGATGATCTC
Source organism: Shinisaurus crocodilurus (assembly GCA_021292165.1). Taxonomy (NCBI): domain Eukaryota; kingdom Metazoa; phylum Chordata; class Lepidosauria; order Squamata; family Shinisauridae; genus Shinisaurus; species Shinisaurus crocodilurus. The sequence continues at coordinate 82,570,501 of CM037879.1, read as the reverse complement.
GGCTTATGTCTAAACATCAAAAAGTCAGTCCTCGATCCTGCAAAGGAACTGAATTTCATAGGAACAATTCTCAATCCAAAGGATGGCTGGGCATTTCTACCGCAAGACAGAGTAGACAAAATACTTACCATCTCGGAATGCCTGTACCGAGCTCCTTTGTCCTCAGTAAGGTTGATCCAACGTCTTCTCGGCCATATGGCATCAACTGTGCAAGTAATGCATTATGCCCAACTTCACATGAGAACTCTTCAAAACTGGCTTATCCGCTCCTTTGACCTGCAAAGACAGGCACCTTCCACTCACCTCACCATTCCACGGAACACCAAAACATCTTTGTTGTGGCGGATGAGCAAGAGCGTTCTCATCAAAGGAGTGCCTTTTCATCCACTAACTCCGAGGGTTCTGACAACAGACGCCTCCCTCCTGAAATGTGGAGCGCATTGTGCAGGCCACGTAGCTCAGGGCACGTGGAACTCTGTTGAGTGCAAGATGCACATCAGTATGTTGGAGTTGATGGCGGAGTGGAATGCCATGAAGGCACTAGAGTCTCTTCTTCGCAGCCAACACATCCAGGTTGTCTCAGAAAACATGACCATTGTAGCCTACCTCAACAAAGAGGGTGGAACGAGGTCGATGCAACTCACAAGGCTGACCCTCAGAATTTTCAACTGGACAATTCCAAGACCCATGTCTCTCATGGTGCTTCGCATCGCAGTAAAAAACAACACGCTAGCAGATACTCTAAGCAGAGTCTTCATGCAGTCACACGAGTGGCAACTGGATGCAGAGATTCGCAGTTGGATTTTCTCAATCTGGGGTCAACCGGAAGTAGACCTTTTTGTCACTTCCAAAAACATGGCCTACCATCTTTTTTGCAGCAGGGCAGCATCAGATCCCAACCCCATCACAGATGCTGTCATGATGAAATGGGCAGGTCATCTGTATTACATGTTTCCACCTCTTCCTCTGTTGATGTGAGTCATCTCAAAAATCTGGAGGGACAGAGCAGACTGCATTCTTGTAACACCGTGGTGGCCACGGCAACCATGGTTCCCCCAACTCCTGCACCTTTCCGAAGGAGAATACCAGTTGCTCCCGATAGTGCCAACACTGCTAACTCAAGCTCAAAGCAATATCCAGCACCCAGATTTGGATAGCCTAGCGTTAATGGCATGGCAGATTCGATGATTCTAGCCCAAGACTTACCGTCACTGTTACAAACTGTCCTGCAAGCTGCCTACAAGCCGTACACGAGAGCATCTTATGCTAGGAAATGTAAACAAAATCTTAAATCCTGCACAGTACAAACTGTACTAGAATATTTGCACGCTCTGATGGTGTGAGGTTTAAAATCATCCTCCATAAGGGTATACTTGGCAGCAATTTCAGCCATTAAGCCTTATGTTACCTCGGGGTCAATCTTCACACATCCGTTGGTGAAATCATTTTTTGAAAGGCTTGAAAAACATCATTCCTCCAATCAGGAATTTGGTGCTAGGCTTGAATCTGCCTCTGGTGGTGCGCGCACTGACTCAGAAACCTTTTGAACCACTAGCGACTATTGATCACAGGTTTCTCACATGGAAGACAAGAAGATCTGGCGAACTCTGTGCACTCACAGTAGACTCACCTTATATGGTGTTTCATAAGGACATAGTAGTCATCCGTCCAGATCTCAATTTCCTACCAAAAGTGGTTTCAGACTTTTCATACAGGGCAGGACATAGTGTTGCCAGCGTTTTTCCAAAACCCGTCTTCTGACATAGAGCGGAAAATGCATACGCTGAATGTCCGACACGCCCTAGCATTTTATAAAGAGCGAGCAGCTTCTTTTCGACAAACAAATCAACCATTTGTATGTTATGGTGGCAAATCCCCAGGTCTTTCTGTTTCAAGACAGAAATTTGCCAAATAGATTGTAGAAGTTATTACATTGGTATACCAGCTTTCATGCAAGCAGTTGCCAGGCCCAGTAAGGGCACATTCTACCTGAGCACGATCAACATCCGTGGCGTTTGGGAAAGGCCAAAGCTCTATAGAGCAGCAACCAGGGCTGCTCCATCGACATTCATCAAGCATTGCAGACTTGATATTTGAGCTCGGGCAGTGAACACCTTTGGAAGGGTGGTCCTGTAATCGGTATTGCAGTGACCAATGCCGCCATCCCACCACCGGGTGGATCAGCTTGTTACTCTGCCCATATGTGTGATGCACAGAGACCACGAAGAAGAAGGAGAGGTTGCTTACCTGTAACTGTAGTTCTTTGAGTGGTCATCTGTGCAGTCACACAACCCACCCATCCATCCCCGCTTGGCGTCATCGATTTCAATGGACCTGCCAGTGGAGACTGGGTGTATTGCTCCAATTCATGTCATTTCTAAATGATAATGTTTTTTTGGTATTACTATAAAAGGGAATGTCAATACCAACAGTGATTATCTCTCGGTTCATGGGGCCGCAATAGGCGGTCTCAGAGGAACTGAGGGAATGGGCGGGAGCCGCGCTAAGGAGCACGCACAAGGGGGAGGGGCTCCCGCCCAGTCTACCTCAGCTTTAGAATTTTCCGGAACGGTCTCAGCGCAGGCGCAGATCCCATATGTGTGACTGCACAGACTGCACAGATGACCACTTGAAGAACTACAGTTACAGGTAAGCAACCTGTCCATACTGATGACACTTGGCTTCAAATCCTCTAATGACTGCTCCCAGCAGCTTTATATAGATGTTAGACAACATATCAGCCATGGTTCAGCAAAGCCTTTAATGGGGGTGGGGGAGGGGAGACATACTTGCACCCAGGCTTACTGTCTTTCTAACTCAGTGGCCCCTCAGTGAGCAACACACTGTTTTTTAAGCCATGAGGAGTTTGAAACTCAGGAGGGCAGAGAATCTGCTTGGATCAGAAAGACAACAAAAACATCAGGTGCACATCTGAGTCTCTCAATCACAGCCGTTGTGCATTTCATGTAGTAAAAGGATGGCAGTAATTTAAAATCACTGTAGAAATATGATAGAATGTATTGAACATACAATTTTTAAAATTTATTTTTTTGCCTCTAGTTTTCCCATTTTAAATGCTGCATGGTTCTGTGAGTTGCTCTCAGGGACACGAAGGGAAATCGAAGGAAAGCTTTTTTGAGGTGGTCAAATTAGACCTTTAAAAATGCAGTACCTCCGCTCTGAAAATGCCTAAGTATAGAGCAGAGATGAAGTGAGTAATAAAAGAGCAAGCTTTCATCTAATCTTTCTCCTAGAGACCCAGGTGGACAAATTGGCAACCCTGTTCACAGCCTTTCCCCCCCTCCTCTTTGTACCATAAGAACTACTAATCGGATCCATGCTGCTCTAACTGTGGTTAGTTATTAGCAGAATAAAAGCAGATTTCTTCGAAAGTATAGGCTGGGGTGGGGGGAAAACGACTATATAAAATTGCAGGGTTGTTAGAATCTTAAATGCACAGCAGTTGATCCCCCCCTTCTGAATTATATGATGAATAAAGTCTTTCATCTGTCACTATGCCCGTTTCCTTCAAAACGCAGCCAAATAGTAAGCTTTTCAAACAAAAAAAAAAATTGCTAAAGGGATAAATAGTGGGGAGGAGAATCATAGGCAAGCAGCTAGGGGAAAGCCAGGTTTGTTTTTATTAATATGTCTTAGAAATAGAAATATAGAATCATAGAATTTGAGAATAGGAAGGAACTCCTGCTTTGAGGAAGCATATATCCATACCAGAAGCATTCCTGTCCAGACTTCTCTACTTAAGGCTACTCCACAGTCTCTCCAGTAGTATGCTCTGTTAGCAAATCCTCAGCCTTAAATCTACCTGTTAAGAACATAAACACATTGCTTCTAGTTGAATCCTCAATAAATCCAGTGAACAGTTGTTCTTCCTCTTGGTTCTAGGTACCTTTAACTTTCAAAATGTGAACATTTCAACATGAATCTCTGTCAGGAACTATATTTAAAATTGGTACTCATATTGTTAATCTTCATGTGGTCAGAGTTCTGAAATGAGCTGTTCCTGCCAGTGTTTGTGTGCTGGAATAACTTATGAGGCTAGTTCATTTTCTGTTTCAGACATTAAGATTGGATGGCCACATGGCTTTTTTTTTAGTGGGACAGTATTCTGAGCTCCAGATCTATATCAGCAGGTGATCTTGCCAGCATGCATAGCAGCCGGGGGATAAAGGGTAAAGTGAGTAGAACATTTGGACATTCCCTCAACAGCTATAGTTTTCGCCAGTGCCTATTCTCTGGAGTATCCTGTGAGGCTGGTTCATCTTTTGCTTTGGTCCCAATTGAGGCTGAGGCACATACATCCTAGTCCTCTGTTCTTCAAGGTTGCAGCCTTCAAATCCCCTCCTCCATAGAGGAGACATGGGAAGAGGCAAAAGATCAGTGACCACAGAGAGCAATTGGGAGCCAAAGAGTGTGACTGTTCATCACTGAGTGAATGCGGAGGATTGGCAAGAGCAAAGAGGTAGCCAGAGAAGAGCAGAGTGAGTTGATTGTTCTGCCCTCTGAAAATGAAACCACTGCCTCCAGTTCCTTCTACTCTCTACTCCTGCTCATCCTCCCTCCCTGGGCTTCTGTCCCTGAGGTTTTCCTTCTCTTACCAATCTATCACTTTCTTTATTCCCAGTTTTCTCTCCTGCATTCTATTTCTTGGCTTTTACCACTGCTTGTCAGTTCCCCATTTTGCAGCCTCCCATTTTGTTTTGTGTTGTGGTTTTCTTGTAATTTTTAATGTAATTTCATTGTGAAGTGTGGTAGATTTATTGATAGTGAGCCACACCATTGTTGTGAGGGTTTCATTTTGTTCAGATCCTGAGACCTACACGCTTGGGAGTAAACTCCATTGGAATCAAGTAAGGTTTATTTCTTCTAAATAAACATAGATAAGACCAGGATTTAAGCCTGATGTGTGTCTTATCTGTGTTTTTAATGTATTATTATTGTTTTAACCAAGTTTTTATCTCTTTGTTTTTTAAAAAAATCCCTGATTGTTAGCCACTTTGAGTGCTATTTTCTTGGTGGAAAGGTGGGGTACAAATCAAATAAAGTAATAAATAAAATGAAGCAAATTAAGAATGTGCTCAGACACAGGCTGCAATTGTATACATACTCACCATTAATGTAAGGGGGGGCTATTACTGAGTCAGCATGCATAGAACAGGGTTTTATGTCTCGTGTGCAAATATCTTTCCAGCTCTGTATTGAGCCATCGCCTCAGAGCACAAAGGAGACAGTGACGGGGTGTAGGCCAGATGAAGTAAAATTAAGGATTCAATAGCTTGGCTCTGGAGGAATAAATAGGAGCCTTCCAGAGGTACCTGGCTTCTTGACTGAGTTTGGCCTGGCTGATAAAGCATTACAAAAGCCAGACTTCTATGGAACAAACAGGTAGCAGTTTCCAGAACAAAAGAGACCCCAGGTGGTACTTTACCAATATACCATGAGGTGAGTACAATTCATGGAGGGTATTTCCCACCAAGCCTTTAAATTGGCCAATTTGTAAATTACCTGGGGGTTGCTTGAAGAGGTTGGTGACTTGGAAGTCAGAAAGGCATTTGCATTTATCCAGATTTCCCATTGTTTTTCTGTTCACATGAGGGCAACACTTCTTGATTGAGTTACAGAGTATGGTAGTAAGCAGGGTCAGGCCTGGTTATTCCTTGGATGGGAGATCCCTCCTCTAGTTTCCTGCATTGAGCAGGGGGTTGGACTTGATAGCCTTGTAGGCTCCTTCCAACTCTATATCTGAAATCTATGTAGGTCATGAACTTTAATAAATGGAAGCAGCTAGCATACTACCATCAGAATCCTTTTGCTTTAGCTGCCATGGGTCTCTTACCAATGCAGCCTTTCCCAGAACAGAAGACATACTAGACGTATTAGACAAGGTGCTAGGGTGATGCAAATACATGTACAAGCCATCATGACTGAGCTTCCCAGTAACAGCTGCTTTTAATCAGAAAGTAGGACTAAATGGTCAGTTCTTGCAATGGAGGGATGTAAACAGTGGGAGCCCTGACGGTCAATATTGGGACTGGTATTTTAACTTATTCATAAATCATCTGGCATTAGGGGTGGCCAACTGACAACACCAAATTATTTAGGGTGGTTAAAACAAAAAGCAACAGAGAAAGAGCTCCAAAAAGATCTCTCCAAACTGGGGAAATGGGCATAAAAATGGCAAATATGGTTCAATGTAAGCAAGTGGAAAGTAATGTACATCGGGGCAAAAAATCCCAACTTCACATTTACACTGATGGTGTCTCAGCTGGCAATGACTGACCAGGATCTTGGTGTTGCTGTGGATAGCTCAATGAAAACGACCCATTGTGTGGCATTTGTGAAAAAGACAAATTCCATGTTCTGGAAAGGAATTGAAAATAAGACTGCTGATATCATAATGCCTTTATACCAATCCATGGTGCAGGCACACTTGGAATAGTGTGTACAGTTCTGGTCTCCACACCTCAAAAATGATATTGTAGAGTGGGAAAGGTGCAGAAAAGGGTAACCAAAATGATCAATAACCAAAATGATCATTATAGATGTTAAAGCAACAACAAGTTACAGCATATTTACAGTGGCCATAGCAAGTCAATGTATGAGGCCAAAGGCCTGTTTGAATAAAAATGTATTTGCCTGCTAGCAGAAAATCAACATAGAAGATGCTACACATGCCTCCCTTGGCAAAAAAAATCTAGAACCAGGGAGCAGCCACCAAGAAGGCCTCTCCCAAGTTCTTGCCAAACACACTTTAGATGTTGGAAGAACAGAAAGAAGGTATCTCTCAAAGATCCTAAAACACAGGAAGGCTTGTATGGGAGAACATCTTTCAGATAACCTCGTCCCAAGTGGTTGAAGGACTTTGTAGGTCATAACCAGGACTTTGAATTGTGCCTGGAAATGGAGTGGTAGCGAAGCTGTTGTAGCATGGGAGTCCCATGTCCCAGATAATGGTCTGGCGACAACAGTTCTGAACCAGCTGACATTTCTGAACACTTTTCAAAGGCAGTCCCATGTAGAGCAAGAGTTAGCATTTTTGCCCTGGCCTGTCACCATTTCCAGCATGAAATTAGAGAGCTGCATCTATTCTAGCATGCTGGAGGAAAGAGAAGAAGGCACTTGTTATTTGCTTTTCCTTCCAGTTGAATAACTGTGGCTAGAGCACAAGCTGCTATAGCAGACAATGCACATACTGCTTAAGAAAATGCAGGCATCTGCTTCCCACTCTGACTCCTACCTTAAAAGAAAGTGTAGCTTCAATATGGAATGGATCAATACTTTAAACTCTTGGAAATGGGCTTTAATTTGGTGTATTTTGATATACCTAGAAGCCCAAATGAGAATGAGGTCACATTGTGCCAGATGCTGCACAAACAATGGAAAAAACTTGCTCAAGGCATGTATTTTTATATATAGCAATTGTTTTTACACAGTAAAGTGGCATTTCTATTCCAGATCTATCAGCACGCAAAGCAACCATAAACACAGCTTAAATGGCCAATTTCACAGGGTTTATGACCGCATTGTATTGTCTCTATGACACCAATCAGCCAAGGTGTAATCTGGCCCTTAGAAGGCTGTTTAGTCTGTATATAACGCAGTGCAATTATCAAGGTCCCAGGCTTAGTTCCAGGTGAGCAGTAAAACACTGTCAAGGGAAAATCTATCCATTTGGCTGCCAGTGGGATTAAAGGAAGGGCAAAAGATGTGGCTTCATGAATTAATGCTTGCAACACAAGCAAATCACTGTGCAGATTTGGGTGCATCCAGGCCAGCATTCTTATGATATTTGATTACATTTTGTTTTGTTCCTCACTGGCAGTACTAGTTTTTGCATGTTTTCTATATGTACACACTTTGTCCTCCCAGAATTGCAGAGTTGAATTTTCTAAAATAATGCTTAATTTTCATGCTTTCACACACAAATGCACATTGACATAATAAACTTTGTTGCTGTGTGCTAGGGAGACAGAAGGCAAGGCAGGAGGGCAGGATGGTTGTGGTGGAATTTTAGTTTTTGCTAAATAAATTAGCAAAGGCTTGGATCCTGCGTTTCCCGTCCATAAATGGAAGGGCTCCTTTGAAGTGCCTTTAATTCAATGGAGATGGAAGTGCCTTTGAATCAGTGGAGACTCCTGTTGCCAGGAGGGGGGAAGATCAATTGCTGACTGCCATGCTATTCCAGAGCATCCCCCAAACCTCCGGAGCAGATTTTGGAGAAGCAAGGGGCCTGGAGTGGAAGGAGGAATTGGTGAAAATTGCTTCAACCCTTTCCACCAGTGGGAGTACCCTATGAGCAGAAGTCTGCTCATGGGATCTTGGGATTCAACCAAAGTTTTTATGTCGAAGGGATGTGTGGGTGCAATGTTGAAAATTCAGTATTTTAAAAAATTAAAAATATTCAAATATTTTTCAAGTAATTAAGTACAAAGACTGGGAAGATGGACACAGATATATTTTATGTCCAGTCATGGGAATTTATCTCTTAATTGATGCATTCTTGACAAAAATAATAGAAGTGACATACTAAACAACAACAGATTGTTGTAGATTGTGGGCAGTATCCAATGCGATACTACTGCTAATGTAAAAACCCATGCCAGCAAGTGTAGTAGAGGTCATTTATGCTAGTGCAATGTAATTTATGTTAGCAGTAGTGTTGCGTTGGATCTATCTTCTGCCCCCCTCACCAATTATCAGTAGCACATCATGTAAAGGGATGTCTGTTTGGACAAATATTAAAAATTTGTATCAGAGAGTGTACTGGACTCAGAATGACTAAAAATGCCACCATTTAACTAACAAACCAAAACCATTTGCTGGCTGTCAGCACTAGTTCAGTTGCAAGTTATCTCAACTTCTAGATCAACGGTGTTTTCTTCCATAAGGTGAAATGGCAAAAGTTGATTTTAATGGACCTTCTTGGGGGGAAAGCTTTTGGTACTTGCAAGAAGTAAGGGGTGTTTTTTTTTAGGGTCTTTGCAAGTAAGTAGGGAATTCAGGCAATAATGGGAGGGGTACAGCTGTTGGTGGGGATCCAACTTTTTAAAAACTTTTAATGAAATGTTGTTTGGGATGCAATTATGGTATAGTATTGAGCCTCTCTTTTAGGCATTATCCCAACAAATATGAAGAGGTGGTTAAATTTAAAGAGCACCCGTAGCTGCTTTTCCTAAAGATTGTTATGGGCCTTCCATTTCACATAAAGAACATTATGGCTGGCACACAATGCAGTTGATTTGACTGGTATCCATATTACCAAGATCTACAGGTTAACTCTGGTATAACATCCGAGATCATTGTCTGATATTTTATTACTTGTGGTATATTTTCAACTCATAAAAATGTACAGTAGTGGTTAGCCTGTTTAGTAGATAACTTACTGTTGTACAACCATGGCTATACAAAAATGGCAGAGCAAAATCAGTATTGTGAAAATTTCTATTTTATTGCATTGGGCTATAAAGATTGCCAGTAACTTTTCTGCTTGTATGTAACGAGGGTAATAATGATGATGAATATGTGTTTGCTGGTTGCAACTGTCCTCCATAGTTCAATATTGCAGTTTGTTACCTAGGCACTTGTTCACACATTTATGCTGTGGAAAGGCTATGATGCCACATAAAAAACAAATAAAACAGGCAAAATATCTTTGTCCCTATTCTTTCAAAGTAAACGTAATACTTCATTGTTAGTCACACGTGATTCTGTGTAGCTCGATAGGCTATGGTTTCTGCAACATGGAGAAAGTTCCCAGATCTCAGATGTATGTGTACAAATAAATAAATAAATAAATTTGGATGTATGTCTAGCACTTACCACTCTTATTTGGCCCCTTTTCCTCAAGTCAAACATGTAAAATATGTGTTGTCCAGTGTATTTTTACATGCCTTGTAAACTCCACTTTCTGCAGACTGCTCCTACCCCCTACCCCTGCACTGCCCAGGAAACCACTTTGAAAGTCTGGGAAGCTTTCAAAACCATTATCTGTTTTTAGGGAAGGAGGAAGGGAGGAGGAAGCCCCAAAACATGCATTAAAATGCAAATATGCACGTGCAAGCCCTTGCTCACAGATAAAAGTGCCCTTTGATTGAAAACTATCATTTTTGTAATGTCTGGACAAGTTGGTTTCGAGTTTGCTGACAACTTATAAGGAAATCATATACATTTTGGAGAATTTTATTTTAAAAAAACACCTCTATACAATGCAAGTCTGTACACATTCTAATCTGCAATCTACAGTGTAAAAATTGAGCAACATAAGTTTGCTTTGAGCTTATTCAGTGCCACAGAAGAGTGCTTTTGAATTCTGTCAGAGAATTTCAGTTCAAGGTCTTTTCAGCAATGCTTCTCTGCCTGCCTGTTTTGTTGTCTGAGCCACAAACAAGCTAGTGCACTTGGATTTAAGCCAACATAGTCCAATGAAAGCCAAAGGGACTAAATTATCGTAAATCCGGGTACTCTCATTTAGTTATTTTTAGTTTCCCATCTTAGTAGAACATGATATGGTATATTTTTTGGAAGCATTTCTAAGGTTTCCTTGGAATATACTGTCTGATGGCAGTGCTTCAGGCATTCACAGGATGAATCTTTGTGCCGTCTGTTAACAAGAAATTACTGTTTGTTTACAGTCTGGAATCACTGAATCTGTCCTGTATTCATTATGATATAGAAGTATAATGTCTTGCTACATCTCACTGAAAAATAAAGTTAGTATTTTGATTTGATGTGTTTTGCTCGTTCTTAAGTTGCTTTGGAGAAATGGTCATGGGCACGAAAGATTTCATAGCAGCAGCTCGTGGGTTGGTATGGGTTGTTGAATCCTCAGTTGTCATGCTGTGCAAACCTAGTCATGCTAACAAACCATGGTTTGTTAACCAACAAACAACCCAGAAAGGTTTGTTGTTGGGTTGTGAACTTTTGGTTCTTTAAACTATGGGTTGTTGTTACATGTGAACCCAAAACCGTGGATTGTGTATGGGTTGTTTTGCCAGGCTACAGATGCAGCAGGTAAGAGTGGTAAAAAATAATAATACACCAGCCACTCTACATGCCAGTACTATAGCACCGCAAAGGCATTTGGGATACAGGGAGGGAGCGGGCAAAGTTGTTGACTGGTGATTGGCAAGCAGTAACTGTTACGAATTACAGAAAGATAGATGTCGGCTAAAAATAAGGAAAATATTTATCTGATATAAAAATAAGGACAACATTTATCTGATTGCAGTTCTGCAGTGAAACAAGTGACAGACTGCAATCCTATGCAGGAGCCCCATCAAGCGCAGTAGGACTTCTGAGTAAACATGCAGAGGATTGTGCTGTTTTTGAGAGACAATGGAATACGCTGTTTTCAGTGTAAGTTTAGGCATCTAAGGTACAGGTGCTAGGATATCCTGCCCTAGCACATGGGTTTGGACTAAATGATCCATTGAATCCCTTCCAATAGATTTTGTCCACCAGGGAGTTTGGATCACATAATTTATCTCCAAATTGCCAGTTAATACTTTAACCAATTTTCAGTTGTAGCTTATGTTTCCTTATATTGCATATCACTGTAGCATCTTTCCTTGAAAGTCAGCTGTAGAAACAGTTGGCTAATTACATTAAAATAATGCAACGGATAGAGCAGAAGAAAGATATTTTATTTATTTATTTATTTATTTATTTATTACATTTGTGAATTGCCCATCTGGCCGGTCACCCAGCCACCCTGGGCAATGTACAATTCAAACAATACAATAATAAAACAAACATAACACAATTAAAACAGTATGGATTTTTTTTAAAAAAATCCTAACCCACCCCATGTTCCCGCCTGAAATACCACGTTTTTAATGCGCGGTGGAAGCTCATCACAGAGGGGGAGGGGCGGTCACTAGGGAGGGAGTTCCATAACTTGGGGGCCGTCACAGAAAAGGCCCTCTTCCTAGTCCCCACCAGCCTGGCTGCTCTGGCTGATGGGACAAGGAGAAGGCCGTGCGTGGCAGATCTTGTTGAGCGGCCTACTTGATGTTGCTGGAGGCGCTCCTTGAGATAAACTGGAGCGAAGCTGTGTAGGGTTTTAAAGGTCAAACCCAACACCTTGAATTTGACTCGACAAGCAACTGGTAGCCAGTGCAACTCCTTAAGCACTGGAGTGATGTGATCACACTGGCGGCTGCCTTTAACCAGACGAGCCACCGCATTCTGTACCAGCTGTAGCTTCCGAACCGTCTTCCAGGGTAACCCCACGTAGAGCGCATTACAGTAGTCTAGGCGAGAGGAGACCAAGGCATGAACCATTGATGGGAGCATATGATTCGGAAGGTAGGGGCACAGCTGCCGTATCAGATGGAGTTGATACAGCGCTGCCCAGCTCACAGCTGACACCTGAGCCTCCATGGACAGCTAGGAGTCTAGAATGACCCCCAAGCTGCGGACCTGGTCCTTCAGGGGCAAATGTACTCTATTCAGCACCAGGTCAACCTCCCCTTACCTCCCCTTGTCTATACAAAGATATAGGCCTTTGTAGCTATTTACACGTGGCCCCAGACTCATAGTGACAGTTTAGAATACCTTTGAGGAAAGACTGATCATCAAGTTCTGACTTCCACAGACAGAGTACTCTTGCATAAAAGTTAACATGAGATTGTCACCTCAATCAACTCTGCAAAAGGGGACATTTTTAATATGCTAAAACAATCAAATGTTTTGTGTTCTTGTTTTTTAAAAGAGGGAAATATTGGGTTTGCCTTTGAAAATACATTGGGTTAATTGGGTCTATCTGCAATTTATATCATGGTCACTAACATAGTTTCCAAACTGTGTGTGTGTGTGTGTGTGTGTTCGTATTCCTAACCTGGCTGACCAGACCAGCTATTTCTTAAATTAGCTGTGAATGAAAGTTGCTCTCCTTCCTCTTGTGGCAACTTGATTGCTTTGCATATGGTAATCACCACAATATAACAAAAAGGAGAGGTGGTAGTTTGTTGGCAGAAGTTGAAGGTTCAGTTGTTTGCCACAGAGAAGTAGGCTTTGTGGGTTTCATTTCTAACCTCTGTGCCCCAAGCCTAAATTGAGTTTGAAAATGGGCTATTATTAGTCACAGAAAAAAAGGTAGACATATAAAGTTTGTGTGTTAGTTCTTCTGTAATAAATATAGTGTGATTTGTATACTTAGGCTGCAAATTCTTACTCTACTTTCTTAGGATTTCTTAAGATTTGTATGCTTAGGCTATACCCACTTTCCTGGGAGTAAGCCACATTGAATTAATTGGTGCTTGCTTCTGAGTATATATGCATAGGATTCCACTGTTAGATTGTATAAAGGGGTTTGGAAGGAGAAACTAGATAACTTGTCCATACTTCATATTCCTGAAAGATTGCATGGATATTTTGTATTTTTAAAAGGCCTATTTATCTTTTAATTACTTATTTGGATTTCTAAATTGTTCAGTCTTATAGACTAGATAAAACATTTTGAAGCTGAACCCAGCTAATGCAATGAACTCATTGATTTCAGTGGGGCTTGCAGGAAGCCACACGCATACACTCACTCACACACACACACCATTTAAATGAGTGGTTGTGGTGAAGTACATCATCCTTGTAAAATAGAGGCATAATTGATAAACACAGAATAATTTATCCTTACTCCCAGATAAATGAAAACTGAAACTATATCCGAATACCATTTTACTCCTAGTGTTGTGTGTGTGTGTCTCTCTCTCTCTCCTACTCCCCCGCTCTCCAGCCAGAACGTCAAACGCAGCTTACAGGTTTCTTTGTAGAGTTTTAGTAAGCAAAAGCAGGGCAACTCAAGTGGTTGCAGAAAAGTGTTACACAAAAGTAAAGAAAGTGATTCAAGACCCTTTATCCCCTCAATGGGAGGTCAGGAAGGTTAAACAGTTGATTCTGCACTGAGGTGTTTCGCGCTTCCTCACCCTCAAACTAGAGAACCGACTCCGCCCCTAAGGCGGGTCAAAAGTCTTGTTAGCCAACCGAGCTGATCGACGAAGAGACGTCAACTGTTCTTGCCTACGTAATTTATGCCGTTCTCGGGCATCAGTTACCAAGGCTGGTTTCGCCCCCCTTCCCCCACCTCTGCCTTCCCTTTTCCCAGAGATTCTTCTCCCCCCCCCCCCTTCCACAGCTTCTAGCTCTAACCTTGACAACACAGCTGGGTCCTGGTTATCTTCACAGAGAGACATCTCTGTGGCCTCCTCTTCCCCCTCCCCATCTGTTCCAGAGTCCATTCCCACGGAATCTGACCAATGCTGTTTTGAAGTTAGGGAATCAGAACTGGAGGGGCTAGGAGAGCTAGCCCCAACACCTAGCCCTTAAAACACCACCCCAAACAGGAAGCCCTTAGAAGATTTCCAGAGGATACTAACATTCAGACTTCAGTAGATGTTCATGCTGCTGGTGGTGTTTGGATTCAAGTCCCCCTGAGCATTTTTCAGTGTACCGTATTTTTCGCTCCATAAGACGCACCCCCCCCCCAAAATAGGGGGAAATGTCTGTGCGTCTTATGGAGTGAATATTGTAAAAAACAAATAATTATTTTTTTTACATACCTCCCTCTGTGCGCCTCCAACTGGCCCGGGGAAGAGCGGAGGGCTCCTGGGCGGAGCGGGGCAAGCCCCCGCCTCTCAGCTGATTCCCCCCTAGGCAGCCGCTTAACAGCTGATTCCCCGCCGAACAGCTGATTCCCCGCCGAACAGCTGATTTCGGCGGCGGTAGGAGCCCCCCCACCTGGCAGCAGGGACGCGGGTGGGCGGGTGCAGGGCCAGCTCTGCTCCACGCAGCGACCTCCGGAGCCCACTGGCCCTGCCCCACCCACCGTCGGAAGAGAGGAGGGGTCCTGCGCGGAGCAGGACAAGGCTGCCTGCGCCCGCCACAAACTTTGCTGCTGGCGCCCCCCTGCCCGGCATCAGGGACGCGGGCGGGTGCAGGGCCAGCTCTGCTCCGCGGGGTGACCTCTAGAGCCCACCGGCCCTGCCCCACCCGCCGGCGGAAGAGAGGAGGGCTCCTGCGCAGAGCGGGACAAGGCTTCCTGCGCCCGCCACAAACTTTGCCACGGCACCCCCCCTGCCCGGCAGCAGGGACGCGGGCGCAGGGCCAGGTCTGCTTCACGCAGCGACCTCCAGAGCCCACCGACCCTGTCCCGCCCGCGGCCGGAAGTGACACAACGGGCCCAGCACGCCTCGCCCGGCCTGCCACGCTCTCATTGGAGGCGCCGCGGCCGAGGGGGGCTGGCCGGCCGGACAATGCTGCCACCGCCACCGCCGAGCCCAGAGGCTCTCCTATACAGAGGGTAAGTCCATTGAACTCAACGCTTAAAACTCTTTCAGAATGCAAAATCAGGGCCAAAGTACATGTGACGTTAAATGCACCTTTGCACTTAACATGTAGGCTTTTAAAAATGCAAGTAGCGTTAGCTGGGAGTATTGATAATTATTGGGATCATAGCAGGCATGGAGAGGGGGTTTAACCTTTTCCTTCACTGCCTAAGTCCTGAGGAAAATCCCTCTGAGAGGTTTCCCCACCAAACAAATACGAGCTTCAGAGGAGCAATAGTCCTGAGGATCACAGAAGGGGAAGAAAGAGTTCATTTCTCCCTCCCTGCCTGCTGCAATCTTGATAATTATCAACCCCCTCCCCAGTTGGTGCCATTTGCACTTTTAAAACTTGCATGTTAAATGCAAAGAGGTACTTCACCTCATATGTAATGGCCCTAATTCCCAGTGTAAGAAATTCATATCATCCCTATTTTAATTATGGGGGACTAAAGCTAATTTCAGTAGTTATTAAACATTTGCATTGCCATTGTAATGATCAATTTGGGGGAGCTTTAATTGATTAAATCTGCATAAATTTTCAGAATATTTTTTTTCTTGTTTTCTTCCTTTAAAACCTTAAGTGCGTCTTATGGTCACGTGCGTCTTATGGAGCGAAAAATACGGTATTTCAGTTGTTGGCTGTCTTCCATTCTTGAGATGAATAAATTTTCATGTTAAAAGAAGCCT
Source organism: Shinisaurus crocodilurus (assembly GCA_021292165.1). Classification (NCBI taxonomy): domain Eukaryota; kingdom Metazoa; phylum Chordata; class Lepidosauria; order Squamata; family Shinisauridae; genus Shinisaurus; species Shinisaurus crocodilurus. Next base: position 82,554,476 of record CM037879.1, on the reverse strand, counting down.
GCAAAAACCTAGCTGTCTGGTCATCATCAGTACATATTTTATTGAAACATTTCTTACATTCATGAGTACCTCAGCTTTTAAAGCTTATTTTGAAAACATGAGTTTCTGAACCCAATTGCAGAAAACCATTGACAGCACACTGTGTGGCACAGTGTACATTCGCCTATGTTTCTAGCCACCAAGAACTGTCCTGGTAGATATGTACATTTACTAGATCATTACATGCCATGTGATACTACTAGTAAAGGTGGGCTACTGTGAGTTTCTGTTAGGCCCGTAAAAGCATCTTACTTGTGGGGCTGCTGTTAACATCACACTTTGGAAGCATCCCAAATAAAATGTGCTGTATACATGACAAATACAAAGTTATTGCTGGCAGTTCATTTCCTCTATCAATACCATTTAGATCAAAGGTGTGTGTTTTTTCTCTCTTTTTGATTTCTTTCCCCATATTTAATTATTTAATCCCTGTTTTATCTCTACAGTATTAGAAATATTAAAAATGCATTTGTGGTGGGAATGCCCCTCAGTATATGAGTTTTGGAAGTGCTAGATATGAAACTGTTTGGGAACTTCGCTCATCTCCTGAGGCCCTTATTGTTATCCAGCTGCTGATGGATGTTTGGCTGGTGAGGATGAGAGAGAAGTCCTTTTCCGTTGTGGTGACCAGACTGTGGAATGACCTTCCCAGTCATGTACATCTCCCCCCCCCCATTGCCAGTTTTTAAGAGGCCATTAAAACTCTGAAGATGCTTTCTTTCCATCCCTGAATTGTTATTTTTTTACTCTGCTTCTATATTTGATTTTAAATTGTTTATTACTGCATTTATTTTTCTAAGTGTTGTAAACCACCTTGATCTTCTTTGCAGAGAAAGGCAGAATATGAATTTTCATATTCAAATAAAATATTAATCAGATAACTAGATGTAAGTTAAATTTAAATGGCCCTATCTTAACAAACCATGATATGCTCATTGACAACATTATAATTGCTGAACACTAGAAATCTAGCAGGACCACTTTTGATTAAAATGGTTGAAAGGGGCTTTGAAGGTAGCTGAAGTGCAGAGATTGACCAGTTTGATACAAATTCAAGAGAGGAATAACTGTGATAAGTAGGTGGACTCCTTAGGTTGCATCCTAAAACACTTATTTTAATTATAATCATTTCAAGATATGTATCCCCCCCCTTTGGTAGTTTTATGCTCATTTATTTATTTAAAGCATTTGTTTATACCATCTTTTAGCCAAAAAGGCTCCTAGAGCAGTTTACAAAGATAAGTAGCATGATAGTCCCTGCCTAGTCTTGCAATCTGAATTTAACAAATGACACACAAGGTGATGGGAAGGAAGGAGAGGAAAAGCAAATTCAGGTTACAGTTCATATAATCACTAGCTGGGGTGGAAACAATTCAGGTAGCCTAGCAGAATGACTGTCTCTAGGTGGCACTTGAGGGAGGTGATGGAATAGCCCTGCTCTTCTCTGCCCCACTCCTCTGCACTGCAACATTGCTTGAATCTTTGTTATAGATTTCTGTTTATGATATATATTTATTTTTTCAGTCTTGCCTAAAAGAGGTGATGGTAAGAACTTGTTAAAAGAAAACACCTTCCCTGTACCCCACTGTATTGGATAACTTCCAGTCTATCTCCTATATTCCATTCTTGGACACTATGCTGGAGCATGTGGTGGCTTCTCAGTTTTGAATTCTGGGTGAGATGGATTATCTAGATCCATTTCAATCTGGTTTCAGGCCTGGTTATGGAACGTTGACTGCTTTGGTCACCCTCATGGACGATCTGTGCTGGGAACTGGACAGAAGTATATCCCTGTTCTGCTGGACCTCTCAGCAGCTTTTGATACCATCGACCATGGTATCCTTCTGGGGCATCTCTCTGAGATGGGAGTGGGAGGCGCTGTTATACAGTGGCTCCAGTTCTTCTTGGAGTGGTGATTTCAGAAGGTGGTGTGGGAGGATTCCTGTTCGACGCTGTGTCCACTGACCTGTGGTGTCCCTCAGGGTTCCATCTTCTCCCCCATGCTATTTAACATAAACATGAAACTGCTGGGAGAGATTGTCCAGAGTTTTGGGATTCAGTGCCACCAGTATGCTGATGACACCCAACTCTGACTCTCCTTTCTATCTAAATCCAAGGAAGCTGTTCTAATTCTAAATTGGTGTCTGTTGTCATTAATGGACTGGATGATGGTAAACAAATTGAAGCTTAATCCAGACAAGGCAGAGGTGCTCCTGGTCAGTTGAAAGGCAGATCAGGGAATAGGGATGCAACCTGTGCTGGATACAGTTACACTCTGCCTGAAGACTCAGGCTCGCAGTTTGGGTGTACTTTTGGACTCAGCCCTGAACTTGGATGCCCAGGTTTTGGCAGTGTCCAGGAGTGCATTTGTGTGGCTGAGAATAGTGTGCCAACTGCACCAGTTCCTATAGATGTCTGATCTGTCCACAGTCATGCATGCCTTGGTTACATCCCATTTGGACTACTGTAACACGCTCTGCATGGAACTGCCTTTGAAAACAGTTAAGAACTTCAGCTGGGCCAGAATGCTGCAGCCGTACTGGTGAACAGAACCAGTTACAGGGAGCATGTGACTCACTTGTTACAACAGCTTCAGTGACTACCCGTGTTTTTCCAGGCAGAAGTGCTGGTTATGACATATATAGCCCTATACTGCTTGGGATCAGGCTACCTGAAAGACCGTCTTCTCCCATATGAGCCTGCAGGGATCTTAAGATATTCAGGAGAGGCTCTTCTTTTGACATTTCTGCCTTCAGAGGCACATTTGGTGGTGATGCAAGAGAGGGCCTTCTCAGTGGCTGCTCCCTGGCTGTGGAGCTCCCTGCTAAGGGAGGCTAGGTTCATTCCCTCTCTGCTGTTCTTCCACTGGCAAACAAAGACTGCTTTACTCAAGAAGGCCTTTGACATGCACGTGGGTCTGTTGGGTTGGGTGCTGTTTTTATACTGTTGCTGTGTTTTTATTGTATTCTAATGCATTGTTTTATTATTGTTTTAATCCAGTTTTATTTATTGAGTGCCTTTTTTCTTGGTAGATAGGTGGGGTACAAATCAAATATATATAATTCCATTCAAGTGAGGGTCAAACTAGATTTGTCTTTGCATTTAAAGTGCGTTTTAAAAATGCAAATAGCATCAGTACTGCAGCAGGCGTGAAGGAGAAATTTAACTATTTCCCCCCTTGCTGCAGTCCTGAAAAAAATCCCTCTTCTGAAATTGGCATCAGTGGAAGATTTCTTGCCAACCCAAATAGCACCTTCAGAGCAAGGACCTCGGCAGGGGAGGGAGTGATTAAATTCCCCTTCTACACCTACTGTGATCCCAATAATTATTAGCTACCCCCAGCAGATGCTGTTTACATTTTTTTAAATGTTTGTTTATTCAAAGATGCTTTTAGAATCATAGAAAAGTAGAGTTGGAAGGGGCCTATAAGGCCATCGAGTCCAACCCCCTGCACAACGCAGGAATCCAAGTCAAAGCATCCCTGACAGATGGCTGTCCAGCTGCACCTTGAATGCCTCCTGAGTAGAAGAGACTACCACCTCCCTAGGTAGTTGGTTCCATTGTCTTATTGCTCTAACAGTCAAGAAATTTTTCCTGATGTTTAGGCAGAATTTGGGTTCCTGTAACTTGAGTCCATTATTCCGTGTCCTGCAAACTGGGATGATTGAGAAGAGATCCTGGCCCTCCTCTTTGTGATAACCCTTCAAGTACTGGAAGAGTGCTATCATATCTCCCCTCAGTCTCCTCTTCTGAAGGCTAAACATGCCCAGTTCTTTCAGTCTCTCCTTATATGGCCTTATTTCCAGTCCCTTTATTATCTTTGTTGCCCTCCTCTGAAACCTCTCCAGTTTGTCTACATCCTTCTTAAAGTGTGGTGCCCAGAACTGGACGCATTACTCAAGATGAGGCCTAACCAGTGCTGAGTAAAGGGGAATTATCACTTCACATGATTTGGAAGCTATAGTTCTATTAATGCAGCCCAAAATAGCATTTGCCTTCTTTGCAGCCACATCGCATTGCTGGCTCATATTCAGTTTGTGATGAACAACAATTCTAAGATCCTTCTCACTTGTAGTATTGTTGAGCCAAGCGTCCCCCATTCTGTAACTGTGCATTTAGTTTCCTTTCCCTAGGGGCAGCACTTGGCATTTATCCCTATTAAATTTCATTCTGTTGTTTTCGGCCCAGCGCTCCAGCCTATCGAGATCGCTTTGAATTTTGTTTCTGTCTTCCAGAGTATTAGCTGTTCCACCCAACTTTGTGTCATCTGCAAATTTGATAAGCATTCCCTGCACCTCCTCATCCAAGTCATTAATAAAAATGTTGAAGAGCACTGGGCCCAGGACCGAGCCCTGTGGTACCCCGCTCGTTACCTCTCCCCAGTTTGAAAAGGAACCATTGATAAGCACTCTTTGAGTCCGATTCTGTAGCCAATTGTGGATCCACCTGATAGTTATTCCATCTAGCCCACTTTTAGCTAGCTTGCTAATCAGGATGTCATGAGGCACTTTGCTGAAAGCTTTGCTGAAGTCCAGATATATTATGTCCACAGCATTCCCACAGTCCACAAGGGAGGTTACCCGATCAAAAAATGAGATCAGATTAGTCTGGCAAGATTTGTTCTTGACAAATCCATGCTGGCTTCTAGTAATCACTGCATTGTTTTCAAGGTGCTTGCAGACTGACTTCTTTATAATCTGCTCCAGAATTTTCCCAGGGGATTGATGTCAGTCTGACTGGTCTATAGTTCCCAGGTACCTCCTCCTTGCCCTTTTTGAAGATAGGAACAACATTTGCCCTCCTCCAGTCATCTGGCACTGCACCTGTCCTCCGTGATTTCTTAAAGATAATAAACAGTGGTTCTGAGAGTTCTTCTGCCAGTTCCTTTATTACTCTAGGATGCAGTTCGTCAGGCCCTGGAGATTTAAAGTCGTTCAAAGTAATCAGGTGCTCCTTGACCATTTGCCTATCAATCTCAAGCTGCAGTCCTGCCCCTTCAATCTGCACTTCAGGTTTGCCAGGGGGGACATAAACTCTCTTTTGGGAGAAGACCGAGCCGAAGTAGGAATTGAACACTTCTGCCTTTTCTTTGTCTTCTGTTATCAATTTGCCATCCTTACTGCGTAGTTGAACCACCATTTCTTTCCTCTTTCTTTTACTATGTATGTATCTGAAGAAAGCTTTTTTGTTGCTTTTAGCATCCCTTGCTAGCCTCAGCTCATTCTCAGCTTTAGCCTTCCTGACACTATTCCTGTAGTTCTGTGCTACCTGCCTGTACTCTTCCCTTGTAGCCTGGCCTTCCTTCCACTTCCTATATGTGTCCTTTTTTGTTTTCAGGTCATCTGAGCTTTTTGTGAAGCCACATTGGCTTCTTCTGTTGCCCTCTGCCTTTTTTCCTTGTGGGAATTGTTTGCAATTCTGGAGCAGATTATAAAGAAGTCAGTCTGGAAGCACCTTTTCTTCCAACAGCGTGACGCGCTTGCACTTGTTGCACGTGTAGGCCATGTTGATCTCAGGCAGGAAAACAAACATTGCACACACACATTGCAGGTCACCGCCACTGGAGAGGCTTTTCCGTCCATAGTTCTCTATTCCCTTTTTGTTTCAACCTTCCTTTCGTACTGGAATGGCCGGTGCCTTGTCCTGCCTTTCCTGAATGTTAACAACAGAGTCCCCCTGGTCTATACGTGTGTGTTACAAGAACAAGACAAACAAACAAGAAGATCTCTTAGGGACCTCCCCCTTGACCTCCCCTGCCGAACTCTGCTGCCGAACTCCTGTTTGCTCTCCCTGTTCGCTCGCTCTCCGGCAGCCTGCTTGCCTATACAGCCCCTAAAACATTATTTTAACATAATGTCTAGTTTGGTCCTAAGTAAAAGGGAAGTTTTAACACGAAAACACTGATAGATTAAGTTGGCCTTCAGTCCATGTACAGGCACCTCCTGAATTGATTTACACAGCATACAGTTGTTCTGACACACTGAAATATATCTCCAGTAAACTCCTGGTTTCCGTGGCCTTATCTTCTGAGCCATAGTGCTTAGAAGAAATTGAGTACAGGGGCTGCTGTACTGGTACAACATCACAACATGTGGTGTTGACCAACATTGCAAGCTGACCTAACACATTGTACCCGCACAGCAACGTGATCTGGAGTGACTGTGCTAACACCTTTCATTGCCTGAGAGGCATAGCAATGACATGCTACATTTTCATGCAGCACACGTCTATTGGGAACAAAATTGGAGATGACTGTAACATCTTAATGACTTTTTGGGCCCATGGAGCCAGCTTTGTCAACCCAACCTTGCAGGACTTATGTAACAAGTTCAAGTGTGAATACAGCTGGCAGGCAGCCACTTGTCTCAAGCAGTTATTTGCTGCTATTAGGAGCTTTAGGGACAAATAGCAGATTTGGGCGTGATTTTAAGTGGGAAAATAGCACAGGGAGAAAGGGTTAACAAAACACACACCAGCACCACCTTCCCGATCTGCATCTTCCTCCCACCCCCACCAGTGTAACTGTTAGTTGAGGAAATGAGAAGAAGAATCCTAATCCCAGGATTCAAAGACTTATTTAGCATCATTTGTAGTTTGACCTTACAAAGGTAGTGATATAGCTCAATTGATACAAGCAATCCTGTCTGCATCACTGCCTACCGCTATGCAGGTATTTGGGTCCAGATGTAAATCTGCAATATTGTTTGTGATGCCTTTTATGAAGTCACATTTTCCTTTGATTAACACTCTTGTGAATTCCTTCCCATGCCAATTTACTTCTAGTTTTGTATTTTTACCAGGTGTAAATTATGAATTAAGCTCTTATTCAGAGAACAAAGTGCACACCACAGGCTTTATATAAATATTGGTTTTATTGCTGTGTTACACTTTGACACTAAGATAACATTAAATCCACTGATTCAATGGATGTTGCTGTTGTTGGTTTTGTTTTGTTTTTCTAACAGAATAGATGGAATTTATCTTTGGTACAATTGTTGGCAGCTGTCCATGTGTTCCTGGCTGGAGGCCAGTTCAGGCTCAACAGGATGAGTCCCAATGTTCAGGCTTGAATTTTGTTAAACTCCCTCAGAAAAAATATGTGTCGGGAGATTTGCAGCTATAAATTGGATCATGTCATTGAGGTTGGGATCAGGCTCATTACAATATTGAACATTTCAGCATGCCTGTTATATATGTTTATGCATATATTCTTTCTCCTTGGGTTGCCAAAAAATCCAAAAAAGTGAAAAGGCTAAACCTGTTGCATTATCTCTCTAAAGTACACACCACATTTTAGTCATTTACAGTACAAATCTGTGCATACTTTCATCCAAGTAAACATGCATAGGATTGTGCTATAAGAATATGTTTTGCTTCCCTGAGAGCAGGTTATTCATTTTCTTTCTTATGTATGTTGCAGGTAGCCAGATGCCATCCCAGACTCCTGCTAGCCAATCAGAATCCAGCTCCCATCCTGCCTTGAGCCAGTCCCCGATGCCACAGGATCGAGGTTTGTGTTGGAGGGCGAATAGCCACGGAGTATAAAAGGCTGAGAAAAGAGGGGCAAAATTTGTTCATCTGTTCCTTACAGCAAGGAAATTCCACTTGTAATAATCTCTCAGCAAAATACTGTATGAAACTATTTCCTGAGGGAGAAATATATTAAAAAGGAGTATCTACAATAACTTTGTTGCAAAGAAAGAGCTTAATGTTCTAAAAACATTCTTTATCAGACAATCTTGCTAGATTCCTAATGGTCTTTAAAAATCTGGATACAGGAAACATTGTTTATAAATATCTGACTTAGAAGTTGGTCTCTGTAGAATAGAAATGTTAGCTGCTTGCAGACAACAATTTTCCCACAGTTTTCAAACATTGATTAATTCCTATGCTTTGGGGTATAGGCCATAAAATCTCTTTTCCTATAGAAATAAGAGTGGGGTTAACAGCCTGGAAATGACAACACTCCTGCTCTTGTCTTCTCAAGATCTGGCAAGGTCCTATTATACTGAGGTTCTAATGTGCTAGCAATGAACTTATCTGAATAGAGCTTTTAATCCCACATTGAGAACTGAGGTTTCGTGAGTTGGTATATAAGTGTGCATTGCTAATCTATTTATCAACATTAGCAGCTGTTAAAGGGTGAAAGAAGAGAGAAGCTTTGTGAATTCTTTCCTATATATGTCAGACCAAGCCACAAATGTTGGCATGTCTTGCTGTGAGTTGAACTTGGGGATATAAAGTGGACGATGGGATAAAATGCACCTTCAAATTAGATCAGCATCACTCCTCATGATTTCCCGGAAACAGTGTAACATTAGAGAGGGAGAGGGAAATGTTAATGCGCACCTAAGAGGGCAACTGTTAGTGAGTGACAGGCTTCAGTGTGTCTGTTAACCAGGATACTAGTGGAGTGGGTTAGTCATCATCACAAAATAGTACACATTTTCTTTCCTTGCTGTGAATTCTCATTTGTATTTTCCTCAATATATTCTAAAAGTCATTTATCAGCAGTTTGACCATGGATGGTACTAGATGTCATATGCCCTCTGGTATTATCTGGGGCAATTTCCACAAGTAGGTATCTAGGGGAGGCATTCAATGTGCATTGATACCATGTTCTCAACGGACATATCTTGCTTCACATAGTTGTTAGCTACAAGGCCTCTGGTTCCAGGCTTGTTTTGTGCTGTGTCTTGGAGTCGTATTAAGGCTTCTCTTTATCTGGAAAGCATAGTGGCTTGGAGTTTCTTATACTAGCCATTGTACTGTGATGGTCATAATATGTGGACAATTTGTCCCCTCCTTGGAATCTAACTTTAGTGATATGTACTAATGACTCTGTGACAGAGAACTGGGTGCAAACTTGTTCTGAAGAGCGGGTTCAGTTTTAAAATTATGCCAGGAGTTGATGCATTTGACTCCGCCCATCAACTAGAGTTGCAGGTGTTCTAGATCACATCCTACAAAAGCCAAGTACCTGTGCAGGAGGTCCAGAAGTCCACTACCAATTAACTGTGGCTTTAGGTTCAGCTGGGGTATTGGCTACCTAAATCATAGGAGAGCTGCACGACTTAGTGCAGGGGTGGTGGTATTTTACATAGAGCAGTAGATCCCATGCTGCTGATCAGCTCCCAAGTTCCAAGACTTAAATTTCTTCACACTGTGCATTTCTCGGCCCTTGGGAATACTTCCAACTGAGGTCATTGATTGGAGCCGAACATCAGTGTCTTCATTGCCTGACAAAGAATCTGATTAAGTGCAGTAGAGAGAGGCATCCAACTCTGAATCACAAGGCCAAATAAAAATGGTTTATTTTTGATGAATAATTTATTGTAACCTGCAGTTTGAGAATTTAGATTCTAATCTTCAAATTGCTCTGCTGGCACAGGCCTGGCTGCCATTTTATTTCTAAAAAAATCTTCTGATGTTTGTCTTCAACAGACCTGGCTTTTTATTCAGAATATTTATTGAAGCCCTTGTCATGCTATGGATAATCTTTGTGACCTAGCTTGTTTAAAAAATGTCCATTTGTTTCATGCAGTAGATACGAAATTTGTAACCAGTGGGGTCATATTGATTTTGCAGAACTTGTTTCCCCAAAGCTTCTGTAAGGTCTGAGTAGTGCGCATATAAACATGCGTGCATTCCCTTTTGTGCCCTTTCATTGATTAGAGACTTCTTTGAAATGGAAAACTTCACCTTTTTAAAAGGCTGTTACATTAGTTGATTCTTTTGCTTGCCTGAACTGTTTTCCACTGAACTTAGAAAGGGGAGGCGAGAGCACAAGGCCTCAAAGGGAAGGTGCTTGTCATTTACTGATAAAAACCCAAGCAGAAAATCATTCCTGCTGAAGACACCTGATCCGCAGGCATCTGTTACAGTAATTTAAACACTTGACTTACCGATCTAAACGTTTCCAGCTAAAAACACCAAGTGACCCTCCAATTTCAGACAGTGTTTTTGTTCCTTCAAGCACTTTGTGTAACATTTCTCTCCTTGTTCAGAGAATGAATGAATGCATGAACAAAAGACCACTAATGCGTTTATTGAAAAGACCTCAATTCTCTCAAAGCTCTGCAATATATTTAGTCAGATTCTCTATAGAATTCGCTTGACTGTGTAAGATCTAAGTTTTGCCATTCTTGAATGCAAACCACACAAGCAAATTGTTCAGTTTACTTTCATTTAATTCTGAAAGTGTTTGTTTTTATTTATCTTTTTTTTTTTTTTTAGTGATTGCTTGGCGCACACATAGACTTTTTCATGTTTTCAAGCCTGAGGGTATATATCCCCTATAATAAAATAGAACTTCAAACAAATAGATTTTTATATTGCATAGTTTGCATGTGTATGGTGGAAATGCATGTATATGCTTGATACAGTTTTTGGAGATTTGGGACATGCCACTCCCTTCATGTTTTTCTTTGTTGGCAATCAGATAAAGAAGACACTAATACAGTTTTTACAGAAATTCATCTTCAGGGAGCAAGGTATAGGTGGAATATTCATCTTTCCAATCCCTGTCATGCTGAAGTAAGGGGTGGGGCCACACCCCCTGATATCTTTGGGGCCATGGAGAGCTAGGTGGGGGACCATCCAGCAGCCTCCCACCCTTACGTAGTTCCTCATCTCTGCCCTAGTCCTTGTACTAGCCATACATAGGAACTTAACTTTGTGTTTATCTGCCTGATACATCCCCATTTTAAGGTTGTATGTGCCTGATCCATATCTTCCATTTAACTCAAAATGACTTCTTATTTGGTAGTCTTGTCAATCAAGGAAGACGAGACATGCCCTACAAGGAAGAGGTAGCCCTCAAAACCCAAAAGTTCTTCCTGCTCAAGGTAATCTCTGACATCTGTTTAATTATCCTATTGCTATCCTGTTCTTTCCCCAAAACCTATATACAGTAGATTGGAGAGTTTAGCCAAGACTCAGGGTGTGGGCCTTTTATGGAGAAAGCAGTTGTGTCAAAGCAACACTCTTATATATCATTTTATTTTAATACTTATATCATGCTTTTGTATACTTGGCTATATTCAAGGCAACGTACAAAGTTTAAAAGATGCAACAACAAAATAAATTGAAATGCAATAAAAGAGCAACCATAAAACACATCAGCAACCAGCAGCAACGAAACACATCACCTGAAGGCCCTAAGTAAAAAACCTCTTGCAGACTTAGCCTGGATAATTCAACACATCACAAAGTATTAAGAATAACTCTACTAAGGCTAATGCCTGTTGAGGGCTTGTTTTTTCTAATTTGCTTATTGAGGAAATCTGTAAAGTCATTAACTTCTTGTTTAACCTACATGTTTATAACATACTCCACAAAAGTTCTCGGTAGCATTGAGGCAATTAATTTAGTAGACTAACCTGAAGCCCCTCTTCCACTATGAGATTCCTGATCTTCCATTTCGATTTAACTTACTTTCACTCTTAGTTCTAATAGTTACTATAATATCTAAACTGAATGGTTAACCCAGTGGGAGCTTTTAGATTTTGTATCTCATTAGTGCTGTATTATAGCCTGGATTGGTGATATTGGCGATACTTCTCTCTAACGTCTCCTGCTCTCCTTGCTCCACTTGGAATGCCTGCCTGCCTTGTCCATCCCCAGGTGTCCACATGAGGGCATAATATTCAAATAAGGCCTATGCACATAGTCTAGCGTACATAGGCCAGATCACGTCATTGATCATCAGGTTTCTTCCCAGATATGGATGTCCATAGATATTGGAGGTAGGGGAGGCAAGTTGGGTACATGGGAAGAGCAGGACTCTCTCACTCCTCTCCATGCATATGGGCTGGATCAGGGAGAGGTATTGCCTCTAATCCAGCCCAAGATACGTAAAGGAATCAGCAGCATATTTTTTATGATGTACACACTAGTTTACACATCAGTGCTGTACACTGTCTTAATTCAACCCTACCATTTCAGTGGAGTTACACAACATACTATATTTGAAAGAGCTATTTTTTTCAAACTGTTATTTTACTCACTGAGACTTTAACACTACAATCCTAAACTGGGGGTAGTGGGGCAGGGGCAACCATACTTGAAACTCTCTTTTCAGCATTGCAGGAAATTTAGACAGCAAGACAGAACACTAAAAGCTTAAAAGCACAATCCACTGTGTAATTCAGCCCCATTGGAATGAATGAAAGCGATGCAGGAGCTGTCCAAAGAAAACACCACAAATTGAGGTTTAAACTATAAAGTCTGCTCTGGATTGTATCTCACTACCATAATGTGGAATTGTCAAATGATGTTTCAGTCTTTTTACAGGTTAACAAAGGTGATCTCTCAATAAGAATGAAATATAAAACTGACGTCTTTATTAGAAGATTAATGAAAAGTGTTTAAATATTTTTTCCCAATATTCTAAGATAACCCCTCAAAACCTTTTTGTTTGGCATCCTCAGTATTTTTCTTGGTTTGAAATAAGTATGCCCCGGTTCATCATACTCAGATTAAAATAGTAGATAGGGAACAGCTAAAAACACAGAATCTAATGGAAACATTAAATGGTCTCATGCTGTTACTCTGGCACACACTATCATGAAGGGGATGCTTTAAAAGCCTTTATTTATTAAGGCAAATGTATATGGGTCAGGATTAATTAAAAAAACTTTTAATTGTTATCCCAGTATAATTTTCACAGCAGTATGTAGTTAAATATTCATGATAATGCTGATGATATGCTAAAGGTCTGGAATGGGTCTGGAGTTTCAAATCAACACAGGTTATTTAACCCTTTTCATCTGATGCACCATCAGAGACTTGCTTGGTAAAATCCCAGAGCTCTGGAATAATTAGAAGAAAGTAATGAGGATTTAATTAGTCCTTGAGATGTGCTGAAATAGGACCACTGAGAACTCCCCCCCCCCCCTGTTTGGACATGGATTGCAAGTAGAATTGATGCCATTGCAGTTGCTGTGATGTGCTAGAAAATGTATTCCATTGCTGGAGGCAGTTTCATGGCACCATTCTGTGCTTGTCAGATCTGCATGGAAGGTACCCATCATGAGAGCTTCCGAAACCCCCTTGTCTTTGCCACCCTTTGCCAATATCCTGCTTTTCATCCTTCTTCCTCTAGGGTCTTTTTTTCTTCCCATCATTTACGTGCTGTATCTTGTGATAGTGTTTCATCTTGCTTTGTTTCTTGGTTTTTACAGGGGTGGGTGGGAAGGAAGGGGGGTACAGTAGTGTGTTCTGGAAAAAAAGGTGTATTGCAAAGAATCACAGTGGGTAACAAATTGCAGCCTTATAGAATCCAGGTGTTGAGCTGAGCAAAACCTTGATCTATTTGACACAGCTGCATGTAAGCATTATCTCAAAATCAAGTTCTTATTTAGTATTAGATCTTCACAGAAGTGATATTTATCAGTAGCTGCAATGTAGTAAATTTAAATGGCTTTTTGGCAGTGGAGATTGTTATCCAGCAAGAAGCAGAAACAGATGGGATGTGATCAGGCATTTTGATGTTCTCTTTGTGCTTTCCTGCGCACACATACTAAACAGCAAACTGAATTTCTGTAACTACAAGCTCTTGATTTACTTATTCCTTTTAACGTTTTTTACTTCCATCATCTATATCATGTCACTTCATCATCCATTTATTTTCATTTAATGAAACACAAACACATTTATCTCTTTGGAAGTCATACATACCTCTTAGGGAATACTTTCTACTCGGATACCATTATGGCTTAATATTGACATTTGATAAAGAGTCTCTTTTCCCTGACATCTATTTGCCATCTTTAAGTGAGAGACAAAGAAAGAAAAATCCTAATCAAATTGCAACTAAAAAGGCACTGTGGATTGTTTTTAGATCTTAAAAGGATGTCCTTTCCTTTTTTCTTTTTTAACAGTTGAAGATTTAAAATTTGATCCAAAGCACAAGATAATAAAACTATTCTTGCTATTATTTTTATTAAGCATTTATTTTGTATTTTTATATTCCCCCCTTTTTGTCATCTAAACCAACAAATTGCAAAAATACAATTTAATATAAAATTTATTTTAAAAACATGAGTTAAACCTAAAGAATACAGAATCATTTTTAAAAAGCACATAGCAGGAAAATAAAATATGGTCAGAGAAATATGGTTCAGTCTGGTTCCCACATACATCTCAGACAGACCTTTCATATAACACCAAACATAGTTCTTTTCAATGGTGTCTGTTCACACATTCATCCATGAGACAATGCCCACATTCAGATGATCAAATCCTGGTTTAATAAGCCAGAATATTCTCAGACTCCATGCACCTGCATGCAGACCCTTTGCTACCACTTTACTCCTCCCTTCACACAAGTGGTGAAGCAAACCAGAAACCTGCAGTTGACCATAACTTTCCATAGTGTGCGAATTAGAAAGTATAGTTAATGTCTTCCAGAAAAAGATAGGATTTGGAAGCCAACTTAAACCATGTTTTAATGTCTGTTTCTGAATCTGGCTTGTTTGGAAGACATTAAGCATAGTTCCCATTTCACATTTATTTATTTATTTATTATATTTATACCCCGCTTTTTTTCCTGCAAGGAACCCAAGGCAGCTTACATAATCCTCCTCCTCCTCTCCGTTTTATCCTCACAACAACCCTGTGAGGTAGGTTAGGCTGAGAGTCAGTGATTGGCCCAAAGTCACCCAGTGAGTTTCATGGCCGAGCGGGGACTAGAACCCGGATCTCCCGGGTCCCAGTCCAACGCACTAACCACTATGCCACACTGGCTATCAGGGTGTTATGTAACAGGGTGCTATGATTAAGTACAGCTTCCTGGCTTCTTTCATTGCTTTGGGCAAAGGGAGGAGCGAAGCAGTAGCAAAGGGGCTGCATGTGAGTATACAGAGTTCGTGCATCTCCTGGTTTATTAAGCATGGATTTGATAATCTGAACCAGGCAAATGAGGCCCAGTTTACTGTTTGAGTACACACCTCATGATTGTTTATCACTTGGATCAAATGGGTAGTATCGAATGGGGCCACTGCACTCCTGCCAATTCTGTTTGCACAAGAAGGACCCACCCCTCGCACAACTGGGACTTAGCATTTCATAAAACAAGCCGCCAAAACAAGCAGGAACACTCATTTCTGGATCAAGCAGGTTGGCAGATCTCCGTTATGTGAGCTCCACTGATCGCCCCTTTAAGAAAACAAGCATTTCTGCTCATTTCCGGTTCCTGCCTGAAAGTGCTAAATGCCTGCTGGTGCCTGGGCAATGTTGGATATTGCCCTATTTTTTCATTACCAGAGCAGTGTGGAAGCCACTTCTCCTGATCCATTCCCATTCTGCTCCAGGAACATTTGTGGAGAGAAACTATAAGGGGGTGACCAGCTGATTTCAACCTGCCATACCAGTGTTGCCCCTCTCTTGGGAACCAGTAACACTGGTGTGGGATGGAACCATTTCCCTCTCCACAGATTTTACCAGAACTGTGTGGGGCAGGACCACTGGGAAGAAGCTGTTCTGCTGCTCCAGTAATATATAAATGTATGGAATATCTACCTAAAAAGAGGTGTGTGTGTGTGTGTGTGTTTTGTTTTGCAGCCTTTTTAATGGTCTACAGGGATCATTTAAGGCAGGTTGCTAGGAGTAATTCATTCTGCAGTATTGGGACAACAGTGAATTATTTATTTATTTATTTATTTATTTATTTATTTATTTATAACGCCCCTTACACCAAAGGGCGGGACACATAACATATACAGTAAACATAACAATACAATAAAATAACCAACACCAAACACTTACTGTACAGTGAAGAAGGCCCTGCTGTGTCCTGCAGCTGTTCATCTCTTGTAAAGAAGGTGCTTTAAGCAGAGCTGTTGTGTCAGGAAGGGAGCTCATAAGGGGGTGTTGTTGTTTCAGATATGCTGGACCCAGGCTATAAAGGGTAATCTTAACAGTGGTGTCAGTAAAAGTTAAATCAGATGAAGCAATAAGTTTACATGATGTAGACTGAAGCATTTCAGGATCTGTCAATGGCAAGTTCTCATGTTGTGGAGTAAAATGTGAAGGGGAGGGTGTATTTGGTGTGTTTTACTTAAATCTTTCTAAGTGGGGCACACAATCATAGAAACAAATGATACAGCTCTTGGCAGAATTATATAAGGAAATCCTTAAGGCCTTTACTGAGCCCTGGCTTGAAACAAGTTGGCGGCTGGGCTTCTGTATAACACTGCTCATTCTCATAAATGCTAACTTCACAATACAAAATTAAGTGTGGGAGGTCACCACCTTAATTCAAAGTAATGCCATAAAACAGTTGTATCTTGACTGTGACTTCTGAACTAATTTAAACTCATTTAACTCCTAATCTGTGTTGGGTTGCAAAGTATTGATCTTCCTGTTGGGAATAACAGGAAGTTTGAGATGCTGCCTTAATGACTTTTCATCTAGTTGCACAGAGTGTGTCACAGGTGAGGAGCTACTTTTCCTATTCTGCAGCTTCTAAAAGTGATGTCAGAGTACCAAACCAGCTCTATTCTTGGAGAATCTCACTGCCAGTTTCAGCACCTGATGGATGTCAGCTTCAGATTGAATTTGAATATCAGGCATATTATCCTTCCCAGCTAGCTTCATCTTTAGACTGAGCTGATTAGTTTTGGCATGTGCTAAATATACAGCAGCAATGCCTTTTTGCAAAAAGAAGTTAAATGGGCAGGAGAGAAGGAGCCACCCTCATAAGCTGCTCAGTGGTAGAAGACAGTCTTTTACTAAATAATCATTTCAGCGAAATCAAAAACTAAAATCAAGTCTCTAGACAAATATTGTCATCTAGCAGCTGGTTACTGAGTTTTCCTTTGGTAAATGTAGTTATATTCTTGAAGATGAATTTTTATTTACTTTAGCTACAACAGGGGTGTTGTTTTTTTTATTGCTGCTGAGGCTAGGGGAAAGGGATTGGATTATATGTCTGCCTTTATACAATTGTTAACAATAAGATACCTCAGAAGAAACATTTCTACACATTTTTGTTAGATATCTGAAACTTCAGCCCCCTAGGCTTTCATACAGAAATTGGTCAGAGCCATTCATTGCTGAAGGACTTGACAAAGTGATAGTGGATGTTCCTGTCAACGGGCTTGCAGTAAAGTTTACTGATTTTGGTCACTGTTCCTGGGACAGTTTTCCCTCATGAGAAATCCATGCTTCTTCTAGGCTGTCTGTTGGTAAACATTTTACTTAAAATATATGGTACCTTGGTTGATCTTCCTTTAAAAAACCCTTCTTAAAACTATTGAACTGCTTATCTAAGATCTTCAGCTATTGATTTGGTTGTATGTTAAAATACAGGATGTCAGTTTAAAACAATCTGTATTTTAAAAGAATACCAAGGGATTTAATATATATCATTTGAATGCGGGGGGTGGGGCATTCTGTCAATGCTGAGGAAGGCACAAGTTGCCCAGAGCACAATTGTATGAGGAAGAGCATATATTTTGAGGACAAAGAGAAAGGGGATCTATTTACAAAAGTGTTATGAGATATTTCAGATTCATGATGCAAGGCAAATTGGTCATGGATGTTCCTTTTTGTAGTTTCTGTGCAGTCACATCTTGGAAAATTCTAGAGCTTCAAAAAAGCAAAATCTAGTGTGCAGCCCCCCCCCCAAAGGGAATTCTGTGGGGTATGTGCATGGACTTTAGGGGCAGGCAAGTGCCTTCCCTCTCAGTTCTCTTCTGACTGCCATCTGAGCAGCATGATTGAGAACACATCTCTGGCTTGGTGGTCCTAGATATGATGGAGAACAGGAGTGGCAGATTTTGTTCCACTGGCTTTCGAATGCAAACAATCCTATGAAACCGAGAGCGCAGCCCCGCCTTCCAGTACAAAAACTACGCAGCCCTGCCTGTGGCTTCTATGTCAGGTTTCATCCAGCCTGTGCAAAGCGTGTTCGGCAAGTGAGTCCCGCCGATCGACCAGTTCCAGCCAAGAAGATGGCAAGTGGTGCTCAGTTCCCCATGCAGAGCAACGGGGCCTTGCCATGCTATGAGCAGCCGAAAGATTAGTACGATATAGGGGTGGTCGGCGCCTCGGGCATGCCAATTTGCTCCACCATGATCCACATGGAGCAGCAGCAGTTGTATGTGATGCCCCCCGCGACCACTTCCTTTGGTCCCTCTTCACCACTGTGTACTTCAACTTCCACTGCCTCGGTTTCATGGCCCTGGCCTTTTCCGTTAAGGCAAGAGATCGCAAAGTGCTTGGTGACCACAGTGGAGCTGGTAGCTACGGTTCCACTGCCAAATGTCTGAACATCATGGCACTGATCCTGAGCATCCTGTCCATCGTTGTTTTCATCGTCCTGATAGTGTGGGGTTTTTGCTCTCCATCATAACCCACAATGGCCCCCACTGAACAGGGCTGCAAAGTGACTTCCTTTTTAAAACCCTTCACCTCATTTTCCTTGCTTCACAGGCTTCCACTCAGTCTCTGGTTTAGTTTCCACAGACACTGATGAGTAGTTTGCCAAAGAGCAGCCCCTTGCCTTGAGAGTCTAGTGTGGCATTTGCTGTGATGTCACTCTTGTCTTTGCCAAGATGGAGGTGGACAAGTGTCCGTTTCGAGAGCTGTCATCTCTGGCTTATGAGATCTTTGGAGCTTTAATAGTATTTTCAGCTTAGTTTAGTTTCATTTAGCCTAATGTTTAGGATTTTTTTCCTCTTCAGTCTTTGTTTCTTTTTGCCTTTTGTCAATGTATTGGACTTTCAGCCTTATTCAACCTTCTGTGACACAATGAATCTCATTCCAAAAGTGCCACAGTTGCAGGAGGGAACTCCCCATCTCTTATGGACATGGTAAGTATCTCCTTCATCTTAGAAAGGAGCATAAAAAAGATTCCTATTCCTTTTGCCTGATGTTCAATAAGCAGGCTTGAAAGAATCAAGCTTCCTTAGGCCTTTGTTGTTAGAGCAGATGCTACTAGCCACGGACATAATGTCCACCACCTAGCATACTAGCATGAGAAGGTCCATGATAGAGCCCATGCTTTGCGTGTAAAGGGTCTTGGGTTCAATCCCCACCATCTCCAAGTAGGGTTGGGAAAAATTCTGGAACCCCAGAGAGCCACTGCCAGTTAGTGTAGAGCAGCCTTCCCCAACCTGGTGCTCTCCAGATGTTTTGGACTTCCAACTCCCATCAGCCCCAGATAGTATGGCCAGTGGTCAGGAATGCTGGACGTTGTAGTTGAAAACAACTGGAGGGCGCTAGGTTGGGGAAAGCTGCTGTAGATAATATTTAGCTATTTGGGCCAATAGTCTGACTTGGCATAAGGCAGCTACCTGTGTCCCCCCCAAAAAGTCAGTGTTCAGTTCTTCCCATATTCCATTTCTTTGTTCCATTGTAGGTGCTGGAATTGATTTTTACTCTCCACCAGCACTGGTGTTGGCATCCCCATTTCCTCAGATTTGATGGCCTGAGCTTCTCTGCTGCGATTGACACTGGTCCTCAGTCTCAATCCAAACCCTTCAATAGGTATTCTGGTGGCACCTCTGACACTGAAGATCTCAACATGCTTCTCACATTTCATGTCACACCCCAAGGGCTGCAACTCACTTCCTGAGCAAATATTTTCCATGATTCTCTCAGTGCAAGATAAGCCTTTTTAAAGAGCTATGGGTAGTTGCTGTGGGAGATGAGCTCATCCCAGTCAGTGCCTTCCAGAGAAGTCTCAGTGTGTTTAGTAATTGCAAGTGGTATGCAAAGCAATGATGGTCCTTCTCCTGATCAATACAGTGAAAGCAACTATGCAGACTTCAGAGCTCTGTTACCACTCCCAAATATGTTCATTGATAATGCAAGTGGGAAACCCCTTGTTTTTCACATGATTTTTTTCCCTTTGGAGTTCCTGGTAGTGATCAAAGTATACATGATTCTGATATTTCCTTTGTACTGAATCTGTCTGTGACAAGATTGCCACCATCTAAGCCCATGCCTTCATTATTCTGTTTTCTGTCCCCTACCACCAAAGCCCTCTTGACATATTACTTCCTTTCTGCTTCGTACTCCCTCCTGCTTCCTTGCCATTTCCAGCCCTCACCATATCTTCCTTACTTTTGCTCTTGTTCTCTGCTTCCAGGATCAGTGTAGACTCTGGAGTAATTGACCAGACCATTTGATTTTGAACCAGGCATGTCAATTAGACCATTTTGAATTTGAATCCAGACTAAATCTGTTTCTCAAAAAAAGGGGGGGGGGTTGCGCACATGCAAGATCAAATATGAAATTTTGGTTTATTGTCAGAAGCCAAGAGTTTATACCGCTGCCTTCTTGGTTGGTAAATGTATGTTGCAGAAGTGGGAGAAGCACTTTCCACTTCCTGACTGCCAGAAACGCAACAGGTGGTTCTTTGATCTGAGACACTTTTGGTTGAGGGTTGCTTGACAAGAATTCCTTCCTTTTTGGTTTCTTAAGGTTCTTCAGTAAACTATATATTAAAGGGCCAATTCCCCATATATGTTTTATTTGTGTTAGCCTATCTCCATCCATCCCTCATCATTTTCCCTGTGGGTTAGGGGGAAAAAACCCTACACACAGACACACACACACACTTACTTCCTGGATGATTGTTGCCAGTGCTATAGGATTTCATAAATAAAATGGAGGTATATCTCCTTGGAAGTAGCTGCTGTGACCCAGGCCACCAGCAGTGACTTGGACTTGGACTCTGAGGGAGAAGGGCCAGTGGAGTCAGGAGGGCTGGTAGTACCACATACAGAGGTAGTGTATCTGGGCACTGACACTGAGCCTGTGTCCAGCCACCAGGTACCTTCCAAATCAGAGACTCCTGAACCAAGACCTGAGCTAGGACACCCAGAAATTACAGCCACCAAGCTTGGCCATGCTGAGAGACCAGCATCCTTGCCCCAAATGGCCTCAAGTGCCACCAGCCTGTACACTGCTGTAGCATATCCAGAGAGAGAGAGAGAGAGAGAGAGAATGGGGAGGCTACGTGGTATCAGGCTTCAGAGCAGAAACTGAAAGGCTATGTAAAGGCTCAGTGAGCACAAAACATTTGTCATAACAAATTGCTTGTTCTCTGGGACCTGTCCCTGACTGCTCTTGCTTTCTGATTCTTGACATTTGAATAGATAAGGTACCTACCATAGAGGCCCTTGCCCCAGCTATCTGCTTCATACCACTGCCAGACCTGTTTCCTCCAGACTCCCATGGGCTCATCTTCACTAGGACTGAACAGCCTGCCAAGAGAAGCAGGCAAATAGGGAGTCCAATCAACTCATTCTGATATAGATAGCAGGAAGTTGGCCATCTGAGTTAGAAGGCATTCAGCACAGAGTCCTTGCCCCTCTGGCTAGTGAATTATTGTATCACTATGACTAGGTCCCAGTTCTTCCTATGGGACATGACAGTGTACCTACATTCCCTGAGGAGGCAAAGCAGATGATGAGCCTGATGCATGCTGAAACCCTGAAACATGACAACCAACAAGTTAGCATCTCAAGGCAGTCAGCTTCAGCTAAGCATTACCATGGGAATGGTGAAATGCCAAACATGGCTCTCATCCACCACCTTGGAGTAGGGGCAGTATTGGAGAAAGCCATCACTTTGGAAAGATGACACCACTTCCAGCTAAAGAGATGGAGGACGTGGGGGGTTGGGTTGGGGGGGGGGGTAACAGTAGAAGTAGTTTGGGAACAGAAAGGAAAGGCCCAAAGAGGAAGAGAGGAGCTGAACTGTAAGCTAGTGTCCTTCTGATGTGGGTCAGGGTGTCTTCAGCTAAAGAACACTAGGGTGCTGCTTTACTTCATGGAAGTTAACTTGTGGCTTTCTACAGAGTTGCATCTCATCCAGGAGGCTTTCTTGAACATCCGTTTGGACCTAGTTATGGGCCCGTGGCTCACGCTGGCTCAGCTTGTCTGAGCGTGGAAAGCTAAGCAGGGTCAGGCCTGGTTGTTACTTGGATGGGAGACCCCTCCTCTAGTTTCCTGCACTGAGCAGGGGGTTGGACTCGATAGCCTTGTAGGCTCCTTCCAACTCTATGATCTATGAAATCTATGGATTGGGAATGAATAAATCCAGTGGGAAAGTGCTCTCTATTCCTGTTCTGCATACCCACAATACACATATACTACTACCCAAGAAAATGGGGGTGGCACACATTTGCTTCTGTCATAGCTCTAGAACCTCCCTGTCTGAACATGTATATATTTGGGTGTGTATATACATACCCAGTAAATAGTTGGATAATAGAAGTTACAGTGAGCAATTCTGTTTTCCAAAGCATTTTTCTATTGGTTGCATTTGCACAGCATGGCAGTTCATTGCAGATGAGATAGTAGAGTAAGGGTTTCATGGTCTGTCATCTCTCTGCTTCTTTCATTGTATTGACAAATGCCACTCATGTCTTTGCATCTGTGCTCTTTGTGCATCACTTTACAGACAGTATTAGGCAAGTTTGCATAAAGAAAGGTTGGATTTTCTTCCCAAGCTACCATCTGGGTGATCTGTCTAATCCTTCCCCCGATTCCAATTTATCAGTGATAGATGATATTAATTTCAAGACTAGACAGGAAGAGGGAAAAGAAGGGGAGGGGATATATTTAAACATCATTGCCTGCCATACGTAGATGAGTTTTTTGTCGTATCAGAGACAGAATTGGGAGAGAGATTCAGCCACTTAACTTAATAGCACAGCTGGTAGAACACTGGGGGGTATAGGTTAAAGCTTTAGCTAGGTCATTATTTTCTGCCTTCACCAAAGCAATTCAGTTTGTGAAGAGAAATGGGCAAACAAATAAACACTAGAGATAGTATACAATGTTTAAACAGAGAGGATTTTAAAATCTATAAGAAATAGAACATAGCTCTCCAGCCACTAAAAACTTGGCACCTTTGAGATGAAGTAAATTGGCATTAGCAGCCTTTACAGTGGGAGACAAATTTGCTAAGGTGGTGGGTTGCATGACTGCTATTTCACCCAAGCAGTGGAGAAATGTCTTTTGTTGAACTGGTGTAAAGAAACATGTCAGTCATTCTACGCATAACAGCAGACGCAAACATGAAAATAAATGGTTGGGATGCCAAACAAAAAGTATGTTGCATGTTATTGTGGCCCAATGAACCTTCAATACTTTAGTAGCACCCAGAAATGCCTGCTAGAAGAGCTTGAAGTTTATATTACCTAATGAAACTGCTTACAAAAAAAACCTCCTTCATGTCTGTGGCTGCTGTGGCAGCAAAGGAAAACAACTGGAAAGCAGAGGGATTGTTTGTAAAATTAAATGTGATGAGTCAGGACATGCATTAACCTGGTTTTCTTCTCATAGGCATTTGTATCCACCCACTCCATGCTTTTAAAATGCAGTATTTGACATTTTGTGAAGTGGAAGATGATGTGTTATTAGGGGCTAGTTAAGAGAGCACCCTGCCTTCACTTTCCACTGCTTCTTTGATTCTGTTCCAATTGATTTTGTAATGCTTCTACCCTTCCGCTGAGACGAGTGCTCTGCTAATGCAAATGTTTAAAGATAGTGTTTTGTTAATGGTCCATTCTATCTACTATAAATATCATTCTATGCCCCTTGTATCCTGAGAAGATAAACTCCTTTTAAAGTTTGAACCCCTTTCACAACTGGCCTATCCATCTCCTCTTACATTTAAAATTACTTTTTGTTCTTTAACAGCAAGTTAAATAATCAAAATGTCCTTCAGCATGCAAGTCTAATGGATCCTTTGCATGAAGGCTCACTGGATATTCCATTTCATTACTGCTGCAGTGATAGTGTCTATTACCAACATCACCTCATTCTCCAGATTGTTTTGATTTGAACAGGTTACTTTTAATTTTAATTTATGTATCTACACACCAACTAATAGTATAGGCACTGGCAGGGCCGGTGCAAGGCAGTTTGGTGCCCTAGGCAAGATCAGATATTTAGCGCCCCCCCTTCCCACTTGAGCCCTCCCTCCCTCCAGCCCTATGCCCATTATGAAATAAAAGTCAATTGGCAAAACCTAAAAAAATTATTATCATAATAAATTATTATCCTCCTCCTTACCATATTTGATCACTGGGATTCTCTGGTCTGTCTTCCCTCTCTTTCTCCCCCCCCTCCTTTTCTTTTCTTACCCCTTCTCTCTCTTTCGTTCTCTCTCTCTCTCTTCTTTTTGTTCCCCTCCCCCTTTACCTTCTTTTTTGTGTGTATGTGCAAAATTTATCTCTCCTCCTCCCCCCCCACACCCCATCTCCTCTCCTGCAAGCTCCTCTTCCCCCCACCCTCTCCAATTTCTACTTTCACGTGCATGCAAAATTCTGGTTTATTTTTTGCTTCTGATATTTATTATTAAATAAAAATTTATTATTAATTTGTTTTGCTCCCCAAGCCCCCCCTTCCTCCTCCTCCCCCACCCCCACTCCTTTTATCATTCTCCCTGGCTAGGGGTGGGGGCTCCTCAGCTTGGGGAGAGTTCACTCTGGTTACACCCCTCTCTCTTTCTGCCTCCCTCCACCCACCCACCCACCTCCTCCAGCGCTGCCGCCGCCGCCACCTCCCTCCCTAACTGCCCCCCCTCTTCTCCCCTTATCGCCCCATGTGCTGTACGAGAAAGCAGCTTTGCTAAAGAGACCCACTTGCGAAAGAAACAGGAGCAGCATAAGGCTTGGGCAAGCGGCAGCGGCAGCAGGAGGACGGCGAAAATAAGGAGAGAGCCGAAGTAGCCGCAGCGGGGAAAGAAAAGGAGGAGGGGGACAGAGGGGGGAGAAGAAAGAAAGAAAGACAGAAAGAGAAAGCAAGCCTGGGGACAACAAAAACAGAAGAAGAGACCGGCACACGGAGAGAGAAAGAAGCTAAGCGAAGGGGGAAAAACCAGGGAGGCTTCTGATTTGGTGTGGTTTCTGCGCCCCATTTAGCCATGCGCCCTAGGCAGCCGCCTAGTTGGCCTAATGGTAGCACCGGCCCTGGGCACTGGAATATCTTTATCAACTGTTTGATACTGCTAGTCAAGGAAAGACAGTCATAGTGTGCTGACAAGGTTCAGTAAGAAAACAAAAGTTGACACTGGAAAGTGTTAAACATTGCTATATTTCTTAACAACTGTGACTGTACTTGACAAACGAAATCACCTTTTGTTTATCCAAGTACTTTGCTGTAGACATTATTGCCTCCTACTTCTCTTTACTTGATCCTGTTTTTCATTTCTTTCCTGATTTCCTAGTTTGTCTCCTCTTTGCTGTTCATTTCCTTCTACAACCCTGTCTCCCATCTGTAAGTTTCAGTCCCCAAAGAGATTAATGATGGGAAAATAAAACTGCATCTCCCCACTGGGACAATTGTACAAATTCAGCATTTATTGGCACAATACTAGGAGAAGAAAGCATGAATGTGCAACAAACATGGAGATGTGTTCTGGGGCAGTGAAAGACAAACATCAAACCCAATGAAATGTAACAAGAGTGCTTGTCTGGATGCATCCTTATTAGGACAATCCTGCCTTTGAACATATGGTTCCAGTATCTTGCATGACTTACCTCTTAACAGATAATATACACCTTAGCATAATGCTTTCAATGCTGGTTACCTTTTTAAGACTTGTGCAAAGAGCAGTTTTGCTCATGGCAGGCTCAGTATTGTAGTACTAAACTAGAAAGGACAAAGGATAGAGTGGATGAAAGGCTACCATGGGCTAACTAGTGTGTTGTTTTTTAGCAGTAGTTTTTCTCTTTTAATTTTTGGACTGGGCCATCTGTACTGATCCTTCCAGTCCTCTGTCTATTGCTTGGAGTAGCAAAGAACAGCCTGGCACAGTTATCCTGAGGAGTGCAGCTAGAATCTCCACTCCTGGCACTTTAAAACCCTCCCTCTAGAAGCATGCTCCTCCACATCAAGGTCAAACCATTAAACACGAGCACCCAAACAACATTATTTAAAAATTGGTTGGATTTAATAGAGATATGATACCTGCCTTGATTCACCTCCACAAAGTGAAATAATAAATTGCCATCGCTAAATGATCTGAGCTATGCGGGCTAGTTGTTGTCTTAAATATGATCTTTGTGACCAGCTGCTACAACTCAAGTAATTGAGTTGACTCCCCAGCAATCATTAGGATAGAAAAAATATTTTTGTGGAATTACCAGATATTTAATATTTGATTGAATATTTGTACACATGCCCACATCTCTTAACACTAGTCAAAAAATTTAATGTTTCTTTTACCACTTGCATAAAGTTTACAAGAAGCACCCTTGTGAAATCTGTCTGCAGAGTAATTGCAAACCCCTCGTTTTCTCAGCTCATTTTAATTTAATATTAATTAATTAACAGTATTAAAATTAATGTTTTTTATATGTGGGGTTAAATCCAAACCACATCATTACTATTGTATTCACAGTGTTGCACTTATCTGTCACTTGAAATTGCAAAGTTGGAATACCTTTGTAATTTTCACGGTTCAGCTCTCCTTATATAATGACATGTGATACAAACAACTTAAAACAATTTTTAAATGTACTTTTGTAAATAAATGTTTGACTCGTTAATATGGAAGTCCTTAATGTGTCCCTCTATTGTATTTCTTTCCCTTTAGGTTTCATGTCAGGCATTCAGAGAAACCCTCAATTGTCTCAGTATGCACCTCAGCAAACTGGACCTTCCATGTCACCACATCCTTCACCTGGAGGCCAAATGCATTCTGGAATTGGGAGCTTTCCACAGAGTAATTCAACTAGTACTTATGGAACTCAGATGAGCCAGTATGGGCCACAAGGTAAAATAATTAACACATAAAATGACCTGTTCTTAAGCAATCTTTAATCCATGTTGTAGACAGTTGCTTATTCTGCAGAAAATTGTATTAACCAAAAAGGACTGCATGCACACATTTTAATTTTTTTGTATGTCCTAACTCCCTTTTTGTGGATGTCTTTGGAAATAGTTATTAGAAACATTTCAATTTTTTAAAAAAATAGATGAATATTGTTAAGATAAAACTTTTAGGAGTATTCTTTCCCTGTTCGTTTGTTTTTTCTGAACAAAGCACAAGAATTCATAACTGTTACCACAAGCCAGCACTAATATGTACCTCTTCTCCCAAGTGCAGCCTCTGTTTGCTAGAAGTTGGTTGGGAATAACACATAGTGTAATCTTGATTAGGCCTAATCTGAGATTTGGGCGGGAGATGTTTCTTCTCTTCCTGGAAAAGTGACACAGTTCTGATTGCCTGCCCTAGCAGAATCCATATTCCCTTGGAAGTAACTGTCTGCCACATGTAAGCTCTAGGGGTAAAAGGGCAAGTTCCAAAGTACTTCTGCCTCCACAATTCTTAGCATTAATTTTTATGAAGTAAGATGGAGGTGTGGTTACAAGCAAGGTTGGCATCAATTCCAGCATTCTTGGGCAGCTGCTGAAATCCCAGCAAGACTAGTTTTGATGTTGACCCTGCCCCATCTTCATCCTGGGCATCTGGGCCTGCATGCTGCTTGACATTTTACTTACCCACAGTGCCCTGGAGCGATGCTACTCTTGAGGCGCTATGGGTTATTAAAATGGCAGGTGACATCAGTACTGTGACAGGTCACAGTACTGATGCTACCATAGCCTGCTAGGACCAGCAGCTAAGCCCACTGGTGCGCTTACCAATGGGGGGGGGGGGTTTCCACCAAAGGACACTTTGCAGGGAGTGCCTCAGACCTGGAGCCAGCCCTTGTTCCAGGTTAATTGTTACTTTCACAGGAGATCATGAAAGAACATCAGCATTGAACATTCAAGTGGATTTTCAGATCCAATACAGTTCTTCCTCCTGGAAAATTGTTCTAAAAGCTTTATTGTGGGAGCAATTTTTTTGTAGTTAGGTCTGTATATAGAAGATACCAGGTGGTTTGTTTGTTTTTTGTCAGTTCTTACACTTCTTCACAAGAAGCAGCAGCATTCAAATGCCATCAGGTTTTGCGGGGAAGATATATTTTCATACATTTTGTGATGGACCTGTCCTCAGTGGGTAGGAATTTAGAAAAATAGATGATTTTTTATTTTATTTTATTTATTGTATTTCTAGATCGCCCATCTAGCCAGAACCCGGCTACTCTGGGCGATGTACAATATAAAATAAAACAAAACAGAATAAAATACACTTAAAACAGTATAAAATTTTAAAATCCTAGCCCACCCCACAATATAAAATGAAACAAAGCAGAATAAAATACACTTAAAACAGTGTAAATTTTTTAAAATCCTAGCCCACCCCATATTCCCACCTGAAAAGCCATGTTTTTAATGAATGGCGGAAGCTCATCAAGGAGGGGGCAAGTACTCTTTTTTAAAAAAAAAAATTGCACCTTTATGTCATTTGCCTCTTGCAGTTGTAGTAGCCACAGGTCAGCACTTCTCAATTCAGAAAATCATTGCCTAAATATCTTTGATCATAAAGTATGCTTGTTTCATATGTGGGTGAGGAATTATTAATACTTTAAGGGTGCAATCCTAAGCTTGTTTAGACAGAAAAATGTGGCTGGCTGTGGAATGCTGAGAGTTGTAGGACTGTTTTTGTCTAAACATGGATAGGATCGTGCCCTTAGGTAACATGAAGCCTGCATGTATTCAGGAGCTACTGGATGTTAGCTTAGCTCTTGATGTCTGAGTTCCAGAAATTAGTAATGATACGCCTGAACTTTCTAAAATCTGGCAGGTTTTTCTTACAGTGCAATAGGCACAGCTAATGCACTTAGGAGATATGCCTGGCTTACATCCATGTGACTATAAAACAATAGCAAATTGAAAGAGGAAGTGTCTTTTGAAGGAGGTTGCATCTTTATTTACTAGCACAGATGGTTCAACTCACCATTTGTTCGTTGGCAATCACCCTTTCATTCTGAAAAGGTATACTGCTTCTTCAGTAATTCAGCTACTTCTACATCATACATTAGTTCTTTCTTCTTATATGAGTCATGGTGATGCCAATTGATTTTGTCCAGCATAAGGTGGAAATGGTATGAAGATTTGCTATAACATCAACTTGCACAACCAAATCAGCCTGTTAAGAGGGTGGGTTGGATTAATTCATAAGCAGTCTGATACACAGTGAAGCAGCCATGTGCCCAGCTCACAGTTTCTCTGTGCCACTGTTTAAAACCACTTTCAGCAGCTTTGTGGTAGTATGGAAAATAAGGGATTGGGCTGCAAACTGGATATTTAGTGGAAGAATTATAATAGTGTGTTTCCATGTGCCAAACCTTGCACATGTTTACTGAACCCACATTCTCACCATGCCAACTTATTTGTGTCTAATGACTCCTGTGGCAAATAGCTACTAGTTTGTCCAGGATAAGCTATCTGTAGTTAGTATGTATAATATAAGTGAGGTGAACTGACATATTTCACAACAGTGTTCAAATGAAACATGGTGATGATGGTGTGCATGTCTGTGATAGATGCAGCACTAAGCAGGCCAGGAGTACATGTTGATATCTATCTAAATGACTAGTTAAGAGTCAGAGTATCCTGAATCAAGTATCCTGAAATAATGCAAAAAGATAACTTGCTGCCTTCTGAAATGTTTGGTACAGATTATTAAACTAGAAAAGCCATTTCCCATTTCAACTTCCATAAAAATGAAAGTAGAACTGGAGCAAGCATCGCAAACATAACCTTCAATCCTTGGTAAGGCTAATGTAGACATGTGTGAAGTTAGTAGGCTTGAGAGTGTCAATCACAATTGTCATACAATTTGCCAGTTAAAATCACCTGTTTCAGCCATTTATAAGACATGCACTGACATCTTGACTTTCAGATTAAAGGTTTTCAAGTTGTGGTCAGCTCTTGGAATAATGGAGATAATTTCAACAAAGCATTAAAAGACAATGTTAACACCATAGATTAAAAATCCCAATCTTGGAACCATATATATTATATCAGTCCCGCAGTATTCTACCTCTTTTCACACTAAATCAGGGGTGGGCAACTTGTGGCCCTCCATATGTTTTGTCCTACAACTCCCATCTTTCTTCACCATTGGCCATGCTGGCTAGTGCTGATAGAAGTTATAGACCAAAGCATCTGGAGAGCCACAAGTTGCCCACCCCTGCTTTAAATGGTCATGCTCAGATTCTGTCAAGGAAGAGAAGGCAGGCAAACCAGTTGAGAAGGAAGCAATGCAATATAGATGCATTGCCTCACCTCCTACTACGGACCTAGCATTTGGAGGGGAGAGGGAAAGCGGGGCAGGAATTCCTGGGAGGCCTTATCATATATGAACTTCATGGGTCAAAAAAGTAATCCTGCTTATTGGATGGGGTGGTGGTCTGTGCTGTAACACATTGTGATTTTCTTTATGAATATATATCTCTTGGAGATAATGCCACTGAACAAATAAATATTTATATATATATGGTATGGAGAACTTGGTCAGAGAATATGAGCAACTGGGTGACAGGGGTAAAAATGATTTGAAGCAGAATAAAGACCAGACTTTGTATTTAAGCAGGGGTGAGCAACTTGTGACCTTCCAGGGGGAAGGGCTGATGGGAGTTGCAGTCTAACAACAACTGGGAGGGCCACATGTTGCCCACCCCTGTGTTAGAGTCTTGATTTATAGCCTAGTGCTCAGTGCTAAGCAGGAAGAGTCTGACACTCTCCAGATGGTCAGTGGAAGCACATGTGACCACTCAGGTCCAATTTTACAGCCTTGTGGTGAAACTACCAAACTACCAGTTATGGAGTGCTGCATAACTGGCAGGACTCCACTTTAAACATTTTAAAGCCTCTTGCCCCATATATTGGCCAAAATATATGTATCTTCTCCACTTTAGCTCTGGCAGCCACCAGGAATGTGTGGCTCTGGCATGGAAATGATGCACTTGTTTGGGCCAACACATGGGGTAGGAGGATGTTCTACCCTGAGCTCCTTGGAGGAAAGGCAGGATAAAAACAAATAAATGCTGAGTCTTCCACACTAAGTGGTCCAAAGGGAAGCCCATTTTAGCAGTCTCTGCATGGTGGCTGTAATGTTTAAATGGGCCCTCAGAGGCATTCTTGAAGGACTATAGCCAGTGATATGAAACCTTCATTTTTGTAGTGTTTCATATCGCAATTTTATTGGCTCACCCTCTGTGGATTTGTGTGCCTTTCAAGCTTGTCTGAAATGTTATATCTGAATGAACACAGTTTTCAATAGAAGTGCATGTTGTTTGCCAAATCTCACCTATGTGCACTGTAAATTTTCCAGTTGCCATAATTTCTTATTGGCCATATCCCTTATCTCTCTGGCATATATTGAGACTCACTGATCTTTTTTTCCAACAGTTTATTACTTGCTTATTGTCATTGGGTACATTTTATTGACATAGTCTGAATTCCTTCTTAATTGCTTGTTCATATACAGTATCCCCTTTTTAATTTGTTTTCTTCTCTAACTCCTTCGTATAAAAAATTAAGATAACAATTGTGTTTATTTGGATAAGAGACCATTTTTTCTCATCTGTTTCTGAACATAATGTAGTTGTGGATTTATTCTCAACCCAAATACCCTCTTTTTTCCTAGTGTTGGTCTGTATCTTACATGCCAGGTGGCATAGATCAAAATTATATTCTTTATTAGTATATTTTGATTAAAAGTGGCATTCCTGTGGAAATCCTAGAGTGAACATAGTTGTATAACTATAGACATTCTAGATAAATTGATTGTATTGGTAGAAAAAAGCCTTTGTTGGGCTCCTTGGAGGAAAAAACACCATATAAATTTAATAAATAAATAAATGTTATAGTGACACTGTTGCCATTCTGCTTGCTTGCCTAGTTCTAACATCATGACTTCAGCCACTCCTGTTTCCTTCCTCACTTCTTTGTTTGCAGTAACCATAGTTCGTTGTTACATCCATTGTTACTAATTGGTTCCCCAGATGTTGTTAGACCGCAACTCCCATTATCCCTGACCATTGGGCATGCTGGCTGAAGATCATGGGGATTGTAGTCAACAACATCTGGGGACCCAAGGTTGGGAACCACGGCCAAAAAACATAGTTTACATCCACAGCAGAATTGGAAACCATGGTTTGAACTGGGTTTCCAGTTCTAGTTTGGAAGCAAACTGTAGTTTGTAGTAACCATCATTTGTCCAATTTGGACATAACAACAAACGAGGGGAAGAAGGATGGAGAGAAGGGAGTGCATTAGCCCAAGGCTCGGTCCTGACAGACAAACCATGGTTTAGATATGACATCTATGCTGGGTATTGTTTGCCATCCCAAAAGCTCAGGTTCAGTACTTAATCTAGAGGGAGAAGAAATGAAATGTGCTTCACACGAGTTATCTAAGATGCAGTCTGAATAAAGAAATATGTCTGCACACACTAGTGTTCGTGTAATTTGAACCTATATATAAATAGCACATGTAGTTTGCATGTCATATCACCCATCCTACTATAGATCTACTTTCAGGTTTTTAGCATGAAAGCTAATACCTTATGGAACACATACTAACAGTTGCACATTATATGGTTTGCTTTTTTGGAAAGAGTTCCTCAATGTCCCTTTCCCCAGCTGTTGTGCTGCTGCTCCTATTCCATTATAGGAGCCTTTTTTTCTAAAATACAATGTTTCAATTGTGACATATACTATATCCTTCCTATCAACTCATTGATTTGTGTATATACATGGCAGAAAACACACATGGGCCCCCATTTAGACATAGCAAAATACACACAGGCACATGTTGAAAATATAGTACTTCTAACACATGCTTGAGTTCTACCAGACAATGATTTTTTTATCCATCTCTGACCCTCAAATAAAGACTTTCCTTCATTGCTAGGGAATGTTGAAGGGTCCGTGAGAATTCAGAACCTTTTAATGTGTATTATAATATTTATTGTGCGAAGGTAGCATAAATTTTAATTGTATAGGCCCATAATCAGACTTTGCTCCCACTGGAAGAAGTGGGGTGGAGGTGACTTTTGCCCCACTGTAGCCGCTTGCTCCCTCCAAAAATTTGCTCCAGGGTGTCCAGGGGAAACCTCCATTGCAAATTTTCAAAGGGTGTAAGCAGCTATATAGAGAGAAAGGAATTGGCATGGCACGGAGAAAGGAATTGGCAAATGTTGCTTCCATTCCCTATGACAGAGAAGTCTAACCGCTGCATCAAACACCTTCCATACGTGGAAAGAGCCCTTCCGTTTATGGAATGCAAAGTCTGGATCCAACAGACAGAGTTTGTGCACTTTGAAATAATCTTTAGATTCTAGGAGCCCCCTTATTTTTTGTTTGGCAAAATTTTTGAAAACAATTTAAAAACACTGATGGCTCCTACTGAATATTTAATATGCATATATTTTAACTAGTCTACTTTAACTGCTTTGTGTTCAGTCAGTTAGATGTAAAATTTATTTATTTAAATGTTTGAAGTTGGTGACCATTTTAGAAAATTCTGCTGCTGCCTTAGATGGATTTTAGTACCCAAAGATTAATAATATTTCTGTTCTCTTGTGGAATTTGGACCTAACCAGGATACACTATGCAGATTATTTCTTCTCCTTATTTTCGAAACTCTTTTATCTCACTGTAAGTTCTCAGTGGATTTACTTTCTGTGGTTGCTTGGTGCCTGGATGTAAGCATAAGCCTTGGAACGAATACTGGCTGGATTCTAATTAAAATCCTGCTGTGGATTTCTCTTTGCTTCAGTTTTCTGAACTGTGAATTAGGTACACTACTGAATGGCAGTGGTTGTAAGGATTATTTTCCAGGTGCTGGAAACATTTGGTTAGGAAAATATTATGCAATTATAAGATACTAAATAGTATGAACTATGTAATAATTAGCTGAAACTGTTGAGATTCCTAGTCCTAAAACTGTACCTTTTTTCAACATTAGTTATTCTAGCTGACTGAATGGAATTTATTTTAATGCCGAAGCAGTGCCTCTAGATAACATGCCAAATATTATGTCCCTTATCCTACTGAGTTCTGCAGTTCCTGATTCTCCCACTTTCTTTATACTGCAAGTGTGTATGTAATGAATTTCTGGGTCTGAGTCAAGAATGGGAACTGTGAAAGCATTAAGTTGTTAGCTTGGAGGGTGAGTCATGTCTGAAACACCTCTATCATTAAAACTCTTAATGTCACGTGGTAAACACTGTAATGTATATGACGTGTACTCCTCTGCCAGGTCATACAGAGAGCTGTTGATCCCATGCTTTGGTGATCATATGATTAGTATTCTAAAGTTTATGCTGGAAAAGTGACAGAGTGGAGGTTATCTTCATTTTTTACAGTGCTAATTTTACCAAAAACTTGACATGTATGTCAGTAGTAGGTACACGTAGTATTAGAGTTACATTTTTCTATTCATGAGGCATAATGTAGCATAGATCTATTTTGAAAAGGCTGATTGTTTGTGATTTGTGATTTTCTTATTTTAACTTCAAGGACAGGGGTGGGCCACACACATCCCCCCCCCATGGCCTTGAGATTGGTCACCCCCATGCTACCCAAATTGGTGGCAAACCACTACAGAGATTTGAAAGGGCCCACTTCAGCTTGCTTTCTAGCTAAATATGCCCCTCTTCAGTCTCTGTAGTTGTTTGCCTCAGAATTTAAGGGGTAAATGGCTAGGGGGGGGTTGCCACTGCTGTGCTGGTGAATTTTGGTGGCATAGCAGCAGCAGGAGTGTGGCCCCCAGGAGGGTCCAGGGGCTGGAAATTGGCCCCCGAATTGCCTGAACTTGCCCGCCTATGTTCTAGGAAGAAACCCTTTATTAGCAAATGAACAATGTTTGCAGTTAGTCATCTTAAAGTTATTTGTTTCACAACAAGCGTATTATCTAGAAACTATATAGAAGCACTTCGTAGAATTAACATTCTTCTTTCAATTTTTTTTGTATTAATAATTATTATTTGTTGAGGACCTACAAATCTAAGCACTGTACAAATCACATAGGAAAATTGGCTTTGCCCAAATAGGCTTATATTCTAATACAGTCAATCTATATTATTGTTCCATCTTAAGTGTGTTTGATCTCTTGCCAAATATACTTATGCAAAAGTCAACTGTAAGATTGGAAGAGTTTCCAGTTATGACACTGGGACAACTTAAATGAGTTCAAGTGCTTTTCTGGATTTGGCCCCTGGCACACAAATCTGCTAAGTTTATGAAGCTGAGTCAGTTGGGCACAAGCACATCAAGTGACTCAAAAATAAAAATTATTTCAAGCTTAAGCACTCAAGTCTTTGGTGGTGGGTGTTAATACGTCTGTTATCTTCCATGTTTTCTTTTCTCTGTTTTAATTCCAGTTTACTCACAACTTTGCTTCTTCCTCTAAATGAGGCTCCAAAGCTCCTGGATTCAATTCTAGTTTGTTGAAATGAGCTGGAATCTGAAATCCATTGGCTGAAGAGAGAATGGGTTGCTTGTTAATGTTCCAAGACTCCTGCGCCAACCGGTACCCACTTGAAAAGTGTGGGCTCTTGCACTTGGCTGCCTGACATGTCCAGCTGATGGGGACTGGCTCAGCATCTGCTGCATTCATTGTATCTAATGGTGCATCCATCTGTTTGCTGTCAAAGCTGTTGCCAGCAAATTACTAATCTATTAGAGAAACATGGAAATAAGTTTGTACTTCTCATTCCTGGCTTTCTGTCTCATTTGTTACTGGTATTTATTTATTTATTTATTCAGGTGTTAAGGGAAAATCTACATTTTTTTCTTCTGAAAGGCTATCATGTACTTGTCATCTTAGCCTACACTTAACCGAACCACTTTTATAAAGTGGATTCCCCTGTATTTGTGGGTGGTACCTATTCTATTGCGGTCCTATGATTGGCCCCAACAAGGAAAAATGAGAACAAGTGTTTCATAAATAATAATACTAAAGGTTTGCAAGGCATTATAGAACTTTATTCTGCTATAGCTTGTGTGTTGCAGATTAATAGTACAGTAGTGTATGAGTTGCTTCAGGCAGAGGGTGATGTGTCTCTGGGACATCTGTATATACATATACACAACTTCCAATGCCCTTGTTCAAGATGGGATCTCAGTGTCCTCCCACTGAGATAAACAGTCTTGTCCAAAGCTTCAAAACATTTGAGAGATCGAAAGAAAATATTTTTGGTATCTCCTGTGAGTCATTTTCACTTTGAGTAGTAATATAGTGTTTAACAGCTAGGAGAGATCACCCTTTATATATGAAGAAACCAGGAGCACCTTTTTATTCTATGTCTCAAAGGCAGTTTTACAATTTCAAGAATTGCAATAATATCTGATGAAGTTCTATTGTGAATTTCCCTGAGTTTTGAACAAAGATTCCTAATATAACATATATGACTCAAACCTATGACAACGATTTAAAATTATATTTATTACATCAGTCTGAATGCAATATTTGTTGGAAAAATTATTATGTAAAGCAGAGATAGATCATGTAAGACTTGTGAGTTTAGCCTCCAGTCCACAGGCCCCCCTCACTGCTGCTGTGCGGTGACATGGCAGGAGTGGGGAAGCTTCTTCAGGAGAAAAGTCAGGTCAGATGCAGCAGGCATAGATGTCACAGAAGGATTTTCCTGTTATACATAGAATATGAATGGGAGTGCTTGTTTTTGTGCTCAGCAAGCACTGTTGCATAAGAATAAAGCCTGATACTTCAGATACTTGTGTATATAGAGCAAACAGTAACGCAGTAGAATATTCAAATGATTTTTTATTGTGGCCATAGAGTTTTCTATTGAAGAGTGCTGGGTGGGAGTAAAATATCAGTAAGAAAGATTGTTAGGGAATTATTTATCCTTTACACTGGAATGTTGAGTACCTGTGGATCAATGTGCTGGGTAGTATGGATTAAAAATATGTTGTTATATTAAGAAAAAGACCCCAGCTAAATCTGGAGACTGGGGTACCCATTTAGCCATACTGTGGGAATCCATATGTCCTTGGTTCATAAGAGAAGTGTACAATTTTATTTAATGTCCTTTAAAAGTACAGGAAAGAGTTTGTAATGCATGACTAGGAGCAAGAGGAAATCTAGCCACAATATAACATTACTTGCATAAGAACCAATTTGCAGACATTCCAACAATGCCAAACTGGATCTCTTTTTAATATACAAAGGGCATGGGGAATGGAATATAACTGTTGTATTTGTGATTTCTTACCGTAACAATGTGGGATGAGGGTGAAAGGGTATAAACTTTGTCTTTCAATGAGAGGCTTCTGTTTTTCCACTCTTTCAGCCAGGATGAGTAGGCAGCTGCAGTCCCGTCCCCCCAGCCCTGGCCACATCCTGCCTTTGTGCATACTCCACCATCAACCTTCCCACATCCCCCTAGCAAGGCAAAAACACCACTCTCAGAAGTCCAGATCTGGAGAACACCAATATCAAGTGGATATTGGATAATAGATAAGGGTCCCCCACTTTGTATCTTTGACTGCCTGAATTTTTTCATTGCACAAGATTTTCCAGCAACCTGTTTCACTGAATCAAAAGTTGTAACATTATTTTCCTCTGTTATATTGTTTTGTTTAGGAAACTACTCCAGACAGCCAACGTACTCTGGAGTGACCAACACAAGTTACAGTGGCCCAGGACCTGGTATGGGTATAAATGCCAGCAACCAGATGCATGGACAGGGGCCAGGCCAGCCTTGTGGTACCATACCTCTAGGACGAATGCCATCAGCTGGGATGCAGAGCAGACCGTTTCCCGGAAATATGAGCAGTATGACCTCCAGTTCTCCAGGCATGTCTCAGCAGGGAGGCCCAGGGATGGGACCACCCATGCCAACTGTGAACCGTAAGGCACAGGAGGCGGCTGCAGCAGTGATGCAGGCTGCTGCAAACTCCGCCCAGAGCAGGTATGCATCCAAGAGAAAGGATCGGAAACTATTTAAAATGTATATGCTCATAAACTAAAGTGGTTTGTGCAAAGGAGAAAATGGTATAAGGGCTTAAAAGAAACCAAAATGGCAGTGGCAGGTGTTGACCATTTTAAAACATGTTTCCTATCTATAAATATAAATATTTATAAATATAAATATTTAGAAAAGGAAATCCCACTGTTTTAAGAAGACATAAAAAGGAAAGTACCTGCAATTAACCCCTGCAATTTTGAAAGGATAAATTTAAAAACACACAGGTGGTCACTTAAATTGTTGGGGAAAGGAGGTTGGGAAGAAGCATCATTACTGGAGTCATAGTTGTCTCCTGGGCATTTGACATTTTCAGAACATTTATCAGAATCCACTGGCTAATGGATGTGAGCCACTGTGGGTAAAAACCAACTTTTCCAAGTTAACTAGAATATCTAATTTATTTGTGATATTTGTATACCGCTTAAATATAATAAAATCCCTTAGCGGTATCTCCCATCCTGAGGAGCAAGGTGGGGCTTGAAGTGTGGATTATTAATTTCTAGCCCTATGGCCACTGCAATACAGAAAGCCTCTTCCTCAAGTCTTGAGATAATGCCGTACATTTATCCACCAGGGCTTATATCCACAAGGGCTTATATCCACAACCTATTTACTCTGGAATAATAGCTCCAAAACCTTTAAGCCAGAATATGTGGTTAGTGGATTGCAGTCTGCCTGCAGGCCTGCAGAGCTTTGGAAATGTGCATACCTTCTTCCATGTCCTGCCCTTTTCTTTGGGGTCATGGTCTGTTTGTAAACTTCACTGTGTTGAAATAAATTGATATTGCACTAGGAGAAAAAGAAACTGAATGATTATGTTGCAAAATGGTGCTACTGTTATATGCATGTACATATTAAGTGGATGCATATATAATAACATGCATATTTATATACACTTCAGTAAGCACACACATTGTGTATGCTTGGTTATTTATAAAATAACATTGATTATATACATATTACCATAAACCTTTTGATGCTAGAAATGCAGGAAATTCCATGCCTACCAGAAAGGAAAAATATATTTTATTAGAGTGTTTAAACTTGATTTTATTACTCTAGGAATACAAACATTGTTTGTACTATGAAGTGTTAGGGAGAGAGAAAACATTGATTTGTTTGTTTGTTTGTAATGTGTCTTCTTAATGGGATAAAACCACACACTATCTTTCAGAAAAATAACCTAGGCAATTGTGAAAGCAAACCAACAGGCTTTGTGTATTTTCTTGTGTTGAGCATTGAGTATTTTACAAAGTAAAAGTGGGTGTAGAAAGATATATTTTTTTAATATAAAAAGTTAATAATCATAAGTAAAATAGAGTGCATGGTTGCAATTCACATTATGGATTTGGATAAAAGTACTTCCTATTTGATTGAAAAAAAAATTGATTGCTTTCCCACTTGAAACCTACCTTTCAAATTCACTTTATGGACTTACTTTTC
Organism: Shinisaurus crocodilurus; assembly: GCA_021292165.1. NCBI lineage: Eukaryota > Metazoa > Chordata > Lepidosauria > Squamata > Shinisauridae > Shinisaurus > Shinisaurus crocodilurus. The sequence continues at coordinate 82,515,131 of CM037879.1, read as the reverse complement.
AATTTCTAGCGCTCAATAATCAAAGTACAACATTTCAAAAACTTTTCATCACATAGTACCCCTCTGCTAATCTAACACCTTTAGGATAACTGTGTAATCATTAGACCTTCATTTCAAAAGCAACATTTACAAGTAGCATATGGGATGCTTCCCTGTTTATCCCAGAGGTTTGGAGACACAGCATTTTTCTCCTTGGTTCCTGAGTATAACAGAAAGATTTATGGCTGTTTGCCCAACAGTGAGAATCCTACATGCTTCTTTCTGTATGGAAGGATTGTAGCTGACAAGGTGGTTCATGCTTGTGGTCCAATACAAATCCAAAGAAGCTGTTCTTTTGTTCTGCTTTAGGCCACCATACATTAGGTCGCCTGCTTATCCCAGCCAGTCTGGGGCTGGCGGACGCCCCATGTTTTCTTCACAGCATCCCAACTATGGCAACGCTCAGGCTCCCATGATTCATCAGCCTGACCAGTACGGGTAGGTAGCCAAGTAAACTGGACTTGCTGTGGGATCTTGACAGGGTTGTTTTTTTTGTCCCCCCCCCCCTAAATGTTACATCATTTGGCTACTGAAGGCACTCCAGATCAAGTATAATACTTGCATCTGAAAAGCAATGTTCTTTTGGTTTTTTACTAACTGTGTCAAATATGATTTCAAAAATCTGCATGTCACCCGTACTGCATGGCTTGTGGCATGGCTCTGTTTCCTTCATGCCTGAGAGGGAAATGAAGATCTCCATTGGCTGAAAATGATTGAATCTTGTGTTTTTCTGCATCACTACTTGTTCCTTCCTCCATTTTTTTGTCGTCGCTGTCTAGAAGCGGTACCATGAGACACTGATATTTTCATGACTGTTCTATTGTTAATCATTACATTACACCTCTCCCATGGAGTAAAACACTCAATTTTTGACAAGAGAATGATTACAGAAGCCATGACTTGAGTTAATAATGGGCTTACAAAAAGTGCTGTGATATCAAAATTAAGACAGTTTTTGTAAGGACCGGGGTGGGTGGGGATGATGACAAAATGTTAATTCCTCTTTCAATTAATATAAAACTCAAATTATCCAATATGAAATTACCTGAAATACAGAGAACTGTTTTCTAATTAATCCTCTTTTCATCCTGCAATTTCCCTACTCCAGTATTTCTTAAGATTAACATGCTCTCTACCACCCAGTTTTAAAGTATTCAGTTTTATTTCAAGGCATATGATGTCCTTGTCATATTACTGTCATCATTGGCCAACTGGAAATCCTAAGAGCTGTGATACTTATCTAAGGATACAGGGAGATCCATGAGTCCTGATTTTGCTAACATAAAGTATTCAAAAATTGCACATAAGCCATGAAAAATCAAACTATTAAGACTTTCAACACTATTGATGTTGGTAGTTCTTTTTATGTAGGATTTCTGATCATTAAGGTAATATCTTTGCCAAGCTTTCCAGATTTTTCTATAGACAGAATAGAAAAACAAACCTATAAATGCCAACAGGTATGAACAAAGTGCAAGATGTCTTCCTAGCACATCATCAGTTTTTCAGCAGAGACCTTTGGTGGCCAGAAGTCACTTGCACTTAAAACTATGAAAACATATATTTTTTCTGTTGGATTAAAAGAAAACAGAGCACGATTGCACAAGTTGCATTGGAATGGATGAGTTGTGAATTTGCATAAGCAAGTTGTTTGGTTGGGGTAGGTGTTTTGTTTTGTTTTACAAGTTGGTTTTGATGTCTTCAAGTCAAATAGTAAAGTATAACATGATACCAGTTTGGAAAGCATGGATTTGTCTTTTGCTAATCCACAAGAGCTGCTCTTAGAAAGTCAGGAGCTATTTAGACACAGAAAGCTACTTTGCCTTTGACTTGCCAAGTCACATTAAGCAACTGTGTAAAATGAATTTAAATGGCATGCATCACAGCAAACTCACGTCTACCAAGGCAGAAAATCAATGCTAGCTAACCAGAACTTGAACGATCAAGATCTGAGATTTAGTCAGTTATATTATCCTATGTCCTGGTGCAGGATGCCACCCTTCTAATTAAAAAGAAAGATTAAGATACTTTAAAGAAATATAATTCAAACATATCTACAGAAGATGTGTTAGCATTTGATTCAGCCTTGTACCTTTTATTATTTCTGGATGAAATGTTTATTTTTCTGAAAAACTGAGGCTTCTGATTTATTGGTCCCTGGTTTGTACACACAGCACTGTGTTCTCCAAGTGAAAACCCAATGCCCCCCAAAGATCGCTATAACACTTTGAGTTGGAAGCACCAGTCTGAATTTCAGGACTTTAAGTTGCAGTGAATGTTTTTTATAGTCTTTCAGCTTCATTTATATATCAGATCAAGGTAAGCCATGTAAAATAGATGTTTGCTGTTAATATTAATCCATGCAGTTCTTTAATTGGGAGTTGGTATGTTTTGTATAGTAGCTGTTCTTTGGTTTTAATAGTCTGGGTAATATATTTTATTATACAATAACTACTATACATTAACTACTATACAGGCAAAGCAGTTAAGAGGTTTGCTTCTCTTTAGTGTTGTTTGGACATAAAGTCAAACAATAATTCCATTCTTGGGGAGCAGCAAATAACCTTGAAAGAGCAGGGTGCTGTAAAGTGTAAAATCACTTTCTTTTTCCTGGCCAAGACTTTCAGAAGCTGTATATTATGGATAAAGAGAGTATGCTCACATGTGACAAATCTCTGCAATTACATGGAAGGATACAGTGAGTGCACTATAAAAATGAAGGACGGCAACAACAAGTGAGCTTTAGACTTCCTCAACTGGTTGGATATGAAGAAGTAATAAAGGCAACAAATAAACTTGGGATTAAATTTTTAAAGGGTTTCCAATTTTGAATGTCTCTTGATGAGTGCTCAAGTTGAGACACACAGGCTCTGATAGACACTGTTGAGTACACGCATTGTAGGTTATAACACATCTAAATTAATAGTATTTGGTGATATGGATTTAATAAGGACCTAAAAGTGGGGGGGATACCCCTTTTTCCCCCTTCCATCATGGCACTGTTTGCTGAAAAGGAAAGGGGATATAATCTGCTAACACAGATTGGCACAGCCTTCTCTGTGGCTAATAAATGAGCACAAAGCCACACGTACAGCCTTAGTTCTTTGTGTGTGTTTATCTTGGGGGGTTTTTGAAAGAGCTAGAGATAAAGCAGTATGCATCCCTCTGTAGTGCTAGTTCTTGTTTCCTTTTGTACTTTGGAATACTAGGACCTAAGGGAAGATTCACATATTCAGATACTGTGCCAAGATCTGGATTCTTATATATGTGGCGACCCACTGCCATCATGCATAAAGGTACATGTTCAGAGTTGTCATTTTATTATTAATAATTTTTATTTATTTTTAAAGATCACACATACACAAAAAAAAAACCATAAACCTACAAATCATACACTACAAGTGCACCCGTCACCCCGGGGCCAAAACCAATTCTATCCACATGATCCATTATTAATCTATATTCCAAAAATACATCATATCATGACATGGCTTACTCCCTTTCCCCTTTACTAAAACATAATCTAAAAATGACCCCCATATTTCCTTAAAATTATTTTCCTTTAATTGTCCCCTTTTACATTTAATACTACATGTTAGTTTATCAAGAGTTGTCATTTTAGATCATTTCTGGTAACACAAGGGCAGCACCATCCTATGTGGCTGCCCATAACCATCCAAACCCAATTGGGCATCCAAGTGAGTGCAGGAGGAGCACGGCAGATAGGATTGCTGCCACGCTCCTTTCACCCTCAAAAACATTTAGACAGCCGATTTCAGCCATCTAGGTGCTTTACACCTCCTCCCGAGGAGGAGAGGCACCACCTGGATTCTGCGGAAGCTGGTGGTGCCTCGCTCCTCCCCTCCCTGCCCCTGGGAATAGGTTTATGAGTAAATATGTAGGGATGGACCAATGTGGATTTATTGCAGGTCGACAAATGGCCGACTTAACTAGAAGAGTATTAAATATAATATATAGTATAAAGAAAAATAATGTTAAAGCGGGTGTATTAGCATTAGATATTTTCAAGGCTTTTGATTGCATGGAATGGCCTACGTTAAAAATGATAATTAAAAATATGGGGTTTGGAGCAAGATTTAAAGGAGTAATTAATCAATTATATGCCCATAATATTACAAATGTAGTGGTAAATGATGGTATTACTGAACAAATTTCCTTAGACCGAGGAACTAGACAAGGATGTCCCCTTTCCCCTATTTTGTTTGCATTAGTGATGGAAATACTAGCAAATGTAGTAAGAGAAGATAGAAATATTATAGGGATGGGGGTTGGAGATCAAATTAAAATAAATTTATTTGCAGATGATACTTTATTAACAATTAAAAATCCAATTGAAACAATGGATAGGTTGGAGAACCACTTGAAAGAATTTGGAGAAATAACTGGGCTACAGATGAATTGGGGTAAATCCAAGATTTTACTGTTTAATTATAGTAAAAAAGAGGAGAGTGAAATGTTAAAGAAAAAATATAACATTAAAATTACAAATGTAATTAAATATTTAGGAATAGAAATGACACAAGATATTGATAAAGTAGGAGAACAAAACTTTAGAAAGTTAAAGATAGAGGTTAAAAATAAAATAGAGGAGTATTAAAAAATTGGACTTTCTTGGTTTGGCAGAATAGTGTTGGTAAAAATGAAGATATTGCCTAAAATAAACTTTTTGTTTAGGATGTTACCAGTAAAGATTACAGAAAAAGAAATTAAAGATTGGCAATCAATTATTAATGAATATTGTAATGGAAGGAAAAGATCAAGGATTAATAAATATAGTTGGTATAAAGCGCAAAAAATAGGTGGTTTAGTTCTTCCTAATATAAAGTGGTATTATTTAGCCAACCAAGTAAGACATATTTTGGACATTATAGCAGGGAAAGACAAAATGTGGTTGGAATTAGAATCACGAGAATTAGGAAACATGATGGTGAATATATTATTTAAGAAAAATATAAATAATATTATAAAAGGACTAGAAAATCCCTTTTTGAGGAGTATGTTAGAGAGTTGGAATAGCACGAGGAAAATTTTTACACCAGAGGTATCCCCGTTAACTCCGGTAGTGGCCATGGAGGACTTTCCAGGAAATGTAAGACATCTAGAAGCTATATTAAGGAGAAAAAAGGTGATTAAATTAATGGATTGGGTGGAAAAATTGAAGGCTAGAGAACATATAATAGAAATAGTAGGAAGAGAGAGAATATCATGGTTAAATTCAATGCAATTGGAACTGTGGTTAAAGAAGTGGAGGACAAGAATGGACAGCGAAAGAGAACTAACCAATTTTGAAAAGATAGTTTTGACTAGAGAAGCTATAGAAGGTAATGTTTCAACAAGAGGCACAACAAAGGCTTTATATACGATGTTACAAAATGAAGAAGAGCATAAAGATTCTCTTAAAGTGTTATGGGATAATGAATTTGATGAGGAAATATCGAAACAAAGTTGGAAAAATATTTGGGATAGACGTATTGTAAGAGTTATGTCAACTAGGATAAAAGAGAACTTTTATAAAGTGGTATGGAGATGGTATTTAACTCCAGTAAGATTAAATCGGATAGATAAAAATTGCTCCGCATTGTGTTGGAGAGGATGTAATGTAAAAGGTACGTATGCCCACATGTGGTGGAGCTGTAAAAATGTTCTGGAATTTTGGCAGAAAGTATTTGCAGAAATATCAGAAATAATTGGAATGGAATTAGAAGTCTGCCCAAAATTAGCATTGTTAACAATTACAGAAAAGTTAGTTTGTTTAAAAAATACAAAAGAATTGATTGTGAATTTGTTAACAGCAGCAAAATTAATGATAGCTAGGAATTGGAAGGTTCAACATGTGTTTTCAATTAATGAATGGTATACAGAGGTATGGGATATTGCGTTAAATGATAAATTAACTTGTAATATTAAGTGTCAAAAAGGACAATTGGAGAAAGACACCTTTGTGAACATTTGGGGCAAATTTTTGGATTATGTGTTGGTAAAGGGGAGGGGGAACAAACCTTGTCAAGATTTGTTATATTTTTGGAATATAGAATAATAGCTTGTATATACACACACACACACACACACAAAATTGGGGTGAGAAATATAACTTGGTCCCAAGAGGTGGGGGGGGTGCACAATGTTTATGTTGTATTTTTTGTTGTTGTATTCATTAGTAGTTGTAAGATGTGAAAAATTAAAAATTTAATAAATTAAAAAAAAAAGGGGGATACATTTTTCTCCCTCTTTCACAATACTAGAACCCAGGGTCATCCAGTTAAGCTGAATGGCGGGAGATTAGGGGCAGACAATAGGAACTGCTTTTGTCAAAAGGAAATAAAGCATTTTTGCTCCATTGCCCTGCAGCAGCTACCAGGCAGGTTCATTCTCTGGCACACAAGGTCATACAGAATCACTTTGTGGCGCTCTGTGTCCTTCATATATGTTACAGTTAATTTCTGATGTACAGGTGCCTACGTATTATCCTGAAGTCATTTTGAAAAATACTGAAAAGATGCAGTTCCGACGGAGACCTGATGTGGCCTTCAGGTTCCTTGGTACTGTTACACAAGGGAGTGCTGTAGCAATGTAAGATTGCTTTCAGATAAGGCTTTTATGGCGCCATTGCCCTGCCTCATCCACAGAATTTTACAGGGGGTTCAGATGTTGTTATCTTCAACAGGTAACCCTCAGGGAGTCGGCTGATCTTGCTGTCTGGCTGTAGTTCCTCACATCATATGGAATTGTGCTGGGGGGGGGGGGAGGATTGACCTAGAAAAAGTGCACTTCATCTTGCACTTCTCTGGATCCAAGCCTCAGTATTTCATTGAACTATGAACTGTGATAGCTTCTGTAATATATTTCCCAACTACAATCTCAGGCTTCTGTCCTGTGCGTACTTACTTGAGTTTGAGGCCCATTGAAATTAGTGGGACTTACTTTTGAGTAAGCATGAGTGTCATGTCAGGCTTTCAATCCATTTAATGCATCTGATGAATTAGCCATTTATTTTATCATATGTATATCCAGTATATATTCTGTTTATATTAGGCACAGAGAGAACCTGGGGTGGACTTCTTCTTCGTGGTCTCTGTGCATCACACATATGGGCTCTGCGCCTGCGCTGAGCCAGCTTCGGAAGATTCTTTAGCTGAGGAAAAATGGGCGGGAACCCCTCCCCCACGGTGCTCGATCCTAGCACGGTTCCCGCCCATTCCCTCAGTTCCTTTTCGACCGCCATTGCGACTGGTGCTCTTCGAAAGGTTCTCCAAACTCCTAACTGCTGAGTAGATTTGCTTTAAATTTTAACCTTATTATAGCCCCCCTTAGTACTGTATCTTCCTTCCTTCTCTTCCTCCCTCTTCTTCACTCTTCAAAAAAAAAACAAAAAAAATCCCTCTCCTTCACTCTCTTTTCTAACTCTTTACCCTAGGAACGATGGCCCTTAAGGCCCCGTTCCGAAAGTGCTCAAGCTGCGAGGCTAAACTTCCTCCAGCGGATGGGCACAGTTTATGCCTCCTATGCCTAGGGCAGGAGCATATCGTCGAGACTTGTCGCCACTGTAAAAAATTCACCAAGGTGACAAGGAAGCAACGGGCCCTAAAACTAAAAACCGCTTTATGGCAAGAAACCCTGTCGGCAGCGGGCCCAACAATTCCGCGTGCCACGACCTCCAAAAAACCTTCCCCCCCAACGAAATCTGGCCATGAGGAGGTCACACAAAAAAAGAAAAAATCCCATAAGCATGGAGGATTAAAGGAGACGAAGGCCAAAGAGAAAACTACGTCTCCACCCAAACCTACCACACCACTCAAAATGGCGGCCGTCACTGAAATCGTGAAATCCCCGGCCTTATCGAAACACTCGACGTCGACACGCAGAGACCCATCGACACCAAGGGTCACCCACGTGTCCCCGACAACTGAGCTCGTGGCATCGATATCGGAGGGTGAAATACGGGACTCTCCTGTGAAGTCGGTGCAATCTACTAGAAACAGAGAGAGGTCCCCACCAGCTAGCCACCGCCGCAGCAGATCTCGATCGGAGGCGTCCGACAGATAATCCCTCCGATCTAGAGACAAAATGACCCATAGAGGGCGAGATTCCCGTGACCGATATCGACCACGATACCGAGAGGAGCGCAGGTCCCCCAGTAGGAACAGGGACAGCTCATCAGACTCGGAGGAATCCCCTCGACATCGAAGGCGACGCGCTAAAAGGCTGCGCAGCGCCGACGAATCTGACATCGACAGCCCGCAACATCGGGATGCAGTCGATGCCGAACGACCTCGATGCCAAAGCCCTGTCCTCGAGACCGAGCGCACTCGCCACCGAGACTCACCCGTCGATACCAAGCGCTATCACCGTAGAAGCCCTACACTCGACTCCGAACGACACCGCCACCGAAGTCCGCTATCTAAGGACAAACACCGCGGATCCAGGAGTCCTTCTCAGGAGGCCAATCGCCAACCCGAACGTTTCCGCCGTCGAAGCCCCTCGATTGATTCCAGCTGTCACCGAAGCCGCTCACCCGACATCGACCGCCGCCGACGAAGCAGTCCACTCGACACCGAACGCCGACGGCGAAGCCCATCGCCCGTCATCGAGAGGCGGCGTAGCAGCTCACCACATCGACATCGACATCGACGTCGTAGCAGCTCCCCACCAGGAGACCGGCATCGGCGTCGACATCGAAGCCCAACGCCTGCCGATGATCGACGTCGACATCGCCATCGAAGCTCGACACCTGACATCGATCGACATCGAGATCGATCCCGTAGTCGAAGCCCACTCGGGATCGAGCAAAACAAAAAGAGAAGCCCAAGACACACTACCAGTCAACGAACAAAAAGAGTACACGGCTCACCTAGAAAGGCTCAATGTAAAAGGAAACACCTGGAGAGACCAACTAAACATCACATCCAAGAGTCTTCCTCTGACTTACCTTACTCAGATTCAGACTCAGTGATGTCTGGCCTGCCAGACTCTTCACCCGACCTCCAGGTGGAATCAAAAGCGGCAGTGTCTCCATCAGAAGACCTGGGCACCTTTGCGGACCATGTCCTGAGGATGACAGCATCCCTTGGCATAGAGACTGTGATAGAATCTCCAGATGATGATGATCCAGTCTATAGCCTCATGCAAGCTACTCAAACTTCACCAGCGCTAGTACCGTACTTGCCAGCACTGCTAAAGGTAGTAAAGAACACCTGGAACGCCCCGGCAGCGATCCCACCCACTGGAAAACGACTGGAGTCGCTCTATCGCGTCAAAAAAGAGGACGCACAATTTCTCTTCACGCACCCAGCCCCGAACTCAATCATTGTCGAGTCAGCCCAGTCCACCACGAGTAAACAACACACAACGCCGGTGGATCAAGAAGGGAAGAAACTGGATGCTTGTGCCAGGAGGGTATACTCCTCCAGTGCTCTAGGCCTTCGAGTTTCCAACTACCAGGCAATCATGGCAAGGTACCAACACTTCCTGACAGAGAAGCTGGGCAACCTCTGCGAGGATTTATCAGAAGAAAAAAGGGAGCTGGCACGAGTACTACAAGCTGAAGCGTTAAGCATGGCGACCCTTCAGATGAATAATGCCAGACACCAAACTGATTGTCATGCCAGATCGCTCATAAGCTCTATCGCTCTTCGCAGACATGCGTGGCTCCACTCAACGCTATTAAACAATGACGCGAGGTCACGCATAGAAAACCTGCCATTTGATGGAGAAGGCCTTTTCAATACCAAAACAGATGACTCCCTCGATACTGCCCAAAAGGCCAAGGTCACTGCACAGAAGATGGGCCTCACTGCCCCTCTCAGACAAAGGCAATATAGGCCAAGACAATGGCCTAGGCCCAATCCATCAGCACCCCTTTTTCGCCCACGTTTCCAGCAAAAAGGCCAGGACTCAAGGGCACAGGACCGCCAACCCACTGGAACAAAGAGACCCTTCCAGACCAAATATCAGGGACCTAGGAAGGGCAACTCCTATGGCAAACGGCGCCTTTGACTCAGTACCACGGAGCAAAGGACGCCCACCAGAAATGACGAAAATCCTGAATCTGACAGACACACCGGACTTGACAAATATAACGGACCTGACAATCTTCTTCTTCGACAGGCTAGCCTCCTACCTCTCATCATGGCGTACCATCACGACGGACCGCTGGGTCCTCGACATCATTCAACACGGGTACCGGATCGAGTTCGATCTCCTCCCCCCCTTCCTAGGCATCAACACCACGAAGCCCACTCCGCCCTTGATGGAGGAGGTGGACACTCTGTTGCAAAAGGGCGCCATCCAACCTGTCCACCCGCATCACCTCCAGGAGGGGCTCTATTCCCAGTACTTCACAGTGTCGAAGAAGGGGGGAGGACTTCGCCCGATCCTGGACCTCCGACTCGTCAATTTCTTCATAACAACGAAGAGATTCAGAATGGTCACCATCCAGTCGATATTGCCTCTACTTCGCAAGACGGATTGGTTCGCGTCAATAGACCTACAAGACGCATATTTCCACATCGCCATTCACCAAGACAGTCAGAAGTACCTGCGTTTCAAGATAGGAGACCAGGCCTATCAATTTGTAGTCCTCCCCTTCGGCCTCTCCACAGCACCAAGAGTATTCACCAAGTGCATGGCAGTGGTCTGCGCAAGTCTAAGGGCCAGGGGAATCCGGATCTTCCCCTACCTCGATGACTGGCTAGTGGTGGACTCCACGAAATCTCGCCTAGAATCAGCTCTTCGCACAACACTACACCTACTCGAAGAGCTGGGTCTGTGCCTCAACGCGAAAAAGTCCGTCCTCACTCCGGTCAAGGAGATCCAGTTCATAGGGGCGGTTCTCAACTCAGTTCAAGGTCGGGCTTACCTACCACGAGACAGATTACACAAAATACTTACCCTCTCAAGGAGCCTCTACCAGGCTCACTCACCGCCAGCCAAGGCAATCCAACGTCTCCTGGGGCACATGGCCTCGACAATACAAGTCGTGAACTATGCCCGCCTGCACATGAGAACCCTCCAGAACTGGTTTATCCACTCCTTCAACCCGCAAAGACAATCTCCTTCCACTCGCCTTCATATCCTAAGAACGGTCAAAACTACTCTGTTGTGGTGGATGGACAAGAGCATTCTAGACAAAGGAGTCCCTTTCCACCCACCAACACCAACAAGAATACTGACAACAGACGCCTCCCTCCTGGGATGGGGAGCACACTGTGCAGGCCGTACCACTCAGGGAACATGGAATTCCATTCAATGCAGGATGCATATCAACATGCTGGAATTACTCGCTGTTTGGAACGCCATGAAGGCGATGGAGTCCGAGCTGTGCCACCAACACATTCAAGTGGTCACAGACAATACGACCGTCGTGGCTTACCTCAACAAACAAGGAGGCACACGGTCCATGAGGTTAACGAGGATGACCCTCAAGATTCTCCACTGGACAATCCAAAGGTCCATCTCTCTCGTGGCGATCCACATCGCTGGCAAGGACAATACCTTAGCAGATGCTCTGAGCAGAGTCTCCCTGCAATCCCACGAGTGGCAACTGGACCCAGACATTCGCCAATGGATCTTTTCAAATTGGGGTCAACCTCAGGTAGACCTCTTTGCCACTTCGGAGAACACCGCATGCCGCCATTTCTGCAGCAGGGCAGCTTCAGATCCAGAATCCATTACAGACGCCTTTATGATGCAGTGGTCGGGGCAACTATTCTACATCTTCCCACCCCTTCCTCTGCTGACTCGGGTCGTCTCAAAGATATGGAACGACTGGACGGACTGCATCCTGGTAGCGCCATGGTGGCCCAGGCAACCGTGGTTCCCCCAGCTACTTCACCTCTCCAGGGGGGAATATCGGTCCCTACCCATAGTGCCAACTCTGCTAACTCAGGCTTGGGGCGAGATCCGGCACCCAGACCTGAAAAGTTTGGCACTCATGGCATGGAGGATACGACACTCCTAATACAAAATTTGCCCGTGGCAATCCAGGACATTATAATAGCTGCCCGCAAACCGACAACAAGGGCGTCTTATGCTAGAAAATGGCTGGCATTTTCAAAGTTCGCCACGGCGCAAAGGCAAGACCCGAACACTTGCACAATACAAACCATTTTGGAATACCTACACACCCTAATGCTAAAGGGCCTAAAGCTTTCATCTATAAAGGTGTACTTAGCAGCAATTTCGGCCAACAGGCACTGCTCCACTGCAGGGACAGTCTTCACCCACCCTTTAGTAAAGCAATTCCTAAAGGGCCTAAGGAACACTATCCCTCCGGTGAAGAATCTAACACCGGGCTGGGACCTACCACTGGTCTTGCGCGCTCTACAACAAAAACCATTTGAGCCGCTCGCCACCATAGACTATCGCCTACTGACATGGAAAGCGGCCTTCCTAGTTGCCATAACTTCGGCGAGAAGATCCAGCGAGCTATGTGCGCTAAGAGAGGACCCACCTTATATGGTTTTCCACAAAGACAAGGTGGTCGTCCACCCAGACACCTCTTTCATGCCGAAAGTAGTGTCGGAGTTTCACACCAGCCAGGATATAGTGTTGCCAGCTTATTTCCAGAACCCAACAACAGATCTGGAAAAAAGAATGCACGCTCTAGACGTTCGTCGTGCGTTGGCCTTCTACAAAGACCGAACGGCCCCGTTCAGGAGATCAACACAGCTGTTCGTCTGCTATGGCGAAAGGTCAAAAGGGCTGCCCGTATCCAGGCAAAGGTTTGCCAAATGGATTGTAGAAACAATCAAGCTTGCGTACCAACTTAACAACAAACAACTACCTGGTGCAATAAAAGCTCATTCAACCCGGGCACAATCAACGTCCGTGGCGTTTGGGAAAGGCATTCCCCTCCAGGAACTCTGTAGGGCAGCCACCTGGTCCGCACCATCGACGTTCGTCAAGCACTACAAGCTTGATCTTCGAGCTCGGGAAGCCAACGCCTTTGGCAGGGCAGTCCTCTCTTCGGCACTCCAGTGACAAGTGACGCCGTCCCACCACCGGTAAGCCAGCTTGTTACTCTGCCCATATGTGTGATGCACAGAGACCACGAAGAAGAAGGACAGGTTGCTTACCTGTAACTGTAGTTCTTCGAGTGGTCATCTGTGCAGTCACACAACCCACCCATCCATCCCCGCTGGGCGTCATTATCGATTTCGAGGGACCTGCCAGTGGAGATTGGGTGCATCACTCCAGCTCCTCTTTAGGATGAGGAACAACATTACTGTTATGGTACATAGATGTATAATAATGACACCACTATGTGTCCCTCGGTTCATGGGGTCGCAATAGGCGGTCTCATAGGAACTGAGGGAATGGGCGGGAACCGTGCTAGGAGCGAGCACCGTGGGGGAGGGGTTCCCGCCCATTTTTCCTCAGCTAAAGAATCTTCCGAAGCTGGCTCAGCGCAGGCGCAGAGCCCATATGTGTTACTGCACAGATGACCACTCGAAGAACTACAGTTACAGGTAAGCAACCTGTCCTTCCTTTTGCTGCCTATGTTGCTCAACCCAGTGACTAAAATGGTAGTGAAGTAGCATGATAGCAGAGGCAGCAAAGTATGGTGTGTGGTTGCTTCTGCATTGGTGAAATTCAATTCAAGTGGTAAAAAAACATGTTGCACATTCTTTTATGACTCACACTATTTTAAATCCAAAATAACCATGTTGTTCTTAGTATAGGCGAGTTCAAAATATAGATTCTTTTAGTGTTGTAAACTGTTCAACGGGTCTGAATATATATAATCTATTACACACAGCTGAGCCCTCCATCAGCATTTTCCAGGGCTCTCTCTGTATTTGTAATTCATATTTCATATTGCTGGTGCCAGCAAAGCACTTTTTCCCATATTTCCTCCAGAGCCTTGAGCATGCAAGACTGCTGATGGACTAGGAGCCACTGGCAAGGAAATATAGTTAACAGGCATACTACATTAAAGCGTAAAAGAGAATAAAACGGGGCAAAAGATTTCAGAAGCTGAAATGCTTACGTTTTTAAAAAAAAAACTGGTAGGTAGGGTTAGATTTTTCCATACAGAATTTAAATATTCACACAGAGCATGCTGAACTGCAGCTGCATTATCTGTAAGTTTAACCCATTTGATCTTGAAAGCTTGTGTTGAAATTACAATAATTTTTAAAAGTACACTTGTGACATGCACAACTTATACATCAGAAGGGGCTGAAGGCTGAACCAGCACAATAAATCCTCGTTTCAGTTTTATCTCCTCCTGCATTTGAAGTGTGGGGTTTCTCTTTGTTTTTAGCCTTCCCTCTGAATTGAGATACAGTAATACCTTGGATTGAGAGCATAATTCATTCCGGAACCGTGCTTGTAATCCAAAACACTCTTATATCAAAGCGAGTCTCGTGACGGGTGTGAGCGGGGCTGATTTCGGCCCGCTCGAGGCGAGCGGTTACATCCCTACAACTTGTCCTGCAAGACCTTGCTTGTTTATCAAGTCAAAAAATTTTTAAAAATTTTGCTTGTCTTGCAAAACGCTCTCAAACCAAGTTACTTGCAATCCAAGGTATTACTGTATGGTGTTTTCTCTATTTGCAACTGCTGTGCATGACAAGAAGGTTAATATTCCCATTCCCATTTTTATATGTGTGTATTTATAAATGTACGGCTGCCTGTTGTGAATTACTCACAATAAACTAAGTTAAGGTGGTGATTTATTTATTTACCATTAGCCTGATTCGGAGGAATGTCAAGTATTATCTTTAGAACAAACCACAGTAATAGTACTCAATATACCATTTAATATCCTCCACAGCATCAGTGTGAAACTTTTTCTGCTGGTAATGAAAGTGGGTTAATCTCAGCCTAACCTACCTCACAGGGTTGTTGTGAGGATAAAATGGAGAGGAGGATTATGTAAGCCGCCTTGGGTTCCTTTCAGGAAAAAAAGGTGGGATATAAATATAATAAATAAATAAATAAATAAAAATATCATTATATCCTAATTTCAATTTCTGTAATATTATAGAGGTTCTTCCCATGCAATGAACCCTCCATCCTATAATTCCCAAATTTGGGGTTCTGTGGGACCGTAGTAAATAAAACTGAAATATGTCCCATTAGTATGCTTGGATGCCCAAGCAGTAACATCCAATCAAGGCAGCTATGTTTTTGCTTCCAAAAATGAATCCCCTTGTAGACTCAGTTGAATGAAAAGGAGTTTGCTTCTTGGCATAAATGACTGTATAGTGTTACTATGAACTGTTAAGCAGCTGTTGCTCTCTGCCTCGAAGCTGGCTTCAATTCATTAATAGATGAATTGATTTCTGTAGTGGTAAGTGGCTTTCAGATTAAAGATTATATTCTAGTTGCTATTTTGTTTTTTAGCTGAACTGCAAGCAGAATTGATGGATTTTTTTCTTAAGACCCACGCGTTTCCCTTACCAAAAATACTCAGCCATTTCCTTCCAGCTGGACTTTTTCTTTCTGTTTTTAACAGGAATATTTCCTTTCCTTTTTTTTTTTTTAACAGAATACATTGAGGAATTCAAGACAACACCATATAAGGCAGTTTTGGCAGCTAAAAAATGAATTGATATTTAGAGATAGGAACATGATAGCTTTATTCTATTTATTTCCATTTATTTCCTACCATAACAGTATTTTTATATTTATTTCCATATATATGTGTGTGTATTGTAAAAAGGTATCACCTTTTGCTTGAAGTATGTATGCTTCTTCTTCATGGTCTCTGTGCGTCACACATATGGGCTCTGCGCCTGCGCTAAGGCCTCCTTCGGGAAATTTCTAAAGCTGAGGCGTTTTAGGCGGGAACCCTTCCCCCACCATCCTACTGTGCATCAGGGCCGGATTAACATAGGGGCGATTGGAGCGGCCGCTCCAGGCCCAAAGCAGACAATAGGCCCACAATATAGGGACACGCGGCACGATTTGAGTTAGCTCTGATCGTTATCATTCAGCATAATTAATGATTTTTTCAAGATTAGAAAGGTGTTCTAAGCACATCTGCATTACAGGCTTGAGGCAAGACCTAGCAAGAACTGTTGTTCTCAA
Organism: Shinisaurus crocodilurus; assembly: GCA_021292165.1. NCBI lineage: Eukaryota > Metazoa > Chordata > Lepidosauria > Squamata > Shinisauridae > Shinisaurus > Shinisaurus crocodilurus. The sequence continues at coordinate 82,499,036 of CM037879.1, read as the reverse complement.
ATTAGCATGGTAGGTTTTTGCATTTCAATCACTGTTACTACATTTCTTTGAAGCACATGGGGGCTTGCTAGGGTCTGTAATATTCAGATTTAGAAGGGACCTCTCTCTCCAGCCTCGAGCAAAAGATCTTTCTGATTCGCAGCTCAATTGTTCAAATGCTAGTTTAACAAAAAAACGAAAACGAAACAAAGCAACAAGAACAACACAATTATTCTTGGTCAAGCAAAGCTTCCTGGCTTTTTATTGTGGCTTTTTCTTTTTTAATAAATAAATTTGGGGGAAATTGGGAAGACCCTTACTGATGAGCTGCAGGAGTTTTTGAGTTTTGGCACTTTAATGGTAATTAAAATATTTAATTTGTTTTAATATAAAATTGCGTCTTCATTTTATTTATTTCCATAAAAAGGCCCACCAAAATCCTCAGCACCAGGCCCATAATGCTCTTAATCCGGCCCTGCTGTGCATGCTTCAACCCCCTAAGTCAGCCTCCCCCAACCTGGTGCATTCCAGATGTGTTGGACATCAACTCCCATCAGCCTCAGACAGCATGGCCAATGGTCAAGAATCCTGGGAGTTTTATTCAAAAACCGTTGGAAGGTACCTGATTGAGGCAGGCTGCTCTAATGCTATTTGGAGTTTAAATGTCTTGGATTGGAGTTTTATGGAAGCTTACCCAACCCATCCTGTATGGACCTCTTCAGGAATAGGGATTATATTTGGAGAGTTCATTGCTGTCTGTTTTGAAGAGCATACACACACACACACACACACACACACACTGCTCACTTCCTGCTGTACCAGCTAATAGCTAGTGTATTCGGCTTCTCAGCAGTAGGTTAAGAGAAGCTGCTGTGCGCTGGTTTTTCATGATGATAACAGCAAATTAGTGCACATTTTACTGTGGTCTTTCATGCACGGTCACTAAGCAACCTGCTTCAGGTTAATTCTGTTTACATGATATCAAGAGTAGCTCTGACTTGAATGTTTTAGTCATTAGTATTTCATAACATAGTAGTGTTATCTACACTGTACACCCACTGCCAGGCAAACAAGCAAATGAATGCCCTAGATATTGTGACCCCTTGCAGAAGGGAGGAGTTTCCAGAGTGCATACACAGCTCTTTTACCTTCAGGGACTTCAGTTCAGTAGAGTGGGCAGCTCTGTATGCGCAAAGGAGTGTGCACTTGCAGCTGTCTCTTCTTTAGCTCACTGGAAAAGGGCATGCTTTACACTCCTCAACATCTTCAGTTAAAGGATCTCAGGTAACAGAGATGAGAAAAGAACTCTGCATACAATCCTCAAGAGCTGCTGTCAAAATAGACAATATTAATGTAATCGATGGACCAATGCCCTTACTATAAGGCAGCTTCATACGCACAGTATATCATGATAAACCTGTATGTACATACATGCAGGAATTTCACATCTGCCTTTTACACATGTAGCTCTGGCTCAGGATTTCAGTGCTTGTGTTCATATCTGTTCTGGTATTTTTCTAACTAGCCATTTAATTTTAGAAATCTGAATTCTGACAAACTCTAGTTAATTTTTGACAATATAATTAGCAAAGCAAGAGTTCTGTGTGTGTGTGTGTGTGGTGTGTGAATAATAAATTCTTGCCCTCTACTATCTTTGATAGCAATATGTTTCTCAAAAGCTCATATTGTGGCATGGAGGAAAAGCCATAACGAAGTTATATGTGTGTGAGAGAGAGTGTAAGAAAATCCCAGCAGGAAAATATGTTTGCAGATCTCACCCCTGAATTACTCTCATTATAATAACCCATTTGATGTTGGGGTATGACAGATTATAAGCTTTTTATGGCTAGACCCGGCTCAAGACAGATTTAAATAAAGTACTTCTGGTTATTGTACAGGTCAGTGTGTTTAAATAACAACCCTTCAAATCATACTTTGACATTTAAAAGAGAAAGGAAATATTGTCATGTGGCAGACCTGGTACAGATAAAGCAGAGAGCAATTTGGTCAGTGCACTGATTTGTGAGTGTATCCCAGCAGACATTTTCATGATTTGTAATCAAGTAGCCACCCTTGCAGTATGTCAGTGTTCTTCAAAAACACCCCTGCTTAAAATGTTAACACAAATTACCCTCTTGAGATGCTGCAGTCCATTCTTTGGTGAAGCTGGCATAATCTAAAGAATGAGAGCAGTAGAACAGGGAAGATATGTAGGAAATACAAGCCTAAAGGGCTACCAAAAATGAAGGAAATTAAGGCACAAATGCAGACAACATGTTTCATGGAAGGTTTTTAGTTTTTTACCTTCTGAAAAATGTAGCTGCATGAGATGAAGTGACTTCACTGTGGTCCAGCTCTCGTAAGCATCCCAGCATAGTAGCTGCTAATCATGCTGATTTTCTGACACCAATGCCACATTTGAAGACAGTCATGTGCAAGCCAATAGCACTGCATTAGTGTGCTAGCAGTGTGGTTGCTACTGCAACACAGCTCCTGCACACACCACCAGAATAATATGCAAGCAGCCCTGGGCAACACTTGCCATTCTAGCATTACCCCAGTTGTCAGGATGGGGCAGCACTGACCTGGAAAAGAGCTGCAGCACAGCTTCTTCACATGTGGCCTTGGTGTTCCCATATTACCTCAGTTTTATGGAGAGCAGCTGCAATGGCACCACACCACCAGTGTAATGTGAGCAGGGGATCATTGACTTTTAGCATGCTCCTGGGGGCATTGCTTGCCAAGGACTCTAGAGTAGCACTACTGACTGGAAAACAGCATTAGCAGCAGCAACCATACTAGAGGCAGTCATGAGAATTGGCTTGGTAGGCTACTAGAAATTTCAAGTTCGGTTGAATAGATGTTTCTTGTATGAAGAGAGTAAGATTATGTGCTAATGCACATGAAGATAACGCAGCAGTTCTTTTGAAGTAAGAAAAGCTGGTTCCAGTTGGGGCAAGCATAAGAAAACCAATAAAACAAGCCACTTGGGATGGGGAAATGACAAGTGGAGAAAGAGCGAAAAACTCCCTCCTTCCATTGTCGTCACACTGCCAGTCAGTCCTATTAGAAGCAACTTTTTGTGTTTTAATAGGGCTAGTGGGCTACTGTTACATACAAATGCATGTAGAATGTACATTTTGCTTAAATGAGGGCCTACTAAGAAGTTACTCCTCCACCTGCAGCCACTTCCCCTCACCTCAAAAGTAAGTGTGGGAGCAAATATCAGACTCTTATGCTTCCTGCCCCTCACCTGTTTCCCTTACCACTAAGTATGTCCTGGAAAATCCATATGGATTTTCAGTTCTGAAATAATGTTTTTGGGGTATAGTTCTCCAAAGGAATAATTCCAAAAGCACATTCATGGAGACAAACTTTATATTAGAATGAGCCCCCAGCAGAAGTGATGTACACTTATAATAATGCAACAATGATTTCTTATTTGGTTAAGTTTACAGAACATTTTCCAGTTCAAAAGAATTGGTTTAAATTAGCAGTAGTGGAAACAATACGGTTTAGAAATTGACAGAATTGTGTCGCCTCCTATAACTCCAATAGTGTGCCTGACACCGTTATTTCAAATGAGCAGCAAGAACTCATTAATTCCTTTGAAGGGCTAGCAGTTTTTGTATCCTATTCATTCTAAAATTTTATCGCCTCCCCCAATTATTAAGTCTAATAGCCAGCACTACCTAACCGAAGGTCAAAATCTTGATTTCCCTACTCAAAAAAACTCGCACTGGCTTAAATTTAACCAGGATATTACCTTCAGTGTTTACACCTTTCAGGTATTGCATTGGATTTGTTCCACAGTTGAATGGTTAGGCTTTCATCTGTAAATGCCACAACAGGTTTAGAAACTGGTTTTAAACACCTCAACAACTAATCTTAATTTAGCTTCACACACTAATGGAGTTTAGGTTGCAGGGGTGAGACTGAAAGTGTGTTTTCCAGCTAAGCCCTTCAGAAAGAGTGGATCAAATAGCTCTTCAGTGAAAACAGCACTGACAGAAGCATATTTTCTTCCCTTCTTTTTCGTTTTTAAACTCCAGTAACCAACAAATGATGCTATGACCTTAAGCATATATAAATATATTTAGCAGTTGCTGTGCAACATATTTATTGGTGTTTAGTGGCCTGGAGGTTAATCAAAATGAGTGTGGTGATCTCAGCTCAGTTCTTAATGGACTCTACTTCTTACTGTAGAATGGATGTAGCACAGTTTGTCACATTCAGTTATCATTCTACTAAAAGCAAGTACACCATGGAGTCAGAATGAAAAGATAAAATTCCTCCATGCCCTCAGTCCTAGAAGCTGCCTGTCACAGGCTACCTCAGGACAGTTGAGTCATCTAGTGCTCTAGGTTACATCCTGCATCGGATTTCTGCATAAAGCACATTGTAGAACTCCATAATTTCACTTGCGAGGATTCTTCAACTATATTATATACCAACAGTGGCTTCCATAGTTTATTTAAAAGATAAAATACATAGATCCTACCGGCAGCTATATCTGAATTACTGTTCAGGTGAGGGTGAGAATTTTACGTTGCCTGTTGAAATACATATGAGGGCAAGATGGTGGGTGCTGAAGGTAGTTAGGAGATTGGAATAGTTAATTTCTGCTGTAAAGTGCCCCATGCCTATTACTCTTCCCGAGAAGGCCTTAAATATTTTAGTGCTTTGGACAAAATATTGAAATAGGGTTTTCTGCCACATCCTGCTGTAATTTGACTATGGGAATTGGTGACCTTTCCTCACCTATTGGGTCTGCAGGCAGTCCCCGGGTTAAGAATGTCCAACTTACAGACAACCCGTACTTACGAATGGACTTCTGGGTTCCCCGGCTCTACATCGTTTACATAGAGTATAGCATAGTATACATACTTTACGCAATTTGCGTAAATGCCGTATACTACACTATACTACACTATACTGTTCCAACATACGTACAAATGTGACTTAAAGACATTCTTAAGAACGGAACTCGTTCGTAACCTGGGGACTGCCTGTACTTCATTCTCCATCCTACAACCAACACACACACACACACTGTTGTACTTCCTTCCATGCTCATCATTGACCTTTGTTACCCAGTTGGCCATCACTTACAACTTGTCCAAGGCCTTTTAGTATAATCTTGTCAGACTTTCAATTTTATCTTACAAAAAGTGTAATAATCAGACACATCCCAATGCTACTGGAATCCCTTGCTATGCTGACTGGCCTTTCCTTCATAGTAATAGTAGGGCCTCTGTTTGTCCTTTGCCTCCGTCCTTATGAGTACCAAAAGGTCATATATCAAGGTAATAATGTGAGTGGGTTTCTCTTCCAGTTACTGCTACATGAAAAATGATGTCCCTCTTCAAAGTGCTGCATTAAGCTGCTACCTCGTATCTTCCAGATAAAAGACTGGCCTTGTTCTATACTCATAGGAAGCTGCTAACCATAACATGGACATAGCTGGGGAAGTAGGCCCCTGTGACAGATCTATATCCTCTAAAGTCTCATTAGGTATGAGGGGAGCGGGGGAAATGCCTGCCTGCCAATGTGGATGGTAGATTCTATTACAGCTTCTAAGCTAGATAGCTGACCAATGTCATAAGTAATGCAAAAGAAAGCCAATGTGGAGTAATGTTTGGAATTAGATTGGGGAGACCTGCATTCAAATCCTCCTCAGTCTACTCAGAAACAATGATATATGTTTACTGTGTGTTCAGTGCATACTAATGTTTTTAAGCTAGGCACAAAAATATAAATTTCAGGCATGTATTTTTTAAATTAAGAGGATTATTATTTTCCTATGAGTTAGGGAAGAAGAATACAGTTATTTATATATGCATGTATTTATTTATTTAAAGTTTTTTATATCCCACCCTATATCATAAAACGATCCCAGGGCTATCACACTATGCCTTTATCATAGGCCTGTGGCTCGTGCTGGCTCAGCTTGTCTGAGTGTGGAAAGCTAAGCAGGGTCAGGCCTGGTTATTACTTGGATGGGAGACCCCTCCTCTAGTTTGCTGCATTGAGCAGGGGGTTGGACTTGATGGCCTTGTAGGCCCCTTCCAACTCTATGATCCTATGATAAAGTACACTGAAGTCAGTCAGTGCTAAATTCAATATATACTGCCCTTCAATTACACTGCTCTGATATATAGGCCCAACTGTTAATCAAAGGGCCTGGCAGAAATAATTGTTTTCACCTGGTACCAAAAGCTAACCAATTTTGGTACTAGTCTAATCTCCAAGGGGAGGGCTATATGGTCATTTTAGGCAGTGGCTTCAAGTCAGTGGGAGAGCACCTGCTTTACATGCAGAAGGTCCCAGGTTCAATCCCTGGCATCTCCGGGACAAACTGGTAAAGACCCCCATCTGAAACCCTAAGGAACTGCTACCAGTCAGTGTAGACAATACTGAAACAGATGGACCAATGGTCTGACTCAGTATAATGCAGCTTCATAAGTTAGGGATATGTGAGGAATCCGATAGGGCGTTAAAATCCAGTGGATTGGCACTGACTCGATCTGACACAAGTCAAGCCAGTACACGGACTTCTGTTTTTAAAGCGCGCCACGATTTGCGATATATATATATTTTAAGCTGGGGAAATTTGCACAAAATTTGGGCCTCCACTCCACAAATTTGCACAAATTGCAGAGTGGAGGCCCAAATTTTGTACAAATCTGAAATTAAGTGTCAGAAAATTCAAGGTGGAGTGTATGCAAGGTGGAGTGTGTGAACGGAGGATGCTTCCATACTTCTCATGTTAAATGCTACAATAAGAACAACAACAATCACTCAAATCGAATGAGTTGGCCCCAAATTGCGCAAATCACGCTAGAAATATGCAGTTTTCGGTTCCAAATTTCTGCAAATATTTCGAGCAGTTTCATCAGAGCCAAACCCTTTTTTTATGTAAAATACGTGTATGTCTCCTTTCACTAAATTTGCTTTCAAGGTGGTTTACAAAGGTAAAAATACAATAAACCACTTAATAAAAATGCCTTAAATATTTTAAAATCTTGGTAAAATAAAACTGGGCTTGCTGGCCACCTAAAATAAAGTAATTTTGGTATCAGGCAAGCCTCTCCAGAGAGGGTATTCCATAGATGAGGGCACTACAACCAAAAAGGCCTCCTTTAAAGATTTCAACTTTCTGACCATCAGCAGAGAGGGAACAGAAATGATCATCTCAGAATCCGGGCAGGGTGATATGGGAGAAGGCACTCCATCAGGAGAAGGCACTTCCTGCGCCCCAAGCCATTCAAGGCTTTAAAAGTCAATAGTACCATTTTTTAATCGGGCTCAGAAATAAACAAGCAGCCAATTGATTGATTGCATTTATGGATTGCCCATCTGGCCAGCAAACCAGCCACTCTGGGTGATGTACAACATGATAAAATATAAAATACATTTTAAAACAGTATAAAATTTTAAAATCTTAACCCACCCCATATTCCCGCCTGAATAGCCATGTTTTTAGTGAGCGGCAGAAGCTCAGCAGAGAGGGGGCATGGCGGAGGTCACTAGGGAGAGAGTTCCACAGTATGGGGGCTGCCACAGAAAAGGCCCTCTTCCTAGTCCCCACCAGTCTAGCTGCTCTGGCTGAAGGGACAAGGAGAAGGCCGTCTGTGGCAGATCTTGTTGGGCGGCCTACTTGGTGTTGATATATTTTAACACTAGAAAGATGATCCAAATAAGCTGTACCAATCAAAATTCTCTGTTGCACACTAACTGGAGCTTCTCAGCCATTTTGAGAGACAGCCCCAGTTATAACACTTTATAGTAATCATATCAAAAGTTTGTGGGTGCTGTCATGTTGCCTGGATAACTATCTGTGATGCATTACAGTTATACAGAATCCCAAACTATGTTTTTCAAAGAGTTTTTCCACTTGCTGCTGTTACTATAAATGATCCCCAAATGGTGTAAGTAGGTCTTACTAAACTTGTTCTAGTTCCATAGAAACTGGTAGTATTGGTGTCTATAGCCTCACTCCTGTTTTCTGTTTGTGTGACAAACTGTAATTTAGGTTGTATTTTTCAAATATTTAAAAAACTGTTTTAGGTATGGTTTGAGCTGGTGGCCTCTCAAGCCCGTCAAGACTCAAGATAAAATTTTCTTTATGGTCTCTTCCAGAACTACAGTTTCATAGCTGTATTAAAGCTTTAGTTTTTCCACTTCCTTTTTCCAACTGACTGGAATGTTGTTACGTATAGATAACCTACCTCCATATTGTCCTGTTCCTTTGACAGGTAGTTCCATCCTCTTTGTTAATATAACAGATTAAGGACACCAGGTGGATACACTTTTGTACCTACATGGAACTATCTGGGGCAAGAGATGTCAAAGAACAGTGGTAGAAGTATATTAATATTGGAATAAGACCCTCTTAAATTTGCTTGTATGATGCCAACCTAAATTCTCTTTAGAAGATCTTTCTATTAACTTGGAGCCTTAAAAGAAATGCTTGTTAATGTATGCAAATAAGTGCATAAATGCATGCAAACCACTATATACTCCAAAAAGGTATTTAGAAAGGCTCTGTTCAAAAGCAGCACCAACCATCAAACTCACATGCAGTCATTAGTAACTTCCAATCCTGGGTTTCAGTGAACCATATTTTCCCATTTTGTTCAAACACTTAAACTATGGTTTGCTTTTGCCCCACAGACCAGGAGAGCAAACTATGGTTTGCTATTATGTCTGACGAGCCTCATTGGAACATTCAACAGATGTTGATAACTAGCATTTACAGTAATACCTTGGATTGCAAGCATAATTCGTTCCGGAACTGTGCTTGTAATCCAAAACACTCTTATATCAAAGCGAGTCTCTGGCGGGCGTAAGCAGGGCCGATTTCGGCCCGCTACGCCTGCTCAAGGCGAGCGGTTACATCCCTACACTTGTATTGCAAGATGTCGCTTGTTTATCAAGTCAAAATTTATTTTAAAAATTTGCTTGTCTTGCAAAACGCTCTCAGACCAAGTTACTTGCAATCCAAGGTATTACTGTACAGATAATACGGATATTTTCCATCTGTATTTTGCATCTTAGGTTTTCCTTTACTATATTATGTATTTCTAGCGTATAAAGATAAAGCATTTTTTTAAATACAGAACAGGTACGTCATTACAGGGAGGCGGAGAGGTTGTACCACCTGGCCTTGGGCTTCATAAACTTTTTACCACATTTTTAGAAGACTTTAAAAGGTACAATGTTTACATTCGAAAAGGCCGTTTCACTAAAACCTTTCAATGTTGTTGCCCAACAGTCCTGCTCATTTTTTCCTTTGTCATTTCCCTTTGGACAATTGTACAACCATGCATTTTTAATATTTTGTCCCACAACTCATCACAAGCATCTTCAGGGGAATGACTTTGTATGTCAGTTGTCTCCTTTCTATCAAAGGAAATCCTTTACCTCTTCACAGAAATGGAGAAAAAATTGCCTTCACAGAGCAAAGGACAAAACTGACTTGGAAACAATACTTTTTATTTATAGGTGTTTTATTAAGGGATTAGGATTCAACCTGTTCTGGAAGGAGTTGTGCTCCCCCTCAAGGATCAGGTCCATAGCTTGGGAGTATTCCTTGATCCTACGCTGTCCCTGGATATGGCAGTAGCAAAGAGTGTGTTTGCACAATTACACTTGATGTGCAAGCTGCAACCTTTCCTGAATCGGTTTGACTTGGTAACAGTTATGCTAACTGGTGTACAGCATCGGGACCCCATTACACCTGTCCTGAAAGACCTGCACTGGTTGCCACTTGCTTTCTGGGCAGAGTTCAAGGTGTTGATTTTAATCCTTAAAGCCCTAGATGGCCAGGGCCAGATTAAGATAGGGGCTATTGGAGCTGCAGCTCCAGGCCCCTACCACAAAATAGGCCCACAATATAGGGACGCGCGGCGCCGGGGAAATGAGGACGTCACCTCGCTCACCTGCGGGGCGTTGCTGGAGGCGAGCAGAGGTTGCCACGAGGCGCCGGACGCCGTGAGCTCCGTCCCGCTGGAGCAGTTCCGCGGTGAGCGCCGCACCCGCCGGTCCGCCGCCCTGCCGGCCCCCGGTGTGTGTGAAGGGCTCTCCCGGGATCCGTCAAGAGCAGGGCCGGGAGAGCCGCGCGCCTTGCAGCCCGAGGTGCGGTGGTGGTGGTGGGTCCAGGGAGTAGCCCCCACCCCGTGCCCAAAGCGTCAAGGTGGCCCGACCTACGTTGGAAACTCGCATTTGTGCAGCAGGAAGGGCGGAGCAGCTGCGCGACAAGGGGCGGCCCCTCTGAGCATATGCAGAGTGCCTTTCCCTCCACCCGTTTCATAGGCCCCCCGACCCCCCCGCCTCAGATATACAAGCACACAAAGCACGCCCGTGTCAGAAATGACGCGCTGCCGCGCCCCTGCGTTGTGGCGTGCGGGCCTCTGCTGCGGTGCTGGGGTGCGCGCGCAGCGCGCGTTCCCAAACAGGGAAGCGGTCCGGCGGATCTGCCCGGGAGGCGGAAGCAGCAGCGCGTGTGGCGGGCCGGCCTCAGCCGGGGCATCTCTTCTTTGCGAGAGAAGGCAAGACAGCCCTGCGCGTCTGCAACTGCCGTCCCCAGGCTCGTGTGGAAGAGAGGGAGGACAGCGCAGTGCCCACGGACTCTGCAAGGGGAGGTCTATGCATGACTGCCTGGAAGTAAGCCCATTGAACTCCATGGGGCTTACTGCCTGGTAAACATGTACGGGATCTCGCACGGCCACCTATACAGAACCACACTTCTGCATAATTCCAGATGAATTCACCTACAAAACAAAACATAAACCTCTGTCCCTCTTTGGTTTCCTATTTCTAACATGGATTCAACTACCCGATACCAGCCGTAGCAGAACATTGAAAATGGACCCAAAGACCCTGCTCTCCCCCCCCCACCCCCTGCACCGTTTAACCCCTCTGGGTACAAACTGGACAAAGTGGCTCATTTCCAGAAGGGCGGCAGCCTTGTTAGCCTGTTGCAGCAAAAGGGGGGGGGAAGAGTCTTATTTATTTATAATACATTCCGCTTGGTCCCTTTGGCCCAGCACTGTCAACACAGACTGGCGGCAGCGGCTGCCCCCCCCCCCAGTTTCAGGCTGGACCCTTTCCTAGCTCCCCCCCTGGAGATGCTGCCGGGGAGGGGGGGATTGAGCTGGGGGCCTTCTGCATGCAAACCAGGGGCGCCACCACTGAGCCGCACGCAGCCCCTCCATATTGGCATTGATGGATTGCCCCCCCCTTCACCCTCACTGCCGTTTCCACGACTGGGTGGCAAAGCAGTGGACAGGAGGACCGGAAGCAGGTGCGTGGCACTTTTCTCTCGGGACAGCAGGAAGAGAGAGATGGAGAGTGCGGCCCTAACTTTGGGGCGGTACCTGGAGTTTTGGCACTTTAATGGTAATTAAAATATTTAATTTGTTTTAATATAAAATTGCGTCTTCATTTTATTTATTTCCATAAAAAGGCTCACCAAAATCCTCAGCACCAGGCCCATAACGCTCTTAATCCGGCCGTGTAGATGGCTTAGGACCTGGCTATCTAAGGGACCACCTGTCTCACTATGAACCTGTCCGAGTATTAAGATTTGCAGGAGAGGCCCTTTTGAGGGCACCCTTACCTGCAAAGGCCCATTTGTAAAGCATGCATGAAAGGGCTTTCTTCTGTGCTGTCCCAAACTATGGAATGTGCTCCCCCAAGAACTATGATTGGCCCCCACTCCCTCGGCCTATAGAAAGCGTGTAAAGACTCAGTCTTTTCAATCTGGCCTTTCAAAATTTTCTTAATGTTCTTAATATTCTTATTTTTAGTGTTTTATGGTTTTATTGTTTTAAACTGTACACCGCTCTGATGGCGTTTTAGCAGATAAAGCAGTACAGTATCTAAATGTTAATAATGAGTACATACATACATACAGTGAAAGAGTGATATCCTGTCCTAAGCATGTGCTTACTTAAAACTGGACCATTCAAGCTCCTTTATACACAAATGTGGCCTAAAACAGAACGGCTGTTTTGAAGGGCTGGGGACTCATGTAAGCCAGGATAGATATATGTTTAGAGAAACAGAAAATTGGTACATCTGTGATTGATATGGTATCCTTTGAACATTTCTGTCAAGCGATTGATATTTTACCATCGTTTCCTTGGTGCCAGAGTCTACTTCCATTAACATAACCAAAATATTTGGAGTACAGTGGAAAATCATATATTACACACGCATGCATGCACACCACATTAGCCCTATTATGATGTACTGCACAAGCTTTGGGGGCAAGGACAAGAAGCAGTATTTCTTTTATTTCACTCAAATGCTCCATTAAACCATTTCAGACTAACCTATTATTGAGCCACCAAGAATCCATATGGTATATCTATGGCCAGTGACTATAGTATTCTCTAGTAACCAGCATACTTGATAAGTGCACATATTTAATTGCTTACCTAAAGTAGTTCCACTCCATTTGTGTATTTGTATCTTTTCTTTTTTCTTTTTTGGTTCTATTTTTTTGTCTTCATGGCTTGCTTTTGTAGTATGGTAGCCAAAGTAGAATCAAAATAACTTTTTCTTAAGAGCTAGCTTATCCAGGCTTCTCCTACTATACCAAGGGCAAGCACTCCTTTCTCTCTTCTGTGCTTCCATCACTTTATACATGTTGGCCATGCAACAACTTCAGTCTCTATATAATATTAGGCTGTGTCCATTTTAAATTAACATAAATTCCATTTAAAGATCTGCATGATACTTGATTGTAGCTTGGATTGTCGAAAGAGTTTAAATGAGTTAATTACTAATTCAAAAATAAGCTCCCAGTAAATAGCTCCCCTCCCTTACAGGCAAAGACTAACTGGATGCCTTTTCCTTAGGTGTTTATGAATGTTAAAGTATGAATTCTGTGACTAACCACAGTGTCCTGGGCAGTAAGAAACATAATAAGAGCTTGTGCACGTGTGTGTGCTTTCTCTTCACTTAGGCAAGGAAGTTTTCCTGTCATCAATCAGAGCGGCATCATGGGATCCAGCTCTCCTTACACCCAGCCAATGAACAACAACTCAAGCCTGATGAACCCTCAAGCTTCTCCTTACAGCATGGCACCTAACATGGTGAACAGTTCCACAGGTAAAGGTTGGTAACATTTCAGGAGCGGCTGCTTTTTCAAAGGTAGAAGTCCTTAAATGGTGCAAAGGGTTTCTCCTTAGCAGTTGAACAACTGGTTCAGAATGCCTTAAAATAGTGCTGTAAGAATTCAAGAGTTTCCAATTATTCTGTCAAATCTTTGATATGCTTTTGTTACATCTTTAGATCCTCTTCTGTCATTTTATAAAATTGTGAATATGGCATGTTTGACTGCTGGCTGGTCTGAAAGGAGACTAACTTTTGCTAAAAACACAGTAAGGTTTTTGAGGCTGGTGTTAAACAATATTTTTGAATCAAAATAATTGACAGTGTTTCAGATTGGGAATCCAGATATCAAGATACCTAAGATCACTTAACAGCATTTGGAAATGCAGAATAAAGTGTATTCTATTTGTTACTTCAAATTATTCTATTTGTCCATTGGAACAGACAAAAAAAGATAAAATTAACCAAAAGCTCTTTTTGCACTTACTTTTCCTTGCAGGAGTACCATGCCAGGGGATCTATTTCTCTGTGGGATTATTCAAATGCTCATTTTCATCTGATGTAGATACTCATACTTATACTCCCTAGCAACACATTTACTCTCATCCCCATCCCCATCCCCATCCCCAACCATTTTCATTCATTAATATGTCATAATGCAGAGTTGTATAGTAACTAGATTACCTTGAGTTATAGGAAAAAAGACTTACACAGCCATGTATTTCTGTGAGGGAGGGCAACAGTGGTAAAATCCTATCCTAAAACCATTGGTTTTAATTGGGTTGCTGGGAACAAGTTCAGGATATTCCTCCAGTCAGCAAACTAATTACAAAGAGAGTTACTACTGGAGTCAATAAATCTGTAGCAAATTGCTAGTCCATCTATAAAGTGTGTGTGTATGTGTTTGTCAAGAGTGTAATAAAATGCAGTGTAAACCAGAAAGGCATATCAATATTCCTGTTTATTTCTGTTAAATAAAAAATGCATCTGATGCAGTTCTTTCAAGTAATGTCCAAATTACTGAATATGGAGACTGGGATTTGGGGCCTAATAATCTTGAAACCAGACTTCAGAATGCCTGGAACCGAAGAGAAACTTAGTGGCTGTGGATTAACTCACACATTAAATTTGTACTGCAGAACAAGTATCTATTCAAGCCCCCTGCTCCACTCTGCCTGTTAAGGAGAGCAAAGTGCTAGAGCAGCTGGCAGAAATGGCTTATCCCTTGCCTTGCCCCGTGTTCCTGGAAAGGACAGGAACCACTGCTGACAGACACTGACCTGTTCTCTGCAGCAGCACCTTTTGTTTTTGGGTGTTGTGGGGTTTTTTAAGGCAACAATGCCTCTTTCATCCTAGCAGTGGCTTTTCTTCCTATTGCCTGCTCAGGACAGAAGCCTGCTGCCAGGATGGGTGAAGTCCTGTTCACTTTAAAAAGCTGGTTGCTGCTGCGCTGCTTCCAGTAACAGGTCAGTTTGTGGCAACAGTTTTGGCCCCTCTCTCCTTTCCAGGAGTCCTAGGCAAGGCTAGAAGGTAAGCTGTACATACAATCCTTTCATATTGCTGCTGCAGCTGTACTGGACTCTGCTTCACTGCTGACGGAAGGGAATCTGTTGCCTTTCTCTGAAATGGAGGGGCACTTGAATGCAAGCATGCCCTGTTTAAAAGGATAATGTGGGAACTGGTTGATTCTGTCTTTGCTGTTTATACTGATCCTTCCTAACTTTTATGAACATGTTACAGGCCGTTAGATATTATTCTCTTCCGCTTGCTCCTTTTATTCTATATGATTAAGCTTTTCCTTAAGCAAGCAGCATGTGTGTAGACTAAAACTACCTACATCATAGCCAAACCTCTAGACCCTCTAGGCGTTTTACACACACACACACTGTGATTCTATACACACACACCCAGCCCCTTCCTGTTCCTCTTCAGCCTTTTAAAGTGTTTGATTGCCTAACATTGGTCCTGTGTCGTTCATTTTCTGAAAGCTGAAAATACACATTGTTGTCCTAGAGCCTCATTAAGACTGCTTTTTTACCCTCTAGATGACAATTTAATAGAAGTATTCCTGCTTGTCTTATTTATAATGGTTTTACGTTGTGTTTTCAGCAAGGGTAAGGGAAAAAATAAAAATGGTTAATCAGAGAGATTTTTAAAAATGTAAAATAAAATTGCTTCTTTTAGTGTTAGGCAGGAGCCCATTTGTTTGCCCCCATGCAGCACACTTTTACTCCAGTTGAAAAGGAAAAATCTATTGAACAGGCCATTAGATAATAGCTTGCTTCTACACACACACCCAATCCCCACCAGAGCTGTCCCAGGTAATACTGTGTTTGGGTTATGTAGTTATGTGTTTTGTCTGCCTGGCTGAAATAAAATTACTTTTGAGCATTGAAACTGCACTATAAATTCTGGCTTGCTGTTTAGCAGCAGTAATTTTTTGCCCCTTTTCCTCTGGCCCCCAGAGCTGCAAAAATAACCAACAACAAACAGATGGCAGAGTGCCCTGCCTAAGAAGATTTATGTATTGCAAAGGAATAACCAGTTTAAAGGAAGATTCACAGAAGGGTTTTTTTGTTCAGATAATTCGGCCATTCGTTATTTCATACAGTGGAAATCTGTTCAGTGCAAAGCCATTTATCCTAGCAGTCTTTTGTATGGGGTAGTCATAGTATTTTTTATTGTGTTATGCATTCCAAAATATTGGATTTTTAAAATAATTTAACCATGTACCAGAGCTTTTCTTCCTTTTTTTCGGTTTGTGCATTTGTGAGGTTTTCACCTACATATTTATTAATTCAGAGTTTGCCCTGTAAAAACCTAATATGATGTGCACTAGTAGTAGCATTTGTGGTAGATTATTTTGGCTATTTGCCCTAAGCAAGCACTGAAAAACTAAAATAATCACTTTAAGCAATAAAACAGTATAGCAGTTATAAACAAGAACATGCAAACAACCCCCCAAGTACAGTAATTGACTCATTTTAAATCAAATTCAACAGTCAGTATCCAAACTACAGTCCATCAGATGAGAATCTAAGCTATTCTGATGTTGCTTTTCAAGCGTCAGGGCAAAGGTTGCCACAGTTCTAGTAACCTGTCTGTTTTCATTTGCCTAAATAAATTCTACTTTTCCCCCTGTAAGTTTGACAGAGAGCTTCGGCTATTGGGAGATATACAAATGTAATAAATAAATAAATATTCATGAACTTTCAGTAACTGTTAAGGAATGATGTTATATATATATATGTGCTCAGAGATGACACAGTGAACTTATTCACACCTAACTCTAAATCAGGGCTCTCCAACCTTGGGTTCCCAGATGTTGCTGGCCTACAGCTCTAAACCATGGTTTAGCTCTACCTTTATGAGCTGCAATGATCCCATAAGTTGGTTATTTAGCAAACAAAACTGCAATAAGTTTGGTTATTTAACAAACAAAACATAAAACAGCTCTGCCAAAATCCTTCTCCCCAACCATGCAGAAGAGGGGAAGGGGGAGCGTGCAAACCTGACATTTCACTTGGGCTTGTTCAGACTCATCCACATAGTGCTAAACCATGGTTTAGCATTATGTGCAAATCCAGGCCCACTAGGAAACATATAGTAGAGTATATTTTCATCTGTCCCCTCCCCACATATTCAGTGGTGTTAGCAAAATGTACGTTGCAATAGTGCTTGTCCAGAATTGTGGAGGGCATTTGTTGGAATCTCAGTACAGTCAAGGCTCTCCTCAAACTGAACTCAGTTAATTAATTGAGATCAATTAATTTTTTTTGAGACCATGATAGAATTTGATAATCACATCCTGGGGTGCTGAATTGACTCTTGCCAATTGAAGAACGATCACTTTTCACAAAAGTGTTGTTTAAATTCTGATTTAGCGCCTGGCGATTGTATTCCCTTCAAATAATTCATAGAAATGGGGTTATATACTTTTTAGCTTACATCATTTTATTTGTGGGCAGGGGATATATCAATATGGCAATTTTGTAATACCAGATATTTAATGTGGCAGAATTAATTGCATCTGTTCACATAAACAAAGCTTAGAAAATTTATCTGCTGGTATTTGGTTTACCTTAAGCCAGAAGTTAAATAAGTTTAAGTAGATTGATAAGTAATATGATGTGAACTAAAAGGGCTTATGGTGTTGCTAAATTCACACATGTAAATTTAGCAAATTGTTCTTCACAAAATAGCTAGATTAAAGACATGCATTAGAGCCCAAACCCAGGAAGTGTTGAGAATGGGGCACACCATCAGCTGTGACAGTACAACATCACAAAAGATGCCATTGCTTCGGTGCTCCAAGCAGACGCATTGACACTGTTATTAGGTCTATTATCTTAATCCTAGAACATTTATCATCATGTTGGTGAGGGTGGCTTCACCAGTTACAACTTGCAGGAACAAGCTGATTCAAAGAGGACTTGAGATTCCCCTTTGCACTGCAAATTCAATTGTGCAGAAAGGAAACGTGTGCCTCTTCTCTCTGAGCAGACGCTTGAACTCTCCCTACATGGAACTCTCTCCCAAGTGACCTCCGCCATGCCCCCTCTCTGCTGAGCTTCCGCTGCTCATTAAAAACTTGGTTATTCAGGCGGGAATATGGGGTGGGCTAAGATTTTAAAATTTTATACTGTTTTAATGTATTTTAATGGAGAAAAATGTTTTAATGTATTTTGTTTTGTTTTATTTTCTGTACATCGCCCAGGGTGGCCGGTTTGCCGGCCAGATGGGCGATAGATAAATGCAAATAATAATAAATAAATACATCTGGAGGATTTGCATTTCCCTGCATGATGCATGAGTTAAATTTGTGCACATTACAACCTGTGTCAGCAAGCATAGGCACCAGACTACTTGCACATCTGAATGCACCCACATGCAAAGTGGCCCTGAGAGACATCAAGTACATTAAATGGTATCTTTTCATGCAGCCCTTGCAATCATTGCGATTTCCCTGGGAAGGTCCTAACTGTTTGCAAGTGAATTCATATTACATCTCTCTGTTCAAAAAGGAGGCAGGCCAATGTCAGCATGGTTGCAAAACACTATCTGCTTTATTCTTCCTCTGACCAACTATGCCTTATAGCACTAACTGGCTGAAAACAAGCTATCTTGCCCTCAAGCCTAAACATTTGTATTGGCATATCTGCCTGTGATGCACCACTGGCTTGCTGTCATGTTGTGGTCATGCACTAGAGTAGCCATGGCACATTCCATCCACAACATTTATGCTGGTGCAGTAGCACATAGTTTGAAAATACTTTCCTGTTCAGCCATTCTACCTCAACAAGTATTTGGCAACCACCATATGCCCATGACAATGAAATTAGGATGGAATCAGACAAGCAGGAGCCTCATGAGAACCATTAAAAAGTTTCAGATGCAGGTCTTGTGAGAGCCAGTGTGGCGTAGTGGTGAGAGTGTTGGACTGGGACTCAGGAGATCCGGGTTCTAGTCCCCACTTGGCCGTGAAACTCACTGGGTGACTTTGGGCCAGTCACTAACTCTCAGCCTAACCTACCTCACAGGTTTGTTGTGAGGATAAAATGGAGAGGTGGAGGAGGATTATGTAAGCCGCCTTGGGTTCCTTGCAGGAAAAGAGGCGGGGTATAAATATAATAAATAAATAAATAAAATATGGGGTGGCAGCTGTCTGTTGTCTTTTACCACTTCCCATATTTCAGAGTAGCTGTATAAGGAATATGTGGTGTAGTGGTCAGAGTGTTGTACTGGGACTTGAGAGATCTGGGTGATTTTGGACCAGTCACTGACTCTCAGCCTAACCTACCTCACAGGGTTGTTGTGAGGATAAAATGGAGAGGAGGAGTAGGAGGGTTGTGTGGGCTGCCTTAGGTTCCTTGCCAGCGGAAAAAGGCAGGATATAAATGTAATAATAATTTTAAAAATAGTAATGCTGGCTTCTACCATGTGGCTGAAGGCTATAGACAACTGCCTTACCATGTGGTACAGGCAACCTTGTGATAAGCTTTTATGCAAGGCGGGCTTTGGGGGAAAATAGGGTGGGCAAAGCACAAGCTTACCAGGATGCCATGTCCTTCCATCTGGAAACTTCATTCCCTAATCTCAGATCTTGAGTGGGACACCTTTGTGCTGATTAATTGGAGAAAGAAGAGTACTCTATACCAACTCAAAGCTATTCCATTTTTTATTATTACTTTCATACTAGGATTGAATTCTAGCATTGAAAGCCGGTTCCAGCATTCAGCCCTGATGAGATCTGGCTCTGTTTTTAAACAGCTACTATGTTGCTTCTGGCTGTCTGATCCCATCCTCAGAAGCTACATTTTGATATAAGGGTTGCAATCCCAAGTTCCCCAGCAAGTCCTCAGCAGTGCTTTCCAACATTCGCTGAAAAGAAAAATGGTTACTGCTATCACCCTGTACCCAAGTCATTCATTCAATTTATTACAATTTATCCCTCCTTTCCTCTAAGAAACTCAATGTTCTCTCCTTTTTTCTTCAGAAAAACTTTTGAGGTAGATTAGGTTGAAAGATGGTGACTGTTCTAAGATCACCCAGTGAGCTTCATGGCTGAGTGGGGACTTGAACCTGTGACTCCCCAGCCCTAGTCTGACACTCTTTAACTACTACATCACACTGACCTTCATGCCAACCCTTGTTGGATTCTAACTCAGTGTGTTATCTTCCCTATAGAAGATTATAGAAAGACCCAGCTTCATGTACAAATGCAATATCCAGGATCATGACCAAATCTGTAATATGCAGTTGACCTATAGCCACCCATGGCCATACCTGTTATGACTCTGAGCACAGGCAAAAAACCAGAGTTTTCAGAAAGATCTATATTGCCCCAGATTGTAGCTCTGGGCCAGGAAAATGGCAAACAAAAGATGACAGTTGAAGGTCTGCCAATGGAATTTAAACAGTACTACAGACACTAGTTTCGACGACTGGCACTTCAGCCATCTCTCAGTTCCGTTAAGAAAACATGGAAGTTACAAAAAAATGTCCCTTAGATAATCTACAGCGCCACTGCCCCCCCCCCCAGTCTCTTGTATAGGAACAAATTATTACAGGCTTCAGTGAGCAAATAATTATTTTAATAGAGTCAGTGTGAGTATGAATATGACAACTGTTTCTTCAGTTAAAATGCCAAGGAAAAAAAATAGGGTAAGCAGTATGGGAATTTCTTTAAAAAGACAGCAAGCACATATTAAGATTTTACTCCATGAACAGAAGGCTTATTTTGTTGCTCACACTATTTGGGAGTATTTTTTATTTTATTTTAGTGAATATTGTGGGCAGCACAATTCTGTAGCCATAGGATTTTTTGGAGTCCCAGCTCTGACCTTGGAAACTTGCTCTGAGGTCAGAGCTGGTTCGCCAAATTCAGAGCACCCTCTTTGGGGGGCAGGAACAGAAGGAGACCGACTCCGTCAGCATACGAAGTATCCTGGTGGCACCTTGCACTCCTTCCTGCCCGCTCTGAGGATTAAGTGTTTTGCATGGTGGGAGGAGCATGGAGACAACCTTCACCTCCACGCTCCTCCTGCCCTGCATAGGATACCCGTAATCATGCTGGCTCAGCTTGTCTGAGCGTGGAAAGCTAAGCAGGGTCAAGCCTGGTTATTATTTGGATGGGAGACCCCTCCTCTAGTTTCCTGCATTGAGCAGGGGGTTGGACTCGATAGCCTTCTAGGCTCCTTCCAACTCTATGATCTTGAAATCTATGAAATCCTCTGAGTTCAGAGGGTTGCAGGCAGCCTCATTGAATTGTGCCTTAAGTCTATGACATATACCTCCCGCAGAAGCTTGCCCTGCTTACTTGTGAGTAGACATGATGCTCATGCTTACTTCTGAGTTGACATGCAGAGTTTTGGTGTTTGGAATGCTAGATGAAAGTGCTGAGTGAGTCTTTCTTGCTTACTTCTGAATAGATATGCAGAGGTTTGTTCTGCTTATTGGTGAGTAGACATGCTGCTCATGCTAACTTCTGAGGAGAAAGGCTTCCTACTGTAAATTGGTAACAATGAAATGTGGGGGTGGATTTTTTCATCATCATCATCAGGCGATCACTCGTGACCGAGTAAGATTGTCTTCCAGGATAAAAATTTACAAAAAGGAAATTTTAAAAGGAGGAAATTCTAAAGAAACATTGTGTAGACTCTAGCATCAACGTTGCCTCCGGTGGATTTTTTAGCCCTGCCCAGTTGTGCCTTTGGCCCCATCCACTTTTTAATAGGGAAGGGCGAACAAGCAGTGTTCGAGATCACTAGGATTTTGCAAACATCATCTTGCTGCTGGTCTCGTGACTGATTCCTGTTTGGTTTTCAGATTGGTGCCGGCTCTGCCCGAATGGGAAAATTGTGCAAATTGAACATTAAATTTGTGCAAATTTATACAAATTTACACAACTTTCCCGATTTGTACAACTTTCCTCCATAGACTACAGTGGGGCTTTCAGTCTGCAGAGGGAAATTTGCACAAAATTGAGCTAGGAAAGTTGCGCAAATCGAACACGAGCACCTGTCTGATGATTTGCAAGCATTTTCGGTGGACACGTGCTCACGATTGCATTTGGGACTTCGAACAGGGTGAGGAAAAATGAAATTCTCAGACATCCCTACGCATTTCACCCCACCCACCACTGGAGTGCGGCACATGAGAGTTTCTCCAAAATGGAATCTGGTCCTTGGGCCAAAAAAGGTTATTCATCCCTGGTCTATGTGAATATGCCCTTAATGCATATTAAATAATGCATAATAAATAAATGCATAATAAGTAAAATGCAATAAGGATTTTATAATTAATTGATGTTAACCACAAAAAGTATGTCTTTTGCTGTAAAAATTAAATTAGCAGCAATATTAAATTTAGCCTTGGAGTTTTGCTGCTGCTCACTTCAACGGTTGTGTCCCAACCAAAGCACATACGCAATTTCTGCAGCCACTTGCTCTTAAATTCTGTTGCAAATATATTTTGTTGTCTGTCACTACTGTGCAGAAGTCTTGCTTTTCATACATGTTTATCCACAAGAAAATTATTAGATTTCATAGATCATAGAGTTGGAAGGAGCCTATAAGGCCATCGAGTCCAACCCCCTGCTCAATGCAGGAAGCTAGAGGAGGGGGTCTCCCATCCAAGTAATAACCAGGCCTGACCCTGCTTAGCTTTCCACACTCAGACAAGCTGAGCCAGCGTAAGCCACAGGCCTGTCTACTTTTTCCTATCTTCAAAGATGAATAAAGCAATGAGAAGAGTGTCGCCTCTTTTTCTTTGCAAGGTCTAGTCCTGCCTCAAAGCCAAATCCATCTGGAGTCTGTCCTTTACTTCTTCTTACAGATAGGCTGGGATGTTGAAGAGTCCTTGGTCTCGAGTCACGAGTCGAGTCACGAGTCTTTGGACCCGAGTCTCGAGTCCAAGTCCTTGGTCCAAAATGGTGACTCACGAGTCCCGAGTCACTCCCAAAGCTGACTCCACGAGTCCCTATTAAAATCAATGGGGTTCTTCCCCAACAAAATCAGGCTACTTCAGATGTGTGGCTTAAATAAATTCTAGGCACAAGTGTGCCTTTTTATCTCAAAACTCTGCCACTGATTTTGACAAGAACAGACCAGGCAGACAAACCCAAAATAAGCAGGCAGGCAGAGGCCTTTGTCTTGGACAATTCAAACTGTGGAACTGGTTAAGAAGAGACCAGGCAGGCAGAGGAGGCAGGGCACCCCAAACAGGCAGGCAGAGGCAGCCAAACCCAAAATGTCTGAAAGGTTGCATTAGGAAAATGATTTTAAAAAATAAACTTGGATTATTACTGCAACTGGGTCCAGGCAGCACCTGCAGGTGGCATCAAGCAGGGATGTTGATGAGTCCTTGGTCTCGAGTCCCGAGTTGAGTCTCGAGTCCCATTAAAAATATTGGGACTCGAGTCCGAGTCGAGTCAGAGGGGGGACTCAGTCCGACTCACGAGTCGAGTCCTCGAGTCCGAGTCCCCATCCCTGCAGATAGGGCTTTTCTTCCCATATCAAACTTCCTACACTTCAAACCACCTTACCAAAGCATCACAAAGGGCACAAGCCATCAGGAGCTTTTCTTGTGAAAAATCTGTTGAAATACATTAGGAGCTTTGTGAAAGTTCCCAGCAACTCCATTTAACAGGTTTTCAGATAGCAAGAGCTAAGACTATGTTGAGTCACTCCTTGTTGGAGTAGATAGTACTGGCCTAGATGGACCAATAGTCTGATTCATTATAAGGCAGCTTTATACAAAGCCCAGCATATGGTCTTGTGAAAGACCATATGCTGGTCAGGCAAGCATACCTTACAAGGTTGTTGTGATGCTAAGCTCCTTTAATGGATAGTGCACACATGCTTTGAATGCAGAAGGTCCTAGGTTAAACCCCCAGCATCTCCAGATAGAAGGATCTTGGATAGGGATGTACGGATTTTGTTACATCCATTCTGTCTGTGTTTCGCGGATTGTCACGCGTCTTTCGTTCCATTGTGTGCTCATTCACAGAATTGGATTTTTTTTAGGGATGTATAAGAATTTTGTTCCTGTTTGGAAATGCACATTTGCATGAATGCACATTACCACAAATGTGCACTTGTTGAAACACACACACCCAAGTTAAAACCGGTCCACAAGTATGCAGAATCTGTGTGATTTGGAAAAAGCCAATCCACTGCAGAATCCACAGGTAGCCGGGATTAGGAGGACCACTGCATCCATCAGGGTGACCATTGCTGAGCTAGATGGACTAGTGGCATGACTCAGAAAAAGGCAACTTTATATGGAGGAAGAAGGAGATATGAATGTAATGATACTTGGTTAGTATTACAGTTCCTGGTAGATTGTGCCCAGGCTGCATGGATAGATCATCATTCCTGAAATGGATCATGCTCTCACTCTGTCTGTAAGAGGCTGAGCATATAGCACAATAAAACAGATCCCTGCTTGTAGGGCGATTTGAGACGTTGCTTTCCTAGCAGTAAAGGGAAGGCAGTATTTGAACGTAGTAAAATACTGTAACAATCTTCTGATACTGATAGCTATGCCGTTAGCAATAACAAGAAAACTACTTAACTGCAGTTAACTCACATTGTATTTGCCTTTCGATGTGCTAAGTTTGGTGTATTATAGCTAATTCAGGACCTTGACTCATATTTCTTTTTATTCTAACTTTCTACTTCTTATAATAAAGCCTGAGGCTAGTTTTTGGAACTACATTGTAACACTTTTTTCAGTCACAGATTTCACTGTTATCTTCTGTTTTTATGTTTTACATGTTTTCGTCTGTACTGTATGCGTTGGATCGTTAGTGTCATTGCAGAAGTGTGCACGTGTGCACGCTAATTTGCCAGAACTGTGACAATGGTGTACTTTCAGTGTTTGAAAAAGGGTCAAAAGAATGTCCTCAGTTTGTCATTGGACTAAAAAGCAAAGGGATACCAGATGAAAATCACTCAGGAGTATTCCTGTAAGAAAGAACTGACAAAGCAACATTTCAGCAAAGGATAGAGAAATACCTACAGATGCTACAAGAAAGCTAGACTTTATTATTGTCCATTTAGAAACTACACTAGTACTTCCTTCTCCAGATGACACAGTGGCCTTGATCATTGCGATGCAGATGTTGATATGCATACAGATATGCATCTGAATCTTGCTGGATCAAGGCAAGTAGTAAGAACTGCATTTCAAAACATCGGTATCCCACATAATTCTTCGGATCATAATTGATCATTCAGCTTTTTTAATCACAATTCTCCACCCAAATTTTGCTGCTCCTGTGAAATCCTTTGAGCAGTTGAATGAGTCGCCAGAATAATTCACCATTAGCTGCACATCACAAGCCACATTGGGAATGTCTGTCATCATACAGACTTGTAGCTGGTGAATTGGCCCCCAGCGCAGTCTCATGCAAGAAATATGTGCCGGCCACAAGTAGAGTGGTCATCTGATTTGGCCTAAGTCCCACAGTTGTTCATGGAACAAGTAAGTGAGTTCAGGATTGATACTTGGATAGTCTTGTGCATTCCATCCTCTTTGTAAACCCTTGTGGGTTGCTTATTTATGGTTTCACACCCATTCATAAAAAAAACACTGGAATGTTTAGCTGCTCTCTGTAGCCTTTTTCTCAGTAATTGTATTGTTTGGAAAGGGACATCTTGTTTCCATTCTTAATGTATTTAAAACTGAAAATACTTTAATAAAGAAAGAAAGACAGACAGAAAAGCTAAGTGGTAATTTCTGCATTTTGATGTTTTAAGCCTTGTTCTACTTGCAAATGCACCACATAAAAATAAGCCCATGAAAAACCTCTGGCAGTATTGAGTATATAGTTAGCTGTAAACTCATATGGCACATGGCTGGGTAGGTTTTTTGGCAGAGCCATTCTCTCAACCTGCAGTGAAGTGATGCTAAAGATATTAGCAAATTAGCACCATGAAGCTTGCCAGCTTATTCGCCAGAGTCTTGCTTGCTCTCTCGCTGCTGTAATTAAAACTAATTATTTTCTAAAACATAGTAATACATGAATATGTGCAATAATCATTTTGTAGTGGGCAATCTGTGAAGTGTTTTTAAAGCTCCCCCTTCCCCTTTGGCTTGTTCTCCCACATGTTGGCTGCTGAGTAGAAAGCTGCATTACCATTTTGCAAAAAAAAAGCAAAGCAGCACAGTAACAATCCGGTTGGAATTTATTATTCTGTAATATCATCATATTATTTAGCCTTTCCTTCTTCCTCCACTCTTTTTTTTACACTTTTTGCATAGTTACTAAAAATATGCTGTTTTAGTTTATTTATATTCCAAAACAAATGTAGAACTCCCTTTGCCAACATGCTTTTGTAACTGTTGAGTCTGTAGTGTGGGTTCCCCCCCCCCCTTATTTTGATTTCAGGGTTGAATCACAGAAATGGAAGTTTAATTTGAATATTTGCTATTATCTCAAAAACTAAACATGATACTTTACATTTTGTTCTGTCACTGTTCCTTGAAAAAAGTTGTAAATATTTATAAGAGTGGTTACTATTTCTTACTTAATGATTTTTACACACAAACAGTGGCCAATGTGTTGATAGCACTTTAAACAGGTGCATAAGCAAAAAGCATACAGGTGCCGGCCTCCAAGAAACTTGCAAACTAAAACAGACAATAGGAAAGATAAGAGATGATGGGGAAGCAGAGACAAGGATAGGAAGGAATGTGAACAGCTAACTTCAATTTGGTTACAGTTGAGGACAAGGACTTACTGCAATCCCTATACATGTCTACTCAAAAGTAAGCCCCATTGAGTTCAGTGGGGCTTACGCTCGGGTTTGTGGGTATAGGACTGCAGCTTCAGGCTGTAATCCTTAACACACTTACTGGTGATTAAGTCCAATGGAGCTCAGTGGGACTTGCATCTGAGTAAACCTGTTTAGGGTTACACTGCACAGGTTTAAGCCAAATGCCCCTCCCTCCCAAAAAAGTTTTTAGTAGGGATTAATAAAGTAAGAGAGATGGCATACCGCATACATGTTCAGGGTGGGACTTGCACATTCAGGGACAGCAAGGCAGAATGTGTGGACTCACATTAGAGAGCAAGAGATGGATGGCTGAGGATGGTAGAATTGGAGGAACAAAAGTCATGGGCAGGAATATAACAGGTGATATTGAGGCAAAGTTGTGGAGAGTTTTAAAGATCAGGGCAAGAAGTCAATCCTGGATACAGGAGGAAATGGGAAGAAAATTGTAGAGATTTGAAGAGGGAGCCCTCACATAGACTAAGCAACAGAAAAGGTGAATGATTTTGGCAGTGGAGCTTTGGACAGAGTTGAGTGGACTGAGGTATGGCTAAAGGTTGCTTGAACCAAATATTCAAGTATTGCTGTCCCTAACCGAAGACTTTGGGAAAGAAATTAACATAAGCATATATTCTATAAGTTAATTTTAGAATAGAGAGCACAAAGCTTCCACTATTTGAATATGTGCACATACAATTCTATGTTGTATAGAGAAAACGTGACGTATATCTTGGATCTGAATGCTTCTTTTTGCCTTCAGGTTTAAAGCAAAAAATGCAGGAGAAGTGCAACAACCCTATACTGTACTTTTCACACCTTCAAAACACTGGGGGGAAATGAACATTTCTTTGGCACACCTCTCTAAAGTGTCTGCATAAGTGTTATCTGAACAAGAATTATCAGTATTCAGCTGTGATCCCAGCTGACTTCTTTAAGAAGGAAAAGAGCTGAATACCCATGTCAGCCACAGAGCAAATCTACAGAATAATTTACAAGTTGAAGAATGTAGCTGCAGTTGAGTATGTTGCAGGTCTGGGATTTGGTAACTAAGAGGCTCAGAGAAATATTATGTGATATTTTATACTGTAATCATAAAGATTTTATTGTGCTTCAGATAACATACCACAAGGGCCACTTCAGACCTTAATTTATTAGTTGGAATAGCTGATGTGACAATCATTCACACCTCTGTTTGTCCAGTAATAAAGTCATCTATGAATTATTGACACATGTATCTGACCTGTAAGGGGATCCATGGGTACAAGAATTTTTTTTCAGAACACAAATCTGACTGTAAGACAGATCTGTATACCGGTGTGGGGACATTAAGAAGAGGCAGGAGTAAGTCTTGTGCTTGCCATTCCCAATCATCATAGTCATAGATTGTTCACAACTAGGGAAATGTGGAGGAACCCATTCCAACAGTGACTTCATGGAAAACATTCAGGAGAACCAAATAATCCATTTCTCTTATATTGCTGCTCCAGGTGACTAAAAAGTCTCCCTTGGCTCTGGGTACTACAGAACACCATTTTATACCTACACCCAGTATAGCAACTGTGAAATGTTAGTAATCACAGTAGCTTTTCAGTCGTGTCACTGATCCATGGTATGTGGCTCAATCCCTCATTTGAAAGCAACATGTATGATCAAAATCTAGTAATGATGAAAATATTCATATTTGAGATCATGATTTTAAGAAGTAAACATTGTTTTCCAACCCACAAATAAAAGATGTACCTGATGAAGTTGCTAATAATTTTTCAGCATTAACATGGCAAACATACATGGTTTGGGCTTATGTTGTTGTAAGTAGTCAATCTTGTGATAATTTGCAAAACAAGATATGTTTCAGGTTTGTAAAATGACTACACTTATGCACTAGTTTAGAAATGTTTCCCCCTGTTACATTTCTAACACGTTTTTGAAATGTAATTGCTGAATATAAAGGACTTGTAAGCCTCCATAAAAGGAGGAGTACTAGTATAGTCTTCGTTTCTTGTGTCAGCAGTTTTTGACAGTAGAGCATCAGCCTTAATGCTAAACCACGTCTCCTGTTTTTGATTAGCACCTATGGGTCTTGCAGATATGATGACTCCAGGCGAGTCCAAACTGCCCATTCATCTCAAACCAGATGGAAAAGAAGAAGGGCCTCCTCAGCCTGAGAGCAAAAAGGTACTTCCCTTGGCTGCATGTGATGTCGGTTTAGCGCAGCAGAACTCTGCTATGTTGTCCTTCATTCTCTCATTTGAGCTTGCCCTTTTCTGTTCTATCCTGCATGCTGTTTTCCATTCACGTGCAATCTATTTTTTAATGTTATTTTATTTTCTTCCCTTCATTGTGTGGATCTGAAAGTTACTAGTTCTTATGGCATTTAACTCACGGGGTCAAAGAAACCTCAGCAAACTCTTACATGGGAATTCAGCTTAGCTGCTGGGTGGGGGAAAACGGATCTTACCTTAGTCTTGATACTTGCAGCCATTTTTCTCTGTCTTCAGTTATAGCTTCCTTTTTTGGCCGTTTCAGCAGCAGCAACATACTTTAATATTTTGCTTTCCTGCCTTATTTGATTAAAATAAGGTGAACAGCTTTATTTTTATTTATTTTTTCTCTTTATCTCATAAGGGGAAACCCATGCTTGACACTCCATCTAGCTTGAAGGAAGCATGGTGGCATAGTGACTTCAGCCAAGCATCCAGCAAACTTTCCAAATTATAGTTAATAATGTTGTTTTAATACTACATATTATATATTTATATGTGTATGTTTTTCTCTGTGTGTGTTCTCTCTCTCTCTCTCTCTCTCTTTCTCTTTATATTTTTTATAGTTAAAAGAAAAAAATGGTCAGTCTGTTAAACTGGATGTATTTTTTTCATTTTTAATAAAGTTTGCCCTGCCTTTGTCCTTTTTTTTTATTCCTCTACCACAGGATAGCTACAGCTCTCAGGGTATTTCTCAGCCCCCAACCCCAGGCTACCTGCCAGCCCCTTCCCCAATGTCCCCAAGCTCTGCTAGCATCTCCTCATTTCATGGAGATGAAAGTGATAGCATTGGCAGCCCAGGCTGGCCAAAGACTCCATCAAGCCCTGTAAGTGGCTCTGGTTTTTGTGTTTTTGTTTTGTTTTTTTTGTATTTATTATATTTTAATGCTTGCTTGTTTGTTTTATAGAATCTTTTCCTCATTATTTATCCAATAAAGGATTTTCTTTCTTTGTAATGAGAGAAGAAGCTAAATTCTGCCCTTAGTTATATATACATATATATCATTCTTTGACTCAGCTTTAGCTGGGAACTGAGCTTGGTTGGCTGAGGGCAAAATTTAGTCGAGCCCTTTTTTTCTTTTTTTAAAGAGAGATTAAATTTGTGTGTATCACAGACGTTTGCTTTTCTTGTAACATAGCGGATGTTGTGAAGAAAACATATTTCTCATAATGCATCAGCTTACAGAGCATGCTAACTGTGTTGATAAAGACATTCTGCCTCAGTCACTGGGTCCAAACTCTTTGCAAAACTGATTTTTCCCCCACTTGGGTGTTAATTAGCATTGCAGTCTAAAAACAGAAATTAATCTCTCTTTCTTGAGGAATTATGAGATCTCATAGGGCCAAAGCAGACATTACCTTAAATCCATATCTAGCAGCTACGTCTTCCTTTCTTTTTTCATTTTTGCTCTAGAATAGGTACAGGGCCCCTGATCCAGATTGAAACTCTAGTGTGGGGGGTAGGGGGACTTTTAAGATCCAGATTGGGACCCGTGTGCCTACTCTAGATTAAAAATGAAAAAAGGATTTGGCTATAGATACAGATTTAAAGCAATTTCTGTTTGAACCCTCAGTGTATGTTAATTTTGTAGGTCAGTGCAATCATAATTTCCAAATACAGTAATACCTTGAATTGCAAGCATAATTCGTTCCGGAAATGTGCTTGTAATCCAAAACACTCTTAAGCGAGTCTCTGGTGGGCGTGAGCGGGGCTGATTTTGGCCCGCTACACCTGTTCAAGGCGAGCGGTTACATCCCTACGACTACTTGTATTGCAAGACGTCACTTGTTTATCAAGTCAAAATTTATTTTAAAAATTTGCTTGTCTTGCAAAACGCTCTCAGACCAACTTACTTGCAATCCAAGGTATTACTGTAGCTAAAGACATTTGTCTTTTTAAAAAAATACAGGACAAAACATATTTCTACAGAAATTTACTTTCCAGATACACAGTGTTCACTCACTCATGAAAAACACCAATTTAGTCTTCAGATAGCATTGTAGCTAGATTTCAAATATAGAATCTTAGAATAGTTTACTTGACCACTTCAGTTACACTGTTACATAAGAAAATGAAATAGTTCTATTTTTAAGGAAATGGTGCTGTCTAGCAGCATGTAAAATGGAATTTAAACATACTAAAGTGTCTTCATTGACGGACGCCCTGATTTTCACAAGGACACTTACAATGCAATCCTAAACATGTCTACTCAGAAGTAAGCCCCATTGGGGTCAATGGGACTTACTCCCAGGTAAGTGTGGATAGGATTGCAGATTTAATATACAGTATCTCAAAAGGTAGGAAAGAAAACCAATGTATAAGGGGAGTAAAGTGTGATCTCTAGCAAGATTTCTTGAAAATCTGATTTCACTAGGGTGGATACTTGAGTCAAACTAGATATTATGAAAAACATGTGGCTGCTCCAGAACAGCAGCCCCATGTCTAGTTTCCACCTCCATACCACGCAGTACAATGACTTAACCATATCCTGATTACAGTGACCCCACCCCACTCCATAACATTGGTTGACATTGGCAGAGAAATGTGGAACTTCATGACTTTCAGACACATGCACTAGATATTACGGAGGGGGACATACTGTGCTCCACACATAGCCGCTTTTTCATTGACAGTCGCATGTTTACCAGGATTTCAAGTTTTTCCCATGAACATTAAAATAATCAGTTGTCCTGAAAATATTTAAGTCTTCAGTCAAATTGCTTCTCTAAGAGCCCTTCTCGGTGGGCAACATTAATACCAGTACAAAAGGCCAATGCACAAGACCATAACTAATAATTTAAATAAATGCATTATGTTGTAGAGGATTTTCTGAGATCCTTGCTCAAATCCCTTTGTGTTTGGTTTGAAAACATCAGGAAAAGTAAAAAGGAGCTGGGAAAAGACAGACATGCAGAAAATGACTTACAACACTTAACCTAGTTTTGAGGCCAAAAGGGCAATGACTTTGAGTCTCAGAAGGCATTATGATGGTGTGTGTTCTCTCTAAGCTCAGAACTGGACATATCTGAATGCATGCCTACATGGACAATTCTGCAAACTGAACTTGTTTTGCATTTTTCTTAATATTTTATTTTTTCATAAATGGGGACAGGGAGACATTAAGTGCATAGACTGTCGATCCTTTTAAAGATTCCTGGAAATGCAGATCTTTTGAGTAGAAAATATGTATTCATGAGTTCTTTAAGCTGTTTTTCATCCCCAGGGAGCCTGTTAGAAATGCATGTTTTGTTTCCATGTAAATTAAAGAGAACCACTTCAGATTTTTTGGATAGAGGAGGTAGAAGAATTACCTTTCTGTTTTCAATTTAGAGTAACCACTCTTCACTGCAGATATACGGTAGTTCTTGGAGATTTATCTAAAACTTTCACAGAATGAAGTGATCCAGACTTCCTTTCATCCCAGTGCTTTGATTTCAATGGAAATTAGTTCAAAGAAACATGTTTTAGGCTGGGATACTAATCTGTATACTACTAGATATCCTTGGACTACCAAATAAATTTATTATCAGGTTTTATTGACCGCAGCAATTATCAGATCATGGATGATCAGGGTAGCAGCCTAATATTCTTTATATCAACTGGCTGGTACAAATACCAATAATCGTATCCACTGCCTGGCCAGATTTAAATACTAAAGACAGAAACAGGAGGAGATAAGCATCCAAATGCAACGGAAAAAAGGAGAGAACTAGGTTCTCAGGATGCAACAATCTTTATTAAAGGAGCCCGACGCGTTTTGGCCTGTGTATTTTTCAAGGCCTTCCTCAAGGGGTTGTAAAAGAGTCTGCAGATTACTTCAACAACTGATGTATTTCACTGTTTCAGTGGCTACAGTGAAATACATCAGTTGTTGAAGTAATCTGCAGACTCTTTTACAACCCCTTGAGGAAGGCCTTGAAAAATACACAGGCCGAAACGCGTCGGGCTCCTTTAATAAAGATTTTTGCATCCTGAGAACCTAGTTCTCTCCTTTTTCCCGTCAGATTTAAATACTGAAATAATTTCTAGCAGAAAATAAATTATAAACCTAGCATGATTACAGTTAAGCATCATTATATCCCTATTTTATGAAGACTTTTAATTTGGATTTCTGTTGCAATTTGGAGAGAGAAAAGATGGGCAAAGCAATCCAGACTGTGGCAGGAGAGTAGGATGGCAGACAATCTGCCACTTCCAAAGACTTGCTGGCTTTTGCCAAGCAGGGCAATAGATGTAGCACATTTTTATCTTCCTTTTCTCCTGGTGGTTCTTTTTTTTTTTTTTATCCTCCCCCCCCCCCCATTGCTTTCTATTGGGTTGGTATTAACTATGCCAGCTGCAGGTTGGCATAGTTGAAGGAGCCAATCCTGGGGCCTCACAGGGGAATGAAGGGTCTTTGTATCCTGCAGATCCAAGGCCACTTCCAACCCTTCCCTCTGAATGCACTATTTTTGGGGCCTACCGCCAATGGTAGATCAACTGGAGCCTCTCTTACAGATGTGTCCCCCACCAGCAGAGAAGCACCTCTGCCCATCCTAATCCCCTCCAGCCAGCTTGACTATGTTAAGATTGTCCCATAGATACTGGTTTCCATAATTATTTATTGAGAGACTTTCCAACTGGGTATTCAATTATGTTGTTACTATGATAAGTTTATATTTACTCTGTATCTGCATGAATAGGGCAAATCAATATATACAAAAGCCATTTCCCAGGTTTCTCATACTGTACTGTCAAACCAAGAGACACATTGCTTCCCACCAGGGGCCCCTACTATATACAAGCTTCCCCTCTACACTCATCCTGCCTGTCAGTATTAGGCTCATTTCTCTATTAATATATGTACAGTGAAAATCTAAGATGTTGAGCTAGTCAACAATCACAAATGAATGTTAACAGGCCCTCATGTATCTGGTGAATGTCCAAATGTTCAGAGATAGAGTAGTGAACATGGGCAATCATATAATGGTCATCATCAACTTTCACTAGTGTAACTTCTGCATATTTACCAGATGTGTGCAGGATAGTCAACAATCCCTTATGCTAACCAACCGTCTCTGCATTTGGGACAATAACATATACAAATTACAAAATGATAATACTGCCACAGTTCTTTTAGTGAGGGATATGCAGACTTCAATTCCAGGTTTTGGCATCCAAAATATATATCAGTAGTGGTGCACTGTTAATCTTCTTTCAGAAGTCTCTTTTTATCAATACTTTTGGTTATTGTATGCCAGCACAAATAGTTACATTACTTAAAAGGACTCACTGTATATCAACGAAACAATCTGTGGTTGCATTTGTTATTTTTTACTATTTATTCCATCATTGATTGTTAGCCGATTTTAGTTCATATTTTATCAGTTGTGTGGTATAATAAATCCTAGAAATATGGAGTTTAAAACTTCCCTTTAAGGAAGCGTGTGCTCTAGGTTGAATCTGGCCATGCAAAGTTGCTGTAATTTGTGCTTGGCTGAGCAGTAGCATGTGCAAAATGTGAAATTTTTAATGTCTTTAGCATGTGGGGTGCAGACAGTAGAAAATCAAGCCCTTTATGGGAAGATTTTTCCTTTTTCTTCTAAAAGTTAATATTTCACTTTAGAAGAAAATTGCACCCACTTTGCTGAGCTTGACAGCCTGAAAGCTCCTGCAGTGAGAAGTCCTTCTTACCTTCTGTAAATTGTGATGTTTTCAGATTATGTTGTCACTTTGTGGCCTGTTGCCATCTCATTGAATAGTGACTTTTCTTTATGTAGACAGTACAAGTGCTCAGCAAAGAAAAGACTGTAAACGACTTTCCCTTCTTTGATGATACAGCATTATAAGAAGTGTTTCACTGTGTAAAATTGAAAACCTTTGTTTGGCCATTAAGTCTGAATGTTTCTTGTAATAAGCAATTGGTATGGCAGAAGGGTAAAAATTATTACAGGCTATATTAAACATAGATAACATTTGCTGCCATTATACAGCATGTGACATCACAAGTGAGAAAATACAAAAATTAATTAACCACACTGGTGTTGGCTGCCATAATTTGTTGTTTCGGGGGCAATAATTTGTTTGCTTCCTCCTGAGTTGCTGTTCAAAGCTGCAAAGCCAACCCTAGGTCCTAACTTGATATTGACATATTCTTTAATATAGGTGAAATATCTAGACCCATTTTTGCACTTTCCAAAATTCATTCTCTGAAACCAATTTCTACATAATTGCTTTGAAGCACAGACTTATTAAAGAAATAACATCCTCCTAAATTAAGCAAATGCAGCCATGGAAGAGGCATTATGGGATACCTTGTGTCAGGACAGACTGTCCCATTGCAACCCTCTATTTGCATCTAGTAAACCACATTCAACCCTGATAATTAATATGCTTACAATATATTTGATATTGTCCTTTACTTCAGAATGTGATAGACCACATTACATACAAGTAGTGAATAAATTAGAATTCTGTTTATAAGACAAAACGCTTTCAGTGGCAGGGTGATTTAGTTAAAGTCAGTGGACGCAATCCAGCCAGAACTAAACATTTTAAGTCCTGTTGATTTCAATGGGAGAATTTCAAGTTAATTAAATCTCCCATGAACTCAGTGGGATACATAAATTTTAACTCTGGCTGGATCATACCTAATATTATGTTAATTGGAAATAAGAACTGTGGAAATAAGAACTCTGGCTCTTAATATCTAATGAGTCTCCCATGTTTCAGCCAGATGATACACAGATCTTTGGGGGCATATAGAATTTATGGAAGTGGAGGCTTTCCACTGGAGGAAGAAGCAGGCAAAGTTTTCCCATGATTCCCCCTCCACTCCCACCCCCAGCCCTGCAGGGGAAGGAGGAATTTGAGGAAATAGCTTCCCCACCCCTTTCCTCTAGCACCAGCAGAACTCTGAGCACAAGGCTGGATCCATACTATGTTTTGTAATAAACACTAATGGGGTAATTGAAAATTGGGTCTGTGCCTCTAAAAGTCTAGAAAAAGCAAAAAAAAAATCCATAGTGAGAAAGACAGTTGTTGGATATATATTTTTTATTTTTAAATTTTTTAAAATTATTTTTAGACTGCCTTTACGGGTAAAACCCTCTCACAGTGGTATCTTGAGATATGGATGGTAGCCTACATTTATTACAACATAATGGTTCAATCCTATTCCTCTGGAACACCTAGGAGCCAAGAACCTCGTCACTACTAATATCGTGCTAATGCCAATATTCAATCTCAAACCCATCACTGGCACAACAGTCTAATGAGTGCTGCTGTGCCAGTGATTGTCCCCTTGTCCTCATTGCAGAGATATGGCACATACCATGCTCTTATGGTATATTTGTATATCTGCTACACCCAGGACAGTATTAGATTATCAGGCTGCAAGTGATATAACTGATATCTAAAAATACTTTTTAAAAAGTCAATTCCCCCATAAGAATAACACCATATGCTTACAATTTCCCATACTGAATACACCCATTTCTCAGTTATTTAAATCACTGGATACAGAGGACCTTCTTGATGCAAAATCACATACAGTTCCATAAGGTGAAGTCAGGTTGCAATTTAAAGATCTTCCCATATAAAATAACAAAGAGATGTGTGTAGAGTTCAACTGAAAGGGTTGTGCAAGGAAAAGGAAAAGTTGCAGACTGTGATCTATCCCTGTATAGGTCAAAAACCTGTTTCCTGTTCCTTACTTATACAAGGCAAAGACTGTACTAGCTTTGACAACAGTGACCTTGGTGATTATTTATTATCTTGAATAATAATAGTTCTCTATCCTCCCCACTGAGTTGTCAGGTTTCCCACATGAGAGCCAGTGTGACGTAGTGGTGAGAGTGTTGGACTGGGACTCAGGAGATCTGGGTTCTAGTCCCCACTCGGCCATGAAACTCACTGGGTGACTTTGGACCAGTCACTGACTCTCAGCCTAACCTACCTCACAGGGTTGTTGTGAAGATAAAATGGAGAGGAGCAGGGGGGTTGTGTGGGCTGCCTTGGGCTCCTTGCAGGGGGGGGAGAGCAGGAAATAAATAAATAAATAATTGATTGTGGCAGTTCATTTTATATATTTAGAGTTCATGGAAGGTTGCAACATACCTAAAATCCAAAGCTATCAACAAGTTCTAAACATATACATAAATTTTATATAAACAGCAGATTTAGAGATATCTCTAACAAAATCCATATAAGCTAAGATCTCAACCCTTCTCTGCCATCCTATCACTCGGTCACAGTTTTCCCCAGTTGCTAAAAGCTAGTCATAAGTAAGGAGAATCATACAATGAAGGAGGATCAGACTTTGACAACTGCCTCCAACTGGCAAGCAGCTACTGCCAACATCTCTTTAAGAGTTTTCATCATGCGGGCTTGACACACAGGTGGTGCAAAGAGACATCGGGGAAGAGGTGGTGTGTCCTGTATGCCCAGTTAAGACTATCAAATCCTGTTTTACAAAGCCAGATTACGTACGATCTCCATGCTCCTTCATGCAGGCCCTTTGCTGCTGCTTTGCTCCTCCCTTTGCATGAGGGA
The DNA here is from genome assembly GCA_021292165.1 of Shinisaurus crocodilurus. Lineage (NCBI taxonomy): Eukaryota > Metazoa > Chordata > Lepidosauria > Squamata > Shinisauridae > Shinisaurus > Shinisaurus crocodilurus. Next base: position 82,461,858 of record CM037879.1, on the reverse strand, counting down.
GCAAGCCAGGAAGCCGCAATTAACCATAGCATCCCATTACATGTGAACTGAAAACTATGGTTAATGGTAATGGGAAGCTATAGTTATCTGTGGCTTCCTGATTTGCTTCACTACTTAGGGGTACATGCAGGTGTACTGAGCTCATGCATATGCTGGCTTATTAAGCTAGGATTTGATCATTTGAACACAGCCTATGAATGACTCATGCCAGCTACTGCTTCATAAATAAAAAACTGAACTGAACTCAAGACTATAGGAAGCCCTTGGAGAACTAGTATAATGTACTTCTGGCAACTCACTTCCATCAGGTAATTGTGTCATTTGGTTCACTTTTGGCAGCTCATGCACTGCAATTGAATATAATGAGAACATTTTTTTTAAAATGCCAGTGTTGACTGACTTTTACCTATTTTTCAGCCAGCAATGGCAAAAAAAGAAAGAAAGAAAGAAATTAGATTTGGCAGAAATGTTTCATCCTGTTCCATTTTAAGATTATTTCTTTAAGTGTAGGGTGTTTTTTTAGCTGCTCTCTCTTGTAGCATTCATTTCAAGGTGGAATCCCGAGTACTCTGTTTGTTTCAGCAGCTCCTTGTATGTTATATGTAAAAGGCATCGTTTAGTACAGCTAAATTAAGAGTGAGCTCAGGTATCATCAGAAATTTGCCTTCTGAGATCCAAAGTTCATTGAAATGACAAACTTGCCAATAATAAAATGGGGAGTTTGGGCCCTTTGTTGTATAAATTAGATAAACTTGCAGCATGTGGACAGAATGTGTTGTTTGAGCCTGAACTAGTAGCCTTCATTCCTGAATGTTGTGTGATAGCTTTAGTTGAACATCCTCTCTTTGTCACTGTTGTTAGTTTCTTACTATCTCTTCCCTTCTCGTCCCTACCCCAACTATTTTTGAAATGTGTTTGCTTTAGAAATCAAGTTCCTCCACCACAACTGGAGAGAAGATCACAAAAATGTATGAGCTGGGAAATGAACCAGAGCGCAAAATGTGGGTGGATCGGTATCTCAACTTCATGGAAGAGAGGGGAACACCTGTTGCCAGTCTGCCTGCTGTAGGCAAGAAGCCACTCGATCTTTTCAGGCTTTATGTCTGTGTTAAGGAGATTGGGGGTTTAGCCCAGGTGAGAAATCGTTGTCTGAAGAACACACTCTAAATGTCACTGCCTTTGCTCTAATTTAGGGGTTTTCACAGTGATTCATGGTAGGATTCCTTCCTTTTTTAACAACAACAAAAATACTATGTGAACATAATGCTTGCTCTTTTCTCAGGAAAGCAGGTTAAAATAAATATGATGAGATTGCCTTATTACCTCTCTTATTCAACCCAAAACTCAGAACAAACATAGAAGTTATTTCTGACAGTATTGAGTCTACTTTGTATTTTAAAAAAAAACTGACTGTGTTTGTTAATCATTACAATAATCTGTAATGGGGAAAGAGGAGTAATTTAGTCACAAGCATGAAAGTAAATATGGGAATGAATTTCAGTTTTAACCAAACAAGTTAAGTGAAAAGGCTGAAGAGAAAAGTGTATTAAATTGAAGAGAGTTGCCGCGTTGTTCCTAAAGCTAGTATAATTATAGAGGATTTTGCGTACCGAGTCAGATTTCATCTAGAGGACTAGAGCCACCATTGCAGCCCATCTGTATTATATGCCAAATGAAGTGAAAGCAAAATGTGATCTGTTGTTGAGTCACTCCTTGCCTGCCTGTGAATGGCAGAGCTGATAATGCCACGGAGGGAGAAGGAGGAGGTACAGCAAACCTTTGTGCTGGTTTTGTTGCCAACAACCATCGCAGTCTCTCGCATCCCACTGAGTGACCTTGCCCAGAGCAGCCCAGTCCTGGCAAAGGATTTGCCTTACCTGCTTCCCTTCTTTGTAGATTTGTCTGGTTACTGAAATAAATTTGTAAAAATTCAGCTCTACTCTCCCACAGTATCTTCAGCTTCATTATGTCTTCCTTAGGGTCTCCAGGTACAGATTCTGAGATAGTTGCTGGGGAACAAGGGCAGGAGGGTGCTGTTGCACTCATGTCCTGCTTGTGGGATCCCGTGGGCAGCTGGTTGGCCACTGTGTGAACAGAATGCTGGACTAGATGAACTCTTGGTCTGATCCAGCATGGCTCTTCTTATGTTCTTATATATAGTTGGTACACAAAAAGAGTTGCATCATGCTCAAAAGTGGAAATTTATGAAAACATTTTCACTTTTAGCCTCTGAAATATGGGGTATGCTAAGTATATCTAGGCACTGTTGTAGTTCAACACATCTGGAAGGCACCAGTGGCTTATGCTGGCTCAGCTTGTCTGAGCGTGGAAAGCTAAGCAGGGTCAGGCCTGGTTATTACTTGGATGGGAGACCCCTCCTCTCAGGGCCGGTGCTACCATTAGGCCAACTAGGCGGCTGCCTAGGGTGCCAGGCTAAAGGGGGTGCCACGAGCATAGGGCTGGAGGGAGGGAGGGCTCAAGTGGGAGGGGGGGCACTAAATATCTGATCTTGCCTAGGGCACCAAACTGCCATGCACCGGCCCTGCCTCCTCTAGTTTCCTGCATTGAGCAGGGGGTTGGACTCGATAGCCTTGTAGGCTCCTTCCAACTCTATGATCTATGGTCAAGGGAATGGGTAGCTTTTCTCTTGACACTGTTTTGCCATTCCCTCTATGGGCCAGGGCTCTTCTGGCGTATCAAACGTGCACTTAGCTATTTCCTTGGTCAGCTTGTAGACATTATCTACTACTACTACTAATAATAATAATAATAATAATAAATAATAATAATAATAATAATACCTTCTGCTTTTACAACTTACATGGAACAAGAAAACCTAATTATTTGAGGTGAAAGTTGATTGGTATGGGACTCAAAAAGTCCATTTGACACCCACAGCAGGATACAATTCTTTTGACAGCTTGATGAAGAAACCAGTTCAGCTTGAAGCTGTTAAACTGATCTAGGCTGTAATCCTGAACTTAGCTTGTTGTAAATTCCACTGAAATCAGTGAAACTTACTACCATGTAAATATGCTTATGAACAGACTTTCAGTTCCATTTGGCAGCCAACATTTTTTTTCAGAGCAGCACTGCATGGAATAAGCCCTGTATCACATAGAGCTCAGTTCACAAATAAGTTAAAGTACTTGCACTCAGTTTAATGTTAATCATCAGCCAGAATACTTAGATTTGAGCCAATGTCAGCCCATTGACTGAATACCTGCAGGGGGGGAAATACCCTGTATACTGTGAAGAGAAACTTTCAGAATGATTTTGTATGCCAACACGGCAAGTCCTTAGCAATAAGGACTGCTTCACACGATGCTTTTCCAGCAAGCATACAGCTGGGTATGCCATCATGTATGATAATATACAAGTGTCTATTTTGACATGTGTACATGTGTTCAGAAGCTGCAACATACTGTACTTTTCATATATGTGAGAATGCACATATTACACACTTCCTTATGAGCAGCAAAATGTAATGTATACAGTTCTAAGAGTCACAGTTTTTGGTGTCATATAGCACAAAGCAAGATTCATTTCAGCAAAGCACCATTAGTTAGAGAGCCTGCAATAAAAAAATGTCACTGAGTTGTCCTGGTATGTTCAAAATTTGTTGTAATTCATATTGGAATTCTTGTTTTGCAAAGAAAACATTGATCTCCCTCACAAGGAACCTGGAGTTCTAGCACTTGAATCAGAAATTACTGGCTAAATGATCCTTCAGCTAGTGGGTGTTTTGGAAGAGAAACTCCCTTTCATATCAGTGTCAAAGCACTTAAATAGTGAGATAACAGCCTTATTATTGCCATTTTAAATTAGTTTCTAGCTGCTGCTTTAAAAAAAAAAGTCTGAATGTATGTTTGTGTGTCAAGGCGAATAAGTACACATTAGGTTGAAGATAAATTGGCTAAATGCACATCACAAGCCCCCCAAAACTGTAAAGAATAGAGAAGTGATGCCAGACAGAATATGCCTCTCTACAAGCGAAGTGTTCTACATAGCTATCAGCAGGTTCTTTAATGGTTTTGTAAGTGTAAATGCTGTTTGTGCATTACTGAGTATGGGAATAATGAGCATTAGTTAAAAGAAGCAACTAAAAAAACACAAACAAACCAGGACATTAAGTGCTTTTTTGTTGTTGTTATTGTTGTCTCCTTGCTTTAATCAATCCACTTCGCTGCAATCCACTGTTTCTTCTAATTTATTTATTTATTTGCCAGGTTAATAAAAATAAAAAGTGGCGTGAGCTGGCAACCAACCTAAATGTTGGCACTTCGAGCAGTGCAGCCAGCTCCCTGAAAAAACAATATATTCAGTACCTGTTTGCCTTTGAATGCAAGATTGAACGCGGGGAGGAGCCCCCTCCTGAAGTCTTCAGCACTGGAGATACCAAAAAACAACCTAAGATTCAGCCGCCATCTCCTGGTAAGTAGAAGAACTGCAGAAACATAGGCAATATTTTCTAAAAGTTCAAAGGAGATGGAGTTATTGAGTGTACCTAGACTTTCTCAGCCTTATTACATATGGATATTCCTAATGAATTTGTGAAGCTCCTCCATGAAATACATCTTAGTAGTATTTGGCAATCTATATAAATAATTGCCTCTTAGGAGATTACATTTGCTTTCATATTGACATTTGCAAATATATGTTGTGTGTTCACCTACACTCTTCATCATTTGTTCATATCTCTTGGTTAAAACATTCAGATGAAACTTAGCTCCATTAAAAGTCACAGGAGTTTTGCCCCATATCAATGGGAAGTAGAATGCACTCCAAATTGTTAAAGCAAGCATTTATACATGGATTGAGGATCCGTTGGAGAAACCCATAAACATAACTAAAAAAAGTAGAAGAGCAGTAATAGACTTACTTTCCTTTATTATGGGCCTTGAGTAGAATTCTACTAGCAATGGGCATACGGAATGATTATGGTATTGCTCTGTTTGTGTTTCATCTAACAAATCCTTTAATTGTAGATAGAGTTATAATACCAGCTTCTTTACAGTGGACTTCAATTTTTCTTGAGATGCATAGATTTCATAGATCATAGAGTTGGAAGGAGCCTAGAAGGCTATCGAGTCCAACCCCCTGCTCAATGCAGGAAACTAGAGGAGGGGTCTCCCATCCAAGTAATAACCAGGCTTGACCCTGCTTAGCTTTCCACACTCAGACAAGCTGAGCCAGCATAAGCCACAGGCCTGGGTTATTCCTTTTTATAATTCATAACTTCCTGTTCTCAATATGCTGTTTTATATGGTATTACACTAATGGATTCTGTACTGAAGGTCATGACATTTTTGGCAGTGATTGGCTGAGCTGTTCTTATGTCATAGAGGGGCTAGGCAAGCAGATAATATTTTAGCTTTGGTGGAGACAGAGGCCTGGGAAAGGGGAAGTACAGTAGGTAGGAGTTCTAAACAAATGATAGCACAAGGAGACAGCAAATGGGAGCTGGGGGAAAAGAGGCAGTGGGAAATGGGGGGAAAGAAGGCAGGATATTGAGAGAGATGAGTTGAAAGAAAGGGAGGAACCAGAAATAGGAGCAGTTAGTGGATACAGAAGAAGGTAAGAAATAGGTGGAGAAAACACATGAAGGGAACAACAGAGACCAAGCGCACACATAGGCAACAAAGGCACCAGACTTTCAGTCCAAGATTTTAGAGAACTAGTGCTAGCTTCTGTTGGAGCTGCTGGAGCACTTTGCTAATATCTCAGTATATTACAGTATTTACAGTTACAACAAGGATACAAACCCAGGGACTAGGCCTCCCAAAAATGGTAACTCTGTCCCCATATCTATTCAGATGATACTATTAAAAACATCAGCTCATATCATTTTTTATTTCTTGATTTGTAAATTTATGAGTTGCCTTTCAGCCCAAATAGCCCCCCATGACAACTTAAAACCATCATCAGGGGCCCATTCACCAGCTCATCCTCCACATCAGTGTTTCTCAACCTTTTTCCGACTGTGGTCCCCTTCCGACCTTGTTTCCTTCCTGTGGCCCCCCTGTCCTACCGGTAGAAAGGTAGCTATTTAAATGTTTTGTTTGTAAATAGAACATGTTTTATTGTAATTTTTATAATTTATACAAAATTCAATAATTAAATTAAAAATTATACTTTAAGTATTTCTCGATCAACGTGACCCTTGTGCTTGATGACCAGAAACAAGCTTTTTTATATCCGGTTCTATTGCTGTGAGGGATAACCGATGATCACCTCTGTCCATTATGTTAAGGCGATTCTGCGTTAAGTTGACTAAATAATTCACACAACTGAAACCTGATTCTATAAAATACGAAGTAGGAAATGCCATGAAAAACAATTTTGCTTTATCCCAAAGCTGTGGAAACACTTCTCTGTTTTCTTTTCTGTTTTCTTTTCTCGGTCACTTCTCTGTTTTCTTCACTTCCCTCTGTGGCCCCCTAATCTCGTGCCGTGGCCCCCCTTTTATGTGATTTTCACCTGTGGCCCCCTTTGAATATCCTGGGGGGCCCTGGGGGCCATATGGCCCCAGGTTGAGAACCCCTGGTCCACATGATATATATGCCAGTATCTGCCAACGATGTCTTTCTGTGGTCAACATAGGAACAAACAGGTCAGTTTCTACAAAAGAGAGTAAATAGGGAATCTGGGACACAGAATTACAAGAACATTTAAGTTCATTGCCCAATTTTAGTGCAATAGGTAATAAGATTTTTGACCCCTCTTCATATCTGGCCAATTTAACTTTTCCCAAGTTCAGAAAAGCTTTTACTTTGGCCCGATTTAATGTCTTGCCTTCCATGCTTTTGAAGGGGAGATATCAAGGAATCCCTTTCCAAGACCGTCTCTGTCCCTGTAATAATGGGGAAGTTGAAACCGTGGGTCACGTTCTTTTATATTGTTCCTTCTATCGGGACATTCGCAAAGAACTTATCCTACCTATTTTATGTAAATTTCCGGGTAGATCCAAAGATTATTACATATTGCTGCTACTTTCTGACAAGGTCCCCCATATTACTAATAAAGTGGCCAAATTATGTGCAGCTGCCATAGCTTGCCACACTTTCTTGTTAACACAGTGATCTTTATCCTGCTTATGGTTTTTTTGATATAAAAATCTTGATATAAATTTTATACACTTTGGGATGTATTGTTGATGTAATGGTGTTATGTACATTATATATTATATGTTCTGTTTTGTCTGATACTGTTTTATTATTGGGTGCTGGTCGTTGACCGTAATAAATATATTCATTCTCATATATATATATATATATATATATATTCTGTATAGAATTGTCACAGACCTACTGGTACCCCTTTCATTTCATGGCCACTACTTTAAACATTGGTTTAAAGCATGGACAAAGTCTGAGTAAGTCAATAGCTATTGTGCCTTTTTTAATTGTGGATCATATTTCCATCCAGAAATAATGTCAGAGATCTTTCTTTGCATTCATTTTCATTTAGTCCACACTTGGGTAGGAAAATTACTTTCCAGGAATGAGAAGAGGTGTTACTTTTCCATCAGAAACATAGAAATATTAGAAAAGTTATTCCTATAGTTTTGTTGCCTTTTATTTCAGTATATAAGCTCCTAGAAATATGAAGGAGAAGCAGTGGGCAAACTACAAAATGCTGGGGTAAGCTCAGTTGCAGCAACCAACTCAGTTCCCATAATATCTGTAAAGCCCCTCATATCTCAAGTAATGGGGCTAGACTGCTTAGTTTTGGTGACTATTCCATAAACAAGAAGAATCAGTGTTAGGAACTGAGCCAATATTTACTTCTCATCACCACTGTTTACACCTCTCTACTCTCTTAGCGGCATGAAGCAGACAGATTTGAAGTGGAAAATCTAACTTTACTTCTAAATAACTGGTGAAGCAGAGAAATGTCAGAGCTTGCAGTTGTAAATGAACGTCCCAAGTTTAAATGTACCATCAGCAACATTACATTTAGTTCAAAGAAGGTGTCTTTGGGCCAGATGGAAACTCCTTTTCCAAAATAAAAACATAATAGGTCTTAGGGAACGTAAGAGGAAGGTTTGTTTTGTTTGTTGGGAATTGTGGGGGATGTGGCAGATCTGTACCGAGAAAGGCTTTCCCGGGATGTAAGAGCTTGAGTACATGAAATCTTGCTGAGGCATAGATTCTGCAGAATACATAAGGACTGGTCTCCTAATTTTCAGCATTCAAACAGTTTATGGAACCACGATATCGTAAACTGTACAAAAGGACTCATTTCAAGTTAGGTTAGATAATCCTGTTTTGGATTGGAACAGAATAAGATGCTACTAAAGACAGGAAACAGAAGTCTGTCAGTGTTTCTGCTTTCACTCTTTTGAACCATGATCTAATCATGTAAAGTCAATTATAAAATAGAGTTCTCATCAGCATATGCTGAAGAGGGGGGAGGGTTTATATGTTGGATTAAATTATGCTCTCCATTTTCCTTCTAGCAAGCTCACTCGCTTTATTTGATATATAATTGAATTTCACTTTACATGGTAGTAAAGGATAGTATTTGAGAGGACTTGCTTTATATATCTTACCTACTGAAAATGGTTGTGAGGTCAAGCAGGTGTTCTAACTTCAACCGGATAGTTATGTCTTAAACATACAGCCTAAATTTTATTTTGATATCTTCAATGTAAGCTGATATAAGAAGCAAAGGAAGCAATGTTGACCACAAGAAAAATGCCAAAAGCCATATAGTATAATACCTTGGTTATTAAGCTAACCAAAAAATAAATTTAAAATGTGTAAGCTTTCATGATCTCCAGATCTCTTCATCAGGCAAGATCTTAGAATAAGTGTTTGTGGCGGGGGGATGGGGGGAGATGACTAGGTTGATAGGGCATTGTGCTGTGTTTTTATTCTGGCATCTCAATATTAGAGAAAGTTATCATGTTAAAAACAAACAAGTGAGATGTTAAGCAGGCTAGTTTAAGCCAAAGGCCTCACTTTGCTGTGCCAATTTCAAAGGAAGACAATGTTTTGGGCTGTTTTGCAGTCAGTGATTCTGTATGTGTGGTATGATGCAAGCAGAACACATATACATGTGATAGTTCCCCCTCAAAAAAGAGGATGTGAATGCCACCCACAACATATGCTGCCTTGTATGCACAGTGTTTGCATACAAGGCCTATGTTTGTGTATGCTACACAGGTCCTGCCACTGCATGTACAAGGAGCCTCCAGCCAATAATGTGTGTTTTGACCATGGCCTTCCTATTGTTCACCAATTGCAAAGGTGAGATTGGCCTGTTATACATAGGGGCCAAGACAGTGGTTCCTGCTCATGTTCAGTGGAGGGAAGACTTTCTCGTATATCATCTAAGTGATTGTATTTTTAAGGATCTGATCCTAACAATTCTAACTTGTTAGGGGCTTACTCCTGTGTAAACATGATAATGATTGGGCCTTAGAAGACCTCTCTAAGGTCTTAGATGCATGTGCACATTTGTGGAATGCCATCCACTTCATACGAGAAAAAAACTCCAAGGTGCTGCTGCGAGATGTGGGTTCTGGCAAACCTCCCTGTGTTCCATAAGGTCCATATGGTCTCATTCCCATTATTAGCCTGGCTGATATGTGGATTAATCCATGGTTTTTCTGCTTCAGCAGATAGACAGAGAGAAAGGAGCCAAATCTTTCAAAGACTTCTGTCTTTATCACGTTAGCAGAGGGCTCATTATAGCAACCCTGTAAAACTTGGGAGGCTCTGCTGTAACAGAGAACACCAAGGCGCCTGCTCCCTGGGTTTCCTTGGCAGCTGAGAAACAACAGGAGTGGAGGGGGGAGAGGGGAGGGGAGGAGGGTGTAAGCTAGTCATTTAATTAGTAAGTCTGTAACCAAAAACCCATCTATCTTTGCTGGCAGGTGGCTGGCTGAATTTCTATTATTAGCTGACAGGTGATGTCACAAAATCTGTCATGCAGCCAACCAGGGAATCCCCAGCGGAAGATAAATGAGAAACGGGTCTGGGTTATAAACAAAGGTGCCCTTTGATTGACCTCCATTCACTGTGGACATGTGATGCATCCTGCTAAACCTCCCACCACTTCCCCCACCCTTGTCAGAATTAGGGCATTGAGTTCATGCTGTGTAAATTATCTTCCCAGCGTGGTGTCTGGCTGTTAAGACTGAAGTATGTGAATGTACTTAACCTTCAGTAACCTTTCCATTGTTTACTTTAGAGTATACATTTGTAGCTTCTGGCAAAAGGTAGGGATATCCTAGAGAGCGTGTTAGGCCTCTTATTAATGGAGTTTCAAGAGGTTATTTATTTTTTTAGCCTGGTTTTTTTGGGGGGGGGGATTGCTGGCAAGTAGAAGAGGTTTCATTCCCTCCCTCCCTCCTTTTTATTATTAACTGGATATTTGAGGACTGGATAAATAAAAGGACTCTTGAAAGTTTCCTCACTTGCAGACTAGTGTAATCTAGCAACTCACCAAGCCCAGCCACTGTGCATCCATTATTTATTTCAGTGGACCCTATGTGCAAGCCTTATTGGAATGAATGGAGATTGCACAGTGGCAGTGCTTTCTGGATTGTAATTTGTACCCATAGCCATAAAGGAACAATTTTGCGCTTCTGATGTATCACAGAATTCACTGTATTCATTTTGGGGCCTGTTCCTATCACTTTGATGAAGTAGCCACTTTCATTGCAGGCTACTTTCCCTCTCAGTGTGTGTGTGTGTGTGTGTGTGTGTGAACAATTTTCCAGCAATGTCTTTAGCACATGTAAGACAGATTCAGATTGGTCTACATATCCCCATCTTTTCCCCACCTATGCAAATTTTTGGGTACCCAGCCATATATATACAAAATAGAGGTGGATGAGAATTTTGTTTCAGTTCAGTTTTGATAAGAATTTACCAAAATTCACGAAGTTCTCCATATTCAGGAGAGAAAGAACATGAGATTTAAAAAAAAAAGAATGTTGGAGAAACTGAAATTGACAGATTTGTCCATCCAAGCCCAGGGCATTGAGTTCTTTGCTCTTAAAAGTCTGGAATCCCCGTGTATTCAACCATGTTAGTGCTGAATGAGGGTTGCTACCTCTTTTTTTTTCTGACAGGCTCCTCATCTTTAACAGCTGTATGGCAGGCAGGTATATCATGGTCCTCCCCATGCTGGGAATAGCTGGACCTATTGCATTTGGCTGGTGCAAATGGTTGAGAATTTCATTTCAGTTTGTTTTTTATAAGATACCTGCATTCTCAAAGTTCTTCATATTTGGGAGAGAAAGAACTTGAATTTAAAAAAACCTGAATATGCATAAAGTAAAATTGACAATTCACCCATCCTTATTTCAGATAGCCATGGATGCCCAGCAGTCACATATATAGTAAAATCATTTTTTATATTACTGCTTTATAGTAAGGGAAAGGTATGCATACAACAGTTAAGGTGGGAGTAATCATCTGTTGAATATTGCTTGTGACATCACTAGATAAGTTAATTCATTTCCCCCCCTTGTCCATGTAATTTTGTGAAATGTGTCAACTGCATTTTTATTATTGTGGCCCTAGAACTTGAGCACTCCTCTGCACATCTAGACTGTCTTCAGACACAATAATAATAAGCAGGCACAAGGCTTGTTTGGCATAACATCTGAACACAGCCAAGATCTTAAAAACAAACAAAAAACTGTAAAATATCAGGCAGGCTACTCCATCCACTCATATCCCAAACAGTGCCTCACTATTTAATTTTATTCTTTGTAGTTTTGGCATGTTCCTCTTCACACATCCACTCTGGCTTCTTGTTTGAAGGGGTTTTTTGTAACAGCAAATAGAGCAATGCTGCTATTTCCTCATACCAAGGTTTATCACCTTTACAGCAAAACTACCGATAAGGCACTTTATCAGTCTAAAATATAAGATTGAAATGCAGTGATTGTTGGAGTATGTTCAGGCCCTTAGAATTACCTCTTCTGTTTCATGGTTGCAGCTCATAGAAAAGCCTATTGTCTCTTTCCACTCTATACCACATTTTGCATCTGTTTATAGCTAGTAGTTTCAGAAACAACAACCAGCAGGTAGAGACGTAGTCTACAAAATCACAGTTGGGTATCTTGTTTTCCTTGCTCTTTTTATGTCAGACATATTTATATGAATAGACACTCTGGGAGAGATCATTATTTCTTCCAGAAAACAATGTATATTCTTGCTTCCTGTAAGTGTTACAGGTACATTCTACAAATCATTAGCTTGGGGAAGAACCAGTTTCCTTACAATTTAAACATTTTTTGTGAGGAATTCCTAATGAACCAGTGAGAGTGTTAGACACAGGGAATGTGTCAGTTTCATAGTTGTTAAAGGTTCATAGGTGTGTGGATGCAAGCTAGCTACTGTTTCAACCACCACCCTGAATCCTGACCACCTTGAACTAAGCCATGTGCTAATTCCTTAGATACAGGAAAGACAGGAATTTATTAACACAAAGCACGAAGTGTATTCAGAGAAGACAAAATAATGATGTGTTAGCAGGTTTATTATGAGATACCTGCTCTCTGCCTCCCCCCTCTGTCCTATAGGTATTTCTCCCCCACAAGAGACAATACATTCCTAATATTTTCTCTCCCCCAACCCCTTTTTTTAATCTCACAGCTAACTCGGGTTCCCTGCAAGGTCCACAGACCCCTCAGTCTACTGGTAGCAACTCCATGACAGAAGTGCCAGGTGACCTCAAGCCTCCAACACCAGCATCTACACCTCATGGACAGATGACACCTATGCAGGGCAGCAGGTACAACGTAGTATCTTTTCCTTCCCCTTTCTTAGAGCCTTTCTGGCCTTCTTGTATGTACTGTAGCAAATGCATTTGCTGTCCTCAAATCTAGATGCCTTCCCTTTCTCTCAGGGATGTTGCATTTTCCTGTGACTCAAAATGCAATATATTGTTGTTGGAAAAGTATTATTGGTATTTGGAATATGAGTGACATGGGTATTTCTTGCTGCCTATGACATTTTTCATGATGACTGGTAGTTACTCCCATCCTCCCTTGCCATCATGTTGTGATCCTGGCCTCAGTGCTCAGCCATGAATGAGGGTACTCTCATGGGAGCTGAAACTGCAGACTCAATGTAAAGTGTGAGAAAGCAACATATAATGTTCATCTTTCATGTCCTTTTTGTGGGATCCCATGGGGAGCTGGTTGGCTACTGTGTGAACAGAATGCTGGACTAGATGGACCTTGGTCTGATCCAGCACGGTTCTTCTTCTGTTCTCACATTCAGTCTTTGGCTTGAGAGTTGCACCTGCTGCTGAAGTAAAATGGCAAAGGATTTCTGCAGGATTTGCTTGAGACTAGTTTGTTTTGGCTCACATGTGGGTTTTGCAGGTTGAGTCTTCTGCTCTTGTGCCCCAAAACTCTGTGTGTGTGTGTGTTTGCGCACGCGTGTGCATGTGAGCACGCACACGTGAAAGAAGTGGAAAGGGAAGAAGGAGCCATCAATTCCAGCCAAGTCAATTTCACTGCTCCATTGTGTTGTATGAATCTAAGGGAACTGGCTCTAATTAGAAATTAGGCAAATGGAGCAAACAGCTCTTTTCCCCTAAAGTGAGACTTGCTACCTTCTTTCTCATCCGTTATATCCTGTAACATTATCAAGTTACTATTGCTGGATCAGAGTTAATAACACAGAAGTGATAAGGCTTAAGTTACTTCAGTTACTTCCCAGTAATGATCTGTACACAGCCTGAAGTAACAAAGCATATTCTTGTTATGAAAAGAGTCCATTGTACATATGTGGAGTTCTCTTGGAGATAAAATTGGGGAGTGTCACAATCAGTTTTAGAATAGTGATTTGGCAGCTAAATGTGAAGACATTACTACTTTTCAGTAATAGTTCCTAGGTTGGTAGCAATTAATATAACTAAAATATTCACACATTACACTTTTGTCAGGCATTATACTCCTTGCTATAATTTATTAAGAAGTTCTGAAACGAAGAATTGTCCTAAGATCCATGTAAATGAACAAAGATCCAGTGTAATAGCCACAGTTCTTGTTATGGAAACCAAGGCTCACATTCCTGCTCAGCTCTGAAACTCACTTGCTGGCCTTGGGCGAATAACTCTCTTCCTTCTCACTCAGGAAGAGAAAGAAGCATTGCACATCAGTCGCATATTTTAGTCTCACAATTTTAATAAACATTGTCTCCAATTTGACAAATGTCCTATATATCCTGTACAAATATTTTCCTTTGCTGTCAAGGTAAAACTGGTGGTTTTCAGAGCAGTTTAATATACTGAACTGCATGGACCACCATCTGATCTGATATCATAATGCATACAGTTTTGTTTCTGTAACATTAATGCCTTCTTCTCTTCCATCTCTTTAGAAATAGTTCCGTTAGTGTGCATGATCCCTTTTCGGATATAAGTGATTCCGCATTCCCAAAGCGCAACTCCATGACCCCAAATGCACCCTATCAACAGACTATGAATATGCCAGATATGATGGGGAGGATGTCCTATGAACCGAACAAGGACCCTTTTGGTGGTATGAGAAAAGGTATCTACTGAGTATTCTTACCTAGTTAGCTTTGCAACCCAGAGATGTAAAAACACTTTATTATATTAATCTCTGCTTTTTTTTTCTGCCTTTCTTAAGCAGGGATGCTATTTCAGCAGTTATTTGGAAGCCGAGAGTTTTCTATAGTGTGAAGAATGATTGTCACCAAAGTTTAAAAACTTGTTGATAAGATATTCAAGAAACAGTAGCATATTTTGAGAGGATTTGTTATGGATACTTTTTATACCTCATAAGAACTACAGCAATGTTATCAACTTAGGTCAAACTGTTACTTTTATTTAAGCAAAGGGATTTGGCAACCCTCCCTAGTACGCTATGCTGCTCAGTATGTAGAACCAATAAACTGGCTCCTGGTACTCCTGAGAAATAATTACATGTGCTATGAAACACATGGTGGAGGTGGCAGGGTGTGCGTGCTCCTGCTGTTGTTAAATGGCATCTCTGTTTGATTATTTATTTATTTATTTATTTTATTTATGAATCGCCCATCTGGCCAGACATCCGGCCACTCTGAGCGATGTACAGTCCAATAAAATACAAGGGGGGGAACACACACACACACACACACACACACACAGTATAAAACACAATTAAAAACAGTACAAAGCTTAAAAATCCTAACCCACCCCATATTCCCGCCTGAAAAGCCACGTTTTTAATGCCTGGCGGAAGCTAATCAAAGAAGGGGCATGGCGGAGGTCACTGGGGATAGAGTTCCATAAATTGGGAGCTGCCACAGAAAAGGCTCTCACATCATTTAAATAAAACTGTTACCAATATATTAAGGGCACAATCCTATACATGTTTAGGCAGAAAAAGTAGGGGAGTATGGAGGGAGTTGTAGCTGGAAGCTGTAGGCCTTTTTTCCGTGTAAACATGCATAGAATTGTGCCCATTAGTCTTTCAATCTTAATGGGATCTTTAAAATTCCATAAAACTCTTTCAAGAATACAAGATAGGACAGCTACAGGTCACAGTGAAGTCCACTGAAGTAAACAGACTTGCTCCAAAGGAGCTTATTCATTCATTTCAGTCATCATTTGCTTAAGATCTTTCTTATGCCCTGTAGCACTCTTGGAAACAGCCTCTATTGCAATGTAAGTAAAGTTTCAGATTGTTGGAAAACTTAAACTAGAACCACAAATTCCATGTTCCATATCCTGGCATCTATGGATGTGGGCAAGACTCTCAACTTTGTCTAAGAGATTGAGTTCAGTAAGTTAGATCATATGCCCCATGACTTCCAATGGGATACAAATTCCTATGGAAGTCATACATTGTTGTTTTTTTTTAGTTTTTTCTTTACCTAGAAGAACCTGTGCGTGCATTCTCTTCAAGCTTCTAGTCACCTTTCAGTGCAGTGTATGGAACTGGAGATTATACTAGCTGTGGAGACTTTATTTATTCATTTATTTGTGATTCTTTATACCACTTAATATAATAAAATCCATAAGTGGTTCACATATAAATACTAAAATCGCATTTAAAATACATTAGTAAAAACAATTCCAATTACAATAATAGTACAGTGCAATACAAGCAGCAGTGAGATGGAGCAGCATGATTAATTATATGCCAGAGAAAGCCTGGGTGAACAAGTGTGTTTTCAGGAGACATCTGAAACATGCCGCATTTTCTGCCTCCTGAACTGCACGGAGGAGGGTTTTCCAGAGGGTGGGCGCCACTGTGAAGAAGGCCCGCCGTCGTGGTATTACATGTCAACATTCTATTGGCTTCGGAATGATCAGCAAGACCTCCTCTGACGATCTTAAAGGTTGGCTGGGTATATATAAGGGAAGGCAGTGTACTAGTTATCTTGGTCCCAAGTTGTTTAGGGCTTTGTATTACAATAACATAACCTTGCACATGGCTCAGTAGCCAACAGGCAGCCAGTGCAGTTCTTTTAGCACAGGTGGTATGTGAGTGTAGCTGGGTGCCCCAGTGAGCAGCCTAGCTGCTGCATGCTGCACTAGCTGCAGCTTCTGAACCAGGCATAAGATGCCATTTAATGACCCAGAATGCATTACAATGGGTCACTGAATGGAGTGGATCCAGATAATCATTTTGGTTCAAGAGTGCCTGCAGCTGAGACAACTCCTCTGATCCATCCAGTTCATCCTCCACAGCTATCTTCAATAAGACATGATGGACAGGTGTCAAGAGAGCATGTGGTGGGTTGTACAAATGCAAGCATCTTGTCCACATCCTCAGGCTCCAAAGCCCAAAATTGATCCCACAAAACAGGATAAGACGATGCATTGGTCACCTCAACAGACACTGCATCAATAGCAGTGTTCAAGTTAGCATGAAGGTGAGCAATTTTATCCTCAATGTATCTGGCAAACTCATCACAGTGGGCCTCCAAGGGTTCCAGTATTGGGTTCACTGGGTTAGATAAAGCAAACCCCAAACCACTCAGTAAAGCTCAGCTGGACGGTTATTTGAGGATGTGATGAAGGTGGCAAAGTATGCCTTCTTTGCCACCTTCACCCCCGCACAGTAGGCATGATTATACGCTCTTATGCATGCTCAATCACCTTCACGACAAATCTTACGCCACTTATGCTCCAACTGTCTTCTGACCTGTTTCCTTGTCCAGAGCCCCCCCAGTAAACCACGGAGCCTGCTGAGCTCCACAGTGCTGAAGAGGGCACTCAGGAGCGATCATGTCAATGGTCCATCGCACCTCACCATTCCATAATGCGACAAGGGCCTCGACAAAATCACCAGCTCTGGCTACTGAAAAATCCTCCAGAGCATTCAGACTTCACAAATGTCTTATTCTAAACTAGTTTTGAAAGATTCAGTACTACTTTGTGAATTCTGAAATGTTCTTTCACTCTAAAGCCAATTCAAATGACTCCTCAGTAGGTAGCACCCAACTAGCTATAAGCTGGACAAAAGAAATGTCTCTAGAACATCTCACTTTCATGGCTAGATTTTTTTAAATTAAAAAATCATTTATGTTGCACTTTTCCTCTAAGAAGCTCAAGTTGACAGACATAATTAGCCTCACCACCACCATTTTATCCTCACAACAACCCTATGAGTCAGATCAGGCTGAGGGATAGTGGCTGGCCCAAGGTTGATCCTAGAAAATATTCTGTTTCGATGATGATGATGATGATGATGATGATGATGATGATGATAGCAACAACAACAACAACAACATATGCTGGCTCAGCTTGTCTGAGCGTGGAAAGCTAAGCAGGGTCAGGCCTGGTTATTACTTGGATGGGAGACGCCTCGTCTAGTTTCCTGCATTGAGCAGGGGGTTCGACTCGATAGCCTTGTAGGCTCCTTCCAACTCTATCAGATCTATAAAATCTATGAAATCATCACCATCATTATTGATATTTAATATCTCACACTTCAGTTGCCAAGGAACTTCCACAGTGGCTTCTAGATAGAGATTTTAAAACAACAATAAATAATAGAACAAAACAAGTAAAACGATACAATAAAAAAAACAAAGTTAGCCATCCTGACCATAAGAACATTTCCAAAATCAATGTTGCTGTAATACCTTTATTAGGCCAACAAAAAGATTATTTTAAAAATTATGCAGGTTTTCAAGATCCCTAAATCTCTTCTTCAGACAAAATATTATAAAAGGCAGGGTGTGTGGGGGGTGGGGGGGTGAAAGAAAAAAAATGGTGACTAGATGGAGATGTTGCATTGTCTGCATATTCAGGCTAGTCTCAAGGTGTAGTGTAGGAGGAAGAGTCTGACGGTCAGCAGGTCATGTAATAGTTACAGGAAGGTTCTACTGCCCCTGGTTATCCTGGGAAGAAAGAGGGTGGGGGGAATGTTGGATCCTCCATTTTGGGAATATAAGGTCCAGCTATTCTCAGAAATGTTTTCTATCCTAGTCAGAGCACATGGGCTCCTTTTGCCGGTGGTTCACAGAGAGAAATAAGGCAGTCTTTATAGTAATAAAGCAGGAGATAATTTTAGATACAATACATTTTAAATACAATAAAAGGAGCAGCATTTTCAGCATTAAAATGGAGGTTAAAAATGAACAGATATCAAGTAGGTTTGAATCCAATCACATTGTTGATATTCTCAGAACCTGTTGTTTTAGTTCTGCTGCTGATTTAAGCATCTCCTTAGCTCTCATAGTGTTTGTTAGATAACTGATCATTCTGCTTGGCAGGTTTAGGTCTCTGGACATCAATCAAATGATGTCATTTAATTTGTCTTGAAATTGCATCTTGAAATATGTCTTGAAAATACAAAATAATATATTTAGGTTGTACATTTGTTTTCTTTACTTTTTTGTAGTGCCTGGAAACAGTGAACCCTTCATGACCCCTGGACAAATGCCTAACAGTGGAATGCAGGACCTGTACAACCAGACTCCTTCTGGAGCAATGTCCAACATGGCCATAGGCCAACGCCAGCAGTTTCCCTATGGAAGTGGTTATGACCGGAGGTGAGTGACTCCAGTATCTTCAAAAGGCAAGAGACTCAGTGAACACAATCCTTCCCTTTTCTCTCTCCTTCTAACTAACCACTCCATGCCATTTAGAGCTACCTAGGAAACCACTAGTGAAGACTGAGTCTAATTTTTACAGGCATTGGTAAGTGAGGGGCATGATAGAATAAAAACGTTAAAGGGAAAGAGGTGGTTTGTAGTTGGGTGTATTTGATACCTGCTTTTTTCAGGATTTGGCATGATTTCTGAGCCGAAGTGTGTGCTTTCATGAACATTTTAGCCCCTGGCAAACTGCACCCCTCTTCTTTCAGTGATTCTGTACATTCCTTTGTGAAAGAGTGTGAAACTGTTTGCAAGGGAACGGGTGTCAGAAGTGATGTCCCCCTTTACCGAGGCAACCTGTGTAACACACCCTTTCCCCAATCAAGTCATGCATGGTTGACTAGCTGGGGAAAAATGTGTGTGTGGATGCGCATATGGATACACATCTGATTGCATGTTCCATTAAAATAATATAGTGTATCACATGTGGATCTCATCTATCAACACAGCATAACTTTCAGTTGGATGCACATCCCCATTCACATTCTGGCCCAACAAGCATAACTACGTGTGATTCGGGTAAACGTCTTGTCCTGTAGTGCTGGCATTCAAGAAAATCACCATCACAGCAAGACAGGGAATGTCAGCCTGTTTGCCTGGGCAACAGGGATGTATTCCTCCCTACGCCCAATTCAGAGTCAGGGCAGTGGGAGAGGGTTGGTTGCTCTCTGACATTGCGTAGCCAGATCTGATTGGCTATATGGTGCTGATTGACTGGGATGAAGCAGAGAAGAATTGTTTCAAGTTAAAAAATAAATAAATTGCACCCAGGCAGCATGAGAAGGGGAACAATGGCTACACATGAGCATGATAAAATGTATCAAAAATTGGAAGGTAAGGATTTTTTTCACAAACCTTTTTGCTCTTTTCAAAATAGCAACTTTTGCAGTGAATATCAAACCTCACAAAACATTTGGCACATCACTGGTGAAAATAAAATCTCATCTCTCTATATATATTTCAATAAAAGCAAGGCATGTCCTGGTAGTATGAGCTTCTTGGCTCAGCATTATCTATGTGCTAGAGGAGCACTGCTCCTGCAGTTTGACCAGGAATATAACCCGTTGTCATTTTAGCTCAATAGCTGGAATGCTTTCTTTCTTAATTATTGTAATAAAGACTTTGAAATAGTCTGCCAAAAAAATGGAGTCTTGAGAATTGGACCGGAGCAGAAGGAGAAATGCAGAGGAATACTAAATGCTAAAATACGTGTTACCAGCTAGAACAATGGAAGAGGTGTTATGTCCCATGACTTTAGTAAAGAGCTAAACAACTCATTCAGGTCAGTTTACACCAATTCATTATTGATCCCCAGAGAGAAACCCTAGTTATTGAAGCTTTGGAAAAGTAACTCTACCAAAAGATACTCAGAATATTATAAATTCCAGTGTTCTTTGGCAAGAGCCACGAAAATGAAGCCAGTTTTCAAATTAACATAAATGTGTCATACATACGTGCCTCTAAGGGCCAAACTACGGTTATGGTTATTTTGATTGTTGGGGAAAACAATCACAGAATATAAATAACATGAAGTTGTACAACTTTGTGATGTGTAGCTGTTTTCTTGTTTCAGGGTTTCTTGAAATCCCATAGGCTGAATTTTACAAAGAACAGCATAAAATAGCTGCTATAATTTTATTCCTCAAAGAGACAGACTACAACGGTCTCAATGTCATTTTGGGTCCCAGAGAAAGGTCTTGAACCAAACCTGGCTGTGCCATAAGTCTTTTTTCTTCTTCAGCAAATTTGGAGAATAAGTGCTTTTTACAGCATGAGGTTTCCTTTGTCATTTTTAGGTCGGATCATGGGCTGGGTCCTGAAGGCAGTATGGGCGCACCTGGTCAAAGCAACATGGTGCCTTCAAACAGTGACCCAAGCATGTACTCTCCTAACCGTTACCCTGGGCAGCAAAGGTGAACTACACTTTAATTTTTTTGAAATACCTGTGTTAACCAGATCATTTTACATCTTAAGGCCTACTGGACAGAAGGTGCAATTTACCAGTCCTCGTTGCTGTGCAACCTCTTTTCATTTCATTGGGACTTCCACAGGTCTCTGGCATGAGCTCCTTTGAGAACAGTGGTGGTTGCAGAACAGCAGTGCTTGGTGGAGCGTTTTCAGAATTTACAAGAACTTGTTTGTTTCATTTTTGAATTATAGCAATGGTTTCATTGTCAACTTGTAGAAAACTTGAGCTTGGAATAGATCTTTAATACTATACTTCCATAGAATGATTTAACAATATAAAACCATCATTGTACTCCTATATCAATGCAGAGTATGGTTCTCAACCTTTTACTTTAAATTTAGGTATTAAGTGTTTTAGGCTGCCATGGCTTTCTTTGGTTGACCTTTTATAGACAAAGAGAGCCAGTGTGGTGTAGTGGTTAGAGTGTTGGACTGGGACTCAGGAGATCCGGGTTCTAGTCTCCGCTCAGCCATGAAACTCACTGGGTGACTTTCGGCCAGTCACTGACTCTCAGCCTAACCTACCTCACAGAGTTATTGTGAGGATAAAATGGAGAGGAGGAGGAGGATTATGTAAGCCACCTTGGGTTCCTTTCAGGAAAAAAGGTGGGGTATAAATATTGACAAATGAATAGAACAATTGAAAAGGATTCCATGAAATGCAACTTAATGTTTTTCCTGGAACCTTATAGCAAATAATATTCCATATACTGCTGTGCAGTCATAATGTCACCATAGTTCTGCACCTACAGAAGCAAACTTACACCATGTATGCTCTCTAGGGTCAAAGCAGGCCTTTGGAGTTCTTTAACTTTTTCTTCAGAACTCATTCTCAACTCTTTCATTTTTTCCAGGTTTTATCAGGTTTTACCATTGTATATCACTAAGGTCCTATAAGAGGCCCTGTAGAGATATATGGAACCACCTCATAATTGTCTACCCGGTGGGCCTTCTGTGATTACATATCATACATATATACAGTACATACATCCTGTGCCATCAATGTAAATGGCACCTTACAGAGTCACATAGGCAAAATAGACAGATCTCTAACCTCAAGGAATTTACAATGTAAGGTATACAATGGAGGGGAGAAACAACAGAAGTAGGGACAGAAAGGAAGACAAGTCTGGGGAGAGAGGAATGCAAGCAAATGCATTAAAGCTTGGCTGTTGGCCATATAGAATAGATGAGGAGGGATTTGAAGAAAGAGGGGGAGGTAGCCCAGCATTGTCAACCCTGACAGTGACTCTCAGGCAAAGGTCTTTTATAGCCTGAAATGGTTAATTAGAAATGCTGAGAGTGAACCCGGGGCCTCATGTATGCAGAACATGTGTTCTGTCACAGAACTACACACTCCCCCTTCTCCCATACTAATATCTTATACCTTAAACTTGAAATATGTCACAGTAACAGCACACAGGGTGGCATACTCCAGCTTTACCACTGAGTCATCACTGATGAATCAAGTCAAGAAGGTTCAACTTGTTTTGTCTTGAATATTAATACCTCTCTAGTTGCTAACTTTTACATATTAGGCTCTTGGATTTGTGTCAGTATGAGGCTCCATGGCAAATGAAATATCTTAAAGATGGTAGTCTATCTAACTATCTATCCCATCCTTCAGTTAATAAATGTCCAGGCCATTTTACAAATTGAAAATATTAAAATATACAGAAGTAAAAATGAATAGTAAGAACAACAAAGACAATTTTTTAAAATGTAAGCCAGCAGACCAGTACAACCATAATCAATAAGAATAAAACCAGCTCAGGTGATGTGCTGGAAGGCCTGACACCAGATGGACATCAAATTGTGAGCTGTCCTGGAGAGGGCATTCCACAGGCAGGGTACCACGCATGAAAAGGCCCTTTCTGGTCATCACTCCCCTAACTGCAGAAGGGTGTGGGACTTGGAGAAGGACTTCTAATCATAATCTTAGTGTTTGGGTAGGCTTGTGCAAGAGAAGATAATTCTTCAGCTATCAGGGTCCAAAACTGTTTATGGCTTTAAAGGTAAGCACCTGTATGTTGGATTGTGCACCTAAATGTACTAACACCTAATGTACTTGCTTAAGGACTGGTGAGATGTGATCCATTAAGCCAGTCCCAGCTCGAGCAGCTCTATTTCAGATTAACTGCAGTTTCTGAGGTCTTCAAAGGCAGCCCCAGTCTAATCTTGAGGTTACCAGAGTGTGTATAACCATGTGTCACCAAAGCTGTCCATCTTCCTTTGCCATTTTCGCTCCTATTTTTTGTGCTGTATGATAACTCCATATGAGATATATGCTGCTGCTGCGCTGCCATTAGGCTGCTATAAGCCTGGTTCAGCTTATGATGCTGTTGTTTACAGCCAATCCTAAATATTTATTTGCTGCATAAATGAATCTTAAGATCACATGTTTAATTTGAGACTGGATGATCTGGATATGTTATGTTATCATAGCAGATTCCAAAGTTATATCCAGTTGTGGTCTACCATCAATATTAGGTGCAGTGCTCTATACTATTACCAAGTTACACAGGTAAGTTTCAGACTGCACCTAAAGTTCTTCAGTTCGCAGCATAATAAATAAATAATAAAACCCTAACCTACCTCACAGGGTTGTTGTGAGGATAAAATGGAGAGGAGGAGGAGGATTATGTAAGCCGCCTTGGGTTCCTTGAAGGAAAAAAGGTGGGGTATAAATATAATAAATAAATAAAATACATAATGAGCATATTCAAAACTATTTACGTGTGGCTTTCAAAATATACCGGTATTACTTATGGTCCCAGAATTGTCACTGTTGCCTTATGTTTCATTATTCCTTTGTGTTCCATTACAATAATAAATTCCCATTAAAACCTCTGCCTATTTTAAATGTAGCATTAGAATGTCTTCTGGATAAAACATTTCTCCTTTTTACATAAATCATTGTGAAAGTGTAACATTCTGGCAATACAAGCAAACCATATATTTTATCAATATTGTCTGAAGCAAGCACAGAATGAACTTCAACAACTCAGTTGGATTTGTTCTCACTTACTGTAGGTTGGTCACATAATTTTGACTTCATGGCTTTCCATTCATTCAGACTTTAACAAGTGAGGTCCCCACCACCCTGAGTAGGAAGTTACGTGTGATCTGGGATTACCAGCATACTAATGCATATGCAATTCACTCAGTTGCCACGATCTTTCCACCTCCTGTAAGAGATGGAAGGAATGCAGAAAACATATGAATCATGTATATACAGGCCTGTGGCTCACGCTGGCTCAGCTTGTCTGAGTGTGGAAAGCTAAGCAGGGTCAGGCCTGGTTATTACTTGGATGGGAGACCCCTCCTCTAGTTTCCTGTATTGAGCAGGGGGGTGGACTCGATAGCCTTCTAGGCTCCTTCCAACTCTATGATCTATGAAATCTATGTATACACCCAGTTCATGTCTGTCTTCCAGTCCTGAGACCAGGAGCCTTCACCCACTACTTCTCTGACATTATATTTGATTTTCACTGGCCCATAGAGAAGATCAAAATGGATTCTAAGTTGTGGTTGTGATCACTGATTTACTCCGATGTAGTGCCACTGAGCCAAATTGAACTGCACTAGAGCATAACTGCCAAAATTAACACCACTTCTATGAGAACATATAATATAATAAAACAGAAGGGAGACTTTGTGCAGAGCTTCAGAGCTGGGGGGGGTTTCTTTTCATAGACAGCTATCAGTTTCTGTTGACTTGGAAAATCATCATTACTAATTGGTAGCTCACATTCTGCATTGTAGGCATGAACCATATGGACAGCAATATCCAGCACAAGCACCTCCTTCAGGACAGCCACCCTATGGAGGACACCAACCTGGAATGTTTCCACAACAGCAGGTAAACCTCTATGATTATAATACTCACTTTCTCAAAATTCATTCTAAAGATCCATGCATTTGGGCATTGGCAAATCGCAAACAACATCAGGATAAATAGAAATCGGGGTAAAGTCCATTGGTGGACAGCAAAGGTGATGCCATGTGTGCAAGTTTATGCATTTTGATCCTTTTGTAGGGGAAGCTTCAGACGTTGAATCAATGAACAATACAGGACAATGCAGCTATTTACTAAGGAATTGATGCAAGTGCACAAACAATTTACAGGATAAATCTCCAAAGAATGCAGTTAGCTTAGGGAGGGGAGACTATATCCATGTAAGGGTCAATGGATGTTGGATCAAACATCCTTGTGCTTGAAGTAGCTAAATCTAGAGGGAAAACGTGTAAGGGGACGACGACGACACAGCACCTCTCTGTTGAAACTTGTGGGGTAACCAGGGCTAAGGATATAGCAAACGGCCAAGTGAATCCATGAGTTGCAGAGATATTTCTGTTAAGACAGCTATCCAAAAAATAGGGCAAAGCAATTATAGCTGAGGTAGTCATTGCCCCACAACAACCAAATTCTTATTTGTTTGTTCAGTTAAATTTATGTCTCATTTCCCAGTAAAACTCTCCAATTGCCAATAATTAAAAACAAGTGGGACTGGCAACAAAATATTGCAGTGTGGAGTGCTCTTGTTCAGGATTCCAGCTAGCCAGCCAGCCATACCCTCTTCCAGGATATTCCACCCCCCTCCTCCGAGGTTAACCATACACACACACACACACACACACTGTCAGATCTGAAGATCTAAGAGCTGGAGGAATTGGAGTTGTTCTCTTAGATTTTAATTTAGTGCTTGTTCAAGATATCTTGCATCCCAGATATACAGATGCTTTTATTCATGTTACACATTCATATGGATATGACTTCATATGTTTAAAAGTGTTTTAAAATATGTCATAAATTTACATTTTCTGAGTAGCAAGTTAAAATAAAAAAAAAAAAAGTTACAGAGTGACCTTTCCAGGTTTCTGCATGTTAAACAACAACCTAAAAAATGACTTAACTAATAAAGAATATTGTGTTTTTTTTCAAACTTAGAACTGTCAAAAATAACCAATAAATTTTTATTCAAGCTTCTTCTCCCTACCACCCCCAAACATTTAATCCTTGGATTGAGAACTATCATGAGAAATATTAGCCTAAGGCTAATTTTCTTTTAAATGTAAAGTTATAAGCACATCAAAACAACCTCCAAAATGAAAGGACTGCCTCAACAATAATCATAAGCATTTCTAGCCTGCCACTTAAGTCATAATTCTATATCTATTGTACACTAAATCTGGAAGATGAAATTTCTGCCAATTCATGTAGATTTATTGGAATAATTAAAAAAAAATCACCATGTGTCTATCAAAACACTAATGAAAGTACAAAATTATAATTATACCCAAATCGTACAGTGTGTGAACTTAAATTCGTCTGTCATACCAGTGCATGGGAATATGAAAAATAATATTTTCATTGTATTTTAAACCTCATTCATGTCGGTATTCCTTTTCAGAACTACAAACGCCATATGGATGGCATGTACGGGCCTCCAGCAAAACGCCCTGATGGAGATATGTTTAACATGCAGTATGGAAACCAACAGCAGGATATGTTTAACCAGTACAGCAGTGCTTACTCTGGACCAGACAGGAGACCCATGCAGGGGCAGTATCCATATCCATATAACAGAGAGAGGATGCAGGGTCCAGGACAAATGCAACAACATGGAATACCTCCTCAGATGATTGGTGGCCCTTTGCAGTCATCAGCCTCAAGCGAAGGCCCCCAACAGAACATGTGGCCTACTAGAAATGATATGTCTTACCCATATCAGAACAGGCAAGGCCCCGGAGGTCCTGCACAGGCCCCACCTTATCCAGGGATGAACCGTACCGAAGATATGATGGTACCTGACCAGAGGATAAACCATGAAAGCCAGTGGCCTTCTCATGTCAACCAGCGTCAGCCTTCTTACATGTCATCCTCCGCCTCCATGCAGCCTATCACTCGACCTCCTCAGTCATCCTACCAGACGCCACCAGCGATGCCAAACCACATCTCTCGGGCTCCAAGCCCCGCATCTTTCCCTCGCTCCCATGAAAATCGGATGTCTCCAAGTAAATCCCCTTTCTTGCCCTCTATGAAGATGCCGAAAGTTATGCCCGCAGTCCCGGTCTCACAGGTCACAGGTCCTCCAACCCAGCCACCACCAATTAGGCGGGAAATAACCTTTCCTCCAGGCTCTGTAGAAGCATCCCAACCTGTCTTGAAACCAAGACGAAAGATTACCTCAAAAGATATTGGTAAGGATCACACAATTGCCCTTATATGGAAGGGAATTGACTTTCACTTACAATTTTGTAAAGGCTACATATATATAAACTTGCTTTGTGAAATTAACTTTGCTAAAATTGCAGCTGTGCCCAAAGTTGTTTCTGAGCAGATGTGACCATATTTGCCCCATCAGGTCATCTAATACAAATATAGCACTGCATATTTAAGCAACTAGTTCCTATAACTGTCTTTTATGATAGCAAAGTAGGAGCTCTCATGTTAGCTATTGTCCTGCAGGTGCTTCTAATGTGTTGTTCCTCCACGAAACAAGCAAGAATTCTGTGATTTCATTGTAGGAAGCACAGTAGAGTATACTTTGTATTATTTTAAGCTGACATCATTATTATTATGGTGGTATTTAATATTTCCCTGTATTGTTTAGAGCGGATGGTTGCGTCTCTGCTAGTGTTGAGCCTCAGATCAAAGGACTGAATCCCTGTAAGCTGCTTCCTAGGTCCAGTGGCTCATAGGATCAGACCATTTTTATGCAGCAAAAATAAAACATCTTTATTTGATAGCTCTCTTTCTATTATAGAAGGTCGTGGAGTTATTAGTTGAATGGGAAGAGCATTACATGTATCTGTTAACAAAGGAAGCAAATAAAATATATGTAATGTCAAGGGTTTTGTTTTTGGCAAAGAGGCAATATGGTACAACTCTTATTGGAAAGGAAGTGAAAATGTATCTATGAGATATTACACTGGTACATAGTGGAAGTGCTAACCAGTCCTTTTTGGAGAGGCAGGTATGGTGGTCTTACTGAATGAATATATGCTCTCTCTCACACACACACACCTTTGACTAGAGGTTTCTTGCTGTTCTGAGGAGCATCTAGTTGCGTGTTATAAAAGCACACAAATATTTCTGAACATCATTTAGGCTGTGAACAACATTCTTCTCTGTAAGAGTGTTCTGCTACTGGCATTTTACTTTCCATTTCCTATTTCCTTGTGGCCATTTTGTACTCCCTCTTCCTCAGGAGGAAACTGAAGGTAGCATTAGAGAATTGTTTTCCTTTGGTAGGAAGGGCACCAGGTATTAATGCTGCCTTCATCTTACTTTACTTATTTACAAATGTACACATTGAGCAGACATTGTGGGGTCTGAGAAGTAAAGTTTATGACTAGGCAGAAAAAAGTAATGTCTGTGCAGCACTCAAAACATTCAAGCCAGGTCTGAGCACTGCAGAATTAAAAACTGATTTTCCTCAACTCCTAACAATTCCTCAGACCATGCAAAAATGGTTTCCATCTGCACCATGAAGTGTACATGATAAGCACACACACACACACACACCCTTGTGCACATTCCTGAGTATGAGACAGCCTGTAGCATTATTAACCAAACATCCATTGTCCGCTCAACTCCTAATGCTTGAGAGAGAATCATCTCTTTGCTTTGCATAACTGAGCATGATGATTCACAACATGGTTCTTGCCATTCTGCACAACCAGTTTTCAAATTAGCAGAATGCCTCTTTTCATCTAAATACATATAATTTTACCTATTGTAATGCAATTAATTTTCAGTGGAAGGAATTGTTGTGAATGGGTGTGAAAATTGCATTCCTGAACACAATGGTAACTAATCCTGGATTAGTAACCCAGAATATGAATGATGTTGTGCACTAGCATGCAGCTCCTTTGCTCCCACTTCACTTCTCCCTTTATGTGAGCAAGTGAAGAAGCCAGGAAGCCATAATTAACCAGGGCCTCCTATTATGTCCAAACCAGGAACTATGGTTAATGGCTTCCAAACGAGCCAGCATTTGAAGCTCACTGGGTGACTTTGGGCCAGTCACTGACTCTCAGCCTAACCTACCTCACAGGGTTGTTGTGAGGATAAAATGGAGAGGAGGAGGAGGAGGATTATGTAAGCCGCCTTGGGTTCCTTGCAGGAAAAAAGGCGGGATATAAATAAAATAAAATAAAATAAATAAATAAAAAATAAAAATAGACGCCAGCATTAAACCATGGTTTCACATCCTCACTACTTTGGAAGACATTATACAGTTTCCTAGTTCAGATGTAATGGGAGGTTATGGTTAACTGTGGCTTCCTGCTTGTTTCCCCATTCACATGAAAGGAGTGGATGCATGAAGGTTGTACGTATCCTAGTTTATTAAGCCAGGATTTGAATGCACAAATCGGGCCATTGAGGAAATTATGACAATTCATGCCATAAACTGGAATATAAACATCCATTGTTATCATTGAGTCAAATTTCATATGCCATTTGCAATTTTCCCTGCAAGTCTCCTCTAGACAGCATTCATATTAAATTCTTTATCTTCTTATTTTCCAGTGACTCCTGAGGCTTGGCGAGTGATGATGTCTCTTAAATCGGGCCTTCTTGCTGAAAGCACTTGGGCATTAGACACCTATTAATATCCTTCTGTATGATGACAGTACTGTTGCTACTTTCAATCTCTCTCAGGTAGGTTGTGTATTTTTCAGGAGTAGTATTTTTCTTCAACCTCATGATGCCAAATATCCTGTCAAGGGGCGCCCCAAGGACTTACTTTTAAAAATTAAATCAGTAATTGTTACCAGAGTTCTTTTATAGTGGTTTGGATCCTAAGACATGGGATCGGAATTCCTCTCATACAACAGGAATTTCTGGGCTCCTCCTCCCTCCAGTCCCCCCACCAAAAGATACTCTCAAGAATTGGGAGGACCCTCTAGAGATGGATGGAATAGGGAGGTTGCAGTGGAATGTGGAGATCAAAGAGGACAATTAGTACAATCTGGTCATGCAAGAGCACCTTTGGATCCAAGCCAGAAATTTTCCTGACTCAACATTTATGGTGAATATAGTTTTCACTAACAGCAGGAGGAACTCAAGAATGCCTTGGGTAGAGTAAATTTCAGCATGAAATGCATTCAGTACATCAGCCAGTAATAAAAGCCTTTGAGGCCCCTATCCACCTGGGTGTCTCCCTTCTGCCTTTCAGGGGTGAGGCTACAACCAGAGTTACACCTTTGCAAACCACCCCTCCCCTCTCCTGAAGTTCCCAGAGAAGGCTCCTATCCCTGCAAGGTCGAAGTTGCAGCTGGACGGGGGAGACAACTCGGCTCCCGCCTGCTTTCCCCTGAGAACCCTGACAGTAATAAGCTCACACTGGTCTTGACATTCCACAGACTGACTAGGCTCCAAATCCTTCCAAACTACGGTATTACTAACCAGTTTCTGGTTATGAACTAGAAGGCCCAGTGTTCTAGGTACTGATACTGAACACCCACAACTGGCATGAAAATCATCTTGGCCACCAAGCTCATCCTTAGCTGGAAGACAAACGTGGGTCAGAGAATTAGGAAAGGGTGGTAGTGGATTAAAGAACATTAAATAACTATTTGTATATAATACAAAA
The DNA here is from genome assembly GCA_021292165.1 of Shinisaurus crocodilurus. Classification (NCBI taxonomy): domain Eukaryota; kingdom Metazoa; phylum Chordata; class Lepidosauria; order Squamata; family Shinisauridae; genus Shinisaurus; species Shinisaurus crocodilurus. Next base: position 82,431,191 of record CM037879.1, on the reverse strand, counting down.
TATCACTTTGTCTGTGGTCACCATATCAAAAGACTTCACCCCCTCCAATAACAGGTCCCTTACTATTATTTTTTGCAAAATGAATTTTGTATTTTCAGTATAGGCGAATTTAGTTTTGACAAAACCTGACAAGTTGTCACTTCAGGAGACTGACATCTTTGATGTGGAAGACATGTATACCACAGGGAATAAGAAGCAGTATGAACACCCCTCTGCGATCTGCCAGTGTTGCTAGACTCCTGGCTTGCAGAGTGAAGATTGTAATTGTTTCTGAGACCAACTGTTATCCTGGCTTGCTTCTTTTTTCACAATCAGTGCTATGCCTTAATCTATGTGTGGTGGACAGCATGGAATATGGAGCAGTGAACAGAGTATTGATTTTGAATGGAGAAGTCCAGGCTTGTAAAGAGCCACTTGCCCGATCACCTGTAATGAGTAGTAATCACTTCCAGGTAGGGATGTGCAGGTGACTCGATTGCGGGGTGGAAGTGGGGCGAACTTGCCCCCCCCGCCCGAGCCCTGCTGAACTTACCTTTCCCCGGCTCGGCAAATCTCCCCAGAGAGGAGCTGGGGAGAGGCACTTCTGGGTCCCTAGCACTACGTTTTTCACATAAATACCATAGAAAACCACTTTAAAACGGCCGCAATTTGCTATTCGCGTCCGTTTTAAGGTGGTTTTCTATGGTATTATGTGAAATACGCAGTGCCGGGGACCCAGAAGTGACGCAACGGGTCCCGGTGTTGTGCCAGGAAGTGACGCGATGGGAACCCGGTGCTGCATTTTTCACGTAAATACCATAGAAAACCACCTTAAAATGGCCGTGAATAGCAACTCGCGGCCATTTTAAGGTGGTTTTCTATGGTATTTAAGTGAAAAACGCAGCACCGTGGTCCCATCGCGTCACTTCCTGGCACAGCACCGGGACCCATCGCATCACTTCTGTGTCCCCGGCACTGCGTATTTCACGTAAATACCATAGAAAACCACCTTAAAACGGCCGCGAATAGCAAACAGGAAAACAGGCAGGAAAACATTTGTAAATTAGAAGAGAGTTGTTTTTGCTTTTTTTCTTTCAGACTGTTGAAGTTCTACAAATAACAGTATAGGTATGTATGGATAGAAGGGCTACTACCAATGTTTATGGGCTAGACGCTTCTGTATACTTATTTGCCAGTTCAAATACCTGTTCAGTAACTATCTCTCAGTCTCAGCCTATGCTTCTTCACAGGGTTTCTATGTGTATAAATTAGAATGAGGACATACTGTAGGCCCAGAAACCTTAGGGATAAACATAGAAAGAAATCTGGTTTAAATGAATATATTTAGGGAATAATTTGCCTTTTTAACAATTTCAGGAAGATAGAATCTGATGAATATTCAAAGAGCAAAGAGGGCCTGAGGAAAAGCTTCCAGTTGTCATGACTTCAGTGGCCTCACCCAGTTACCCTGACGTCAAACATATCTTCTTTGCACACCCATATTTCAGCAGCAGTTCCACTAAGAAAATGCTATGTACAGAGCAATCCTTAATGGTAGGGGGTGAGGAGTTACATAGGGGTAAATCCACCACTTCCAAAGCCCTGCCAGCTCACTGAAGCCAGTATGGGAGTGGGGAGGAGTTGTTTTTTCCCTTTTCAATGTTCTTTTTCTTTTCCTTGCCTTTGAAACAAATGGAAGGGAAAATGACTGGCCACTGGCTGGCATAGTTGATACACCTGATCTGGGGCCATGTCATGGGAGCAATGGGGGCTTTGAATCCGGTGGATTCAAGGCCATCCCATTCCCAGAACATCCTGTTTCGGCCTCTTTCACTGGTGGGAACACTGCCAACAGTAGATCTACAAAGCTTTCTGCAGGCATACCAGGGGCCTCTAGGGAGGACATGCCACTCGGCTGGCAGAGCTCTCCTTTGTCAGCAGAGGGTGCTACTCAGTCATCCTAACCTCCATCAGCCACTCCAGCAAAAGGTTAGGATTGCTTACCCAACACACAGTGTAAGAACAATTAGGGAGGAAGATTAGATAGGAAGAAGAGACAACCTGAACATTTTCGAGCCTGAAAGACTCTAGAAGAGAAAGTAAAAAACGTCTACCCTTAAAGGCAGTCTAAAAATCATTTTAAATAAATAAAAAACAATAAATAAAAGTATTCCTGCTACTACTAACATGGTCTGAAATGTTCTAATAAACATTTTATTTTGTTTTCCCCCCTTTGTTTCTTCAGTTATCTGGTTTTCTTGAGCTTTTGGTGGAATATTTTAGAAAATGTCTGATTGATATCTTTGGGATCCTTATGGAATATGAAGTGGGACATCCGGGACCAAAATTACGAGATCATAACTCAACTCGGAAAGAGGATGGCCAGTCTGCAACACAAGATGCCAGAAAAGAGGAAGAAAACGATGAATGTATTCATTATTTTGATGAATTTGAGGATGAAGAAGAGGATGAAGATGAAAATGAAAATGAGAACACTGAAGGAGGAGAAGAGAAGAGCAGTGTTCTTGCTCCCCCTGGTGCCATTGCTGATCCAAGTGAGAGGCCAAAACAAGCCAGTAAGTTTGACAAGCTGCCAATTAAAATTGTAAAGAAAAATAACCTATTTGTTGTTGACCGATCTGACAGGCTGGGACGTGTTCAGGAATTCAACAGTGGACTTCTCCACTGGCAGCTTGGTGGGGGTGATACAACTGAACACATCCAGACCCACTTTGAGAGCAAGATGGAGATTCCTCCTCACAGGAGGCCACCTCCTCCATTGAACTCTTCAAGTAAAAAGAAGAATGTGGAAGGGAAAGGAGAATCTGAGGAACAGCAAGACAAAAGCATATCAGCCACCATTGATGATGTCTTGTCAGCTCGTCCAGGAGCGTTGTCTGAAGACTCAGACTCTAGTTTTCAGACAGATAGCAGCAAATTTCCATTTGGGATCCATCAAGCCAAAAGTCATCGGAATATCAAGCTGCTAGAAGATGAGCCACGAAGTCGAGATGAGACTCCTCTATGCACCATAACTCACTGGCAGGACTCTTTGGCCAAGCGTTGCATCTGTGTGTCAAATATCGTCCGCAGCTTGTCTTTTGTGCCTGGCAATGATGCTGAAATGTCAAAACATCCAGGCTTGGTGCTGATCTTGGGAAAGTTGATCCTTCTCCATCATGAGCACCCAGAAAGAAAGCGAGCACCACAGACATACGAAAAAGAGGAAGAGGTGGACAAAGGGGTGGCTTGCAGCAAGGATGAGTGGTGGTGGGACTGCCTTGAGGTCTTGAGGGATAATACATTGGTCACATTAGCCAACATTTCTGGGCAGCTAGACTTATCTGCTTACACAGAAAGCATCTGTTTGCCAATTTTGGATGGCTTACTGCACTGGATGGTGTGCCCATCTGCCGAGGCACAGGATCCTTTTCCAACTGTGGGGCCCAACTCAGTCCTGTCGCCTCAGAGACTTGTACTGGAAACCCTGTGTAAACTCAGTATCCAAGACAATAATGTGGACCTTATCTTGGCCACTCCCCCATTCAGTCGTCAGGAAAAACTCTATGCTACTTTAGTTAGGTACGTTGGGGACCGCAAAAATCCAGTCTGCCGAGAAATGTCCATGGCACTCTTATCAAACCTTGCGCAGGGGGATACGTTAGCGGCAAGGGCAATAGCTGTGCAGAAGGGAAGCATCGGAAACTTGATAAGCTTCCTTGAGGATGGGGTCACGATGGCCCAGTACCAGCAGAGCCAGCATAACCTCGTGCACATGCAACCTCCGCCTCTGGAGCCGCCTAGTGTAGACATGATGTGCAGGGCAGCCAAGGCTTTGCTGGCCATGGCCCGGGTGGAGGAGAACCGCTCAGAGTTCCTTCTACATGAGGGGCGCTTGCTGGATATCTCAATATCTGCTGTCCTGAACTCCCTGGTTGCATCGGTCATCTGTGATGTACTTTTTCAAATTGGGCAGTTATGACATAAGTGAGAAGCCAAGCATGTGTGAGTGGAGATTAGAGGGTCACATATAACTGGCTGTTTTCTGTACCTGTTTATCCAGTGTAGGAAGAAGGAAAAAAAGAATCTTTGCTCCTCTGCCCCATTCACTATTTACCAATTGGGAATTTAAAAATAATAATAATTTGAACAGTTATGAAATTAATATTTGCTGTCTATGTGTATAAGTACATCTTTTTATTTTATTTTTTTAACCAAAGTCTCTGTCTAGTACATTCAAAGGTCACACTTCTTTTCCATAGATATCCTTTTTAATGTTTCTTTCCATGTTTGTATCACATATTTTTTGGGAGGGAAAGCAAACTAGAAATATTGGGGGTTAAAATGTTGCAAAACATGATTCGATGTCAAGGGGAGAAGGCTCACCACTCTGAAGTGCAAAAGCAGAAAAAATATTCTGAGTTAGTGTGTTTTATTTTTCAAGAACGAAAGAAAACCACCCTTTACGCCGTTGCCCAAAGCGCTCTGTGCAATAGAAGAATGTTAGTGATGTAGGTGTAGCGGATCAAGAAAGGGGGTCGGTCCATAGTCTGCATAAGAAATTACCTTGGTTTCTCCGCAGGAGAATGGGTACATTAGGCTAGGAGCAAAACAAATTCTTTAGGAAAGTTAAAACACAAACCTGAAGACGATCAACATGAATTGCTTCCTCACCAGAACTGTCACATCAGTATGTATTGTTTGACCTTCCACAATGACAGTTCTTCACAATTCCTTTTAATCATTTTTTAATATTTTTTATTGCCTAAGGGCAGTGATGTATATAGAAGTTGTACATTAAACATACCCTCATCTTTTTAAAAAATAAAATAAAAAATAAAATAAGTACAAGGATTTCTTTTTTTCATGATGTGGTAACTACAAAGTGATGGTAGACTTAATTTTATTATTATTATTATTATTATTATTATTATTATTATTATTATTATTTTGTTTGGCCATGTCTCCAAAAACAGTAACAACAAAACAAAACACCACCACGAGGGTAATGTACAAGTTTCTGTATGTATAAAGTCATGCTCTATTTCGGGAGAGCAGTTGCTCACAACTTGCTTTATAAATCAAGATGTGGAAATGGTTACATATGGATTGATTTAAGAAAATGGTTACCAGTCTACAGGAAAAAAAATACATATACAGGAAAAAAGGAAGAAACACAACTTCAAAGATTTTTCAGTGAGAAGAATCCACATTTGTATTTCAAAATAATGTAGTTTAAAAAAAGACAAAAAAACTTGATGTAAATTCCTCCTTTTCCTCTGGCTTAATGAATATCATTTATTCAGTATAAAATCTTTATATGTTCCACATGTTAAGAATAAATGTACATTAAATCTTGTTAAGCACTGTGATGGGTGTTCTTGAATAATATTCTAATTTCACCATGAAATCAAACCAATTCAGTCAGTAGCAGTGAAGGTTATTCTCTTCCTTCCACCAACAATGGCTGATCATGGATGATTTTAATCTAGTGGTCAAATGATACAACAAACTCAGAAATAATAGCTGCCAGTCATTACTTACAAAAAAGCAGGCCATAGGAGAAGATGAAGAGGATTGGCTATTGATAATTTCCACTATACATCTACAGAAGTTGCTGCATTTAAGGATGAACATAGTGTTTGAATAAAATAACATATGTAAAAAAGAAATCTGGTAGTAATACCTGGAAAGCCTGATGTACTTTGATGAGTACAACTTGCCTGAGTTGTATTTGGTACCCATTATAGACATCCAGAGAATTGATCCAATTATCTTTTGGTCACAGGAGCTCTGATGCTCAACAGCTGCCACATCCATCTTAATGGAGGAAGCTGATTCAGAAGCATATTTCTTTGCATATGCAAATCTCATGGAAATGAATGGGGTAGTCCATGTGACAAGAGCTCCATGTGCACATCAAAGTACATGCAGGGCTCTGGATTGGGGGTGGTTTTTTCTATACAAATTACTGCAACACTAACACACTTGTTAACCCAGTGGTTGCTGAAATTTGGGGGCAATCCATATGTTACCACAACAGTGAGAGAATCACTTCTGAAGACATTATTCTCATACCGCTCCAAAAACATATGGTTAAAGAAAAAACATGGGGCAGAGCCAATGACATGGTTCCTTCGGACACAAGTAACATTTACCTAGGAATGACGCAAGGCAACTGTTGCCAGAGCTGTGTGCAAAAAAAAAATGACAGGGTATGTCGCTTCTTACACTGGTGTGGCAAAATATGAATTGGCACTTGGAACTCTCACTGAAGCAGTTGGGCCTACCATAATGGCCTACTGCGTCATTTCTCAAGAATTACTCTATTTCTTAGAGAGACACTCTGCTTTCTCCCTCTTTTCATTTGATGATATTGTATCTTTAATATTGTTCAAGCACTAATTGTTGCTGTTTCATCTTAGATGTTGATGGTTAGGAGCTGCTGCATATTTCTACACTTTTCTTCCTTTTTAGTCACTGTGGGGCTAAAAAATATGTTATCCCAATAGGCATCCTGATAATCTTGTTCATATAACTTGCTTTAACACATTAATATAGAAGATAATTTCAAAGTACATACTATTATCATCCAAGTTTAACATGTGACTCCCTTGTGTCACAAAAAGTCATTTTTCCTTTTGTTGTAATCTATTCACTCTTATATCACTCATGGTAACCGACTCTTCTATCTCTGTCTCTTGCAAAACAATACATTCAGAAATGTATGTTAAATTACAGCCCACTTGTAACTGCACATTGGGAAAAGAAACCGATTTAGGGAACTATAAAAACTAAACACATTCTGTGGTTGGAAGGTATATCTAACTCAGTGTTCTCCAACCTTGGGACCCCAGATGTTTTTGGCCTACAACTCCCAGCATGCCAGTGTAGCTGGCTGGGGCATGCTGGGAGTTGTAGGCCAAAAACATCTGGGGACCCAAGGTTGGAGAACAATGATCTAACTTGGTTATGTTATACAAAGTCATTTTAATCTGTTTTCAGAACACTAGCTTGACCTCTTTTCTGTCTTCCTCGTGTGTTTTTCTACTGCACTGATATAATTCAGCAGTTCTTATTGTTAAAAAAAAAAAATCCTCCAGCTCAGCTTGAGCAAATGTGTCCAGCTCCAGCATGGCTAAAAAACATAGAAATTGTATTGTTGATGAAGAGAGAAGCAAGTTATTTTCAACAGGGTAATCAGTGGAGCAAACCTGGAATATTACCAATGACCAGCACATTCAGCCATTAAGTTGTGTAGATCAGGTTTGAGAATAATTGAACAAAATGGTAAAAACCTTGAATGGTTTATTAGTAATAGTGAATCTGGAATAATCAGTAGAATGGGCTAGCTACTGTTTGTCCCAGATGATCTCTTGCTTGGGAACCTTTCAGCACTTATTCTTCAAGTTTGTATAGGTTATGAATGAAAAAAAAAATCTTAAAATGATACCTATTGTTAAGAAAAATGCTGTACAGAGTGCTCTAAAGTGGTGTATATTTTGGAATGCTATAATCAACAAAACATATTGGTTGATATTTTATCATCCGAGCCTTGGAAATGGTAGGATGGTTTCTCCTTACTGCCTTTTAAACTGAGTTGAACAAATTATTATATAGGACCTATGATGCTGTATAGGGCTGTCAGCTGAATAATTAAAAACTAAGATAAGTTTCTCTTGCAGGATGTTAGGAATTCTTCTGACATTAAGGGCATTTTCATATTTATTGAAAAGGGGGGGAAACAGGCAATGCGGTAAACGAATCCACAGAAGAGCAAACATCAAGTTTAGTTTTTAACTGCAATAATTACTACTGTATTATTTTTGATCTGGATCTGGTTTCCTACCTGTTCACAGAGAAGATAGTTTTGCACACCAAGATAATTCTGACCAGCAGGAAGTAAGGAGATGCAAAGGATTCCCATTCACTGCTGTTGTAACCTGCCTACACTCTTTCAATGGACTTGCCTTTCATATCTTAGGAGCAAAGGACTCCGTCTCTCTATGTATGTGGCCTTGTATTTCAGTACCCAGAGAGAAAAGGGAGGGAGACATCAAAGAAATGACAGAGAAAGATGCCTCTGGAATAATACAATGACAACAACACCGTGAGTCTTCTTCGGGTGTACCCTGAGGCCCATTTTTGCCACTTTGACAGAGTGGGTGTCTTGATAGCAAACATGCACCTCTTCCTATATCAGTGATGGCGAACCTATGGCACGGGTGCCACAGCTGGCACGCAGGGACCTCTCTGTGGGCACTCGAGCCATTGGTCACCAGATTGTGAAAAGACTGTCCCCTTCTGCAAAACACTAATGATTTTGTTCTTTCTCACAGTGTGGAACAGAATGATTTTATTCTAGAATTCCTGTTACAGAATTCTTTTCTACATTGTTATCACATTTAAAAGATTTTGAAGAATGATGCACAGAGCATGGCTTGGATGTAAAGCCCTATCAGTTGACCTGAGTGCTGCATGTGTTGCTCTCAAACTAACGGAGTATGAGCCAAGGTTTGACAAATTATCAGCATGCATGCAATAGCAAAAATCACATTAATTGTGCAAAAGCATGCCCAATGCAAACTTTTACCTAATGCAGTGTTTGCAGTCCAAGACATAATTTAAAATGTGTTAAGCACGTTTAGTTTTCTTGTTTATCTTGCTCATCCTAGTACAGGTTGACTTTTACTTTTACTAATCGGACACCTGTAGAAGCAGGGAAAGGACCCGGGGTAAAGCTTGCCCCATACAATTTCAGTCTGGCGTATAATCATATTACAAGTTGAGAATCCCTTATCCAAAAATACATGTGCCTAATTATTTAAAAAGTTTGTATAAATTCCGTTCAGGCTATGTGTACAATGTAGTACTATAATAATTTTTTGAGTAGATTTTTTTCCCAACAAAAAACTGTTTGTATCATTGAAAGCTCTGTTATTGTGTTTTTCTTTTAAGACAAAAGATGTTAATTAGTTCGGACAACTGTATGAGTTGTTTTTCTAAAACTAAAACCTCGGTATTCAGGTTTAATTGCCGTGTTGGCACTTCGAAATAAATAAGTTGGTTTTGTGTTGCAGTTTGGGCACTCGGGCTCAAAAAGGTTCGCCATCACTGTCCTATATACTGACTTCCTCCTTTATCTAAAAAAAATGGAGCAGCAGTGGCAATAATCAAGACATACTGAATGGAAGAAAAGAAAAGTGGGTGAGGGACTAGAATAGGAGGCAAGATGAGGAAATGGCCGAAACTGCTTTTTGGACAAGTTTGCATGTTATATCAGCTGGCTGCAAAAAACTCCTTATGTTGGCACCTCCATGCAGCAAGTGCAACTTGTAAAATGTTAGCCTATCAGTCTTCCATATTGCTTAGAACGGGGGTGTTGAACCTCAGACCTATGGGCCAAACAATTCCCACAAGGAAAAAAGGCAGAGGACAACAGAAGAAGCCAATGTGGCTTCACAAAAAACTCAGAGATGACCTGAAAACAAAAAAGAGCACATGTAGGATGTGGAAGGAAGGACAGGCTACAAGGGAAGAGTACAGGCAGGTAGCACAGAACTGCAAGAATAATGTTAGGAAGGCTAAAGCTGAGAATGAGCTGAGGCTAGCCAGGGATGCTAAAAACAACAAAAAAAGCTTTCTTCAGATACATGCATAGTAAAAGACAAGAGGAAAGAAATGGTGGTTCAACTACGCAATAAGGATGGCAAATTGATAACAGAAGACAAAGGAAAGGCAGAAGTGTTCAATTCCTACTTCGGCTCGGTCTTCTCCCAAAAGAGAGTTTATGTCCCTGGCAAACCTGAAGTGCAGACTGAAGGGGCAGGATTGCAGCTTGAGATTGATAGGCAAACGGTCAAGGAGCACCTGATTACTTTGAACGAATTTAAATCTCCAGGGCCTGATGAACTGCATCCTAGAGTAATAAAGGAACTGGCAGAACTCTCAGAACCACTGTCTATTATCTTTGAGAAATCATGGAGGACAGGTGAAGTGCCAGATGACTGGAGGAGGGCAAATGTTGTTCCTATCTTCAAAAAGGGCAAGAAGGAGGAACCTGGGAACGATAGACCAGTCAGTCTAACATCAATCCCTGGGAAAATTCTGGAGCAGATTATAAAGAAGTCAGTCTGCAAGCACCTTGAAAGCAATGCAGTGATTACTAGAAGCCAGCATGGATTTGTCAAGAACAAATCCTGTCAGACTAATCTGCTCTCATTTTTTGATCGGGTAACCTCCCTTGTGGACTGTGGGAATGCTGTGGACATCATATATCTGGACTTCAGCAAAGCTTTCGACAAAGTGCCTCATGATATCCTGATTAGCAAGCTAGCTAAAAGTGGGCTGGATGGAACAACTATCAGGTGGATCCACAATTGGCTACAGAATCGGACTCAAAGAGTGCTTATCAATGGTTCCTTCTCAAACTTGGGAGGGATAACGAGCGGGGTACCACGGGGCTCGGTCCTGGGCCCAGTGCTCTTCAACATTTTTATTAATGACTTGGATGAGGAGGTGCAGGGAATGCTTATCAAATTTGCAGATGACACAAAGTTGGGTGGAACAGCTAATACTCTGGAAGACAGAAACAAAATTCAAAGAGATCTTGATAGGCTGGAGCGCTGGGCCAAAAAAACCAGAATGAAATTTAATAGGGATAAATGCCAAGTGCTGCACCTAGGGAGAGGTCAGGAAACCAAATGCACAGTTACAGAATGGGGGACACTTGGCTCAACAATACTACAAGTGAGAAGGATCTTGGAATTGTGGTAGATCACAAACTGAATATGAGCCAGCAATGCGATGTGGCTGCAAAGAAGGTAAATGCTACTTTGGGCTACATTAATAGAAGTATAGCTTCCAAATTGCGGGAAGTGATAATTCCCCTTTACTCGGCACTGGTTAGGCCTCATCTTGAGTACCGCGTCCAGTTCTGGGCACCATACTTTAAGAAGGATGTAGACCAGCTGGAGAGGGTTCAGAGGAGGGCAACAAAGATGATAAAGGGACTGGAAACAAGGCCCTATGAGGAGAGACTGAAAGAACTGGGCATGTTTAGCCTTCAAAAGAGGAGACTGAGGGGAGATATGATCGCACTCTTCCAGTACTTGAAGGGTTGTCACACAGAGAAGGGACAAGATCTCTTCTCGATCATCCCAGTTTGCAGGACACGGAATAATAGGCTCAAGTTACAGGAACCCAGATTCTACCTGAACATCAGGAAAAATTTCTTGACTGTTAGAGCAATAAGACAATGGAACCAATTACCAAAGGAGGTGGTGAGCTCCCCCGCTCTGGAGGCATTCAAGGTGAAGCTGGACGGCCATCTCTCAGGAATGCTTTGACATGGATTCCTGCATTGAGCAGGGGGTTGGACTTGATGGCCTTGTAGGCCCCTTCCAACTCTACTTTTCTATGATTCTATGAAATCAGGCCCTTTGGGGTTCGCCTGGCCCATTTGGTCTTTTCCCAGCTTTTGCACATTTTTTTCCCATTCTAAAAGGTTGAAATACTCTCCTAAGGATTAGTTACTAGAAGTAAGAGCTTTCAGCTAAAATATGCTGCTATTTTGGCACCACCCCTTCTGTCTTTGGTCCCACCCACCACTGGAATGCTGCCCCTGAGAGTTTTTCCAAAATTGAAATTGGCCCTCAGGCTGAGTTTCAACACCCCTGACTTAGAGACTGCCCATGGCGCTACCAGTAATATCCAATTGTGATATGGATGGAGATGCTCCACAGGAATCATTCTATACCTGATACTAGTAGTGTTGTGGACTCCATCATACTGAAACCATCTGAACCATCTACATGTAACTGGTGTTATATCCACACTGGTTCTTGAGTTCTTGAAGCAAAATGAGATCAATAAAAATAGGTTTCATGGATGAAATTTTCAGGCCAGTAATGCTGTGAAGAATATCCTTCACCATTGCTTTAGCTTGGTCAATTTTCTTGGGACATTGCATTCTCTTTTTCCCAAGACATTGCATTAGCTGCTTCTGCATGTTTTATTTAAGTGAGAGCTACTATTTCATGTTGCTTAGTTGAAGGACCTATGGGTAAACTCCAGAATGTTTGATGAGAGTCATTGGACATCTCTATCCTATCATTCATTGCTTTTGTACTAGAGTGTTTTCTGGTTTCTGTTGAAGTGCTTATTAATCCTCCTCATGGTTTTGGGCATAATTAGGTTGCAGTCTGTTAAATCATAATAACAACTTTTAGTCTATCGCAGGTAAACTCAAGGTCCCTCTCTTCATGCGTGTCTACTGAATACCCTGCTCTCTGAACATTTGTGCCAATATACCTGCCTAAATTGCTGTCATCATGTCTCTCCATTTTCCATATATTTTCATTTTTTTAGACCAGAGATTGAACCTAATGGTTGGCTTCCTAAAAGTGACAGTTTCATCTGTTGGTCCCATTACCAAAAAGCTTAAGAAGCAATAGATTCTATATAAGAGTGTATCTTCCTAAATGCTTAAAAGTCAATTCCTACAAGCCCCTATGTGAGCTAGCTCCCTTAGAACTAGCTGACAACTTTTAAAAACACAAATGATAATTTTGGCCCCAATTTCCACCCTGAACTGGGCTGTTCTGCCTCATTTAACAGGCACTGGATTCTGTTTTAGCAGTGGCAACATGACGATTTACAATATTTTGGTTGCAATCTTATACACACTTACCTGGAAGTAAGATCCATTGAACTCAATAGGCTTATTTCTGAGTACCAACGGAGATCTTAAAACTTTATTTAAGCCCAACGTGTTTTGGCCTAAGCCTTTTTCAAGGGCTGTAATATAAAAGATATGGTGAAAAAAACTAACCAGTTCGACAGAGAACAGATGTACAGTAAAACCTTGGATTGCAAGTAACTTGGTCTGCAAGTGTTTTGCAAGACAAGCTAATTTTTAAAATAATTTTTAACTTGATAAACAAGTGACGTCTTGCAATACAAGTACTGTAGTACGGTCAAGAAAAATGAAGACTTTACACTATCATTCTTTATTGCAGCTTAAATTAAAAATATGTGTACAAATTTCTTATGGGGAATTTCACTTTGATATACAAGTGCTTTGGATTAAAAGCACGTTTCTGGAATGAATTATGCTTGCAATCCAAGGTATTACTGTATAAGACACTGTTTAACGCTTAAGAAAACAAGAGATTCTATAATATACAGGGACAACCATATATACAAACTGCACACCTAGCACTTTAGGCCAAGTGCAATAAAACCTTTGCAATATACACATATGAATCCTTCATACTCTCCTTTTCTTTTTCAACAATCATTAGAGCAGTAAGTGTTATGTTAAATGAAATCAGAACCATCTTGCCCCAGAGTACATTATCATGAATTTCATCAAATATTAAAATTATTATACAATTATAGCCTAGTGTGTAACAAACATATACCTTCTCAATGCAAAACGTTTCTTTAAAAACTTTAAAATTACATGCAAACCCGCAAGCAATCTTGTTTGTAACGAGCATTACACTGCTGTGTTGTCTTATTTACTGAAATACTTTTTTATATATATAAAAAACATGCATTTTCACAATTCGTTCCCAACCGTTAATATAATCAAACATTTTCGCCAGAAGATTAGCAAACGGTATCACGAATCCCTTCTAAAAGGAAGACATCTACCCCTCGAAAGAGTATGTTTTTGCAAACAAATTTTGTGGTCCAAAAATTCTCTAAACAACAAAACGCCGACTGTGATGACGCCGGGGAGTGCCTTGCTCATTATTATCTTACTGTTTTACAAATATATTCTTATTTTGCAAGAAAACGCCAATACTCACCACTTGTTTTCCTATAGTAATAGAAATAAAACAGCTTCTTCGATCTCATGAATGTAATTGTGGATTGTGGGCTAATATATCTTCCTGATCACTGATACCTGAACCCCTCAAGGTGGTGTTTAGCAAAACCATTGGGAGGGGGGATGATTACAGAGCTCTTACCATAGTTTAACTGAAAAGACTTATAGAGCGTGTGAGCTATTCTACATTAAGGACCAATAGTCTAGAGCTTTGTTTAACCCTTTGGGGGCAAGACTGTTAAGTTTTAAAATCAAAAACATTTCTCCTCTGAGAAGCAATTGCAGATCGGGAGCCTGTAATTTTTCAATAACCCAAAAGAAAAGATCATCTACAGAATGAGCTGATTTTACAGAATGATCCACTAAGGGAGCACCCTCTCTTCTATTGCGTAAGTTACTGAAATGTTCTCTTAGACGTCTTTTCAAGGGCCTTTGAGTTTTTCCCACATATGTTTTGTTACAGGCGCACCTTATTCCATATACCACATAGGAACTGCTACAAGTCGAAAAATGGCGGAAATTGAAGCATTTTTTGTATATTTACAATAGAAGCAATGGCCACATGGATGGTGGCCTCTTGGCGCAGTCGTGCCAGGGAGGACTGTTTGTGTGTTTCTTTGGTCTCAAAGAAGTGTTACTGTGTACTAGCCAATCTTTTAAATTCCTAGTTCTTTTGAAAGTCACGCATGGTCTGGCAGAAAGATCACCAAATCATCTAATAGATGCCAATACTTATAAATTCTCCTCTGGAGTTTATTGGTGACTCCATCATATGTTAAACTGCAATAAATCCTGTTCTTTTTGCAAAGGACATGTTCTGTCAGCAACTCATTTCTATCCTTCTGAAATGCACACTTTTTTGCTGTTGCTATAATGGCATCAGGGTAGCCTCTGGCATCTAGTTGCTCGTGCAGTATACTGGACTCATGTTGATAACTTTGAACAGAAGAACAGTGTCTTCTCATCCTAAGAAATTGCCCATAGGGTAAGTTGTTTTTCAGATGCTTAGGATGAAAACTATCATACTCCAGGTACGTGTTCCTGTCTGTTATTTTTCGATACGTTGTTGTATGAAAAACTTTGTTTCCTTTCCACCATGTCTAAATAATTTATTCTGTTTGAATCCATACATGCTTCGAATATGATGTTAACATCTCGGGTGTTAAGCCACATAAAAAAGGGGTGTATGATATCTTGTGGTCCGTTCCAAACCATAAAAACATCGTCTATGTATCTCCACCACTTCATAATTAAAGGAGTTCCATGGATTTTCCTCACCAAAAATATGTTTGTTTTCAAAGTCGTTCATATATAGATTTCCTACCTCAGGAGCCATGGAGCACCCCATGGCCACCCCCTTTGTTTGTCAGTAAAACCTTTCGTTAAACTTAAAGTAATTTTTACATAAAAATATTTCCGCCAAAGAAACTATGAATTGCGTGGGGGGCACTTTATGCTGGCATTCTTCCAAGGTGTCCGTTACAACTTGTAACGCTTGGACCTGTGGGATGCTGGTGTAAAGAGACCTAACGTCCAAGGTAAGCATTAGTTTGTCCCCCATTATACGTAAAGAGTTTAACTTTGAAAGAAAGTCCTTGGAATCACTAATATAGGACTTCATATCTGGAATGAAGGGCTTGAGGAAAAAAACCAACATATTGAGATAGAGGTTCGAGGATGGAGTTGTTACCTGAAACTATGGGGCAGCCTGGAATGGGGAAAGTACCCTTATGAATCTTCGGAAGAGTGTAGAAAAGCGGAATTCTAGGGTTATCGTTATGTAGAAACTTTTTATTCTGATTCAGAAATATATCTCATATTTAAACCTTCCTCCAGTAAAATATTAATCCTTGTTGCAATTTCCTTGGTGGGATCGGCACCACATGGTTGATAACAGGAATTGTCAGCTAGTTGTCTGTTTATCTCAGCCTCGTAGTCTTCCCGATTTTGTATCACCATATCTTTTATGTTACAGCCCTTGGAAAAAGGCTTAGGCCGAAATGCGTTGGGCTTAAATAAAGTTTTAAGATCTCCGTTGGCACTTGGGATTTTGTTCCTTCTCGCCTTGGCTCCACAGTGCCTTCCCCCCCAGTTTTTTTTTCTTATTTCTGAGTAGACATGTATAGGATCACACTGTTCTTAATCTACATACAAAGCCAATCATAAATCTGGTTTTCTAAATATATTTCATATCTGAAGTGACAATGTAGACTGAGACCATGCATTGAATTCCTTACTGAGTTAGGATTTGAATCCAGATTTCCTACTTTCCATTACCTCAGAGGATCCATAGTTGACAACAATATAGGTAGCTCACAACATGATCCACAAACACAAGTTTTCTCCATATTTGGTAAATCAGACATGAGTCTCACACGCACAATTTGAAGTTCCCATAGCACTGGTCAATCAAATGTGCATCAGCCTCACATTTGATTTTCCAACAAGCCAATTTGCTTGTTTTCTGACAGGGTTTTTTAAAACCCATTTTTGTACTTCTGTCTTTAAGATACAGGTATAGTAATGTTGTGGCCCACAGGTCTACCAGCCTCAGAGATGTATATGTATCAACTAATGTTCTTAAAACAAGTTAATTACCAAGAAGGCCAAAGGGGTGAGGGAGGGAGACCTTTTGGAACAGAAGTCTAATTTCTGCAGGATTTTTCTGGTTAGAGCCTACCTTTTGTGACTCTACATTATTCAGTTAAATCATTTTTGTTCCATAGTTGCATAAAATCTGGTTAATTACTGGAGATTAGCTTTGAAATGCATGACAGATATTTTTAATATAACCCATTATGAAAAAAAAGCCTGCATCTCCCTAGTTCTGCTCCAGATGTCTCACTTATAACATCAGTGTTCTCACCTCATGTTCCACCTCCACTTTACATATAATTAAGCATATTGTCCAGGCATATTAGCATGCCTCTTAACACAAAATTAAAAGAGAAGCTTTGCTTCTCTTTTTGTTTTTCCTAACACCTGTTACAAAAAGCCTTGGTTCCCTCTGAGTCATCTTGCAGCAAAACATAATATCCTGACATTTCAAATTCAAGTACCTAAATATGTTCACTATTAATCCATGGATAATTACTAACTAAGGCATCTTTGTAATTTAGCACTTGCCTGGTTGCCATTGGCCAAAAACAACTGCTTCCAGGACACGGGGCACATCCCTGTTGCTGTTATAATGCCACTGACAGCGGTGACAGAGCCAGACGGCAGCCATCTTAAGTGATATGAATGCAGCATACCCATTTTGTTCTTAATTCTGCCCTCATTTATTTATTTATTTATTTATTATTTACATTTATTAATCGCCCATGTGGCCGGCAACCAGCCACCCTGGGCGATGTACATAGGCTAAAAACAAGATAAAATACATTTAAAACATAATTTTTTAAAAAAATCTTAACCCACCCCATATTCCCACCTGAACAGCCAGGTTTTTAATGAACGGCGGAAGCTCAGCAGAGAGGCTAAAACCTTAGAATTCTCAACCTTAAAGTGTGCCACCAGTTAAGAGAAAATGCAACTGTATGTAAACTGCAGTACGCACGGAGTTCCCACCTCCCCCCCCCCCACACACACACAATTCCTTGTTTGAAATTTTGCCAGAAAGTCTACTGGGCTGGAGAGAAGGCAGCAGCACAGAATGGAGAGGCAAGCAGGAGTGCCGGCTTAGTTCTAAGCCATGCCCAGGTCTGTTTGGCCCTCATATGCTGTCTAGGAATGCCATAAACTCCAGCAGCCTGCACTATTCATGTCCTAGCCCTGATGACTCACTGTCTCTTTAAAGACTAAAGGGGAAGCAGTAAGGGTTGGCATTGGTTGGTAACCATATTACAAACAAATACAGGGAGGCTTCGGGGGCTGACTTAACTTTTATTGTATTTGCTTTTATTATGTATGCCATCCTGAGAGCTTCGGCTATAGGGTGACTCAAAAAATGAATGAATAAACAAACAAACACAGTCAGCGTCAACTTGCACTTTCAGAAAGGAGGGAGGAGAAAGGAGCAGGAGAAGCTGCTGCTGCTGCTGCTGCTGCTGCTGCTCCCCTATGTTCACCCATTGCCCTCAGCAGCTACGGCTATGTTTCTTTTAAACGCACCACACCCACTAATTCCTTATTTGCTTCAACATCAGCTTACCGTAATTCCTGACTTGGCAAAAATAACTGCAACTGGAGCAGATCAAAAACTCCTATAAAACGAAAGTGACAGCTGCAATTTTCTCCATGCCACAGTAGATAACTTTTTAAAACCTCTGCAGGGCCATGGAGAATATTGCCCCATTTGCACTAGGCAACATAGCACACACACATAGTTTGCAAGCCATCCTAGGAAGCAATTTTAAGTCAGCCTCTTTGTGGTGGCCATATTCTCTTCAATAGCCTGTAGTGTTTCATTCTTCAGGAGTCTCCTAAGACAAGTAGGATGCTCAAACCTTCCCCTGCCCAGCTATATAGTATGGGTGTGGAGCTGCAGGCCAGACTGGCCCACGAAGGCTTCCGTTCCAGCCTACAGACTCCCTTCCTCACCACCACCACCCTTCATTGACTCCATTGGGAGCTTTTTCTCAAACCTAATTGTTGGACAGGGAGCATGACCTTCCTGGAGACTGCAGCTGGGGAGAGAAGGCTTAACTCTCCCCTTGCACTGCAATCTTGATGAAGATTGCCCCATCCCCAGCAATTAGGCTTAAGAAAACCCTCCCACTGGCTTGAAAAAACCTTCCTATTTGCCTCCAGAGGAGGCCTTTTTCCCAGCATAACAGCCATGGGTGGGTGTGCACACACAAGGGAGTGTGTGTGTGTGGTGGCCCCGCCCACCTCTCTCATGCAGCCCCCAGAGGCTAGCCATGAGGGAATGCAGCCCTCAGGCTGAAAAAGGTTCTCCACCCATGCTATATAGTGCCATGGACCTTCACTTTATTGTTCTAGATCAGATGGGGATGGGGTGAGGTACAATTTTCTCCTGCCTTCCTCCTGAAACCTTCCCATATAACGCAGGGAGGGGCGTTTAACTTCATGACTCACATCCCACCTGACCCTAATCCAGGATACTTACTATAAGCTGTTAGGGGCCTGCACTTCTCCGCACCTCCATTTTCCTCTTTTTTCCCTCCCCAACTGACCCCCCAGCCCTCAACATTATGTGGGTCCTAGGCTCTCACAGATCCCTGTCAAGTCATTTGTCACAGTTATTTTCTTTCTCTTTGCAGACTAATATACTTCTGTGTACCCAAAGAGTCTTCTGAGTATGCAGCATTCACTACCTGTTCTTGGATGGCCCTGTTTTAATTCCAAACCACATAGTCACAGGATTACCTAAATTTAGTATTAAAGGGAACAAGTATGGACCCTGCAATGTGTATTTCCAGCCTCTAACAGGAGTACTCCTGTCCAGGATTCCAGCCATTCTGGAAAGTGAACTTTCCAGTTCTGTTTGGGGCATTGCTATTATGGGGGCACAGGGTTCTGGAAAATGGAGAAAGAGAAAGGTCTCCTTTTCCCTTTCATCTCTTGAAACATCCCCATATAATATGGGGAGGTAAGATTTTAATCTCCCAGTCTGCAGCTGCCCAACCCTGAGTGCCCCATACAAGATAGTATAAGCTCTGAGGCCTAAAGCAAGTGAGTCCCCAACCCTAATTTTCTCCATACGCACACACGCCACCAACACCCTCAGCATACTGTGGTTTAACTGTCATCAACATTCCATAGGTCCTAAATGCACACTGAACGCCAGTCCTTGTTGGCCAATGTTTAAAAAATATTTGTCTCTTAATTTACAGACTAATATGTTTCTGCCTACCTGGGGAGTCCCCCGATTATGCAGAAACCACTACCTTATTTTTGAGTGGCCCCATTTTGCTTCCAAACCGATTGCTGCAGGACCACCCAAGTTTGGTATTAGAAGGAGTAATGATGCTTTTTACCAGAAGACCCAGATCCAGGCAATCATAAGCAAAGTTCAAGGTGGTGTATCCAGCGATGGCCTCACAGTACCTGCCCCATTTAAGATGTGGCCAGCGTTATTCAAAGTAAGATGACTGATCACCTGTAAAGTAGTAGGAGGCAAGGGCTGAGTGCAGGGCTAAGACCATTTCCTGCCTCTCCCTTGCCCGCTAAAAGCAAATTGAAGCTGTCAACATTGACCACATTGATAACATACTAGGGCCTAGTAACTAGGCAGAGCACACATGCTGGGCAGACTTACCCAGTGTGCTGGCAGCAGCGTTTCCCTCGGCAGAACAGCATATTGAACTAGTTGCAGATCTGATCCGTATGCAGAGAGCTGTTTCCATGCATGGGTTGGCTTCTCCAGCTCAGGGTAATATTCTCTAAAACCATGAATGATATATGAGTTTTTAACATTTTACTTACTTTAAAAATAATAATAATTAACCACAACATATAAAATTGGATAAACAATACAGAATTAAATCACTTGACATCTTACCTTGAAGAAAGTAATCAATATCATAGTCATTTATATCCAGCTAGCCTGCTATAATAAAAAAAGCTATTTTGAAAATTTGGAGAAAAGGCCATGCTAGCACCGTAAAGTTTACAGACTCCAAAAGGATAATGTTAAGTGTTCTTGCAGCAAAATGAAATAAAATAAGTAACCAGAGTCCTGCAGATCCCTTAACACTAACAAATATATTGCAGCATAAGCTTTCCAAGGCAAGGCTCTATCTTCTTGCCACATTTTCTGCTCCAAGCTCCATGTATTAGTTCAGGGTTTTCTTTTCCCCCTAATTGTAGTAATTGTGTTCCTGCTAATTGGAAGGTATGCCAGATATTAGTAATTATTTTAATATTAGAACTTTTATGAAACCATAGGAATAATATTTTGCTTCTGTAGAGAGAGCCTAACTTTGAAAGCCATCTAACTCATAGCCATCACCACATCTTGTGGCAAAGAATTCTATAAATTCAGCCAAAACCCAAAGTGAACAGTGGGGCTTTGCCTTAGCTGAGAAGACGCACTCGGTGTGCACTTCCTCTCAGCAGCCAACCATTTCCTTCCCTTGGCGTTCTTGGAGGTAGTGCTGCACGCCGCCCTCCATTGGTGCTGGGTCCCCGGAGAAGTGCACAGGCCCCACCCTATTTGCTCAGTTCATTTCATGCTGGCTTTGGTTTTATTCATATTTAATGCTACCGCTGTTATTACTGCCATTGTGTTTTATTAGAGGTTTTCTTGTTAAGTCCATTATTTTCAAGTTACTGTTTTTGATCCTTTGTTCTTAGTTTGATTACTGTTAGTTGCCTTGGATGGAAGGAAGGGATATAAAGATTTTAAATACATGCATACCCTAGCTTGTGGAGGCAGAGTTTATTCCAGTCTCCACTATTTTTCTGTAATGAGTGGGAAGTCCTGCAGAATCCCCCTTAATTTTGCATCCACACACTGACCATGAGGGTTAGATAGAATGACTATAAAATAATGAAATGGTTTGAATAAATAAACAGACCTCAAATGGCTATGCTGCATTTTTCTGGCTGTTAAAGACTTCCTAATAGATGAATCCAAGAATGAACTCTGTGTGCACATGCGGAACCATCCATGCTTCCACTTCTTTTCTGTCCACCCTTCCAATTCACTATATAATACCCAAAGCAGCACATACTTTCCATTGTTATTCCAGAATGCTGAGTCAATTCTTATATAGCAGAGATGACGGGCCCTGTGCAGTACATCATCAGTGGATGTTGAGCCCCTTAATGAGTTGATAATAATCAAGTTGAGCCCCTTAATGAGTAGATGATCCTGAGCACTTGACTGGCCTCTGATTTCAGGTCTGTGTACAAGACGTGGTTAAATCCCCAGGGGCCACATTCTTTGGTCCTGGTCCCTGTGCTATCTCTTAGGACCAGACAGCACAACATTTGAACTTTGTGCCTAGTATGCACAATTGGCACCAATTGCACAGAGGGAGTTTGAAGCCAGAGGAATACAATTCCTAGGACATTAGTAGCCTAGGTGGATGACCTTTGTCTAGGGACTGGCAAAAGGAATATCTCGCTGCTGAGCTTTTTGGTCCTTTCAGTGGGGTTGGGGGCACTTTGAACATGTTGTAGATATCTCAGGGAGTGTGTTTCGGTGACTTCAGTCTTTTCTGTCCAGTAGGATGCTGAGGGTGACCATTGGGGATACTATAACAATCTCCTGGAACTTATGTGGGTTCTGCAAGGCTCGGGGTTCTCACCAGTGTTGTTTAACATTTATTTGTTGGAATCACTGTGGCAGGGGGAACACACCAAATAAAGGTGCAAGCTAAGGGTTAATTTGTTCATGGAGTTTTTAAAGCAGTGAGTTTGTGCAATGTCTTTTAAAAAATATTTTATTTACCGGTAATCTTTGCAAAACAAAATATGACAAAACACAAAATTTAGACTAAAACTACAGTGCATCCCCCACCCTCCTAGGGACCAATTAATATGCTTCTGTCCCAATAAACAATTACTATTCCGTATTCCAAAAAACATAACATATCCTGAGAAGGCATATTCCCTTTCCCCTTTATTAACACATAATCTAGGAACTGACCCCAAATATCCTTAAAATTATTTATCTTTAGCTGTCCCTTTTTACGTTTAATACTACAGGTCAATTTATCATTAAGAGCTATATCCCATATCTCCGTATACCAATCAGTAATTACCGGTAGAAATTCATGCTGAACCTTCCACTTCCTCGCAATCATTAACCTAGCCACTGTTAACATATTTACAATCAATTCCTTCATATTTTGAGAACACATAACTTTCTCTGTTATTGATAACAGTGCTAATTTTGGACAGACCTCCAAATACCAATAATTTCCCAAGATTTCAAAACAAAAAAACATCTTTTGCCAAAATCCCGCTATGTTTTTACAACTCCACCACATATGAGCATATGTACCTAATTCTTGACATCCTCTCCAACACAATGTGGAGCAATTCTTATCTATTCGATTTAATTTTACTGGAGTTAAATACCATCTCCAAATCAATTTATAAAAGTTTTCCTTATCCTTATTGACATAACTCCCAGAATATGTCTGTCCCAAATACTCTTCCAGCCCTCCTTCGAAATCTCCTCCTCAAATTCATATCCCAAACTGTCTTAAGATGATCCTTTTGCTCTCCACTGCTCTAACTGCATTAAATTTAACCATGAAATACTTCTTCTTCCAACCACTTCAATTATTTGTTCTCTAGACTCCATCTTTTCCACCCAATCCATTAATTTAATAACCTTTTCTTTTCTTAATATGCCCTCCAAACTCTGTCTTAAATTTTCGGGAAAATCTTCCATAGCCACCACCTAAGTTAATGGGGATATCCCGAGTTTGTGCGATGTCAGGGATCACTCAGGGTGCACAACTAATAGCTCTGGCTGCATCGGAGAGCCTCAGTTGCAAACGGGTCACAAATAGGGGAAGGTTGCCTAGCAGCCAGATGGAGCCAAATCAGTTTCCTTTTGGCTTGGGTTTCTGGCATATAAAAAGACTGTAGTAGTGGTGGTTTCATTCTGTTAGAAGCCTGGCCTGATTTGCTCTGCTGTTTTTATACTTCTGGCTGCTCAGTTTATGACTCAATAAAGTTTGCTAAGCCATTCACTTTCTGGATGCATTCAGCTTTATTCAGCCACTTCTGCTAACAATATTAAACTGCTGAGTGAGCTCATCCATAGCTTTCAAGTTGCACGTCATCAACATGCTGATGACACCCAGCTCTATATATCTTAAACTATGCATTCAGTAGCAGCCATCTCTGTTCTCCAGCAATGCCTTAAAGCTGTGATCAAGTGTATGAGGGAGAATCAACTGAAGAAGAATCCGGACAAGATAGAGATGATAGTGTAAGGGAATACCTGTGATCAAGAGTGGGTGAGGCTTCCTATGATAGATGGGGTGAGTTTTACCCTGTCTGACCAGGTAAAAAGCTATGGGACTCCCAGACCCTGGTTTGCTTCCTGAGAAGCAGGTTGGCTGTGTTCCACAAGTGCACTCACCAATCCGCCAGCAATTAATAGGGTTTATTTTTAAAAAAAAATCTGGCAAATAAGAATCCCCTGGGAACAGATGATGCTGTATTGTAAGACTTACAGCCTGACTCCATGTTGAGATTAGGTACACCTACATCCATTGATTTATAAATACTCCTATAAATAAAATTAATACATCTGGGTATGTATCTGAGAGATTTTTTTTACTCACTTAGGTCTCCTCTCCCCATACCCCAACAGCACAGCTGTATGCATGTTTACTCAGAAGTCCCACTGAATTGGGACTTACTCCCAGGTAAAAGTGCGGAGGATTGCAGCTTAAATCTTCTATGCGCAGGAACATTTGGAAGCAGCAGATAATTTTCAGGGTAGCTGTAACTGGGTAAATTTCCTGTGCTGTTTTTCTTTTATTTAGTACAAGTGGATGCCCTTAACGAGCCCCAGAAAGCCAGATTGACCCACGGTCTGGTTCTTTGCTGCTCAAATGACTCCCAATGACTTCTCATCCAGCACCACTATAAAAGCACCCCCACCCCCATTGTGCCAGGGCATGTCTCCCAGCATGGAAAGGGAGGTGCCTGTGCTTTTAAAAAGCGGAAATCAGATTTGCTACTGATTTCCTACTGTACAGATTTCCCATACCAAAGGGCTAGAGGACCTTTGGTGATGTGCAGCCTGATCTTACGCATATTTACTCAGGAGTCCATCCCACTGAGTTGAATGGGCCTTTCTTCTGGCTAACTGCACAAGATTGCAGACCTTATACTGAGTCAGACTGAGACTTGAATCCAATGGTGTCCATCCGCCAGTGGAATGGAAACTACTGGCAGAAGGGATTTCCCCTCCCCGCGCCCCCCTCTTCCGGCAACCTCTCTCTCACACACACACCCAAATCTGCTCCAGAGGGCTGGGGAACATCCAGAGCATATTCTGCGGGTGTGCATGGAGGGCTGCAGGGGGGACAAGAGGATGGGGAAGTCCTGTTGCGTGAGCAGGATTCTGCTCACACAACATTGGATTTAAGCCCATTGGCCCACCTAGGCCAGCATGATCTACTCTGACAGGCAGTAGATCTCTGTGCTCTCACCAAACGTTAATTAAAATGGAAATAAAACCACGTGGCTCTCTGATGATGTAGATGCACCCTCAGCTACCAATGTTTTTGATGTTTAAGTTTTCCCTATCTTGATGAGTTTTCTTTAAAAGGCTCTTATTTTTCCTTCCTCCTTCTTTCATAACTGGGGGTTTCTGATACAAACTAACACTGGATGTGCTACTTTAATGCTTCACCATTTTCTCGGGCTGTTTGCCACCTGGATGCCAGTCCCTCAATGATCCAAAATGCTGCAGTTTCCAGTACTCTTGGTGCGGCAAAGCTTCCCTCTCCTAGCTGCACAAGCGGAGTCCACTTACACCGGGAGATGGGAGCAGATCCACCCTTCAGCAGGACGAGCCAGAATAAGGAGAAAAGAGAGGTGGTTCTAACCTCAGTGGAATCAGCGTTAACCTAATTTTCTTCCTTTCAATGTTATCAGGTTCTTGGGATCTTTTTCCTCCCATTCCCCAGGATTGCCTTCTGCCTCAAGTAACTTTACTGATGACAGTAACTAAAGTAGCATCATAGTTTCTCTAACATGGAAAGATATAGCTGAAGGTACCTCATATAAACCAGCGCATTTTCATCCCCCACCCCCAGTTCACTTTCTAATGAAAACATGAATGAATGCTAACTTTACTCGGAATTCAGGGATCCTGTCACTAGGCTATCAGTTACCCTTTGAGAAGCACATAGGTAGTTTCTCTACAGAAATATATTTAGATTGCCAACTGGGCCTTTTCTCCCCAAAGAGTCTGCCTTCCCTGAGTTCCTAGCTTTCCAATTATAGCTCTCAACTAACCTGCCTGCGACCTACACTCTATGGTCTAACACACACTGCTTCCTGCAAAATCAATTTCCCCAACTAATTATAGCCACTGGCACCTCTGGTAATGGGCCCATAATAACAGAAGAACCATTGCTGGGGCTGGTTTTCTGTTGGAAACATCTGTTTCCGTGGGAAATGGGCACATCTTTTTAAACGTTGCCAACAGAAATCCAAAGTAGTCCTCTAGGTAACCTGAATTCAAGTCTGTGCCAAGAAAAGCCTACTTATGTGATATGTGTTGTACAAATCACACAGATCTTGCAGCTGTTTGCTTCTTTTGCATGCTGCTTCTGATAGTCAAGGGGGTGGAGATTAGTCACCTCGCCCCTTGACAACTAGAAATTCTGCTCTGCCCTCCCACCTTTTGGTGTCTCAGATTTCATCCGGCACTGCCCATAAGTTTTTCAAGTTTATCTCTACAGCCACTAATAGTTAGGATGCTGTCTTTTAAAAGAGTGTCAATTCAGAGTGATTAATGACATGATGCAATCTAGAAAAGAAACATGACATCCTTTCGTGTCCAAACACTAGATAATCTCTGGATTTGGGCAGACGAATGAGATAATTAATTGGAATGCAATAACATACAAGGGTCTTTTAGATTAGTATGTACAGAGCAGTCACTCCCATCTTATCCCACCCATGAGGCCCTGCTGGCTCTTCTGCCTTGAAATGGTCTTGTGTTCATGCATTTGAGCAAAAAATAATACTTTTAGGCCGTAAGCGATGTACATTTTTCTCCTTTTGCAGTCAGTGGTACACATTCTTTTTTATTTTGTCTGTATTGTTCCTGTCATGATCAAACCAACTCTTTGTGGTGTCCCAGGAGATACTGTTCAATTGATGTCATTGTGCCTCTGCTGGACAGTGCCTGTGACACTTCCAATGATGAGTGATAATACTTGCCATTTCAAGGTCATTTTCTCTTTTTATTTTTTTCCTTAAAACCACTTCTCATAGATTGGATATGCTGCTGCTGCCACCACCCTACTTCCTCCAGCACTAGAGGGCCTGTCTCTGGGGCAGATGTCTCCCCCCACAATAAAAAGATAACAGGGCATGAAAGCTTTCCCCTTTCAGGATGGCTTCACTCTTCCATTTTGTTTGTCCAGTGATCACATGATGACTGGACCAAGGATCCAGGCTCCTGCTTCTATAGCACTGAAGGGAAGTTTCCCTTATTCCCAGAAACAGTGATAACACTCTGTTGATATAGCCCATGGAACTAGCCAGTGGCTTTCTTGAATATGTTACAGGCTGCTCACTGACCATTCCTTTTGTTAGGTAGGATGCTGATTAATAGCCCAGTATTATTACTTTTTTATTTTAACACATATAAATTACCTAATTTTTTCCAGGCGCTGTACAAAATGATTAAAAGATAAGACAGTCCCTGCCCACAGGCTTACAGTATAATAGGCATAATACAAAAGAAATAGGAATGGGGAGGGAAGAGGAAAGCAAGCATTGGAGACATCAAAGGCAGCTTAGCAAACGGGCTCAAGGTGCTGAGTCACAACTGGCGTCTTCAAAAATATGCTCCTCAAAAAATATTATTGTTGAGAAAAGTCTTGGTAGGTTTGATCAATATTCTAAATGGAACTCACAGGGATGCTTACACTTTGCAAACTATGAATATGTCAAAAGCTAACTTTTTTCAAGAACAATTGTAAACTGTGCCAACTCATTTCTCTATGGCAACCTTTTATGGAACTTTTCTTAATACACACTGAATTTAATCTGCTGAGATCGGAGACATGTAACTCCTCCAGGAAAATTATAGATTGCAATTTTAATTGAAAAAGACTGGCTATAAACTGATCTCTAGAATTATGATGACTAATTATATTTCTCCCTTCATAATTAACAAACTCTGAAGTAGTTTATACATTAGGTGTTTGTCTTCAGCTCTTGTAGGGAAAATGTTTTCTATGCTGAGAGAAGGGGGGGGGAGAGACTGTTTAGAAGTAGCAATATACCGGTATTCTTATATCTACAACCTGGTTATTTTCAGGATTAGGTATGCCAGGTCTTTGGTATAACTACCTCTGCATAGAATTGCAGTGTTTACTTTGTACTAACTTAAATATTCTGTAAAATTGTCATTTGAGAGGAGCTAGGTAAATCAATTTTTTGAGCTACACATCACAGAAAAAGTGAGGTAATATCATTATTAGACCATCTAATGGTTTCAAATGTCATAACATTTGCACCAATACAGTGCCGAAACCTTGTAAAATTAAGTGCTTGTTAAGCCACTGATGTCAATGAGAAAGTATATGATGAGCTATCCCAATTGATATCATTGGAACTTGTTTACTTTTTGCTGGGTTATGCCTCCCATGATGTTTAAAAGAAAGGAGGATGTAAAAATAACCCTTTTAACTGACTTAGTTAAAGCCTTAGTGCCATTCCTCTCTTGCGTTGTAATCCTGTGAAACCAACATGACTGCTAAGGGCCACTTCAGTCATGCAGGGGATTTTTCCTACAATGCAATTATTATGAGGATGATCCAGGCAAGTTCAGTGGGATCCAGACAAGCTAAAGGGAGAGTTGAGGATATACTTGATTCTCTCTCATTGAACTCAGTGAGATTTGGAACATCTTAATTTTGGATGGATCATGTCTAGCTAGTCAGCATGTGCACTCACCGTCATTGTCAAGTGCAGCACAACTGTTTATTTTGCCCCCAATTGGGAAGCTGATAAGTAGAAGGAGAGATGAAATGGTGGCAGAACAGTGGTAACAAGCACCAGGCTTGCAGCATGATGCCTGCTGGGCTATAGCTCAGTGATACAGCACATGCTTTAGATGCAGAGGCTGAATTGTTGTAATCTCCAGGTAGGACTGAGAAAGAACCCTGCCTGAAACCATGGATAGCCACTGCCAGTCACAGTAGACAATACTGAGTCAGATGATGGACCAATGGTCTGACTCAGTATAAGGCAGCTTCCTAAGGCAGCACAGAATAGACAGAGTGTGTGAAAAGAAGCCCAAAGCATCAACATCTTTCAAGATCCGTATGCATGTCCCGGGGCCTGAAACTAGCTTAGACTGGACAGACAAAGGTAGTGGTCAACAAGAACACCCTCAGTGATGACTTTGGGCATGCTGCCTGAATGTATGGGGATTATACCTGTCTAGAAGGATTAGGGTTCAGGTGAGGGTTAGGGTTTATTTATTTATTCATTTTCTATACCGCCCAATAGCCGAAGCTCTCTGGGCGGTGTACAACAATCATTTTTTTAAAAAAAATACAATAAAATACAGTTAAAAATATAAACAATAAAAACATAAATTTTTAAAAACAATTTAAAAAACATCACTGAACAAGTTATTAAAACATGGCCGCTAAAAACAATTTACCACCCCGCCATATACCATCTAATTATTAAAAGCCTCAACGTAGAGGGCAGTCTTAACCTGGCGCCGAAAAGATAATAGAGTTGGTGCCAGGCAGGTCTCAGGGGGGAACTTGTTCCAGAGTTGGTGGGCTACCACAGAAAAGGCCCTCCCCCTTGTCGCTGCCCTCCAAGCCTCACATGGAGGTGGCAGTCGGAGGAAGGCCCCAGATGTTGAACATAGTGTATGGGTTTATGGTTGGGAGAGGTGTTCCATCAGGTATTGTGGTCCCAAACCGTTAAGAAAATGTGGGTCCATGTGCATGTCCCATTGCCTGGAACTAGATCACATTGGAAAGACAAAGTTTGTAAACTACAAGAATACCCTCAGTGATGACTTTGGACATAGTGTCTGAATGTATGGTGATTATACCTATATGGAAGGATTAGGGTTAAGGTCCAAGTTAGGGTTAGGGTTAAGAAAACCTATATCCGTATGGCTATCTTGGGTCCTGAAATGATCTTAGATTGGACCGGAATCAAAGAGAACAGAATAGATTGGACAGACAAAGCTAGTGGTCAACAAGAACAACCTCAGTGATGCCTTTGGGAGTACTGCCTGAATGTATGGGGATTATAGCCACATGGAAGGATTACGGTTCAGATTCGGGTTCGGGTTAAGAAAACCTGTGTCCGTATGCATGTCCTGGGGCCTGAAACTAGCTTAGATTGGACAGACAAAGCTAGTCGTTAATAAGAACACCCTCAGTGATGGCTTTGGGCATGCTGCCTGAATGTATGGGGATTATACTGGACTGTAAGGATTGGGATTCAGCTTCAGGTTAGGGTTAGCATTAAGTAAACCCAGTGCTTTTTTTCTGGAGAAAAAGGTACCGGAACTCTTGGATTACATTTCCTCGGGAGTAGATGGCGATTAAATTGTAATGCAATTAATAGAAGAAAAGGTGCTGGAACTCAGTTCCGGTGAGTTCCACCAGAAAAAAAGCCCTGAGTAAACCTGTATCCGTATGCATGTTCCGGGGCCTGAAACTAGCTTAGATTGGACAGACAATGCTAGTGGTCAAGAAGAACACCCTCGGTGATGACTTTGGGCATGCTGCCTGAATGTATGGGGATTATACCTACATGGAAGGATTACAGTTCAGGTTCAGGCTAGGGTTAAGGAAACCCGTATCCCTATGTATGTCCAGGGGCCTCAAACTAGCTTAGATTGGACAGACAAAGGTAGTGGTCAACAAGAACAACCTCAGTGATTACTTTGGGTATGATGTCTCATTGAAAGTCAAGGGGATTTAGATTTTACAATTCTAAAATTGCAGTCATGATAAAAGAAACAACACTGAATTGCCTCTGAAATATGATCTTATAGTTGTTTGAATAACTGAGTCAAAATTTTCAACAGATGTGGTTAAAGTAACATTTGTGGGAAATGTATTGGAGGAATATATACATACATAAATGTGTGACTGTGCTTTTGTTACAGCTCTCCCTGGGCTATATTTTTCACCTTACTGGAAAGCAAATGCAGCATACACAAACTGGGCACAACTCCGGCTACTGCTGAATGCTGTTTGTGCATGAATTTCCCCATTGTCACCTGCGTGGCACTCAAGGGTCAAGACATACACACAGACACAATGCTCAGAGCTTCCGACATCCCTGTATGCTCACCGTGTGGCATTAAAGCTGAGTGGCACAAAACATCATATGAAAATCTGGATGTCCCATAAATTTCTTGATGTTGAAGTGTATTGTGAGCTCTAGCAAGAACCACTGAAAAGTGGGCATAAGGAATTTGCCACCACAAAATATATTATTAAAAGGAAAGGCAGGCACATGGTGAGGATGTTGCAGAATAAGGTGAATAAGCATAGAAAGGGGGAGACCAGCCTGGCCCTATACATCAGCCAAAAAGGGAGCAGCTGCAAGGAGCTCGCTTCACCCCTCCCTGTCAGAATGAACACACAGCTCCAACCGACAGTTCCCTGGGACTGCAGACTGACCTCATCCATCGGCCAGAGAACCAAGGGCCACTGGGAGGCTGTACCCCATGCCTTCCAGGATTAACATCACAGTAAGGGGGAGACCAGCCTGACCCCCATGCATTGGCCAAAGAAGGAACAGCTGCAAGTATGTATTAATCTTTGTAAGCCAGTCTGGGAGCCTTTTCTGGCTGAAGAGCAGGATAAAAATGCTGTAAATAAATTTAAAAAAACCAATAATAGTACTCCCAAGATCCCAACTTGAGTCCTAGCAACTGTACAGACTGGCAAGTCAGATGTATGCTACATATGTTATGAATGATGGGGACATGTTTCCATTAGCAGACACAGTAAGTCAGCAACTATTTAAAACATGTCCTCATTCTCCCAGTGGGCTCCCTCCCTGGCCTCATGTCCCACCCTCCCTGTCATTGTCCCAGCTCCAAGTGGTGGCACCTGATAAACATCTTGCAAATTCTAAAGGAGGTCAACTGGTTAATTTCCTTAAGTGATAAGAACTGAGGAACCAGAGATTTTCAAAGACCAAAAAAAAAAGGGGGGGGGAGGGAATGGCTACTGACCAACCCCACATTTTCTCAAAAAATAAAAATAAAAACACACTGATTTCTTCTTTCCATTTTCAATAAAATATGCAGGTACGCATGTATAAACATTTAACCTTTGCATTAGAACTAAGGATTGGTTTCAATGCCTAGGTGTGCTTCCAGATTAAGTTTTTATCATGCAATCACCCTGCCTCATTCAAAGAGTTTTAATGGGGTGTGGTGTGTTTCCAAATGACACCATCTTCCTGTGTTTTCCCACTGCTTCTACCACCTTTTTTATTTCCACCAAAAAAAGTTAAATTGGAAAAGATGGAATAGCTGCATGATGTCATTTAATTGGTAGCACTAGGAGGCCTCCATCTGGAAGCACCCCCTTCTTTCTGCTTAACTTTACTGGCTCAAGTGTGCACCTAGGAAGTCTGTATGTCTGTGTAAAGCAGTGTTCTCCAACCTTGGGTCCCAAAAACATCTGGGGACCCAAGGTTGGAGAACACTGGTGTAAAGACTTCTGCACTCACACACCTGAGTTGTAAGAAAAGAAACTATGTTTAGTCACATACAAAGATAGGAGCAATAATATGAAAACCAGACTCCATTGCACATCAGCAATGGTTCCCCACAACCCCAAGGATGCTGTGCCTCAAAGTCTGAGTGCTGCATAGCTAAAAATCTACACTGCTGACAGTACTGCTGACAGTTCTCCTGGAGTTGATGCCAAAGGTTTGATCCATCTCACTTCTGCACTGACCTCCAAGTTGAAAGCATTGCTTGGCAAGAGTCATTTGGCCTGGCAAATATAGCTTACTCTTTAGTAATGAATGATCTGATGCCATTAGGGCCAGCACTTCCCCCAGTAAATGATCTCAGCAAGAATGAGAAAGAGGGGCCCACATCAGAGCAATGATTTCAGGTTAAGCAACTTGGCTCACATAGTGACATGGTCAAGATGGGAACAGTAACAATTTTTCAGATGACTGGTAACAGTGGTAACCACAGCTTCAGAATATGCATCTTCCAAGAATCAACTTATTATACTTTAACAGTATGCCTGTGTACTCCAGTTGCTGGGGCACATGGGCGGGAGGGTGCTGTGGCACTCACGTCCTGCTTGTGGGATTCCGTGGGCAGCTGGTTGGCCACTGTATGAACAGAATGCTGGACTAGATGGACCCCTTGGTCTGATCCAGCATGGCTCTTCTTATGTTCTTAACAACTGTAATGTTGATAGACCTGCTACAGCAATGACCAGGGCCGGGGTCAAAGGTAGGCATGGCTGGGCACCTGCTGAGGGCCACCACCCCAGCAGGGGCTTAGGGACAAGAGCCCCCTGGACTTGCTCTTTCTCTTCATCATTGCAAACTGTTCACTTGCCTCTTGCTCTGGCCTCTCGTTCTGGTGGTGGTGAGGAGAAGCAGCAATAGAAGCTACTGCCTACTTGCTCACTGGCTCTCTGCCTGTCAAGCAAGCAGGTGGTAGAAATGATGAGAAACAAGATGAGGAGGAATAGCGACTGGTGACGATGGCAGCAGGAAGGTATCGAGGGAGCGCCCATTCACGGTGTCTTGCCTAAGGGCCCTCATCAACCTGGGTCCAGCACTGGCAATGACCTAGTGCTAAACAGCAGCCGCAGCCAACAGAATCTCTGATATTTAGAGTTTTTCAGCATGAGGCATTTATTGTGTGCTCATGATTCCTCACTCACGGTAATTTGCGGGTGCTTTACATTATGTTGTCATCCTTCAGGGCCTTTTCCATGCTCTGCAACCATTTCTGCGGCTTTTTTTTAGAACAAGGAAAGTCTAGTATTATTTGGAAATGGCACTAGGAGATGCTTGTGTATTCTCGCAATTCCACTATACCACAGCACCACCTTGTGGTTGTGTAATGAAACATATAGAAAGGGAGAGAAAGAAAAAAATGGGAAAACATGTAAAGGAGCTGATCTTAATCCTGTGAAAAATCCAGAAGCAGAAGCCAAGCCTCGGTAAAGTGGTTAAAAACCTCATGTAGAGAAGCCCTTATACTCAGTTCTTTAAAGATTCATAGTAACCTTTGAGCTTAGGGTGAGTGGTGCCACTAGTATGCCACTATTTAGTTAAAGCTTAATGTCAAAGTGTTACAAACATAATCCTGTCCTTATTTATGAATTTTAAAACTTTTAATTTCCAGCAGATTAAAATGCCTGGGTAAACAAGCACATATTTCCCAAGAGCTGAAAAGATTGCAATGTTGGCGCCAGGCAAACTTCTGTATGAAGGATCTTCCATAGTAGTTTGCTATACTGTCCTACATTTCAAAAGATCTCCACAACTAAACACATTAAGTGCCACCCAGCTACTTAGATTAAGGCTGCAATCCTTACCTGGAAGTGAGTCCGTTTGAACTCAATGGGTCTTACTTCTGAGTAGACATGTATACTGAGGATTGCACAGTAGGTGATGTGTTCAGTTCAAACCTTCACCCAGCTATACAGATTAAGGCTACAATCCTCAACACACTTACTAGGGAGTAAGCCACATTGAACCCAGCGGGACTTCCTTCTGTGTAAATATGCGCCAGATTGCACTGTCCTTGGAGTAAGTTCTGCAGGCAACAATTTTTTCCCTTTCACTAGGAGGCCAACATTCTAGGCCAGGGCTGGGGAACCTCAATCCTGGCCGCATTCCATGCAGATCACCTGAGAAGGGAGAGTATTTTCATCCTCATCTCAGCACCGAGGGTGGGGAGTTTTAAAGCTCTCCATCAAGTGCACCACGGTGGGTATGAAAACCGGGCCCTCTCCGCTTCTCCATTGACCTGAGAGGATCAGCAGAGGAGCGGAGAGGGCCAGTTTTAATCCCCATCAGGGTATGCTAGAGGGGAAGTTCTAAACCTCTTCCTCCAACACACTGTGATGGGAACTCAAATACTTTGGCTCGGTCTTCTCCCAAAAGAGGGTCTATGACCCCCCTGGCAAACCTGAAATGCAGACTGAAGGGGCAGAATTGCAGCTTGAGATTGATAGGCAAATGGTCAAGGAGCACCTGATTACTCTGAACGAGTTTAAATCTCCAGGGCCTGATGAGCTGCATCCTAGAGTAATAAAGGAACTGGCAGAAGAACTCTCAGAACCACTGTCTATTATCTTTGAGAAATCATGGAGGACAGGTGAAGTGCCAGACGACTGGAGGAGGGCAAATGTTGTTCCCATCTTCAAAAAGGGCAAGAAGGAGGAACCTGGGAACTATAGGCCAGTCAGTCTGACATCAATCCCCGGGAAGATTTTTGAGCAGATTATAAAGAAGTCAGTCTGCAAGCACCTTGAAAACAATGCAGTGATTACTAGAAGCCAGCATGGATTTGTCAAGAACAAATCCTGTCAGACTAATCTGATCTCATTTTTTGATCGGGTAACCTCCCTTGTGGACTGTGGGAATGCTGTGGACATTATATACCTGGACTTCAGCAAAGCTTTCGACAAAGTGCCTCATGATATCCTGATTAGTAAGCTAGCTAAGAGTGGGCTAGATGGATCAACTATCAGGTGGATCCACAATTGGCTACAGAATCGGACTCAAAGAGTGCTTATCAATGGTTCCTTCTCAAACTGGGGAGAGGTAACGAGCGGGGTACCACAGGGCTCGGTCCTGGGCCCGGTGCTCTTCAACATTTTTATTAATGACTTGGATGAGGAGGTACAGGGAATGCTTATCAAATTTGCAGATGACACAAAGTTGGGTGGAACAGCTAATACTCTGGAAGACAGAAACAAAATTCAAAGTGACCTCGATAGGCTGGAGCGCTGGGCCGAAAACAACAGAATGAAATTTAACAGGGATAAATGCCAAGTGCTGCACCTAGGGAGAGGAAACCAAATGCAGAGTTACAGAATGGGGGACACTTGGCTCAACAATACTACAAGTGAGAAGGATCTTGGAATTGTGGTAGATCACAAACTGAATATGAGCCAGCAATGCGACGTGGCTGCAAAGAAGGCAAATGCAATTTTGGGCTGTATTAATAGAAGTATAGCTTCCAAATCGCGGGAAGTGATAATTCCCCTTTACTCGGCACTGGTTAGGCCTCATCTTGAGTACTGTGTCCAGTTCTGGGCACCTCATTTTAACAAGGACATAGACAAACTGGAGAGGGTTCAGAGGAGGGCAACAAGGATGATAAAGGGACTGGAAACAAGGCCCTATGAGGAGAGACTGAAAGAACTGGGCATGTTTAGCCTTCAGAAGAGGAGACTGAGGGGAGATATGATCGCACTCTTCCAGTATTTGAAGGGATGTCACACAGAGGAGGGCAAAGATCTCTTCTCGTTCATCCCAGTTTGCAGGACACGGAATAATGGGCTCAAGTTACAGGAACCTAGATTCCACCTAAACATCAGGAAAAATTTCCTGACTGTCAGAGCAATAAGACAATGGAATCAACTACCTAGGGAGGTGGTGGGCTCTCCCAGTCTGGAGGCATTCAAGGTGCGGCTGGACAGACATCTGTCAGAGATGCTTTGACCTGGATTCCTTGGTGTTGGGAGCAGCATGACCTGGGATCTTGCCAGAGGCTGTGTTGGAGAGCCTTGCAGGCCAGAGGTTCTCCAATTCTGTTTCATGCTTTATCATTTCTTAAAGGTTTTTTTTTAAAATCCATATTTCAGCTGCAGGAGCATCAAGTGGCTGCAGCGTGCCATTTATTTACAACTTGGATAAGATTTCCCACAGTTCTCAGGGGAGCTCTCCTGTTTTCATTGATAGGCCACTCTTGCTTTTGATTTACATTTTGATGCCTTTCTCTTTTTGTGGGAGAAAAGGTGGATTTAAATGAACTCAAGCTCTCTTGTAGCCATAGTGATGCTCTAGGTGTGAAGTATTTATTCATTTGATTTTATTTGTATCCCGCCTTTCTACTAAAAATGGTACTCAGGACAGCTTACAATCACTGCTAAAAACAAGCAAAGTAAGCAAATCCATTAAAATACAATTGAAAATATGACAGAGTAAAAACAGCATCCAGTTCAACAGACCTGCTTACGCACCAAAGGCCTGCTTGAATAAAGCAGTCTTTGCCTGCCAGCGGAAGAACAGCAGAGAGGGAGTGAACATAGTCTCCCTCGACAGGGAGTTCCACAGCCAGGGAGCAGCCACCAAGGAGTCCCTCTTCTGCATCACCACTAAACATGCCTCGGAAGGTGGCAGTCTCAAAGAAGGCCCTCTCCTGAAGATCTTAAGAACCAGGCAGGCTCATATGAGACAAGGCGGTCTTTCGGGTAGCCTGGTCCCAAACCGTATAGGGCTTTATAGGTTATATATAATTCCAGCACATGGAATTCCAGCACATGGAATTCTGCCCAGAAACAGATTGGTAGCCCGTGAAGCTGCTGTTACAAGGGAATCAAGTGCTCCCTGTAGCTGGCCCCAGTCAATAGTCTGGCTGCAGCATTCTGGACCAGCTGAAGTTTCTGAACAGTTTTCAAAGGCAGCCCCACACAGAGCATGTTACGGTAGTCCAAATAGGATGCAACTAATGCATGTGTGACCGTGGCCAGATCAGACACCTCTAGGAGCAGGCAGAGTTGGTGCACTAGCCTCAGCTGTGCAAACACACTCCTGGCCACCACCAAGTCCTGGGCATCCAGGTTCAAGGCTGAGTCCAGAAGTACATCCAGACTGTGAGCCTGAGTTTTCAGGGGGAGTGTAACCCCATCCAGCACAGGTTGAATCCCTATTCCATTATGTGCCTTTTGACTAACCAGGAGCACCCCTGTCGTTTCTGGATTAAGCTTATTTATTTATTTATTTATTATATTTATTAATCGCCCATCTGGCCGGTCACCCAGCCACCCTGGGCGATGTACAATTAAAATACAATAAAACAATACAATAAAATATAATAATAATTAAAACAATATAAAAAGTTCTTTTAAAAACCTAACCCACCCCATATTCCCGCCTGAACAGCCATGTTTTTAATGCACGGCGGAAGCTCATCACGGAGGGGGCATGGCGAAGGTCACTAGGGAGGGAGTTCCATAATGTGGGGGCCGCCACAGAGAAGGCCCTCTTCCTAGTCCCCACCAGCCTGGCTGCTCTGGCTGATGGGATAAGGAGAAGGCCGTCCGTGGCAGACCTTGTTGAGCGGCCTACTTGATGTTGCCGGAGGCGCTCCTTGAGATAAACTGGGCCAGAGCCGTGTAGGGTTTTAAAGGTCAAAACCAACACCTTGAATTCGGCTCGGCAAGCAACTGGTAGCCAGTGCAACTCATTAAGCACTGGCGTGATATGATCACGTCGGCGGCCGCCCTTAATCAGGCGAGCCGCCGCGTTCTGTACCAGCTGAAGCTTCCGAACCGTCTTCAAGAGTAACCCCACGTAGAGCGCATTACAGTAGTCTAGGCGAGAGGAGACCAAGGCATGAACCACTGATGGGAGCAGGTGATTAGGAAGGTAGGGGCGCAGCTGCCGTATCAGATGGAGTTGATACAGCGCCGCCCGGCTCACAGCTGCCACCTGAGCCTCCATGGACAGCTGGGAGTCTAGAATGACCCCCAAGCTGCGGACCTGGTCCTTCAGGGGTAGATGTACCCCATTCAGCACCAGGTCAACATCCCCTAACCTCCCCTTGCCCCCCACCAGAAGTACCTCAGTCTTGTCGGGGTTCAGTTTCAGCATGTTCCTTCCCAGCCAGCCAGCCATTGACTCCAGGCACTTGGACAGGGTCTCAACGGCCAACCTCGATGAGGACTTAAAACAGAGGTAGAGCTGCGTGTCATCCGCATACTGATGAGACTGCACCCCAAACCTCCTGATGATAGCTCCTAGCGGCTTGAGGTAGATGTTGAATAACATCGGGGAGAGGATGGAACTCTGCGGCACTCCACAAGTGAGCAGCCGAGGGTCCAAAGCCTCCTCCCCGAGAACTACCCTCTGATACCTTCCAGAGAGGAAGGACCGGAACCACTGCAATACAGTGCCTCCTAAGCCCAACCCCTCCAGACGGTCCAGGAGGATACCGTGGTCAACTGTATCAAAAGCCGCCGAGAGATCGAGGAGGACTAGAAAGGAGCATTCGCCCCTATCCAAAGCCCTCCTCATATCATCCACCAAGGCGACCAAGGCCGTCTCCGTCCCATGTCCAGACCTGAAGCCCGACTGGCACGGATCTAAATAATCGGCTTCATCCAAGTGTGCCTTCAACTGAGCACCCACCACCCGCTCGATCACCTTGCCCAGAAATGGTAAATTGGAGACTGGGTGAAAGTTGTTTAAATCCTGGGGATCCAAGGAGGGCTTCTTTAGAAGCGGTCTTATTACTGCCTCCTTGAGGGCTGATGGCATCACTGCCTCCTCAAGGGAGGCATTCACCACCGCCTTGATCCCCTCACCCAATCTCTCACTGCAGCTCATTATGAGCCAGGACGGGCAAGGATCAAGCAAGCAGGTGGTTGGCCTCACAGATGAAAGCACCTTGTCCACTTCATCAGAAGGAAGAAGCCGAAACCGATCCCACAAAACCGGTCTGCCATTGGCCTCCTCCCGCTCACTCCCTGTGTCCACGACGCACGATATCCCACTCCTAATCTGATCGATTTTATCTGCAAAGTGCTTCGCTAAAGCCTCACAGGAGGCTTTAGACTGTTCCAGTGGGTTCCGAGCAACTGGACCGACCAGACTCCGGACCACTTGGAACAGCCTCCTGGGGCAGCACTCCGCAGACGCAATGGAGGCAGCATAGAAATTCTTTTTTGCTGCCTTCACCGCCACCCGGTAGGCTGAAGATGCAGCTCTAACCCGTGTTCGATCGTCTTCGGAGCGGGAATTTCGCCATCGGCGCTCTAGCCTTCTCACCTCTTGTTTCAGAGCTCTCAGCGA
The DNA here is from genome assembly GCA_021292165.1 of Shinisaurus crocodilurus. Lineage (NCBI taxonomy): Eukaryota > Metazoa > Chordata > Lepidosauria > Squamata > Shinisauridae > Shinisaurus > Shinisaurus crocodilurus. The sequence goes on along the minus strand of CM037879.1, from coordinate 82,391,680 downwards.
CGGAGTGAACCATGGCGCCGCGTGAGCTCTGTTTAGGCGAAGAGGGCGCTTCGGGGCAACTCGGTCTAATGCCTTGGTGATTGCAGCATTCCAGTCATCCACCAGGGTCTCGACCGAGCTACTGTTTGTGTGCTCCAATTCCCCAAGCGCGTTCAGGAATCCATCCGGATCCATAAGACGCCTGGGGCAGACCATCCTAATAGGTCCCTCACCCCTGCAGAGGGGTTGTGGCACCGAGAAATCCAACCCCACCAGATAGTGATCTGACCATGACAGGGTGGTGGTGGATATACCCCCGATTTCCAGATCATTTCCCCCCTCTCCAGAAACAAAAACCAAGTCCAGTGCATGACCAGCTACATGGGTAGGTCCAGTTAATACAGGGTGCAGCTCCCAGGAAGCCATGGTCTCCATGAAGTCCCGAGGTGCCCCCGTGAGGACAGCCCCCGAATGCACGTTGAAGTCCCCCAGCACCAATAGCCTGGGGGACAACACACGCACATCAGAGACCACCTCCAGCACCTCGGCAAGGGAGTCTGTCGTGCAGCGGGGTGGACGGTACACGAGCAGAATCCCCAGACTGCCCTTTGGATCCAACCTCCAGTACATGCACTCAATAAACTTGGTCTCCCGGAGAGGGAGTATGGTAGGACCAAGGACTCCCGGTAGATAACAGCCACTCCCCCTCCCCGTCCCCCAACCCTTGGCTGCTGGGCATATGAGAAACCAGCCGGACACAAGGCCGCCAGAGTTGGAGCAGCGGCCTCGTCCAGCCAGGTTTCCGTAATACATGCCAGGTCCGCACCCTCATCCAAGATCATGTCATGGATTACAGATGTTTTTTTGGGTAACAGACCTGGCATTACACAGCAGCAAATGCAAGGGTGGGGAAGGAGCCACACACACCCCAGTTATCCCTTGGCTCTGGGCAGGCCTGGAACAGGGGATAGATATTAAGCATCGATCCCCTGTTCCCCTTAATCGGCATGGCCTGCCCCTAGCACTCTGCCAGCGTCTGCCGCTCAACAATGGTATGTTTTGCCCCCCGGAACTCCCCCCATCATCTCCCTGGGATGAACACATTTCCCCCCTGCTTCCACCGATCAGGCGGGAGACCCACCCCTAAAACCAACCCCTAAAACCCCAACCCAGCTCAGATAGGGGGGTAGGCCCTCGCCCTCATGCCTCACCCCGCTCCGCAGGCCGGTAGATGTTGGCTCTGCTGTTGGCAGCTGGCACCACTCCCCAATCAGTCCAGTGCAGAGGCAGGGCCCCAGTCCAGCAGGGAACCACCAGGGAGGGGGAAAAGCTGGCTGCAGGTGGAAGACACCAGCTTACCTCCCTCCCTGGAGAAGCCCAAAATGCTGGCTGGGCCGCAGGTCTTCAGGGCAGTTGCCCCACTCCTCCGCAGGCCGGCAGATGTAGATGTTTCAATTTGTTTGCCCTCATCCAGTCCATTACTGACATCAGGCACCAATTTATAACTAGACCAGCTTCCTTGGGTTTGGATAGTGTCATCAGCATACTAGTGGAACTGAACCCCAAAGCTCTGGACAGTCTTTCCCAAGGGTTTCATGTATATGTTAAATAGCATAGGGGATAAGATGGAACCCTGAGGGGCACCACAGGCCAATGGCCACGGTATCGAACAGGAATCCTCCAGCACCACTTTCTCAGATGGCCACTCCAAGAAGAACCGGAGTCACTGTATCACAGTGCCTCCCAGTCCCATCTCAGAAGGATACCATGGTCGATGGTATTGAAAGCCATCAAGAAGTCCAGCAAAACCAACAGGAACACACTCCCCCTGTCCAGTTCCCAGCATAGATCGTCCACCAAAACAGTCTTTGTCCCATATCAGGCCTGAAGCCAGATTGAAATGGATCTAGATAATCTGTATCATCCAGACATCCCTAGAACTGAGAAGCCACCACAACTCCAGCACCTTGCCCAAGCGTGGAATATTAGAGACCAGCTGGAAATTATCCAATATAGTGGGGTTCACAGAGGGGTGATTTTTTAAGCAAAGGTTTTACCACCACCTCTTTTAGGCAAGATGGAACCACACCTTGTTGTAAAGAGGCATTCACCAGTGCCCTTGCCCACTCAGGCAGTCTCCCCCCCCCCCCGGCTGCTTGTATAAACCTGCCACTTGTGTGCTGGCAAGGGTCCAGCACACAAGTGGCAGGCCTCACCTCTCCAGTGATCCTCTCCACATCCTTGGGCTGTACAAATTGAAAAGTATCCATTGTAACTGGTCAAGCAGGGGCCAAAGTTACATCCACTAGATCTGTGTCAACTATGGCATCCAAGTCAGCATGGGTATGATCAATTTTATCTGCAAAGTTTTATGCAGATTGATCAGAGCAGGGTATCAAGTGGTCCACCTCCTCTTATTGCAGGCCAGAGCATAATAGGCCTCTGACTACCCAAAAAAGCTCCACTGGGAGACTCTGTACAGACGCAATGGTGGCTTTCTTCGCCACCCTCATTGCCACAGAGTAAGCTTTCAAATGAGCTCTAGCCCATGTTCGACTGGACTTGTTCTGAGTTTTCCACCAACGTCGCTCTAGTTGACATCCTACTCGCTTCATCACCCACAGCACCCTGGAGAACCAGCGGGCTCATTGGGCTCCACTCCGTGGGAGAGGACGCTCAGGAGCAATTGTGTCAACCGCCTGGGCCATTTCTCCATTCCAGAGATCAACCAGGGCTTCAACAGAATCATCTGCCAAGGTGACAGGAAAATCCTCAAGGGTCAACCATCCAGATCCATCAGTACCCTGGGGAGGACCATCTCAATAGCCCTCCCCCCGCCCCTACAAAGGCTCTGAGTCCCAGCAAGTCTAAACCCCATCCAGTAGTGTTTTGTCCATGACAACGGAGCTATAGAAAGTTTCTCCACCTCCAGATAACCATCATTCCATCCTACGCAGAAGACCAGGTCTAAAGTGCACCCTGCCGAATGAGTGGGGCCAGATACTAACTGGGACGGAGCCATGGCAGCCATGAAGTCCTTAGCCACTCTGGACAAGGTGGCCTCAGTATGTATGTTGAAGTCCCCCAGCACAAGAAGCCATGGAGACTCTAGCACCAACCCCGAGACCACCGTGGCTAGCTCAGGAAGGGAGATTGTTGAGCAGCGGCGCAGGCGGTACACCAGCAGAATCCCTATTCTAATACCCACATTCAGACACACACATGCAAAACTGGAAGACTGCAGATGGGGCACCTGGACAGGGGAATAGAATCACGAAAGACCACTGCGACCCCCACCCCCACCCCAGGTCTTGCCTGCTGCAACGCCGAGAACTGAGGTGGGCAAAGCTGGCAGAGATTTACTCCCCCATTCTCATCCAACCAGGTCTCCGTGATACAGGCCAGTCAACACGGTGATCCAGGATCGAGTCCTGGACGGCGGTTGTTTTCCCATTCACCAACCTGGCATCCAGCAGCAGACTGTCCCCGAGGCTGCTCAGGCTCTCCGATATGGGAGGCAGCATAGGAGCAACCAACACCCTGCTGTACTCCCACACTGGGGCTTTTCCACTATGCCCCAGCCCCCCACTTTCATTTTGCTATTTGGTTTAACATAGAGAGCCAGTGTGGTGCAGTGGTTAGAGTGTTGGACTGGGACTCGGGAGATCCGGGTTCTAGTCCCCACTCGGCCATGAAGCTCACTGGGTGACTTTGGGCCAGTCACTGACTCTCAGCCTAACCTACCTCACAGGGTTGTTGTGAGGATAAAGTGGAGAGGAGGAGGAGGATTATGTAAGCTGCCTTGGGTTCCTTAGGAAGAAAAAAGGTGGGATATAAATGTAATAATATAAACATATCCAGCCTGAAGAAGTCCTAAAAAGCTTGCTGATTGTTTTAAAAGTTTTTGGTTGGTTCTAATAAATGTATTATAAAGGTTAATGTTTGATTCTATTCTAATAGACCAATTCACTTTAAAGCTTTATTTTTCTGATTTTTTTTCATGCAAAATCATGAATTATCTCCCCAAAGTCAAGAAATGTTGCAAGTTCATACTCAACAGACAAAATAGCTTGGTGACTTAGGGCGCAATCCCATCCATGCTTAGACAGAAAAAAATCCTACAACTCCCAGCATTCCCCAGCCAGCATGACTGGCTGGGGAATGCTGGGAGTTGTCGGATTTTTCCTGTCTAAATGTGCATAGGATTGCACCCTTAACCATTCGTCCTCTGTGGGTGTGTCAGGGCCAGCCCAACCATCACGCAGGCTGATGTGCCAGCATCAGGTGGTGGAGCAGGAAGAGCGGCGAATCGCGCCACTCTCCCCCCCCCGCCCCTGCCAGGAGGGCCCGCTGCTTCCTCCCTGCTGCCTCCAATGGGTGTTCTAGAGAGCCCCGCCAGCCATTTACCCGCTGTGGCATTTGCCAGAGCAAGAGAGCAACTGGCAGGGCTCTCTAGAGCAACCTGCTGGGTACACTGCCAGCCGCTGCTTCTTCTTACTGCAGGCAGCGGCGGCGGTGGTCCACCCTACAGGCCAAGCGGGTGAGTGGGTGTAGGCGAGGGCGCAGGTGTGGGTGAGCAGGCAGCGGTGGCTCTGCTGCCTCGCTTGATGTGGCAAGATGCACTGGGCTGGGGCTGGGGTTGGGGTGCGTACTCAACACCGACATATATTTTGGCCTGTAAATCCTATTGATAGCATTGGTTCCAGTCTTACTATCCCTGTGATTATGGTGTTTGTCCCTCACAACAGCTGTCCCTTCCTCAGGAGTATGCATAAGGAACTCTGAGAATGGCAGGCATGGCCTTCTGGGGAATTCTGGAGGGCTGAATTGGAACTCCTGGAGGGCTGGATTGGGACCCCAGGCAGGCCTGAGGTTCTGCACCCCTGACATAGATATTTACATAGGGGGGAAGTAAGTTTCCATAAGTTCCCTCAAGCAATATGCCTGTGTACTCCAGTTGCTGGGGAACATGGGCGGGAGGGTGCTGTGGCACTCATGTGCTGCTTGTGGGTTTTCCGTGGGCTGGCCATTGTGTGAACAGAATGCTGGACTAGATGGATCCTTGGTCTGATCCAGCACGGCTCTTCTTACCTTCTTAGCTACTGTTTAGCCTTGATTTTTCTCCTTGTGAGCAGGGCCGGCACTACCGCTAGGCAAACTAGGCGGTTGCCTAGGGCGCGTGGCTGAAGAGGGCGCAGAAATGCTGCGCTCCTCTTCGCTGCCGCCGCCCCCTGCTGCCGCTACCGCCGGGCCACCCCCCTCGCCGCCGCCGGGCCGCCACCGCCAGGCCGCCCCCACCCCCACCGGGCCACCCCCATCCCCACCACCGCCGGGCCGCTGCCGCCGCCGCCATCCCCCCGACCCTTCCCGCCACCTACCTTCTCCGCGCCGTTTCCGGAGCCCCACCCGCGCTGTTTTGGCAGGAGGAACCAGGGCAACAGGGCTTAAACAACCCTGTTGCCCTGGTTTCCCCGGCCAAAAACAGAGCGCGGGGGTCCCGTCGCGTCACTTCCTCCTCAGAGGAGGAGGTGGACAGGGTGGGGGGAAGGTAGGTGGCGGGGGTTCGGGGGGGCAGGGGTGGTGGTGGTTTGCAGAGCAGGGCTGCTTTGCTCCGGAGCCCCCCCCCACAGCACGAGAGGGGGCGCGCTAAATATAATATCGCCTAGGGCGCCAAACTGCCCTGCACCGGTCCTGCTTGTGAGAATGGATTTGCAGGCTCTGGTAAAGTATACCCTCCTGCTACCGCCATGGTTGGGCCTTGAGTTGCCTTTATTGACTGAAAAGGACATGGTATTGCAGTTGTGGCACAGTATCGCAATAAAATAATGAGTACTGGGACATCCACATTTTACAAGTTCTTTAAGAGAGAAGAATTATTTAGCAATGAGAGAACAGAATCAGGAAGAAGAAACTCCTGTATTCTGAGCCAATCTATTCTGAACAGGGGCAAGAAATTTTTCCTTGATCTTTGTTTCTAATTCCACAAAATAGAGATAATTCCTTACCACACAGGATTATTTAGTGAGCCTCTTAAAATACTTTGCAAATGAAAAAAAAAAGTCAGCTCAATATCAGTGTATTATTCTAATAAAGACGGCCTTGGATTTATGGTGCCTCCTGCTAATTTATGGAACTAATTAAAAATTGAGTAGGTTGTGCAGATTTTTAAATGCTTAATCAGTTACTTGAGGACCACCTACCTTTGCAAAGACACTCCACACGTTAACATCTTCCCAAAATGTAGGATTAAAATAACAAAAGCCATGAAATGACGTATAATCCTGATGTTAAACTTCCAAGATAAAACAGTTTGCTCAAATTGGGAAGTAATTAGCCCATATTGTTTGACAGACTTTTAAAAATGCAGGCTGTTTTATGTACTGGCTTTTTGGAAGGCATTTTTGGTACATGGCCCAAGTGCCTGAGAAGTAGCCCCTAGTCAAGAGATTCTTTATACTGTGGCCACCAGTGGCATGGTTGGAGCCACGGCTCACAGGATCAAAGTGCCAGGACTTCTTGATTAGCAGGGGCCGTGATTTCACTTGCCACCCCTTCAGTATTCCCTCTTAGCTGCAATTCTCACAGTAGCTGAGGGGAAATGGGCTTTCCCAGTAACTATGCATTGTTGTGAGCGATCCCTGTTGTAATGCAAAGTAATTTGCTGTGGCTTGGTGTTGAATGGGTAAATAAGGCCCATTTGCTTTATAAAATACCTACAAAAGACACTTATCATACACACAGAGAGAAAAATGGATCAACAGAGTTACCTGCATTTTTGGACTCTCCTGGCAGCGTGGCTTGGGGACTGTTTGCACTACAAAATCTACTACTACATCACTGGTGGCCACTTTTTAGAGATGAGGTCACAGTTCACCAGAGCCTGGCTCAGAAAGGATGCTACAAAAGAGAAGCCGAGGAAAAGTGAAGGGGAAGGAAAGAAGGAAGGGAAACCCCTTTTTTCTTCTTTGCTTTCCACTGCTGCTATCAGCACTATGGTCACCACTTGTCAGTAAGTAAAGGGAAGGGTGGGGATAGTGCTTTGGAGGCAGGGGTGGGCGAGGGAGCACGAGGCTTTCCCAAGCCCCTCAGATTGCTCAGGAGAAGAAGTGATTTGTTTCTTATTTGGAGGGTGGTCCAATGGCAAGGTCAGTGTGAGGAGATCCCTGGGGAGTTTGTTCATTTCTCCTATGTATATAAAGAATAACAAAAGAAAGGAAGGCAGGGCAGGGCAGGCCCAATTAGAAAAGATGCAAAGACAAGACAACCTGTTAAGTACACATGTGTGTCATTGTGCAGCTGCGGAGATGAGGCAGGGACTTAATACAAAACTGTTGCTGTTTCCCAAACCCTTGTGCTGGACTTTGAAAACAACCACAAATTGGCCAGATGATCTGGCCCGGCTGTCAGATGAGAAAGGCATTAAAAGTAATTAAGGGAAGCAACAGCTTGAAAATTAGCACAATTGAAGGTATATCCTGAGTGATTCCATTAGGATAGATACTGGGAATCAGATTGGCCAGGCTTCAGGCTGAGCCAAGGCTGCAGGAATCCTGTGTCATTCCAGCTGCCCTAGAAGTCTTCCTTGTAACAACAAATAAATACACTTTACTCTGTACCATATGTAGAAAACATAGTATTTTGCTCTTGAAAGCACAGCCTGATCTTATGGACTTTCACACACAGGTCCCAGTCCAGAAGTCCATGCATGGAAGCCTGTTTTTGTCAATAGATTACCCTTGCTGGATGGGGCTGATTATCTCCCAGGAAAACAAAGTCCTGGTCTCTCACCGTTATGGAAATGAAGAATGCGGGAGAGAATGAGATGACTACAACTATAAATCAGTTATTTATAGTTGTATAAATAACTTAATGCTTTTGCAGAAGCATACGAAAAACTTGGTCTCTCACTTAACATCAAAAAAACCAAAGTGCTTCATCAGCAAGTGCAAGCTAACCCTTTGACGATACCATCTATCCAGCTTGGCGGGACAATACTGGAAAATGTCGATCATTTTCTCTATCTTGGCAGCTATCTTTCTGTTACAGCTAACATCAACAGTGAAATCCAGCATCGTTTGAGCTCCGCAAGTGCCGTGTTTTCTCGAATGAAACATAGAGTATTCGAGGATCGGGATATTTGTAAGAAGACCAAAACACTGGTTTATGAAGCCATTGTATTACCAACTTTATTGTATGCCTGCGAAACATGGACTATCTATAAACGTCACTTCCACCTCCTTGAAAGATTTCATCAATGTTGCCTCCGGAAAATCCTACGAATTACTTGGGAAGATAGGCGAACAAATGTCAGCGTACTGGAAGAGGCAAAGACTACTAGCGTTGAAAAAACGATCCTTCAACGCCAACTTCAGTGGACCGGTCATGTTGTTCGAATGCCTGACTGCCGTCTCCCAAAGCAGTTGCTTTATTCCCAACTCAAAGATGGAAAGCGGAATATCGGTGGTCAATATAAGAGGTTTAAAGATGTTCATAAGGCTAATCTAAAAAAATGCAATATAAACATCGAAAACTGGGAAGCTCTGGCCCATGAACGATCTAAATGGAGGTTGGCCTTTCACAAAGGATCCATGGACTTTGAAGAAGCCCGAGTGCAAGGTGAAAGGGAGAAGTGTGCTAAGCGAAAAGCACGTCAAATGAATCCTTTACAGGACCATCTTCCATCTGGTAACCTGTGTCCTCACTGTGGGAAGCTGTGTGGATCTAGAATTGGCCTCCACAGTCACTTACAGACCCATCGCTAGAGTCTACACAATCTTCTTTAGAATTTCCTCCTTTTATCCTGGAAGACAATCTTACTCGGTCACGAGTGATCGCCTGATGATATCAGTTTTGTGTTTTTTTTAATAATCTAATGCATTTTTCAAATGTTGCTTTCCCGGTTGGCATACTCATAACTATGCAGTTGCCACACAGCTATGTAATTAATCTCCCCCCCCCCCGTTCTGGTCCAGCTCCCTCCCCTTCCTAATAATGCATATCCAAACCAAACTAGATTCCAAAAAGCATTTTTACTGGTTTCTGCAGGCTCACCTTTACGGTCATTCTCATCACCCTGCCTCCAAAGTCATCAAATGGCGCATCACACTGGACGATGAATTAATCATCATCTTGCAATAACAACTCCTGATGGACTAGCCAAGAAGAGGCATAAAGAATGTGATGTCAGGAGAAACTCCTCTTCTTATGGAGCATCAGTTCAAAAACTGCAGAGTCACTAAGAAAAACCAATAGGGTTTTTATTTTATTATTTTTTTCACTAGCTGGGGAGAATGGTGGAAAAATGGTAAAAGTTCTATGATTATTCTGTAAAATTACTAAAATATGATTTTTAAAATTGTGAAGGACTGCCAACCGGTCCTTTTCTCAAGACCAGAGATCAAAGGTGCAAAACTGCCAGCTTTAGCTCTGCCGTCTTGACTTGATTCTCTCAGGGCCTTGCCCTTGGTCTATACACTGGATTTAGCACTGAACCACAGAGGAACCACAGATTCTTCCTCCCACCCCTCCTTTCAGTAGCCCAGGTGTCTTTAGCCAATCAGGATGAACTTCATCTGGGCCAGGCAGGGGAGGGGTGGCTCTTTGCCGCATTTGCATGCAAATAGCTGTGGCACCAGCCATCAAAGATGAGACTCTGCGGTGTCAGGAGCCATCAGAGAAACTACGTACATTTTGCATTTCCCAGCCCCCAGCTGGGATTATACTTGTTTACACATGAGGAGGTGTGTGTGTGGGGTGGGTGGGTGCAGGAAACTCTGACGCTTTTTCTCCACAAAAATATATACTTGATATACTTGTTTTTGGTCCTCCAGACCAAAGCCTCGCTCTTATTGTTAGCCCAGAACTATTGATGTTCCATTTCTCCTGCTACGTTTAAAGTATTTATCAATCCAAAATAGCATAAGAAATCCAAGCACTGTCTTAAATCGTTCTGCTGGAAGGAAATCAGCAGGGTAACGTCAGTCATATTAATTACTTGAAGGAGGAAGGTAAGCGGAAGAATGAATTAAAAACAACAGGTTTTATTTTCTTCCTCCCTCCATCCTCACCCATCCATGCATGAGAAACCTAAGAGAGAATAGTTGCAATTTCATTTGCTTTTAAAGCACAGCACTTGGTAATAAACGGCCCCTGCAAATGTGCTGAGCAAACACCTTAGCATTCATCAATATGCGGGAGCTGTTTATTGCCTCATAAACTTGGAAGCAAGTGATATTGTCTCTTAAATCAATGGCTGCCTGGACATCCTTGGCACTGGAGAAGAACAGTACATCCAGACAACGCTGATACTTAAATTAATGGTTCTGGTAATGACTGAAAGGTGCTTAGTCACTGATGGAAAAATTAAGCGCAGATCTAAAGCGTTTGCAGCATACTTAATATGTGTACTGCAAAACACAGGGAGCGAATGTGTGCATCTCACTTCAACTACCATAACCAATTTTAAACAAAGGTTAGCAGTGAGCATGGACAGAACCAGGCTGAGTTTGCACCAAGCTAATGCTGAAATAAGCATTTTTGAAAAATAATGTTAAAACATTCTGTGACCTGTTAGGAGGAATGTAAATTGAATTAGCTTGTATTGCTTACTGTGAGTTTTAAGAGTGTTTAATTCTGTAAGTCAGCCTTCCCCAACCTGGTGCCCTCCAGCATTCCTGACCATTTGCTGTGCTAGCTGGGGTTGATGGAAGCTGTAGTCCAAAACAGCTGGAGGGCACCAGGCGAGGGAAGGCTGATGTAACTTGCAGGTCTCGGGTGACTGTTCCAACACATTATATCAGACCAATCCAAGATTGCTGGCTATCATATACATCAACAGCTGGCTGGTCAGAAATCAACATAATCGCAACCATAGTGGTCAGAATCCAAAGTCATAGGAAGCAGCCTTATACCAGGTCAGACTGTGTCCATCTGGGAATTAGAGGATCACATGTTGCCTAATCAATGGAACATTGTTTCTGCATCTGTTTAAGAAGGGTCTATGGATCTCAGGTTATGTCTTATTCAGCAAAAACTTTTGTTTCGTATTTATTGGACACCACAGTCTTTTTAATAAAGGTTTGTCTAAGTCAGCTAACTGTTGGAGGTGTAATACTGTGAATGCTTCATTTACACATATGTTCTGGCAATGCCCAGTGGTTGCTTCTTTTTGGGTTGAGGTCATAGTACAGATAAATCTAGTATTAGAATGCTCTTTAATATATACCAATGCACATGTTCTTTTAAATTATATACCTGCTGTATCACAAGGACAACGCATGTGGATTTTCCGCGTCCTCTTGACAGCCAAACGACTGATTTTACAACACTGGAAAGATAAACACTCACCTCCTATAACACAATGGATTGAGGACCTAATAACGCTTTCCACATTTGAGCGGGTGGTATTTAGACGCCACCTGCGGATGGATAAATACATGGATATTTGGTCTGATGTTTATGCATAACTATTTTTATTGATAATTGTATTACTATATACTTTTTGAAACTTATGGATATATTTCCTACATATTTACTGTAATGGATCAATTTAAATCACTGTAAGAATTTTTCCCCCTTCTTTCTTTCATTTTTTCCGCTTTCTATGGAGTTTTTTTGTTTTGGTGTATTTCACTTTTAAAAACTAATTTAAAATATTTTTTTAAAAAGAAGGAAAAAAAATGTCCATCTGGCCCAGTATTGACTATTCTGAATGGGAGCCATTCTCCAGAGGCTCAAGAGCCAAGTCCCTTGATGTAGGATGACACGGTGGCTAAGGGTGGCGCAGCATTTCTCTAGTTTCAAGTTTCCAAATAATTCAGTGAGTGTTGAAATTTTCACCCATCTGCAAAACTAGGGTTGTCTGCTCTTTTTCAATCCCTTTGTTAAACCAGACAGTTCTTGAATTAATCTCTCTGTGAGGCTCCTGAAATGTTGCTGTGTGTGTGTGTGTGTGTGTGTGTGCACACATATACACACATAGACAGAGAGAGAGACAGAGAGAGAGGAGCCCAACCTTCTTTCCTACCTGGTGATAGGGAAAAAACTAGCACCAGCAGAAAACAGAAATGGTCTCTGTGTACTTGAACAGCAATAGTCTCAGTGTAAAAATAAAGTTGCCATTATTGTTGCTCTTGTTATTATTAATAATAATTATTATTATTTTATTATCATCATGAAAGAAACCAGAACACCTTGCTTGCCATGTTAGAAAGTCTAGACTTTTGCCAGTTGTGTGTTTCAGGTTTACTTTTATTTCAATTAAAAGTCTCAAGGTGCAAACCTATGCATGTTAAGACAGAAAAAAAATCATACAATTCCCAACATGCTCTAGTCACTATGGCTGGCTGGAGGAATGCTGGGGGTTGTAGGACTTTTTTATGTCTAAACTTGCATAGGACTGTGCTATTAACCTGTTAATGAGGAAAGTGTGACAATATGATCGCCGTTTCCCTTAAAAATATTAAGACTTGTATTTAAACTTTTCAAAATAAAACCTAGACTTTTAGCAAAGCTCTTAATTTGGGGGAAGTCTAATTCTTTTTCCCCCTTTCCTTTTTAAACACCTGCTGACAACCATACTTACAAAACTGATATGGAATAGCTTTTGCCAGGCACTGCATTAGCCTAAATAGCTGTATTGACACATTAGAGGGGTGGAAGTTCAGGAAGTGTGTGAGAAATTATTCCTGCATCTGAGAAATTAAAAGCGCAAAATGGATGGCTCACTGAAGGAACTATAGAGACTTTGGAAATGTCCTGAAATGCCTTTAAAAGGATAAACCATTCTGTCCAAGATTAGTTGCTTAACTAAACATAAGAGAAGATGTGGTACAGAGACCAAGGGCAGAACTGCCCAGCCTGTGACATAGTAAGCTGAACACAATCCACCACCATGTATGACAGCCCAGCAGGCTGTCAATACAATTTGTGGTTTTGCTGCCTGCCGGGTGCTGAAAAAACAGAGGGGCACCTGGCAGGCCACAATACAGGGTTAGTCACAAATTATGCAAGCCTATCGAAGAGCCACGTAATTCTCCATGTTCCTCAAGGCATCACCTGGAAGAAATACAGTAATACCTTGGATTGCAAGTAACTTGGTCTGAGAACATTTTGCAAGACAAGCAATTTTTTAAAATAATTTTTGACTTGATAAACAAGCGACGTCTTGCAATACAAGTCGTAGGGATGTAACTGCTCGCCTTGAGCGGGTGTAGCGGGCCGAAATTGGCCCCGCTCACGCCCGCCAGAGACTCGCTTTGATATAAGAGTGTTTTGGATTACAAGCACAGTTCCGGAATGAATTATGCTCTCAATCCAAGGTATTTCCGTAGCATCAAACATACTCCTCACTTCAGTACAGTGACATAAAGTGCTGGAAGCACTGAGAAAGCCTTCGGTTCTAAACCAGGAATCTTGTATTTATCAGTAGGAGGAAGAAAGAAACCCCAGGACAGAGAAGAAGGTGTAAATATGGCTTGCATATGTGGTGGCTATAGCATTACACTATGCACTACAGCTGTTCCAAAACTCTTCATTCTTGATAATACCATTAGGATGCAATCCTATGCACACTTTCCGGGGAGTAAGGCCCACTGAACACAATGGAACCTAGTTCTGAGTAAAGATGCATAGGACTCTGAATCTGCTAATTGTCATGTTAGTGCTACAATCTTTATTTTCACTCAGGTGAACTTTCACACACATACGCACTGATGCTTGAATTATGGGAGAAAGGAAGGGGGGCCATTAATGAAAGCAATAAGCCTTATCTCCTGCCAAATCATAATCCCTCCTGTAGCCTCCCAAATTGTAGTTAAGGGGCTGTCGCAAAAGGTGAGGGGGGCCGGCCGGGCCCTCTCTGTTCCCTCTGTAAGTTGAACACTGTGATACAACCTTCTGGACATCTCCTTGGAGGCTGTGCTTGATGTGCTCTCTGCTTCCCTTCTTATTTTCTTCTGCCTACCCTTCCTCCTTCCGATTTTTGCTCTGAGATCTGTGCATTGTGCACATAAAAACGGACTCGCTTTCATTATGTTAGAATAAGTGACTACTGAGTTCTTTGCCAGTGACAAACAAGCCTGCTCCAGTAATCTGAACCCCTCTTGACTGTTCAGAAGCTAGTATGTCAGATATAAAGTCTTGAAGGGCACAATCATATGCATGTATAGATAGAAAAAAGTCCTACAACTCCCAGCATTCTGGGGAATGCTGGGAGTTGCAGCTAGGGATGCATGGACTTTCTTATATCTGTTCTGTCTGCGTTTCGTGGATTGTCAGGTGTCTTTCGTTCTGTCGTCCGCTCATTGATGGAATCGGATTGTGTGCAACTGCATTTGAACGCATTTGTGCAAATTCACACTTCCAAAAATGTGCAAAGAACATTTGGAGAGCCAGTGTGGCGTAGTGGTTAGAGTGTTGGCCCGGGACTCGGGAGATTGTAGATTGATTCTAGTCCCCACTCGGCCATGAAACTCACTGGGTGACTTTGGGCCAGTCACCGACTCTCGGCCTAACCTACCTCTCAGGGTTGTTGTGAGGATAAAATGGAGAGGAGGAGGATTATGTAATTCGCTATTGGTTCCTTGCAGGAAAAAAGGCGGGGTATAAATATAATAAATAAATAAGCACAGCAACACAAGGGTAGGAAAAGTGACAGCAGGACCGGTGCAGGGCAGTTTGGCGCCCCAGGCGAAAAAATAGTTAGCGCCCCCCCCTCTCCAAAGCAAAAAAAAAAAAACCCTGCGCCGCCACCACCAACCTACCTTCCCCCCCCCCCGCCCTGGCTGCGGCGGCGGCGGCGGCGGCTGCTGCGACAAAGGTAGGTGACGGGGGGTGACGGGGGGTTGGGGGGGTGGCGATGGCGGTGGGAGGGCAGCGGCGGGCAAGCGAGCGAGCGAGCGGGTGGGCGGAGGCGCGGCGGCGGCGGCTGCTGCTGCGGCTGCTGCGACGAAGGTAGGTGACGGGGGGTGACGGGGGGGTGGCGATGGCGGTGGGAGGCGCAGCGGCGGGCGAGCGGGCGAGCGAGCGGGTGGGCGGCGGCGCGGCGGCGGCAGGCAGGAGGGTGGGGAGGCGGAGGCCTGGCGGGGACGGCGCAGCGGCAGCGAAGAGGAGCGCAGCGTTTCGCGCCCTCTTCAGCCGCGCGCCCTCTTCAGCCGCGCGCCCTAGGCAACCGCCTAGTTGGCCTAGCGGTAGCGCCGGCCCTGAGTGACAGTAAAGTGAGCTTGCCTAACAACCCTGCAGGTCAATACACAAAGTCAGAGCCCCACATCACTGCTGCTATGTACCGTATGTTTCACACCAAAGACAGTCACGTTGTTTTGGCACCTGTGTCAGATAATCCTACAAGTGCCTCTCCCCCTCCCTGGCAGTAAAAATGCAACAATACATTAAATAACTAATACTTTGCTGCCCTTACAGCTTCCTGAGGCAGCTGCCTCACTCTGCCTAATGGTAGGGCCAGGCCTGGCAGAGATCTTTACATCTTAGCACCTCAGAGAAATACTTCCAAATAGCAGCCAGGCTGGGAGTAGCAAGCTGGGGTCCCCTCTTGTCAAATGCCAAGGTTAAGCGGTCCCTTAATCACTGTGTGCTTTGAGAGAATGGACAAGTTTATGCACGGGTCTAGATGAGCACATTTGGTAACAGCAGGGATTCAAAACCAGATGTCCCCAGACAAAGTCCAATACTCGCCACTGCAGCACTTTGGCTTTATGCCGATTTTCAGTGCCAGAGAGGGGACAGTGGGACGAACCCATGATTTGACAGTGGTTCATGCTTTAAAATGCCACGCTTTCTCAATCAGGCCCCCATCCCCCTGCGGTGTGAACAGTATCTGAAGCTATTCTTTGACTGTCACAAAATTCATGTTTGACTTCTATGGATCAAAATGATGTTTGCTCTAGCATTAGGCGGAAAGAAGAAGACTCAGTGGGTAGCTGGGTAGATAACAATATTGGAATACCCGTTTAATCTTTTCCCAATGAAATAAGCATTCACCTGATCAGGATGGAAGCAGGATGAAAACATTCCAGTCAGCAGATAAATCCACCGGCTCCCTTATCCCATCTCCACCACTGCAGAATGCATTTAGCTGTCATCTGGTATTTCTGTTTTCATTCTAATTCTTTCTGCCTTATTATTCTGTCAGTTTCTTAATCTATTTACACTGACTTTATTTTTAGTATGTCTATTGTGACAGCAAATCCTAGAATTGCCTTGGGTGTTGTCTGAAAATGGCCATTATCAAATCATAATGCCTAGCCAGATGAAGTCCTGTAAGGGCCCTAGGCAATCACTAGGCGTCCTCAACAGCTGCCTGCATTTTAGTCCTGCATATCAATTCCCACCTTGGAGGGGCCCCTGCAGAATTATCAGGAGTGGAGGAGGAGGTAACTGTATTTATTAAAATTTGGATTACAGCTCGGCAAAGTGCTCCTTACTTTATTTATGAAAGATTTTTTAGTTTGCACATTAATGAAGCCGCTATCGCAATCTTTTATTGGTAAACTATGTAAAATGCAAATGAACTGGAATCCAATTAATTTCTAGAAGGTTGCAGCTGTTTTGAGTCCTATTCACAAAGACATGTGTGTGGATGTGTATGAATGCGCCTGCATTTGATTGCTAGGAAAATCAGGCCTTATTATTGAAGCCCTGACTTTCAAAATTTGAACCATTATTCATCAGTAGTGCTTAATGCAAACAGATAATATCCAAATTGTATTGCTTGTTATTAAAAGGGGTGCAAAAATGTGGCTAATTCCAGGCCAAGTCAAAGTATAGGAGCTGCAAAGAAGATGTGTAGAAATTTGTTCATTTGAACAAAAACATTTTTTATCTCTTATCTTCAGAGGCATTTATTGCCAAAAGATATAAGCAAGAACACTTAAGTTTTCTTTACTGCACTTGCCATTCTGTTATGTTTCATTTGAAGGTGTGCCAAATATCCCTGCCTTTCACAGGACCATTTGTTCCCTATGAAAGGGGGTGTTAGTTGACTTTCAAGGGAAACACACACACAATTCTAAGAATTTTCAGGGGCCTAGCCAGTGATGGCCAAGAGTTTTCTTCCTTCTTTCCTTTGTTTCTTCCCCAGGGGCATTCTAGCCCAGGAATGCAGGCTGCTTCACAAAGTCTAACCACCACCTGAAGTGGCTTATTTTACAATTTTATTTTTTTTAAAGGAAGAAAAGCAAAATTAAACTCCTATGCACCTCTGATTTATTAGGTAAGGCTGTTCTGCCCCTGAAAATTCTTAGAATTTCACCCCTCACAGATTGTTTCAATTTGAGGGATTGTTTTCATCCTACCTCATCCCCACAAAATGCCCCCAAACCTGGGCTGAATATTTCAGTCCAGTCTTAGTTTCATTGAAAGATTGACTGATCATTATGAGGGTTAATGGTCACAAGCATCAGGCCTCTGCATGTTGGATGCTACATATAATGTTAGGTGAGCTCTGACATCATGTAGGCTTAGAAGCAGGACAGTAATTTGCCCTCAATAGTCATCATACAGCCAGATCTGACTAGCTACATGGTGTGTAGTGGCATCATCCCATTCACCACAGGATCCCTGATCAGCCAGGATCAGCCATGTGTCTCCAGAAAATATTGCCCTCATGCTTACTGATATCACCATTTAGCCAAACTATGTCATCCCATTTTACATATGGTCCCTGATTGGCTGGATGCCTATGCGATTGACCCAGGTAGAAGAAAGAAGCAGTAATAAGGAGAAAAATGACACCACAGCAGCAGACAACAGAGACAATGTATGTAAATGAATATAAATATAAAAAGTCAATATCCGCATAATCAAAAGGTTGGAGGGGCAATACTTCTGCTCTCCCCAATCACTGTTTTTGAACTGAAAATCAAAATAGGAGAATAGTTGGTACAGACATAAGTGGAACACAGTTATGTCTGCCAGAGGTGATGAAGCTTCCCAAGTACAACTAGATAGGAATGTTGTGAAGAAAAAAATGTTGACAAGGGTAAGGCGCTCAACTATTGTATAAACTGGAGCCATTCAAATATTCTATAGATGGTATTTGATGAGCTTATGAGTATTTAACAGGATTTAACGTACTCAAACCTCATTTTTTCTCCCTCCCAGAAGCTTCTGTGCTTAAGCCAATTTTTTTCTTTCCTGTTTTGGCTTTATTTTGAGTGTTTCAAAGCAGCTAGATTAATTTTGTGCTTCCACACAATTGTGCTAAAATACTTAGGAAAAAGAGATTACTTTAAATCACTGCAGTAAAACCTGACAAATATTATGTGATATATTTTATATTTACTATAGAATGGGGTGTTTTTATACTAATCCTGAAATGCTGGTCCCCCCCCCCCATGTATGCCCTGTTCTTCCTTTAAGGAGATCAATGCAAAAATATGCATACATGGGAATTCTCTCATTTTACCCTCACAACCCCCCCCCATGAGGTAGATTAGGCTGAGAGGATGCTACTGACCCAAAGTCATCCAGTGAGCTTCATAGTACTTGGGTGGACAAGCAGATGAAGCATGTCTTCTGGGTAATTTTGTAAGTAATTCATTTAGGGCTGCAAATAAATCTCAATTCCACAGAAAAACCAAACCTTTTTTTGAGAGAGAGAGAGAGAGAGAGAGAGAGAGAGCTGCTCTTCCTCAGGAAAATTAAGTCCTCCAGAATCAGACTTACCAGAACTGTGATGTCATAATAGGCTTCTCAGAAGAAATGAGGATACTCAGTGACTTCCAGCCGAATCCAGCGGTGGAAAACAGGAAGGACTTGGAGCACAGACAAACTTCTTAAGTTACAGGAACCATATCTACATCAGGATCAGTTAAATTCACCCAAGGATACAGAATGGTCTTTGGGAAACTTGAATTGAGGATGCCAAGTGGCTTGCACTTTTTGAAGCTTGTCCATTGACCCATGGAGATCTTTAGATGTATGGGGTGAAAATGATCTAGAGAACTGCCTAGCACCATGTAATCCTGTCAGTGTTCTACATCTCTGTCCCTGTGTTCCCTGCCCCCTTCCCCCCATATACTTTCCCAAAGTTCTTCAAAGATAGCCAGGATAGCCCACCAAAATGAAATGGGCATGTGCCCCCCCCATGCCATGCTGATATAAGAGTATGCGCGCCGTGGATATCAGTGACAGTTCTCTATGCTTAGTACTTTGTGGAAACAGACAGTAAGGGGATGCAATGTCAAGAAAAGATGACCATACCTAGCATGTGACAAACTTCCAACCCTGCAGGGTAGGACA
This sequence comes from Shinisaurus crocodilurus, assembly GCA_021292165.1. Classification (NCBI taxonomy): domain Eukaryota; kingdom Metazoa; phylum Chordata; class Lepidosauria; order Squamata; family Shinisauridae; genus Shinisaurus; species Shinisaurus crocodilurus. Next base: position 82,372,444 of record CM037879.1, on the reverse strand, counting down.
TGCTGCAAGACACCCTTTGCTCATATTCCTCAGAGGTAGCACCACCACTACTCGCATGTATTTTTACTATCCCGTAGCCTGCACAAAAGCTTACAGCTTTCATATCCAGAGAAGGATAACGCTTCCTTTAAACTCCTTAACAACCAGGATAGTGAGTTCTACCAAGAAGTCCAGCATGTGGGTGAAGCCAACCCCCAGGCAAGAGAATCAAATCAACTCCAGTATCCAGTTCAATATGCTGATTGTTTTATGCTGATTGGGTTTTTTTGTAAACCGCCCAGGGAGCCTTGTGGTTGATGGGTGGTGTAGAAATACACTAAATAAATAAATATTAAAGAAGCAAGCCAGGAGAAGCTCAGAAATAGTCAGTTGCTTTTAAAATAAAGCAAACATAAATATTAGCTAACTAAAACTTATCAGGAGCCTAAGCCTAACTCGCCAGCACAGCTTTGGGGTAGAGTAGAAGCCCACATCTGGGCGCTAAGGCTTAAGCTTGTCTTGGCTCTTTGGGTGGAGTCGCACGACATGCTAAGCCGCCCTGCGAATAAGCTACCTACACAGTGTGAGTTGTTTGTGGAACAACCCATGGTGCACCCAACAGATGATGGGCTCGCTGTGGCCCCTTGGTCCTGCAGCCAGTATTCTCAGTGTTCTTTGCGGCAGAACCTGTCTTGTCTCCACCTCCCTGTTCCCATCACTACCTCTTTTCATTTGCCACTATTTTTTTTGTCGGTCTTTCGCAAGTGCACAAGTATATACGCTCTTATTATGGCTGTCCGATATGTGTAGTCTTGCCTGGTGAATTTCTGGTATGTTTCAGCTGTCAAAGGGAGCAGCAAGGTGGAGTAGGTAACATACATGGAAACTGACAGGGCGAGGCTGCATATAGGCTAATTTGCGCACAGTTGCCAGGGACCAATTGCCAAGTTATCAATTGAAAAGCACTGAAAAAGGGGTGGGGGGAGCAGCAAAAGAAGGTGCACCAATATCTCCCCCTTAGCAATGTAATATTTCATTTTTCAATTATTATTATTATTTTTCTATAAAGGGTGGCGAAACAGTGACGGTCGCTCCAAGCTGCTGCTTGGGCATCGGTGGAGGGGCTGTCACTGGTGGTGGCACGGGCGAGATCGTGAAGAGTGGCAGCAGCAACTTCCAGAGAAGGAAATTCAAACTGAATTAAATCAATTGCCTGGGAGGACCTGGTCATGCATCCTCCAGGTGATTTCTACAGTACCTACTTAGCAGGAAGCTGAATCAGCCTGGAATCAGTATACAAATATAGGTTTGGGGCAAGTTCTTTCTTCAGAGGTATCTCCAGAAAAGCTGGTGTAGTGTGTGTGTTGGATTCGTTATGGTAAAGTCATGTTCATTTCAATGGGATTCACTGTTATTCCCTGGGTTGTGCCAGTTTTAGGTAGCCATTTTATCTCTCTAACTGGCTACTATATTGGTACGGACAAATTAACGTTATCCCTAGTTAGGTTATAGTTACTTGTGTATTTACTGGATGCAGAAGTCAGGGGGAAAGAGATTGCATTATATGCAGTGCTTGAGATAACCCTAGCATTGTAACAGCAACCCTTGAGACAATCACAGTCATGAGAATAGTTACTGCTGGTATGCTTATTCATTTATATAGTATTTTAATTATTTTATTTATATTTTATTTATTATATTTATATCCTGCCTTTTTTTTCTGTAAGGAACCCAAGATGGCTTACATAATCTTCATCCTCCTCTCCATTTAGTCCTCACAACAACCCTGTGAGGTAGGTTAGGCTGAGAGTCAGTGACTGGCCCAAAGTCACCCAGTGAGTTTCATGGCCAACCGGGGACTAGAACCCAGATCTCCCTAGTCCCAGTCCAACACTCTAACCGCTACTCCACATTGGCTCTTTTAATGATGCATTCAGCATCATAGTAGCACCATGAGGCAACTAGACAAGAGCTTATGTGGTGTACTATTTTAAACTCAGATTTAGGCATTTATTCAATACCTCCCATAAAATCTGTGGCAATTCAATTTAGCTTGGTCAAAAAGGAATTTGGGGTGATGACATGTAATTTGCAAAAAATGAACATTTTTCAGTGGGGGGGAAAAGGGAAACTCCAATGAATGTGCTAGCTATTTTCAGGACTCTGCAATTTGTTTGCCATCTTGTGCAGAATTTAGAATGCAACAGAAATAATAGAATCATTTCGCCCTCAGCGAACTGGTAAAGGCATATTTATTGGTTTTAAAATCTGGATATAGGAGTCTCCCGTGAAAGAAAAGCGGGCATTATTATTCTTTTGATCTTGTCACTTACAGCATTAAATGAAAACCATTTTAAGCAGTGGCATTTCACTAAATGAATCTAGGTGTTCATATAGAGCTCAGATTATTGTATAGAGGGCACAGGAGATGAAAAGATCCATTATGAATATAATTCCACTCAGCTCCCAGGCCCAGACCAGAACATGTACATACTGTAGAATATAATATCTCTGGGCCCAGCAAGAAGCCAACAAGTGGCTCCCCAAACTATTTTCCAGTCACCTCCAACCTAGCCCACCTTGCAAATCATCGCTCCCCTGAGAGGTTTGCCATGAGAGGGTCAGGGAAAGATCAAGTTTACCAACAGAAAGTGCAGGTGATAAACACTCCTCTCCCTGCCACTCTGAATGGGCACTCCTGCTGCTATAGGCTAGGCCCAATTTCAGTTAGCTCACTGTCTTGGCACTGGTCACAGCCTCCACTTCCAGATCAGGACTGTAGTCACAGTAAGTAAAGTAACGAAAGATGTAAAAGTAAGTGCTTCCCCCGCCCCTCCCTGAGAAGAACTTGTTTGCCCTGAAAGTGAAGAATCCACATGAACGGGACACTGCCTGTGCTGATGCAGTCATTGGAAGGGCAGGCCAAAGCACTCCTCTATAGTTAAACACTGCTGTGTTTGTTTCCCTCAGTAAGGGTTACTTACTATGAATGTCCTGGGAAGCAGAGGTGATAATATCCAGCCTCTCTCATGGTAGGAACGCTTCTTGCTTTTTCTTTGCCCATTTCCACTAATGTATAGCTGTGTAGTGGAGCACCTGCTTTGCATGCAGAAAGACCCCAGCTCAATCCCAGGCATTTCCATTTTTGTTTTGTTTTTTAAAAAGAGGATCAGGTAGGAGGTGGCATGAATGACTCTGCCTGAGACCCTCTAGACTCGAGCCACTACTAGATTCATAGATCATAGAGTTGGAAGGGGCCTACAAGGCCATCGAGTCCAACCCCCTGCTCAACGCAGGAAACTAGAGGAGGGGTCTCCCATCCAAGTAATGATCTTTTGGAATTTTTAATGGAAATTGTTTTTAACGATTTTATATTTTGCATGGTTTAATGATTCTTGTTGTGAGTCGCTTTGGGTCTTTTTAAAGAGAAAGGTGACTAAATAACTAAATAATAGACGGTATTGGGCTAGATCAGGGGCGCACAGCCTTTTTGCCCATAGGGTTGCATTTGGTGTCAGCTGTGGGGGTGGGACGTGGGCCACACATGCGCACTCATATGCACACACACACACACACACCTCCCCTCCCTGCCTGTGAGAGATCTAGAGATCACTGGGGGACAGTGGAGGTAAAAGCCTCTCCCATTCCCCAGCGATCGCCACCAAGATGCACCAGGGAAACAGTGATTTTGGAAGCCAGGAAACAGCATTTTTTTCTGTGCAGCTCAGCTGATCAGCAGGCATATGTAGGTCAGGTCCTGCTGGCTTCGGGGTCACACAGGGAGTGGCCAAGGGTTGCACGTGGCACCAGAGCCACAGGTTGTACACCCCTGGGCTAGATGGACTAATCATCTGACCTGATGCAAGGCAGCTTCCTATGAATTCCTGTTAAGAGCCCAAGTCTTTGCAAACAGAAGTCCCAATGTGTTCAGTGTATCCATAAGACTCCAGCCTGTGAGCACGAAGGTTTCTAGGAGTGGCACATTTCTATGCTATGTTACTATTGTGCCTATAGGAAGAGTCAGGCACCCCAGTTTGGCGCCCCAGGCGAAAAAATATTTAGCGCCCCCCCCTCTCCAAAGGAGGAAAAAAAAAAAAAAACCTGCGCCGCCACCACCAACCTACCTTCCCCCCCGCCCTGGCTGCGGCGGCGGCGGCTGCTGCTGCTGCTGCTGCTGCTGCTTCCTCCTCCTCCTCCTCCTGAAGCGACGCGACGGGACCCCCGCGCTGTTTTTTGCCGGGGGAAACCTTGGCAACAGGGCTGTTTAAGCCCTTCTGCCCTGGTTCCTCCCGCCAAAACAATGCGGGCGGGGCTCCGGAAGCGACGCGACGAAGGTAGGTGACGGGGGGGTTGGGGGGTGACGGGGGGGTTGGGGGGGTGGCGATGGCGGTGGGAGGCGCAGCGGCAGCGAGCGGGCGGGCGGGTGGGTAGGTGGGCGGGGGGAAGCGCAGCGGCAGCGAGCGGGTGGGCGGGGGGAGGCGCAGCGGCGAGCGGGCAAGCGAGCGAGCAGGCGGGTGGGTCGGTGGGCGGGGGAAGCGCAACGGCAGCGGGCGGGTGGGCGGGCGGGGGGAAGCGCAGCGGCAGCGAGCGGATGGGCGGGGGGAGGCGCAGCGGCGAGCGGGCGAGCAAGCGGGCGGGTGGGTCGGTGGGCGGGGGGAAGCGCAGCGGCGAGCGAGGGGAGGCGCGGCGGCGGCGGCGGCAGGCAGGAGGGTGGGGAGGCGGAGGCCTGGTGGGGGCGGCGCAGCGGCAGCGAAGAGGAGCGCAGCGTTTCCGCGCCCTCTTCAGCCGCGCGCCCTAGGCAACCGCCTAGTTGGCCTAGCGGTAGCGCCGGCCCTGGGAAGAGTTATAGATGCAGCAGTTAGATCTATTATCTTTTTTTCTAGCCAACTCCCATTTCTTCTTTTTAACTCCTCATTCAGAGAGAATGAGAAGTCCAATATGCAGGGGATGTGGAGCTTTCCCTCTTGCCCGCTGTGCCGCCACAACCTTTCTCTGAGACACAAAGCCTCCTTCCACGTCCTCTTCTCTGACAGGTGAATTTCATAGCACAATAAAGACCCTCGCCAATCAAAGCATCCAGGATTAGAGGGGAAATAGGATTCTCATTCAGAGTTATGGGACTGTTACGACCTCCCACATTACTCCTGGTTCATTTGTAATCAGCTTTTTCATTATCTTTCAGCTACACCGGTCCAGAATTATGTTAATTGCCCATTAACTACAGTTGGGTGATTCATTTATTCTTTTAATTTAGAGTATCGATAATGGATCTAACCTCTATTTTGCTTTTAAAACTTTTTGATACAGTCTGTGCTGTCAGTGTGGTGACAGCGAAAACACAATGTCAATACCATCATTACTCTTCAAGATCAGCCAATCTTTGTGGGCAGCATTGCATCCTGTATCTTTGGTATCTCCTTAGACAGCTTTAAGTGGCACTTTTACAAATTGTAAAACAACAACAAAAAACACCCAACTCCTCCCACCCCTTTGCTGTTACTTTATGTTTAAAAATAGGTTTCAGTCGGAGTGTTTTCAGCAACCTTTCTGACTTGCGTTGTCTTTCACAGCCTGTAGCCTCATGCTTTTCAATATCATGTACTGTGTCTAGCTCAGAAATTAGAGCTAAGTTCCTTCACAGAGTTGCGAGTACAGGTGACTGAAGCAAATAGAATATAGAAAAATGTAACAGAGCTAGAATTGTGAGCTCTGCTGGGCCTTTGAAGTAAGGGAAACGTGTATGCTTTGTAGAGAGTGTATTCAAAGGCTGGAAAGATTCCAATAAAGACAGTAGGTTGGATCCAGATTTATGCTGGATCAATTGCACTGATGGATGGACTTTCCCATCCCCTCCTTCTGACAGCAGCTGCTCCAGCCCCCTGAAAATGCTACACAGAGAATCAAGAGATGCTGCTGAATGGGGTGAGCTGGGGGGGGGGGAAGCGGGATCCCCAAAAATTGGGTGGAGAGACCTTCCATGAGCAGAGCCTTTCCTCTTGCAGAAGGCAGATCCTGGATCCAACTTCATGTTTTTATGACTTATTTGCAATAGGACAGTATTGTGCAAAATTATTTTCGATAAGAGAGCCTTGTGCAAAATTTAAAATTTGAGTTTCTAAGCCTCAAGCAGCAGAGTTCCATAACAAGCCCATGTAATAGTTCCTTTGGCACAGCAATTCCTTCAGCCTTGTCAATCGCTCACCAGTTAAAGGCCCCAAACATTTTTAATGCATGCATGTTCTACTCATGGTGACACAGCCTCATGAGATTTATATACTTAACAAGCGTTCTAGTGCATACGCATTTCACCAGGGCCGGATTAAGAGCATTATGGGCCTGGTGCTGAGGATTTTGGTGAGCCTTTTTATGGAAATAAATAAAATGAAGACGCAATTTTATATTAAAACAAATTAAATATTTTAATTACCATTAAAGTGCCAAAACAGAAACATATTGAAAATATTTCTTTTTTTGTAAACAATAAGCTTGTTAACTCAATAAAACCGATATAAATAGAACATTCACAACAACCATTTTTAAATAAACATAAACCATATAAACAATTTAAATATAAGTGTATGATGTTTGGCTCATAAAAAATTGTTCCTTAAAGTATTATTATTATTATTATTATTATTATTATTATTGCATCATAATCAATACAGCCTGCATTATGATTATGGTGCAGAGAGTAACTCTTGAAATAAATAGCAACCACTAGTTTTAAACACACAAACAGGTTATTCACTGAACTCTAACCTGCATTTAAACTAAATGAATCAAGCTGGTAGATTAAAATGGTAGATTTCTGTGCACAAAGCAGGTGCTCTACCCCTGAGCTACGACCTTCCTCCCTAACTGGGGATGGAGTTTACACATATTTGGGGTTTCGGCTGGGGTTATCGGTACCTTGCTCATTCATACCTCCCACTGTGTGGACATCCCAGGAAGTAGCACAGCCCTGGGGGAAAGGCAACAGGGCAAAGATGCGGGGGGGGGGCGTACCGTGGCCACGGGACCCTGCAGAGATGGGCCTGCAGCAAAACAAGAGGGCCACTTCAGTGGGGAAAGCTTCAGGGTGCCATTAAAGGAGAGCCAGCATGGCATAATGGTTAGAGCAGGGCTCTCCAACCTTGGGTCCCCAGATGTTGCTGGACTACAGCTCCCAGAATCCCATGCCGTTAGCCATACTGGCTGGTTATGCTGGGAGCTATAGGCCAGCAACATCTAGGGACCCAAGGTTGGCGAGCCCTGGGCTAGAGTGTTGGACTGGGACTCGGGAGATCCGGGTTCTAGTCCCCACTCGGCCATGAAGCTCACTGGGTGACTTTGGGCCAGTTGCTGACTCTCTCAGCCTAACCTACCTAGCAGGGTTGTTCTGAGGATAAAATAGGGAGGGGGAGGATTATGTAAGCTGCCTTAGGTTCCCTGCAAGAGGAAAAATGTGGGATATAAATGCAATACATCAATAAAATAAAAAATTAAAAGATGGAAGGCTGGCAGAGCTGGTTCCTGGCTCACCACCGTCCACCAGGAATGTCATCCACTCAAGTCCCACTTAGAAGCAACCTGGAGGTCACCACCACATATATAGGCTCTGGTTAATATTTACACGATACACTGAACCCATTTTCACCCCACCTCAGTTCACGCATCCACTGGAAGCCACACCCACCCACTCCAGGTCCACCTCGCTTCTTTTTACTGCAGAACAAACAGTACCCTGCTACCTTTTGTGTCACGAAATGGAGCAAGTTACCTCGCACAAAATGGAGCAAGTTACCTCGCACATAATGGAGCACATTACCCCCAATTAACTCCTGAAGGAGCACTAAAGGTGGATTCCCACAAATTAAGGAATTGGGGTGGGGGGAACAATAAAGCATGGCTGGGAAAGCATGGCCCTGCAGAAGTTGTTGGCCTCTAACTCCCATCAGCCCCAGCCGGCATGGCCAATGGTCAGGGCTGATGGGAATTGTAGTCCAACTCCATCTGGAGGACAGCACATCCCCCACACTTGCTATAAAAGAAACTGAGGGAGGAATAGGACTTCCCCCCTTTTTTGTTCAGAGGGGAGGTCATTTTGTAACCCCACAAAAGATGGGGGGCTTGTTGGGGGGCACAGAAGGGGAAGCAAAGAGAACACATGTTTCTTTTGTTTAAGCAATGCAAGGAAGAATTGCCTGTCTGGGTCGGAAGAGGGGTTTTGACCTCTCTCCCCTGCCCTGGCAGTTGAAAATGGCTCAACCCCAACAAGTTTAGGAACTGCCCCTTTGGCAGTGTAGCTCTTGGCTTCTCCAGGTGAGGGCAACAGCGAGTGACCCCAAACAGGTATAACCACCACGGGGGGGGGGGAGAGACAGGCCCTCACTCTTACATTCTTAACCCCCCCCCCCAATATAATAAGTTGCAGCTGAAAAACAGACCAGACCAAACTGATTATTATAAAGGGGCAAAACGTAAAGGCATGGCAGGAAACCGAGAACTGGACCGGGGGGGGGGCGGATGTGGGGAGGGCATACGACGACCCACAGATGTTCAGTTATGAGGGCGGGTGAGTTGTGGTAATCGTAATCTCCCCCTGCTCGATTCCCCCATTCGCAGTAACGCTCTTATAGAACAATTGCATATGATGGGCGCTGCGGGGGGGAGGGGGAGAAACTCACCTGCTTTGAGACACACACACACCCCTCCCCCCGTGTTGTTTCGCCAGCTATCAGCACCCCCTTCTGCTACAGCCCTTGGGGCACAGACGGGGCATCTCGCAGGTCCCCGGGACCTGGCTGGGGAAGGCTGCTTTATACCTTTTCCTCGTAATGGAACTGCTCAAAGTTTCCTCAGCTCCTTGCTAAGAGGCGGCGGCGGCAGCCCAGCCCAGCCAGCGCCACCCACCGCGTCCCAATGCGCTTCCTGGTAGCGGCGCCTGCGCAGCTGTGGCTCCAGCTCCCCAGCCAGCAACGCCTCCTCTTCCTCACTCAGGAAGCCGGGCACCACGCATGCGCCGCCCACTCGCAGCCTCCGCCACAGCGCCTCGCTCGACGCCCGCACTTCGGCTGGCAATAGCGGGGGCAACCGCCACGGTTGCGGCTGCGTGTCCTCTCCGCCACATAGCGTCCGCACACCCGGCTGCAGCCGTAGCCGCCACAGGGCCCCCGCGCAGCACCAACGCATGACCGGCCCAGCGGTGTCTAAGAAACAAGGGGGAAAGAGCCCGCCGCGGTGCATGACGGGGCCGTCCCCTGCTCATTTGCATGCCGACACCCGGCTTTTGCGCACATTAGGGCAGGAACGCACGTGGTCGTAAAGTGCCCTAGCCTAGAAGAGCGCCGTCTCAAGCTTCGCAATTGTAGTGTAGTAGTAGTACCGGCCCGGCGGGAAGAGCCGCCGCCGCCGCGAGGGAGCCGCTGCCCGGCGTCTCGACACAAGGGCAAGTGCGGCAGCAGCGGCGCGGCTCGGGCGAGTGGGCGCTGCCGGACCTGTGGACCTATTTTGTGGTAGGGGCCTGGAGCTGCAGCTCCAATAGCCCCTATCTTAATCCGGGCCTGCATTTCACTCCGGTTTGGCAGAGAAACTTTATAAAATACTGTCAGAATAGAGATGGTTTGGTGGGAAAGTTAGCATATTGTGAGCATACAAATGATTTGGCACTAAACAATGTCATGATAATGCAGATATTAGAAGAATACATAATGCTCATTCATGTAAAAACATAACTCATAATTTGGATCCATTAGAAGGTTGGCATATTGCAAAATGCCCACCAGAATTTTCAGATCAGGATTTGGTTAAAGAACCACAATATTACTTCAAGCTATAAGGTGCTCTCCCCCCCCCCCCTTATTTAAATGTTATTGAATTTTCGCAAAATTAAAAGAAACAGGCCAACCAACCAACCAACCAACCCCCTCCCTCGTCAGTAGTTTAATCTATTTTGTAGCCAGGTACTGTAAAACCTCTATAATTATGAAGAATCTAAGTCATCCCTTCTTCCATACATACATAGACATCTGCATATATACTGACACATATACATGGGCAGTGCAATCCTATGACAGCTAGACAGCATCTAGACGGCCATAGGATTTTTCGAAGTCCCAGCCCCAACCTTGGAAACTCGCTCTGAGGTCGGAGCTGGGACTTGGAGCGCCTTCCCCTACCTCGCAGCAGGCACAGAAAGAACCATGTCAGCTGCTTCTTCGAGGTCGCAAACGTGACCTTGGAAAAGGGGCTTTATGGGTCTTCTGGGGGTGGGGAGGAGGCAGGCGTCGCCACGTTATGAGGTATCTTGGCAGCGCCTCACCCTCCTTCCCTCACACTCCGAGGCATGACACTTAGATGGCTGAAATTGGCCATCTAAGTGTTTTGTAGGGCAGGAAGAGCGTGGAGCCGACCTTCTCCTCTGCACTCCTCCCGCCTTGCATAGGATGCCCATAATCCTCCAAGTTTGGAGGGCTATGGGCATCCAGATTGGATTGCGCCTTTAGGGTGCAATACTATGCATGTTTAGACAGAAAAAAGTCCTACAATTCTCAGCATTCTTGGCATGACTGGCCGGGGAATGCTGGGAGCTGTAGGGATTTTTTTCCTGTCTAAACATGCATAGGATTGCGCCCTTACTCATAAACACATCCACCAACAGTTTAACTAGTTATTGCTATATGCTAATTATCTTATAGATCTAGAAATGGAGACCAAATGTTCATATATTTTCCCACGCCATCTTGAGAACCACACAGTTTGCTTGTTAACAGCTAGCTCTAATAGATCTTCAGTCCATTTTTCTGCATGGGGAGTTATAGAAGACGTACAGTTTTTTGAGAATTATGCATTTGATAGACACTCTTAAGACAATTCATTTTAGTACGCTTAAGCACTGCTTACTCTGTGTTGTATTATGGCCACATTCTATATCTGTACACATTCATGTGACGAAAAATTTGAGAAAAATATGATTCAGAACCTAATGACAACAGAGCGCATTTGATTAATTTCAGCAAGAACCAGACACACAGTGATATTGAGTCACATATCACCCATCCCCAGAACCATCTCATGTAGTTTTCAAAAAGCAATTCTTGTCACTCCTGGTTTTATTTTTTAAAGAATAAGAATAAGAATAGTTATATCACTGTTTACAAACAGACATCACACTACTGAAAATTAAATTAACAAAATAAGAACACAATCCTATGCAGGTTTAGACAGAAAACTGGCCTACAGCTCCCAGCATTCCCCAGCCAGCTGGCTGGGGAATGCTGGGAGTTGTAGGACTTTTTGTGTACGTCTAAACCTGCATAGAATTGCACCCCCTAAGTAAGTAATTTAGGATCAATTCATAAATGGTAGCCAGCCCACAGCCATTTCTGCAGCTGCCACAATCACAGAAATGAGGGCATGGTCTAAACCCACGCAGAGCCTGATTTATGTCTGGTTTCTCTGTATCAGCTTTCCCCAATCTGATGCCCTCCAGATGCTTTGGATTACAACTCCCAGCATTCTGAACTGCTAAGAGGTCCTGAGTATGCATTCTTCCTTTGTAAATTTAAAATGAATCAGTGGACCATGGGGTTTCTAATAAATAAAGTAAGCTATGAAAACTTGGCCAATGTTTCTGGATTTCCATTACAAAACAGCTTTCCAGTTTAGACCAGTTGGCCTATTGTAAAAAAGAGATTATACAGGGACAGTATATTGGAAAATAAAACACATGATATCTCGCTATTTGGGACTTCACTCTAGGGGTATTAAATCACAGACATTCCAGGGGGCACTGTTGGTCTGTTCAGAATATAGGGTTCATTAGACTAGGAAAGATATTCTGCAGGGAGGGTGCCACCACTGAACCTGGTTGCGGCATCTCATTCTTGAGGGTGTCACGACCGAGATTGCCCTACTCAAATGACTGACACACTTGAATCACTGTTTTATTAGCATTCTAAGAGTACAGGGACATTTCCACTACATTATGTGAACAAACTATGGCAGCCATCAATAAAAACACACTTAGGATGAAGGTAGTTAGCAGAACTTTATGCTGATACTACCAGGATGTCACCTCCAAAATTGCAAATAAATCCACCAATATTTACTTTTAAAATAAATCCACCAATATTTACTTTTAAAATTGTGCTGAGAGTTCTCTGAAGTGTCTATGTTGACATAAAAGGGAATTTAAGCCAGTGGGCATCATTTACCATGACTCTGAACTTCTTAATTGTGCCTAAGTAAGCCAATAATAACAGTGTAGCATGTCATGCTCACATTGGATTTACTTCACTTAGGTACCGGTATACATTACTATGCAAGGCACTAGAGATGTAAGGCTGAGATTCTAAACACACTTACTAGGGGTTAAGTCTCATTGAACTCAATGGCTTGGATACCGAGTTGCCCTTCTTTGAACAAAAGGGCTCCTCTCATTCATTGAAAGAACTCCCACTGGCTGAAGGGTATGGGAAGGCAACTTTCTCCAATTCCCCCTTCCCCCTGCAGCACCTACCATCACCTTCTACACTGTTCTGGAGGGTCCCTGATGCTCCAGAGCAAATTTTCAGGGGGAAAGGGGGAGAGGGGTAATTGGCGAGAAGAATATGCATTGCATGAGCAGAGTTTCATTCATGGGCACTTAGGATTCAAGCATGTGGGACTTCCTTCTTCCAAATAAAAAATGCTTAGGATTCCACCGTACATTCTATACAGATTGCATGCATGTACAGTAATACCTTGGATTGCAAGTAACTTGGTTCGAGAGCGTTTTGCAAGACAAGCAAATTTTTAAATATTTATTTATTTATTTATTACTTGATATACAAGCGACGTCTTGCAATACAAGTACTGTAGTATGGCTTAAATTAAAAATCTCTGTACAATTTTTTTGGGGGGGATTTTGTTTTGATATAAGAGTGTTTTGGATTACAAAAGCACGTTTCCGGAATGAATTATGCTCTCAATCCAAGGCATGACTGTATATGTTCTGCATGCATGAGATGTAATATAGTGATCAGATAACAAAGATAGCAATTTGATAATGTATATCTAAACACCTTATGGTATATGATATAGTGGGAAAGTGATAAAGTGTCTTACTAGGTGATGCATGAAAGAAAATGGGGATTTCTTCTTTGGGTCTTTAGGCATCTGTCCATTATGTAAAACAATGATTATTTATTTAAATAATTTCCATGCAACCGTTCTACACTAAAGTGTACTTAAAGTGGCTCACAATAAAACAACAAATCATGAATTACAAAATTATAAACATGAAGCAAATATGTTAACTGACCATGTTTTACATATGCCCCATGATACTCTGCTTAGTGAAGCTGCGAGAATTTCTAGCAGTGTAGTTTATGACATCACCAATCATGGATGAAAGTCCACTTTGTCAGATGAAGAAGTGGACTCTAGTCCATGAAGGCTTATGCTACCATTTGTTAGACTTTAAGGTGCCACAAGACTCTTTGTTCTTGATATTGTGAGGACACTTCTGCACATTTCCCATTTAAATGTAACATCTAAAATGTTAAGATTGCTTATTCCCTTAATCATGTCTTGTGATTTAAGAAAGAGAATATAACCTTTTTGTCTATGTTCAAAACTTATTATAAGCTAGGGGTTTCTCTATCACAAGCTACAGAAGAAAGCACTGATTGAACGGGCAAGTCCTATTTTTTTTGGCTTTATAGTATACTTAGACCACCCTCTGCTGGATAGGAAGTGAATTACTCTGTATTTTCTGCAAAATATTTTTTCCTTCCTTCTTGTTGGTTTAACTTCAGGGACTCCTTGGCATTTTCCGAATACCCAGGCATTTGTTCTTGGCTTAACTACTGCATAATGTTGCCTAGATTCAAAATCTAGTAATACAATATTTGGAAATATTGGCAGTTTCTTGCCAAGCAGTAAAACAACAATCACTGTGGCCTTTAATAATGCAAGGGAAAAACAGAGTAGTACCTAAGCTAAAGTAAGATGTACTTGAAAGGGAAAAGACTATAGACTCAGGCATATTTTTACAAAATAGAAAATAGTATTCTAAACAAATACACTGGCCTAGTTCATTAAATATTTGCAAAGCTATCAGACAGTATGAGACATCTTGATCAAAGAAATGTGATACAAGCATAATAACTGGTTTGAATCTATATCTCAGAATAGATATTCTGGACTGGACTCTATAACTTCTAGGCCTAATGCAAATTGAGTTGGCAGTATAGGAACACATGGGCAGGATGGCCATAGTGTAGCTAATGGAATACAAATTGAGTAGATGTCTTACTGATACCAGTATATAAACAGGGCTGACCCAAGGTATTTTGCTGCCTGAGGGGGAGCAGAAACCTCCCCCCCAAGTAAAGATGCATAGTACCCGCAAACATGCACATAATTGGCTTTAAGGGAACATTTTATTTTAGATCAGTAGATAAAGCAGACATAATCCATGCTACAATGCCACCTGCTTCCTCTTTCCATATGGCTGTAGATGTGGGGCCCCCAAACCCAAAGAACTGAGGCAGGGCAAGGGATAAATATCTACTACTGTATATAAAAGTGAATGTTTGTCCGTACGTTTGTCCGTATGTACGTGGGTCCGCGCGGGGGTTTGCGTGCGTCGCATTGGCTCCTACCTGATTGCACGGATCCGCCCCAAACTTGGCACGCATACTCCCCATCACCCAAGGACAAAGGCTGGCGGGTTCAAATCTCTGAAAAAACGCCGCCACGCCTGTACGGCCCAAAATAGATGAGAGCCAATGGCGTCACTTGGAATGCTTGCAGGGGCCATTCAGGAGCTGTTATGCAAATTGCTCCAACAGCATTTAGAATGTTGGTATGCACTGCCACAGGGGCCCAATCAGCAGCGGATATGCAAATCTCTCCAACGTCCAAACAGAATGTTCACATGAACCGCAACTGGGGCCTACATGGGGGGGGGGATTTCGAACAAATAGTGCCTATAGGAAAATGACTACCCGTGCAACACCATTGTGTAGTCCCGGGGGGGAGCAGGGATTTCATTGTGTGGTCCGGGGGGGGGCAGCAGGGATTTCATTGTTGTGTGGTCCCGGGGGGGGGGAGCAGGGATTTTATTGTGTAGTACCGGGGGGGGGGGAGCAGGGAATTCATTGTTATGCAGTCCTGGGGGGGGGGGGAAGCAGGGATTTCATTGTGTAGTCCCGGGGGGGAAAGCAGGGATTTCACTGTGTAGTCCCGGGGGGGAAAGCAGGGATTTCACTGTGTGGTCCGGGGACACACACAGGTAATTCATTGTTGCATAGTCCCGGGGGGGAGGGAAGCAGGGATTTCATTGTGTAGTATGAGAGGGGGAGAACGGGGAATTCATTGTTGTGCAGTCCTGGGGGTGGGTGGGAAGCAGGGATTTCATTGTGTAGGCCGGGGGGAGGGGGGAGCAGGGATTTCATTGTGCAGTCCCAGGGGAGCTGGGATTTCATTGTATAATCCTGGGGGAGCTGGTAGTCCCGGGGGAGCTGGGATTCCAAAGGATTCCAAACTGCGGACAGCTATCTTAAGGAATTTTGAACAAATAGTGCCTATAGGAAAATGACGACCCATGCAACGCCGGCGCCAGGTAAAAAAAGCTAGTTTGCTATAAAGTACAGCATATCCTGCTGGTTTATACATGCATTGCCCCACTTTTGTTGCATTTACTCATGAGGAATTCCTTACGCAGCATGATCCTATCTATGGTGTGGGGTGTCAGAAGGAATGCCCAGGGTGGCTGCCACCCCACCCCCCAGCATCTGCTGCCTGACATCGCCTAATGGTAGGGCTGGCTCTGCATATTCTACTATCCCTCTCAAAGTGTTCTATCCTCAGAGAAGTTGGCCTGTGGCGGGAATTTCTTGCATGCTTTTCACTTATGAAACACCTTGCCTTCAGGGGAATTTTGTCCTTGTTAATCTGGACGCTCTGTATTCCTTTCCACTGCATCCCTATGAAAGGGATGGGGCTTCAGGGGCATGGGATGGTGAGTGGGAGTGATATTTAGATACCTATAAAGTATCTAAATCTGTACTTAGATACCTATATGGTATCATATATAGAGATGTGCTGTGTGTGTGTGTGTGTGCGTGTGTGCGCGCGCGTTCACCTGTGTAAATTAATAAACAGCAATTGAAACCCTTTCTCTCATCACAATTATTTTTCTTTCCAGGGAAATGACCACTGGAGTTATGCACAATGGGCATAGCATGCAAATTTAATACCACCTCTCTTGACTGATTTAACAGCTTTGGCATAGATTAATGGCTGCCATAAAATTCACCCTCTCCCATTCATGTTTTTTATATAAGGTAACATGTTTTAGTCACAGTTTGAATGCAAAGAATTGAATCTGGCTCAGGGACA
The DNA here is from genome assembly GCA_021292165.1 of Shinisaurus crocodilurus. Taxonomy (NCBI): domain Eukaryota; kingdom Metazoa; phylum Chordata; class Lepidosauria; order Squamata; family Shinisauridae; genus Shinisaurus; species Shinisaurus crocodilurus. The sequence continues at coordinate 82,356,097 of CM037879.1, read as the reverse complement.
CTGTACGGTGCTATAATTTATATATTGCAGTTATTCGAAGAAAGTGCAATTTATGTAATTCTACTCTCCCTGAAGGAAACGTTCAGCGGGATTGACTAGAAAATTAAGTTTCAAATAGGCTTCTTGGTCCATCCTATAGAATATAACACATATGCATCCTTGCTGCAGGATAATTAAAAGCACTGCAAAGGCTACAATCTTAAATTCAAACCCAAATACTTCACCTGGAAGCCCATTCTGCTCAAATCAATGGGGCTTAATATCAGAGTAATATCTTTAGAGTCAACATTTAGAGCAATTTGTATTGCTCTTATATTTCTTCTGGATCCTATTTAGTTTTAGATAACTATTTTCACAAGAAGGAAGGTTTCTGGATTGGTATATGGAGACATAAATCCTACATGGGTTCATAATATAGTTTGCCATAGTTCCTCATTGGGTTCCATCCAATGTTGCACGAGCGGGCTTAGGCTCATGCAATGTAATTTTCCCTTCTTCTCTTCTCCCAATAGCGCTCTGTGCCCCCACCCCAAAACTCCTCTGGAGGGTCCTCAACCTTCTGGAACTATTTTTGAGGGTGCAAGGAGCTGCAGGGGGAAAGAGTTTCCCCTCCCCATTTCACTGATGGCAGTCTTCCATCAGCAGAACACCAGTTGGACTTCACCCATGGGCTCTATTGTGTTTTGTAACTAAAGGCGCAATCTTATGCAAGTTGAGACAGAACAAAGGCCCACAACTCCCTGCATGCCCCAGCCAGCTATACTGGCTGGGGCATGCTGGGAATTGTAGGCCTTTTTCTGTCTCAACTTGCATAGGATTGCACCCTAAGAGAATGAAATACTGGTGAAACCTTTCTTACTGAGTCCTTAATCCTAAACACTTGCGTGGAAGAAGGTTTATTTGATTTCGATGGAAACTGCTTTAATGTAAGTGGCATTAGGATTGTTGTCTCAGTTTCATGTGTGCTACCAACTCTGTTCAATGTGTACTGTGGCTGAAAATAGCTTTGGATATTACAAAAGAACATTGCTTGTTGAATGCACAGTCACTTGCATATTCAGCTGACTGTGGGTCTTTGTAACATCCAAATCAGAATTTGTAGAGGAGATATGCACAGTCTATATGCACTTCTATAGCCTGTGCAAGTGCTCTTCATGGGTTCACCTTATAAATAAGTTTTATTGGACAAAAAGCAGAAGTTACTGCATTTTCTTTCTTTCTTTCTCTTTCTTCTTTCTTTCTTTCTTAATATATTTGTACCTCCATAACAATGTTTATACAATTAGTAAAATACTATAATCATAATTACAAATAAAACATTTTTATAACATTCTAAGCTGCTCTGAACCTGTGAAAGATAGGGTATATAACTCAGGGGCAGGCCGAATGCAGGCATGTTGGATCTACTATGTATTCTTACTAGAGCCCTGAGATCTACACATTGGTGCCCATGGCACCATACTGGGGACCCCAACCCTAATTCTTCATTTCAGCAGTATAATTTAGGGCAGGGAGGAGGAGTCCTTTTGTTGCTACTATTGTTAAACGATTGGGAGTCAGACATCCTTACCAATGTACCGCAAATCACCCAGATACCTACCAGTAGATCCAGATCTATCTTCTACCCCACCCCCTGATATCACTTACTATTTTGACATTAAAACTGAATAAACCTAGTACCGTAATTCTGGAACGAAATAAAATAGTAGAAGAGTTTTGTCTCCATTTTGCATTGTCTTTTCCTTTTTTTTTTAGGTACGAATTCATGTGAACCTAAACTAAAGGCAAGATCTGCACAAAGCCCTGTGCATTGTGTCGAATTCCCTAGAGAAACAGTCAGTTCCTTTACTTGTTGTTCAGATGTTCCTGCTGCTGATTTTTCAAAGGCTTCAGGTTCTTTTGAACTTATCAGGCTCTTGGCTAATAAATGCCAGCACATTTTCAAAATGAACAGCAAAGAGCAGCAAAATAGGAAACTTTTGAGTTATAGTTTCTCAAAGCCAAGATATAACCGATAATTTCCAGGCCTTTTAGTTTAAACTTCTAACTAAAAAAAGAAAAGATAGAAAGTCAGTAGAAAGGCAATATATTTAGTAGAAGGTGATGTTGTTTTTCAGTAGCAGCTGATTCCTAAAATGAAGGTGAATAAAGGACAAGTGTGGATGCAGTAACCTTTAAATGGCCCAACTGAGTAGGCTGGGGATCTGGTGTGCGTGTGCGTGAGCATCAGAGTGCGTGTGCGCATGGGAGATTTAAAATCCTGTCTGTGTGCTAGCAGAGGCCTGTTATTCCACACACAGATCTTCCAGATCTCAGCTCCCCCCTTTTCGCAGCGTGCAGCGTGTTGTGAAGATGCCAGCCCAGCCTGCCTGTAATCCAACTTGCTTCCAGCTTCCCCGTTTGCAGATTAATCCATGGAGTCAGGAAACACTCTGTAACACCTCAGGTCTAATTCTACCTGTTTATTCACTTAGCAAGTAAAGTTCTACAGAGTATACATTTCCTAGTTACAGTCCATGTGCAGAGTATAAATGCATAGCAAGCATTACATCCAGTGGAGTAAGTTGAGCTTCACTCCACCTCAGCAAAGGCGTTACGTTGTTGCAGTGACAAAGTCCAGCAAGAAGAACAAAGGAGAAGAGAGAAAGCAGTCCTGCCTCTCTCTAAGATGGCTTCAGACAGAAAACAAGTTAGCACGTCATCAGAACATACAAACCATGTGACTAGCTCATAATGCTCCCACGGTCTAGGCTTCCCATGCGAAAAACACGAGAACCCAGAAAGACATAACAAACTTGTTTACAGCCATTCTGTTCTTTCCATGTGTAAACAGTGTGCTACAGCTGGTGAAGTGATACATATCACAACAGTCATGGAATCAGGGGGTGGGTCCCAATTCCTTGGGAAAGGCCAACATGATCACCCCTCCCCCATTCACATTTGGATTATTTTAAAAAGGACTTTCTCATAGGCCTCATTCATTTTAAGTTCTTCCATTAATTGGTTGGTTCCACTATAAAGTCAGTGAAGCATCAAGGAGATCATGATATATATGTGGCCATCTGATGATATAACAATGTTATATTATAACATGGCAAAGTGGCCTGGTCATTACATTATTATCAAACTATTTTACTGATCAAATGTTAGAAAAGAGCTTTTCTACATGAGGCATTTCTTGTGCACTCGTCATTCCCTACTCACAATTATTTATGGGTCCTTTAGATGACGTCATGATGCTCCAGTTTTGCTTCTGTTTTCAAACAACACTTTTGGCAAGTTTTTTTTTTAGAGCAGGGAAAATGTATTATTTCTGAAAGCAAAATAAAATGCTATTTTCACTTGTGTATTTGCACTATTGCGCTATATCATAGTGCCACCTAAAGGTTATATAGCAGAAAAGGAAATGCTTCTCATGTAATGCTTGGATCTCAGTTCTATATGACAAACCCAGAAGTAGATGCAGTGGATTAACAGACTCTTGTAGAAAAGCCCAAGGAAATGTAATTCCTGAAATGTAGCTGAGCTGCAAGATCTAGGCTGAATTTTCTTTTCTCCCATGGACCACATTTTTGGGAAATGACATCACTAAATGAAATCAATCTTTTATAATACCTTCCTTCTCTGCCAACTACGGTCTGCCAATTTCACACAAGTGCAAAATTTCACAGGCTGTTTACATGGTTTAATAAGGCTCATTACAATTAATCAAGCTAATATTTGCTTCATCATGTATGACTGAAATCAGGACAGGATGTTCAGGAGGATATTTGGGTCTCTGAAACTGCTTTCTCCATTGTTCCCATTTAGATATCTGTGTTTTGTTAGCTGCAACACACGCTAACAGCAATTACAGCAGTATCCTTGGATCTTGAAACTGGAAGTTGTGGTCTAGGGATATACGTGTGCCTGAGGAATAATCACATGTGATCTGATACACTGGGTGGTAGGTGGGAAGAATTAATGCTTCTGCCTTCCCTAAATACACCCCTACTGGATTATGCTCTGCATCCTGTGTAATATATTACATGGTTGTGAAAAAGTTAGTATGGATCCATTTTTGAAGTGATTTTTCAGCTCTGAGCCTAAAATCAATAGGACACCTTTTCAAATAAACATGTTTAGGATTGGGATGCCAGAATACTAGATACCTTCTCTGGAAGTACTTAAGGAGAACCTGGTTAAATACATTTCTGGGATGATGATGATGATGATGATGATTTATTTTAGATCTGAAGAGTTCTTCCCATGCAGAAGAACTAAATGACTCTGAGGTTCTCCCAATTGTATATTTCTAAGCACAGAAAGGTGCATTAAGACTAGCAGCTTGCAGTTGCCACCTCTGCATCAGCGTGTTTTCTCCCTCTGCTTGTTCTGGAAGCCTCGCAATTCTGCAATCACAAGAATCAGCTCATTCCTAGGGCAACCAAGCCAATTGTGGTTAATGGTTATTGGATCCATGGCGAAGGGGAACCAGCACAGGTTAAGATGGGAGAATAAAGGAACTCCTTGTATTATTATTTTTTTAATGAACCTGCTCTGTGTGAAGGGATATTGAAACTGTGTCTTTGGTTGTGTGCACCTCATAAAGGTTCTTGAGATCATGCAGAACCTCATGCTGTCCAAGTAAGAAATAAAATTTAATTCCATTCCATGTGAGGAAGTTTAGGATGATTTTATTATTCACAAGAACCAGATATTTGCTTGTGGCTTTGTCTCAGAAAAGATTTTGGAACATTTTTTAAAAAAATTCTGAGTACATAGCTCAAAGCTTTGAAGTATATAACTTATAGTGGACTAAAGCATGCAACATATGAGGAATACGGGATCAGAAATACTCAAACAGCATACCCATCTTCTTCCATTACAGCTGTATAAGTGTGCCTAGATTCACCATATAGGAATGGCCAAAGGACAAGGATAGTTTGAAAGCAGCACCACTTTACAGGGGCAAGAAAATGTTACAGGGGAAATATCTGTCACTGTTAACTCTGATCATATGAACTGAACCTGAAATTTTACAAGTCAGATTATATAGTCTGATTTAGCCCTCTAATGATAAAATCACTTCAAAATGCAAGTCTGAATACAAACACTTACGGCGGTGGGTGGGTGTAATCTAAAATGTTTATGCCAAGCCCCACTTGAGATCTCATCCTTCCTGAAAAAAATCTGAATGTTTCCAGAGCACTCGTTTTTTTGTTTGCCAAATAGCATTGTCTCATTCCTTAATTAGTGCTATTACACTGGGAGAAAAAACCCAGATTATACAGGAAACTGTAATTGTTTTCATAGAATGATTCATTTTTTATGTAGGGATTGTTTTGTGTCCCATTGGTAACTGAGTGCATCATGTCCTTCAAACACCAGAAGGATATTGTCTTTCTAGTAACTACATGATTGTTGTTAATTGCTGTTTTCCTGCAGTTACAAGTATAGCAATTGCAATTGCTTAACATGGAAAAGTAGTAATGGGGAAGAATTCAGTGTACATTTGTCTTCATTAATGGAATCCAGTATTTGGAAATAAAATGAAACCATCTTGCTGTGTTCAGATGTCCCTTCGGGGTCTGTGAACATCTGCTCATCATGCTGTCCTATGGAGACAGTTATTCTGCCATCACAATTTCCATGGTGTTGTGCTGGCAGAAAAATGCATCCCTTAAATGGCTGGAGTTATTTGTTCTTCCCATTCTTCAAGAAAGAAGAAGCCTGTTACACATAATTATGACTTCAGAAAGAAAATTTGTCTGATTGTGCGTGACTGAACATTAGTAACATGTTCCTAAAGGATATGAAGAGGAGGCCATATAAGACAAGGATTCCAGGTTCAGACATAACAACAGCAACCACAACAAACATTAAAGGAAGCTAAGATTCATAAACCAACTTCAAACCATGGTTTCAGATTGGGGTTTGTTGCCAAAAGCACACACGCCATGGTTCCCCTCCCCCCCTGGTGTGGGTTTAGACATTCAAGCAAACCACAATTAGGCTAAACAAATCTTGGCTTAGCATTATGTACGAATGCTCTGTTGAAGAGAATAGTAGAGAATGCTTCTATTCTTGAACTCAAAATTCATTTAAACAATCAGAATTTAGAAATGTTAAGTGCCAAGATTGAATGAAATAGAGTGAAATAGAGCATGTGCACGCAAGTCTCTGCCTACTTTCATGTTTTTCTCCTTTCATCTCTTTCACCTTCTTCCATATAATACAATCCAGCTTTAGCCCAGCTACTGCCGCCACATGCCCACTGGGGGCGTGCTTATGTAGCTCTATGCTGCATTCACACAATTTAGAGACAGAATGGGATGTGGGATTTGCTTTTTGTTTGTTTACATTTTCTCTTTCCTCTTCTCCCTCCCCTACAGGCTGAGGGCAAGTATATATTTGAAAACTGATTTAATGTATATAAAATGACATATCAAGCAAAAGTTTCTTATGGCTCCTTTGTGTATGGAGGAAATCATGAAAACAATTACGGTACTGAATAATGGGAAATCACCAGGTCTGGATGGGTTTCCAATTGAGTGATATAAAACACTTTCTAGCCTCTTAGTTCCAAAACTTAATTGCCTTTATAATTATATTTTTGAATTGTTAAACCATGCTTATATTATGAGGATTCCTAAACCTGGCAAGGACCACCCTTATTGCACTGACTATTGACCTATTTTGTTAATTAATGTAGATATTAAAATATTAACTGCAATTTTGGCTGATAGATTGCAACAAGTTATTACAACAACATTGGTTCTACCAGACCAAGTGGGATTTATCAAACATAGACAGGGAGCTGATAATCTTAGTGTTGATTTAATAGCTTTAAACTTGGTTAGAACCAACCAGGCTGCTGTTGTTTCTTTGGATGCTGAAAGGGCCTTTGACAAAATTCATTAGAAATTCATTTCTGCTACATTGAGTAATTTTGGCTTCCCTGATGAATTATTGAAATATAATATAATATAAAATATAATATAAAATATAAAATTTCATATTCAACCCCTAGAGCTAGAGTTATGACTAACAGTCTTTTTTCGGCTTTCTTTTTACTTGGGAGAGATACCAGACAGGGATGTCCACTTTCTTCATTGATATTTATGTTTGGAACCTCTGGTGTGTGTTTTCAGACAGAATACTAGTATTCATAGCTTAGCGCATGACTGTTTAGAATTTAAAATTATTGTTTATGAAGATGATAGCTTACTGTTTATTTCGCAACTCCAGGCATCTATTACAGCTTTGAGGCAGTTGATTAATACTTTTGGTGAATTTTCTGGCTATTCAATTAACTGGTCAAAGTCTGAATTGATGCCCATTGGAGACAGTATATCACATAGCGTATTAGTTAATTGGCAATTTCGATGGTGCCCAGATTTACTTGGGAATACTTATCCCCAGAAACACATCTCTAATGATTAAGTTAAACTTGAACAAATTGACTAATGAGATCTCACGGGATATAGACAGATGGGCATTGCTTAAGTTGAGTTTGTGTGGTAAGGTTAATACACTTAAGGTGAATATTATACCTCAGATTGTCTATGTTATGCGTGGAACTCCTCTATCTATACCTGACAAATATTTTTGAACATTTAATTCTGTGTTTTGTAAATTTTTCTGGAGTTCCTCTCCACCATGAATATCTTTGAAAAGGATGCAACTTTCCATCAAGGAATGTGGGTTTGGCTTTCCGGATGTTGCATTATATCATCAGGTCTATTTACTGACTTGTACTAAATTTTAGTCTTTCCCACTTAGATTAGATTTTCCACCTTGGTCAGTTCTGGAAACTCCTTGTCCAGATCCTCTTCTCAAATGGATGGCATTAGGCTCTCGGCATATTAAAACAGATAGGGCTCCTCCCACAGTTATGGTTGCTAGAGCTGTGTGGCGGATAATATCACATCAATTATATTTTGATCCATTTTCGCATGCTAAATTGACCTTGTGGTGAAATCCAGACTTAAACATTGGTAAGAAAATGTTTTTGTGGTGGACTTGGACAGATAAGTTGATTTTTCCTTTGGATCAATTAGTGGGGGGTGATGATGAGTTACTGTCATTTTTTGGATTTGTGTGCCAAATACGATTTGCCTGCTACGGCTGAATGGTAATACTTGCAATTGCAACATTTGTTAGAATCCAGGTTTGGCCCTGCGCCTTTTACAGCTTCACAGTCTCCTCCACTATTGGAAACACTTATTGAAGCTGATCAGTTATATCGACCCACGATCCATGTTTATAAATATTTATTACTAGCTGTTGCCCGTGGCTGCGCTCATGTGGATTTTAGGATTTGGCATGGTTTTTAAAAGAAACATGTATGGAAAAGATGCAGTGTCTCTGACTGAAAGTGTAATGTTTAGGCTGGGTGCTGGCAGCAGAAAACTCTTGTGACAGAAATATCTGTTCTTAAAGAAAAATCAGGTTAATCCTGAGAGTCTACAGGTGATGAAAAGTGAGCATGCCAAGTTTGGGGGTAGATCCGTCTAAACATGATGGACCCTATGCGACGATGCCCCCCATACAACAGTCAGTCATTTAAAAAGTTCCCCTCCCTTTTCACCCCCTCAGAGAACATTCTAAATGGCCTAGGGGAGATTTGCATACCCAGCCCTATTGGCCCTTGCAGGAATTCATACAAACATTCTAAGTGTCGCATGGGCTATTTGCATAACTGCTGCTATTGGCTCCTGCAGCAATTATGAGGTGAGGCCTATTTGCAGAACTGCAGATATGAGAGTGGGGCAATTTTGCCCCCTTTTTTCACCCCCTTAGGGACGGAATTTCCCAAAATCCTTCCTTAGTGGGGGTCTACGTCATAAAAGCAGCGTCCCTTCAAAATTTCACGTTCCTAGATTAAACGGTTTGAGCTGGGCGCTGATGAGTCAGTCAGTCAGTCAGGACACCTTCATATATATATATATATATATATATATGTGTGTGTGTGTGTGTGTGTGTGTGTGTGTGAATAAATATGACACATGGGTTTTAAAGAGAAATGGAATAAGGAATTAGAATGTCCTATTCAGTCTAAGCAATGGATTATATATATCATGTTCCACCCAAATGTAAGCATTTTAAAGGCTACAATCTTACACACATTTACCTGGGACTTAACTCAGGAGTGGATTACCTAATATCAGTGGCACTTAAAAGTTGGGTGAGTCATGCCCAATTGAAAAGAATTAAGCACATGCTTAATTCTCCCGCTGAAAATCAATGGGATTTAAAAGTGCTTAGCTTTGACTAGATTGCACCCAAAATTCTTAATTGCATCCAGAATCCATGGCTGAACAGACATTGCATTAACACTAACATATAGGTACAGCATATAGTCTGGTGCTTGAATATACAAATCTGCTCAAACACCTTGCATCATCTGAAACATATGGGGAAGAATAACCCAAGTACATACAAATCTTACGAAGTACTTCAGGAAGGAGCAAGAGTAACATACTAGCTGTATTCTTAAAGCCTAACTGTCTCACAGTAGATATCTCATATCTTATGAAAACAAGCCAGTTGGAGTTAGTCCTAGTTGATAATTAATGTGCAATGGTATCCAGCCAAGATTAATTTGGTGCTAGAATAAAACATATGGGATAATGCTTAAGCTTACATCAAAGTTGAATACTGAATATATCAGGATACATTATCTCTTCCCTTTCTGGAGTATATTATGTTCTATTAAGATCTGATGTGTGCTGATGAATTCATGCCTCCTCTTCACTGAGGATGTACGATGGCTCACAAATCTGTTCCCCATTGCCTTCCCCTAAAGCATTTTTACAATTCTGCTTCTAATCCTTCTTCAGATGAAGCATTAAGACTCATTAACTGTCTGAGAAATCAGACCACAAATAGACTAAAAAAAAACCCAACACTCCTTATCCAGGGAGGACACCTAGAACATTACCAGCCGTAGAAGTCTCCAAAGTAGAGAATTTAAAAATCCAAACTATTATTCCATGCCAATGTGGACAACAAAGAATTTACTGCAATTTTAATTCATCTCTGTGTGTGTGCACACGCTTTTGAAGTTGCTGCCTGAAGTGAGCACAGCCTTAACTATTATAAAATATTTAAAACCTCATACATATCAAATAGACGGAGGTAGAGTTACTAGGGCAATCTCTTACATATCAGTTAAGCAAATAGCTGGGCTCAAACACTTTCCTGCTTCTAGAATACATCACTCACAGTGGCCTTAGCCAATGGTGTCCCAATGGTGGACTAATGACATAAACCAACGCTTGCACAACATAACTAGCACAATGGGAAAAAGTGGTGATTTGCTTCCAAAATTCAGCAACAGAACATCACTTTTTCCCATGGAGCTTGTGACATTACATGAGTGTTGGTTTATGCTAGTGCAACGTCAGTAACGCTCGCAGGAGTGCACCCCGGACTAATTCAAAGTAACTCTTATTTTAATGGAATTATTTGCTCAAGTAAATTTTGTCTTACTGTGGTCAATTCAACAGATAAGTTTCAGCTAAGCTCCTATTTATTTACTATGCAAAGTGCCTGCTTTTTCACATATTGCACCAAGTTATAGCTAGGTATGGAGCAAATCAAACTCTACCTGCTAATAAAGCATCAGACAGCTTTCCAGTTGTGCTGGTCCGAATAATGAGACTCTCCATGTTATTCTACGTGGTCTCTGTGCATCACACATATGGGCTCTGCGCCTGCGCGGAGCCTTGATTCGGAAACTTCTATAGCTGAGGAATTTTGGCAGGAACCCCTCCCCCACCATCCTAGTATGCATCTCCCATGCGGGTTCTCGCCCATTCCCTCAGTTCCCTTTCGACCACCATTGTGGCGGTGTCTTCGGAGACTTCTTAGTCCATTGGAATATGTTTTTTTAATAACTGCTGAGGTTTTATTTTCTTGTAAATTATTCTTTTTCCGCGATCCTCACGGTCGCGCATTCTCCTCAGGCCGTTGGGTCTGAGAGAGCTGTTTACAAAGTAAGATATTGTCATTCCTTTCCTTCAGGCTGTTGGGTCTCAGGGAGCTATTTACAAAGTGTACAGAATTAAACTCCTTCTTGCAAACGGGCACTCGATCACATGTTTCCAGTGCCCCCCCCCCATGCCGTAGCTGAACTACAGCAGCTTTATTGGACCTGCAGCCTCATCACAGGTGCTTCACAGCCTTTAATCAACCTCAGCCTCTAATCAGCCTCAGCCTTTACTTGCTGTTTTGGGTTCTATCCATGGACTGTGTGAAGTCATCACAGGCTGCATCACCGCCTCCAGCTCCGAAACAAGGGCTGTGCGGTTCGGTACCAGGCTGCATTACCGCCTCCAGCTCCGAACAAGGGCTGTGCGGTTCGGTACCAGGCTGCATCACCACCTCCATCTCTGAATAAGGGCTGTGCGGTTCAGTACCAGGCTGCATCACCGCCTCCAGCTCTGAATAAGGGCTGCGCAGTTTGGTACCAGGCTGCGTCACAACCTCCAGCTCTAAACTAGGGCTGTGTGGTTTGGTACCAGGCTGCATCACTACCTCCAGCTCCGAACAAGGGCTGTGTGGTTCGGCAACATGCTGCATCACCACCTCCAGCTCTACACAAGAACTATGCAGTTCAGTAGCTGCATCACTACCTCCAGCTCTCGACAAGGGCTGTATGGTTTGGTACCAGGTTGCATTGCCACCTCAGCCTCAGCCTCTAATCAGCCTCAACTTCTAGTCGACACCACGGGTTCTAACCATGGACTGGGCAGTCTCATCACGGGCTGGAGTGTCGCCTCCAGTTCTAACCATGGGCGGTGTGGCTTTCATACCAGGCTACACGCCAATCACAGGGGCATGCCTCCCCAGATTGGGCCAAATAAACCCTCCTTCCCAGGCCTCCAGTATCAGTCGCTGAAGTCTTGGTCTCCGCTACAGAGTCTGTTGCATCTGCCTCTCTGTCAGGCAATGAGATACGGGATCCATCCACCCACCCACCCCGATCCACTATTCTATACTGAAATGCTAGTTTTGATTATGTCCCAGCCTTCAGTACCAAGGCAAGGTACATTATGGATTGTTACACTTGGTCTCAATTGTCCACTCTCGGTATGAGACAGGCAATCTGATTGGTCCGTACTCCCTAAGGCCTCTATTACTATAAGAATTGGAGAAGGGACAAGGATGTGAAATGTGCTACATCACTCACGTTCTTCGTTCGCCTCAGTGCCGGCAATTGGGGCATTCATATGCTCCGCAGTCAGAAGCTGCTCTTCCGTCCATCTCCTTCTCCGCTGCCCCAGACCTTAGCCTTGCTACTGCCCAGTTTTGTCAGTTCCGGCACCAGACTGGGATTTGCTGCACCAACTGCATCCGATGGAAGGATTCCCCCCACCCCATCTCTGCTTTTTCTGTGTGCTGCTGTGGGCACATATGACACTCTCTAGGGAAGCAGACAATTAAACCTTGGGGGGGATGCGGCAGCATTCTTCTGTTATGTTAAGCTTTTGAGTGGCCAACTATTGGGCCACAATGTCTGGATATCAGTGGTTTCCTCTGGGACTATATAGGGTCTTTGTGCAAGTTTTTACAACCTGTCTCTCCCACCAGCAAATAGATGCAGCAACTTATCAGGCCATGTTGTTGTTTTATCCTAGCTTTTTCCAAACCTGTCACAATTCTCTCATATCCAGAGGTGACAGTGTTCCTAATATCCGATAGTTTGCAGAGGATCTGCACTCACCAACCACTCAGATTCATGCCATCTTCCAGTCCTACCTATAAAACCTTGATTGCACACTACTCCCTCACCTCTCTGCAGCTGCCCCCCCCCCTAAAAACATAGATGGGCTCTGGAAATGTGCAATATACGATGCCCATCATTGATCTGTATAGTTAAGTATTGTCTCCTCAAGCTCTCAGAATGGAGCTGCATGTTACATGTAATTCTATAGGGTTTTTAAAAACACAAATGTAGCCTCTGAGGCTGCAATTAGAAGCAGAAGATTGGTGGCAGCAGGGTGGTGGTGGGCATTCTTACCTTTGTGCCATTTTTCTACTGAAAACCACACACACCCAGCTGCTTTTACCCTTCACAAAGGAAAAGATAAGAGAACCTCTACATTTTCTCTTCTGTGTGGGGGTGTGGGGACAACTTTCACTGGAAAAATAGTGAGGGGGAAAGGTTAAGAAGCCCCCCTCCTCCACCAACCGATTCACTTTTCCCTTCAAATTGCAGACTGAGTGGCCATATTAAATAAAAGAACCACAGAACTATAAATAGTGCAGTTCTCTCAGGGGTAGCTCTCTGTCTTGCTCCCTGAGATCCTTTTCACTGGAGATGCCACCAGGGACTGGACCTAGGATCTTCTGAATGCAAAACACATGCTTTACCACTGAACTACTTCCATGAAGTACTATGAAGTCCTGCTACCACTGAAGCCCTTCTATGCAAAGCATGCGCACTGAGTTATGGTCCCTCCTTCCCATTATACTTTTGTGGTCCAGCATTAGGTAGGTGTGGGACCTTGAATTATTTATTCCTATGGAATTTCTTGACCTCCGACTGGATGTGGAATACATTGGAGTGGAATGAGAACAAATGGCCCACTTACACGTTAATGAATGGACCTGTTCTCTATTTAGTAAAAAAAAAAAAAAACACTCCACGTGGCAGTGATGCTGGACCAAGGAAATGATTTTGCACACGTGGAAAAATCCCTGTAAACAACATTTGCTTGGTGTTTATTTTCTTCTGCTTGATACACAAAAGCCCTTCTGTGCACTTAAGTTCATAGTTTCAGGATTTAAAATGGCTCCAGTATACTAAATAAAGATTTTTAAACCTCTTGTAATATTATTACATGGACATGACCAGGAAAACAACTTGCTTTAAGTTTCTAATGCTCAAACTCAATGAAATGGATTGCTTATGGGAATATAACATGTAGTTTGTTCCTTTTTAAGTCTGAAAAATGTCTCCCTGGTTAATAGGATGATTACACTTCTTAATGTTCCAGGAGATAAATGTGATTTCTCATAATGACAGCAAGGGAAGCAAAGTTGAAACTTATTATCATTCTTTCATAACCAAGAACATTCAGATAGTGCTCTACATAAAGGATAGCATTAGCTTTTAAATGCATGAGACTATTAACTAAAATAACAATGGGGGGAACACCCACAAAACAAAAAACACCCTTCTGTCAAATAAATTTTAACTGCTAAAACCACCATTTTCCCCAGATGGCAGCATTTAAATGGCATAAATTTAAAGCAGTATTTTTAGATCTAGTTTTCAAATATCCATGTTGTTGACTCATACTTTCTCTTAGCTAAGATTCATCCATATACCTATTTGGATGTGTGTGGCGTAGTGGTGAGAGTGTTGGACTGGGACTCAGGAGATCCAGGTTCTACTCCCCGCTCGGCCATGAAACTCACTGGGTGACTTTGGGCCAGTCACTGCCTCTCAGCCTAACCTACCTCACAGGGTTGTTGTGAGGATAAAATGGAGAGGAGAAGGAGGATTATGTAAGCCGCCTTGAGTTCCTTGCAGGAAAAAAGACGGGGTATAAATGTAATAAAATAAATAAAAAAATAAAAAAATAAACCAGCTCATAACTCCATTGAATCTCCATGAAATATTGCTCTCTGAGTTAGTTCCTTTGCTTTAGCAAAACTGGAACATAGGATATGTAAAATCAAGATAAATTGTCTAGGATGGTATATTGGGTAGATTCCAACTAGTTTCCCTCCGATGATGGAAGGCTTCAGTTAGTAGAATGGGGAGTAGTGCGATTTTCAGCAATTCCCACTCTCCCCCCCCCGCCGCACCCCAAATCTGCTCCAGAGGGATGGAGGACCCTCCAGAACAGATTTGGGGTGTGTGAGGGAGGGGGAATCACTGAAAATCACTGAAAATTGTGCCCCTCCCTGTTCTGATGACAGAAGCCTTCTGTCAGTGGAGAGAAACTATCTGGATTCTGCCCACATTTCCAACAGGGGCCCATTCTGTATGTTTTAAGGAAACAGTGAAACAGAGATTCCTCTGTTAAGGAAAACAGTGAAACAGAGATTCCTCTGTTAAGGAAACAGTGAAACAGAGATTGTTATTTGCAGCTTCTACTTGTCTGTTCCAGGACACATGCAGCAAGGGGGGGGGGGGGTTATTTACTAGCCATTGATAACCCACATAACATTGATTATTACACCAAGCCTTTTCCACCCTACAAGTCATATTAGGAGTTCAAGAGTTGGGTTCTTTATCTCCATCTTTGCCCTTCTCTTGGATAACTCTCTAACTCCCACAGTTCATTTGTGTCATCTCAATGTGTTTCATGGTAGGCAGGAGGCAAAGTAGCATGCCATTCCAAATCACTGCAGTCCAGGAGAACGTCAGTGCTTGATCAAAAGAGCAATCATTTGCTTTCCTTGAACTTTGCTCCACCAAAGACCTTAGAGGAAGTTAAAAAAAAAAAATCCACAGGGCCCTGTATTTTTTTTCCCCTTTGCCTGCTTGGCCACTGACTGAAGTCAGCAATAAACTGTGCCAGTCAAAACCATCATGTTGCATCACTGTTACAGTGGAAGAGGCTTTTAATCATGCTGGCTTTTGATGGCTGGTGCTAATCCAACAGGCTTTTGATATGTTTGGTCTATTGTATTGATTGCAATCAACTTTTCAACACTATTGTACTGCACCCCATTGAGCAGGGGGTTGGACTCGATGGCCTTGTAGGCCCCTTCCAACTCTACTTTTCTATGATTCTATGACTGTGTTAGAGAGGAGAACAGGAGGTTGCTGTTACTCATCTCTTCTCCTGGTGGCAGTAGCCTTTTACCTTAGGTGAACAGGTGAGTGGCAACCTACAATTCTGATTTACACTCTCCTCCAAAAAATAATAAACATAAGTTTTTATATTGATTCTTACCATTGTGATTTGTCTCTCTGTTTTACTGAAACATATTGAGCTTACTTCTTCATACAAATCCTCATCTACATTTTGAACTTCATCTACATTTATTATAGCTGCTACTACCACCTGAGGTAACAACCACAATTTCACTCTTTTTACTCTTGCCTGGTAAACTAAGGGTGCACTGTGTTGCATACAGTTGACTGTAATTAGCTATCTTGTTTTCCCCCACCATTTCTTGAAGCATGACATTTCCACGTATACTTCACTCCTCTACAATGTTAAAAGGTTGAGTCAAAGTTCCTCCATGTGCCATTCACTTGGATTTCAGAATGTCCTCCCATTTGACAGGATGTGCTGCATTTTTAGGAATTGATGGCAATACTGATTGAATTTTGTTCCGAAATTCATTCATCTACAAGAAAGGATAGAGAAATAAATTTAGCACCACCACATCAAAGTCAGGGACACACTGCATCTTCGGCTTAATCAAATAAAAAAAAAAATTTCTTTGAAGTTAAGAAAAAGAGAAACTCTGAAACATAGTTTTCTACTTATGGATATTTTATCTCAACATATTTTCTCTCCTTAATCCTAAGAAGGGACAAAATCATACATATACATACACTGCTCTTCAGACTCTTAAATTTTAAAAGGCTATTTATTTGCTCTAATTATAGTGAGCATTACATCTTCTTTGGAGTTAACCATGGTTAATGCTAACCAGAATAGCCCTTGTAACCAGAATTCGAAATCAGAGCTTGAAGTGGTTTTATAAATCCTGGTTATAAGGAAATCTGGTTAGCATTAACCATGGTAATGTAAATACAGAAGTATTGCTACACCTTGGTTAAAGTAAACCATGAAACAGATGGAAAAGTTTGTATAAGAGAGAGGGAGTGACACACAAGCCCATAAAACTCTTATTGAATTTAATAAACCCAACTAGTTTCAAGTCTTAAAAGTTCTTCAAGAGGTAGGGACTTGGTAGGGCATAGTCTGAGGGAGTTGTTAGGGGTTCAATCTTGTTGACTTTAAGTTGGTCTGGGTCTAAAACTAGTCTAAGTCCTGGATAGGAAACTGTCTGGAAACTCCATGTACACCACCTGGAATTCCATGATGGCAGAAACACAGGATATAAATATAAATAAAAAACAAGGAATCAGCTAGTAGACAGCAAGAAGGGATAGAAAGCATATCTCTCTGCAATACTAGCAAAAAGTGAGCATTCATTTTATTTTGTCCCCTAAGAACCCTTTTAGGCTTTAAACATGCCAGGTTTATTATTCCTGAATAAAAGAGTTATGCTGTTACTTTTCACCTTAGCATGAAAGAACCCAGTTTAATGTAAGTCCTGTTCTGGCAATCACCGGAATGCATGAGAGCTTAAACTGGGTAGATGGATAGGGCTGTGCACACTGGCCCCTGCTGTGTCCTTGAGCTTGCTGTATTGACCGGCTCTGAAGGAGTGTTCTACTTGCGTTCACTTGGACATGAGTAGAACTCCCTGCGCAACTGGGGAACTTGCTTTATCAGGGTTTACAATTGTGTGGAAAGTTTATTTATTTATTTATTTATTTTCTATACTGGCCAATAGCTGAAGCTCTCTGGGCGGTGTACAACAATCAATTAAAAAGTACAATTAAATACAATTAAATATAAATAAAAACATTATAAAAATTTAAAACCAATTTTAAAAATATCACAAAAACTAAAAACAAGTTAATAAAACATGACCGCTAAAACAATTTACCATCCCACCGTATACCATTTAGTTATTTTAAAGCCTCAATGTAGAGGGCAGTCTTAACCTGGCACCAAAAAGATAAGAGTTGGCTCCAAGCGGGCCTCAGGGGGGGAGCTTGTTCCACAGTTGGAAAGTTCAACTTGTATTCAAGCACACACAAGGAGAATGCCCCTTCAGACCTCCTTGCTCAACATGGGATGGGGGCTAGCATGCACAGGAATACAGGGGGCAGGGCCAGTGTGTGTGGCCCCCCTCCCCTACTTAGTTTAAGCTCTCACATGTTTAAGCCAGTGTGGCGTAGTGGTTAGAGTGTTCGATTGGGACCCGGGAGATCCAGGTTCTAGTCCCCGCTCAGTCATTAAACTCACTGGGTGACTTTAGGCCAGTCACTGACTCTCAGCCTAACCTACCTCACAGGGTTGTTGTGAGGATAAAATGGAGAGAAGAAGGAGGAGAATTATGTAAGCCGCCTTGGGTTCCTTGCAGGAAAAAAGGTGGGGTATAAATATAATAAATAAATAAATAAAATAAAAGCTCTCAGGCCAATATCTGAACAGGGCTATAGTCAATGCAAGTTCTAGATTTTAGGGGGCACACTCCACCTTGGCCTCATCACCCTTGCCCATTCATTTTCCCACTTTCTCTGGGCCCAATACGCACAGACACTCAAAGGGCCACCTACTGCTCCTTCTCCTTGCTCCTGTGCCTGCTCACTCTGAAAGTGTGGATTAGGGATAGGCAACCTTTTTGAGCCTGTGGGCACATTTGGCAATTTGAAAAACTCTCCTGGGCACCACCACAAAATGGCTGCTACGGGAGGCACAAAGGACAAGTAACCTGCCCAATAGATGTAAACATGCAGCCCCCACCCATTCAGACATAGAAGCACACAACCCTCCCCAACCACTGAGTTTGCTCCCAGCCGGTTCCCCCAGCCCCGCTGGTTTCCCACTGGCTTCCCTGACCCCAAACCCCAAGCTGGCTTCTGACTGCTCTTCCTAGTCCCCCTCCTTTGCTCTCCCTAGCCTCACACTGCACTCTTTAGCCTCCACCACCACCACTTACCAGACAGAAGTGTCAGGAAGCCCCTTCCCCCTCTTTCTTTTTCTTGGTGGATGGGCAAGCTGGAGAGGAAAGCATCAGCCTGCAGCCAGCTGCCATCTTCATTTCCTAAGAATGTCTCTGAGGCTGTGTAGCCCAGAGGCATTGGTGGGCAATGAAGATGGCAGTGGCTGGAGGCTCTCACTCTGCTTTGAAGTGATCGCAGCTACCAGTAAGAAAATCTGTTATTTGTTTTTTTTAAATATATTTTAAAGTGAGAGGGGTAGGGCAAGTTGACAGGCACCAATAAAGGTGTTTGGGGGCACATTGGTGCCTGCAGGCACCACATTGCCTACCCCTGGGTTGGATGAACCAATGGGCAGTGACCGCCAGAAAGAAGGAAGAGGGGCAAAGCCAGGGGCCTATTGGGGCTGACAGTAGGCCTTTAGCTGGATCCTCTGCAGGTGGCCAACAATCCCAACTCCTGATGCTGGCCCTGAACATACTGTTCCTTAGCATAGGTTTCTAAGAACTGTTTGTAATACACAACATTTGACTTATCATCTCAATACATTTGACTTGTGAAGACAACTCTCTGAAGTGAATTTCACTTAGCAGAACTTTTATTTTGATTTTCTTGGGGGGAAATACACACACACACACACACACACACCAACCATTCCACTTCAGACTGTCAGTCTTTTGGCCTTAAAAAGGATATCATCACTTACTATGTCAAATAACCTGAAACAGTTAGAGATCACAGTTATTTTCTCATCTTAACCTAATGATCCTGCATCACTAGACAAAAATAAAGGGCCCTAAAAGCATCTTTCATTGCACATTACTGTTTAAATGTACATCACTGACAAGATGTCACATGAAAATCCGAGCTCCTGCTACTGCACAGTATTTGTGCATCTGTTCATGCTAATTTGAATGGAGCGGGGGGGGGGGGGAGAAAGAGGCTTGTCTATTGGAATGTTAAGGGGTTCTCCCTCCCCAAGCATATCCTCTTTATTCTGTGAAATTCTACAGGGGCCAACCCAGATCTTGGTACATTTACTAGTCTTCTATTGAATTTTTATTTATTCAGTTATTTCAGTTTCTATTACACCTCATCCCTAGGGCTCAAAGAAAGTAACAAGTTTAAAACACACACACACACACACCATGATAAAAACAGAATAAAATAGTAACTAAAACAAATTTTAAAATTACCCCACATCTGTTTAACACAAGCTGTTGAATAGTAGGCCTTGAAGGAAAAGTTTTACAGCTCTTCTGGAAAGTAGTCAGGCTTGGATTCTGACTAACCTCTAGGAGAACAGTGTTCCACAATTATGGGGCAGCCACTGAGAATGTGTCTCTGTCTGCCTTTGCTGTCTGATCTTGGCATGGGGATGGTACAGTCAAAATGATGCCTTTGATTGACCTTAAAATTTATGATGAAAGAAGATAAGGCACTTTCTCAGATATGGAGGGAGTCCAATCGATCCTGGACATTATAGGGTAAAAACAGAACTTTGAATTGTGCCTGGGAAGTAAACAACCCAGAGAGCTTTGGCTATTGGGCAGTACAGAAATGTAAACAAACAAACAACAACAATAATAATGCCCCCCTGGCATGATGTGCCCCCATTTAATGCTTGTGACATTAAGAGCTGCTTATACTTTGCTTCCTTGTGAAAAGAAGCAAGATTCTTTGAACCAGAGTCCTGACTGGCAATAAAAGCAGACTATGAACTTCTTCTCTATTCTGCATAAAGATGAGAGAAGGAGCTCTCTACTAAAATTGGAAGCCTCCGATTTGATGAAAGCATTACAGGGAGATGCTGTTGATTATGTATTTTGCTGCCCCTCCCCAAACAATGTCAGATGTGATCATTGTCACACCAATTATCAGAGCATGCAGGAAATATCAAGTTAACCTTATGAAAAAGGCTATCTTAATGGTTCAGGAGAAAAGCATTATTCTAGAAACTGGTCTAAGTGTTAAATATTCAAGTACCAAACTAGACATGACAGGGTAGCCACGCATACTTTGCACCCATAGTTGCTTTGTTCACATCTCAAGTGGAGCTGGGGTGGTGGTCTTTTTTTTAACACACACACACACACACACACACACACAGGAGTGCAAAGGAAAAGAGTAAACCAAGTCCCACCTCATTGCACCTCCCTGCTTTAAGCAATTTTCTCCCTGCCTGGGTTACTTCTGATATTGGAGTTGGGCTGAAGGAAAACTGCTTTAAAAAGCAGCAGGGGACAGCAACATAAGGTGAAGGGGGTGAAGCTTATGAAAAGAGGATTTGACAAATTCATGGAGGATAGGTCCACCAATGGCTGCTAGTCATACTGGCTTATATGGAACCTCCAGGTTCAGAAGCAGTATACCCCATCCCACCTAGTTTTATCCAAAACTCATCCTTACTGAATTAAGCTCAAAAAGTAAGCATGTAAGCAGGATCGGCAGCAAAGGTAGCACGGATGGGCACTGACAAGAGCCCCTTTGAGTTGCTCCTCTTCACCACTGTAGTCAGATTGTTCACTTGCTCTGGCCCAGAAAATGGTGGTGGCGAGAAGAAGGAGCAATAGATGCCTGCTTGCTCACTGGCTCTCTGCCGCTCATGCAAGCAAGTGGTAGCAATGATGAGAAAGAGGATGAGGAGCAATAGCAGCTGGTGACAAAGGCAGTGAGAAGGTAGACTCTCTGACCCAGTTTGCACGTCATGGCAGCAAATCGTGGGTTGATTCATTAACCCACGATTTGCTGGGATGTACTAACCTACTATTAGTTGTTAACTATGGATTGTTTAAACCATAAACACCCCCAGAGTGTCCAGGTTCAGATGTCATGCTAACAGTCTACAAATGGGGCATTCGTAGGTTGTTTATGCAAACTGGAAACGTCTTGTACATCCCAGCAAATTGTGGCTTAAATAATTAACCCACAATTTGCCGCAGTGATGTGCAAACTGGCCTACTGAGGGAGGGGTCCCATTGAAGGTGTCTTGCCCAAGGGTCCTCAGAAACCTCAAGCCAGAACTGTGTGTAAGCACACTTTTAATGCCCCACAGGACATAAATGTGATCTGACCTGGCTTCTGAAAATTGTAATAGGTTGGTATTGCCTTATGCACTATGTTTTAGTTTGTTTCTTTAATTGTTGGGAGGTGCTCCGGTTTTACTAAGTTGGGAAGGATAGAAATATTTTAAATAAAAGCATTAAAAGTATTAGTTTCCATTTTAATTATACATGATGAAAGCACACAATGCCACCTTATTCTTGGCATTTTCAAAGGTTAACATATGTACAAAACAAGGAGATTAGGAGTTTTGTCATTATGATTATAAATTATAAGGTCACAGAATCCCTCCCCACAATCTTTCTTGGTTCACATTCACCAGCTGCATATGCAGTACTAACAGCAATTCGTTTTTTTTAAAAAAGAACACAAATATTTTATGACTCATCCTTGCTCTGAAATGAAAGATAGAATCTTCTTTGTGAAGTGATAAAAATTGATTTATGAAGGACACCATGAACAGAGGAGTTTTTATTACTCAGTTCATGTGGCTTATTAATTGCCATGGATTTGGATCACTACAAATTCTGAAAGCTTTGTTCTTGCTTTAAAACACAAACAAACACACACACAAGAGTAGCAAATAGGCAAAATTATGTTTCCATGGCTGGCAAGTGTTGCAACTGCAGCTTTAATTAAATATAAAGATACATTGCTTATTACTTCTGGCTAAAAATAAATTACCACAATTTAGCTATAACTGCTGGAAAACTATTACATGTTTCTATCAAGTGGTCTTTCTGTTGACATAATGTAGCTATTATTGTTGTACGACAACCAGAATTAAAGCTGGCATAGAGGTTGTCATCATTAGATATGTTCCTTTAAAATAACTTATTCGTGAGGATACTTGCAATTAGCCTACAGTTATTCTGGAAAGGAAAAAAATACATTTGTTCCATCTGCTGACTCAAGACACAAAAACTCTTGTGCAGTACATCTCTCTCTTTCAGTCTCAATAAAATGTGTCTTTGTTGAACACAATGACCATGTCCCAAATATTATCAGATGAATATTTCTGGGGAGCCAAGGGCTCCACCAAAGTTGAAGAAGGAGAGACTGGAAGCATGCCAGGAGAAACACAGGTCAGATTTTCTACAGTGTGTAGTATACAATCCTGGTGCTAATAATACAGGCAGTCCCCAGATTACAAAAGAGTTCCATTCTTAAGAATGTCTTTAAGTTGAATTTGTATGTAAGTCGGAACAGCATAGCATTCTATACGTTAAAATCGGCATGTACGCAAATTGCGTAAATTATGCAAATTGCGTAGTATACTACGCTATGTACTCTACGTAAACGACGTAGAAGTCTGTTCTTAAGTATGGGTTGTCTGTAAGTCGGACGTTCTTAACTCGGGGACTGCCTGTACAGGATTTCTTCAAACTTTGACATAGTGAACCCTGATTCTTTAAAAAAGAAAGCAGAAAAAGTTTATGTTAGTGCATCAGGGTGGAAAAGGGGCAGGGATATCTCTGTGTTGCGTAAGTATCTCTCCTACTTTCCACACCAGCATAAAAATCAATGCTAGCTCGGGGTGCTAAGGGAGAAAGAACTAAGAGAGGTGATCCAGGAAGTTTGGCTCAAGGCCCCCTCACACATTATGTAGTGACAAATGCAACTTTGAAGCTGGTGTACATGAAGCCAATCCTTCCAGCTCTACAGTGCATGTATCTACGTACTATACGTGGCTGGAAACATGTGCTTTCTGTGCACACATACTACAGTTTTATGAGTACATGTCAATGGATTTGCTTGTATCTGTAAAACAAGCAAACGATCTGTAATAATAAGTGAAAGAACTATTGCTAATTCAAAACTAAAAGTAGACTGTGTCTCAGGAACACTTGCTCCTGTGTGCTACACTTCATACTCTTGTCACAGAACACAGCATACAGAAGAGCTGTAACCAGAGACAGGGTATACTGCCACCTGCCACAGGACAGGTGCGTATAGATTAGTGATTAGCTGAACACAGGGCAACTTGGAGACATTTCAGTTTGTACTATGTCTCAGCCCTCTTTGGAAACTAGGGCAAATATATATATATATATATATACACTAAAATTTATAACCTATGTTTTCTACTCTAGATGGAAACATTCAAATCTGCTAACAGAGGCATACAAAACTAAACAAAAACAATAATCCAATAATTAAATGCACAACAAACAAAGCACCACATTGAGACTAAAAACACAAACTAAGAGAGCAAGAACTAAGAATTATCATAATCTAAATAGCCTGCTGGAAAAGAAATATCTTCAAATGCTGACAGAGAGGACAAATATCTTCAAATGCTGACAGTCTAGCCTCTCAGGACAGGGAGTTCCACATTTAGGGTGCTGCCACAGAGAAGAACCTGTTGCATGTTGCCATCAAATATCCCAAGAAGACAATGGCATGTGTAAGAGGCTCCCATTAGTGGATTGTCAACGGCAGGGAGATTTGTGTGGCAGAAGGAGGAGCTTCAAGTAGCCTGGTCTCAAGTGGTCAAGGGCTCTAAAGGTAATAATCAGCACCTTAAATTGCACTCAGAATCAGAAATAGACTGGCAGCCAGTGAAGCTGATACTGCAAAGGGGTCACATGATCCTAACAACTGGCATCAGTCAAGATTTTTGGAACAGCATTGTCCAGCAGCTGAAGTTTCTGAAGGGTCTTCTGTGGCTTACGCTGGCTCAGCTTGTCTGAGTGTGGAAAGCTAAGCAGGGTCAGGCCTGGTTATTACTTGGATGGGAGACCCCTCCTCTAGTTTCCTGCATTGAGCAGGGGGTTGGACTCGATAGCCTTGTAGGCCCCTTCCAACTCTATGATCTATGAAATCTGTGAAATAAGAAGCCCCAAATAAGGAGAGCCAGTGTGGCGTAGTGGTTAGAGGGTTGGACTGGGACTCGGGAGATCAGGGTTCAAATCCCCGCTCGGCCATGAAACTCACTGGGTGACTTTGGGTCAGTCACTGACTCTCAGCCTAACCTACCTCACAGGGTTGTTGTGAGGGTAAAATGGAGAGGAGGATTATGTAAGCCGCCTTGGGTTCCTTGCAGGAAAAAAGGCGGGGTATAAATGTAATAAATAAATAAATACAGTGAGTTGTAGTAATCAAATCAAGATTTGATTAATGCATGTAAGTTCATGGCCAGGTCTGACCTCACCAGGAACAAATGCAGTTGATACACCAGCTGAAACTGAACAAAACCACTCTTGGCCACAGTCAATAACTGAGCATTGGCAACAAGGCTGGTCCAAGAGCACCCCATGTACCTGATATTTCATGGGGAATGCAATCCCATCCAAGACAGGCTGAAATCCTCCCCCTCAGCCAGCAGGCCTCCTGACATGTAGCACCTCTTTCTTGACCAGCCTTTGTTTACCCTCATCCAGTGGAAACGGGTTAAGCACCTGCTCCCCCATCCTCCACATTTCTCTGCTCTACATTCCCTTCTCCCAAAGTAGCTTTGCTTTTAAAAAAGACATCAGGGCACCATTGTACACATTATGCATTACTGTGTAGCTGGCTCCTTAATGTGTTTAGGATCTGGGTGCTAGAAGTGCGAGAAGCTTCCCATTAATGTAATGCTTTTCAAAGAAAGACATCAAAGAAAAATAATGCATGAAAGGCTAACACTACAAAACAAAGAAGAAAAATTTAAATGCCTGTAAAAATTGACATTTAAAAATGTGTACAGCTTGACTCATTTCCTCTCCTGCCAGCAGATGTAGCTATGGTGCAATGAAGGACTTGCTAAATCTTCTCCAATTGCATCTGTAGATGGCACTCCTCCAAAATGTGTCCCCACATCGTTCCCTTGCCTTTATTATGTCATCGAGTCAAGATTTCCCTTTCTAAAAATAAGATTACCTACAATAAAAGGTATTTAACCAGAATAATGTCTGGTGTTATAACAAAGACTCTGCAGGTACAAAGCTGTGCAAGATAACCAGAGCACCTAGGGCTATCTTACTTAATCCTAGAGTTTGTGCTAGTGGCAAGACTTCTGATGAACATGGAGGGGGGGGGGAAGAATTGTTCCACATTTTTTTCTCCCACATTGCTTCTTCAGTTCAGGCATTATGAGCTTTTGCTATTGTAGTAGTACCCAGGTAACTCAAGGCTTTAGCCATTCAATACAACTTACACATGTTTAATGTGTACTGGCTAGCTAAGCTACTATTTCTCATGATCCTACCCTCAATTGACAGATGGGCTAAACTGGGGACTGTTTCAACATATATAACCCCAGCAATCCAGAGGTGGGACTGCTTCAGCCTTCTTGTCCAGTCCACAGTGCTGCCAGGTACTGGCAACTGACCAGCACAGGTTACAATATGCAGTGGCTTCACAGGCTGAGCAGGCAAGCATTCGGAGGTTAAAGATACCACGCTCTTCCCAGGACACTTCCCAAGATCCCACAGCTGAGCACTGCGGAGCTCAGTTGTTTGATTTTACATGGCAAGACTCCTTGTGAGTTACGCTTATAGATGGAAAGATACAGCCAGGGACAAGCTAGATTCTTGATCTTTTCAACAGAATAGCTCACTCTTCCAAGGCAGAATGGCTTTTGGAACTTCTTGCTCACTCGTCACATTTTCTATCCCAGAAGATGTAGCACTGAACGTGTGTGTGATGACATGATCAATCATGTTTGTGTCAGAGCAGCTAATGCAGCTCTATAGATTCAGCTGCCTGTTTGAGAAATGTGTGTTATTGGTCTTGAGAGACAGATTTTTCCTCTTCTCTAGCGCATTATTCATCCTGTAGGGAAGGATCCAACTGTGTCATGGCACTAGCACTATTGGCGCTGCGCTATCATAAACCAATGCTTACACAACATCAATAGCGCTTCCTAGCGTGATGGGTTTCCCGGGAAATCCACTGGCTAGCAAGCATTATTGACATTGCACTAGCATCTGTTTATGCTAGTGCAACATCAATAGGTCTTGCTTTCTTACGAACTTCAGCTTGAAGTCTTCAGCATTCCAATGGCATGCCCTCCCTAAGACATAGCGGCTGTGTTCGTACAAAACAATAAGCCAGAATTCTTTAGAATGGCTAAACTAACCAATAACTCTCCAGCAAGAGAAAGCTTAGTGTTACACCAGAAAGCAAGATTCCTGGCTTGTTGCTCCCAAACAAGTCATAAATCATAAGCCAATTTCCAGGGTTGCAATGATTTAAATCAGAATGATTTAAATCATTGATTAAATCATCAATAAAAATTTATTTTTTTCTATTTTTTTGCAAAAAATCATGATTTTTTGCAACCCTGTTGTGTAGGTAGCCTAGTAAACGATAGATAATACTGGTAACGTAAAAAAAATGAGGAAAGTGTTTTCTGTATAATTTGGTGTTCTTAACTATTAAGTGTAGGCTATTTGTACATGTGGTTGCCTGAAATTTTGAAATTAATTTTACTAAAAAAAATCTGGGGGGGAATTGATTAAATCAGAAAAATCATTGATTTAAAAAAAAAATTCATGATTTTTTGCAACCCTGCCAATTTCAAACCCTGGCCTCAGACTCTAGCTTCTTATGGGAGCGACAAACCAAGAGACCTAGTTTGGACTGCTAAGCTTTCTCTTGCTGGTGAGTTCCTGGTTAGGAACCTGCAATATCAGCCAATTGGGAGTGACTGGGCAGTGTGCACCAGCATGTTTGCTTGTGAACAACAAGCCAGGATTCTCTGAAATCCTGGCTTATCATTTTGTGCAAATGTGGCCACTGAATGTTTGGACCACTGAAGATGTCAGCCTGAAAAAAGGTTGGGCAAGCCTGACTCACTGTATCACTCCCTAATCTCATGCTTTTATCAGGTTATCCACCAGGATATATTCAAAAATAGCAACTCAGTGCAATGTTTAAGCTTTATAAACATGTAGGAGGTTCAGGGTTGATTCACAAATACACTTTGGGGACTTTCTTCCAAAAAGATGTTTTGCCACCATGGATGGAAATTTGTGGTGCTGATGTGGTCATCTGAATATTGTACATTGAACCAGCTCCTGATTTAACACCCCACTAGCTTATACATGATAAGAAAGAAAGAAAGACAGATCACCACTGATGGGGGATTCACCTTTTCTCTGAATCTGCCTTCAAGTCCTACCCAGCATTATTAAACATAAAATGTACTAATGTTCATAAAAAAAAACCTAAACACATGCAACTGCACTTGCTCACATTCATCCCCTGATATCATTGTCTCATGCATTCCTTCCCTCTCTCCGTTTGTTGCCTCTGCCTCTCGCTCCCCTTCCCTTCATTTAGTTCTCTCTCCCACTAACAGAATGTAGATTGTAACCTCCTAGGAATAGGAAGCTAACTTTTCTTACTTAACTTACTCTATAAAGCATGTACACACATCATGATGCTGTATAACTAAATAATGAAATATGAAAGCTTATTAACTTTCTGAAATTTCTAAAGTATCATAATTTGTAAAGTAATGGTACTTACACTGTGAACACCCAAAGCCTTCCAGACAGCAAAACTGATCAGTCCCACGCCACACCAGGCATAAAGTGAACCCCATCCTAAGGCACGTAATGCAAGAGACGAACCACTCTCTGGCAAAGCAGCTGTGGCAATGACACCCTAAAAGTTTTGTTGTTTTAATGAAGGAAAAAACAAATCAGTGTGTGCACACATATGCATTTTCAGGAAGGAATATTTACACAATATGATTGTGTAAAACACTCCTACAGTGCAATCCTATGAATATTTTCTCAGAAGTAAGTTCCACTGAGCTCAGTGTGGCTTACTCTCAAGTAAGTGGGCATAAGACTGCAGCCCTAGTTTTCCAAATGTTCATATCATTAACAAAAGGATGCTGACTGGAAAGAAGCTGAGAACACTCTTTTGGTCTTGCTTTATCCAAAGTGCATTATTAAAAAACCCAAAAAACTGTAAATACATGCATAGAAATTAGGCCATGTACACATTTAAACTGGTTAGTTTCCTTCTAAGGAGCCCTGAAAAACTGTCATTCTGTTAGAGTGCTAGGGACCTCTAACAGATCATGCAACAGATCATACTGTCCCTAAGACAATACCCAAAATTCTTTGAGATAGGAGCAATAATTGAACATTTAAACCAGTATAAAAGTGGTTTACATTTGCATTGATAAAGAAACATATTTTAAAAGTATGGGCCACCATTCACAGGTGTATGATTCATGTATTTTCTTGTTCTGATCAGCTTTCTTTTCAGCAGTTAGCATCAGACCCTTAAATAAAGTTTTAAACAATCCCAGCTTTTAAAAGGTTGTTTAGAAGTACCGCTAAGGGGAACAGCCAGGGCAATACAAATCACCTGACTGGATCGGTCTATTATGCTCACATTATATTTAAACTTCTAGATGATGAGAGAAGCAGGGCCATTCCATCAACCCTGCTGAAAGACTACTTAATCTTTTCCTCTTCGCTTCTCATCCCTTTTTCCTTGTGTGCCATGTTGTTTTAGATTGTAAGCCTGTGTGCAGGGACTGTCTTGTTTTACTGATTGCACGTAAGCTGCTCTGAGAAACTTTTTGGCTGAGAAGTGGGATAAAAATACTTTAAATGGCTTGAGACCAGAGTATCTAAAGGCACGTCTCCTCCCATATGTACGGTACTTGCTTGGACCCTTAGGTCATCTTCAGGGGCCCTCCTCCATGTTTGCCTGTCAAAGGAAGCTAAGCAGATGTCCACAAGAGAGAGAGCTTTCTCAGTGGTGGCACCCCACTTATGGAATAAACTCCCCAAAGAGGTTTGCCTGGCAGCTGCACTGTTATCTTTCCGGCACCAGGCAAAGACCTTTCTTTTCTCCCAGGCATTTTTAGAGACCTGGTGCTAGGTTATTATGGCTGCTTTATCGATTACTGTGCTTTTTGTTGTTTATTATATTGTATTTTATTCTTTTAAAGATTTGTATTGTATTTTACATTTTTAACTGTTTTAAAATAACATTTTAGTTTTTTAACTGATTGTAATCTGCCCAGAGAACATTAGTTATTGGGTGGATTAGAAATGTACTAAATAATAATAAATAAAATAATAAATAAATAAACCTTATTATAAATCTCCCATGAATCTTCTTATCAGTTGTAAAGAGTCCATAGCTGATTTTGCTATGTAAAAGAATCCAAACAGAGCATATAACATGAAGACCCTTTCTACTTCGTATTATGAAAAGGAGATACATCATGGGTATTTTTGTAAAAAATGTTGATCTAATATGAAATCCTTGAAAAAGCAATAATGAAAGGCACAATATGATCTGGATTTGTCAGTTCAAGATTGTTTGCACATGATAGGGTATACCCTTTAGGGTACAAAATACTTGGATAAACTGTTGTTTACAGAAAAAATGGTCATCTGATGCGTGCAAAGCTATTTAGGCCCTCAAGACAAGTGATGAACAAATTGCTAAAAACATTAAAAAACAAAAAAACACCCTTTGGAGTTTTCCCAGTACTTCAGCATAGAAGAAAAGATCTCATTGATAAAGGGGGTGGGGGAGCCACTATTTTAAGAGAAGGGATTTGAGTCACATGTTTGTGACTTGCTGTCTTTACATGGTGGGCTTTCTTTTATGAACTTAGGGCATTTCTGTGTATCTGAATAACGAAAACAAAACAAACAAAAATCTGAACACAAATTCTGACATGGAAAACAAACAAACGTGTAACTTGTTGGCAGCATTTAATATTTTCAGGGCTTTGTTTTGGTCAGAGGTGGCATTTCGTGGGCACAGATTTGTTGGGAAAGAAACATATAACTTTACTAATGATGATATTAATCTAGGCTATCAATTCCTTCAACTCCAGTGACCATCAACAATTTTAAGAGAAGCACTCTGAAGTTTAGGAAATACTGTATGACCAACTACAGCTTTGCTTTCTCCAACCTGGTGCCCTCCAGATGTGTTGGACTACAACTCCTATCTTCCCCAGGCAACACAGATAATGGCTGGAGGTGATGGGAGTTGTGTCCCCCACATCTGGAAGGTATCAGGTTGGGGAAAACTGAAAGGCACAGTAGTTCTTTGGGTATGGTTCTTAACTATGTTCCTGATAATTATGGGGTGAAGCTTCACTTGGTTTAGTATTGGATGACCACCTCCAGTCCAATGACTGACAAATGGGACCTGATCCATCGTATAGGGGAAATCAAAACCATTGTGGGATAAGGTGCAGCGCATGTTATTCTTTGGTATGTCCTGCAAGTCCCATGAGCCAGAAACTATGTGATTGAGTGGCTAGATAGGCATAGCTGATCACCCATGGAATGGACAAGCCACTTTCCCACTTAAAAGTAGTTTGTTTGTTCAGCCAGGTGACTGACTGCAGTAAAAAAAAAAAATCTGGCCATGTGTGCACTTCTCTTGTGCATATGGCTGCTTATACCCACAATAAATGAATACAAAATCTATGCAAGACAAAATAATTGCTTGCTTAGATGAGAGGTTTCTCTACCTGATTTGCAAATTATGATTTTCTAGCAGTTGATGCTAATTTTTCCAAGGATAAGCGGTTGACAAATTCTGTTACATCTAGGCAGCCCTGGAGCAAACTCTCTCACCACCTGATGCATGTGCTTAATGCTGCTTCATGGGAGGGCTGACCCTCAATCTAGGACTGCTTCACACATGCACTTGATTGTGCATCACTGGATTATTCCATGCTGAATGCCTTTACTTAATGGAATGTATTCTTTACCTAGTGCACTATTTTGGATCCTGTATCACTGGGTTTAGTGTCTTTGAGTTTGGTAACACCCATAGTTCTCCCATTTGTTCTCCATCTATTCCCCAAAGTTCCAAGGGGTTTTTGCTAGCATGACATGGCTTGAGAGGGCTCATTTCAGTTTAGAGGAATAAGCAGTTTTGTTTTATCTATTTAATTCAGCAGAGAAACAAAAATACTAAAATTTGTTTTACCCATACATTATTCTACTCACGAATGCTCAAAAGTATAAATGAATGACAAAAATTGTTTCAAGGTATTCCAACCAGGGTGGATTCATTGAACAAATATACTTAATTAATTCCAACCAGGGTGGATTCATTGAACAAATATACTTAATTAATTATAATTAATTAATTAAATAAAGGAAATTTAAAGCACGTTTCCAGTTTTGAAATTCATGTATTTCCTAAACAAGCAAGTGAATTCATTGTTTGTTGTAATATTGAAAACACATTGACTTACAACTACTTTATTTAACCTAGGAGCATAAACCAACCAGAAATAAGTCTCACAGAATTTAATGGGACTTACTCCCAGGTAACTGCATAGGCCACAACCTAAAGCCAAAATCTTTTGTGCACCTATCTGCAGGCAAGACCCACTGAACAAAGCTGAACTTACTTCTGAGCAAACAAGCTATAAGTGTCCAGAACTGTCTAAATTACTAAGGTTTTGAGAGCTGAGACTCAATGTACTGCAGTTATAGCTTCTATACTGGCAAGCCAGAAAATCAGTTTTATCTTTAATTCTCCCACTGCAATGACAGATGTCACCAGTGAAGTAGGGAAGGAGAAAGTACTCAGCCATCTCTGTGGATTGGTGTCCAGGGGGGAGTGCATACTCATGCCCTTACCAGCAGTTGTTGCACGGAGGAGGGGAGCTGGAGTCAGCACTGTGAAGGCAATACAGCTACTGACTAGATAGCAGTGCCAAGCATGGGTAGATTTTATCACTGACTCCTGCCTCTATCCTCCACTTTGCAACACTCACCAGTAAAGCTGTGGGGGCATCTTTGTTCTCAGCTGCCACTGTTGAGCAGCAATGATCTTCCACCCCACTTCACCAGCTGCATCTGAGGGAGAGTTCAAGGTGAAATCAATTCTCCAGGTTGCCAAGCTGACCATCCTAAATAGAGCTTGGGTACCTGAGGGTCATGGTCTGAGGGCACTTTGATGCTGTCACCTTGCTGTCACCTTGCTGAAGCTAAGCAGGTCTGGGTCTAGTCAGTGCCTGGATGGGAGACTACCTGGGAACTCCATGTTAGCCACCTTAAGTTCCCTGATGGAAGAAAAGGGTCATTCCATGTAAAATCAACCAATGAATTTACCTGACCGTCACCAATTTTGAAAAAACTTGGTGAACTTGTTGGGTCTGCTGAGAAAATAAGCTGCTCCAAAAATTAGACTTCTGGGACAAAAACTTTTGGAGATACGGCAATCAAAAATATGAAGAAAAATGTTAATTTTTGTGTGTCGGGCATCGTTAAAATTACAGTAATTCCAGTTCTACAGAACCTAGAAAGTTAATCATGGTGTTGATGGAAAGCCTTTGAAATGCTCTTTCATTTGATATGTAACATAAGTGGTTTTTCGGAATAAATATATATTCAAGGTCAAATAGTAAAATGTGACCTTGAATTCTGCAAAAACTAATTTTTTCTCTCCATGATTTTGTTTTAGTATTTCATCTGACAGTGCTTAATACATGTACCAATTTTCAAAATGGGGTTCTTAAGAGAAAACGAGTTACATCTTTTGGGGCGCTCTGTGTGCATGCGTCATAGTTCATATGAATTGCTATCTCACTGTACGTATCTTAAGAAAATATGCATTATCACTTAGGTTTTGAATAAAACATTGTGCTCAAGTACAAGCTACCCTGTCATAATTGTGCAGTTCTAAATTAGGTATTCTTCACAATAGCATACTTCTGACATTTTGTGTAGAATAATACTTCCTCTGGGTGGTCATTCCGGTATGAAATCAATCAAATAATATTTCCAACTGAAAGCAAATTGCTTAAGATTTGGTGAACTTGTCCTGCTTATTAAAAAATAAGTTGCAGGGCCTATTGTTTTCAGAAGAATGAGGTTTAAAATATGTACTTTAAAAAAGGTACTCACCAGTATGCTTGGGGAAAACATGTTCATTTTATTTTTTTCAAATAAATATACAGAAGTTTGGCCTTGAATAATGACAAAAAACCTCCTTTTGTTTTAAATAACGTTTAACATCCCTGGAAACATGTACTTGATTTCAAAATGGGACTCTTACTAGCATAGTTATTTTGATTTACAGTACTTAGATGTGGACTTGAAAAACCATTATTGTGCATAGATGAGATTTTCCATTTTACTTTTATATATGCTGATCAGTTTTTATGCAGTTCAAATATTACTTGCTAACATTTTGTTAACAAGTCCTGAATTAAGGAGCTTTTCATAACAGTAGTTTCTAGTCTTGAAGTTGCTGCTTGACACTCTTTGTCTGTTAGTGTATAGAAGTGCCCTGTTGGGCAACAAGGATCAGCTTTTGTCAAAACATCTGAAGATGGTATCCATAGGACATCTTGTTTATCTGGATACATTGGATACATAAATGATTTTGCTGGTCCAGCTGGATGAAGAAAGCTCACTAACACTTCTGCTCTCTGATCATCTGTTTGTAAAACACAACCTAACCACCAACAAATCCTCATATTTCTTGCAATTCCAGTTCTCCTTCTTTAATAGTCACTGTTAGCGGTGGATCCAAGCTGGGTCGGTGCCTCCGAGTCGATTTTCGGGGTTGGCGCTGACCCTACTCTATTTTCCGAGACGCGACGGGACCCTGTGCAGGCACAGAACGCGCCACAGGGGTCCAGCGCACCTGCGCAGGGTTCCGTCGCATCATTTCCGGTCCCGGAAGTGACGGGACAGACCGGACCGCACAGGCGGCTTGCCGTGGAGAGGGCAAGCCGCCCCGAAGAACAAGGTAAGGCCTCGCCGGGCGTGAGCAGGCCAATTTTGGCCTCGTTTCTGCCCAGCGAGGCTCAATCGTAAACCCCTAGTCACTGTCTTTTTTCTGGATTCGCATTGAAATTAATATATTTTAGTAGCAACAGTGTGTTTTGTTAATGGAATTACAGCGTGAATTTTCTGTGTCCCAGGAATCATCTTGAATTCTCGAAGCGACATTTCAGAAGCTTTTCTTCCAGTTCATAATCTTTACTTGTGGTATATTGAAATGCAACCTGTGTGATGTTCTCCTTTGCCCAATCAAAGAGTTGATGAGGGGTCATGATTTGTTTTTCATACGGATGCTGCAAACTTGCTCGAGCAGCTAACCTTTTCACAGTGCCACCCAAACCATCACAAGGCCCTTTTCCATGCGATGTGGCAAAGAAGTGCCATTCTGCATCGATACCGAAATCTGACTTATGCTTACTTAAGTTGTTGAAGTTTTTACCGTTTTTATACTGTGCTGCTGCACCATCAGGGAAATAATAGATCTTAGTTATGCTACCTGTAGAAATGGTGTGCAGGAATTCAACAATTTGAAAAGTCATGAACACATTGCAGCAGAAGTGGGGTCGGTACTTGTCATGGCTTCAGGCCTGCCTTTTTCTTTCTTATCAGAATCTGTGAATAAAGCTTAACTTTAAGTAGACATCCAAAGAGATATATCTCTGTGAAGGTTTGAGGCCTACCCATGCCTGGTTTGGTTTCAGCCTGAAGGTCCCTGGAAGCTCTGGAAGGGAGAGGGGCAGGCTTAAGTTTAATTTCCCTCCGAAAAATTCTGTTTTAAGTGTGTATAAGGGGGTGGAGTTATTGTAGGGAGGTACTGTGCATGTATAAGAACATTCACATCTTCTGAACTGTTCGAAACCCCATTCTGGAAATCAGTACATATACTCAAGGTAAACATGGGTTATCTGAGGAAAAAAATCAGCAAAAAAAGACATTTGTTTTTTTTGGAATTCAAGGTCAAATTAAAGAAACTATGACCTTGAATATTTTATTTCACATGCATGCTTTATGTTACATATCAAATAAAAGGGTAGTTCGAGAGCTTTCATATGACACCATGATTTACTTTCTAGGCCAATTCTGAAGGAAGTTATGATACTTTTTGTGTAGTCACAAATGCTGAAAAATCGTGTTTGGGGCATTTTTTGAGCACACTGTACTTTTGCACCGTGAGGTATAATGACCTATAATTTAGTGTATGTTCATTTCTCATGTTGGTCTACCAGTATGCCAGTTTTTTTTAAAATCGCAGATGGTGAGGTAAATTTTTCATTTTTTTTGGTTGATTTTACATGGAATGACCCAAAAGCAGGATATACATTTATTTTAAAAATAGGTTGTACTCTTATGATACTGGTGATATACAGGAACTATCTCCTAAATCCTATCAGTTTCCAATAAAAATCCATAATAAATATAATACATGATTTGTTGCCTTTATCATGCTTAATCTCAGAATTCCAATATTCCCCCTTTTAAACCACAGAAAACAAAGACCTGGTACACATGACATGATAACCCATGGTGGGTTGTCAGCCTTGTTTGTTTCAGAGTGACTTGCTGTGACATCAGAACTCAGCATGGTTTCCTCGATGTGGTTTGTTAACCACACAAAAGCCATCCTTGTGTGGTTTGTTAAACACACAAAAAGCCATGGCTTGTTGCTGGATTATTCAGGGTGACTTGTCATGACGTGCGAACCTGGCACGATGGCTTGTTTGTGGTTTGCCAGAAAAGGTTACTGAGCCGCCTGGCAAGAGCAGCGAAAAACCCGGTTTCTCCTTGCGATCTCACTAACTATGATATCCCCTCTCTATTATGTCTCTATTATGAAATGACACTAGTCAATTTACTCCTCCACTTCATTGCTTTCCTAGACAGCAATGCCTTGTTTTTCCCCACCATTTTTTTCTTCATTTAAATGGACTTTTTTTTTCATTTGAATCAGATTTTTTAAAAAATTGTTAAAATGCTTTTGTTAAAAAAAGAAGAAGCCCTACATCAGCGGTTCCCAATCTTTTTGGGACCAGGGACCGGTCCTGTGAAATAAATTTTTCCACGGACGGGGGGGGGTGTCGCCTACTGATCACCTGCTATAGCGGCCGGGCAGCAGCGCTGCAGAACCAGGAAGTGACCCGGCCGCCGCGCCACACGACAAGCACCCCGTCCTGGCTCTTGGGGTGCTCACGAGCTCCGGCGAGCACCCCCCCGCCGCTCATCCCTCTGCTCGCCTCCCCGATGAGCATTTTTGTAAAACCAGCCAGCACAGTGGCCGGGCAGCGTGGTGGCCGGGTGGCGCGGCAGCTGGGTGGCGCGGCAGCCAGGCGCTGCGCGGCCCAGTTCTTAAGAGGCCACGGACTGGGACTGGTCCGCGGACCGGGGGTTGGGGACCCCTGCCCTACATGATCATAGCTTTAATTTAAAATGTGTTATAATTCAAAGACTGTGCAAATCGCGGCCGTTTTTAACGTATCTTACGCCATTTTCTACATAAACAACATAGCACCAGGAACCCAGAAGTCCGGCTGGGCACCTCGTCTGGTGCTCACTTTTGGCCCTGGCTGGCATTGTGGCAGCACTTGCCGAGCGCACCACAAGTCGGGTACTGGGTGGATCGCCCACCCCTACTCCAGAGATACATACTGTACTTGTTAACAGCAGTATATGGAAATGAGAAATAGCAGATCTGATCAGCCCCATTTTCCTACTCTGACTGAAGTTATTCCAATCCTGGAGCTTTCCCCCCCTCCCAACATGATATAATGTTGGAAATTCTTAGAAGCCCTATTAAAATCTCCAGGATTGCTTTCAATAGTTTCCTTGAGTGGTGCTGATTCCTTTAGAATGGCAACCCTACCTATTGTCCCTCTGCAACTTTGTGTAGACAAAGTCAAGGCTTTACCGCTCTTTCTGAAAGTACACACTTTCAGCCACTGAAAGTGTCAATGCATAGAGCATTATTGGAGGTGGAGTCCATCTGGGAAAGGAGAAGCAGCCTGGAGATAAATGCAAGAAGGGAGGGGCAGGCAACAGAAATGAAAGGGAAACAATATGAGCAGAATACCTGACATAGTCTATTTAATTTTGGGGGGGGTTAAATTTTAAAAAATCATTTAAAAATCAACTTGATCTCAAAATATCTGGAAAAACTTTAAATGTTTAACTAAATTTTCAAAAAATATATATCAAAAAATCCATATGCTTGTTAAATATTTTATCTTTACAGCTGAAGAAACAAAAATCCACAATAGAGTGTTGTTTTAGTTAAAATAGTTTCAGTGTCTGTTGGAGTTGATGTCGATTGTCCTAAAAGTGTAAGGTAAGAAAATCCTCCGAATATTCATGATTAAGTTGTTCAACTGGAGATTTTTCATCTTCTAGTGCCTTCACAAATATCTGTTTCAGTGAGCTTTGGTAACTCTGAATTGTGTAAAATATGTATTAAGGTTATAGCAAGGAAGAGTGCACTTGGGGGGGGGGGGGGAAATCACATGATTAAATCAAGTCTTTCTGAGTAGTGATTTAAATTGTGATTTAAATCATGATTTAAATCAAATTGATATAAATCAAATCCACTCTGCACCATTATGAAGCTAAAACTTATGAAGCCACCAAAGCTGCAAAGATATTCAAAATAAACAAACCTTATTGAACCAGTTGGGGTTGTTCTTTTTAGCCATGGCAAGTGTTGTACCAAAACCTGCTAGCATTCCTGCAGTAGCAACTGTAGCAAGAAAAATTCCACCTGCCAACACAGTAAAAATAAGTAAGACTAAAACCAGTCAGACCCTTTTACCCTAGGGAAAAGGGGTGAATTACTTTTAAACCATTTATTTGACATTAAGGACCGCCAGTGCTTCCCAGAGAAAGCTATCAAAATGTCTGGTAAACTGCCAAAATATGGTGGGTATTACAGCTCCTTAAAATCATGGTGGCACCTTAAAGCTCTGAATTATTCTGTAAATTGTATTAGGCAGCTGTCCAGGGAACAAATTCTGAGCACGAAGTTATAAGCTTGGGAAGAGCCTGAGCCTCTGTATCTCACAGTCATCAAGGTCACCGGGCACATTCAAGTGCTTCTAGTACAGTTGCCCCAAACCAGTTCCCAGTTCGGAAAGGAGCCATAATCTTGCTTTTTACAGTATGAATTACTTCAAGCTGTCGTTTGAAGATGTGTTGGTATCTGAAGAAAACATGACATGTACAGCAGTGTCCAGTTTTGTCCCCCTTCTGCCTGGAGACCCACTCTTCTAAATTCTTAGGGTCCATCAGCATAGCTCTAACTTAGAGCACAATCCTATGCATGTTTAGACAGAAATAAGTCCTACAACTCCCAGCAACCATGCTGGCTGGGGAATGCTGGGAGTTACTTTTTTCTGTCTAAACATGCATAGGAGTGCACCCTTAATTAATTTAGGGTGCAATCCTATGCATATTTAGACAGAAAAAAGTGTCCTACAACTCCCAGCACACCCCAGCCATTTTTTTCTAAGTATGCATAGGATTGTTCCCTAAGGGTGCAATCCTATCAGGATGTCCGGAGGCGATCTCCTGCCTCCTGATCCTCCTGCTCTGCATTTTTGCTAGAAAGCCCATCTTGCTGGAGCATCTCAGAGGAGGGAAGGAGGCTGGAACAGCTGCAGGATACCTCGTATCCTGTCCGACCCAGTCTCCTCCCCTCCCTGCCCCCCTCCCCCTCCCCTTTTACCCCTCTCTAAGGTCACTTTCCTAACCTTGGAGAGCAGCTGGGGTGGTTCTTTCCATGCGGGCTGAGAGGGGGTGGGGTGGGGGTCGAAGCTCCAATTCTCCAACCTCGGAGCTGGGAATCCAAAAAATCCTATGGCCCCGCCGAGTCCCCAACACTGTCTAGGGCCCGTAGAATCTCACTCCCTAAATTAATTAAATCAAGTATATGTTGCAGCCCTATGTAAAAGCCATAACCTTAACGCCATAAAATTGCCATGCCATGCCAAAATGGCATGTCATTCACATACTCCTGTCAATTCTTAATAGGAAGGGGGTCTGGGCTACTGATGCCAACTGCCTCAGTAAACACGGAAGCGCCATAGCGCCATTCTTAACCCAGGAATGTGAAGGTTATGCTTCTCAAAAGTAAACGTCCCATGCTAACGAAACATTCCTGCTGATGTTTGGGCAGCACAAATCACCTACAACCACTCTATTCTCCGTACTGAAGCAGACACGCCGCCTTCTCGTGTTTTTATTTGTATTGGGGTTCAGCCCCTTCCCCCCCGCCTCCAAATCCCAGATTCTATTTTAAGGCTTAGCTCTAGGAACAATGTGGAACAATAAAGAAAAGTACCGCAAACAAAGCATGCACGAGGTGCCTTTACCTCAGCCTTCCACAGGCTGGTGCCCTCCACATGTGTTGGGCTACAATTCCCATCACCCCCTTCCCCCCCCCCCGCGCTGGATGGGGATGATGGGAGTTGTCATCCTTGTCATCCAACACATCTGGAGGGCTTCAGCTTGGGTAAGGCTATTTTACCTCATCACTGAGGCACAACCACAATCGGTACACTTGCCCGCGCGCGCATCTGGCGTGAAGAGCAAGGCTTAAAAACGGGGAAGCACTGCATCCCAGCAGATTTGAGCCCCGAACGCTCCCTCTTTCTCTTTTTATGTGTTTAGAAATTAGCCTCTGCCCCCTCCCGCGAAGTGAGGACGGGACTCGGAACCTTTAATTAAGAAGAGCGGTCGCTGCGCGCCTTCCGTTTGGGCTGCGGCAGGGTTCGGGCTCCCCGAAAGCTGAGGCGTGCCCGCCATGAGGCTCCCCTGAACTGGATGCCGGTTGCCCGCCTCCGGGAGAGCCGGCCCCATGCTTCGACTCGAGCCCAGCTTGGGGAGAGAGCCAGGGTGACACCCCCTTCTTCGCTGCCACCCGGATGGAGATGCAGCTGGAGGCGGACTCGCTCCTTCTGCTGCCGGGATCAGCGGCGGAAACCAGCCAAAGCGGGCCCGGCCCATCCGGACAGACAAACTCTGGAGGGCTTCTCCCTGCGCGTCCCTTGACACTGGGCTCATCGGGTTCAGCTTCGGAGCCGTTTTCTAGTTACTAGTGAGGGTTTCGTATTGATTTAGGAATAAGCCCCCTTGGAATCAGTGGGCCTGACCTCCGGGTAACTAGGTCAGCAATAAACCCATTTAGGTCTCAATCCTATGCATAGTTGAACAGGGGGAAAAAGGTCCTACAAACATTCCCCAGCAGCCATGCTGGCTGGGAATGCTGGGAGTTGTAGTATTTTTTTCTGTCTAAACATGCATAGGACTGTGCCTTTAAAATATGTTCACGATGTGCCTCCCCAGTCCCCACCACCACTCCCGGAAAGCTCTGGACCCAGATGACCTTACTTTTTATTTATTCTATACCCCGTCTTTTTCCCTGAAAGGAACCCAAGGTGGCTCACATAATCCCCTCCTCCTCTCCATTTTATCCTCACAACAACCCTGTGAGGTAGGTTAGGCTGAGAGTCGGTGACTGGCCCAAAGTCACCCAGTGAGTTTCATGGCCGAGCAGGGACTAGAACCTGGATCTCCTGAGTCCCAGTCCAACACTCTAACCACTACGCCACACTGGCTCTTTGGGTGCAAAATGTAAGGTGTGTCTCCACTTGCAGCTGTGTTTACACCATTGTAGGATGCACCCCTCTATAACTACCCCTGGTTGAGGAATGATGTGCAGAACAACTGAACACAGGCAGTACTCATTACAGTACAAACA
Source organism: Shinisaurus crocodilurus (assembly GCA_021292165.1). Classification (NCBI taxonomy): domain Eukaryota; kingdom Metazoa; phylum Chordata; class Lepidosauria; order Squamata; family Shinisauridae; genus Shinisaurus; species Shinisaurus crocodilurus. The sequence goes on along the minus strand of CM037879.1, from coordinate 82,314,858 downwards.
CCAATACAGCAACTGTGCTAGCTATTATGTTACATTTATACCCCACTTTTTTTCCCCCTCTTGCAAGATACCCAAGGTGGCTTACAAGGTTCTCCATTTTATCCTCACAACAACCCTGTCAGGTAGGTTAGGCTGAGAGTCAGTGACTGGCCCAAAGTCACCTAGTGAGCTTCATGACTGAGTGGGGACTAGAACCTGGATCTCCCGAGTCTCAGTCCAACACTCTAACCACGATGCCACACTGGCTTTCAATTATACTCATCTACCCAACAGGGCTGGCGCTACCACTAGGCAAACTAGGCGGTTGCCTAGGGCGCGTGGCTGAAGAGGGCGCAGAAACGCTGCGCTCCTCTTCGCTGCCACCCCCCTGCTGCCGCCGGGCCGCCCCCCCCCGCCGCCGGGCTGCCCCCCGCCACCGGGCCGCCCCCCCCCGCCGCCTACCTTCTCCGCGCCGCTTCCGGAGCCCCGCCCACGCTGTTTTGGCGGGAGGAACCAGGGCAACAGGGCTTAAACAACCCTGTTGCCCTGGTTTCCCCGGCCAAAAACAGAGCGCGGGGGTCCCGTAGCGTCACTTCCTCCTCAGAGGAGGCGGCGGCCAGGGCAGGGGGAAGGTAGGTGGCGGGGGTCCGGCAGCTGCAGGTGGTGGTGGTTTGCAGAGCAGGGCTGCTTTGCTCCGGAGCCCCCCCCACGGCACGAGAGGGGGGGTGCTAAATATAATTTCGCCTAGGGCGCCAAACTGCCCTGCACCGGTCCTGCTACCCAAGTTGGCCACAGTTCCCACATGCAGTGAATTTGTGTGCTGCTAGAGCATACACGGCATGAGCCTTCTACAAAAAGCCATAACCTCATTTGTTGGGGGACAACGACACTAATTCTCTGATGGCTTCATACCCTCTTAACCATTTTATGGAAATCTGCCAAGTTATAAGCAGACTTGAATGTAATTTGTTTTGGGGAATACCAAGATCTATATAACAAACATAAAGGTTACAGGTATTCTAAAATAAATATCTTTGTGTATATTCATCTGATTTACAAAAGCAAAGATCCAGAATTGGGACCATATTAAGCCTTGAGGTTACTTGTGAATCATTGAGATTGCAGAGTGGAACTTGTTATTTGACATATTTAAAAATGGCTCCTCCACTTACTGGATGCTTGAGACGATATACAAAATTCAGATAAAAACAACAATAAAATATGTGGAGAAAGCCAACGTAAGCCCCCTGCCTGACACACACACACTCACCAAGGAGGGGGGAAGGAGACCCAGTGGGGGGAGACAACCAGTCTCCACAGATGCCAAAGGGAACAAACAACATCTACATAGAATCACCCCAGGGGGGAAGGCAGTAAGCATCACCAGGTTTGTCAATGCTCTTGCATATCAGCCCCATCTACATAAGACTTGAATACCTCTCCAGGGCAGACGCTTCGGCACCCCTAAGAAATGGCCTCTCAACACCATAGGATGGGACCATTAAGCAAGTGGCTTCAAAGGGACCCCATCCCACGGGGGGAAGGTGTCACCCCACCTGACCCAAAAGGCCACCCCTCAGGGAGGGTGTCAACCCACCTGATCACGGAGGGAGGGGCTACCTGAAACACCAAGGTATAAAACACCCTGCACAAGGGAACTTTGCTCTGGACCTGATCAGCAATCTTGCCCATGCCTGGGGTAAGGGAACGAAGGATCAGCAACCCCAGGAAACCAAGCTGAAATCACTGGCCGCTTGGGTTGACCAGACCCCCGGGAAACCAAGCTGAAATCACTGGCCGCTTGGGTTGACCGGACCCCCGGGAAACCAAGCTGAAATCACTCACAAGCCGCTTGGGTAGACCGGGCCCCGCCGGGAACCCAGCTAGCCGCTTGGGTAGACCGGGCCTCCGCCGGGAACCCAGCTAGCCGCTTGGGTAGACCGGGCCTCCACCGGGAACCCAGCTAGCCGCTTGGGTAGACCGGGCCTCCGCCGGGAACCCAGCTAGCCGCTTGGGTAGACCGGGCCTCCGCCGGGAACCCAGCTAGCAGCGTGCGGTTGACCGGGCCTCTGCCGGGACCCGAGCTAAACTAACTAGCTGAGAGCCCTGAAATCACGTTGTCCTTCAGGCTTTTGCTTGCTACTTTGTACCGTACTGATAAGCTGTATTGCTGGCGTGGGTCTGAGTTTGTGAAGGTAATTTTGTAAATAAACTTGTTTTCTAAAAGATACTTTTGTGGCTATAAGTTATCCCTTTGTTCTGGGCTAAGGCGAGGCGCTGGGGACCTCGGAGAAGGCCCGCCCCAGCACCCGCTACCCCCTTAGCATTGAACCCGCACAGAAGACCAGGTTGTCAGTCTTCCACTAAATAGAATAAAACTAACACAATTATAACACTAAAATAAAAAACACGAGCTGGAACGTTCATCACAATAAAATACTGTAAACAGCAATGACTCTTTGTTTGACTTTACTACATCTGAAAATGTGGAGGGTGCACCAATTAACTGTTGGCTTAAATAGTCCTTTTAAACATGGAGGAGGGATCAACAGAAAAGGGAGAATTATGTTTCATCTCTCTGTGATGGATTGAGGCCTACACAGGATTGGGTTTGTTGAGGCCTACACAGGCTTCAGTTTGTTGAAGCCTGAAGGCCCAAACACTTCCCTCGAGTAGTGAAGCCTGAAGGCCCAAACACTTGGATGGGAGGGGGAGTTTGAGAGTTTTAGTTCGCCCAATAGAAGTTAAGAATTAGTTCTCCTGTGCAAGGTCACATGGTTATAACCTTCCAGTCCTGGGAAGACTATATATGTGGGGTGTGGTCAGCTAGCAGTTAGTGTGTGCTGGGAGAGAGCTAGAAGCAGAAGCACAGAAACAGCAGAGAGAAGCAGAGAGAGAGAAAGTGAAACTGGCTGCATAGCAGATATAGGTAGTCTGAAGTTAACTAGAGAACGGTGAATTGTTTGTTGTTTGTTTTATTTTATCATACTTGCTTTTGGATTATAACCACTCTATTAAGTAAAAACCCTAATATTATAAGTAAAGTGCTGTTGTTTACCCTGGAGTTTGGAGTGACTTATTCACCACGTCTACAGCCTACACCCATGCTATTAGAAGCAGTAAAAGGACTTGATCTCCTGGAACGGGAGGGGCTTTGAGGAGAGGCATAGATCTCCCAAAGGAAGGTTAAGGGGTCCCTGAAGTAGCGGAACCTTGACACTCTCATTTCCTTCAAACCATGCTGCAAAATCCAACTTTTCTGAATGTCTTGGACACAATCCCCATCTCCTACTGATACTAAGTGATACTAAGCCTAATAGAGCCTATACCTGTTTGCTTGTTTGGAAGTAAGTCTGTGTTCAGTGGGGCTTATTCCAAGATAAATACTTACTAGGGACCACTCTGATACCTGTGTTAGTCTCCCCAAGCCAGGAGGCTTGGAGCTGCCATTTTAATTTATCACAATGCCCTAGACATATCAATTTATTTACTTATTTATTTTTGCATGTGGCTCATGCTGGCTCAGCTTGTCTGAGCGTGGAAAGCTAAGCAGGGTCAGGCCTGGTTATTACCGTACTTGGATGGGAGACCCCTCCTCTAGTTTCCTGCATTGAGCAGGGGGTTGGACTCGATGGCCTTGTAGGCCCCTTCCAACTCTATGATCCTATGATATCCTATGATATACCACTTAATATAATAAAATCTCCAAGCAGTTCACATATAAATATTAAAAAATCACGTCCAAATACACAATTAAAAACAATTCCAACTACAATAACAATACAAAACAATGCAAGGAACAGTAAGATGAAGCAGCATATGATTAATTGAATTAATTACAAACCAGAGAAAGTCTTGTGAACAAGTGCCTTTTCAGGAGGCGTTTGAAACATACCACATTTTCTGCCTCCTGAACTGCACAGGGCTGGGTGTTCCAGAGGGTGGGCACCGCCACTGAGAACAACCAGCAAGGCCGCCTCTGAAGATCTTAATCGTCAGCTGGGTATATATCATACCCTCCAACATTTCACAGATGAAAATAGGGGCACACGTGAATTTGTCAGAGGTATGGTTAAGCAACATAAAGGTGTAATCAAGAGGGTGTGGCCAGGCAACATGAGGGTGTGGCCAAGGGTATGGCCATGCAACCAAAAGGCATGGTCAGGTACAAAAGTTATTAGAGGAAACACACAAAATCTATATACCGGTATATAAAAGAAGAAGTCCTGACTGACTGACTGACTGACTGACTCATCAACGCCCAGCTCAAACCGTTTAATCTAGGAACGTGAAATTTTGAAGGAACATTGTTTTTATGACGTAGACACTCACTAAGGAAGGATTTTTGGAAATTCCGTCCCTAAGGGGGTGAAAAAAAGGGGCAAAATCGCCCCACAATCATATCTCCTGTGGGCAAAACAACAGGGCAGCAGTTATGCAAATCGGCCTCACCTCAGAATTGCTGCAGGAGCCAATAGGAGCAGTTATGCAAATAGCCCATATGACACTTAGAATGTTCGCATGAATCTGGCAGGGGCCAATAGGAGTGGGTATGCAAATCTCCCTTAGGCCATTTAGAATGTTCTCTGAGGGGGTGAAAAGGGAGGGAAACTTTTTAAATGACTGAATGACTGTTGTGGGGGGGGGGGCATCGTCGCATAGGCTCCATCACGTTTTGACGGATCTACCCGAAACTTGGCACGGTCACTCTTCATCACCTGTAGACTCAGGATTAACCTGATTTTTCTTTAAGATCAGATATTTCTGTCAGAAAAGATTTCTGCTGCCAGCACCCAGCCTAAATGTTACACTTTCCATCAGAGACACTGTATCTTTTCCATATAGCTCTTGCAGGCCTTCAAGGAGGGGGGGGGGACCTTTTCAATTTTAAACCTGTATTTTTTAGTTTTCTTCTCCATAAAAAAAAAAAATTCAAAATGCAAATTGAAAATTTAAATGTAAATGGTGTGATGATACCACACACAGTCGTACCAATTGTAGGCGATGGAGCATGCCTATTCCGGGCACTATCTTTTGTTATGTATGGCAGTCAAAATCTAGGTAGGGAGGTACGTGAACAAATAGTTGATCATGTCGTTGAAAACTGGGATGAATTCTCTATAATGTCCCACGACAGTGCTGGAAACAACTATGCAAGTGCCGATGCATACTTTGGCAACATGTCCTGACCCCATACTTATGGTGGTTTGTGCGAGTTGACAGTGGGTGGACAGCTTTTCGAATTAGTTTTCAAAGTTTATCATAATTGTTTTAAATTGTGTTTTATACTGTGTGTGTGTGTGTGTGTGTGTGTGTCCCTTGTATTTTATTGGATTGTACATCGCTCAGAGTGGCCGGATGTCTGGCCAGATGGGTGATTAATAAATATAATAAAGAAATAAAAATAAATAATGGTGAACTTCACGCAAAATTCAGTAATGAAAGTAACCCTGTAGAACAGGTTATGGTTTACGCAAAATCTTTCTGGCAGCCATTTTGTACCAAATCCTAAAATCCACGCAAGCAAAGCCACGGGCAACAACTAGTCTAACAATCATTGTTTTTATGACGTAGGCGCCCACTAAGGAAGGATTTTTGGAAATTCCGTCCCTAAGGAGGTGAAAAAAGGGGGCAAAATCGCCCCACAATCATATCTCCTGTGGGCAATGATTACATTATGATATTATACAGTATTTTATAATACAGTCATGCCTTGGATTGAGAGCATAATTCGTTCCAGAAACATGTTTGTAATCCAAAACACTCTTATATCAAAACGAAATCCCCCCAAAAAAATTTGTACAGAGATTTTTAATTTAAGCCATACTACAGTACTTGTATTGCAAGACGTTGCTTGTATATCAAGTAAAAAATAAAAAAATAAATATTTTAAAATTTGCTTGTCTTGCAAAACGCTCTCAAACCAAGTTACTTGCAATCCAAGGTATTACTGTATTTTATTAGTGGCTTTTGTAAAAAATTTTTTTACCTTACTTAAACCTTTAATTGTTGATATCTGGTGCTTTTCATGGGGGGGGGGTGTCAGCGCTTGCAGGGCAATCTCTTTCTTTTTGTTTTAAAATTGTCAGGATTGGTCCCGGCATTTTCAGGGCAGTTGGAGAAGGAGAAGAAAAGAAAGAGATGCGGAGGAGGGGGAGGTTTTGGGTGGGGGGAAATACAAAAAGACACATTGGGGGTTTGAGCCCCTTCAGCGTTTTGCTCCAACACCTCTACAGCTCTGGTTTTTAAGCACAAGGAGTACCTTTGAGGCGCTGAACAGCTTTGTTGTTTGTTTGTTATTGTGGAAAGGCACCAGTTTAAAGCACTTTTTGTGTTCACACAATTTAGATTTAAAGAAACACTTAAACTGGAATAATCTTACAGAATTTAACTAACTTGAATTAAGTTAAAAACAAACAGTGCAATCCTATGCACAGTTACTCGGAAGTAAGTACAAATGTCTTCAATGGGTCTTTCTTACCCCGAGGGCCTGGTCAGAGGCAGCAGATAGAGCGAACAGAGCAGAGCGATGCGCACACATGCACACACATCCTCAGTCTGTTCCCTTCCTACTTAAAGGGTCCATGGGCAAAATCGCAGCTAAGCTAAATAGCTTGCAGGAGGAGGCAGGGAAATTTGTGGCTGTGCATAACAAATCGGGAATCTGCATAACAAAGTACGAAGTCCTGATGGCTTAAGTGTTTGCAGGACTTTCCTGGCAAATTCGGGGCAATTGGAGGGTATGATATATAGGGGAAGGCGGTCTGCTAGATATCCTGGTCCCAAGTTGTTTAGGACTTTGAATGTCGACAACATAATCTTGAACATGGCTCGGTAGCTAATAGGCATGCCTATAATGTGATGCTGGGGCATTATGCTCTGAAAGATGTCACAAACATTGATGGTACTATAAAAATAATAATTATGAATAAAAAATAAAGCAATAGTAAAATTAAATGGTCATGCAAATATATTGCTCAGGATATTTAAAGTTCATTGATTATTAATGGTCATATGCAGAACTGATTGACAACACTGAGTAGAGTGAAGGGCAAAGTTCAATCTTCCCAGCAAAACTCTGCTAGCAACTTTGTATCCTAACTTCATCTCAGAAGAGTCTGTGAATTGTGCTAGACTGATAATTGTGTAAGGTTGGCAAATGTTATTTCATACGTACAGGGCCGGTGCTACCATTAGGCCAACTAGGCAGCTGCCTAGGGCGCAAGGCTAAAGGGGCCCCAGAAACGCCTTGAAAAAAAATACAGCGCTCTCAAGTGGGAAGGGGGCGCGCTAAATATCTGATCTTGCCTAGGGCACCAAACTGCCTTGCACCGGTCCTGCATATGTAGCACTGAACAGATTGCAATGTAGATCTTTAGAAGGAAAATACTAAGTAATGGAGTCACACACAAGTAATTAACATAAGAAGTTTAGCACAAATTATTAATTTGTCATTATGTTCTGGCTGTGCTGGTGTTACACAAACTTTCAGTTAAAGCCAACCTTTTAAATCAAGTAGCTGAACACACAAGAGGCTGAAAATAACAATTATTAGTAAGTCTTGGGACCTCGCTAGGATAAGGACTACAATAACAATACAAAACAATACAAGGAACAGTAAGATGGAGCAGCATATGATTAATTGAATTAATTACAAACCAGATAAAGTTTTTAAACAGTATTTTCGGCAAAAAAAATTTAGAGCAGGGAAAATGCAGTATTATTTGTGCAAGCGAAAGAAAAATGCTTTTCCCACTTGTATAATTGTGCTATTCTGCTATACCACAGTACCACCTAGAGGTTACGGAGAGGAAAAGCAGGAAAGGAAACACTCTTTGTGTAGTGCTCCGATCTCAGTTCTGTCACAAAACCAGAAGTAGATACAGTGGATTAACAGCCCCATGCAGAAAAACTTTCAGCTGAACCTGACCCTAGGCGAAAGCTGGCTAAAATTACACTTGACTTCATAGAACTTTGCTTGCAAATACAGGCACATTCATTCTATTAGAAAGGGAAGACTAAGCTTATTAAAATTTGATTTGTAGAACAACAAAAGGTTTATTAGGACATCCGCTGAGACCCTCAGCAATTTTCAAATGATGGGGAGTTTGAGCAGTTTGAGACTGCTCTAAACTATTTGGGTTATATCCAATGGTGGCTTTGCTCTAGCGGAAAGCACTTCTGCTTGCACATAAGGGTTGGGGGACCTTCTGAAACAATATCGAATATTGTTGAGGGGGCTGCAATAGATGGGTGGTGGTGGTGGTGAGAATCAGATGCCCAGTCTTACATACTCCGGATGTTCTTTCCACTAGCAGAAAGCCCCCTTCGTTCCAAGTACGTAAGTGTCTGCCTTTTTTGCCATCATGGTCTTTAACACTGACAGACCACCCTCTTCAGCTTAACATCTGTCTGGATAGGAAGGGCAGACAGAGATATATCCTCAGTGGCTTCACTTTAGTGTAGAATGCCTTTTCCCTGTAGATTTGCCCAAGTCCAAAGAGCTTTCAGAAGCACTGTAACAGTTTTCTCTTTGTTCTGGCTTTTCACAGTTGGGGTTAAGCTTCCAAAGCGCGATCCAAGGCAGTGCAGCATAAAACATTATACAGTCTAGACTCAAAAGGAGTAATTTAGTACTTATGAGTCTGATTTTAATTGAACATTTTATGTATACATCTCAAACTTAATGTTATTCAGCATGAGCCTTTGGGATATGGATCAGGCTAGAAATTATTGTATAAAATGTAGAAGTAAATAAATTATGCAATAATCCTTTCCATCAGCCTTATCTTTTCTTATGCAGACGCCATTCTGTAAACTTGTCTAATCTTTCGTGTTCCTGTCTTTAGTTTCCCAGAACTGTTCCTGTTTTCCTGGCCTAAAGATTCTAGTAAACATTTCATGCTGGCATTGATCACTGGTTTTATAGCATCATAAACACACATAATGCTTTACTCAATTAAAAGATAAACCTACTTGGGTAATGTCCTGACTATAGATGGACTCATCCTATAGCCTTTACACGAGGTGACCTTACACATCCTTGCTAGTAGCTGGCACCAAAACAAACAAACAAACAAACAAAAAATTAAATGACACAAATTCAGATAAATCATTTATAGTTATGGGGAAAAATTTTATATCAAATTGGCTGAATCAAGAGATTTATGGTGTGATCCTATGCATGTTTAGACAGAAAAAAAGTCCTACAATTCTCAGCATGCCTCAGGGGAACACATTAGTTGTAGGACCTTTTTCTTTCTAAACATACATAGGATTGTGCCCTAAGTTATTTGATCCCACGCTTCCTCCAGGGAACTCAGGATGGTGTGTACCTGGCTTTTCCTCTACCCATTTTGTCCACACAACAACCCTGGGAGGTAGTCTGAGAGATGATGACCAGGCAAAAGGTACTCAGTGAGCTGTGTGGCTGAGTGGGGATTTGAACCCAGCTCTTCCTGGTTCTTGTCCAACAATTTACCCTCTACATTACACAGGCTCCCTTTCTGTTTGGGATGCTATTTTTCAATAATGCCAGTGGCATCCAAACCCTCAGGTTCTACCTCTGATTAAAAGTAATATTTTTAATGTGTGAGTAAATGATTGTTCTTTCTTAAAGGCTCTTTCCCCACCCCAGCTGTTCCTCCTTGATATTTTTTCTCCCCTCTTCTCTACTCTTGCTGCCAAGCAGCTACAGCCTTCCTCTCACAGGGACTCCACAATGCCTCCAAGCAGATCACAGCAATATTATGGACGAGCATCACACAGCCCATAAAACAGTTTAGTCACCATTAGATACCATTTGGGGCTTCTTCTGAACCCAATGTTGTGCAGTTCTAAGATCATTACATACACTTCCTTAACAAACCATTCTTATGAAGTGACAGATCCTTCCCATATCAGTACACCCAGCGTGACACCAAAAGTCCTTGGCACTCAAGGGAGACCCAAATATAACCAGTGCCTTGTACTACAAATCACATTTACTAAGAATTTAGCAGGGAGCACATTCAGATGTACATATTTACACATGAAGGAAGATAGAACATTGGAGAATGTGACATCATAAATTACCCTTAACTTGTCTCTTCAAGTAATGTTATTGGCTGTATTCAGATGTAATGCCAAACCATCGTTTAGCACTACATGAACAAGCCTGGAAGAGCTCACACAATCCCTCCTCCCTATACCCTCCTGTCGGCAAGGCAATTTCCTGCTGTCCGATCCTGGTTTCCGGCAAACCATAGTTTGTCTCAGTGTCCATACAGTCAAACTATGATTTGCACAATCCTGCAAACCAGGATAGCAACCCAGGATCAAATTCCTGTTTGCCATGTGTTATAAATAAGGTCCTTATCTGCCGAAAAAGGCTACGCCCTGGGCAGAAATCGCAAGATGGCGCCCAGAGGAAGTCTCCTAGAAAGTCCCTAGCAGACCAAAATTAGTCAGCTTGCCTCGCAACAGGCAGATAAGCCAATCAATATAAGGGCACGTACACATTCTGTAAGCATGCGCGCGCAGCATCCTGTATTGAAAACTTGTTTTGATCATGATATATAAGTGTGTGTGTGACGCTTAGGCGAGGCTGTCTCTTCTTGCAAAAAGAGTCAGACTAGTACTGCAATACACTTTGAAGACCCATCCCAGTTGTCTTGCTATTCTTATTGGGGTCCACGTCCGGTTGGACAAACCTAAAGGCTATAATCAAATAGCGCTCACAACATTTGGTGAGCCAAAAAGCCAGGAGTTCGTCCGACCAATCGGGCTGGCCCCTTGGGGGGACCGGACCATGTTTCTCGATGCCGGCTAAGAGGTCCTTAACCTCCACGGAAACCGCTCCCTTGATCCCCTTGGGTCCGGATACTGATCGCCAAAGGACAGACTCCTCGCCCAGCAAGACCAGGTAAGTCACTGCGACTTCCCTCGGGGGCCCTCCGGGAAGGTCTAGGGGCAAGCCATTTAGTGTCCCAAAAGAGGGACCTTAGTATATAAGAAGTTCCAACAGAGGAACACATTAGTCTCCAACAGAGGAGATTGTCCGACAGAGGACATAAGAAGTTCCAACAGAGGAACACATTAGTCTCCAACAGAGGAGATTGTCCGACAGAGGAGTCATGAGAGGCGGCCCTAGTATCCCAAAGGGGTCCCCGTTGGACGTCATGTGCAACAAAAAAAAGAAAAAAAGGGATGCAGGTCACCTGACAGGGACAAGAGGCCTGTTTAAAAGTCAACTCATAAAACTGTGCACATGTAAATGGCCTGCCCTGTCCCCCACCTGGCCAGAGGCAGGTTCATTTGATCCGGATGTCCTAAGAGACCTCCGATTTGTCCTACAGGACCAAAGTCCGGGTCAAATGGACTATTGGTTCCTCTAGACAGAAGTGGCAGAGAAAAAGGCCCATCGCCTCGTAAAAGTCCTCATGCCCAACGTCCGTGGGGCGGCCGTTATTCAGCCTGTTTTGACCTGGACACACACTGTTCAAGCCAAAGGACCTAGTAATGTGGGCAAAAACCACTGCCTCCATCACTGAAGATCCCACCGCATTCATAACTCAAATCAGGGTCATTCTCAACACCCACCAGCCAACCCCAGCTGATTTAGACCAGCTGGCTCTGGCTCTTTTAAAGCCCTCCCCGGTATCAAGATTTCTCAAACCGATTCACTGCCTCCCTTAGAGCCAACCTGATTGGCCGAGCGGAGTTCCTAATAGATCAGTACCAGACTGCCATTGGGTTAAGTTTCAACCTCCGTCAAGCCGATCATATAACCCCCATAACAAACTTCAGAGAAAAGGCCCTCAAAGTCCTAAGTGAAATGGGCCAACAAATAGTAAACTGGTCTAAAGACTGCCATTGGGTTAAGTTTCGACCTCCGTCAAGCCGATCATATAACCCCCATAACAAACTTCAGAGAAAAGGCCCTCAAAGTCCTAAGTGAAATGGGCCAACAAATAGTAAACTGGTCTAAAGACTGCCATTGGGTTAAGTTTCGACCTCCGTCAAGCCGATCATATAACCCCCATAACAAACTTCAGAGAAAAGGCCCTCAAAGTCCTAAGTGAAATGGGCCAACAAATAGTAAACTGGTCTAAAGTCAAGAATGTGTTCCAAAGCAAAACTGAAAACCCAGCCGACTTCATGTCTCAGTTGCAAAAAGCGCTTCAGATGTAGATCAGGCTGCACCAAACATGAAAGAGTACTTCACAAAACACCAGCCCGGTTGGCAGGGCAATACAATTGCCCACATTCTAACTGTGGCTAGACACGTCTACCAGGGTAGAGAAGAAAAGGTGACAGAAAAAAGAGAGGAAGAAAGAAAAAGAGGCTGAAGTGACCATGCTCGCCACCCCCCGCCACCCCCCGCAGCCGCCGGACCCCCCGCCACCACCCCGCAGCCGCCGGACACCCCCCGGCACCCCCCGCAGCTGCCGGACACCCCCCACCCCCCCACCGCAGCCTACCTTTTCCACACCGCCACCTCCGCTGCTGCCGGAGCCCCGCCCACGCGGCACGGAACGTTCTCCGCACCGTTCGAGCCGCCCCCGCCCCCCGCAGCCGCTGGACCCCCCGCCACCCCACCGCAGCCGCTGGACACCCCCCCGCACCCCCCGCAGCCGCCACCAGACACCCCCCCACCCCACCGCAGCCTACCTTTTCCACGCTGCCGCCTCCGCTGCTGCTGGAGCCCCGCCCATGCGGCGCGGAACATTCTCCGCACCGCTCGAGCCGCCGCCACCGCTGCAACTGCCCCCCCACCCCCACAGCCGCTGGACCCCCCCCCCGCAGCCTACCTTTCCGCGCCGCCACCTCCGCTGCTGCCGGAGCCCCGCCCGCACTCAGTTTTGGCGGGGGGAACCAGGGCGACCGGGTTTAAAGAGCCCTGTCACCCTGGTTTCCCTGGCCAAAAACGGAGCGCAGGGGTCCCGTCGCGTCAGTTCCTCCTCGCAGGAAGGACATGATGGGACCAGCGGATGGGGAGGCAGGCTCCCTGGCTCGCCGCAACACCCATGCCTTTTTAGTATAGCGTGTGTAGCTGTTACATCCAGCAGATGGCGCTGTTTTGCAACAAAATTCAACAAAAGCATGTTTTTACCTGTCACAGGTGTGACATCTATATTATCTAGGTATATAAAAACACACGCGGAGGCGAATGCAACGTCGTGTCAAAATTTCAAAGCGATCAGTGAAGAACTTTCGGAGATTTAAGATTTTGAACGAACGGACATTTACATTTTTATTTATATAGATTTATTTATACCCTGCTCTTCAGCCAGAAAGGCTCCCATTGTGTCTTCCAGTTCAATAAAAACAAGTTAGTCCTTGCCCTTAGTTTAAAAAGACAAAAAGGGAAAAGGAAAAAAAGAAAAGTCATGTACCATTTCTTAATGTCTTATGGTTCTTATAATAACCAGCTGTAACACAGTTGAAAGTTGTTGGTCTTTTTATCAGGACCAGTGGGAAACAATTCAAAGAAAGGAGGAGCCAAAAATGCCTGGTCTCTCAACTGATTGAGTGGCCCTGCCTCCTCTCTCTCCCTCTGTTGCAGCCTGATGGAATGACCTGGATAAGGGATGGACAGAAAGTAGATCTCCAGATGTTTTGGACTTCAACTCCCAGCATTCCTGAGCATTGGCCATGATGGCAGGGGCTTCTGGGAGTGGATGTCTAAAACAATCTGAAATTCTGATCTAGAACTGGCAGGGAAGCAAAGCCTGATGAAGCTGACTTCTCAGCTGAGCTGATTGATAATCATGATTAAACACAGCAATTGTGGTTTATAAATAATTGGTATTGTCAAAGAAAGCTGGGGCATGAGTCTCCTGAAATCAAATGAGCTTGAGCCAGTACTCTGTTAGGCACAGCAGACTGAAAACTTCTAACTCCAACCTAGTTTTCATCAAGCAAACATGCCTAGATCACGTTCATGAATGCCCCACCTTGCTGACATTCTTTATAGGACCAGCAAAAGGAAGCTGTACTCCTAGCAGAGCTTCTCTGAAATCTGTCGAGGATTGCCAGCTCAAATGCGTTTAGGATTATGTAGCCATAGCCATTACATCACCTTCTGGACAAGACAGGGCTCTTTCTAGAACAGTCGTGATGCACATTGGCAACACTGTGTTACCAAAACAACAACAACACTGCACACAGCTACTGCTGCTGCTGCTGCTCTTGCTAAACTAGTTCTGTAGACAAATAAGAGAACTTTCAGTCACTATTGGTGTTAATCCAGTTTCTGTATTAAATGACCTTGATCCTGCAAAGATGTTTGTGTGTGTTTAGCTTCATTATCAAACAATGCCATGCTCCCTGCACTACTATCAGACATTTCACACAGTTGTGTTGGCTTCCATTCTTCCCATAATCATCCTTGGAGACATGTGGGACCACAGTGAAGTGAAGAAACATATTGTGTGAACTGGCAGCACACAGGGAAATTCTGCGATGAATCCATAGTTACAGCAGATGCATTCCCAGAAAGCTGGGGCCCTGCCATGGGTACACCTTCCCCCAGTCCCAAGGCTCAAAAATGAGCCACGCATTTTGTTCATAAGCCATGCATTGGCACCTCTAATCTATGCTGTTACTGCTTAGGTTAATTTTAGAGGTGCATATTACACAAAATGTTCATTAAAATCTCAGAATCTGAGCCAAAAAACAATTGGGAGCATCTGTATATGCTTTATATTCTGATATACTCAAATATATGGAATGGATGTCATTTATAAGCCCATATCCTCCAGCCGCTTCAGAGAATATACAGTCCAGACTCTTTCCCCCTGTTGGTAATTGTGAAGAAAAGAGCCTCTGAGGGTTCCTACACACACACTCACACGCCTGCACACACACACACACCTCCTCATGTGTAAACCAGGTAATCCCGGCTGGGGGCTGGGAGGAGGCGAAATGTGCATAAGTATCTGATAAAGCATGGCACCTGAAAGTCCTGAAAAGCTGGTCTAGTCTACAGTGACCCTGCTTTCATATGCAAGATACAGAAGCCCACTAGTCATGAGTCACCCCTCCCCTCTACCTGGGCCAGGTGAGGTTCATCCTGATTGGCTAGAGGCAGCGGAGCTACAGAAAGGGGGAGGGGGAGGGGGAGGGGGAGGGGGAAGAGCTATATTGCCAGCTGTGGATGCTGAGCGTTGTTGTTGGTCGTCAGGTAGCAAGCTGCAAGCAGGTTCATGACTCCGGTCAGGCCTCCGCCACCAACCCTGGGGGGCTCCCAGTGAACAAAGCTGAATGAGGGCTGTGGCTACAGCAAGCCCTGAAGAGGGACACCCATCCCGGACCTTAGGGTGGGTGTGGTGGTCTCCTCTTGTGGTAGGGCTTTGCTGAAACAAGCCTTGAAGAAGACCGGCCCCCAGGTAAACGTGAGTGCCTGGGAGATATAAGGAATCAGCTTTTATTGTTTTGTAGCTTTACTGTTTGTACCAAAGTGTCTCTCTACCTTGTCTCCTTCCCTCATTTCCCACCCTTTTATGCTACCTGAATAAACCTTCTTGAGTTTTACCCCACATGGCGTTTGTAGTTGCTCTGTTGGTTCAGCTAAATCCAGGTTATAGTTAAAGGCAAGTCCCTGAACAGAGATTCAAGTAGGATTGCAGAGCTGAGGCTGGCAGTCTGGCACCTTGAGATCTCTGGGGGTCTTTGGGTAGGAAAGGGTGGGTTGGCGGAGTCAGCCAGCCCCCCTTCCTCCACAGTAATTATTAGATTGTATTTATTTTGGTAAGCATTACAATTGAAAGAAGTCCAGAACAACTTGAGTGTCAAGTATCAAGCTCATATGGAGAGATCATTATTGCTTTGTGCATATAGAAGGTGTTTGTGTCTAATTAAACTATCCTTGGTGCATAAATTAATATTGTGATCTGAATAATGTAGTTGTGATTTTCTAGGCATAAGATCTCTAGCAGCATTAGGCTTCATACTAGAATTTTAAACAATGCATGCTAAATCACTTTTTTTTTAATAGCACACAGTCTCTCTTAATGAGTTTAATAATCAATGTGGTGCAATATTCTACATTGTTCGAATAGCTTGAATTTACAAGGATATATATATTCAAAATTAATGCCTGCATAAATCCTTCTGGCAGGGACTTGGAATAAAAGCAAGATGATAAGACAAATGGAAGAAGATTCTGAATCACTCCCTTAGGGAGAGTGATAGGAAACACTGGAATAGGTGGAAAGGATTTTGGTACAGAATCTTATTAATGTGTTTTCCTTTATGTTGCCTTCTAATTCCTTTCCTTTCCTTTTCTTTCCCCCCCCCCTTTTTTTTCTTTTTACCTTGTGATCAACAAGTGGGGCCCTGCAACATGATGTATGTAATCAGGGCCCAAGCATCATTTTTAGGGGCCCAGTATAAACTTGTAATGTGGGCCACCTGCCAAACACATACCATGATCCCATTCCATACATACAATCTCAGGAGTCATGAAAGAAAACTTTCTAAACTTTTAAAGTTAATTATGAAATATTTTCTACATTTCTGAAGTTATACTATGGTCCATGACTCACCGTGGGGCTTTTCTATCATGCCCTAAACATGGCTGTATGTTGTGTGTGTAAATGTAGTGCCACCCATTGTAAGTAACATTTATCTAAACAGAGTGGATCTGTCAGTCTCATGATCTGTCAGTCTCATGATCTACTTGTCAACTGAGGAGTATACTTCATGCATCTGATGAAATTGACTCTAGTCCAAGGCAATTTATGCCATAATAATAATAAATGTGTTAGTCTTTAAGGTGACTCCAGACTCAGCTGTTTTTGCTGCAACAAACCAACACAGCTACCCATCCTGAACCGATTTATTATGGAGGTTTGTCCCCCACCCCGCCACCAGCTATCCCTTCCTCCTGCTTATGCACAAGGAGTGAGATTGGTAATTCTTAAGAGAGCATTTCATGTATAGAAGCACAAATCTCATTCTCAAATCCCTCTATATAGTTTAACTGTATAAGTACACACACTCTCTGTTCTAGAGAAGGACCTGGGCTAGCAAGTTACTGTTCTGCTCTAGCACTGCTTTTGTCTCCAGCAAATCTCATAAGATCTGGACAACAGGTATACATGCAGGGAAATAAGTTTCCAGAAGGATCCTCAAGCATGATCCATTTAGCCTCAGTTGTTCCACTAATGGGGTGGCAGCCTAGTTCGGGGCCCGCAGTATCTATAAGCCCCAGTAAAGCATACTCTCCCCACCCCCATCCAGGGGTTTTGTATTTAGTGTACCTTCACCCCCAACAGGCATTGACCTGTTCAGAGTTCCAGACAGTCAGCCATGCCCTTATCCAAGGTACTATAAAATTTAAGGGGCTCAAGCTGGCCAATTTACTCTGCGCCTGCACCAGGTTTTTGTTTTTGTTTTGCTTTTAAATTGGGTGGTGTTTGGTTTTTTGGTTTTTTGCCATTTAAAAAATGTTTTATATTTCTGAATACTCTCTGGGGTTCACCCAAACATACTGATACTTCGCTCTTGTTTCTCAGTGGCCCCATTTTAGCTCCAATGTTGTCAGAACTCAATCACCTAAGTTCACTATTAAAGGGATTGAAGGGATCAAAGGTAGGCCAAGCTACAGATCTAATTAATATACAGTTTTGTTGTTTCTGGTGTGATTCTTTAGCATGCTTTGAGCTCTATGGGATGACTCTGATGCAGGGCCGGTGCTACCATTAGGCCAACTAGGCAGCTGCCTAGGGCGCAGGGCTAAAGGGGGCGCCAGAAACGCCTTGAAAAAAAATATAGCGCTCTCAAGTGGGAGGGGGGGGCGCTAAATATCTGATCTTGCCTAGGGCACCAAACTGCCTTGCACCGGTCCTGCTCTGATGTTTTAAATTCACTTGTACTCCCGTAATTTAGCAAACAGGCATCTATTGAGCTTATGAGCATTTGCTCTACTAGAACTTTGTAGCTCCACCCACGACTTTTTATTCCTGTTCCACGCTGACCTGAATAGTGAAAATGTACTCTAGCAGCACAGGCAGAGACTGATTTATTGGTGCTGAGTATATGACATTGTTTCATTACAAACTATTGAAATATTAAAAAAGCACATCAACAAGCCTTATTGCAGACTTGTAAATAACCACTTGCTTATTTGCATGGTGTAAGTAGGAAATTGCCTCCAGACAAAGTAGTAGTTTTTATAAATGGGAGGAGAGTTGGCTCTTTTTCTTCTTTCAGACCA
Source organism: Shinisaurus crocodilurus (assembly GCA_021292165.1). Classification (NCBI taxonomy): domain Eukaryota; kingdom Metazoa; phylum Chordata; class Lepidosauria; order Squamata; family Shinisauridae; genus Shinisaurus; species Shinisaurus crocodilurus. The sequence goes on along the minus strand of CM037879.1, from coordinate 82,296,677 downwards.
TCTATATGCCACAAATGATTACCACTGGTATATGTGGATGGGTGGGGTTGTACAACTTTTTTTTTTTAGTAGGCTAGTACATTTTGTGGAATTATTTACAAAGCTGCTCTTTTGCTGGTATAACAATACAAACAACAAAAGGTAAGAAAACCTCAATTTTCCATGCATTTAGAATTTAGAATCAGAGCCAGTCTGGTGTAGTGGTTAAGAGTGCTGGAGGGGGACTCAGGAGATCCAGGTTCTAGTCCCCACTTGGCCATAAAGCTCACTGGGTGACTTTGGACCAGTCAATGAATCTCAGCCTAATCTACCTCATAGGTTTGTGAGGATAAAAATGGAGAGGAGGAGGACCATGCAAGTCACCTTGCGTTCCTTGCAAGAGAAAAAAAAAAGACAGGAATTATTATTATTATTATTATTATTATTATTATTATTATTATTATTATTTAAATCTGAACACTTAGAGGTAGAAAATCTAGCATAAAAGTTCCAGCAGTAGCACAGTGGGACAACATGCCCCTGCTGATCTGATGCTTAGATCCAGTTCCACCTCCTGCATCTGTATTTGTGTGTGGCAGCGCATAACTAGGTCCCATTGGAGAAGGAGGGAGGGAACAAATGGAAGTACAAACCTGGATGGGTTAAAAAAAATGGCCACAACTTTATTGGTTTCAGCCTGGGATAGAACTTGGTAGGGGCACTAGAGCAACCTGCCTGCTGTCCGATCCCACCACCTTGACCTGTATGCAAGGAGCCTTAGTGGGGAGGCAGGAGTCATGGCTCACACCATGGTACAGACTGCTGACATGAGCCCATTCTGCCACCCTGGGGTATGCAGGCTTGCAGCCTCACGCTGGGCTGGGTCTTGATGTCATACACCCCAAGATCCCTTGAAGGGATCCCTCGTGGAGGAACAGGCAGCCCAATCCCATTTCCCACTTACAAATGGATCCAGCCCAATGCCTTCCATGCCAAAAGAGGTGGGGGATGCGCTATCCCCCTGCCTTGCCACCAAACCTATTGGAGCCCGCAACCAATTTGTGTTGCTGTTACGGCTGTCCTCTAACCACAGATTGCTGCCATTGCTGGACAGGTGAACGCTGTTTAGCCTGTATAGTTCTTGGTTGAATGCAATGCCAGGATGCCCGATAACACGCCCACCCTGAGCCTCCACAAAGTGCTGCATGGCCTTGCTTATCTTCCTCCTGGCCACATCCACCTTGGCTGAGTTTGTGGCCCAGTATTTATTTTCATTTATAAAATGTCTGTCATTCTCAGGCATTCTACTGTATATTCTGAAACAAATGATTATTTGAAAAAATTGTACCTATATATACCGAAAGAGCATATAATGTATGTATTTTAGCAGCCAAATATGTTTACTTGGAAGTAAGTCCTACTGGGTTCAATGGGACTTACTGACACGTAAGTGTGCATGGGATTGTAACCCTCATCTGTCTGTTACCATAGTAACTAAACCATCTATAGATAAGCTAAGAAAACAAGTATTGTAGTTAATTTTATCACACTACAGCTGACATAGAGTAATGGCAGAATAGCTTTCAGATTTAATTAATATTTTCTATAGGTTCTGTTACTTCACCATTGCCAATCTGAACTGAACCCAAGAATTCAAATCACTCATGCTTTCATACAATATCTCTTGTTCCCTCTTTCTAATCTAGTTTTTAAACTTTTACACATTTAAGATGAGGTATTTTAAACATTTCTTGTGTTGAAAACAAATATATTTTATTTCATAACAATTAGTTTGTGTGGAGCTAATGCGCCATAGTATATGGCTTTCCAAATAATATTAAGATGCAAATTGGAATTGTTTCCTTACATTTCCTCTCACATGCTTTCCTCCCCTTTGCTCTTGAAGCATTGCTGCAATAAATATAATGAAAATATACTACTGCATTAGTATATTAAAAGAATCTGTGACTAACCAAGTGAGTATGAGCTCATATTTGTCAAGAGCCACAGTGTTTTCAAAAATCACAAAGCAAATTATGCAGTGAATTTCCATCCTTTATTATGGTGACACCACTCAGGTTATAATTACAGTAAGAATTCCATAATTTTATGGCTGAAATATTCAGTTTCTGTGGCTCCCATAAGAACATAAGAAGAGCCATGCTGGATCAGACCAAGGGTCCATCTTGTTCAGCATTCTGGTCACACAGTGGCCAACCAGCTGCCTGTGGGAAAGCCCACAAGTAGGACATGAGTGCAATAGCACCATCCTGGTCCCATACATTTCTTTTCTGCCAGCTCCCTGTTAAATCACTGCTCCTTTCTCTTTTTCTCATCCTAACCCATAATTGTCAGAATCCCAGCCTTGAGACTTGACTGAGCTCCTGTTGACATGGTCACTGTCAACAATGTGGCTGAGGGAGAGGATTCAGGGGCAGGACACCCATAAGGTGCCCATAGCTCACATGTCCAGTAGAAATTTATCCTTTTATGTCCATTCATTTAAACCACTTGTGTCCTGGCAACACAGCACTCTGGGCGCTTGGAAGGAAGGGGTGACCTCGGTCCTTCCTTCTCCTGATGGGCAGCATGCTGAATAATTCCTGCTAGATAAATGGGATCTAAAAAGGAATGGGAGAAGGGGGTTGGGGGAACCAGGTAGTGGGAGGGAAAGGGCTTGGATGGGAATTCTTCTCCGGCTCAGATTTCTTCCCAAGCCAAAGACATTTTCTAATACTTGCCTCTTTGCAGGCAGCTTGTCAGATATGCTTTATAGCTGGTAAATGGAGCATCAACTGGGCTTTTTGAACAAGCCGTCTATGGTTGACTGGAGTGAATCACAATAACAAGTCCTATACCATGCATTCTTCTTTTGTTAGACAGGTACAAGCTATATTTTTCTGGTGTAAGCAGGACTGTGTGTATACTGTGACTCCATGGGGCTGCAGAGAAAGCACAGGCTGGTAGTAAGTGTTGAATTCAACTTCCTAAGAATCTCAACTTTATTTTTATTTTTTTTTAAGCAAAAACTTGCTGTTATCGGAATTTGAAGAAATGCTTGAAAGTGTGTGATCAATGCTTGCTGAAATTTCACATGCTGGAGAGGTGGTTAAATAAGATTTTTCAGTGGTTGGGGGAAAGGCTTTAGGGTCCTTGCCCCTTGCCTATCTAGTAAAACCAGAAATATATATATGCAAAATTGCAAAATAAATTATGCAGTAAAGTAGCACATAAGTTTTGGTTATCAGCCACAACTGAATGTGGGATGTTCCACCATACAGCAGTATACAACATGTTAACAAGAACAAGATCTAGCTGTTCTGAGATCATGGGCACTATAATTCAATATGGCACCCAAGTGCTTCTGGAATACGCTCTCTCTCTCTCTCTCTCTCTGGATCTGCTCTCATTGGTAGCCTTGTCTAGGTGCTTAGAAATAGTCTGATGAGCAATCCAGGCAACGCTAATCTGGGGGAGGGGTCTTTTGAAGCAGAACAACAACAGTGGACAAATTATTATTTTCACATTCTCCTAATCTAAATAAATATTAAGAAGCATTTGATTTTGATGGACCCTGATGAGGTTAATTCTTGTTATTTGTAATACATCTATACTAGCAGTGTTTTCTAACATTTCCCTATTTACTCAATTGGATTTCCCCCCCCCCCTTGTTTTCACAGGTACTGTGGAAAGCTGTGCAAAAATATTATAATTTTCATGCATTTTATTGCACTTCACCTTACGGTTACTATCATTTGGCACATTCGAAAATTTCCTTTTCCATTGGCAATGCCATATGTATTCTACCACTGCTTCCCAAATAACTTGTTATTACTTGTCATTCTTCAGGGTTGTATCCAATGCTGCCCCCTCTGCTGATGGAAGATATCTATCAGTGGAATAGCAAGGGGAGCAAGTTTCAGCACCCCCTTCCCTGTTCTGCTGATGGATGTCTTTCACCAGAAGAGGGGCTAACATTGGATGTAACCCTCAATATTGAGACAATTCTCAAATGCTTGTGATTAATACTTGAATACTTGCCTGAAGAAAAAAAATGCTTTGGGAATATCACAGTGGCTCACACTGTAATATCACATTGTTACTCTTGCCTTTTCTGTTCCTCCCTTTTTCACCCATTCTCAAAATTTAGAATGCAAGCTCCTCAAGGCAGAGACCCATCTTATTCGCTCATAAAATTACTTAACATTTGTATAATGCAAGTGTTGACCGGCATTATCTACTTGTAATCCTTACAACAACCCTGAAAGAGAAGTCAGTATTATTATCCTAGTATTATTGTGTTACAGATGAGAAGGCCTGAGCCAAGAGAGTGGCTTGCCTAAGACTACCTAGTGAATTCACAGCACAGCCAAGATTCATATCTGGCACTTCCTCATTCATAGCTAAGTCTTAGCCACTCTGCTAACACAATGTTTATGTGCACTGATGGTGCTTTATAAATAATAAATCATAATAAGAGGAACAATCTTTGTGCTCACACCAAGTTGGAATAATAGAGAAAGCATTGCTAAAATAGCAAGCCGGTGATGACTAAGGAAAAAGGTATTCTTTGTCTGTACTATTGTATTTTTGTGTTGGACTTTTTCAGCTATGTGATGAACTATCAGCAGGCTTGTAAGAGAAATACATCTAAGGAAGCAATCCTATACACAGTTAATTGGGAATAAGTGCCATTGAACTTCCAAGTCAACAGAAGGCATACCTTTTTTTCAACTGGCTTTAGCTTTAGCTGTTCAGGAGTTTTGTCAGGCAATTATTCACGTCTGTTCTCTTTCATGTTTATTGTTCTATTTTTTGGGTTCTAATGCTTTTTTGTTTGTTTGTTTGTTGGCTTCCTTTGAGCTTTGCAAAAGCAGCCGAAAAACAAACATACATAATAACAAGCAGCTCATCATCATAGATGCACATGGGCACCACCACTAGGCTCTTTTAAGGTACAATCCTATGCAAGTTCAGACAGAAAAAAAGGCCTACAATTGTAGGCCCTTTTTTCTGTCTGAACTCGCATAGGATTGCACCTTTATACTATCACTAAATGCTGTAGGGGTGGTCATGGCTGGGGAAGAAAGCTGGTGAGGGGATTAAACTTCCCATCCTGGCATGCTGTGGACTGCCTCCACATTTACTTTGGATTTAAAAAAGGACAGAGCTTCATACTATGTATTTAATGTAACCTGTAGTTTGAGCCCATATTGCATTCAGATGGAGGCATGCAGGATAAACTTATCTGAAATCCTATATCATGTCGTATTGAAACCAAGATAAATGAGCTACAAGTATAGGCTCTGAATAATAGTCTTGCTGACAGAGGGGCTAACCATGTATTCCAAATGCATGTATTAGTAGAGGCTTAAACAGCAGCTTCAGGGGGGGGGGGATTGGAGCAGAGAAGCAGCATAAAAGCCAATAGTATGCTAACTGGCTACAGAGAATTCATGAAAGTGTTGCACAAGCTACTATTAAATAAATATTTAATAAATACACTATGGCAATGAAGCCTCCACGTATCTGCCCTCACATATGGAGGCTGTTCACCATGTGGATCAGTGTTATTCACATGGGAAGCCTCCAGGGCAATGTCAAAATCCATCAGGAAGGTGTAGCACTGCTGTGGAAACTTTCTAGGCCAGCTTTCCCCAATGTGGTACCCTCCAGATGTTTTGAACTACAACTCTAACTGCATTCCTAATCATTGGCCATGCTGGCTGGGATTGATGGGCATTGAAATCCAAAACATGGGGGGGGCCCCAAGTTGGGGAAGGCTGGCCTAGGCAATAGCATTGATCCACACCATACACCTCTTACCGGTACTTATTTTACAGCAGCCTTGTGGAGATACCTGTTCGTGAGCAATCACACTACAGATGTGATAAGACGCAGCCCGTTGTTTAGCATTTATACAGCATAACATGTTTTTACCTTGGGCCGAGTATTTGACCTACCAAGCTGCCCTTTAGTGTATTCTTGTTAGAGCATCGACACTGTTTCATTTTAGTTTTAACCCTTACTGTCTCAGAACTATCTTTGAATGTGTTCTACATAAGTGTGCATCCTTCTTCTTGGAACTGCCGGCTCAGAATTTTTATTTTTCTTACTAAATGCTGAATTTGCACAATTTCATCCAAAGACCCCCTCCCCAATAAATTCACTGTTAATTTGTTTTTGTTTTTCTGCTAGAAAACATTTTGTTTTTTTATTCTGAAATTTTACTGTAAGTTGTCCTGTGGACCAAAATGCAGCGTGAACATATAATACATAATAATACCAGCTGTGGCTAGGTCTTGCGATCTAAACGGAAATGGGGAGGTTGTCCTAGACAGCCACAAAGAGAATAGCATGGCAAGAATGGTAGAAACTGTGGGTGGGTTCGCATGACACAACAACCCATACTGCGGCACAAGCCACACTGTGTGGGTTGTCTGCCTGAGGTCCCACAATGTGCCTGACAGGCAATCAGGCACATCATGGGTCCTTGACACCTCTTCCCCCCTCAGTCCTCCTACGGATATCCCAGGGGACCCCACAGGAGCACCAAAGTCCCCCCCCCCCTGCCACTGCAGCATGCCTGAAAGGGCTAGCCGCAGTGTTGCAGGGTGGGGGAGCCATGATCACTCCAGCCAGCTGTGAAGTTGGTGGGAGTGATCTCCACCTGGTGCTGCCGCTTGTCCAAAAAGCCTCACAGTGGCAGCTGAGATAGAGGAGACAGGCCAGGGTCAACAGTCTAACCCCACACCCAAACCAAAGTGGAAATTGGCCCTCGAAAAGCCATTCTTGACCTTAGACATAAATGGATCCAAAGTACAATGCCTCATCGATACTGGCGCCAGCAAGAGTGCAGTGAACAACAATATTAAACTCCCGAGTTCCGGACGCAGGACTCCAGTAATAGGGGTTGAAGGCCTAATAAGCACGGCTCCAGTGAGCCGCCCAGTCCCAGTCCGCCTGGGAAATGCCACAGCACATAGCAGGGGAACCATGATAGTTGCTACTGACTTACAATTTGGCAGGAGCAATCTCCACTGCACAATAAGCTGGCAGGCCAAAAGTGCCGCTTCGGCACTTTGGGAGTGGCTATCAGCGGCGCTCGCCCAGCAGCTGCTTGGCAAGAGCAGCGAAGATTTCTTACCACTCTTTGCCAAGCAGCTCATTTGCAATAGGGCTTGACCCATGATGGGTCATGTTGCCCAGGTTTGGACGACATGACAACCTATCATGGGTCAAACAAACCCTACGGCAAGCCATGGCTTGTTAGGGTGACTTATAAGCCTAAAATTAGCCAGCCTGCCAAACCCGTCCTGGGTTCACACCAAATGACAACCCATCGTGTCTTATAAGCCATGGTGGGTTGTCATGTCCTGCAAACCCAGTCTGTGTGTGTGTGTGTGTGTGTGTGTGTATATGGGTGGGAGGAGGGTGATAGCTGATGGCACTGAGTGGATGGGAGAAAAAAGAAGGGAGACAGAATGAAACAATCTTAAATACAAAATACTTCACCTAAGCCAAGTGAAGCTAGTAGTAGGTGATCACTCGTGACCGAGTAAGATTGTCTTCCAGGAAAAAATTACAAAAAAGAAAATTATAAAAGGAGCATAAATCCAAATTGGGTATTTTAGTTGCAAGTTGTTAGCATTCAAGGTGCAAGTGTGTAAGAGAAGTTTAAACTCAAGTCATCCTCATTATTAATTACAATATAATAGTATCTAGATCCATTTCAGTCGGGCTTCAGGCCTGGCTTTGGAACAGAAACTGCCTTGGTCGCCCTATGGGATGACCTTTACCGGGAGAGAGACCGGAGGAGTGCTGATTCTCCTCTATCTCTAGTCTCAGTGGCTTTCAGTACCATCGACCATGGTATTCTTCTGGATAGGCTGGCGGGTTTGGGAGTTGGAGGCATTGCTTTGCACTCTACGTCAAACGGTCCTGAGACTTCAATTGGTTCAAAACAGGGCAGCGAGGCCGTTAACGGGGACTGGCCGACAAGAACATATTACACCAGTCCTCTATGATTTACATTGGCTACCAATTGAAGTCTGGGCCTGATTCAAGGTGCTTATATTAACATTTAAAGCCCTAAACGGTTTGGGGCCAGGTTATCTGAAGGAACGCCTTGTCCCATACAAGCCTGCCCGAACCCTGAGATCTTCTTTGGAGGCCCTTCTCAGAGTGCCCCCTCCAAAAGAGGCTAGAAGGGTGGCTACTAGGGGAAGGGCTTTCTCAGTTGTGACACCCCTTTTATGGAATCAGCATCTCGAGGAGGTGCGCCTGGCACCTGCCCTCTATTCTTTCAGGCCCCAGGTGAAGACCTTTTTATTTGCCCAGTATTTTAATGGTCGATTTTCTTCCTTTTATTATCACCACTGTACCTCTGGATTGAATTTATTTTGGCTGCTTGTTTTTATCCTGTTATATTTTAATATGTTCGTGTTTTTATATTATTTTTGTTGTTATTTTTGTGATGTGTTTCGTAAACCACCCAGGGAACCTTCTGGCTGATGGGCAGTGAATAAATATATTAAATAAATAGTGTATCACTATAACTATATTACAGATGAATTAAAACTGTTGTCCAACTCTCTTCTGTTCCGTTCCACCTCAGACTGCATAGCCCTAAGGATAGATATTACCAGGCAATCGTAGAGGAGGGAAAACTACTTGGTACTCTGGGACTTGTAGTCCTGCTCTTTATCCTCCTCCACGAACCTCACTTCCCTTTATCGAAGGAGTTCTCTTTTTTATCTCTATAGTTTGTACACGCGGAAGAAAGCCACGGACTACATTTCCCAGAAGGCTTCGAGAAGGAGAGTGAATGGGGATGGGGAGGCGCGGCCAAGGGTGGAAGAGGGACCTGGAGTCTTTTCTCAGATAGGTTAACACTGGAGTGTGGCAGAATCTCTTCTTCTGCGTCCCGTGGTTGGGAGCCAGGGGGAAAAAGGGGGGCGGGGAGGAAGGAAAAAAAGGGGGAACGAGGAGGAAGAAGAACAAGCACAGCAGCAAGCGGTGGTTCCCGTCGCTGCCGCTTGGGGTTGTGAGGAGACATTGCCGCCGGCTGCTGAGGAAAGCGGGCTGGAGAGCGTGCGCGCCCGGGAGACCGACACGGCCTCCTCTGTTGCGTGGTTTGGCGGAGAGAAGGACGAGGCAGAGAGAGCGAGGAAGGGGGGAAGGGGCGAAAAGATGAAATAAAACGAACAAAGGCTGACCGCTTTGTCCGGAAGGGCTTGAAAGAGAGAGACACGTAGGCAGACTGGGCGACCGCCCTTCCTTCCCTGGCCGAGAGGATCCCTGTGAGGGCGGACACGGGCAGAGTTGCTGCTGTCGCCGCTGCCTTCCAAGCGCCTGACAATGAAACTAAAAGGCAAATCCCGAGGAGGAGGGGGAAGCGGCGGCGGCGGCGACTGGTGCTCGGTCTGCCGCTGGGCTCAGTGATCTTGACCTCAGCCTGTGGACGGTTGTCTCAGGGACGGTTTGAGAAGAAATCTCCTCTCCCCTTTATAAGTGGAGAGGTGTGACTCTGTTTCCCCTCCGCAAAAGACGAGGTGGCCGAAGAAGGAACGGCAGAGTGCGCCTGAGGGCGAGTATTTTATAACCGCCTGCTTGCCTCCTTCCTTCCTTCCTTCCTTCCCCAGCAGCCTTCATCTGCTTTTGAACGGGGGCGCGTTGATATTGGAGCGAGAAAGAGGGAGAGGCTGATGCCGTGTGCGTTGTTCCTGCTGCGATCGTCGTTGTGATTCAGATTGTTTCTCTCCCACACTCTGCCCTTGGCGATGAAAAGGAAAAGGTGGCCGCTTCTGCTTGGGCTGGCTGTTGGGGATAAGCCTAGATAAAGTGGAAGGGAAAAGTCAAGCGTCTCTGCTCTTTTCCTCGACGTCTGGTTCTCTGTTCAGTCGAAGGCAACGCCAGGATTAAGGTGTTGTGGTGCAGTTTGGAGTCCACCAGTTTGAAGGAGGGTGGGAAGGGGTGGGTGGGATGCCAACTGATACCTCTGGACTGGGTGGGAGATGGATCCTGGGTGTCCCCAGCAACTGACGTATTCCTGCCTCTCAGCTGGAATGAGTTTCATAGAGAAACTCCTTTATTTACTTGCTTAAAGGTCTGACAGTCTAATCGGTAAGAGCAACAGAAGGAAGGAGACGAGTGTGAGAAGCAGCAGGGATCTATAACATAGAGTTTCTTGAAAATAGCTTCCTTGCATCTCCCCCCACCCCGAAATCAACTTTTCTGAAAGAAAGGATAAACAGGATATTTTGAAGACTGGCTCAAAACATGCCATATATCATATTTTTTTCAGGGATAGATACTGACCACATTTGTCTCATGCTTGGAAAACCTTTGCTTCTATAGTGAGAGAATATAGGAACTAATACAAGAACTAATATAAAAGCAACAAGAAGAAAAAATACAGATAACTCTCACTGAATACAGAATCTAGAGAAAATTGGATATTATGGATTTTTTCTCAACTGCTGGGCTTGGATCTGGACTTATATGTTTGGAAGAATTAATAGGATTTTTTGGAATGTAAAATGATCTATATTAAAGGTTCTTAACAAACGTTTGTGACAGGTATCTACTTGGTTACAAAACTGCTTGCCTCAAATCTTGACCAAGACATCCTTAAAGACGTGGATGTGAAGTAAAAACTGAGCAGCTTGTTAAACGAAGGCACAATGCTTCAAAATTCTTTTAAAGTTTTATGATTAATTGACAGTTGATTTATATTTTAACTTTTCTAGTTCCTGTTTTGTTGCATGATTATGCACTTCTAGAGGACTATTTTGGATGGTTTTTATTTAATTGTGCAGAAGGGAAAGGCTATTTACCACTTCTGGAATGACAACTTTGGGCTCTCTCCAGTTAATTGGGTATTTTATAATGCCCCAGTAAACTTACTTTAATCAAATAACTAATACTGGCTTTAGGGAAACATTTTACCCAAGAGTTGTTTTGGGGAGGTGTTCCCCTCCTTATTCTCCCTTGATGACTCCTGGAGGTGGTGGAGGAGGACCCATGAAAGACTGTGAATACAGTCAGATCAGCACTCACAGCTCCTCTTCTCCCATGGAGTCTCCCCATAAGAAAAAGAAAGCAGCTTCCAAGAGAAAATGGGAGGTTTTCCCTGGAAGAAACAAATTCTTTTGCAATGGAAGGATCATGATGGCTCGCCAGACTGGAGTCTTCTACCTGACACTTGTCCTTATCTTGGTTACCAGTGGACTCTTCTTTGCATTTGAGTAAGTGGCATTAAAGATTTCCTTTCTTTACCTCTTTCCATAATTATACAGCTTCCTGAAAGCTGTTATTGATTTGATTGTTAGGTATCAGTAGGTTTGTATATGTGAGTTATACTTCAACATGATTGATCTTGTTATGTTTTACAATATGTTAGAGACCTTGAGGTTGAATAATCTAGTTTTCACTTCAGTTGCAATTTAAAATAGAAACTCTTAACATACCTGTACTAATGTGTCCAGCCCAATACACTGAGCCACATATCCATGAGAAGACTAGTTATTCTTGTCTCTTGATTCCTCAGGAACTGTCATTTGATAGTACCTTTCTCATATAGTTTGTACCAAGGTGAGCACCAAAGAAGTATCCCTTTTCACTGAATTTTTAAAAGGAAAAAACATCTTGAGTCAAGGTTGAATAACTTTTAGAATAGTACTTTGTCAATCCAATAGGGAAATAGTTGTTTATGTTTAGATATAACCATTGCTTCATATCCAGTATGCAAACTACATTTGCCTCTTGCTCTGATCAAGTTTCAAGGTGTGTATGTGCCAGCTTATTGGCTTGCCAGTGGACATAGTTCATAAAACTATGTAGTTTGCACCTTATTGCATGATCTGCTCAGTCAGTATACTACTTCCTGGCTTATTTGCATAAAGGTTATTACCTCACCTCATCCAAGAGGTAAAAACTCTCTGTGACTGGTCTAAACAAACATTTTGCAACATCCCTCTTCACTACTTTCCAACTTTCCTCCCTTCTATTGTTAGACCCCTTTTCCCTTAAAGGAAATTGTGTTATGTGTAAATTCACTTGTTCATCATAAATACTTTACACCAGTGTGGCGTAGTGGTTAGAGTGTTGGGCTTGGCCATGAAAATCACTGGGTGACTTTGGGCCAGTCACTGACTCAGCCTAACCTACCTCACAGGGTTGTTGTGAGGATAAAATGGAGAGGAGGAGGAGGATTATGTAAGCCGCCTTGGGTTCCTTGAAGGAAAAAAGACGGGTTATAAATAGAATAAATAAATAAATAAAAATAATTCTCTTTTGGAGGGATGAAGGAGATTGTTTCTGACCTTGCACAACCTTGGCTACTTTGACCCAGCCACAACATTTCTTCTTCCCCCTCCCCCTGCACACAACCCCTGGGTGTTGGTGTGTCTATATAAATGTTTTTGATTTTTAAAAAATGAATAAGAAGACGGCTGTAAATATGGGATGTCTGTTATGTGCTAGCAAGTGATAAAATATGACAAGGAGCACTAGTGTGCACACCCTTTCATGTTTCCTCTATACCTCGTGCCTGGTTATTCTGTGATGCCCTAAAGTTATGTCCATGGAGGGCTAGTTAGGTTATGGATAATGTAATGTGTTTATAAATTTGCTTTGTGGTGGTTTTAATATTTATGTAACATGCAATAAAATTTAGAAGTAGACTTTCTAATGTATAACAGTATGTAGCTTGGGCCTCTTTACAAGGAAATTGCATTCATTGATAGTTTATTAAGACAATTACTTGATAACCAGTTTAGTAGATTAGATGACATAAACTAAGCCATAAATTGGAGTGGGTGCAAGGAATTTTTTCATGGACTGAAAATGTTTTGAGAGGAGGGTATGCAGTGTCAACTTACTGGTTTATCTGAGGTAAAATACTGAACATTCATTCATGTTGTATGGTTCTGTTGTTTCCTTGTTTCATTTAAATGCATGTTTAGTTTTAGTAAAGACAAGTTTAAGTGATATTAAAACTACAGTCCTAAACACACTTACTAGAGAGTGAGCCCCATTGAACACAGTAGGATGTACTTCTGAGTAAACACACATAGGATTGCTCTGTAAATGTATTCTGCTTGTGGACAAGTTTTACTACTGGAATAGGTTTTTGATGGAGTCACTGAAGGCACAAGGGTGTTTTATATGATCTATGGATAAAAGGCAGCGTCCTTCAATTTCTGATTCATTATAGATTTAAGGGGTGAACTGTAGGCTGAAATGATTGTAAAAGACTCTCTTTTCTAGATAACTGATCATGTAAACCAGGGGTCCTCAAACTTTTTAAACAGGGGGCCAGTTCATGGTCCCTCAGACTGTTGGGGGGCCGGACTATAGTTTGAAAAAAATATGAACGAATGGATCAAGTAAAAAAAAAGGACCGCGGTCCTTTTTTTTTTTACTTGATTAAATGGAAAGTTATTCAATTAATAATAAATAAATTATAAATTATTTTGCTGTCTAAAATTGAAATACATTTTAAAAATGAATAGAAAGGCTTGATTTGCACACTGCACATATCTTATTTGTAGTGCAAAGAAACAGGAAAAACAATACAAGGATCACAGCCTTAAAAGTACAAACAGAATAGAAAGGCTTGATTTGCACACTGCACGTATATTATTTGTAAGTGCAAAGAAACAGGAAAAAACAATACAAGGATCACAGCCTTAAAAGCACAAACAGAATAGAAAGGCTTGATTTGCACACTGCACATATCTTATTTGTAGTGCAAAGAAACATGAAAAAAACAATACAAGGATCACAGCCTTAAAAGTACAAACAGAATAGAAAGGCTTGATTTGCACACTGCACGTATCTTATTTGTAAGTGCAAAGAAACAGGAAAAAACAATACAAGGATCACAGCCTTAAAAGCACAAACAGAATAGAAAGGCTTGATTTGCACACTGCACATATCTTATTTGTAGCACAAAAAAACAACACAAGGATCACAGCCTTAAAAGTGCAAACACAGAGACTGGGGGGGGGGCTCCACGGAGCCACTGACTGCTCCATGGACCATAAGGGGGGCCGGCGTGTGCAGGGTGGAGGGTGCTGTTTGAATTTCTGCACTCCCCCCCCCCCGGATCTTGGGCTACACCAGCTCCGGGCTCTGCTGCTTGGGGTGAGCGGGGCAGCAGCAGAGCCGAGTGTGGAGGCCAGAATATGGGGCGCAGTCCCCCCCCCCCGCGCGCCACAGGGTTAGAGTGGCTAGCCCTGCGGGCATCAGGACCGGTCCCGCTGGGGCAGAGACTACTGAGAGGGGCTCCCCGGCGCCCACCCTGGTGCAGAGCGGAGCGCAGCACCCACAGCTGGCGCTCCCCACTCGGGCGACTGTGACTCACCGGGAGACGGGAGTATCAGATGCCGGCGTGGAAGTTCCTGAAGAGGAAGCGGTCGTCGCCCGTGCACCACGTTGGACGCGGCGGCGGAGCCGAGCAAGCGCTGAGTGAGGCCTGGGCACGCGGCAGCGCCATCAGCGGGCTGCATGTTGCCAGGCAACCCTGCGGCAAGCGTGTGCGACGTGGCGCCCCAGCCGGCCAGCGACAGGCCGCGCGTCGAGGCCGTTGAGCTGCTGCTGCCGCTGGCCCACCCCGTCGTCGCAGAATGGTCCTCCGGCTGCTCTGCGGCGGCACGACTCCTCCGGGAAGGGGCAGCAGAGCACCCACCCACCGGACCGGGAGGGGGCTGAAGGACAGTTTGCTGTGGCTGGTGCACGTGTCCCTTTCCGGCCCCTGCTTCCGGTCCGCCTCTCAGCTGTTCGGCAGCCACACCGAACAGCTGTTTATTCCCCAGGGGAAGCGGGCGTACCTCAGCGGCCTGGCAGGCGCACCGCTCTGGGGTTTCCCTCCACGCCCTTCTTCCAAGTGGCTTACTATGGCGGGGCGGATTCCCAGCGGGCAGGGAGCCTCTAGATCGGCCGCCGGGCCGGATAAAAAGGCCCGGCGGGCCGGATGTGGCCCGCGGGCCTTAGTTTGAAGACCCCTGATGTAAACAGTAGGCAAGCTATCTTCTTCTGGTATGCACAAGTTCACATGATCTGAGAATGACCAAGGTTGTAAGAGAGCATGGATAATGGCAGCTTCACAGATTACATGGTGACAAACACATGTTTACTACCATGTTTTCTTGTACTAGAGAGCCATGGCCAATCTTGGTTCCTTGGTATGCATATCTGTAAGATATATCTGGTGGTAACTGCATAGTTAGGAACATAGGAAGCTGCCATATACTGAGTCAGACAATTGGTCCACTTAGCCCAGTATTGTCGACACTGACTGGCAGCAATGTCTCTCCATGGTTTCAGGCAGGATTTTTTCCAAGCCCTACCTGGAGGCCGGGGATCAAACCTGGGACCGTCTGCATGCAAAGCATGTGCTCTGTCACACTGAGCTATGGTCCCTCCCTACAGCACCTTGTATTCCAAGGTGATCACCCATCCAAGTACTAACCAGGCCCAACTCTGCTTAACTTCCGAGATCAGAGGAGATTGGACTGTTCAGATGTTACTACTTGCATAATGTGGGATTTTTTATTTTTATTTTTTTTGCATCTGTACATTAAAACTTAATGTGTTATATAGCCTTGGAGATCCTCATCCATATAGATTGCTGTTGTCAGGAGACCATATTGGTCCAACACCAAGTAGGGGTTAAATATCATACCCAGTATTTTCAGCATTCAGCTGCTGGAAGGTAATCTTTTATTCATCTGTCTTTATTATTATTAATGTTTATTTAAACTTATTTATTTTATTTAAAATATACTGCTTGATATCATAAGATCTCTAGCAGTTTACATAAAGATACATAAAGATACATAATACAGGCAGTCCCCAGGTTACGAACGAGTTTTGTTCTTAAGAATGTCTTTAAGTCGAATTTGTATGTAAGTCGGAACAGCATCACGTTCTGTATGTTAACATCGGCATTTATGCAAATTGCGTAAATTACGCAAATTGCGTCGTATACTACACTATGTACTCTACGTAAATGACATAGTGCCGGGGAACCCAGAAGTCCGTTCTTAAGTATGGGTTGTCTGTAAGTTGGATGTTATTAATTCGGGGACTGCCTGTACACATTATAAAAAACAATGGAAAAACAATAATAAATACATTACAAAAACAGTAAAGCAGAGCAGTGCAATTAAATCAGGGAAAGTCTGAGTAATCAAGTGCATCTTCAAGAGGTGCCTAAAGCTCACCACGGTTTCTGCCCCTTGGACCACACTTAGGAGAGCATTCCAGAGGGTGGATGCCACTACCGAGAAGGCCAATTTATGTGCTGTTACTTGATGACACACGGTTGGTCATGGTGTAGTCCCAGGGGCTTCCCCCCCCCCCGGGACTACACAATGAAATCCCTGCTCCCCCCCGGGACTACACAATGAAATCCCAGCTTCCCCCCCCCCCCAAGTCCCAGTCCAGCACTCTCACCACTACGCTACACTGGTTCTATAAAATTGTTTATGTTAAGATATCAATTTCTGTCTATATTTCACAGGCAAAGTAAACCCCCCCCCCAGCATTGTGTTTTTTTTAAATGACATTATTAAATGTGGCTACTGTAAAATTAAAGGACCTGTTTAATTCTGTCTCTTATCTGGAATGCTATTCTAACCTTAACAAACTTCTCCCCAAGCTATAGCACATTTGTATGCTTTTCACAAACTCTTATTTCACAAACCTTTGCTATAGTTTTCCTCTTTTTTAAACGAGGTTCTTCAATGTAGTTCTTGTTTTGTAAGGCATTGTATGAAACCTGTTATGCTAATCCAATTTATGTTTGTAACATATGGACAGGAATATTGGGTATGATCCAATAGTTACGTGGAGTGAATGGGAAGGGCAGATGCATATGTATAGAACGGGTGGGCAGACTTTTGGCTTGTGGGATCTCCTTTTTTTTTTGCCAGGGTCTCAAGATCTACCACCCACAGCAAGTCACAAAATGGCAGTGGGGGAGGGTGTAGCCCATCACGAAATGGCGCCTTGGGTGCAGAGCCAGTCACGAAATGGCAGCTTCATCCCATGATGAGTCATATACTGGAGTGGCCTGCCTCAATTGTTACACAATTTACTACAGGTCAGAGATTTTGACAGCAAACCCTAAAAACAAATACAGAAAGACCTGGTTAGAGTGATGAAATGTATATTGTTCTGTGCAAAAACATTAAATTAGTATAAGTCCAAAATCCCCATCAACCCCCTGTTCTCATATCAACTCTCACCACACTTAGTCCAAACAAAGGGATATACCGGTATATATATACACACACACACACACACACATATATCTCAGTAGAAAAGAAAAAAGAATGAAATATTTTTCTTCTTGAAAAAAGCAAACAAAGTTCATGTAGAAGTAGATGTAGAACTCTTTCACTGGATTTGTTCCTGCAAATTTTTATTTTCAGGCCCACACATTGCACAAACCACAATAATGCACTTTCATTGTCTTACTACAAATATTGTTGCTCAGAAAATCTGCCACAAGTTTCACACTTGTTCCCAACTTTTAACTTTTTCTTGCCCCTTATCTTTACTATCCATATATTTTCTGGAATCTTTCAATCAGAACAAACCCCGAATTGCTGACTCTCTCTCTCTGAGCCCCTCAAGATTTCTACTTTCTAAGAAAGAGCAAGTATTTGTAGAGGGCAAATAACAGAAATGGAAAATGGTGGTGTTCAGTGCACTGCCAAGTTTCTCCAAGGACCTCAGCTGATCCATCATTTCCTCTCCAGGGTTCCTCTACTCCCATCCCTACACATCTCATGCCACTGGCAGTGACTGTCCAACTGCACAAGAAACCCAACTCTGCGCAGGCAGAGGAGGCTGAGCTCACACCTCCATGGACCTGTAAAAAGTTTGCTCTTTCCCTCCTCCGCTCACCCCCCCGCCATGGTACATAGCCACAGCTGCTGCTGCCACCACCAGAACCATGCACAGCTGCTGCTGCTGCTGCTGCTGCTGCCTCCTCCAGAGTAAGCTTAGCTACTGCTGGGCAGATGCTCTGTGTTCTCCTTGCTCTCCCTCCTCCCAGCCAGGTGTAAAGACACTGAGCAGAAGTATAATAAGTCCCATTTTATTTTTTGGAGAGCAGATCTATCCAATCCTCAAGAAAGAGCATTCAGGACAATTCTTTTTCATATTTAGCCACAAACAAACCTGCAATCTTATCCTAAAAAGAATGATAGGAGAGCCTATGCCTAGCTGTAGTGCTACAGTCTTACACACATTTACATGGGAGTAAATCCCAGTGAATTCAATGTGATTTGCATAGAATCAGGCATCAACAGGCCAGAGATAGCCAATAGCAGACAAGATGTTGCCCACAGCTCCCCCCCCCCCCATGTTTAGCCTTTTGCAACTTGGTTCTAGGGACCCTTTCTGTCAAGCATACAAGGGGAATGGGAGTCGCTGGCCAATTACCGTATAAAGTGGGAAACGTTAGCAAACATCAGCTGAATACACAGGCACAAATATAGGAGGGGTGGGGGAGAGGAGAACAACAGAAAGAGATAGATGGTTGTGATTCCAATTGTAGAACCCATTCCAATTGATTCCAATCGGAGGTTCATATACAACTGACTATCAGCCAGTTCCAGTTCCCACTAAGCCCACTGGAACCAGTGGTGCTGAAGTGGAAAGTATCCATGTTATCTACCTGGCTTATGTGGTTCCTGGATGCAAGGGATACAGGTGCAGCATGGGGCCTGACTGAATGGAGGCATTTTCCACACTGAACTCATAATGTAAGAATCTGGCCCTAACTACTACAGACATATCCTGAAATCCTGCTAGGGACTGAAGCCTCTAAAAAGGCAATTGGACCAGTGATGTACTAGAGGAGCATGCTGGTGTGTCGTCGTCCGCCCCCCCCCCCCCGTGTCAAAAGGTAGATTATACATTTATTAAATTAAAAACATAAATTTGAAAGAGCAGTGATCTAACAGTGTAAATGTAACCAACATGCAAAACATGGTTGGTATACTTCCTAAGAAGTCAGATGTGATTCCCGCATGCCAGGAATGCGTATAATGTAGGCGTGTATGTTTTATGAATATTTGTTATAAATTAGTATTTTAAACTGTTTCTATTCTACGCGATTAAAATGAAGCAGGGAAGTATCAGCCAAAGAGGTGGTTGTTTCAACCTTCGGCATATGCTGCATAGTTATAGCTTCTTTATGTATATTAGCCATGTAAAACCAAATATAGTTCATACTTGTCTGGATACATTAGGTTCCAGGGTACTTAACCTCTGTCCTAGTGAGCAACCCTCACCAGTCAAAAAACACCTTAACAAGCTTCTCCATATATAACTGACATAAAGAGATATTCTCGGCAATGCCCATTCTTGTCCACAGGCTAGAAAAAGCTGTTTTTAAAAGGGAGGAAGCAAAGACACCTGTGCCTTGCTTCCTCAGTGAGAAACCCCAAGGAAGCAAAATCTTCCAAAAGTAGAGTATTGCCACACTCACCTCTCAGTACTGACTGGCAGCAGTACAAAGGTGGGGCATGTAGTCTTTGTTATTGCATTTATTATATCTGGGCAGACTAGTGCTCTGATCTTTAGCTTAATCAAGATATCCCGCCTTTTAGGTTAACTCCTTAGAAGGCAGCTTACAAATAACGTACCACAGTTAGACCAAACTACAGTTCCTGGGTTCAGACAGGGAGGGAGGAATGCACGAAAGGAGGAAATTGTGTTACATCTGAACAATAGAGTCTGGTAATTAAAAATACCTATTTCCCCTGCCCTCACCCCCCATAAAGGAATAGGAGTTGCGGGGTATGATTGCAAAAGGGAAGGAAGTAATCACCTTGTCATACAAAAACTATGATGCAATAGTTATTTTAAAAATCCAGGTCTTTATTGTAATGTTTCCAGAATGGGAGAGAAGTCTTTCTTATTTGGGGATATCTTGCCCCAGGGACCAGATGCCATTACGTATGGGAGGCTGCTTCCCCTGTTGAACTGTTCCCGAAGGCCAGAGCAAGCTGCTTTCCCCTGAGCCCAGAGCATTCTAAGTATTCTATTCCATGATTCAGTGGTAGGATAATTAAGTCCATAATGATTTATTAAAAATGGAGAGCAAGTGAAAATAGTGGTTAGAAAATTTAAGTACTGTACCATGCTATATTTTTAACAGTGTAATTAAGTCATCCGTTTTGATGTCAGAATTGGTTTTGAAACTGTGGCAAACTTGGAAGGTGCTCATGTTTTAATTTGTGTTTTTAATTAGCATTTTAATTATGTAATTGTATTTTATTATAGTTTCATATTGCGAATGAACCTGGGATATATCTGTGTGAAGGGCAGTATACAAATACTACAAATAAGACAAAAGACAATAAGAGATGCAAAAAAGCATTTTGAGGAGGATATTATTGCTAACAACATCAAGGCCAACAATAAAGAATTCTTTAAATATATCATAAGCAAAAAACCAGCTAAGTAGGCAGTTGGAACACTGGATGAAAATGGAGTTAAAAGAGTACTAAAGGAAGATAGTAAGACTGTGGAGAAGCTGAATGAATTATTTTCATCTGTCTGCACTGCAGAAGATGTAGGACAGATACCTGTGCTGAACTGATGTTTTTAGGAAGGGAGTCTGAGGAACTGAGGCAAATAGTGCTGACAAAAGATGAAGTTTCTCAACCTTATTGACAAATTGAAAGTTAATAAATTGCCAGGCCCAGATGGTATCCATCCTAGAGTTCTTAATAACTCAAATGTGAAATTGCTGATATTCTAACAAAAATGTCCCTAAGATCAGCTTCTGTACCAGAGGACTGGAGAATGGCCAATGTAACACCAATTTTTAAAAAGGGATCCAGGAGGGATCTGGAAAATTACAGATCAGTTAGCTTAAAGTCTGTTCTGGGTAAATTGGTTGAAAGTTTTATTAAAGATAAAATCAGTAGGCATATAGAAGGACAACCCCTCCTGAAAGGATGGGAAAAGTCTGTTGAGTCCGTGAAAGTCCACTTGTGCAAAATTGGATGCAGACAAAAATCAGTCTTCAGAATAGTCAGAGAATATATTTTGAAGTAAAGTAGGCCTCAAAAGCTAATTAGAAACTGTTTCTAAACAATGCATGAGTGAGGGCGCAATCCTCTGTCCCTCCAACCTTGTCTGGGGGGGACATAGGAATTGCCATAGAAGGCACTGCGACCTCGGAAATCCCTTCTGAAGCTGCAGCACTGTGGAGTGCCTCTCCCCCCCCCCCCCCCGTAGCTGGCATGGTTCTTTCTGCACTGGCAGGGAACTGAGCATGGAAGACTGTGCTCAGTTCCCCCCGGGGGGGTGTTCCCAGGGGAGGGGAGGACCGAGGCTCTGCCGGATTCTGAGGAATCCAGGCGGTGCCTCAGCCTGTCCTCCTTGGGAGGAGGAGAGAAACATTTAGACGGCTGAAATCCGCCATCTAGATGTTTTTGAGGGCAGAAGGAGCGCAGAGGATATCTTATCCTCCATGCTCCTCCTGCCCTCAATTGGATGCCCGTAATCAAGGCAGCCTCATAGGATTGCGCTGTGGGTGAAGCATTTCCTACCTTTTGATAGGCCAAGGTTTCTTTAAAATTTAACAACTTCTGCAGCTTTGTTGTATAATATATCCTTATTCAATAATTAGAGTCATAATTCATACCTGCTAGATGTACTTTAAGTTCTTACTTGAACATTTTTGGAAAGTCAATCCTTGCCAACCAAATTAGGGTTATTTTCTGTTACACAATTTATTTACTCAACAGAATGTTTGTTCTCTACCATAATCTAGCTGAGTGTATAGTGTGCCCTTTGTAAATATTCTAATACAATGGCTCCAGTCCATATCATTGTGCAGCTAGGTTTGCAATACCCAGTAGGGCCTGGCAATGTATTCACAAACAGCAGTCCTACCTCCTATAACAGTCAGGAAACTGTTCTTGAAATATGGGAAATGTTACTGTTCAAAGTGGTGGAGAGCCTAAAATTCTCATTGGGCATATGCAGATGCTTAGTCTGCCAACACAGCAGTATGGGTTTATGCTAATGTGTGTTAGGCTTTTTACACATTTAAGGTTGGTTGTAGAGCTTTGCTATAATTAGGTAAACAGTTGACCAAAGACCTTTCCAGATCTATGGTTTATGCAGCATAACTATCATAGAATCATAGAATCATAGAAAAGTAGAGTTGGAAGGGGCCTACAAGGCTATCGAGTCCAACCCCCTGCTCAATGCAGGAATCCAGGTCAAAGCATCTCTGACAGATGTCTGTCCAGCCGCACCTTGAATGCCTCCAGACTGGGAGAGCCCACCACCTCCCTAGGTAGTTGATTCCATTGTCTTATTGCTCTGACAGTCAGGAAATTTTTCCTGATGTTTAGGTGGAATCTAGGTTCCTGTAACTTGAGCCCATTATTCCGTGTCCTGCAAACTGGGATGAACGAGAAGAGATCTTTGCCCTCCTCTGTGTGACATCCCTTCAAATACTGGAAGAGTGCGATCATATCTCCCCTCAGTCTCCTCTTCTGAAGGCTAAACATGCCCAGTTCTTTCAGTCTCTCCTCATAGGGCCTTGTTTCCAGTCCCTTTATCATCCTTGTTGCCCTCCTCTGAACCCTCTCCAGTTTGTCTATGTCCTTCTTAAAGTGAGGTGCCCAGAACTGGACGCAGTACTCAAGATGAGGCCTAACCAGTGTCGAGTAAAGGGGAATTATCACTTCCCGCGATTTGGAAGCTATACTTCTATTAATACAGCCCAAAATTGCATTTGCCTTCTTTGCAGCCACGTCGCATTGCTGGCTCATATTCAGTTTGTGATCTACCACAATTCCAAGATCCTTCTCACTTGTAGTATTGTTGAGCCAAGTGTCCCCCATTCTGTAACTCTGCATTTGGTTTCCTCTCCCTAGGTGCAGCACTTGGCATTTATCCCTGTTAAATTTCATTCTGTTGTTTTCGGCCCAGCGCTCCAGCCTATCGAGGTCACTTTGAATTTTGTTTCTGTCTTCCAGAGTATTAGCTGTTCCACCCAACTTTGTGTCATCTGCAAATTTGATAAGCATTCCCTGTACCTCCTCATCCAAGTCATTAATAAAAATGTTGAAGAGCACCGGGCCCAGGACCGAGCCCTGTGGTACCCCGCTCGTTACCTCTCCCCAGTTTGAGAAGGAACCATTGTTCCTGAACCACTGAACTACTAAAGTAGTTTTAACCTTAGCTAGTGCTTCTAGGGGAATCCCTGTTTCCCATGACAAACTGCTATTTTTTAAATGTGTTTTCTTCCGTTGGAGGCTGCAATGGAGTAGTACATATTTCTTACAATATTAGAAGAAAAGGCTGTTGCCTGCCAGCAAATCTAGTTAAGCTCACTAAGTTTGTTATATGGGAATAGGGATATAATACCACTAGCAGTGGATCAGGGCCAGCACTACTTTCGTTTTATCAATAGGAATTGTTTTAGTGAGTTGTGTGCAAAGGCTTCTTGCAGTATATAGCAAATTACTTTGGAAATTCAGGGAAAAATTTAAAGAATAAAAAGCAATTGAGAATGAGGGCTGGAAGCCTGCTATTCAAATTCTTACTGGCCACCCCCAAGCTTTGAGTATGCCTGAAGGAACTTTACATTGGGGTCCTCTCATTTAAAAAAAAAGATTGTACTTCAAGCCCAGGAGAAGATTACACCAACAAATAATTCAAAGGTTAAACTTTTTGCAAGTTATCTTCAGTTTATGTTAGCTTAAGGTTTCAATGTAGACCAAGACTAATACCCTAAAATATGCCATAGTATATTTTGAAAAAATCTCACAACATTTCAAGAACTTTTTTCCTTTCCTTGGGGGGTTGGGGAGAGACTTAATGTTGAAATATGTTGTCTTGGACTAAAGATAATCATTTTAAAGTTTTTCTTGGGATGCAGGTCTCCCTACTTCTTACATGTTAAAGGTATATTTCAACTTTGGTCTTCCTAATTTTGTAATAAAAATACAACACAACTGCAATTGTAATATCTTTTCTAGTTACTTAAATGATGTGGGCACTTTGGCACTAACAAGTTGCTCTTGTGATCTATGGAGATGATATCTAATAGATGCATAAAGTTTTTTTGGGTGGCTGTTGCCATCAGAAATTTTGCTAGTATATAGATAATATCCAGTTCCCATCATTGCTAAAATATGCAAGGCTAGAATGCATGCTGCTATTTTAAATTCTCTTAAATCTGTCATATATATGGGAGATATACAAATGATCTAGCTGTGAGAAGCTATAAATTAAAGTAGGAAGAGAGGGCATGTCTCAGAGTACCCATTACCAACTTTGGTTGCTGCACCAACTACACCCATTCCTGCATAGGGACAGCCTAGCCATGGTGATCCATGCACTAGTAACCTCACAAGTAGGCTACTGTAATGTGCTCTATGTGGGACTGCCCTTGTACCTGGTTTGGAAGCTGCAGCTAGTGCAGAATGTCGCAGCTAGGGTGTTCACACCCAGCTATGTTCACATAACACATGCTGCCTGTTGGCTATCAAGCCGTGTTCAAAGTTATGTGTTGCCATACAAATCCCTAAACAACTTGGGACTAGGATATCTAGCAGACTGCCTTCCCCTATATATACCTCGCTGACCTTTAGGAACTTCAGAGGACGCCTTGCTGGTTATTCCGCAACCAACAGAATGTCTCATGTAATATCTCGAAGGCAGGCCTTCTCAGTGGCAGTGCCCACCCACTGGAAAACCCTCCCCTGTGCAGTTCGGGAGGCTGAAAATGTGGTCTCTGTAAATGCCTCCTGAAAATGCACTTGTTCACCGAGGCTTTCTCTGTCTTGTAATTAATTGCGGGGGGCAAAGATTACCCCCTGACAAGGACTCTGTTGCCCCAAGGTTCCTTGATAGTGGGTGGACTTCACCCATCTCAGCTGTTTTCTGGCAGGAGGGCTTTCCTTCCCTATTAAAGCTGATGGACGACTCACTCCATTAGTTTTAATAGGTTGGATGCAAAGCAAAGGTCATCCCCTGCCAAAGACCCTGTTGCTGCAAGGGTCCTTGGTGTGTGGGTCGATTTTTACCCCCCTCCAGCCATTTTTCAGTGGGGAGGCTTTCCCCCCTGTACAAGTGAATGGAGCAATTGCTCCACTCATTTGCAGAAGCGGGAAATAGCTTGGTGGGTGCCTCATGTAAGGTGTTTAAAAAGAAGAAATGATTGAGTCCATAACTCTAAGAGACCATTACAATGCAGCTATAACTGTTTTCTAGCTTCACTTCAGTTGTAGGGAGTTCTTTTGTTTTGCAATACTGAAACAGTCTGAGAGGCAACATGTTGGCCTAGTTTTTTGATTTGTAAAAATATCTTTGTTTTGCCTCATAGCTGCCAGAAAGACAAGTTTATATAATGAAAATGTTCTTTAGAAGGGCTGCTTCTAATCAGTTTCTTGTGGGAAAAGGGGGCTATTTGTTAGTTCTAGACCAACCCCAAATTTTTCCTTCACCTTGTCAGCCAAGAATTTATCATTATGGTACAGCTTTAAATTCTTGTCCATGATTGTATATCCTAATTTTCTTTTTACTCTAAGCACTTACTTCACAGGACAGTACTTTTTAGAATGGCTATTGGTTGGATCTAGACTTTATGTTCTGTGAATGGAAGGGCTCCTTCTGTCTTTGGAAGGTGTTTGAGCCAGTGGAGGAATTCTTTCTAGCAGAAGGGGGAAATAGTAAGTCATGCTGATTTCTCACCTCTGTTTGCAGCTGCTTCCACCCTCTGAAAGTCTGCTCTGGAGGACAGAAGTGGCTACAGCAGGGAGGGGAGAGTCAGCAAGTCACTTCCCCCTCCATTCCACCATTGGGAGCATCCCCTGAATGGAACTCTGCTTAGGAGATGCTCCCGCTGGTAGAAGTGATCCAACCCAATGTAAATTAAATTTAATTGCAATAATCTCAGAAATGTGTAGTATTCTTGTTTAAGATAACTTGTTTACATTTATCTTTATATTTTTAGAAAATAGACTCTTCAGTGTTTAAGGCAGAAGAGAAAGGATGGAAAATTGCAAAATGTTCTGCCTATTTTCATGGACATCACAACGTTTTATGCCATGGAAAACTTTGGCTATTTTAGGCTGCAGTCTTAAACGCACTTAGTAGGAACTAGTATACCCTTCTGAAGATGGTGGGCCGTAGTGTGATTAACCATGCATAGGATTGCATTGTTACAGTAGATGCCTTGAGGAAGCAGTTACACAATTCAGAGTTGATTGTGATCAAATTTTGGATCATCTTGTTTTTAGATTTAGTTATTTTCTTAAACAAATACTGATGAGGGACATAACTTGGTTTAGATATGCCAGTTTATAGGCTAATAAGCGAATGGTCTTGAATTCTGTTCTACACTTCCGAATTCTGTGACTGGAAACAGCCCCCTACTTCTGGAATTAGACTGAGTCATACTGTAGACAAATTGGGTGGGGGCAGTAAGTTGCAAACAATTGTCATTTAGAGGTTGTAAAAGAAGGTTGAGATTATGGAAAAGTATTGAGGGGGGAAAATACATTCCAAACCATAAGTAGGCAGGCAAGAACTAGATATGATGGGAAAGGAGTAGTAGTAGTTCTACATGAAGAATTTCCACTCCCTGACCTGACTACTGAAAACCCACCCAGACAGTATCCCTTTCTTTTAAAATTTGCAGTTTGGAAGTATTTGGGTGTTTTTCTATCTCTCTGCAGCCATGACCATGAAGGTTAGATATTAGCTTAAAAATGGAGCAAATTTCCTATGATCTTGTGAAAGCTACTAGATTTTGTGCTAAAGGAAATATTCCTACATGGAGATATAATTGCTGCCATTCAGAATCCTAAATTCCCCAAGCTAGATAACTATGCGAGAGTGTGTGTTCAAACTCCTCTTTTATCCAGCACAAATATTTCTTCCTTCTTTTTGTTTGTGCACTGCTCTAGCTGTCCTCAGGGTACAGTATGTACTACAGATAAACTGATTTTCCCCACAATGTTATGCATTCAGATGTAAAACCCGCTGTGTTCAGTGGAGTTTACTTCCAGGTAAGTGTGGATAGGATTGCAACTGTAGTTGACTGAGGGCAATCTGTATAACCCAACCATATTTATGGGAAAGAGAGATAACATTGCCTTCTTGCTGAGAATTAGTAGCAACCAGTGTGGGAGCTGTTCACTATGGTTGTAATGTCAATGAAGGGTCATGGGAAGAAATTTATGAAATTTTCTTAATTCTAGAAATAACTACTACTTTGTCCAAAGAAAACTTAAAGGCTTCTAGAAATTAAATATTAATGCATCATAGTATTGTAATGTTGTGTAGCTCTCTCTGTATCAGCCTCTCTCAATCTGGTGCCCTCCAGATGTTTTACACTACAACTTCCAGCATTCCTGATTATTGGCTATGCTGGCTGGGGTGATGGGAGTTGAAGTTCAAAATATACAGGCCTGTGGCTTACGCTGGCTCAGCTTGTCTGAGCGTGGAAAGCTAAGCAGACTCAAGCCTGGTTATTACTTGGATGGGAGACCCCTCCTCTAGTTTCCTGCATTGAGCAGGGGATTGGACTCGATAGCCTTGTAGGCTCCTTCCAACTCTATGATCTATGAATCTATGAAAAACATCTGGAGGGCACCAGGTAGGGGAAGGCAGCTCTCTATCATCCATCTGAATACTCAGGTATACGCTGTCTTCTGTGCGTGGGGGTGTAGTACCCATATGTGGAGGGATACCCGTAGGGCTCATTGGGCTCATGTTTTCTTCCCTCCTTTCCCACCTTGGTATGTGGGGAAGCAGCATGCCAGAATATTATGGGGGAGCTCTTCCTCTCCACACTTACTCAGGCTCCAGATCCAGGCCTTCTGCATGCACCAAACTGGGGGTAGAGGGAGGTAAGAAGGGGTCTGGTGAGACTGATGGGGGTCCCTATGTCTATGGATGCTGCACTCTCAATCTTGTTTCTTTTTGTGTTTTAAAAACGTGCAAGAAATACATTTTGTTCCTTTTCGTGAGATGGTAACACCCAACTATGGGTTGTTGGATGGTTTCAGAAAAAGGATCTGAAGCCACAGTTTGAGCTGGATTGCCATTACATTTGAACAATCAAACCATGTTTTGGGATATTACCTTGTCCTTTCAGGGCACAATTTAGAATAACATCTAGGGATTCTCAGAGAAGGCAGGGGAAGAGGGAAGCTGCACTATCCATGGTTTGCCTGTATGTCTGGAACAGAAATCATGCTTTGGAATAAAAACTACAGTAAAAGCAGCAAACTGTGATCTAGCATTACATTTGAACCAACCTAGTTTACATGCACTGATGTTTTTCTTAGCATCTATGAAAGTAAAGGATATTATTTGGAATAGAAAAATTCAACTAATACAATTAGTTCCTTGCTTCATTTGGACTCCTCCCTGCAAGGGCTAACTGACATTGTGCGGGGGGTGGGGGTGGGAGCAAGGGAGACAGGAGCAGGCTGAAGGAACATCAGGGCCTGCTCCAGTTGGACTGCCCTTGCCAGGAGATAAGAGGCAAAGCAGGGCCATTCCACCAGCCCTGCTGAAAATCTATGTTTTTCCTTTTCCTTCCCTATCCCTTTTCCCTTGTGTGTCATGTCCTTTTAGATTGTAAGCCTGTGGGCAGGGACTGCCTTTTTCTGATTGATTGAAAGCTGCTCTGGGAGCCTTTTCTTGGGCTGATGAATGGCATAAAAATGAAGGGGCGATGACTCAGCCCTAAAGGTTTTACAACCAATCCACCCGGTAGGCCCGCTGGCCTCGTGGAAAAGCAGAGCGATTCACTTGCGTGAGATGGAAGATTTAAGATCCTGTTCCTGTGTGCAACGGCCCATGAAGCTACACACAGAAGTCCAGACCTGTATCTGCCATCAGCAGCATTCCAAGCGTCTCGGATTACAGCCAGCCCAATCAGCCTCTCCTGCAGCTTCCAGTAATGAGGAAATAACTCTGTAGACTACAACAGGTTTCTTTTCTACCTGTTTATTACTACATCAAGTATATCCTACAGAGTATACAATCCTTCATCTACATGTGCAGATTACAGTGCATAACAAGCATTAGTCCAGTGGAGCAAGTCCACCTCAGCATTTGACGTTACATGATTGCAAGTCCAGCAAGCATTAGTCAGAGCAACAGAGAGAAGAAGAAGCAATCCATCTCTCTACAACAAATGGCTACAGAAACGAAAGCTAACAAATCAATTCTACGTCACCAGAACATACAAACCATGTGACCAGCTCATATTTCTTTCACACCTACTTTCACACCTACTTTTCCCATGAGAACAGGACAGGAAGTAGCAGACAAAACATGACTTGTTATTCAGCCTTCTGTTCCTTTCCAATTATAAACAATGTGTTCACAGCTGTTGTTTTGCTACATGTCACAACAAAAAATACTTCAATTAAATAAATAAAAATCCTTTAATTACAACCAACTCTAATGGGGTCAGTATGCATACCTCAGGTACGGGGGATTGATTGCATGGGTTCTGGAAGTAAAAGCATATCTGAACTATTAATATGTGCAATACGTACTTTTTAGCAGTTCCTTTGAATTGAATGGCAACTCTATTAGCTGTTTCAAATAGGCAATATCCCTATGTTCCCCAGTTGCTGGGGAATATGGGTGGGAGGGTGCAGTTGCACTCATGTCCTGCTTGTGGGATCCAGTGTGCAGCTGGTTGGCCACTGTGCAAACAGAATGCTGGACTAGATGGACTCTTGGTCTAATCCAGCATGGCTCTTCTTATGTTCTTAAATACAATTTGTTTCTTAATGTATATATTTCGAAAGTTGGAGTCCACCCCTGGCAATGTAAAACTGATGAGGGGAGAGAAGGAAAGAGAGGGTCTCTACAAATGGTAGAGTGTAGACCAGGGGTCCCCAATGCAGCACCTGCAGGTGCCATGGCACCCATGGGCACCTCTGATGGTGCCTGTGAGGGGTCCCCAACCTTGTGCTCCCACAGGCACCCATTAAAAAAATAATTCTTACATTTTATTTCTGTTTTTTTAATATACGTACATGGATTTGTATGAAATGTACACAACTTTCTAGCAATTGCGGTATACATAGGCTTCAACAAAAGCAGACCAAATATCCAAATAAGTATCCATTTGAAGTTGGTGTCTATATCCCACCTGTTCATATACTGAAAGTGTTGTAAGGTCCTCAGTCCATTGCATTATAGGAGGTGAGTGTTTATCCTTCCCATTTTGTAATATCAGTCTTTTAGCTGTCAAAAGGGCACAGAGAATCCATTTCCCCTTCCATTTGTTAACTTCTATGAAGCAGGTAAATAATTTAAAAGAGTATGTAGATCAGTGAATATTAAAGACCATTTCAGTACAAAATTTATCTGTGTAATAACCTCCTCCCAAAAAGAAGCAACTACTGGACATTGCCAAAACATAAGTTCAAAAGTAGTATTGGCTGTATTGCACCGCCAGCAATTAGCTGAATTAGACAATCCCTTATTAGAGACGTTGCAGTGTCTAATAGACACGAAATAAACATTTTTGCTGAATAAGGCGCAACCTAAGATCCATAGATGCCACAGGTAGACACCAAAATGGCAATCCACTGATTAGGCATTTTGTGGTGGTGCCCACAGCAGTTTCTCAAATTCCCAAATGTTCCCCCGGGTCCAAAAAGGCTGGGAACCCCTGGTATAGACAGTACTTCTGACCCTGCTATTATTTTGAAGAACAGTCCTGATTGCCCTACATATGCCCCAAACAGGTGAGTGTCACTCATATCATTGGGGAACTAGCAGCAGAGTGTAGCACTGACAATTGCCCTCATCTGCTGGGACAAAGAAGCAATCATGAGAGGAGTGGGAATTGTACTTTGAAGAATGCTCTCCCCCCACCCTCCTGATTTCTTCAGCAGTTAAAGCTGGGCTTCACCTTTGCCTCTGAAAATGTTCCAAGGGAAGGGGGAATTGTGTTCCAGAGATGTACGTTCTGTGTGCAAATTCGTGGAGATCAATCCCCCTCCCAATCCTTTTGGAAGTGAAGGGGCAGCCCTCAGAGTCCAGTTCCCTCCCTTCAATCCCTTTGGTGGGTAAGGGTAGTTTCACTGCTGAAAGCATTCTGATGGAAATAGCAATTGGGGTCTCAGTGTGCATACTCTTCCCCCAAGGGCAAAAAGGGACTAGTTTTCTGAATTGTTTGCTAAAAAATCTTATTGTTAGTGAAACTAAAAGCTGGTAAGGCAACTACTAGAAGCCCCATCCAAGATCTGTTTAAGGCAAGCTTTGACTTTTTCCGATATTTATTTTATTTTATTAAGGGGTAAATCCAACATCATGTGAGCAGACTTCTGCTCATGCAATGTGACTTCCCTGTACCCTCCTCCCCTCTGCAGTCCTTTGTGCTCCCCCCAAATCTGCTCCAGAGGGTACCCTAACTCTCCAGAGCAGATTTGGGGGGTATGCCTGATGCTTCAGGGTTGCACTAATGGTTTCTGTTCTGATGACAGAATGATATTGTTGGATCCAAGCCTATATTTTTATACTGCTTTTCAGTCAAATGTTGTCCCCCAAAGTGGCTCAGATCAATTAAAAAATGAGACATAGGCCCTGCTCTCAGACTTATGAACTAAAAAGATAAGACACACAAAGGTAGGTGAGAGGAGATAAAAGGTATAGGGAGATCAGTTCAACAATGGCAGAACAAAGTGATGAGTTGTAAATAGGCATTTATATGCAGTTGGGGCCAGGCTAATCTTCCCTTGCTGGTAGTCTCACTTAGACAGAAGTGCTGCAACTGACCCAGCAGCCCTTGTTCCTCTGACTGGTGGCAGAGTTTGTAGTGTGCTTCCCCTCACTTCTGTTGTCCAAGGGCAACTGGCAGTTGGAGCTGAGTGTTTTTTCTGGCAAAAGGGGGTGGTGTGGTGGGCAAGCTCCTTCTTTGATAGAAAGATGGGGTCAGGTTGGTCTTCCCCTTGCTGTGATGGTCTTCCTGGGAGGCAGGGTGTGCAACCTCCCTAAGGCCCTTTGTCACTCAGTCAGTTGCAGAGGCCAGAGTGTGCTTTCTTTTAGCTTTGCAGTCCTGGAGCAACTTTGATATTAACCCATTGATGACAGTATTTTATAAGTAACTAGCTTTTTCTACCCGGCGTTGCACGTGTCTTCATTTTCCTATAGGCACTATTTGTTCGAAATTCCTTAAGGCAGTTGTCATACCAGCTCCCCTGGGACTACCAGCTCCCCCAGGACTGCACAATGAAATCCCAGCTCCCCTGGGACTAACTGCTACCCCCGGAACTACACAATGAAATCCCTGCTCCTCCCCAGGACTTCACAATGGAATCCCTGCTCCCCCCCCCCCCCGGACTGCACAATCAAATCCCTGTTCCCCTCCCCTGGGACCACACAGTGAAATCACGGCTCCCCCCCGGGACCACACAACAATAAATTCCCTGCTGCCTCCCCCAGAACCACACAATGAAATCCCTGCTCCCCCCCCCCCGGACCACACAACAATGAAATCCCAGCTCCCACAGGACTACACAATGAAATCCCTGCTCCCCCTCCGGGACTACACAATGAAATTCCTGCTCCCCCCCCCGGCCTACACAATAAAATCCCTGCTCCCTTTCCCCTGGGACCACACAATGAAATCCCTGTCCGTCCGTCCCCCGGGACCACACAATGAAATACCTGCTCCTCCCCCCCGGAACCATAGAACAATGAATTCCCTGCTGTCCTCCCAGGACAACACAATGAAATCCCTGTCCCCCTCCCCCTGGGACTACACAATGGCATTGCCCGGTTGCCGGGTCGTCATTTTCCTGTAGGCACTGTTTGTTCGAAATCCCTCCCCCCCGTGTAGGCCCCAGCTGCAGTTCATATGAACATTCTGTTTGGACGTTGGAGAGATTTGCATATCCGCTTCTGATTGGGCCCCTATGGCAGTACATACCAACATTCTAAATGCCATTGGAGCTATTTGCATAACCGCTCCTGAATGGCCCCTGCGAACATTCCAAGTGTTGCTATTGGCTCTCATCTATTTTGGGCCGTACAGGTGTGGCAGGGTTTTTTCAGAGATTTGAACCTGCCAGTCTTTGTCCTTGGGTGATGGAGAGTATGCATGCCAAGTTTGGGGCGGATCCGTCCAACCGTGTAGGAGCCAATGCGAGGCACGCGAGCCGCGCGGACACACGTACGTACGAACGGACAAACTTTCACGTTTATATAGTAGATGGTAGAATTTTTTTTCTGATTTACTATTTAATGTACCTCAGGATTGAAGTAGACCATTGGACTGTAAGTGCAGTTTCTAGTCTCCTCACGCTTAGTTTTTGTTCATGGAAATAAGGCAGCCTTGGAAAGTATATAGGCCAACCTTAGTTATGAAAGAGACATTTTAATTTAGCCTAGAATTGTGATAAAGGTTTTATACTGCTGATCTGATGCTGCATACAGTATAGCAAGGGTAACTTGATTTGAATCAAGGCTGTATAGCCTCAGAGAGCTACACATAAATACCCCTGGCTTGCAATTAAATAGAACCACTGTACAATCTAGGAGCATAATCAAAAACCTTTGGTCATGCAGCCCACATGCACTACATAATATCTGCTTAGAGATGGGAAACACATTTTTGTTCGTTTGGCTCTGTATGTTCCCATTTGATTATAGGAAGCAGGGGAAGCTCCTGAAGCTCAGTACTTCTGCAGGGACAAGCCCCCTGACCTTCCCACAAGTCAGGGGAGGGGCAATATTGGTGGTGGCTATGAAGTTTGGCTGGGGATCAAGGCTAGTCAAAATTTGTCAGTTGATGAGAACTGTTTATTCTATGCAGTAGCAAAATGATGATTCTCTGTTGTAAATAAGCAGAACTGTTTGCTTAAACCGCATAAGCTGGAGGTGGGGGTGCAGAGTCATGTGTTTGATGTATTAGGTAGCTAATATTAGGTATTAAGTTTGTTATTCTTACGTTATTATCTGTTATTACAGTCTAAAGTCTTAGAGGCCATCAGTTTTGTTATGATTACTCGCAGGTATTTGTACATCCGTTTGATTGACTGTCCTGATTTTTTATGAAACACTAGCTGAAGGACCCATTCTTCGAATGGATTAAAAAACTGATTCTCTACTCTGTTGCCGGTGTAACATCTAAGATTTTATTGTGTAGCTATGTAGTGTACTTCTTCGTACACTACATTTGAAGTTTTACCCTCCGGTGCTAATATCACCAAGTTACTTGGTTTACTAACCATTATGCCACCTTCAAATTTAATGGAAATGGAAGAAATTGTTTAGATAATCCGAGTAATTCAGACCCCCCCCTTTTCACCCCTTTAAGGGGTTTTAAAGAAAGTTTTCACAACATAGTTTGTATTAGTGATCCATAAGCAACAACCATGACAATTTTCAGCTTTCTAGCTTAACGGGAAATAGGATATAAATTGATGAGTCAAGGCTTTCACTTTTATATAGAGAGAGATTTCTCCTGTCTTGGATATACTGAGTGAATTGCATTTGTGGGTCTTCTTTTTTCTGCGTCTCTAGGGACCGTGCCTTGGGTAGAGTTTTATGTATAGACTGTAATTCAGGCGACATAATGCCACTTACTTATTTTAGGGAAAAGAATGCTTTAATAGGAGCAGCTGATTTCACTCCTGTTTGGCACAGTGAGCAACGTGCACTAAGGAAATAAATCCTGTTGCTTGAGATTTTTAATTGTACTGTTCTCTTTTGAATATTTCTAGTTTTTCCTTTTCTAAATGTGTAGCAATATTTCAGTGTCTACTTGAGTAAAGCAAACAAATGTTGTCATAAAATATATATACGGTATATATATTTGTTACATTTCTATACTGCCCAATAGCCTAAGCTCTCTGAGTGGTTCACAACAATTAAAACTATAAAATACAACATGATAAAACATAATATAAAACTTTTTAAACCACAGTATAAAACTAAAGTAAAAACCAGTAGCTGTGTAAAGATCTAAAAAATATAATGACAGACTTTAAAATAACAAAAACAGAGGGACTAAAATACTTGGGAGAATAAAAAGGTCTGCACCTCATGCCCAAAAGACCCCAGCAGAGGCACCAGGTGAGTCTCTCTGGGGAGGGCATTCCACAACTGGTGTGCCAGCTATGGAATAAAAGGTTGTATCTCATGGTTGCATGAGTGGAAAACAGCCTGCATAACCAATAATTATCTTCCCTTTGCAGCCCCCTGTACCCTCTGAAAACCCTCTGTGAGGTGGTCGGGGGCCCTGCTAAACAGTATGGGCTGTGTTGCATGGGACTGCAGGACAAGAGATGGTGGTGCAAGATCCATCTGCCCAATTTTGTGTGATACACACATACTGTTCAGGAAGGATGGTCCCTGCCCTCTGGAAGAGTTTTTTGGGGGACAGGGAGCTGTTGTCAGGATCGTGGGCAGTGAGGGTTCAGGGCTGGAATGCTGGGGCCGGGAAAGATGGAGACAGGAGACAGCAGGCCCAAGGTTTCACATGGGCTCAGGGTAACAGAGTCCAAACAGGGGCCAGAGGCAGAGGGCAAGTCCAGGCAACAGGCAGAAGGTCCAGCACAGGTTAGAGCAACAGAGTCCAGGTAGGGGCCAGAGGCAGAAGGCAAGTCCAGGCAACAGGTACAGGGTCCAGGAAGAGGCAGGAACAGGAACCAAGACGTACTAGGGTGAGCAGGGCCAGAAGCATTGGTCAGGGACGAGTGGGAGGCACGGCACGATGTGGCAGGAGATCAGGAACAGGCTGCAGCTAGTACGAAAGACCACGTTGCTGTGGCAAAGGCTGAAGGTGAAATGAAGTTCTTACATAGCCCTTTCCTGGCAGCTCCCAGCTGGTCCGCATTAGCCCACCTGAGAGTGTCTGCTGGTCTGGGCCTGAACTCTGCAAGGGTTTACCAGCCAGGGCTCACACCCTGCGAAGCCCTGCGGCCGGTCATATGCAAAGCTGCCTCCAGATGGCGCTGCAGGACAGACCCTGACAGCTGCAAGGGGAAGAAGGGGAAGAAAAAGATTCGTTGTGTGAGCTGTCTTGTGCAACCTTTGGATACAACTCAAAGAGTATGCATATGTAACTGCTTCATCTATGTTCCTAAAATTTTGGCCTTCCTTGACTGAAACTTGCAGAGATTCAAGTGAGAAATCCTTATTGATGCAGCCCAACATTCTTGTGTATGTATTACCTCTTTTTGTAACCTTTTTCTTCTGTATTTTCTTCTGTCTTTTAATTATCTTCCAGAAATAAG
This sequence comes from Shinisaurus crocodilurus, assembly GCA_021292165.1. Classification (NCBI taxonomy): domain Eukaryota; kingdom Metazoa; phylum Chordata; class Lepidosauria; order Squamata; family Shinisauridae; genus Shinisaurus; species Shinisaurus crocodilurus. The sequence goes on along the minus strand of CM037879.1, from coordinate 82,260,417 downwards.
ATGGCACTTGTGTTCTTCAGGCTTTTCTCCCTTTTGTCTAAAATCAATTCCCTGTTATTATGTATACTTTTACTAGAAAATTAACAGTCTGAGTGAAAACTGCTAGGAGAATCTTTATTCTTGTTTAGTTACGTAAATCATTCTAATTTAGACTTAAAGGAAGCATGTTATGACAAAGTTTTCAAACCTGCACTCTAATTATATCTGTAAAGAAACAGTGTGTCTATCCACCATTTATTCTCTCCTGTCCAAAACCTCTGACCTGTCAGGTCCCTTACCTATCAGTTTTCCTTTAGTGACCAATCAGTGATTCAATATCGACCTTCTAACTACCAGTCAAATATGTTGAGCCTTTGACCAATCTGAACTGCATTTTACTATCTGCCTGGTCCCTATACAACCAAAGGCAGCTTCTCCCAACAGTCTTTTTCAAACAGCCAGCTTAAAGCCTCTCCCCCCACCCCACTCCCCCCAAGCAACTGTTGCTAAGGCAGTCACAACTGTCTTATGCTCAATACAAAGTAGCAGAGCCAGGCTTCTGGACTATTTAGTTACATTATAACCACACTCAGAAGTTACAGTGCTGTGCAAGCAGACTTCCGCTCCTGCAACAGGGCTTCCCCTTGCTCTTCCCCCAGCTGCAGCCTCCCCCAACTTGTCCCGGAGGTCCCTCAACCCTCCAGAACAGATTTGGGGTGCTCGTAGGTGGCTGCAGGTGGTGGGGTGGGGAAATCTCTTCCACCAGCTGTTTCAGTTCTGCTGGCGGATAGCCATGATGCAACCCAGTAGGTAAACGTTACAAAACACAAAGAAACAAATAAAAATACAACGTTTCCTCTCACATCCATACTGACATGATATGTGTCCTTCATAGGTGCCAGTGAACTAAATCTAGCCCAACACATATTAGGATCCTGAATCAAATTATTAATTACATAGCCATTTGATACGTGTTACCTTTTGATACACAGGCCTATTTCAGAAACTGAAAAATTGCCCCCATTTAAGTGGACTTTGTGTGCAGTCATATTTCATCGTGTTCAAGTTTTGGAAATACCGTAGCTCTGAACTGTTCTGTCATCACTTAGAAACTGAGTGATTCTGCCTTTTCACCCTGAAAGCTAGGAAAACGATTTTTCCCCCTTCATAAGCTTATTCCTTTAGAGCTCTGAATGTGCTGAGGCAGCCACTCAACAGCATGATGCATATATGGGCTTCTACCTTTTAGATATATATGTATTTGCTTAATTAAAGCTGAGATGAAAAAAAAACCCCTCCCATTTATCACAGAAAACAGGCAGCTCACTTTCCATGAGCTTCGCTTTCAACTGGGCTAAATCCAAATATGCATTCTGTTTAAAGAAGATCTTTCCTGTCTCTGTACATTTGGAAGGTTGAGACTTTGTAAATATGTTACTGGAGTGATGTTGCAGCCATCAAAACTCAGCTTCTACTTAGCTGAGCTTTCAGAGACTACGGTAATCACATTGAGAACCAGGATCATTTGGGTACTTCCAACATTAGTATTGCAGCTCTGTTATCCACTTGATTTAGATGACCCACATCATATGCACTTGCATATGTTACTTAGATGCCACAATCAGCATTGCAAATAAATAGAGACTGCATGAAGTAACTGAGTTGTGTAATTCACTGTTTTGAACCTATACAGTCATGCCTTGGATTGAGAGCATAATTCGTTCCGGAAACGTGCTTGTAATCCAAAACACTCTTATATCAAAACAAAATCCCCCCCCCAATTTGTACAGAGATTTTTAATTTAAGCCGTACTACTGTACTTGTATTGCAAGACATCGCTTGTATATCAAGTTAAAAAAAATTAAGTAAATATTTAAAAATTTGCTTGTCTTGCAAAACGCTCTCAAACCAAGTTACTTGCAATCCAAGGTATTACTGTATTACTAATTTTTCTCTCTGCATATGCTTGCAGCAGATGAAGCAACTTTCTCTATCAAGACACTCCGTTTGTAATTGAACGCTGACAGTGGCCATGTTTGGGGGATCAAAGCCTTGCTTAATTATCTGTGCACAATCCCTTTGCTGCTTTGCTCAGATGAGGGGGTGAAACAAATCAGGAAGTCACAGTTAACCATAGCTTTCCATCATATTTAAACTGGGAACTATAATTAATGGCTTCCTAACAAGCCAGGATTAAGAAACCTACTTTAAACCTTGGTTTTGTTTGGAAACCATTAACCATAGTTGAGTCAGCATTTGATCATCTGAATCAGTCCAGAGTTTCATACGTGCTAAATTCTACCCTATGGGATCTTTTTCTTTTGTATGAATGCACTTCTTTTAGTCTTGTGAATATGTTACCATTACATGGATGGGTAGCACTGGGATCAAAGCACCTTAAGAATTGGTACCAACTGTGTTTGGGTTACAAGACAGGCACAGCAGCTTCAGTTTGATCCTTATGCCCATAGTGAACTTGCTTTATGGGGGAACCTGCATATTCTAATTGGCCACAGACCTGTAATTTGGAAGGCATGGATAGACAAGGACTGTTTTTCACCTATCCCAATTACTACTTTCAGAGGACAATACTTTCAAATCATTTCAAACCCTTCAATATGAATTTGAGTTACCACCCTCAGCTGCATGGCAATACAGTACATACAACTTGAACACAGTATAATTTCTAAATTTGGCCCAGAGGCAGAGTGAAACAGATTCCTCAGATCTACTACAAACACTACAGAGCTTTGCAGCTTTTTGCAAAATCAATAAATTTCCTTACACTACTATCTGGCAAAGAACTGCAGCCAGATCTAGAGTGTATTCAGTCTAAATGGAATAAGAAACTGAAATCAAAAGTAAAGCCATCACAATGGAAAACCACTCTAAAAGCTATGAAGACCTCTACCTTAGATCTCTGTCTCAGGCTTATCTAAGAAAAAGCATCATAATAATTGCAGGACTATACCATCTAGTTATCTATCATAATGGGATGAAGTATTTCCTCTTGTTGAGTGCTTTTGATTCAGGGCTTGCTTGATATGAAGCTTCTTAACCAGAGTTTTGCTGGAAAATAGGACCTACTTGGGAGGGAGAGTTTCTGAAAACTCTGGGAATGGTTGTAAAAGTCATGGAAACTAGAGAACACTGAGGGAGAAACCTACTAAAGTAGACTTTAGTATGAGGGTGGCTTGCCTGCCTGGTTGTGCCTGGTTGTGTCGAAAACTAAGCAGGGTCAGGCCTGGTTATTACTTGGATGGGAGACCCCTCCTCTAGTTTCCTGCTTTGAGCAGGGGGTTGGACTCGATAGCCTTGTAGGCTCCTTCCAACTCTGTGATCTATGAATCTATGAAGTCAGACCATTAGTCACTGCATTGTGTACTTTGACTGGCAGCTGCTCTCCAGAATCTCATTCCTGGCCCTTGGACCTGAGATTCTTTCAACTGGAGGTACCAGGGATTGAACCTAGGGCATTCTAAATGCTAAGCATATACTCTGCCACTGAACTATCAAGGAAGTGCCTGGGTGAGTGAAGGGCATTTCTGAAGGGCCAAACATCTGTGTGTGTATGTATATATGTGAGTGTGTATCTGTGTGACTATGAGTAAAGGGACAGAGAGTGATGGGTAAAGTAACAAAGTGGTAGTGAGGAGAAAAAGGATTGAACATTTCTGAGTATGCACTGTAGAGCTATGTGTATGTATTTCCTCATGTATGCCTGAGTGTCCAAGACTGTTATTGTTGTGTACAACATCAAGTATATATATCTGTGAGAACTGAGAACTGGAGAGAGAAGAGAAGGTAGAAAGGGAACTCACCCTATTCTTCCCCACCCTCTATCCCACTAAGATGGGTTTCACCAGTTCCAAATTGTTATCCTATAATTGCTAAAATCAGGATTAGGCATAACTGTTAAGATTTAGTCCAGAGGCTTTGGATACATCTGGCAAGTACATGTCCTGTAGCTGTGATTGATGTATTCATTTTGGCCCCAACTTTGTCTATCTCAACAAAAACATTTATAAATGTTCTGTACATGTTATCAGTTTCCGGTAGTACAAAACTGCTGACTTGCAAACTAAGCAGTATGCTAGAATTTCAAACACTTGACAATGTCTAGAAGAATTATTTGCATTTTCCTATCTAGTCCTTGGAGGATGACCAGTTCTTCTTCGAGTTTTTAAATTCATTTTTTACTGTGAAATGTCAACCACACACAAAAATTATAAAAGGAAAGAAGAAATGGAATATTCTGGTAACAAGAAGAATCTCTTATTGCAATTTAGGAGTGAATATTCCATTATTCCTGAACAATATTGGCGCTTTGGTATGTTTTTCAGCATACAGACCCACATGATATTATTTGCTTGCAGGATAAGAGTTGTTTTTCTTTTTCAAAGCAACTAGAAAATGCCAGTGTAAATTGTGACAAACATAGTGTTCCTTAAAGTGTGAATTAGCATAGCACTTTATGAGACATAATAAATTACCTAAGACCAGATCTGAAATGTAACATTTTGTAAAGCTGTGTATGTGAGAGAATACAGATATGTTATTGAAATACATGTAAGTCTCAGTGTGAAATGGAACTAATAAGTAGTGACAGTGAAACTGAGTGCCCCAACAACCTTAGTGGAAGAGAGTTGAACTGTTGAAATACCCAAGTGGTTGTCAGCATATCATGCACAGTTCTTTGAGTTGCTAAAATTAATTAGTGTGCCAACAATTTTCAGTACCTTTGTTTGTTTTTCTTAAAATATAAACAATGTAAGCAAAGTACATGCTATTGTATTTAAAGTTTTACAAGTATTCCAATAAAAACTTCTACATAGTATAACTTAATATAACTTTTAAATCACATTACATGTGCTTTAATTTCCCCCTTCAAATATTTCAGGTCAAATACTTGTGATGTATTGGGCCAAAAAATTAACATGCTGAAACTGAACCCCGACAAGACCGAGGTACTTCTAGTGGGGGACAAGGGGAGGTTAGGGGATGTTGACCTGGTGCTGAATGGGGTACACCTCCCCCTGAAGGACCAGGTCCGCAGCTTGGGGGTCATTCTAGACTCCCAGCTGTCCATGGAGGCTCAGGTGGCAGCTGTGAGCCGGGCGGCGCTGTATCAACTCCATCTGATACGGCAGCTGCGCCCCTACCTTCCTAATTACCTGTTCCCATCAGTGGTTCATGCCTTGGTCTCCTCTCGCCTAGACTACTGTAATGCGCTCTACGTGGGGTTACCCTTGAAGACGGTTCGGAAGCTACAGCTGGTACAGAACGCGGCGGCTCGCCTGGTTAAAGGCAGCCGCCGGTGGGATCACATCACGCCAGTGCTGAAGGATTTGCACTGGCTACCAGTTGCTTGCCGAGCCGAATTCAAGGTGTTGGTTTTGACCTTTAAAACCCTATACGGCTCCGGTCCAGTCTATCTCAAGGAGCGTCTCCAGCAACACCAATTGGGCCGCTCAACAAGATCTGCCACGGATGGCCTTCTCCTTGTCCCTTCAGCCAGAGCAGCTAGACTGGTGGGGACGAGGAAGAGGGCCTTTTCTGTGGCGGCCCCCGTACTGTGGAACTCTCTCCCGAGTAACCTCCGCCATGCCCCCTCTCTGCTGAGCTTCCGTCGCTCATTAAAAACCTGGTTATTCAGGCAGGAATATGGGGTGGGTTAAGATTTTAAATTTTTTATATTGTTTTAAATGTATTTTACTGTATGTACATCGCCCAGGGTGGCCGGTTGCCGGCCAAATGGGCGATAAATAAATATAAAATATAAATATAAATATATATATAAATATGGGGTACTTTTTAAAGCTTTGTTTACTAAATGCAAGTAAAATGAACATGCCAAATTAGCTCTCTCTAGGGCATCAGAAAATTTTCTGATGCAAACCGAACATTTTCCCCATACAAAGGACCCTACACAAATTAACCCATCACTGATTGGCTCCCTTTCTACCTTCTTGCCACCATTATTACCACCTGCTATTCCTCCTCATCCTCTTTCTCATCATTGGTACTGTTTGCTTACTTGACAGGCAGAGAGCCAGTGAGCAAGCAGGCAGTGGATCTACTGCCTCTTCTTCTCACCACCATTGCCTGGGCCAGAACAAGAGGCTGTGATGGTTGCAGTGGTGGAGAGGAGGAGCAAATCCAGGGGGCTCTTGTCAGTGGGCCCCTGCCTGGCTGTGGGCCCATGGCAGGTGCCCAACCATGCCTACCCTTGATGCCACCCTAACTCTTGTGAACCAACAGGATGCTTCCAGTGTTTTGATTGAGGTTGTTGATAGTTGTGAACATGTTGCAAAATTGGCTGAACAACTACACTGATTGCTTGCTGACTGTGAGGCTGTATTCAAGATGCTGGTGGTGCTTACATACCTCTGTAAGCTGGTGGTGCTTACATACATCACAGTTTTCAACCGACAAATCTTAGGAACCACCTATCACTCTGTGAACCCTGTGGTAGTTGTGATGGTTGCATTGGATCGTGTTCCAAGTGCCTGTGCTATGGGAGATAAGAATGTCAGTTGTGAGAAACAGGGCCATCATTGCTGTTGCCCCAAGGCTGTGGAATACCCTCCCAGAGGAGTTACAGTTGTTCCTCTTTAGTTTCTTGAAAAGATGCAAAAGTCTTACCACATAGTGCATTCGGCTGTTGTGATTTATTGTGCTATTGTTAAGTTTTTCCTGTGTAAGTTATCTGTTGTTATGAATTTGTCATTTCAGTATGATTGTTGCATTTTAAATATGTATGTTAATGTAATTATGTGTTGCCTTGAACTGAGGACAGTGAGATAAAATATGTTAAATATATGTATATGAAGATCTGCTTGGATTCAGTGTATTACACAGTCCTGTGATTATTTGTGAGAATTTACACCACACATCACAGTGGATCAATATATTTTTTCAGTTCACTGCACACAAATGCTAGGCGTGTTCTTTTCTTAAGTTTTTTAACTTAATGATATATGGGCAGAGCGATCCTATGCCCCCTAGACAGTGCCTAGAGGGCCATAGGATCATTTGGATTCCCAGCTCCAAGGTCAGAAAAAGGCTCCGACCTTGGGGCTGGGGATCTGTGTTCGGAGCGCCCCCCCCCCCCCAGCCAGTGCAGAAAGAACCACGCCGGCTACATCTCCGAGGTCATAAGAGCAACCTCAGAGAAGGGATTTAGGGGGTGTTCTGGGAGGCAAGGAGTTTAGGAGACCAGTACCACCAAGATACAACGTATCCTGGCAGCACCTCAGCCTCCTTCCCTCCCCCTCCAAAGCACCGCAGTTAGATGGCTGAAATCTGCCCTCTAGCTGCTTTGCAGGGTGGGAGGAGCACAGAGGCAATCTTCGCCTTCACGCTCCTCCTGCCTTGCATAGGATGCCTGTAATCCGAGTTTGGAGGGTTATGGGCAGCCTCATTGGATTGTGCCCTAAATCTCTGGTAACAATAAAATATTTCTTACATAGAAGGGCTGTTGTTTTTGCCCTAGAAGATCTTTGTATTCCATATTGTTGTGCAACTTCATCCAGTTAATTGGATCTAATGTGCATTCACTTAGTACTTTTCTAAAGCCCAAAGAGGGTAAAGACTGAAAATAAAGCTGGGTACTACATTAAATTTTAAACATACTCTTAGATACATACCTAGATCATTAAAGCATATGCCTTTATAAAAACTGTTTGAATATTTTCGCTCATCAGTGCACTCTATCCCTTTTCTTTCATTTTTGCATATAATAATATGCTAGTGCCTAACTTTTTAAAAATACATAATGTCACCTAACTGCAGGGAAAACACAGATTATATCCCTTCCCCTGAATACTGGGGAATGATCAGGAGCTGGCCTTAGGCTGCCTCACTTCTGCTGCTGCTCCCTTCAAGCAAGGAGAAGTGATTGACAATCAGCAGATCCTATGTTAATTTTAGCACAGGAGCCCACTGATATTTAGGAAATAAGGTGGGAGAAGAGCATGTGAGTCTGAACCTGCTCCAGTATTCTCCTTGAGTCAGTCCAAAGTGAGGGGCAGAGTATCATCTGAACATACTTTGGATTTGGATAGGGGTGAATGCTCCTTTCTAGTCCTCGATCTCTCAGCAGCTTTTGATACTGTTGACCACGGTATCCTCCTGGACCGCCTGGAGGGGTTGGGCATGGGAGGCACTGTATTGCAGTGGTTCTGGTCCTTCCTCTCTGGAAGGTACCAGAGGGTAGTTCTTGGGGAGGAGGCTTTGGACCCTCGGCCGCTCGCTTGGGTGCTGCAGGGTTCCATCCTCTCCCCGATGTTATTTAACATCTACCTAAAGCCGCTGGGAGCTATCATCAGAAGGCTTGGGGTGCGGTGTCATCAGTATGCGGATGACACGCAGCTCTACCTCTCTTTCAAGTCTTCACCAAGGTTGACCGTTGAGACCCTGTCCAAGTGCCTGGAGTCAGTAGGTGGCTGGATGGGAAGGAGCATGCTGAAACTGAACCCTGACAAGACCGAGGTACTTCTGGTGGGAGACAAGGGAAGGTTAGGGGATGTTGACCTGGTGCTGAATGGGGTACATCTACCCCTGAAGGATCAGGTCCGCAGCTTGGGAGTCATTCTAGACTCCCAGCTGTCCATGGAGGCTCAGGTGTCAGCTGTGAGCCGGGCGGCGCTGTATCAGCTCCATCTGATGCGGCCTTTTCTGTGGCAGCCCCCATACTGTGGAACTCTCTCCCTAGTGACCTCCACCATGCCCCCTCTCTGCTGAGCTTCCGCTGCTCACTAAAAACATGGCTGTTCAGGCGGGAATATGGGGTGGGCTAAAATCTAAAATTTTATACTGTTTTAAATGTATTTTATTGTGTGGCCGGTTTGCTGGCCAGATGGGCGATCCATAAATGTAAATAAATAAATAAATAAATACTCTCAGAAATTGTATAAAATAGATATACTCAAATAAAATTGAAGCTTTGTTAGTTTTGTGTTTCAAGGGGAAATGGGTGAAGCATTCCTGGTTGTATAGAGGAGTGGATAGAACCTGGATTTGAGCAATGTGTGTTTTCTGCAGTAATTCCTCCTCCCACCGCTATTCCCCCCACAGGACCAATAATGGTACTTACTACTTTGTGTTATGGTAGTTAGTTATATTTAACTTTTCATTTTCCCCTATTTTGCAGTTGTCCATATTTATCAGATCAGATTACACCTGCTATCCCTGCAGTAGGAGCAATTCTATTCTTTTTTGTGATTGGGACCTTGCTACGTACTAGCTTCAGTGATCCTGGAGTCCTGCCTCGTGCAACACCAGATGAAGCAGCAGATCTGGAAAGACAAATAGGTAACACAGAAGGTCTGTCATTGTCCCTTCACTTTATTTGTAAGTGTGTGTGTTGAATGGTAACATCACCTACTTGTTTTTGCTTTAAAGCAGGGCTGTTGAACCTTGGGTCTCTGGGCCAAATCTGGCCTACCTGGCTTCCCAGTCCGGCCCTATGGGGTTCCCCTTTGGCCTTGCCTCCTTCTCCTGGCTCCACCCCCTTTCCCCTGACTGTTGATAGTTTGATGGTTTCCTGGCTTTTGCATATCCCCCGCCCCTCATTCAAAAAGGTTGAAATTCTTCTCCTAAAGCTTACATAGTTACTAACAGTAAGAATTTTAAGCTAAGAAAAATTACGGGGTTAAAAAGGTGTCCAGAGCACCCAAATGGTCAAATTTAGCTCGTTTGCAAGTTAAATTTGACCCTCTTAGGGCTCTGTAGCTGCTACAACATCTTGGGACCCAAGACTGGGAGAGGCCCCATAAAACATATTATTGCTGCAATTTTCTTTCATTATGTGAACCAGAGAGATAGCATCTTCCCCTCATTTTAAAACAGACTGTACCAGTTTTAAGGCTTTTTCTCTCAATAACCCAGGTAAGCTAGCTACATGTCTAGATTTTCATAGATTTCATAGATCATAGAGTTGGAAGGAGCCTACAAGGCTATCAAGTCCAACCCCCTGCTCAATGCAGGAAACTAGAGGAGGGGTCTCCCATCCAAGTAACAACCAGGCTTGACCCTGCTTAGCTTTCCACACTCAGACAAGCTGACCCAGGGTCTACTAGGAAGAGATGTCTTTTGGGATGTTCACACCATCATGGATTGTTCAGCTTCTAAGTAATATAGACATTTAAGCAGGTAATGTCCACTATATTTGAAAAAACACATCATTGACTACCAATTGATCATGTGTTTGGAAGTGTGTATGTGAATACCATCTGATCACAGGTGTCCCTGACATCTTTAGTTTTATTATAATAAAGAATGATGTCAGGCTTGGAGTTCTGGTCTGAGATTGCTGCATCATTATGCATTGAAGAAAGGAAAATCACAGTCCTTCCTTTCTTTGACACATAACTTACAAATGTCAATTCTTCTTGATAACCAAAAATGCTGCTGTTGACACTGCTGGATTAATGGGCAGGGAACTCTGGGAATTTCTTGGTGCTTTTTTCAATGTGCCAACCAGAGTCAGGTTTTTCTTTTCTAATCCCCTGGACAGTGGCATGCTAATGAAGAAGTTATCAGTTCTTACATTCTATCCAGAATCTTCTGAATGTGTTGTTAGTTTCTCGACCATTGTCTGGCTTAAGTTTCAAGCTGCTAGGGCACCTTTGTCCTTCCCCACATATATGTCTGCATCATAAACATATGGTGTTTTGGAATTGCAACACAGCCAGAATTTTATGCCATACTTCGCTGCTTTGTCTCAGTGGCCATGTTCCTCTAAATAGTACTGATTATTCATTCTCGTGTGGCACAAAACATTATGGGAGAGCCTTGGTAAACATATTCCACAAGTCATGTACAGGGGCAAGCTTGTTTCTCATATTGGTGTTTCAGCGTTGACGCCAATAAGGACTTTATTTCCTTGTGAAGGAGGCCAGTGATATTGTGCCCTGGAAGTGGTCATAGAAGTGGAAATCTCATATCTGTCACTTTTTTTTAATCTTCATAAACTTTACCCAGAAATTCAGGACAAGAAGGCACTTGGCTCTTCTGGTACTGGCACTTCTAAGCTGACCTCCACGGTTCATCTGAACACTCCTTTAATTTTGTTTTCCATGTGGTGCTTCCTTATCATTACAAGGTTTCACTTTTTAAAGTAGTGACACACACCCAAGGCCTTGCATGCTTTATTTACAGCATTAGTATGTTCATCACGTTCCTCATTCATCAGTTGCCATTATCACCTGAATCATCAGCAGTGTCCTGCACACTATTTTCACAAATGTTCTTTAATTTGGCGTGTCAGGCTGCATATAAACACTTCCCTGGTACAAGAAGCACATGACCAGTAGCTGAGGTAGAAGAAAACTCTGCTGTTATTTGTCAAAGGATTTTCTTCACATTTGCATTGTGACACAGTAGTGGATCACAACAAACATGCCCAAATGGATAACTGTAGCAATCCAGGAAAACATTTTGACGATGAAAACAAACGTTTGTTATTTCAGAAGAACCCACACATTCAAACAGAGTGTGTTTAGTGCTGCCTTCAGTATCCAGAATACTCTTAATACCAGATTTCCTGCAATATGATTGCACTCATCACTTCCAAGCTGATCCACAGAGTACTGCAATGAGTATCACAATGAGTATCAGAGCTCCACAGTATCACACCAGCCACTCAGAGAATGATGCAATCCTTGTGTTGTAACTAGGTTTCCAATAAGTGCATGCAGATGATGATGATGATGATGATTTTATTTTTAGTTTTATTTAATATTTTTTTTATTTACTTTGCAGACCTTCATGCAAGGAAGTGCTATTTCACTGAAGTGATTTACCACTCCAGTGAGGAAGGATTTGCTTTGTGCCATAGTTCTAAACAGTGGCTTAAAATTTTTTCTTATCTACACTCCCTGACCCCCAAGATTTTTGGCACAACCCAGTTTCTTAATCTTACCTGCCTTTTCCCCCTCACAGGCTTGTGAAGGCAATATAGTTACAACAGCTCAGAAACAGCCACATATGATGGAATCCTTTTTTGACACAGAAGGCTGTGCATCTTATTTCTTTAGTTTTTTAATGCTTTAATTCACAGATATGCCTTTTGAAAACTATTTTTTTAAATTACAAAATATGAATAAAGCATTTTCTATCCAAAAGATACAAACATTTGTGCAGAAACTTTTAAGAAATGCTGCCCTGAAATGTACATGTAATATATACAAAAATGAATGACTTGCATGTGTGGAAATTAAATGTGATTCAAGTTATTTAATCTGCGGTATATTACATATTCAGGCTTCTTTACACTGTAAGCTCCAGGTAATTAGCAATGATAGGTCTAGAAATAGAGCACACCTAATGTCAACATTTATTAAAAGTAGTCTAAAAATATGATGGATTGGATTATCATGATGCTTTTTCTTGGAGTTGCTAAACATATCCTAAACTTCCAAACAAGTATATTTTGCACTTTGCAGTCATATAGATACGTTGGTGGAGGAGTGGGTTTTTCTGCATCTTTCACCCCCCAAAAAGGTGGTCTAAAACGTGTACATTAGAATATCATACTGAATGTGCTGGGTGAACTGATCACTAGTAGGTGTAGCAGCATAACTAAAGCCTACTTAATAGTTCTACTTATGAAAAGGAGATAATGGGCATGGATATTCCTGAAAAAGCAGGAAATTTCTTATCGTAAATCTGTTCTGGCAAGAGTAAGGAGGGATTGGGGAGAGCTACACCCTTAAGGAGGTGCTGAGACCCTTGCTTGTACTGAGACCCTTAGAAAAAACATCTTGCAGAAACTCTAGAAGATACTTCCACGGCCCCAGGATCTCTATTCTTTCCTTTATACCAATGTAGGGATGCTCTCCCAAGTACCCCCATATGCACTATTGGTTGATTCTCTTTGAGAAGTCAAGAAGGTATTCAACACATTCAGATACCTCTGAGTATCCAAACTGCTTCAAACAAGTTCTTTTAGCCTCCATACTGCATGTTGGAAGATCTGAGGATTTGGATGTAGCACCGAACCCTGAGATAGCAAGTCTGCCTTAACAGGCAGACTCCGGTGTCTTCTGACTGACATTCACAGCGGCTCCAGAAGCCAAGGTTGCCTAGGCCAATGTGGTGCAATCAGAATGATATCCACCTTTTGTTGCCTGGATTCTGGGAATCAACTTGGTGGGTGGATGGAAAGGCATATAAACTGCCACTAGGCCATGTTGCTTCTAAGGTATCCACCCCTTCTATATGTGGGCAGTGATACCTGGGCATAAACCAATAGACCTCTCTGTTCTCTTGATTTGGAAGAAGATCCATTGAGCACCATTTTCTTGGTAGAAAGTTGGGGGTACATACTGAATAAATAAATATTTAATTGGTTGACAACTCTAGTTATGACAGATTCATTACAAAAGGAACTCTCCTTCCAGAAATCAGTGTTTCTCCATGCCAGTACATGCAATTACCATCTGTTCTGTATTTCTTCTGACACAGGTGGGCTGATAGAGTCCTTCTTGCTAACACTGCTAATTCTAGTACCCAGATAAATATTCTCCTGCTGTCTCATGCATCTGTTTCCTTAGAATTAGGACTAAAGCTGGAGAATTTAATCTTGTCTACTCTACAATATAGTTTATTATTTTCTTCTGCCTTTCTCTTTGTTTTTATCCTTTCTCTTGTGAAGAATCTAAAACCATGAAAAAGCTTTGTGTATGTGTAATGGGGAACTATATGCATTACTCCAATAGGTGGAGGTGTCAGTTGTTATATTGGAGGACTTTGCTGGGTTACTTTTGCTATGGAAAATGCAAAGAAATAGTCAGAGGTTGAATTGTTAAGAATAATGTGAAAAGATGTGATAGTCATGGGCTTGGATCCTGAGTTACCCTGCCATGAACAGAATGACTCCTGTGAACAAAAAGGATTCCAATCCAGTAGAGGTTTCCCACTGGTGAAAGTGTGTGTGTATGTGGGAGGTGATTAGGTGACTTTTTCCAATTTCCCACATCCCACAGCAACCTCCAATATTACCTCCTATGCTGTTCTGGAGGTCCCCCAACCCTCTGGAGTAGATTTTTGGGGGCACAGGGGAAAAGGGGAATTGCTCAATATCTCCCCTCCCACTTCTTCGAAAGTATCCTATGAACGAAGTTCTGCTCACAGGAACTTAGGATCCAAGCCATGGTGTCCAGACCGCTTATCATTTGAAACAAATTCCGAAGTAGTTTATAAAAGAATAAAAACAAAAACAAAACAAGCAAACAAACAAAAAAGACCACGTATACAAACAGTGGTGTCATGAGGCTGTACAACGATAGCTCATGGGTGGGGGAAAGCCAAAGCAAACAGATATGTTTTCAACAAATGCAAAAAAATGTCAGGGCAGATAATTCCACTGGGCAGGTGCCACTACAGAGAAGGCAAATGAAGTGGTTTTAGAGGAAAAGTGAGTAACTCACACTTTCATTCCCATTCTTTCCAAGCCTCATGAGGGATGCACATTTTATCCCCACATTGGGACAAATATATCCCCCTTTTGCACAGGATCAAGAAGTGTCAGAAGAAGTACAAGTCACTCCTGCTTCCTCTATCCCTACTTCTTTGGAACATCCAAATCAGTTCTTCGTGGTCTCTATGCATCACACATATGGGCTCTGCGCCTGCGCTGAGCTTCCTTCAGAAAATTCTTTAGCTGAGGCGAAATGGGCGGGAGCCCCTCCCCCTCGCGCCTGCTCCTCAGCGCAGCTCTCGCCCATTCCCTCAGTTCCTCTTCAACCGCCTATTGCGACTGGCAGAGGTTCTTTCTTCTCACTCAGAGGTTCTTTCTTCTCTCTCGGCTGAGTACTAATAGAGATTGTTTTTTCTTCAACTTTCTCTTCAAAAACTTCATCTTTTTCCCTCCTCTTTCTATATCCTACAAAAAACCCCAATAAATAAATAAATTTTAATATCTTTCTTCAATTCTTTTCCTATCTCTTCTTTCTAAACTTGTTAAGATGGCTCTTAAAGCCCCGTTTAGAAAATGTTCACGCTGTGGGGCTAAATTTCCCCCAGTCGATGGACATTCTTTATGTCTTCTTTGCTTGGGGCAAGGCCACATTGTGGAGACCTGCAAGCATTGCCAGGCCTTCACGAAGCCTACAAGAAAGCAGCGGGCCCTGAAATTAAAAACATCACTGTGGCAGCAGACCCTGTCGGCAGCGGGACCATCTATGCGACCACAAAATCAGTGCCCGCTCCGTCTCAATCTCCTCAGGAGAGGAGTGCAACAAAGAAAAAAGATCAAAAGATCAAAAAACACTCCAAGGAGCAAAGGAAAGAGAAAGAGGTCTCCTTGGCGAAAAGCCCAAAAGATGGCCGACCTCTTTCTAAGCCCGTGACTTGCGCCCAATCGGCCCTGAGTTGCGCAGCTTTGACATCGACCGCTCAGGTCGATAGACCAGCCTCGGTCTCTTCTCATCACACCGAGATGCTGTCCCCACGGAAGGAAAAACCATCCGCACTGTTGACCCCCAGAAAAACTAAAGGATTGTCAGTGCAGGTCACCTCCATTTCCGAGGGAGAGATTCTCGACTCCGCAAGACCGGTGGCGACCGTCTCACCAAGGAGTGAACATGGCGGATCGACACGGAAAAGCCGTTCCACCTCGGCCTCCTCTCGACACCGAGCAAAGAGCCGTTCGGCGTCGATGGCTTCCTCCGAGCGCTCCTATTCGTCTCGATATGGCCATTCCTACCGACGGAAGTGCGTCGCCCATGATACCGAACTCCACCTCGGTATTGAAGAGACCCAGGAAGCATCGGCACCGATTGCCCCCGCCATCGACGCTCTCGATCTCGACAGCGCTCTGTTGATGCAGAGTGCTCTACTCGATGTTGAAGCCCGTTCGACGTTGGACGACGCCATCGACACCGAGAGAGCCCCATCGATGTTGACTGCTACTCTTGGTCTTGACATCGCTCCGTCGACACTGACCGGTCAACACGACGTCAAAGCCCGTCCGATGTTGAGCACAGTCATCGACGTCGACGTGAGCACCTTATTGACGTCGACTGACACTCCAGATCGCCACGCCGCTCCATCGACACTGAGTGAACAGCTCAACGCCGTAGACCGACCAACATCGAGCCTAGCTCTAACATGCGGAGTGGTCACCGAAATCGACATGACTTCTCCACTCGGTATCACAGCTTGATCTCAACATCGATCTCGAACTGATTTAGGTGCCACTGCCACCTCGACAGCACCAAGCGTAGGCAAGCATCCTGTGCCACAGAGGAGTCATCTTCTGACTTGCCCTATTCATAGTGTGACTCTGAGATATCAGGTTTACCTGATTCATCTCCAGACTTACAAATGGAGTCCCAATTATCAACCTCTCCAACGGAAGATCTAGGGACATTCTCAGACCATATCATGCGCATGACAGCACTGTTGGGTAAAAACAGAAGAACCAGAGATAGAGGACCCAGTATACAACCTCATCTTGGCTACTCAAACGTCACCTACACTGGTCCCCTATCTACCCTATCTCTTGAAAACGGTGAAAAACACCTGGAAAACACAGCGGCCATACCTCCAGTAGGCAAAAGACTGGAATCACTCTATAGGGTGCAACCAGAAGGAGCAGGTTTTCTGTTTTCTCACCCGGCACCTAATTCCATAATCGTCCAGTCAGCGCAGTCTTCGTCTAACAAGCAGCATACTGCACCAACTGACCAGGAGGGCAAGGAACTGGATTCAACTGGCAGGTGCATCTATAGCTCCAGCTCCTTGGGATTAAAAGTCAGCAATTACCAGGCGATCATGGCGAGTTACCAGCATTTCTTAATAGAAAAGTTGGGAAACGTCTGTGATGAGTTACCAGCTGAGAGGAGAGACCGGGCGAAGGCACTTCAGGCAGAGGCCATGAGCATCTCTACGTTACAGATGAACAATGCCAGACACCAGACAGACTGTCACGCCAGGTCTCTGATTGGTGCTGTCTCCCTGAGACGCCATGCGTGGCTTTGTTCAACGGCTCTAACATAGAGAAAATTCCGTTTGACAGCGAAGGTCTCTTTAATGTGCAGACAAACGACTCCCTAGACGCAGTCCAAAAGGCTAGAGTCAGTGCCCAGAAGATGGGTCTTGGTACCCTGCCGCGGCAAAAACAATACAAACCGCGGCAGTGGGCCAGGTTCCCATCTTCCACAGCACCATTTCAGCTGAGGTACCAACAGAGGAGCCAGGATACACGCCCTCAAGACAAGCAAGCTGCTGGAGCAAGGAAAACGTTTCAGCAGTCAAGGTACCAAGGCCCTAAGAGAGCTGGTGCCTTCGGCAAGCGGAGCCTTTGACTCTCTTGCTACTCAGACCATGCCAAATTCACCGGACAAGACTCAAAACCTGACTTATGACAAAACCACAGGATATGACAAAACCACTGATCTTGATATCTGCATCGGACTTGACAATCTCCTACACAGACAGATTGTCCACGTACTTTCCATGGTGGCACTCCATCACAACGGACCTCTGGGTCCTCAACATCATCCAGCATGGGTACCAGATCGAGTTCGATGTCCTCCCTCCTTTTCTCTGCATCAGTACCACGCAGCCCACTCCACCGTTGTTGGAGGAAGTGGACACTCTGTTGCAGAAGGGCGCCATCCAGCCTGTCCACCCACGTCATCTCCAGGAGGCGCTCTATTCCTGGTACTTCACAATGTCGAAAAAGGGAGGAGGACTTCGACCGATCTTGGGTCTTCGACTCGTCAATTTCTTTATAACAACAAAAAATTCAGAATGGTCACCATCCAATCAGTACTGCCACTACTTCGCAAGACTGATTGGTTCACGTCAATAGATCTACAGGACGCGTATTTTCACATCGCCATTCACAACGACAGTCGAAAGTACCTAAGGTTCAAGATATATACAGGCCTGTGGTTACGCTGGCTCAGCTTGTCTGAGTGTGGAAAGCTAAGCAGGGTCAGGCCTGGTTATTACTTGGATGGGAGACTCCTCCTCTACTTTCCTGCATCAAGCAGGGGGTTGGACTCGATAGCCTTGTAGGCTCCTTCCAACTCTATGATCTATGAAATCTATAGGAGACTATGCTTATCAGTTCGTGGTTCTTCCGTTCGGCCTCTCCACCGCACCCAGGGTGTTCACAAAGTGCATGGCAGTAGTCTGCGCGAGCCTACGGGCCAGAGGGATCAGGATCTTCCCATATCTCGACAACTGTCTAGTCGTGGATTTGTCAAGACTTCGCCTCCAATCTGCACTTCGCACAACGTTGAACCTGCTCGAAGACCTGGACTTGTGTCTTAACACCAAGAAATCAGTCCTTGCTCCTACCAAGGAAATAAAATTCATAGGAGCAGTTCTGAATGCGATTCAAGGCCGGGCTTATCTAGACAGAGTGGACAAGATACTCACCATCTCCAAAAGACTACATCGGGCTCGTTCACTCTCAGCGACGTCGATCCAACATCTTCTTGGTCATATGGCCTCCACAGTACAGGTCGTACGTCATGCTCGCCTTCGCATGAGAACCCTTCAAAACTGGTTCATCTGCTCCTTCGACCCTCAAAAACAGTCTCCTTCCACTCGCCTCTCCATTCCAAGAAACATCAAGGCGACTCTGCTGTGGTGGATGGACAAAAGAAATCTCGTCCAGTGTGTACCCTTTCATCCTTTGACACCAACAAGGATATTGACAACAGATGCCTCCCTCCTGGGCTGGGGAGCGTATTGTGCAGGCCACACAGCTCAGGGCACTTGGAACTCTATTGAGCGCAAGATGCACATGAACATGTTAGAGCTGTTGGCAATGTGGAACGCCATGAAAGCGCTGGAGTCTCTTCTATGCAACCAGCACATTCAGGTGGTCACAGACAACACGACCATTGTGCCTACCTCAACAAAGTGGGTGGAACGAGATCAATGAGGCTGACAAGACTGACCCTCAGAATTTTCAACTGGGCAATTCAAAGATCCATCTCTCTCGTGGCGATTCACATCACAGGCAAGGACAACACACTAGCAGATGCTCTGAGCAGAGTCTCCTTGCAATCACACGAGTGGCAGTTGGATCCAGAAATACGCAGTTGGATTTTCTCCATTTGGGGTCATCCAGAAGTGGATCTCTTCGCCACTTCCGCGAACACCGCATGCCATATTTTTTGCAGCAGAGCAGTGTCAGATCCAGACTCCATTGCAGACGCCTTTATGATGCAGTGGTCAGGGCATCTGTTCTACATCTTCCCGCCTCTTCCTCTATTGACACGAGTCGTCTCGAAAGTCTGGAACGACAGAACGGATTGCATCCTTGTAGCGCCATGGTGGCCCAGGCAACCGTGGTTCCCACAACTTCTACACTTCTCCAGAGGGGAATACCGGTCGCTTCCAATAACACCAACCCTGCTGACGCAGGCCCAGGGCAATATTCGACATCCAGATCTGAAGAGTCTGGCACTAATGGTGTGGTGAATATGGCATCACTAATACAAAACTTACCACCAGCAATACGTGACATCTTGCAAGCTGCCCGTAAACCATCAACAAGGTCATCTTCTGCAAGAAAGTGGCTGGACTTTACAAAATTTGTGATTACAGGTGGACAGGACCCTAAAACTTGCACGGTCCAGACCATTCTTGAATATTTGTACGCACTGATGCTCAGAGGTTTAAAATTATCTTCCATAAGGGTGTACTTGGCAGCAATCTCAGCCAACAGGCCTTATGTCGCCACAGGTTCGATTTTCACACACCCGTTGGTGAAACAGTTTTTGAAGGGACTTCAAAACATCCCTCCGATAAGGAATTTGGTGCTGGGTTGGGACCTGCCATTGGTACTACGTGCACTCACGCAGTCACCCTTTGACGTGTGCCGCCGTCCCGCTGCCAGTAAGTCAGCTTGTTACTCTGCCCATACGTGTGATGCACAGAGACCACGAAGAAGAAGGACAGGTTGCTTACCTGTAACTGTAGTTCTTCGAGTGGTCATCTGTGCAGTCACACAACCCACCCATCCATCCCCACTCAGCGTCATTATTGATTTCGATTGACCTGCCAGTGGAGACTGGGTGGACCGCTCCAATACATCTCCTTTATAGATGAAAATATTTAGTGTGTTACATAACAATGGATAATAACACCAATTGGGTCTCTCGGTTCATGGGGCCGCAATAGGAGGTCTCAGAGGAACTGAGGGAATGGGCGGGAGCTGCGCTGAGGGGCAGGAGCTGCGCTGAGGAGCAGGCGTGAGGGGGAGGGGCTCCCGCCCATTTTGCCTCAGCTAAAGAATTTTCCGAAGGAAGCTCAGCACAGGCGCAGAGCCCATATGTGTGACTGCACAGATGACCACTCAAAGAACTACAGTTACAGGTAAGCAACCTGTCCTTCTTAATGTCTTCTTAAACTCACTTCCTCTGTCTTATAACCCAAAGGTCTACAGACATAGTTGAGTAAAGACTATCCAGCAATGCTTGAATAAACCCCATGACCTGATACAGCACCAATTGGGTTTTCCCCTCTTAATTTTTTTTTTTTCTTCTGGAGGAATTCTGTGACATGAAAGCTTGCTTCCAGTGGCCTTCCACCATGTTAAATGCTGGTCCAAATAGATGATTCAAATAAAGTGATTATTGCATGTGCTTTGAATGATCCAAACACCTATATGGCATAAACGCTTTTCCCTCTATCCTGCTATAAATAATGAAACTACATAAGCCTTTGGAAACGGAAGTATAATTAAGTTAGAAAGGAATGTTTTATGGTGAAAGGTTCTATCTTGCATCTGTTCCTGCAGTTATGAAACCAGATGAAGTTACACTTCATTTAGGAAGCCTGTGGGGGGAAAAACACATTGTTTCCTTGGCTAACAGCAAAGGCCTTCGGACTGCAGTTCTCGGCACTTAGAAACATACCCTGGCAAATGGAGGGACTTAACATTTGTCCACTCTAAAACTTTGAGTGAGGAGGTAAGCAGAAGAAGTCTGTACTGATGTGACTTTCACCTATATATTGGCAGGATTTACCAGAGGGTTACATGAAGAATAGAGTTTGGAGAATTTGGCCAAGGACCTTTTTCATTAAATAGGGGGTATGAGATAATTAAGGTCCTACTGAACTTTATTAATGTCAGGAGGTGTTTAGGATCATGGCAGTCCTATTCTAATATTAAAACTAAGAAGGTTTCATCCTGCCATTGTTTGCTTATTCAAGTGTGTGTTTCATTTTTCTGCCAAATCACAACTGATTTCAGTTAGTTAAGGTGCAATCCTATGCAAGTTTACACAGAAAAACTGTACTCGGGCATGCTGACTGGGGCATGCTGGGAGTTGTAGGCCTTTTGTGTGTGTGTCTAAACTTGTATAGGATTGCACCCTTAGTGAGTTAAAAAAATCACACATGATATTGTTTGGATTATCTTAAACAGAAAGCTAAATAAATTTACTAGGGATAAATGCTATCTTGCTGTGGCAAATACTAACATCTCAATATTTGGCAAATCCCTTGAGCAAGTGCACTAATATGGATGTTTCTGATCTTCCTGGATGTTGTCACATTTATACTTGAACTTTGTTTTGAGGACTTCAGTTCACTTAAGGATATCTAATCTAATGAGTTGTTCACTTTTGGCACCAAGTACCTCTATTTGGGATACTTAATTGCACATGGTATTGATGTGGCCATGTTAGTAGTTGATTTATGTGATCATTATGCAATTTGATTAAGTTTCTGTTCTTACCAAACAGAGTGGCAGAAGTATAACAAGCCTTTAGATGTTAGCTGATCACACAGAATGCAGTGTTTGTTTTTTAAATCCTTATTAATTGGAGGATTGTCACAGATTTTCCCTGGAGTACTTTCAGGTATCACAAAATAGGCCATGTTAACTACCCTTGTAAAGCATACTGCTTTTGTGGGCTGACATTGTGGTGCTGTTGCATAATAAATGCAGTAGTTATTCTGTTTGCGCTGTATATACATTCAACATTTTAAAATCTTTGTTCGAAGTCAGGAAAGGATAAAATTTATGCACTCAAAGTGGGCCCTGCCACAGAGGCCCTATGATGCCCCCTCCTTTGTTTTTTACTAAGGTGTACCAGCTTTTATGCATTACAACATCAGTGTAGAACAGGGGTCCTCAAACTTTTTACACGGGGGGCCAGTTCATTGTCCCTCAGCCTGTTGGGGGGCCGGACTCACTGGGACTCCCCTGTGCCGCCTCCTTCATGCTGCCCCCACCGCCGCCGCTGGTGCAGGACCCCCCGCCGCAGGACCGCCCCGCTGCCGCCGCCGCAGGACCCCCGCCCCCCGCTGCAAGACCGCCCCGCCGCCCACCGCTGCTGCTGCCACCGCAGGTCCCCCCGCCATAACCCCCCCGCCGCTGCCATAACCCCCCACCCGCCGCTGCCATAGCCCCACCCGCCGCTGCCATAGCCCCACCCGCCGGCGCCATCCTACCTGGTCCCCTGCGTGCTGCTGCTGCTGCTGGTGCCTCTGCCACAGCCTCCGCTCGAGGCCACTGCCGCCGCTCCGTCGCGTCCATCCTGGACTCCGCCCGCGCTCAGTTTTGAAAAACAGCGCGGGCGGGGTCCAGGATAGACGTGACGAGACCAGCGGGCGGCGAGGCGGATGAGGTAAAGCCCCCCCGCTTCCCACCCACCGTAACCCGCCGCTTCCCGCCTTCCCGCCCACCCACCCACCGTAACCCGCCGCTTCCCGCCTTCCCGCCCACCCACCCGCCGCTTCCCGCCCGCCCGCCCACCATAACCCGCCGCTTCCCGCCCACGCACCCACCCACCGTGACCCGCCACTTCCCCGCCCACCCACCGTGACCCGCCGCTTCCCGCCTTCCCGCCACCCGCCCACCGTAACCCGCCGCTTCCCGCCCATGCACCCACCCACCGTAACCCGCCGCTTTCCGCCTTCCCACCCACCCACCGTAACCCGCCGCTTCCCGCCCACTCACCATAACCCGCCGCTTCCCGCTTCCCGCCCATGCACCCACCCACCATAACCCGCCGCTTCCCGCCTTCCCACCCACCCACCGTAACCCGCCGCTTCCCGCCTTCCCACCCACCCACCGCTTCCCGCCTTCATCCCTGCCGCCGTCCTACCTGGCCACCGCCACCGCCCGAGTCCGCCGCCGCTGCTGCTGCTCCGGCGCATCCATCCTGGACTCCGCCCGCGCTCAGTTTTGAAAAACAGCGTGGGCGGGGTCCAGGATGGACACGCCAGAGCAGGGTCCCATCGCGTCACTTCCGCCGCGCCGGAAGTGATGTGACGGGACCAGCGGGCGGCGAGGCGGATAAAGTAAAGCCTGCGCCCCGCTACTGGCTAAGCCGCCCCTCCTCCCCTTCCCCCCCCATAGGAGATGCAGGGCGGCAGGCAGGCAGGCGGCCCGGCAGGCGGCCCATGCCCCCCCCCCGCCGGCTCAGCCGCCCCTCTTCCCTCACAACTCTTGATCGGCTGCCGGGCCGGATGAAAGGACCCGGCAGGCCGGATGCGGCCCGCGGGCCGTAGTTTGAAGACCCCTGGTGTAGAAAGTCCCCAGATGAAATTTTAGAACTTGCTCTGTCCCGTAAGGTTCAGAGTGAGTAACAATTAAGGACAGAAAAAATCCAGATGCAAGTGCATTTTGCCTCTCATTGGAAGCAAGGAATGACTCTGTAGAACAGGGCTAAGCAAAGTGAAGTTGCAAGGACCACAATTGTCCAGCCAAGGCTTTCCCCACTGAATAACTGGTTCATGTGTGGGTTACCACATGCAAAGTTAGTTTTAGTGGGCTAGTTATAGCTTTTTAGCCTAATGTTGTCATAACTCTGAGATCTTCATGGTTTGGAAAAGGATATTTCCAAGCCAGAATATTCCATGTCCTAAAAAACTGCTGCTTTTCATTGAGCTCAACGAACAACCTCTGTCTGACATTGTGGAGAGTTGCTGCAAGTGAGACTTATAGGTTAGATGGACTAAGGCAGCTTCATATGTTCATATATGCTCATTTGTACTAATGTTTTTCAAGGATGTTTGGTCATGTTTCCTGTGTGGATGGAAACTTAATTAGCATTTTTAAGTCTCCCTTCCTCTTTAAGCTAAATTTTAGATTGGCTTTGAGTTGCATTAAAATTTAAGGTATTTTTCCAAGAATTTGTGTAATTCTTCAATTCAATTCTTAAAGACTTATGTCCCCTCTGAGGTTAGAGTAATTAAATGTGCTTAACCATTTCTATGGTATGACAATGAAACTAAATCCAAACATTATGCATATAATCATTGTGCTTTGTGTAGAGTTCTCTCTCATCTTAACTGCATCTCTGTTGCTTATGTGCCTGATAAATTTTCACTGTCATTTCATTGGCTCTTCAGTGTTTAAAACATGTTGCCATATATACGGTAATCATTAAAATATATTCTTTACAGGGTTGCAAAATAAACTGTGTTATAGCTCTTTTAAAATTGAGGGCTGTATGTCAGCCATTGCTTTAAGGGACTGTCTGTCTCATTATGAACCTGTCCTGATTATTAAGATCTGCAGGAGAGGCCTTCTTGAGGAGACCATTACCTCCAGAGGCCCATTTGTCAGCACGCATGAAAGGGCTTTCTCCTGTGTTGCTCCCAAACTGTGGAATGTGTTCCCTCAAGAGCTATGATTGCCCCCACTCTCTTGATTTTTAAAAAGCATGTGAAGACGCATCTTTTAATTTAGCCTTTTAAATTATGTAGTTGTTTTAATGTTCTTGTTTTCTATTTTGTTAAGGTTTTATATTTTAGATTGTTTTATACTGCCTTGATAGCTTTTTAGCAAATTAGGCAGTATATAAATGTTAATAATAAAAATAAATAAATTATTGAATAAAAATAACATCTCTGTCCGCTTGTCACCTTAGTCACAAGCATAGTGTCACCTTATTCTGTCTAAATACAAAGTGAGGAACATGTCAATTATATTATTTTCTCTGCCTTGATGATCCTAATTATGTCTATCCCTATCTTGACATAATTGCATCTAACATGTTAAATGAACAGATAAAATATATCTGTTTATTTATCTAGTAAACTCACGAGCTGGAGAGTTGAAAATTTGTTCCCTGAATTCAGTCCAGCTCAAATATGCTTTCCACATTATTAATATTGTATTTTAATTTTAATTTTAAAAGTAGATTAAACTTAATGTAGAAAGCAATGCATTTTATTTCCCAGTTTAGATGCAGAGGCTATTCATAAAATAAAACACTTTAAAAAAACCAAAACACTGATATGCTTCTGCAAAGCATACCTAGAGTTGGTATGGATCAGTGACGTGAAGTAGTGTTTAGCCAGGTTGATGCCAGAGGAGGAAGAGCGGAGGATGAATTTATAGTAAATGAAGGCCATCTATTTTGTTCACTTCCAGAGGTGTTCAGCTCTGTGAGAACATGAATGGAGTTCTCAAATGGAGTGAGTGAGCCATACCTGGGGTGAGAGGTTTGAATAATTCATTGGGCAAGTGGGGCAAATGTGTTGAGAATTGATGCCAGGGATGAATTGAAGGTGAAAACTGCAGAGTAACAAGCAAGAAGAAGCTACAACAGAGAAAGGAGAGGACAGTAGCTTTGGAGAAATCCAATTGAGTGATGACGACATCATGGAAAGAAAAAGGACACAGAATGTGGGGAAGGCTGGACAGTGAGCAGTGCTGAAGAAGATGAGATGATTATCAGATATAGGGAATTCCATAGCAGAGGGAATTCCACAGCAGTTCTTGCTTGAAGAAAAGATCAAGAGCGTGCCCAGGACAGTGTATGATGGAGGTCAGGGAGAGAAGAGAGTCAGCAGAATCAAAGGGATTATTAATGTTGAAATTGCCTGGGAGCAATTGAATGGGAGAATGAAAGACTCTGAGAGAGCAGCAACAGTAGTTGTATCAGAGAGGTGATGCCTGGCTTATAGATTCATAGATCATAGAGTTGGAAGGGGCCTACAAGGCCATCGAGTCCAACCCCCTGCTCAATGCAGGAAACTAGAGGAGGGGTCTCCCATCCAAGTAATAACCAGACCTGACCCTGCTTAGCTTTCCACACTCGGACAAGCTGAGCCAGCGTGAGCCACAGGCCATGTCTTCAGTGAGAGCAAGTAGCTTGAGGGACTGACAGAGGAAAAGATCATGGGCTGTGACTGCTTTCTGAATGATGGAGTGGCAGTTCCAAAGAGAAGAGGAGAAAGGAAACAGCAGAGGGGTGGACAGGAGCAATGAATAAGAATTAAATCTGGGGTGAGGGGTGGGTGCCATAATGGTTGAAACAGTTGCCTCAGGCGGTATCAAGAGTTTAAGCAGTTCTGATCCACCTGGGCACACACAGGCTCTTCAGGGGCTGCTAGTGGGTGCTGGAATTCTCCAGGTGGGAGGGGCAAGATAGCAGCTACTATGTCAAAGACATCACACCCAGGCAGTCCTGATCCACCTGAATATATGATCAGGAATGATTACATGAATCAGTTGTTTGGACTATACACACTGAGGACTATCCCCCCCCCCCCCATGTAATAAATAATAGCTTGTTGTGTTTGTCATCTGTCTTGTTGGCACTGTGCTGTTGGAAGAGGAGTTTGTATTTTTGCAAGTGTGAACACTTAACTGTGATATATAAATGTGCAGGCAAAGCTCCTTGTATCAAATGATATGTTTTTACCAAGAGGGAATATAATACTATTTGGTTTGTTATATCTTCACCTCTTAATGGTTTATAAAAGAACCCTAAAGGACAGTTTCCGTTTCCGTTTGCATTTCCAATTCATATGAAAACATAAATAACTGGAGTTAAAATTACAGTAATGTACTTATTTCAAACAAACTAGAAGAAAAGTCTAGTATGACATTTTGTTTTGATTTTCGCATTTAGAAATTGCAAATGGCTCTAGTTCAGGAGGATACCGTCCGCCTCCCCGAACAAAAGAAGTACTCATCAATGGGCAGACAGTGAAATTAAAATACTGTTTTACCTGCAAGATTTTCCGCCCACCCCGTGCCTCACATTGCAGCCTTTGTGATAACTGTGTAGGTGAGTAAACCAACAAAAATTTGGTATGTACCAGTCTTGCCAGCTGTGGTGGAGAATTGGTATATGCTGGTCAGTATATTCATTTTGGTATTACTCATGACTGAAGTACAGCATTTTTTGTACCGTCAAGCATGACAGAGCCAAAGATAAAACTTTCAGCCTGCTTGACCTATTTGTGCACTGCATAGTGTCTATAATCAATTCAATTCTGCTATTTGAATATTCCCTCTTCCTGAGTGTCACAATGATGCATCTCTCAATTCTTTGTTCAATTTGAAATGCAACCACAATACTCTGGGTTGATTCAAAATCAAATGCTATGCAGCGGGAAGCTTTTGTGGGACAGAGTAAAACAACAAAAGCTTAAAAGTAATTTTTATTGTAGTAAACTATGGCATAATTACAGACCTAGCATAGATGTTGAAGGCTAAAAAAGTGAGGGGCGAAAGGGGTGAGTGGGTTGCGAGCCCCCAGCATGTCCCTTCACAACCACCATCACCTGGGGGACCGGCACACCCAAGCTCCAGCTGCAACTGGGGCGAACTGAGAAAGCGAGTGAGAGTGAAGCGCGCCAGCTGAGAAGGCAACAACCTCCACCCTCCCCACTATATCTTCGGAGCAGCTGGCTGAGGCATAATGCTTAATTAATAACTCAAAGCATGGCCATGAATCCCCATTAAAAAACAACAACACCCAGATGTGCAGAGGATCTTGAAGTTTTGTATTTGTTTCAGACCCATGTAGGAACGTATTTTACTTAGGTAGATAGTCCTAAGTATTGCATGGATTATGTGGCTGCCATTTACTAAGATGGGTGACACACAAATGGAGATAGTCAATAATGCATGAACAAGTGCATGTAGAAAACTCAAGTTTGGTGACAAAATGTAGGTTCTTTTAGTGAAAATGGGTAGTTGAACTATTAATAGCCACTATTACCATCAGTATGGTCTAGTGAATAGAATGCTGGTCTAGGAGCCAGAAGACCCAAATTCAAACCCCTGCTCAGTTGTGATGTTTACTGGGTGCCCTTCAGCCAGTCGCCATCTCTTAAACTTACTTCAACAGGGTTGTTGTGAGAATAAGAGGAGAAGAGAATATGTTCACTGCCCTGAGTCCCATGGAAGCAGAGTGGGATAAGAATGAAGTAAATAAACATGTATGTAATAACTATTGAAATCAGAAACAACATTCAAACAACATCATACATTTTTGACTGATGAATGCAAGTAAACTTTTGAACCTGGGTTTGTAGTTTAAGATGTGTTGTCTTGTGACACTGCTTTTCACACTAGCATAAAGTATAGTAAATCACTGAGTACCTTTTGCGTTAGCATATACTTGTGTGGTATGTTTTGCACCTGCACATGGTCAACAAATCTGGCAAAGGCATAGATGATTTAGGGCCCAATCCAATAAGGCTGCCCATAACACTCCAAACTCAGAGGATTATGGGTATCCTATGCAGGGCGGGAGGAGTGCAGAGGCAAATTTTGGCCGTCTAACTGCAGCGCTTCAGACTGGGAGCTAAGGAAGCTGAGACACTGCCAAGATATGTTGTCTCTTGGCAGCGCCTCTCTCCTCTGCTTCCTGGAATGCCTTCTAAACCCCTTCTCCTAGGTCATTCTTGTGACCTCGGAGAAGCAGCTGGTGTGGTTCTTTCTGCGCCAGCTGCAAGGCAGGGAGGGCGCTCCAAGCACGAATCCCCAGTTCCGAGGTTGGAGCTGCTTTCCGACCTCGGAGCTGGGAATCTGAACAATCCTATGGCCCTCTAGACGCTGTCTAGAGGGCCATAGGATTGCTGTGCCCAATTATCACAAAACAGCGTTCTTCCCAGCTGCAGTCCAGTGGATTCAGCGTTGTGATCCAAGAGTGACTCTCTGATAGCAAGGAATACTCTTTGGAAATATCCTATGAAGGAACGGGAGGTTGGTGGCAGATCACCAAATACATATTTGAATGTTAAATAGTGAATATACATATTTCACCAGTGGAGTCTAAAATCCAGAAGCTCTTGACAATGAAGGATTAATAGCCAATGTGGGAAATATATATACCTGGTTCACATGTCAAGGTGGCAATTTGTGAGTTATTTACCCCACAATTTGTGAGGACACATGTCACAGGGACAATGTGTAGGGATGCACACCCATGGTTTGTTATTCGGTTAACCACTGGGTTGTTTAGCCCCTAAGCAACCCAGCAGTCCAGGTTCGCACGTTACACTGATAACCTCCGATTGTGCTGATTGGAGGTTGTTTACAGAAAGCGGAAGTGGCTCACATACAGTACACATCACTGCAAATTGTGGGTTAATTAACCCAAGATTTGCCACCGAATGCTGCTGTGATGTGCAAATAGCCCTGTAGTCCAGGGCCAGTCTTTCCAATAACATTGACTTTGTGGGCTCTACTCACTTTGTTTAGATTACGAAAGAACATCATTCACATTTCTCTTCTTTCTCTCTAATTTGGGTGCAAAAGGATTATAATATACTCTAGTTTATTTCCTGATCAATATTATTTAGTGTCTGGCACTGCTGTAGTCTGGAAACAACATAGTGGTAATGCAGGGCATGCAGTAGGGACAACACAAAAACAATCTTTGCTCATCATGTAAGGAATTACACATCTGTAGGCCTACACATCTGTAGGCCATCTGTCCATATACATTCCCACTATTTCATGAGTTTCTCACTAGCATGGGCTACAGTCCTGAATACATCTAATAATGAGATCAGTAGTAAACTCATGATAGAGTATGTGAACACATGACACCACAGACTTTACTCCCCAATGATTTAACATGCTCTTTCTTAGTAACTTGAAGGTATTAACGTGGGATGATACACTTAGGGCCGGTTCACACGACACGGGAACCGCGGGGGAGCACTGCTCCCCCGCGGTTCCCGTGTCGTGTGCACGCCGACTGGAAGTGCCCCCGCGGGACAGCCGCGGGCGGGACCCACGGAAAGTGACCACGGTCGGTAGCGGGGTAAGCCCCTACCGCGCGCGGTCACTGTGCCGTCGGAACAGCAGGCGGCCGTCCCGCGGGGTCCCCACAGAGATGGCAGCCCAGAGCGGCCGGAGCCGCCGCCGCTCCAGCCTGTAGGGGCAAACGGCCCCTCTGGGCATCCCGGGCCTCACCCCCTACCGCCGGGAGGCCCGCACTGCGGTGCGGGGACTAAGGGGTCTGCCCACGCGCGCGGGACGCCGGTCGTGTGCGGTGCCTCGCCGGACCCCGCGGACGTCCCCGTGGTTCCTCCCCCGCCGGCAGCCTGGGTCGTGTGAACCGGCCCTTAGTCGAATGCTCCCCCCCATTCCCACCCCCGCATTCAGAACATCAGGGCTAATGTAGCAGAGAAGTCAGGTTTATTAACATATACAAAGAACATAGTATTGTAATCAGAGGTTTTAAAAACAACAACAACACCAAACACACTACAAATTGTTTTTAGCATGATATTTTAAAGTTTTCCCTTATTTCAAGTAGTTGGTGGGTGTTTATCACTTACTTGGTTATGGAAGAGCCTGTAGGAAGAAGCAGTAGTTTCTAGGTTAGAAATGTATTGTTCTCTCTCCCTCTTGGCCAGAAAGGCACAAAGTGGAATTCAGCTTTTTACAGCTGCTTGTCAGAAGACTCAATCCCATGTCTCTTAACACCGGCTATATGTACTTAACTGGGCTGTGGACTTGATCCAGGAAGGAGATCAATACACCAGAGAGACTAAGATGGTTCCTTTGTATGGAATATAAGGCAGGGCCAGCCCAGGATTGTTTGTCCTAGCCAATACACAAGTTGATGTTTTGATACTGGCTTGGGCTATCAGAAATGAAAGCAAGGAAAAAACAGTTGCCAGTAGCAGCCTGACACATGAGAAATTGAAGCACTAAGTATGTGCCTGACTAATGCAGGCATATTCTTACTGAAGATTATATGTAATTCAGACAGCTTAATATAGTATATTCCTAGGTCTGTATGATAAAGGGGTATTACAGTTGAGTATGGGCTATGGAGCAGAGATTACCGCTTGCCTGCTGCATATTGTCCACATTGTGCCATAATGGTATTACCTCACAACACATCATGGTTTTAAAAACTACAATAGTATCATAGCACAATATGGGTGATATAGCACATATGCCACTTTTTTCTTTATGTTATGTTGACTGACTTACTGTTTTTTAATGTTTCTCCCACCACTGCACCAAAAAGAAAAGGCATGTGTGTTTTTTTGAATGCACAAATGTGAGTTTAGGTGTGAATTTAAGTATTTAATTTTCAGCACTCGGCTTCTGGAATAAATGTTAATGGCTTGTTTTACGTGATAAATAATTTGGAACATATTCTCATACTTTTTTTGTCACTATTATCCTCCTTGCTTTTGGATAAGTGTTAAACAAAGCAGGGTCTAATTCCAAGGTAATTTCTGCTGTTCAGAGTAATCCCTTAATGCCTATATAATTAAGGTTATGAAGATGATTACAGCAGGTGATCTTTCTGTATTTTGTGGTTTACTAACCCCTTGAAATGTGTTCAAAGAGCTTGAGCTATTCTTGAAAGATTAGTACTGCATGCTACATCATAGGAATCTGGTAATTGTTTCTTAGTTTAAAATATTAGGGTATTCCTTAGGTTCCTTGACCCTATAAACCAACTTTAGATAGTCATGTTTCAATTTATCTGATATGGGCATTACCCTTAAGTAGGTTCTCTCTGAGCAGAAAGGGAGATTCTTTTTCAAGGGAGATTCTTTTTCAAGAGAGCCAGTGTGGCGTAGTGGTTAGAGTGTTGGACTGGGACTCGAGAGATCCGGGTTCTAGTCCCCGCTCGGCCATGAAACTCACTGGGTGACTTTGGGCCAGTCACTGCCTCTCAGCCTAACCTACCTCACAGGGTTGTTGTGATGATAAAATGGAGAGGAGGAGGAGAATTATGTAAGCCGCCTTGAGTTCCTTGTAGGAAAAAAGGTGGGGTATAAATGTAATAAATAAATAAATAAATAAATAAATAAGACAGAAACCTAGGGAGAAATCCAAAGGGACGTTAAAAAAATATCTCCAGTTTAACAAAATAGGAATTATGATTACTTGCTTATATCCATAATTCATTTAAATGAATGTCATATCTTAAGCAGTGAATAGCATCTAGTGTTACAGATGAGATAATACAAAAGCTGTACACTATATCAGGGGTAGATAACCTTGTGCCTTCCAGATATGTTGGACTATTACTCCCATAAGCCCCAACCAGCATGACCAATGAACAGCTTCCATAGTCAGGGATTTTGGGAGCTGTAGTCCAAAACCTCTGGAAGCCACCAAGTTGCCTATCCATGCACTATACAAATGTGGGAGAAAAACTAGTCCAGGAAAGAATTGCCAACTCTTAATACCTGGTTGGAATTTGCCCAGAAAACAATCTTTGCCCTTGTTCGAGGCTTGAGTCACTTCAGGCCAGTGTTGATCACAAATGTCAGCTGGCTACCAAGGCCAGTCAAAATGTGTGAACCCCTGTTTTTTCTAGTCTGTGAGAGAGTTGCTACACAGTGGCAGCATGAAGTTTTATAGGCTGTAGAAACTGCCTTGGAAGAGTACTATATACTACATGGGCCTTAACATTATTCTAGTTCTAGTAATACAAGTGAAAAAATTGCAAGTGAAATTAACATCGTACAAATTGGTTTCCTAGTCTTGAACCTAAACTGTTTGAAGTTGCTCTGTATCTTTTTCCATATCCGTTGGAAATAATTTACTAATGCTGTGTAATACAGTTTTCTTATGCAGTTGCTTTTATGCTTGCTTCAAATGCAGAAAAAAGGCCCCAAATACTACAAGCATCCACATAGGATTAAAAAAAATAGATAAAAGAACAACCCAAAATGGATGCAGTCATACATTATGAAATCATAGGGCTACAAAGGGAGCCACAAGAGGACATATTACCAAACAAGCACAGATGTCAGTGATCTTAATTGAATTAGCCAGGCTGCTGATGTTCTACACAAAGACCCCTGTGTCTTCTGTGACATGTTTTTCAACAATGGCTTTTGACAATACCAGTTGAGTTTTTTGTGTACAAAAGCTGAGTCTACCCATCCTCCCAACCAGCCTGGGGAACTCTATCTTAACTGCCGGGGCTAGGCAGGAGCAAAGGTCAGACTGACTCTTTCTACTAGCCAGAGGCCTCAGAAGCAGCTCTGACTCTGTCAATCCTTCCAGGCAGCCAGAAGAACTCAATTGGCTAATATAAGTGTCTGTGGACAGCTGCAGGGCCAGCTCAAGGCATTTTGTTGCCCTTAGTGCCTATATTGCATGATCTAAGAGATGTGCAATATTGAAGTTCTGCAGAAGATGCTAGGGCACAACTATTACCGTAGATTGTGGGCAGCTGGCTGATGTCATAATGAAGCTTTATTTAGTATTTAAAATATTTACAGTCCATTTCCGCAAACATTCAAAGTACCCTAGACTATTTAAAAATAATAAGATAAAATTATGAAACAAAATAGGAAACACTGATTATAAAAACAGCTCAGAATTACTAAATCAACCAAATGCCTACTGAAATTTTAAAAAATAAATAAAAGCCTTGCACCCTGTATGGAAGGCTGCTAGAGATGGCAGGTTTTCTAAAGCTTATGGCTGACTGAAGTAAGAACCCTGTTTCTCATTGGCTACATCGAAACAAACCATAATTAATGTTAACCACAGTTATCAGTTTGGATAACATTCAAGTTGTGGTTAAGCAAAAATGGAAGTGAAAGCTTCTGAACTCCTCAGAGTTGCACCAGAGGAGAGGAGAACAGAGAGCATGCAAACTGGAGGCTCACTGCAGCTTGTTCTTGACACAATAAATTATGATTTAGCATGACATGCAAACCAGGCCAGTGTCATAGCTCTAACTTGTCACAATGAGGGCATACAAAAAGGCTTGATCACCCAACCAAAACTGGGGCACATTGTGAAATGTAGCTGTTTCCTTTTTTCTCAACTCTCTGACCTATTCATGGGAATGGGAAAATGGCAAACTTAATTGGGATTTGCAAGAGCTTTATAGAGAATGCTAAACTAAAAGAAAACAGGTGGCTATGATAGAAAAATATAAATGCAAACATCCTGGTTATTGAAATATTTCAAAAGTGAAGTTAATGGAGTTGCTGAAAATTACACATCCTATCATAAAAAGAAATCGATTATAAATGCTTGGATTTGTAGTCTAATAAGAATAAAGTTTTCTGCATTTCCGGAATGGCAGTAGATTCAACATCACCTAAGTTTCATGATGTGAATTAAAAGAATGGTTGGGGGGGGGGAATTAATGGGGACATACTGGTTATAGAATGCTACAGTACTGTGTGAATAATAAATTAACCAGGGTGGAAAAATTATCAGCCCCCAGAATAGCCAATAAGAGGTCACAACTGTGTCTGTGGAACACTACCAACAAACAGTTATTATGTTCAGACTAGGCAATTTTGTTTCAAGGCTGTAACATTTAATGTATTTATCAATTATATTAAGTGCCCTAATTAGGCAGCATATTTTTTAAAAATATATCTTTACTAGCTGTTGCCTGCGGCTTCGCTCGCGTGGATTTTAGGATTTGGTACAATTGTTTTTAAAAGAAACATGAGTTTTTTTGTCCAAACTGTACGAAATATAATTTACAGGTTGATGTCTTAACATAATAAGCAATGTTTATTACAGACGTTAGTCGGGCTGTATTGGCAACAAAACAAAGATAGTTGTTCTATTCATATGCAACCATGAATTTTTTCGTGTTGGAATTACAAACAGACAATGAGACAGACCCAAAATTAAAAATTATTTATTTGGCATCTGCAACCTACAAAAAAACCCTATTTCAGTACCGTACTTCTTTGTAAACTACATTAGTAGTTCTCCCTTCAGGTGCTAGGATGACCAGAGAGTTAGGTGAGCTCAGTCTGGAACAGGCCATGTAAAACTGCCCATGTGAGAAACAGTCTTCCCTTAGGTCAATCCCCGCTACCCTCAAAATCTGCCCCTTCAACTTATTTTTACATTTAAATTTTCAGTTTGCATTTTGAATTTTTTTTTTATGGAGAAGAAAAATTTAAAATACAGGTTTTAAAATGAAAAGGTTCCCCCCCCCCCTCCTTGAAGGCCTGCGAGAGCTGTATGGAAAAGATACAGTGTCTCTGACTAAAAGTGTAATGTTTAGGCTGGGTGCTGGCAACAGAAATCTTTTCTGACAGAAATATCTGATCTTAAAGAAAAATCAGGTTAATCCTGAGAGTCTACAGGTGATGAAGAGTGACCGTGCCAAGTTTGGGGTAGATCCGTCAAAACATGATGGAGCCTATGCAACGACGCCCCCCACACAGCAGTCATTCAGTCAGTCAGTCATTTAAAAAGTATCCCTCCCTTTTCACCCCTTAGAGAACATTCTAAATGGCCTAGGGGAGATTTGCATACCCACTCTTATTGGCCCCTGCAGGAATTCATACGAACATTCTAAGTGTCGTATGGGCTATTTGCATAATTGCTCCTATTGGCTCCTGCAGCAATTCTGAGGTGAGGCCGATTTGCATAACTGCTCCCCTGTTGTTTTGCCCATAGGAGATATGAGAGTGGGGTGATTTCCCCTCCTTTTTCACCCCCTTAGGGGCGGAATTTCCAAAAATCCTTCCTTAGTGGGTCTCTATGTCATAAAAACAATGTCCCTTCAAAATTTCACGTTCCTAGAAGACCAATTTATGGAATTAAACATATGAGATAGACTGAAGCCATGACAAATCATGCTATGCATGATGAGAAACCTGCATAGTAAAGGGCTTCCTGTGACAGAGTGAGTCTTTAAGCTGGTCTTTTTTTTTTTTCTTAATTGTGTTCCATTTTTTTCTACCTTCTCTTTCAGAACGGTTTGATCACCATTGTCCATGGGTAGGCAACTGCGTGGGGAAAAGAAACTACAGATTTTTTTATATGTTTATTTTATCTCTGTCCTTTCTGACAGTCTTTATATTTGCATTTGTTATCACCCACGTCATCCATCGTAAGTATGCTAGTAAAATCAAATTATGTATGCAGCCATTTGCTTGAGATTCTATTTTTAATTTTAAGCTTTTCATCAGTCAGGATATCTTTACCCTTACCTTGACCTTAAGTCCCAAAATGATACATATATAGTTCAGCCATCAAGAAGATTTCCAACTGTAAAGCTTGCTTTTTATTCATAATCTTGGCAAAGCTTAATGCAAATACATTGCATTAATATCAGATGTTAGTTTAACTTAAGTCCCATTCATTTCAATGGGTTTACTCTAAGTAGGACTAACATTGGATGGAACCCATTGTTATTTATTTGGCTTTGTCTGCTGTACTTCTGTGGAAAGTTAACATAGAAGGAAGATTCACAGAAGGAAGTTTCTGTGGTTGCTCCCAGTTTTCCTGCAGACTATTTTCATTCGGCTGTAGGCTCACATTAGAAGTTCAGATTCCAGCAATTCAGGATGCTCCGGGAGGTTAAAAGATTTTAGACCATGTTGTAGTGAAACTCCAAAAACATTATTTATTTATTCATTCATTCATTTCATTACATTTCTATACAGCCGAAAAGCCAAAGCTCTCTGGACGGTTCACAACAAAACCCAGTGTCAAGGGCTGCTCTGCTGACCCGTCTTTTACAAAATAAATAGAAATAGGAAGGTGCCAGGCTGGTGGTACCAGCCTTTTCCAAAGCAAGATGCCCACTTTAAGGGCGGGCTGGGTAACAGCCTTTTGAAGCCATATGCCAGCCTAAAAGCCAGCCTGGTAAAAAGCATGATGGCATTTAGTCACAGATTCAAAAAACAGAAGACAAATAAAGAAAAACATACACAGATATATGGAAAAATGTGGAAAAGTCAAAGGGGGGGAATACTTATGCAAGGCACTGTATTTTCGCAGAATTTTGAATGTTGAGAAGGTGTTGGATACAGAGCTTTCCAGTCTGCAAGGCTGCCCCCAAACCAAGGAATAGTCATTCTCTAATACATGAGGTTTTGTCAGATACCCGATTTATTTACCTTATATAAGCCAATTAAATCCATTCAATTCCAGGTTGTAACACAACAAAATGTGGAAAAGTCAAAGGGGGGGGATGAATACTTCTGCAAGGCACCGTATATAAAATACTTGTAGCCCTGTAATTTGACTATTGTTTGTCATTTCTTTTTGCTAGAATATCTCCCACCCATAGGTCAAAATGCCGCAGTCTCTTTCAGTGAATCTAAATATATTTTCTATTTCTCTCTTCATCTGGAGTGTTTACTTCTTGCAATTCCAGAAATAAAGGCTGGGATTCAAAGAGCTGCTTTGGTTCCTGCAAAAGGGCCCCATGGATTTTTAAACTTTTTTTCCCCCTTTGAACAGCTGACCCCCTTTGCCATTTCACAAACTGTGTTTCAACTTCCCTCAGTTTCAAAAAAATTTCCCTTTGGCTTGGGCTCGTGGAACTAGTTTCATGGTTCTTTGGATCCTGGCCCTAGTTATTAAGGAATATTTTGTGCTCAGTTGAAGATAATTGATTTCCTTCCCACTTGTGCATTAGAGATCAGATGGATGTGTGTATATTGGATCCAGTGTTGTTTCCACAAATGCAAGGGCTCCTTTCATTTCATTTCATTTATTACATTTCTCTACCGCCCAACAGCCAAAGCTCTCTGGATGCTTCATAAATATTAAAACCTTAAAAATACATTATAAAAAACCATATACATACAAACATATAAACACAATACACACAGCAACACACATATATCTAAAACAATTTTTAAAAATTGACAATATTGTTTCGTTTTGTGGAAGGGACTGAGATCCAGTGGAGACTCCCGTTGGAGGAAGCGGGAGGCCAATTCCCCCTGAAGCCCTCTGCACCATCTGCCACACCAATCTGAAGAATCCTCCAATCCTTTGGAGCAGCTTTTCAGGGGGCTGCAGGCAGAGGAAGAAATTGGCAAAAATCACCTACCCCATCTTCTTCTAGTGGGAGTGTCCTGTGAGCAAGGCCCTATTGAGTTTATGCAATTGACATGCAGTTTATCTGATATGACTTTGCTTATACCAGGATGTGATTCATCATCATCATGTGGCGTAGAGCCAGTGTGGCGTAGTGGTGAGAGTGTTGGACTGGGACCCGGGAGATCCGGGTTCTAGTCCCCACTTGGCCATGAAGCTCACTGGGTGACTTTGGGCCAGTCACTGCCTCTCAGCCTAACCTGCCTCACAGGGTCGTTGTGAGGATAAGATGGAGAAGAGGAGGAGGAGGATTATGTGAGCCGCCTTGGGTTTCTTGCAGGATTAAAGGCGGGATATAAATATAATAAATAAATAAATATGTTTATTGCTTTAGCCATAGGCCATTGCAAATGCAAGCAAAACAGCATCCGTCGGGAGAAATACAAAAAATATAGCGATAAAGAAAATATACCGGTACATGGCATTTAAACAATACAATTAAAATGCACCTTAGAACATTCACTTTAATAATAGGCCCTAATTTTGCTAGGATTAGCCACATAATCTAGCTATAAAAATGGTAGTAAAAGTACTAACATAAAATGGAATAAAATACATAGAACTTAAAATGCTCTGGTATAAAATGGGACTTAAAAACTTGCTAGTTCCTAGCAAGGTAACCTTATCAGATCTTTGAATCTCCCTTGCAGTCTACTGCCATCTCGTTCAGAGTTCTTGCTCTGATTTTCTTCACTGCAATTGCAAACAAAGCAACTTGGTGTGATATGTACTCCTGCCTATCAGAGAGTTAAGTGGATTATTATATTCTGGACTGGCCACCCACTGCATTGTGACACAAGATAAGACAGGAAACATTCTCTAGGACGAGTGTACAATGGGCAACACAGTAAATAATGTACTAGATCCTCCACACAACCATTTCCACAAATACAAAATCTCTGATCTGCAGGAATGTGGGTATACCTGCCGTCCAGATAAGCTGAAGGCATCTGTTGAAACCTTAGCTCTGTGAAGGCCTCCTCATGAGTGGATAAGTAATAATTTTTAAATACCGTGGGAGCTGATGGTCTTTTTTAATAGCAGCAAATCATTCAATTACACATCCATTTAGTTCAGTGGGATATTTTATGATCATGCTGTACACCTGTCCTTAAACTGTAATTTTAGTAGTGGTACAAAGCAGCCAGAACTTTGTTCGGTGTTAGCACACTAGAAGCTCATGATGTTTGGTATTAATGAGCTACTGCAGTGTCGCCATCAAATGAAGTTGACTGTACATGTGAGCGCCTCAGAGATGCTGCTGTGGGAGCAGAAGGCACTTCTGTTCACATACAGGATATGTATATGGCTAAACTAGAGATGTAAATTTTCCAGAAATTTTGAAGCCATGGGGAAAAAATGGTTTTTTTCTGGGGCGGTTTGGGGGGAAATGGAAATTTTCGGAAAAATTGAAAAAATGCAACATTAGCACTTTTTACAGATTGAAATTCTGTTACTTTAGGAACATAAAATATGACTATGTACAATTTGATTTGGCATAAAATTATCACAATTGGTATATTAAAAACATAGTGTATTCAAACAATTATTACAAACAGGAATTTACTTTTTTATTTTATTTTATTTTTATTTGTACCAAATGGAGCAACAATCTCCTGAACTGTACGGAACCTCTTTGGTTTTGCCAGTTTATGTGGAGCAGGCAAAAAAACAATTATAAAAGAACCAGAAGAAACCATCAACATTAGTAACAAAGACAATTATTTATATTTCCTCTAGTCCTCCATAGTATCAAATAGACATAAAGCACCCATCCCCATAAAAAGAATTGAGGGGGGGAAAGTGTGTGGAAGGGACTAAGATTCAATGAATAGGCATGGAAATTAATCAGACTCATTTTCTGAGCTAGAGTTACCAGTATCAGTTTCAGTCTCTGCTTCTGCTTCATTATGTTTCACAGTTATCATGGGCTTCTAAAAACTGGAGGTTTCCCCGGATTGAAACAAGCTTCTCTATCCTTTCACATGACAGTTTATTTCTTGATTTAGTGTGAGTGTTTCCAAACATAGACCAGATTCTTTCAAATGCTGCAGAAGATGGAGGAATCTGAAGAAGGCGAGAAGCAAGAGGAGTCAGAGGCTGTGTTGTGCAAAGACCGTGCCACCATGTTGCATGAGGGATATATTTGGCAGAATCCCAGACTGCATTCCTGGACCAAATCCCTGAAGATGTTCTATATTCTGCAACATTTGAAAGTACCTTTCCAACATCAAGTCCTAAGTGTGATGCTTGTTTTGTAATCCAGTCAAATGCAGTAGCAGTGCTATTATCACTTCTATTTCCACCTTTGAATCTTGGATCCAACAGATTTGCAGAAGCATGATTATTTATTTATTTATTTATTTATTTATTATATTTATACCCCGCCTTTCTTCCTGCAAGGAACCCAAGGCGACTTACATAATCCTCCTCTTCCTCTCCATTTTATCCTCACAACAACCCTGTGAGGTAGGTTAGGCTGAGAGTCAGTGACTGGCCCAAAGTCACCCAGTGAGTTTCATGGCTGAGCGGGGACTAGAACCCGGATCTCCTGAGTCCCAGTCCAACACTCTCACCACTACACCACACTGGCTGGCCACAAAATTCTTCCCTTTTTTAAATAAAATCTTTCACTTTACTTTCTTCTAAAGTTGTAATTGGAGATACACTGAGATTCTCAAAAACAGTTGTTTTTATCTTGGCCATTTGATAAGGAATTTCTGACAGAAGTGCACTGTCTGATTCAGATGCAGTGACTGCTGCAGAAATTGGCTTTAGAATCTTCAGGGAATTCTGCAGCTGAACTCAGAAGACATCCTTCTTCATCAAGAACAGTTTCTTACACTCCTGGGTACTTTTAAGATCTTCAACTATTACTGTTTCTTGAAGAGTTTCTTTGTTTTTTAGTAAACTTTCAAAGGAGATCACCACTCCACCCCACCGAGTTTTACTACAGAGCTTCAGTGTCTCTATTTTATTCTTTGCATTTTTTTCTACTTGCTTCTTCTTGAAAACTGCAACTACAATATGAGTAGCTTTTACATGTTTTATAACTTCTTTTGCTCGTCTACAAATCATTTGAAGGGTGTCCAGTTTCATAATATCATTAAGAAAAAGTTTAGCCCATGAGATGCACATCCTATTGCAGTAATATGTGGATACTTATCCATTATGATCTCCCATGCTGCTCTCATATTGCTGGCATTGTCAGTCAGCAAAGCAAATACTTTACCACTCCCAATTTTCTGTAGGACTTCACATATTTTACAACTGATATACTC
Organism: Shinisaurus crocodilurus; assembly: GCA_021292165.1. Classification (NCBI taxonomy): domain Eukaryota; kingdom Metazoa; phylum Chordata; class Lepidosauria; order Squamata; family Shinisauridae; genus Shinisaurus; species Shinisaurus crocodilurus. The sequence continues at coordinate 82,219,104 of CM037879.1, read as the reverse complement.
TGCAGTATGTCTGTTCTCTCCTGTTTCAATGCTTCTGTAAAAAACTGGTTGAGGTGTTGTTATCACAAAATTTATAATTCCTTTCCTCTCACATTTGTCCAGCCGTTTGTAAGTAGTGCAAGACACAGTGCTTCGTTGATTTTTCCTTGCACAGATTCCATTACGCATTCGTATTCTGACTCCAAAAGAGGCTTGCTCAAAGAATGTCTGATACTGTACATAGTTTTTAGAAATGATTTGGAGAATATATGAACACCTTGTCTTAAAGATTTTATTCATCATGCTAAAATAAAACATTCCATAATCTATTTTCTTCATTTTTTTAATTTTTCGGAAAAAAACAAAAAAGTTTCAGGAAAAAAATGGGGGGAAACCGTTTTTTTTCCTGAATTTTTCCAGTTTTTTTCCGGGCCTTCACATCTCTAGGCTGAACCCATTCTTTCATGCCATATGCAGCCCTCTGCGTTTCTCAAAATGTTGCCCTTGAGAGTCCCCCAATAGGCCCTCTGGTCAGGAATTACAACTCAATCTAGACTGAGCGCCTGGATCTATGAATGCATTAAACTAGGAATCCATTGCTGGCTCCTCAGATCACTCTTTCCTAATTGTATCCAGAGGAATCCGTAAGCAGCTTGGAATTTGGGTCATACTATGGTGAATTTACAGGATATTCTGATCCAACAGAAACATTTTTTGTGAGAGAAAATAAATTCATGAACACATTTCATGGAGAAAAATCAGCTTGCAATGTTTTGTTCCCATATTATGTTCCCATATTAGGATATAAAAGAACAGAGGGATAACCAGAAATCTTATTTCTGGGAAACTAATGTCTGCAGACATCAATCTGGTATTAATAAGAAAATATCTAGCGTATGTTAAGTCTGATTTTAACTTCCATTTTTTTTACTGATTATTTTGAGAAAAAAATAAAGGTACATTTAGCAAATAACTGTATATTTGATGCTGAATTCTTTTTTCATGTAGACAGCGTATATTCTCATTTAATATTTACATTTTTTTTTCTTTTTTACAGGCTCTCAAAAAACAGGGTTCTTAAATGCACTCAAGGACAGCCCTGCAAGATATCCTTTCACTGGCATGTATTTGGATACTAAATGTTGGATCAATTTTAAAGGAGTTGATATCTAAATATGTTTGGGTTTGTTTTCTGTTGGCAGACATATGGATTCTGCAGTAATATGAAAATTAGGTGTACTTCAGGTAGCCACTGCCTCTGAAGCAATATATCAGATATGAGTTGGGCAGAGTGATCCTGTGAACCCTAGGCAGCATCTAGGGGGCCATAGGTTTCCTCAGTATCCAAGATCCGAGGTCAGAAACAGAGCTCCGAGTTCAGAGCTGGGGATCTGCACTCAGATCCACCTCCCCCCCCACACCTCGCAGCCAGTGCAGAAAGAACCATATCGGCTGCTTCTCCGAGGTTGGAAAAGTGACCTCAGAGCAGAGGCAAAGGGGATGTTCCAAGGGGCAGGGTGGGAAGGAGACCGGGCCCGCCAGGATATGAGGCATCCTGGTGGTGCCCCAGCCTCCTTTTCTCCCTGTCCAAAGTACTGCAGCTAGACGGCTGAGCTGACTTGCAGAATGGGAGGACCGGGTGTGTGTGTGAGCAGAGATTGCCTCCACAACTTCCCCCACTGCATAGGATATTTCGAGTCTTATGAGCACCGAGGGCGCTCAGCCCATAGGATTGTGCCCTAAGTGACCTTAGTATTTTGTACTGTAGTTTTAATATTTTTTGTGAACATGTGAAACTAGTTTTCAGTAGAAGTACAATTACCTACACTTTGAGCAAGAAAGTGATGGGCGATCAGAAGTGAGCAAGAATTTCTTTGTAGAATTAAACTTCCTGACAGAAATAATTTTGCATTGGGTGACAAATTATTCAAGAGAGCACCTGTTACAGAACTTCTTAGCAGAAGTAGCAGCAAATGCAGGAACAAAATTGGAAGGAACCTGATAAGAAATAGTGCCTGCCATTCATAAAGGTTTGGAACTACTGATGCAGGTTTTTTTATTATTATTTGCAATTATAGCAAGGTTATACCTGGCCGTTGCTGTAATTGGGGTAATTACTGTAACTGGGGTAATTAATCCCACATTTGTGGATTTTTTTTACAGGGACAATTAGATATTTATTCATAATTTGCATTTAAGGACTGACCAGTTGCCCCCACAAAAATCAGAAGGAGTCTGGTAGAAGAAATCCCACAAATATTATGTGTTGAGCAATTTAAGTGCTTGTTGCTGTTTATAATAATAAAACAAGTGGTGAGAGTGTTGGACTGGGATTCAGGAGATCTGGGTTCTAGTCCCTGCTCGGCCATGAAACTCACTGGGTGACTTTGGGCCAGTCACTGACTCTCAGCCTAACCTACTTCACAGGGTTGTTGTGAGGATAAAATGGAGAGGAGGAGGAGGAGGATTATGTAAGCTGCCTTGGGTTCCTTGCAGGAAAAAGAGTGGGGTATAAATATAATTAAATAAATAAATAAATAAAATTTGCATCATTAGTACCATTGCATTATAGGAGGTGAGTGTTTATCCTTCCAATTTTGTAATATCAGTCTTTTAGCTGTTAAAAGGGCACAGAAAATCCATTTCCCCTTCCATTTGTTAATTTCCATGAAGCAGGTAAATAATTTAAAAGAGTATGTAGATCAGTGAATATTAAAGACCATTTCAGTACAAAATTTATCTGTGTAATAACCTCCTCCCAAAAAGAAGCAACTACTGGACATTGCCAAAACATACGGTATGTTCAAAAGAAGCATTAGCTGTATTGCACCGCCAGCAATTAGCTGAATTAGACAATCATCCAGAACATTCTATGTCAGAAAAATGCTAGAACTTACTTCTACACATCATCTGTTTAACTTTCATATGAAGATATAATTGACTGAAGGGTAAAATATTTATATTCAGTTTGTAAAGATGGGAAATAGTACCGTATATTTCTCTTTAATTCTTTCAGGTAAGAACATGTACAAAGGTAGAAAGTTACAAATTCTTCTGGTTAGACTATTTGCTAAAGGGAAGACATTTTCACACTATTCTACAAGACATTTAAATGATAATTATGAATATAAAGGAGAGTAAGCAGAGTTTTACTATATCTGTGCAATTGTATTTTTATTCCTTGATAAGGACTGCTTATAGCTGGCATTGCTCTTCTAGCTATTTTATTTATTTATTTATTTATTATATTTATCAATCGCCCATCTGGCCGGTCACCCGGCCACCCTGGGCGATGTACAATTAAAATACAACAAAACAACACAATAAAATATAATAATTAAAACAATATAAAAAATTCTCATTAAAAACCTAACCCACCCCATATTCCCGCCTGAACAGCCATGTTTTTAATGCACGGCGGAAGCTCATCACGGAGGGGGCATGGCGAAGGTCACTAGGGAGGGAGTTCCATAATGTGGGGGCCGCCACAGAGAAGGCCCTCTTCCTAGTCCCCACCAGCCTGGCTGCTCTGGCTGATGGGATAAGGAGAAGGCCGTCCGTGGCAGACCTTGTTGAGCGGCCTACTTGATGTTGGAAGCTAGAGTGGAAAAGGCAGTGTGTGGTAATAGCTCTGAGGCTAGAATTTCTGTTGCAGTTCTAGAACTGCCTTTGACACTTAGAGATTGCACAGGCACCTACGGTGCAGGTGTTCTGCCAGTTAGTAAAATTGTACCTATTCATGTGGGCATTCCCAGGCACTCGTTTTTAATACTGGTTTTATTGAACTCTGGACATTTGTTGCATGTTTTACTGTAAACTGCCTTAAACAACCAGTGGTTATTCCAACAACAAACTATGGGTTAATTGCTGGGTTGTTTAGCCCCTAAACAACCCAGTGCTCTGGATTCGCACATCATGCTCACAATCTACAGCCTGGCTGATCGTAGGTTGTTGATTAAAAGCAGAAGTGGGGAGCGCATGGGAGGTAGTGCGCTCTCTCACTCCCGCTTGTGTGAATGGGCCCATTATGTCCTAATCTTTACCTGCAGAGTTGCCTCATATGGGCCAAGACTACCCTGATTACATAAGGAGGTATGTTTGTGAATTCTTCTAAATGTAAGAAGTTTGAGACTTAGAACTGCACACAAAATATAAGAAATGTCTTGATGTAACAGATCAAGGTCCACCCTAGTCTAACATTCCTGAAAAAATATTCTGGAAGTTCATAAGAATAGAATGATGGTGATAGCCAACCCATGTTGGTTGTTTCCAAAATCTGGGAATACTTGTGACTTGAAATGTCCATTTGACCATCATTGCCAATAGCCTTTATATTATTCATTGACCTCAGTTAATATTGCCTTGACATTCTATCACTGTGCTGGAAGCTGTGGTGTGTTTCTTCTCAGTTTGGTCCATTGTTGGGCTCTCAGGTTTTCATACTTATTTGATCAGCTCCAATCAAACAACAAATGAGGATGTAAGTTTTTTGTTTACTCAGTGTTTTAATTTGTCGCCGTCTTTATGTATTTCATTTTCATTATCTCCATTTAGCTAATCCTTAAAAAAAAAAGAAGAAGACATTTTGGTGCAAGGCACTGTCAAGTGTGCTACCCCCAACTCCTTGTTCATTTATCGGCTATTACTGGCATAAATACCACACTTTGATAGTTGGTGCAGAAACATGAGTACTGGGAGGACTGAAGCGCTGCCAGGTGGTTCAGAAATGGTGCCTTGCCCATAACTGTTGGCCCCAGCAGTGCCATTTCCCAAGCAAATCTTCAAGAAGCAGTGTTGACTGAGCCAACAGCAGTGCTTAGAACACCACTTCTAAGCTGGAAGATACCCTTCTCAGCACATAAAGGATGCCACTCTGGCATTTCTCTGGAACATTACCTCCTTTTGCACTGGATAAGGCCATTAAAGTCTCTCATCCCTCTGCAACGTTCACCATGTCCTCTTGGAAAGCATAGATGAACAGTTCATCCAACAAGCTTGCCTAACCCTTGCTGCCTACAATGGCCCAAGGCAGAAGTGCAGTTGCCCAGTAGCAATTGGCTGGACAGGTCTCTGCAGAGTCAGGGACATTCCAAGAAAGTGGGGTGACAGTGGTGCTGTTAGGCAGTTTTGGACTCAACTTACCGGTAATGAAAATAATGAGCAGAATGTGGAAGGAAAGGTGGCAGTCTCCCCTCTAGTTTAAAAGGCTGGTGCCTTCATGCTACACTACGATTAGTCTACTAAGGGAGCGAATCCTAAGGTCTCCTAGTAACTGCAGTGCCACATCCCACTATGTTTAATGGGGGTTACTCCCTAGTAATTGTGTAAGTTTGCAGCCTAGGGGCATGGTTTATAGTCTACAATACATTCCCACATACTACCTTGCCACTGTGCCATGTTCAGTTTGCAATTAATCGGTAAATGTTTGAGGTGCCATACAGCTCTTTGCTGGTCCCAGGCACTCCTTCCGGATTTGGGCTTGAAAGACCAAGGAAAAGTGTGGGGGCATAGAGGGTAAATTTTAAGCAAACTCAATTTGGGACATTGCACAAGTCTGTCCTGAAAGCAAGCAAGAGGTTAGATTGCCCTGTATAAAATTTTAATAATTGTAATTGTTTCTAATTATGCACATATATTTGCATATGTACCGTAAATTAGCACATGCAAATTGTATGTGTGTTTTGTCCTATGGGCCTGAGTCCCAGATCTTTTCAGTACCTAGCACTGCCCCCTGGGGAAGGATATCATGATTGGGCCGTGGCTCCGAAGCAGCTTGACAGGGAGCATCCATCCAGCCTCCCCAAGCCAAAGAAGCTGGTCATCACTGCCTTGTCAGCACATTGACTGACTAGGACAGTGATGGCGAACCTTTTTGAGCCTGAGTGCCCAAACTGCAACACAAAACCAACTTATTTATTTCAAAGTGCCTTAAATTTGGCAGGAAGGAGGAGGGGGCACTAGCTAATCATGCCCCACTCTGTCTCAGGGCATGGCTCTTCACTGGGCATGCAAAGATTCGGGCGTGCGCGCGCTGTGCTTCTGAGCTGTCTGTTCAGTTGGGAGGAGGGCTGGGTGCCTGCGCAGTCCGCTTCTGGGGGTGGAGATGTTGGAGTGTGCCTGCCTGTGGAGGCCAGCGAGGAATGAGTGGAGAGGAGTTACTATGGAAACTCGACGCTGAATGCAGAAGGGGACGGTCTTTTCGCGATCTGGCTCGAGTGCCCACAGAGAGGTCCCTGCGTGCCAGCTGTGGCACGCGTGCCATAGGTTCGCCATCACTGGACTAGAAGATGCTTGTTAGGAAGTTTTCCAGTTTTGAAAGAGCAGGTTGGGTCTCCTATCCATGAGTGGATAAGTACAAGTAAGTAATTTAGCATGCCCTTTTTCGCTACAAGCTTGTTGGATGCATTGTTCATCTATTTTTTCCAAGAGGACATGGGGAACATTGCAGAGGGAGGAGAGACTTTAATGAGATACTAATTTCTAAATGATTGAATATGAAATTAACTTTTAGTCCTGGGTTGTTGTGGTGTGTGTGTGTTGCATTTTAATTGTTTTATTCCTGTTGTAAACCACCCTGGTAATATGACTGAAGAGTGGTATAAAAGTACTTATTATAAATAAAAGTTGGAGCCCTAATCACTGACTCCACCCAGGATGTGATGGGGATTGCACCAGCTCTTCTTGGAATATATCCTGGGGAAACAGCTGGTACAGGCATCCCCTTCGCTTTTGGAGGTTATATGTGACAGTATGCTTCACAGGAGAGTGCTATAGTTAAAGTGACATGTTTGAATGTGGGAGATTGAGATTCAGATCAAGACCATAAAGCTCATTATGTGGTCTTGAACCTCATTATTTCTTGGCTTAGTTTACCTCCATGGTTCTTAGGAGAATATATAAGAGCTGTAGCACTTAGTATATTGAAGAGTGCTACAAAATTAAGAATAATGCACTAATGTTCATTTCTTACTAGATCAAGGGATCTTGGTCAAATAAAAGAAGTAAAGAGAACTTCAATCCATACAGCTATGGCAACATTTTCACTAACTGTTGTTCTGCACTCTGTGGGCCCCTCTCTCCCAGGTAAGACATTTCAAGCAATTGTTCTGTATCCCTTCTTTTCCCTTTTGTCCTTTGTTGTGCTCTTTGGGATAGGAATATATAACTTGTAAGACCATATAGGTTGCTATAGGCATCATATGATCTTTCAGTCCTATGGTGATCATGTGCGTTTTATGGCTTGCTGAAAATGGGACACAGCAAGACTGAACAGATCTCTGACGCACCACTTATTCATCTGCTGCAGCTTGCAATAACTAGGCCTTTGGAAAGAAAAATTTAGGCTATAATCTTCTGGTGGTCCACAACAATTGATTGGCTCTTCTCTCCAGCTGTAAAGATTTTTTTTTTTTTAATGGCTAGCTATACTTTCAAAAACTTGATATTCTAAACATACCGGTAATTTACTGTCAGTTTGATTGGAAATTTATTTTTGACACTATTGCTCTTTAGTGTCGACTATCTTTGAACTGGGGTACACTCTGCCTGAGAATATGGGCTTAAAGTTTGGAGCCTATCTTAACTAGAAGAAAAATGTTGGCTATTCAATATATGGCATGGATATGCAGCAGATGGGTGTAGTGCCCTTGTTGTCTGTTAAATCTACCACTTCAACAAATTTTAGAATACTTATTTTATTTAAATTATGAAACGTAACCTCTTTGAACTTAGAATTTACATATTTTCTTTTAACTTTTACCTGCTTCTAGACATTACTAGGCAGCAATAATAGGAATTTTCAGAAATTATTTGAAAGGTACAAGGTGGTTTATGATAAAAATTAATATTACAACAAATAATTGTTTAAAACCCTGAATAAAACAACCACAGAAACAGTAACAACAACAAAAAAATCCAGAGCAACAAAACCACAAGATTACTGTAAGAAAGCAAGCCTCGGCAAATAAAACAGTTTGAACCAGTTGACTGAAGTTAGTAAAAGTGGGCACCAAGCAAGTAACCCTGGAGAGTGGGCGGGGAGAGTTCCAAAGTTGGGGCAGTGCAGAAAAGGTCCTATCAGCTTATTCAGATACTTTTAGGCCACCTTTTAGAACAAAAGTCCTCACAAGATGATTTCTGTAAACATAGAAATAACATATCTGGAGCCTAAAATACAACTATCATTGAAATAACAGTATCCTCTAACAGCAATAAAATAATATCAGTAACAATAGCAGCATCAGGCCAGTAAAAACAAATAAAACATAATACAATCATTTCAGCAACCATTTATGCCAACAGTATCCCAATATCTTATCACTGATCACCACCCATTTGGTGTCTGATGGTGAGGGCATCCAGAGAAGGGCCATAGAAGGTCTTATTTAATGAGCAGGTTAATATGGAACTGTATACTTCAGTCATACAGCAATAAATCAGTGGTAAAAAGTTCTCCATCTGTTTGTTTTATGATACAGCTTTGTTAAATAAATGAACAGATCCAATATGCTAAATTTCTAGTTTTTTTCTTGAATAGCAAGAGGACACTTTATATGTGAGTACTAAATGCACCCATAGTATCTTCTGAGGAATGTTTCTATTCCATTTGCTGAAATGTTCAAGTCATTACAGTAATACCTTGGATTGCAAGCATAATTCGTTCCGGAGCCGTGCTTGTAATCCAAAACACTCTTATATCAAAGCGAGTCTCTGGCGGGCGTCAGCGGGGCCGATTTCGGCCCGCTACGCCTGCTCGAGGCGAGCAGTTACATCCCTACACTTGTATTGCAAGACGTCGCTTGTTTATCAAGTCAAAATTTATTTTAAAGAATTTGCTGGTCTTGCAAAACGCTCTCAGACCAAGTTACTTGCAATCCAAGGTATTACTGTACTTTGATATAATCTTGCACCACTTACAGTGCAATCCTCTATATGTCTTATTCAGAAATAAGTCCTACCGACTACAATGGGACTCACTCCCAGGTAAGTGGGTATAGGATTTCAGCCCTAATAAAGCTTCAAACAGACAGTTCCAGAATGACGTATGGATTGCAGCCAATTTTCTTCCTCTTTCCCTGTCTCCAAATGACACAGTTATTGCAGAAGCTCAGAAATGCAGCTCTTTGTTCTTACTACCAAAGTCTTAGGAACATAAAAAACTATTGTACTGCTCTGTGAAGCTATTCAAATTATTTTCATAAGTGCAGTATGATTTGATGCTCGTGGGGTGAAACTTTTTTCCTTTAAAGTTGGTCCAAAACTATCTAATCAGAATTGTTTGTAACACAACTTTTTATTATTCTGTAGCTTAATTGACAGAAGAGGATTTATACAGCCAGATACTCCACAGCCGGCAGCTCCCTCAAATGGCATTACAATGTATGGGGCCACACAGTCTCAGAGTAATATGGTAGGAACCATCCCATAATGTTGATCAAGAACCCTGTGAATGTTTCCCTTCTCTGCTTTCTTGTGAACTAATCAAGTCACAAAACTAACTGGATGCTACTGATACTCTCTGATACGAGAAGTCTTCCATAATTGTATCGTAGGAAACTGTAGCAAGTCATCAAGATTTTCATAAGCACTAATGCAAAAACTAGTCTAATTGAAATAAGAAAAAGGTACTAGTTGTCTATCTGTAGACTGTAAGACATTGAATATTGTGTCAAGAGAAATTGCGGAGTATGGTTGAAGCTTTGCCTGTCTTTACCAAGAACTATTTGGTGGTCATGGATGGACTTTGGATCTTCAACAGCATATTTGTTGCTTTTTTAAAAAAAAATTGCCCAGATGCTGTTGACTGTGATGCACAAATTCTTGTTGCCTGACACGTTTCTATAAAACTCATTGTGTCAGCATGAGTAGATATTTATAGAGAAGACTTTGAATTTCTTGTGAACATGGAGGCGGCCGATGTACTTGACTATTGCAAACCTCTAACAATTTTTAAAAAAAATTGTGCCAGTGATTCCTGTTGTGTCTCCTTGGGAGCAGTACATTTTTCTTCATGTGCCAAGAAGCAGATGTCAGTCTAGGGAAACTTTCTCAACTGAGAAACCTCATTAGAGCAACCTATGTCTAAGGTGCATGTTCTAAGATAGTGTCAATCTTCCTTTATATTTTCAGTTTCATAGATTTCTTCCCAGTCTCTGAGAGAAGGAAATAAATGCCAGTCCCAAACATTTCAGATTTTTTGTACTTAACTGAAGCAAAAGCGCACTTTTTATAGCTGTCTGAATATTCTTTGTTATAAAAATAATACTTTTAGAAATGAGACTCACTTGATCAATGCACTTCTTAGGAGTTGGTTCATTTACATATTTCACATTTGCTAGCAATATCAGTTTCTTACATTTTAAATATCAGATATAATTAACAGATTCCCATTAATCAATTATATATTTCATAGCATTCTTCTTGAAGTTTCATTCACAGTGCATTCCTATACATATCTACTCAAAAGTAAGCCCCATTGAGTTCAATGGGGCTTACTTCCAGCTAAGTGCATATAGGACTGCAGCCTCAGCTACCTTTGGCCAGTTTAGCTTTCAGAGCAACTCTAAATGACTTAAAGTTTGGAGGCTTGAAAAGGATGAATTAGTTGCTTGCCTTATGTTGACATCAATTCTTGATGTTGATTTCCATGTTCTGAGTCCTCTGATCTCTGTAGCCATAGGAGAGTGTTGCCATTTTGTAGACAGAGATTATATGTAGTCTTTTAAAAAAAAATATCTCTAAGAGATTGCCAATAAATTTATATATTGAAACTTTGATGTCAGGTGTCAAGTTATTTATAGTATTCTTTACCTTGCAGCATTTTCTCCTGCTGCAGCTTTACATTGGGCCTTTGTTGAGTGGTTCGAAGCACACTCACAAGCTCTTAGTCCCATTGTTCCCTGTGTATAAACTGAAGAAATCCAGGTCTATGCTCATAGGGGAGAAATTGAGTTCACTCACAGTTTACAGTCCTTTTAGGTGGTCATTGGGATGTTCTCTTCCCTAAAACATAGCACCAGTACTCTTTCTGTCCCGCAGCTTGCCTTGCTTTTTTTCTACATCCCATGTGACTTTAGCTTCCTAGACAGCTTTCTTGCTGTTCTTCCCTTGTATGCTGTGCCATTTCACAATTCAGGCCCCAGCTACCTTGAGAACCATACTTGTGTGGCCTAATGTGGCTGCATCACAACTGGGTAACATCATCAGGTGTCAATTAACTGGCCAGAGTGTTCAGAAGTAAGTAGAAATTGCTTCCCCTTCCCATTGTTCTCCTATCCCTATCCCTTATTTAATTGTAGATTTTTGCAACTTTGTCTTAAATGGAGGTGAAATCAACCCTGAAATAGTTGTATGTGTCTGATGTAGCATGTGTTAATCAACTGCTGTTTCAACTAATCATCTTCTTAGTTGTTACTCTGAGAAGTTACATTCCAAAGATATTGTATTCATTATTGGGGTGAAGGATGGAATTTGGGTCAAAGTGATGTTGCCTTGCTGGAGAGTGATATTTGTAAATGCAGATACGACTTTCGGATTTAAATCAGCAAGTACTCTTCTAGTACATGCGAAAGAACTAATGTTTAGTATTGTGATACTTTGGAAGCTTCCAGGGTTTCTAAATATGTCCAAATAAATTAAATGTTAACTAAACTCCTTAAATGCTTAAAAAGAGATTACAAAGAAAAAGAAAATCAAGCAAAACCTGGTTCACAAAAATCATAAACAGGAGTTTGATTCCATCACATTTAGAAGAAAAGGCAAGGACTTCAACTCCTAATGGCCAAAGAAAAGTACAGAGTATGAAAGCAACAAAAACTAAAAAACAACCAGGGACTTTTGATTGATTGATTGATTGATTGTATTTCTACACCACCCATCAGCCACAAGGCTCCCTTGGCGGTTTACAAAAAAACAATCAGTATAAAACAATAATCATAAAACCAAATAATATCATTAATATAAAATACAAATACAATACAATACAATATAATACAATAATACCTAGAGCAGCTAAATGAATCAGTACGGGGGTACAGTAGTAATACAATAAAATTGAGAATAAAAGTCTAACCATTAAAATATTGGGAAAATAAAAAGGTTTTCACCTGGTGCCTAAAAGAATAAAGGGTAGGCGCCAGGCGCACCTCTTTGGGGAGCTAATTCCATAAATGGGGTGCCACAACTGAGAAGGCCCTTCCCCTAGAAGCCACCCTCCTAGCTTCCTTTAGAGGGGGCTCTCTGAGAAGGACCTCCGATGAAGATCTCAGGGTTTGGGATGAGGTGTTCCTTCAGATAACCTGGCCCCAAACCATTTAGGGCTTTGAATGTTAATGTTAGCACTTTGAATCAGGCCCAGACTTCAATTGGTAACCAATGTAATTCATAGAGGACTGGCATAATGTGTTCTTGTTGGCCAGTCCCCGTTAGCAGCCTTGCTGCTCTATTTTGAACCAATTGAAGTCTCCAGACCGTTTTCAAAGGCAGCCCCACATAGAGTGCGTTACAATAGTCCAGACAAGAGGTTACCAGAGCGTAGATCACCCTTGCTAGGCCCTTGCCTGTCTAGATAGGGTCGTAGTTTGTAAATCAGCCTAAGCTGATAAAAGGCACTCCTTGTCACCGAGTCCACTTGTGACTCCAGCAACAGTTCAAGGTCCAGGAGCACCCCCAAACTATGAACCCTGTCCTTTAGGGGGAGTGCAGCCCCATCCAGGGCAGGTTGAGTATCTCCCCACCGGACAGATGACCCACCTACCAACAGCACCTCCGTCTTGTCTGGACTGAGTATCAGTTTATTGGCCCTCATCTAGTCCATTACCAGGTCGAGGCCATGATTCAAAACAGCCACTGCCTCACCTGCCACTGACACTTCAGCCCAAACCTCCGGATGACCTCTCCCAGTGGTTTCATGTAGATTTTTAGACACTATAGGAACCAGTACAGATAAACGTTTTTGATTTTATTTCTGAAATAAAAATCTATATAAAAAATGAATGTATTGACTTTTAAAAATCAATTATAGTAAGTTAATCTTTAAAAAAAACTGGATTAAAATGAAATCTAAATTAATAGGTAATATATTAAACCCACACTTTTTTTTTTAAAGCATCAAATCAACATATTTTATTTAGAGGCTACATATTTGGGTTCTGAGATTAAGTATTATAAATGCCAGACATATTTTGGTGCATCGTTGTGGGCTTTCCACTGGACTGAGGACCTAAGCAAGTCATCACAGGTGCTAGGATTCAAGGGATGCCATCCTGTATATCACCAGGCTCATCCACTAAACCCAGGGGTGCTTCCAGAGGGATGACTCCTAGCTCTACCCATCCAAAGACACTGTGTAGATATTCTGTATTTCCCTCATTATGGCTTTTCTGTGATAAGGAAAAAGATAGAAGAAGTAGTGGGAAAACGTGGGAGGGTTACAAATGGAAGATTGATGACATCTGGATACCTTGTAAAATTCTATGAATAAGACAGGGTAATTGCACAATAAAAGCCTTGTCTGGAAGCACCCCATATGAGTGATCACATACTCCTATTTTATGCCCATCAGCTGATTTCTGCAATGTGCTCAGCTCTCAGATTATGAATATTAATGAACATTATTGCCAACTGAACAGCATGAGCATGGACATTTATCTCAATGCAGAAACAGTACATTGTCCAGCAATTACCAGTTTTTGTTTCTGAGACTTTCTGGACATTGACACTGATCCTAAGCATGTTTTCTGAGAAGTAAGCCCTACTTTGTTCAATCGGCATTACTCCTAAATTAAGTGTGCATATGATTGTCACCTAAATCTTCTGGCAGCCTGAGGACAATTCCTAGTCATCAGTGGTGATCATCAGTGACATGTTAAAAACTAGTCTGGGGTAAAAACTTTATTTCTGTTGCAAACCAGTTATTTTAATTGTTACTCAATCAGAATAACAAAAAAATAATAATTTCAAAATAGGTAACTTGATTTATGACAGTGGTTTTAAGTTCATAATTTTTCTGGATTATTTAAATCATGACAGATACACTCATCGTTGTCAACCTGTATTGTAACACTGATAGAGTATCCATTGTCTTAATATTCCTAAAACTAGTTGCAGATTTCTAGGTGTGGTTCCACCAAGTCTTAACACCTACAGATGTCAAATGATGATTAATTATTATGCCTCACTGTTACTTCAGCTTTTTCCTCTCTTAAGTATCCCAGGCTACATTCTAACTCTAGAAATGAGTTTAGCCTCTGCAGCTTGATTTTTCTTGCCTCTTTGCTGTCATTGTTCTCAATGTCTAAATCTGTTGTGGTTCTGTGAATTTGATGTGCCATTTACTACCCTATCATGATCATAAGATTTGTAAAATGATTGAGCTCAGATGAGAATCTCTATGGCAGCTCTTATAGGTACCTCGCCCTTTCTTCTCTGAAATATTATTTTTGGCTCTAATCTTGTTGCAGCTAATCAGACAATCCATGTAGTGGAATTCTTACTTCAAGACAATGTTTTAATGCCACAGAGGTATTTGTGAAATGTTGAATATAATAGCCAAATGAAATCTTTCTATTCCATCTGATCCATCTAGTTTATTCTTGTTCTCTAACTTTATAATAGTCTCCAATCAAAACCTCATTAATGTAGTTCAAACACCATTGCTTCACTTCCTAAATGTTACAAATGATTTGGTTTTTTATATTTTCTCTCAATATTTCCGTTATTTTAATAGGGGACTGAAGTTAGATTAACCAGGTGGTAATTGCCAGGATCACCCTTTCCTTTTTGAAGGTTGGTAGTATATTTTGGTTTTTTTCCTCCTAGTTCACCCCCAGTTCTCTATCACCTTTTAATAGTTTTGTAAATTCATTAACCAATTCCTTTACACCATAGAAATATGCCATGAGAATCCACAGACTCACTGGTGCTCATGTTTCCTAAACATGTTTTCATTTTTCATTAGTAACACTGCAATCCACAACCCACTTGCTTCAGAAAAATTCCATTTATTTTAATAGGAGAATTACTCTAGATTCAGTGTTATAGATTGTGCTCTATTCAAGTATTTTATCTCTTCGTAACTGACCCACCCATTTTTTTTCCAAGGACGTTCTGTGCAAGAAAGCATATCAGCCATTTTAGAAGTACCTGTTTCTTCTGCATTTCAAGTCTGTATTTAAAAACACACACAAAGAAAACCTTTCCTGGATCTATAATAGTTTTAATACTATTTAGTCCTGGTTCAATACCTCACTCATCCTTTTTGTAATATTCATCTTTTTCTTATGCACCTTAAACTTGTAGAGATCTTCCTTCATTTTCTGTTTCAAATTTGGGATATTTCTCCTATTGTGCAGACAAAACTCTAATCCCTTAACCATGGTTAATTTATTATTTATTATTATGATTGTTGGTAGAAATGTCTATACCAGATTTCAATAGACATTTCCAGGGCAATTTACATAAAATAAAAGTACAAAAACATTTAAAATTCAGGAAAAACAAAGCAAAACAATAATAACATGCCAAGACTAAAAAGGCAGCAATATCTTAAAAGCCAGATACAAACAATCAGCAGGGCAAAAATTGAGTCAAAAAGGCCTGGGAAAATAAAAGGGTCTTTGCCTGGAGTCAAAAGGACAACAATAGTTGCCAGGCAAACCTCTCTGGGGAGAGCATTCCATAAATGGAGCACCACACTGGGCAGGTTCACGTCTCATGCTTACTATTGCCAGGGTGGGTTGGTTGTTGCATGAACAACCCACGGTGTGCCCAACGGATGATCAGGCTCACTGGGGGTTGTTCTCCCCCTCCTTCCCCATTGGTCCTCCAGATGGTATTCCAGGGGACTTGGCAGCTGGCAGCTGCCTTGTCTCCTTTCCTCACCACGATCACAAGCGGGTTCCACTTTTTCACCTTCCTGAGTACCTAGAGTCTCAGGAATGGGTAGAAATGTTGTAGGTACTGGGACCTATGCGGGGGGACATTCAAAAGCCCGAGGATCTCACTGCAAAGAGGGAAGGGGAAAGGCATCTACCCCCTTTTGTGAGCAAAGATCACATGTAGTGGTGGGCAGCCCACCAGGGACCCAACCCACCTCCGGCTTGACGACGCTGCTGCTGTGCCTGCCAAGCCGGGCCAAAAGTGAACGTGAGCCGAGCCTCTCAGCGAGCTTCTAGGTTCCTCGCAGGCCACTTTTTATGTAGAAAATGGTGCAAGATACGTTAAAAGCAGCCGTAACTTGCGCAGATTGTGGCCATTTTTGGCGTATCTTACGCCATTTTCTATGCAAAAAGCAGCCCGGCGGGAACCCAGAAGTCGCTTCCCTGGCTTAGCTCGGAAGAACACGAGTTGAGCCGGGGAAGTAGGTAGGTGGGATGGAGATCAGGGGGTCGAGCCTGGTGAGTTCGCCAGACTTCCACCCCCCGAACGAAATCCTCACACATCCCTAACGTGACTTTGCTTTCCCTTGACAGCTTGCCTTTTGGCAGCTCTCAGGAGAAAGCAACGTGGAAAAAAAACCTATTTGGATCCTCTCTGGGTCAATGTCCAGGGTTGGTACCTGCTACACTTTGACAACAGGTACCCCCTTGGACATTGCCCAGATGAGGCTTCCCATTTTTGGACCTGCAGAACTGCACACCTGCACAGTTGCGCAAGTCCAACTAAAAAGGTAATTTTAAAAAATTACAAAAAAAAATTGTGCACATTTGGGGTGCAAGCATTTTTTTAAAAAGGGTTGGCTAACCAATGACAGCAGCTCTAATGTGCCACTTGGGCACACCGCTGTCACTGGCGGTGTCATGGGCAAGATCTCCAAGAGTAGCAAGGTGGGTTTTTTGCTGTTCTTGCCAAGCGCCTCACTCACCTCTTCCCTTTACTCATGGTGGGGTCGGTTGCCTAGGTTCGGTCCACACAACAATCCATTGTGGGTTAAAAATACCTAGAACAGCCCATGGGATCTCAGGGTGGCTTGTTGGGAAGCCACCCTGTGGCAAGTGGTCTGGGTTTGGATGACATGACAACCCATCATTGCTAGTTATTCACAATGGGTTGCCGTGTCATGCAAACCAGGTCATTGCCTCAGACAGTGGGGGTATCCACAGAAGGCTATCACTAAGGGCTGGTTTGCACGACCCAGGCTGCAGGTGGGGGAGGCACCATGGGGCAATCCGTGGGGTCCGGCGGGGCGCTGCAGACGACCTGCGCCCTGCGCGCATGGGCAGACCCTGGTGAAGCTGGCAGGCCCCGCACAGCAGTGCGGGCCTCGCAGCGCTAGGGTGCGGGGCCCGGGATGCCCAGAGGGGCCCTTTGCCCCTACAGGCTGGAGCGGTGGCTGCTCTGGGCTGCCGCCTCTGTGCGGCCCCCAGGGGACGGCCGCCCGCTGTTCGCATGGCAGGGTGGCCACACGCAGTAGGGGCTTACCCCTCTACCGACCATGGTCACTTTGCGTGCATCCCGCACATGGCCGTCCCGCGGGGGCACCCCCGGTCGGCGTTCACACGACACGGGAACCGCGGGGGACTTCTGCTCCCCCACGGTTCCCGTGTCATGCGAACACGCCCTAAGAGTAACATATGGGTAGGCACATATAGACTCTATATGTCTCTATATTATAGAGACACTCTGGTCCTATACCATGAAGGGATTTCAAAACTAGCACTTTGAATTGGGCCTGGAAACTGATTGGGAGCCAACATAGCACTGGTGTGATATGATCATAACGCCCAGTCCCAGTTAGGTCAGCATATGGCATCTAGACTATTAATTTCAATTTCTGAACAGTCTTCAAAGGCAGCCCCTTGGAGGTTAACAGAGATTGGATCACCCTGTCCACAGTCACAACTCGTGCACTAGCCTAAGCTGGTAAAAGGCACTCTGTGTTTCCAGTAACAAAGTTAAGGGATCAGGAGTGTAAGAATTCTTTCCCCTTGCAGTTTCTCTCTCCCTTTTTTCTTTTCTAATACAGACTTAAAACTTTATTGCCAGAGGCAATAAAAATAAAGCTTCGAAGTCAGAGTGAAAACAAAGGAGAGACTGTGCAACTCACCACCACAGTAAGCTTTCCCACCCCACAAAATCTTGCAAAAAATAAATAATCAGTGTGCCACACCTGAATTCATCTACCACAGATATTTCTGTTGTGGACCACCGTTACCGTCTGTGTCGATGTAACTCTTAACTGTGGCTGGAGAATTTGTGAGAGAGAGTAGCTGTCAGAAAGGAGTAGACAATCTCATAGCCTGCTCCTAATCAGGGATGGGGACTCAGACTCGAGGACTCGACTTGTGAGTCGGACTGAATCCCCCCTCTGACTCGACTCGGACTTGAGTCCCAATATTTTTAATGGGACTCGAGACTCGACTCGGGACTCGAGACCAAGGACTCTTCAACATCCCTGGGCTGTGCCAGAAGGAGTGGAGAGGAGAGTGATTGCCGGCGAAGAGCGCATGGAAGCGAGGTGTGCCGCTGCTCGGCCACCATGGACGGCTACCAGGAGTGCAGCCCCAACAGTGTGTCAAGATTTATTTTGATTGATGTGTTGCGTACTTGGGAGAGGCAGAAGAAGGACCTGAGATTACTCTGTGTGGCTGCTCTGAGTGTGTTTCTGGTTCCAGCAAGTTCATCACCAGTGGAGCAGGGTGTTCAGTGAGGGTGGAATTGTGATGAGATCCCACCATTCCAGAATGGGGGCCAAACATTTAGAAAAAATCATGTTCCTCAAATGCAACATGGATAAGTTTTAGGAAGTACAGCAAGTTTATTTTTTTAAATCATTTTTCTAAAATGCAACCTTTCAGACATTTTGGGTTTGGCTGCCTCTGCCTGCCTGTCTGAGGTTCCCAGCCTCCTCTGCCTGCCTGGTCTCTTCTTGACCAGTTCAACAGTTGAATTGTCCAAGACAAAGGCCTCTGCCTGCCTGGTTTGGGGTTCCCTGCCTCCTCTGCCTGCCTGGTTATTTTGGGTTTTTCTGCCTGGTCTGTTCTTGCCAAAATCAGTTGCAGAGTTTTGAAATAAAAAGGCACACTTGTGCCTAGAATTTATTTAAGCCACACATCTGAAGTAGCCTTATTTTGTTGGGAAAACCCCCCATTGATTTTAATAGGGACTCGTGGAGTCAGCTTTGGGAGTGACTCGTGACTCGTGAGTCACCATTTTGGACCAAGGACTCGAACTCGAGACTCGGGTCCAAAGACTCGTGACTCGACTCATGACTCGAGACCAAGGACTCTTCAACATCCCTGGCTCCTAATCCCTTAACCATAGTTAATAGATCATGAGCATTATGTCTACACCAGCATTAGTAGTCCACAATGCAGCCATAACAGTTGTGTCTCAAATAATATGTTAAATTTATAGAACTCTTGAGTTTCTGCCTTTTTTGTTTTCTCTTCAGAATTTCTATTTGCCCAGGATTCTTATTATTTTGGACATTTGTTTGTATATTTTTGTGTACTCTCTTTCTATATGATTAAGTAGACTTCTACAACAACACTAGATTGGGTTTGCTTCACATATAGCAATTTTGTGAACATTGTAGGGGCCTAGGTAAATATCTCCCATGAATATGCTGTTCTTTATTTGGTAACACTTGATCAAACAAGTTTTGATGTTCTTTTTCTCATTTCTGAGTGGCATATTTCAGAAAACTACTGTCCAATAACCTCTGCTTCTTCCCTAAATGTGTCATTCCACTGGTATTCTGTGCCACCTTCCTACCTAAATGATATCCATGAACACAACATTTCAGTTATAGAAACCATCTGCTAGGTTATAGTTATGCTCTGTGGTCACAACTCAAGCATCTTGGGCAAGCACATTTACTGTTAGGTTAAAGTTTAATTACTATTTCTTTCTTTTTTTTAAACTATTGGATCACTAAATAATCTTTTGCTACCTTATCTTAGGCATGGCCCAAAAAGTTAATATTATGTCATGTGATTGCTCTTAGATATTGCAGGAGATGCTTCTTGGTTTTTCATTCAGACAAATAGATATTTTTAGTGTTGTAAGTTGGAACGCTCTTATATAACTCCTAGGACAGGTAAAATCATGGAATTAAAAAAAAATAAACAATTTCTAATAGATGTTTGTATCAGTTATATGACAAAGAAAAGCACTGGAATTTAGTATTTGGCTATTGATGTATGGAAATAATATTAAAATGGATAATATCTGTACTCACAAATAAAGACAATGTTTCAACAGGGCAAATCCCTTTGAAATTAATTGGTATTAATTAGTATTTTGTTTTAGGAGTGGGCTCCAGATGTAAAATTTATCTGGCTGAGCAGCTGAAACTTTATTCTAGGGAGGAATAGGCAGTTCTAATATATTGAGAGGACTGTTTAAAGCAATTAACACATCTCGCTGAAGTTTAGATTTTTAAAACTGCAAAAGTTTGGCATGCCTCATTTGGGCATACAGTAATACCTTGGATTGCAAGTAACTTGGTTTGAGAGTGTTTTGCAAGACGAGCAAATTTTTAAATATTTATTTAATATTTTTTTTACTTGATATACAAGCGACGTCTTGCAATACAAGTACTGTAGTACGGCTTAAATTAAAAATCTCTGTACAAATTTTTTGGGGGGGATTTCGTTTTGATATAAGAGTGTTTTGGATTACAAGCACCTTTCCGGAACGAATTATGCTCTCAATCCAAGGCATGATTGTATGTCAATGGTCTGATAGCACCTTAATATAGTATGTTTTATTTCTTGTAAATATTAATTATTGAAATTTGCTAGTAGTGGCCTGTCAGGTGGTGTGGTGGGTAGTATATGGTCACCGACACTGGACAGTTACTAAGTGGCAGTAGGGCTCCATCCCTTTACTGGCTCAAATTTAATGGTGGTGTTTGAAGCACGGGACAGCTAGTCCAGTATGGTGTAGGCATGCGGATGCTGAATGACCAAGCTTCCTCATAAAACCAGTGCCCCTGCACAACTGCTGCTGGTAAAAAGATGAGGCCCTTTCCTCGTCTGTTGCTGTTCAGTGGTAGTGGTCATATACTGTCTTCCACACTATCTCACGAGTCATTATATGCGATACCACCTCAGCTGGTGCTATTGAAATGGATTTAAGAGAGAGAGAGAAAATCCATTGAAGATGGCTTCCTTATATTTTGGGTCCTCACTGTTTGTCCTCTTGCAGCAAGGTCTGCTACTTATACATCACACCCACCCATGGTATTGCTGCTACCATTTCCATTTTTCCATAAGATCATCTAAATGTAAATTACTTCTTAAGCCTTAGCAAAAAAGAGTCTTGTGGCACCTTAAAGATGAGCAAATGTATTATGACATACGCTTTCATGGACTACAGCCCACTTCATCAGATGCATCTGATGGCAGTGGGCTATGTATACAAACACATTTGTTTATCTTTAAAGTGCCACAAGACTCTTTGCTGTTTTTTGCTGCAACAGACTAACACAGCTACCCCTCTGGAAATTGTTACTTAAGCCTTATCTTTATCGTTGAAAGCAACTTATTTACCATTTCTGCCCTTTTGGTTAAATTCAGTCTACTATTAGTATTTTAAAACAAAACAAAAAAACAACCCTCATCCAAATGTGTAGCTTGAGCTTGCGATATGTGTTCCTTCTATGTGGTTGCCAGCTTCTTTCATGATCTGGCTGCAGCAAGGAACAACACTGCAGAGGCTTCTATGACACGGGTAACTTGAGTACCAAGCCTAACATAACAGAAGTAGGTCTTATTCTTTCTCAAGAATGTATATTTCTCGCAGGATGGATATGTCTCAAATGAACTCAAGTGTTCACTTAACCTATGGGAACTATACTTGGTACACTGCAGTTAACTTGGCACACTGCTAATTCTACAACAGTGGTCAGGATTAGTATTATGGGATCATCATCTGCCCCATTATTCCTGTTTTAAAAAGGAACTTTCTATAGCTCTCCTATTTCTTCTGGAACTAGAAACACAAGTACTAACAAGACCTAAGATAAGTAGGCTTCTTAGAAGGAGTGTACTTACAGGATAGGGATAGAAAAGAGCAAGGCAATCAAGTCAATTGCACATAAGGAGATCACACAACATAACATGCAGATGCTCTCAATTTATTCATGCTGTCTACAGACTTTGGAACTATAGTTACATAGAGCTTATAGGTTTTGTTGCTTCTCTGAGGAGCTGCGTTAGCCCCTAAGAAGGAAATGTTGACTAAAAACAACCTCAGGATATCATGTTTATAAATAAATGCATTCCTTTATTTGTCAATTTGAAATACTTTATAGAATAGCTCATATTTGATGTTCATTTGAAAGAAAAATGGTTTATCTTTCTTAGTTCAGCCATAGTGCCCTGAATGTTTTGAAGGGTGATTTATGAATCAAGTTATATCTTTAATGTACAAGATGATAAATATTTTGGCTCTGATTTCACCTTATGTGTTTCCTAGATTGAGGCTGAAATACAGTGAACTCCATTCAAAATCAAACATTTTATGACAGTAAATATTTTTTAAATGTCTGTTATTACTAAGTAACATGGTTCAAACATAAAATACACTTGGCCAAATAATAGTAATATCAGAATGATATGAAATACAATATAGTATGAAGGGTGGGTTGTATAAAAGATCAAACTTTTTTGTAATAATGGCTCCGGAGGAAATTAAAGATTGGGATTTCAAGAAATGTATATGGCTATGATTGCATCATACTGTGGATAAAGAGTCTTTCTCACAAAGCCTGGTGCCTTATGAAAAATTTTGGAGACTGTGACCTTGATTTTTTTAAACTTTCCTTTGTTGTAAATAAAGAAAAGAGAGGGCGGAGAGCACCAAGTGCATGCACACATCTACGTTTATCAGATTATGTTGCTATATGGATCTGTGTAATTCTTCCATTTATCCATTGAGCATGCAAGATTATATGCCATCTGAATATTGCACGAAGGGTGAATTATGGCTTTTCTACGTGAAGCATTTATCGTGCGCTCATCATTCCCTACTCACGGTTGTTTATGGATTCTTTAGATGATGTTGTGTGACCCTCCAGTTTCACTTCTGTGTCTAACCAGCACTTTCAGCGAGTTTTTTTAGAGCAGGGAAAACGCAGCACTTAATTGTAAAAGTGAAAGAAAGTACGATTTCCTCTTGTGTATTTGTGCTATTCCACTATACACAGTGCCACCTAGAGGTTATGTAGCAGAAAAGCAGAAAAGGAAATGCTCTTTGTCTGGTGCTCTGATCTCAATTGCGCGATGAAACTGAAAGCAGATACAGCAGATTAACAGCCAATTAACAGCCTCAGGTAGAAAATCCATATTACACACATTGGTAGTCCTCATATCTATGGAAAACTTGAAAATATGTGTGCAGAGTTTGCTCAGAAACCAGAAAGATGACTGCACTCTACATGCTTCTCTTTCCTTTCCTGTAGAAGTTTCTCAGGCCTTATAAATGTATTTGATGCTACATCACCCCAATGCATTCCTTCTCCACTACTTCCCTAACATGGACACAGTTCCAGTTTCTGCAGAAAAAAGGAGGTGCCTCATAGCCTAAGCAGTTAACTGTGCAGCACAATCCTATGCATGTTTACTCAGAAGTAAATTCCTTTGTGTTCAGTGGGGCTTACTCCCACATAAGTGTGCAGAGGATTGTGTTCTACTTTGTTTAATGTATATGGATCATATTTTATCCAGTTGTAGAAATTAGAAACATATTAGTGCAGAAATATGAGGCTGTGTAATGTAAGAAACATTCAACTATTCTAGGGTCCCAAGAGAGCAACCTAAGGGTCATTGGTCCAGAACACAAGGTTTTCCCCCCTCCACTCAGCCTCATATCATTATAATTTCAACTGTTTTGCAAACCTTGAGTCTAAAGTTTGCAAGATGGGCTCCCTGGTGTGGTTTATTTTAAAAAATAAAAAAGATCTGATCAAGTTTTTCACTAGAACAAGATTGAGTTGCTATAGTGTAGTAGTTGTGAACTGAAAAGTCTTCATTTCAAAGCTCTCCTCAGCCATAAACAAAGGTGGCCTTAGGCAAAGTTCTACTTCTGTCTTAGTCCCTTACCTATAATGTGGGGATAATAGAAGCTCACTTTATAGGGGGGTTTGTGGGGGCTGTTGACATACTGACCCAGTTCACACCTCATGGTGGCAATTCCTGGGTTGCTTAACCCAGGAATTGCGGTGACAAGTGGACCACTTATTGGGTTAAATATGGGTTGTTCGGACGTTACCAAACAACCCAGGAAGAGAGCATTCCTGGGTTGTTGGTTGAAAATGGAAATGGCTCTTGTGCGCCTTGCATGTTCTGTTCATCTCTGCAATTCCTGGGTTAAAAAGCCCAGGAATTGCTAACATGATGTGCGAACCAGGTCAGTAAGTTGTGGAATACCCTCCACACGGAGGTTGGGTTAGCCCCTTCCTTAGTGTCCTTTAGACAGCTGGTGAAGATTATGTTGTTCCACAGACCTTTTAATATTTAATGCAGCTCTCTGTTTTTATCATTAATCCCCGGTTTTAAAATAGTTTTTAGGTTTTTGCATTTTTTCTATTCTAATTGTATTTTTTTTTATTCTACATCACTATGAGCACTCATTGGATGCATTCACACGTAATGCCAACCAACCCTGGCAATATGCCAAGGTGGGTTGGTTGTTCTGTGAACAACCCACAATGTGTTTGACAGACGATTGGGCTCACTGTGGGTTGTTCACCCTTTTCTTCCCGCTCGATCCTCCCACGGGCATCCCAGGGGACCCCACAGCAGGACCAACTTGCCTCCCTTCTCGGCCATGATTGTGTGCTCTTTTGGGCTCGCCGCAGCTTTTTTCTCTTTACCTTCTTTTCCCCACAGAGATCTGTCTGTCATAATCCCTGTTTTGACAGCCACTGACAACCTCTTCAAAGTGTCGAAGCAGCACCTTGGAGGGGCTGTCAGTAGCTGGCAAAGCATTTTTTTTAAAATTGACACATAGTGTGAACAAATATGTTCGTTGTGTTTGTTTGTTTGTTTGTTTGTTTGTTTTAGCTGCACTTACGCAAGTGCAAAGGTCCACAGTTCTGCGACTGCAGAAATTTGAAGCCTTGGGTGGGTCAATGTCCTGGGGGGTACCTGGTACCAACCCTGGACATTGACCCAAAGAAGCTGCAAATAGTTGTTTTTTCCCTTTGCTTTCTCTTGACAGTTGTCAAAAGGCAAGCTGTCAAGGGAAAGCAAATGTGCAAGTGTCTTTGCTCGTGAAAAGGCGGTGGTGCAATTTACACCCCCTTTGCAGTGAGATGCTCATCTTTTTTTTTTTCCTTTTTTTTTTTTTTTTTTTGCCCTGACAGTCCTCAGGGTGATGCACTTTTTGCATTTTTCCCAAGACTCTAGCTGTTTGGGAAAGTGCAAAAGTGCATTCTACCCACTTTCTCTGGGGGAAAGGAGTTTTGACAACTGGCTGTCAAACCTCTGGGTCCCCTTTAAAAGGGGTTTTTGACAGGGCAATGGGTGGTTTCTGACTGGGACATATGGCCGTACATGTCCGAGTAAAAAAAAAACAATCAATTTCACAATCTCCAGGGGGGGAAAGGGTAAAGGGGAAAAAACTCATGGCGAGTCCAAAGCAGCTCACAGTTGCGACAGGGAGGGCGGCAAGCCAGTGCCAGCCACCCCCAAGTTCTCCTTGAGCACTTGTAGGGCAGCTGGCAAGGGGTTTTTGCTGCTCTTGCCAAGCTACTCGCTAGCTAATTCCCTGTACCCATGATGGTGTTGGTCGTCTGGGTTCAGACAACATGACAATCCATCGTAGGTACAACAATCCCTAGAACAACCCATGGGTTGTCAGGGTGGCTTGTTGCCACCCTGCAAGAATAGCTCTGGGCTCACACAACATGGCAACCCATCATGGGTAACAATGTTGTTGTGTCATGTGAACCCATTCATTGAGTGGAAGTGCAATGCAAAAACATTCTAAATAAAATAATACACGTGAAATGCTCTCAGGAAGAGTACTTTATAAATGCTATTTTGGTTCATGTTTTTGTGTTGTTTTGTTATGACTGTAACTGCCATGGAGTCCTGTGCCCCTCATTTTGACTTCAAGTAGTAATCTACCTTCCTTGCTTTTCAAAGCTGCTTAAATTCAGACACGAACAATGAGAAAAAGAAGACTGTTGTAAGCAAGTACAATCCTGTTTGTAAACATAATAAAACAGTTAACTGTTGAAAAAAAAAAGACTACTAATTTATTTTTAAGCAACTGCATATGAGATGCAGAAATAAAAAAAAGCACACATTGTTGTGTTTCATGCCTGTATAAATGAGTTGGTATTATTTTTGTCAGTTACCTTTGGTGCTCATAGTCTCATTCACATCTGAATAATATGATAATTGTATAGCTTATCCTCATTTTTTGTTGTTGTACTAATTACTTGATGATGTATGTCTATGCCCTGAACAGAATTGTAATCTGCATCTGACTTAATCAACAGGAGTTGTTTGATATTAGTAAAATCAAAGAGAAGAATCAGTTTAATGACTCCGCTCACACAAGATTTCTTTGTCTGATTTCTGGCAGGCCCCCCTGCCCATTGCAGCACCTACATTGTTCAGGAGTTTCCCCAACCCTCTGGAAGTTTGGGGTGTTTCAGTGGTGGGGGAGGGGAAGAGAAAGAGTGGTTGCATAAACTCCTTTCTGCTCATGTAACCATTGGATACAACCCACTGTTTTTGAGTCAACAGTTTTCTGTGTATGTGGTGCTTGGCGTTATGCACGTTTAAAGTCTGTGCTTGTTGTAATTTCCTGTAATATACTTTTTGCTTAACAAGGCTACAGCTCCTATAGTGTGTTATCAAAAAGCATATTGCTGGACAGCTGCTCATTCAGTGCAATGTTATACAAGGTGTGTTACTAGAAATTGCCAGAAGCATGAACTTTGAATGTGCACCTGTATGAATGGGGCCAATCACCACACATACAGGGTACAGCAGACTCCCGTGTGTTAAATCCATGTGCAAAACCAACATAGAGAAAAAGGGATAGCATTAAACCTGCCCAACAGTTGTTCAAAAGGTGCTCTGGCTTTATGCAGCAATCCTAAGCAAAACCTGACAAGACTAGCCACAAGACCTACAAAGAAGAATATAAATACAACTGTAAGTTGGGAAAAGTCAGCATTATTTACAGATTATTTCTCTGGAGATAAATGAGGATTCTGTCTCTCCCAGACAGCAAATGCTTGTCATAATGTATACTGTCATTTCCCTGGACTGTGCTCAGATGTTGTGCATGCTCTGTTTGTCAGCCTAACAAAGCAGTATTACTAACAACTCTCTTCTTTCTCTTCACACCCCATTCCTCTTTTGCCCATATCCTTCCATCTCTGCCTGTCTTCCTCTCCTGTGTCTTATATATTATTTTGGCACCCTTCAATTCTTCAGTGTGATCAAGATCAGTGCATTCAGAGCACTAAATTCGTTTTGCAGGCTGCCACACCACTTCTCCAGAGCGAGCCCAGCATAAGTAGTGAAGAGCTACCTTTACCTGGAAAGACCTCTATCGGTGCTCCCTGTGCCACATTAACACTAGGGCAACCAACACCACCCTCCTCCATGCCAAATCTCACATCAGAAACAGGTTTGACAGACATGATACCATTAAAACAGGACCCTGAAAGTCATCAGTTTCTTACTCCTGAGGAAGCTCCATCACCACCTGGTATGTTGCCAATTGGGAGTCCTATGACACACAGCCGTACCATGCATATCCTCAGCCTAGCCAGCCAAGATTCATTGCATGAAGACTCAGTACGTGGCCTTGTGAAACTCAGCTCGGTCTGAGCAATTTTAAATTGACAGTGATTTACCAACAAGAAAAAACTTGCATTGCCACTTTTGGACTCCGTGACATGTATAAGTTACTGAAACCTTACTATATAATGAAGTCTACTAAAAGGACAAATTATTTTTGTGCAGTGGAGTTATAACATTTGTTTAATAGCCAATTTATTGGTGGTTTGGATTCGATGGTGACATTGTCTAAATAACAGAAATGTACATTAAACTTGTTTGGTGACTAATGGTGTCCAGCAGCTTGGAATCCTGGTACTACAAAGTTGATTATTATAGTACTTAAAAATATTACTGGAACTAAGCATCATATTCCATTTTTTATTAAATTCTTTGTGTAATATTGCCTTTGTACCCAGATGGGCCACCCTTTTCATGTTACTGTGCTACTAATATTTGAAACAGAAGATTACCAGTCAATTAATGCAAAACCAATGAGGACTGCAACTGTGGATTTGCATGCCACGCTACAATGTACGTTACAGTAGTGTTGGTATTGAGAGGAAGTGCTGCTTTATTATTTGTGAGTTCTGAAGTGCTGTTTCATGTAAAAGACAGTACAACAAAGTAATGGACAAACGATTTTTTTAAATCAACTTAGTCAAGGTTGTTATAAATAAATGAACTGGTGGTACTTCAAATATGGAGGGCTACCAATTTTTGCATATCATTTAACTCTGAGTGTCTAATTAAGGTATTGTGTTGTGCCATACCATGGATTTCTCTCCACACCCATCCAAACATGAGATTGCATTAGATGTGGACATCCAATAATGGCAACCTCTATTTCTTTAAATATGTACAATTATATCCATATAGAGCTGACAACAAATCAGCTACATGTGGATTGCAAATTCTTTTTCCTTAAGATGATTCAGTTAAGAAGTCCAAAGGAATACCTAAAATCAAATTATGAATTGATTTTAGTATTTTGTGTGGTTTTGTAAATACACTTAATTTTAGGACACAGTATGCCCACGGTTGACCTGAGTGTTGAATAACTAACATAGAGGGTAGCATCCAGAAATCCCCTTCCATTCACAGAAGGGACTTTGATCTAGCAGAGCTCCCATAAATAGAAGGGGGACAATAGTCACCAATTTCCCCCTGAAAATCTGCTTGAGAGGAGTGGGGGACCCTCCAGATCACCATGGAAGTGGTGCAGGGAGCTGCACAGATGAGAAATAATTGACAACAATTGCCTTCCCCTTCCTTCTGTTTGCAGGAGTCTCCACTAGATCAATGGCCCTTGCATTCACAGAAGGTCTTTAAATCAGACCAAGTACAGTAATACCTTGGATTGCAAGTAACTTGGTTTGAGAACGTTTTGCAAGACAAGCAAATTTTTAATATTTATTTAATTTTTTTTTTGACTTGATATACAAGCAACATCTTGCAATACAAGTACTGTAGTACGGCTTAAATTAAAAATCTCTGTACAAATTTTTTGGGGGGGATTTCGTTTTGATATAAGAGTGTTTTGGATTACAAGCACGTTTCCGGAACGAATTATGCTCTCAGTCCAAGGCATGACTGTATCTCATTTTGAAGCCCATAGCAATGATACCAAGAAGAATCTGAAGTAGGAGATATGCAAGGTAAGGATGTCAAGATTCTAGGTTTTGGCAAAGGAAGAGATGTCACTGGAACGTACCTAAGCTATATGTGATCAATAGCTGCTATCCACTTGTGGTTATTCTCAACTATATATTTCATTTTTAATTTAAAGTTGATGTATTTATGATACAGAATTTATTTGATGCTTTGAGATTAGAAAAAAATAGTTATGGCTTAAAACAGATTCCCTTCAGGGATAGCTCAAAAAGAACATACAATGGGAATTCAAATTTTATATATCACTGCATCTTGCTTTGCTTTTTAAGATGCTAGGACCTGCAATAAACTTTTCTCAGGACAAACTTTAATGCAAAGTGTTTTCAAAAAATTTAAAGCATCACTGCAGGCAACTACTTTTTAAAATGTGGATCATGAAGACATACATGAACTTGTTGCATCTCTGAGACGTGGAAAAATACAAAAGGAAAATAAAAGCACAATGTTTTAATTGGGAAAAGGCCATCTCTATTACAGAAATGCCAGACATACTGGCAAGAACCCTCACACTGTGTGCAATTTTATAAAAGATATTATTTTTCTCTAAACAGTGATACAGAGTATCACTTAGTTTGCATGTATAGAAGATAGCTAGAGAAAATTTTGATATCCACAGGTTTCTCTTTTTTTTCCATTTTGCAGAAAGCTGTGCATGATCTGCAGTTATCTGATTGTGAGCCATTAAAATGTAGTGGTTGTTGTGAGCCATTACAATGTTTACACGCTTTCGTATAAAGAGATATTGCCTCTTTTCCTGTCTGACCTCATAGGATTTCTTTAAAATCCTGAATACGTTATTTCCTTTAGCGCATGCCTATTCCAAAGAAAAAAACAACTTTTGAAATGAATTCTCTTGGCTTAATGTTTGATTACTGTACTGGCAGGAGCTATATAGAAGAGCTTAAACAGCTATCAGAACCAATATCACAGCAGTAAGCGCACTGATTTGGGGAGACATTTTCAGTGGAGATGAATGGAGCTGAGTTCCTTTGAAAATCCCTGACATAAATTTCAGTGTCTCCATACAACAGTCAAACACCTCATAGGCAACAATCCCAAATCAGCTTTTAAGTTTGTGAGCTAATAATTTTATTAAGGGTGCAGAGATATGTAATGCAAATTACACTGCACATCCTGAAAATTTGGTGGACTTTGATTTCTTCCCAACTTTCCCATCTCTCACAAGCATTATGATTTTGTGACATTTTTAGTGAGAAGGAAGATACGGTAGTAAAAAAAACACGACACCTTGGCTTTTTGGCTCATTGCATTAGAATAGGGTTTTTAGTCAAGGAGAAGGTCCACATAAGCAATTTATGATATTTTTTTTAAAAAACACCAATATTTGATTAGTTCAGTGTGTCTGTTTTACAAAATACATCTTCATATTTTACTAATTCTACAGACATTAGAAGATGGAGCCTCCATTCCCTAGTTAAGAAAATCAACAATGATTAATATTTTACTTTGCCATTATAATTTAACAGCTGTGGAGTTTACACAAAGGAGTAGAACTGTTTAATAATTAATCTGCTTGCATTTTCAGAGAAATACTTAGTGTTTTTTTTAACAGCAGCATTTGGATACTCTTGCCATTAGGAAATAGCAACATCACACATGGTGTTGGTTCATAATATGGTTCTGGTAGTATTTTTCACTGTGGCAGGGGTGTGAGAATGTTGTCATGCAGTTGTTGTTAAGCATTTCTCTCGCTCTTTCTCTCTTACATAAAGCTTTAAAATGCTGCACTGCCACATTAGAATACCTTGTTTGGTTTGCTTAATGCTTGAGGGAAAGGAAATGCTTGATGACAGAAATGAAGTACTGTAAATACCTATTTTAGAGCAAATTTATTATTTCCGTTTGCATTGATGTACAGTAATTTTTTTTGCTGTTTATAATATTTTTGACTTGTGTTGAAGAATAAAAAATACAGCATTTTTAAGCATTCCCTTCTGTCTTAAGTTATTTCCCCTTTACCTTGATTAAAAGTTGTTATCTCTCTCACCACCCCAAATACATCTGTTTATTTTAGTTACTGTGTCTGTGGCATTGTAGATCTTCTACTGTTGCCTCATGATGACATCTGCTGGAAAACTAGGGAACTGAGTATGTTTCTTTTAATTGCAATTACCGGTATTAGTTAATAGGTACACAGTAGCTTTGGATACACAATCATTAAAATTTCCAGTGTATAGGCCATCTTCAAGGGTAACCCCACGTAGAGCTCACAAGTTAGTAACTAACCTGGATGTAATCAAGGGATGTGTCACTGCGGCTGGGTCATCTTTTTGTAGAAATGTCTGCAGCTGCAAGCAAGTATCCCGCTTCTGGACAATAGTTTTCAAAGAAATATCTAAAATTGTAGGGACAGAGATAAATAAAACTCCAGAATTAGCAATATTAAACATTTTTCAAAGAGATAATAAAAATTTATTATACAAGAACCTAATAAGATTTCTATTACAAGCTGCTAAATTACTAATAGCAAGAGGATGGAAAGATGCCAAAGGGCTAACCATCAATCACTGGTATAATGTGGTATGGGAAATTGCATTAATTGAAAACCTAACTCAAAAATTGAGAATTGCAGGGGGGGGGGGGAAGAAAACAAACTCTTTTGAAGCAGAATGGTGGCCTTTTATCCAATTTTCATACAGAACTTCTACAACAAAAATACCTCAAGCCTTCCAGCACATTTGGATGCAATAAACTTACAAATATCCACCTATCACAAAACTGACTACTTTATGGACGAAAAAGACTCCGGAAAAGGCGCCCAGCCAGATTTGTTCCTTTGAATTTTGGTTCGGGGGGGGGATTTACTTTGTTCTGATCTAATACAATTTCTGTAATGGATTAGATGTTTTGTTGGTTGTTCGGTTGTTTTGTATATGTTAAAATTTAAATAAACAAATTTAAAAAAAAAATGTCTGCAGCTACCAAACCAGCCTAAACTGGCAAAAAGCACTCCTGGCAACTGATGCCACCTGCACCTCCATAAACAGTACCAAGTCCAGGAGCACTCCTAGTCTGCATACTTGACCCTTCAGGAGGAGTGTGAACCAATCCAGAGTCAGATAAAATGTCACTTTAACCCAGATCTCCAAGGTTAAAACCCAACGCTATTGCTTGACTGCACTAGCTAGGTAGAACCATGTTGTTAAATTTATATTTTTATCCAAAGATCTGGATAGTTCACATGCAGGTTTATCTAGCAGAAATATGTTTTTCGACTGTGACATTTACAAACATAATTCCACCCTTGGAAGATGATGAAGATACAAGGAAATCTGATGGTTGAAGGTTTTTTAAAATCTTCCTTTGTTTATAGAGGGTGAAATCCAATTGTGCCTATCCAGTGATGGAACTGCATCCACTGGAGCAGATTTCTCCTTCTCCTGCAGCTCTCCCCCCCCACTGTACTCCCCCAACCTGCTCTGGAGGGTTGGGGACCCTCTGGAGCATATTTTGGGGGAGCATGGGTGCCTGTTGGGAAAGAGAGAATAGGAAAGATCTGTTGGATGTAGCCCACAGATACTGTGAGAGCTGGACTGACCCGGGTTCAAAAGCTTCCCTAGCCAATGACCCTCAGTCCCAGTCACGCAGAGGGAAGGAGGAGATAACAGCAGTTAATAAAGATTAAAGAGTTTATTTGTAAGACCCAATTACATGGGATTAAGGCAATCAATGCATCTCTTACTCACTACATGATTGCAGATACAAATCCAATACCCCAGTGGTAAGGCTAGATGAAGTGAAGTCCAGAACAAGAGACAAGTCGAGTGAGACGAGCAAGCAAGCAAGCAAGCAAGCAAGGAGTGAAGCTGTCAACAAGTGTGTCAGCTTTATACCCCAGACCCTGTACCTATAAATAGGATATTACTCACCCCAGTTGTATAACCTATTCATCAACATGTTGACTGCTAACCTGTCCCAAGGCTGCTGAGTCATATCACCTTGAGACTATGTCTGGTGACCGGAGACCTTGTGTACTTCATCTCAAGAGACAACCTCCATGTCAGGTGATAATCCTGATGTCAGGTGGTAATCTCGTTCTGCCTATGCAAAACCTAACAGATACCTGTATTTTGAAAAGTAATTCTATATTCATATGATTAAATAGCAACACACATTCTTAAAACAGTTTTGCAAATAAGGGCAAAGCAGATGTGAAAGTGTTCATGTTTCAAAGATTATTTTCTTTTACAATAGCTACATTATATCATCGGCTTGTTAATGACTATACAAGGAATTTATCAAGAAGTAAATGTGGCCCCAATTTCTATTTAGTTCAAATAAAATGTATGAATGTATTTTCTGAGTTAGTTACTTGTCATTAATAATTTACCAGTTACTCAGCTAGTAATGCAGAATTTGCATGAGTGGTAGTAAGGAGTAAATATCCAGATATGCTGTATAATAGCCTCAAGCATGATAAAGGTGTGTGTTTTGATCAAAAATGAAAATTGAGAGCCAGGGTCTTGTATTGTGCCCAAGGCCATTATCTCAAGTAGGCACTAGATTAGGCCCAGGTAACTGCTCTCACAGGGCTCCCTTCTGACCCCCAGTTTAGCCTGTCCTCCAAGGGCCCTATATCCCATTCTGTACCTCAGTTGCTCTCTCCCCAGCTGAGACTAAGGAAAATGGTTCACAAACCCCTACCCCTGCAGTATGAACAGCAACAAATGTACATTTTTTATTTCATCCTTCATCCAAATACTTGAGGGCAGCTTGCATGGTCCCATCCCCTCACAACTCTTTGAAGGTAAGTTATGCTGAGAGAGAGTGAGTGGCCCAAGGTCACTCAGTAAACTTCATGGCTAAGCAGGGATTTGAACGCAGATCTCCCTAGTCTTATGTCCAGTACACTACACTGGCTCTCAAGTGAAACCTTTAGCAGAGCCCTTCCTTTAACCCATCCATCAGCTGCTCACTCCTATGCATGAGCCAAGGCAAGTGAGAGTGAGCAGCTAGGGCTAGGGGGCAAAACTCTACCAAAGCCTTTGTGGCTGATCATGTTGTAGAGGACAGGTCCAAAGAACCCTTTGCCTGTCATGATTCTGACAGCAGGGGGCTTTTTAACTTTGCTCAGTTCAAAATGATGGCTCTAGTTAAACATTGGTTGCCAGCCAAGGCACTAGATTAAAAGTACAGGCCGGGAGGAAGCAGTGGGAAGAAATGGGCAGGGATTCTGCTCAGTTGTACGGGGTAAAGCAAATGAATTGTGCGAAGTGGAAAGTCAGCTGAAGAACAGAGTTGACTAACCAAATGAGGAGAGGTAATGGGATCCCATTTCGAAGCTTCAGATATTTGATGGCTTTTGTTCATATCTCCTGGAGCAGTCAGGGGTTCTGGTTCAAGCCTTTGCCAGGGCTACTGTGCCACATACTAACTCTGGTATAGTTCTAAATACCATTTTAGTGTTGTTGACAGTTTAGTTATAACTTACAACTTGTCATTATTTTGTGTTTCAATTTAAATACCATTTCTGCATGTTTCTGTTTCAGTGACTGCAGGGAAACCACGTCACACAGTCCCTTAAGCTTTGCATCAAGGAAAACAGGAAATATTAGTCACTGGTTTAGCTCTCATTGAACCATGTATGAATATTGTGCTCTTGCAAAAATAATGTTGGTATGCTAGGGAGGGAGGGACACAACACCAGTGCACAAGCGCAGACCATTAGCTTATTGCAATTAATCCACAAGTTTAGATTTATGGTATTCTATAACACATTAAGCTTTAAATGTTCCACATTAAATCTTTGCAGCAATTAATAATAAATATTAAGTAAATAGGTTATAATTTGACACTCTTTTTTAGAACAAACTTAAGAATTTATTTTAATTTGCTTTTTAGTCTTGCCTGAGGTTTTTCAAGGATAATTTCCAGAAAGATGTTCCTATAATTTTGAGGATGCACAAGTTAAACCCAAGATAGACAATGCTTACTAACCTTATGTGTGCCATTACTGTATTCGAGTTAACTCTTTCATTTTTTCTGAGGGATATGCAAGAGTTTTAATAGTCCATAACAGCGACTGATCTCAACAAAGGATTCTTTGTCTTTAGATTAGGTTGTTTGGCTTGATGTGTGTATTCTTTGAGTCTCATGAAGGCCCTATTGAATGAATAAAGGACATACAACAGTAGTGACTAGTAGATTATGCCTTAAAGTAGGGCAAAAGTCATGCACACATTTCTGAAATTGTAAACACTCATCAGACCTTTCTGGGGAAATGAAGGCATGTAGTTTGGGAAACATTAATTGTGGTCTGTGGCCTCTTTTCAAAATACATTGTAAACCCTGCAAATACAGGAATGGATAATAAAAAAAACCAAGAGTTCCTTTATTATATATTTATTTTCAATTGCTTGTTATCTGGCCATTAATGAAGGAAGTTGTATGTATTATATTCAAGCCTATAATGTTGTTTCACAAAGGCTGTTCTACACACACTACTGCTACAGCTTAGAAACAGGAGGAAATATAATAGCCTGACTACTTTGCAGGGATGTTGAAGAGTCCTTGGTCTCGAGTCACGAGTCTTTGGACCCGAGTCTCAAGTCCGAGTCCAAGTCCTTGGTCCAAAATGGTGACTCACGAGTCACGAGTCACTCCCAAAGCTGACTCCACGAGTCCCTATTAAAATCAATGGGGGTTTTTCCCAACAAAATAAGGCTACTTCAGATGTGTGGTTTAAATAAATTCTAGGCACAAGTGTCCCTTTTTATTTCAAAACTCTGCAACTGATTTTGGCAAGAACAGACCAGGCAGAAAAACCCAAAATAACCAGGCAGGCAGAGGAGGCAGGGAACTCCAAAGCAGGCAGGCAGAGGCCTTTGTCTTGGACAATTCAACTGTTGAACTGGTCAAGAAGAGACCAGGCAGACAGAGGAGGCTGGGAACCCCAGACAGGCAGGCAGAGGCAGCCAAACCCAAAATGTCTGAAAGGTTGCATTTTAGAAAAATGATTTTAAAAAATAAACTTGCTGTGCTTCCTAAAACTTATCCAGGTTACATTTGAGGAACATGATTTTTTCTAAATGTTTGGGCCCCCATTCTGAAACGGTGAAATCTCATCACAATTCCACCCTCACTGAACACCCGCTCCACTGGTGATGAACTTGCTGGAACCAGAAACACACTCAGAGCAGCCACACAGAGTAATCTCAGGTCCTTCTTCTGCCTCTCCCAAGTACGCAACACATCAATCAAAATAAATCTTGACACACTGTTGGGGCTGCACTACTGGTAGCCGTCCATAGTGGCCGAGCAGCGGCACACCTCGCTTCCATGCGCTCTTCATCGGCAATCACTCTCCTCTCCACTCCTTCTGGCACAGCCCAGGGATGTTGAAGAGTCCTTGGTCTCGAGTCCCGAGTCAAGTCTCGAGTCCCATTAAAAATATTGGGACTCGAGTCCAAGTCGAGTCAGAGGGGGGACTCAGTCCGACTCACGAGTCGAGTCCTCGAGTCCGAGTCCCCATTCCTGCTGCTTTGTGAACCATACAGCTTGGTTGTGTATTGCATTATTATTTGGTTCACATACAAAATGAGCCAGTGTACAGAAAATACCTTGTAGAGGCATAAAAAGGACAGAAACTCCCTGTACTGAACATTGGTGCCTTTTTCAGACAACACCTGCATGTGTTCATGCATTTCATGATGATGGCTAGAAACAAAACGAGATATGAGATTCTCTGGATTCTGCAGCACTTGTTATCTGTGCAATGTTCTATGTGTGTGGAAGCACCATAAGCTACCAGCCCTATGAATGGAGGGTCATGCTAAGGTCCAGACCCTTTTTTTGTTTTCCATATGTCATTTTGGGGTAAGCTATACTAGTACATTTCAAGTTGGCCTAAAGGGCACTCCAGTGTGCCTCCCTTACAATGCACAAGAGGATATAAATGCATACTGGCTGATCATGAATGGTGATTCATCACTTCCCTGATAGCAGTTATCTGGTACACTTCATTCCTCATATTTGCCTAGTGTTTAGGTTTCCCAAGTCTCATAAATTGAAGTAAGCACGTTTCTATGTGTAAGCAAACCTCAAGTGAGATTATTTATTTAGCAATGCAATCTGAAATAACCCCAGGCCCACTGATGGTATAAAGATGTGTAGCAGGAAGGGTGTCTCCCACCTCTGCCAGTTTTTACTTTCTGCTCTCAAATCTAGTTTCTCTCAAATCTAGCTGTCATACCCACCGCCCCATACCCAATGACAAGATGCTGCCAAGAGCCAGGTATAATACCTTCCCCAGAACTGCTAATTCCATAGTGATCAGGAGAACAACAGTATGTAGATAGGAGTGATCTGGTACACATTCTGTACTTCCAAAGGCTTTTTACAAAAGTCCCACACCAAAGTCTCTAGAGCAAACAGTCATGGGATAAGAGGAGAGGCCCTCTTATGGATAGATAACTGGTTAAAGAACAGAAAGCAGACAGTAAGTATAAATGGTCAATTCTTGCAATGGAGGGATGTAAACAGTAGGATGCCAGAGAAATCTGTATTGGGGCTGGTGCTTTTTAACTTGTTTATAAATGATCTAGAGTTATTTTTATTTATTTACAACATTTATATACTGCTCCACATCTAAGGAGATTCTGGAGCAGTGAAAAATAAAAGATAAAAAGAATAAAACACCATACTTAAAATTTTGTTTTTAAAAACTGAATACCCGTAAAAACTGTGGTTGGTCATAGAATCATAGAATCATAGAATCATAGAAAAGTAGAGTTGGAAGGGGCCTACAAGGCCATCGAGTCCAACCCCCTGCTCAATGCAGGAATCCAGGTCAAAGCATCTCTGACAGATGTCTGTCCAGCCGCACCTTGAATGCCTCCAGACTGGGAGAGCCCACCACCTCCCTAGGTAGTTGATTCCATTGTCTTATTGCTCTGACAGTCAGGAAATTTTTCCTGATGTTTAGGTGGAATCTAGGTTCCTGTAACTTGAGCCCATTATTCCGTGTCCTGCAAACTGGGATGAACGAGAAGAGATCTTTGCCCTCCTCTGTGTGACATCCCTTCAAATACTGGAAGAGTGCGATCATATCTCCCCTCAGTCTCCTCTTCTGAAGGCTAAACATGCCCAGTTCTTTCAGTCTCTCCTCATAGGGCCTTGTTTCCAGTCCCTTTATCATCCTTGTTGCCCTCCTCTGAACCCTCTCCAGTTTGTCTATGTCCTTCTTAAAGTGAGGTGCCCAGAACTGGACGCAGTACTCAAGATGAGGCCTAACCAGTGCCGAGTAAAGGGGAATTATCACTTCCTGCGATTTGGAAGCTATACTTCTATTAATACAGCCCAAAATTGCATTTGCCTTCTTTGCAGCCACGTCGCATTGCTGGCTCATATTCAGTTTGTGATCTACCACAATTCCAAGATCCTTCTCACTTGTAGTATTGTTGAGCCAAGTGTCCCCCATTCTGTAACTCTGCATTTGGTTTCCTCTCCCTAGGTGCAGCACTTGGCATTTATCCCTGTTAAATTTCATTCTGTTGTTTTCGGCCCAGCGCTCCAGCCTATCGAGGTCACTTTGAATTTTGTTTCTGTCTTCCAGAGTATTAGCTGTTCCACCCAACTTTGTGTCATCTGCAAATTTGATAAGCATTCCCTGTACCTCCTCATCCAAGTCATTAATAAAAATGTTGAAGAGCACCGGGCCCAGGACCGAGCCCTGTGGTACCCCGCTCGTTACCTCTCCCCAGTTTGAGAAGGAACCATTGATAAGCACTCTTTGCGTCCGATTCTTTAGCCAATTGTGGATCCACCTGATAGTTGTTCGATCTAGCCCACTCTTAGCTAGCTTACTAATCAGGATATCATGAGGCACTTTGTCGAAAGCTTTGCTGAAGTCCAGGTATATAATGTCCACAGCATTCCCACAGTCCACAAGGGAGGTTACCCGATCAAAAAATGAGATCAGATTAGTCTGACAGGATTTGTTCTTGACAAATCCATGCTGGCTTCTAGTAATCACTGCATTGTTTTCAAGGTGCTTGCAGACTGACTTCTTTATAATCTGCTCCAAAATCTTCCCGGGGATTGATGTCAGACTGACTGGCCTATAGTTCCCAGGTTCCTCCTTCTTGCCCTTTTTGAAGATGGGAACAACATTTGCCCTCCTCCAGTCGTCTGGCACTTCACCTGTCCTCCATGATTTCTCAAAGATAATAGACAGTGGTTCTGAGAGTTCTTCTGCCAGTTCCTTTATTACTCTAGGATGCAGCTCATCAGGCCCTGGAGATTTAAACTCGTTCAGAGTAATCAGGTGCTCCTTGACCATTTGCCTATCAATCTCAAGCTGCAATTCTGCCCCTTCAGTCTGCACTTCAGGTTTGCCAGGGGGGTCATAGACCCTCTTTTGGGAGAAAACCGAGCCGAAGTAGGAATTGAACACTTCTGCCTTTTCTTTGTCTTCTGTTATCAATTTGCCATCCTCATTGCGTAGTTGAACCACCAGTTCTTTCTTCTGTCTTTTACTGTGCATGTATCTGAAGAAAGCTTTTTTGTTGCTTTTAGCATTCCTCGCTAACCTTAGCTCATTCTCAGCTTTAGCCTTCCTGACACTATTCCTGCAGTTCTGTGCTACCTGCCTGTACTCTTCCCCTGTAGCCTGTCCTTCCTTCCACTTCCTATATGTGTCCTTTTTTGTTTTCAGGTCATCTTTGAGTTTATTGTGAAGCCACATTGGCTTCTTCTGTTGCCCTCTGCCTTTTTTCCTTGTGGGAATTGTTTGCAATTGTGCCTTTAAAATTTCCTTTTTTAAAAACTCCCACCCCTCCTGGGCTCCCTTTCTCGTGAGAGTCACTTGCCATGGGATCTTACTAATAATTGTTCTGAGTTTGTTAAAATTGGCTTTCCTAAAATCCAGGGTACGTGTTTGGCTACACTCAGCTTTTGCTTCTGTTAGAATCAAGAACTCAAGTATAACATGGTCACTTTCCCCCAGAGTTCCCGAAACTGCCACTTTATCCACTAACTCGTCTCTGTTGGTTAGAATCAGGTCAAGGATAGCCGATCCTCTAGTTCCTTCCTCCACTTTCTGAAGGAGGAAGTTATCAGCAGCACAGCTCAGGAATTTCTTGGAGGGGCCATGTTTGGCTGAATAAGTCTCCCAACAGATATCAGGGAAATTGAAGTCTCCCATTACTACCACATCGTGCCTCCTTGAAACACTGGCAATTTGCTTTTCAAAAGTTCCATCCTCGTTTTCTCCTTGATTGGGTGGTCGGGTGGTCGGTAGTAGACTCCAACCGCCATGTTCGCTTTATTCTTTGCCCCCTTTATTTTAACCCAGATGCTCTCAATGGGGCTGCCAAGCTCCTCTTCCTGTATCTCTGTGCAGAGATACGTATTTTTAACATACAGTGCAACTCCACCTCCCTTTCTGTTGCTTCTGTTCCTTTTGAACAAGTTATACCCTTCAATTGCTGTATTCCAGTCATGGGAGTCATCCCACCAGGTTTCAGTTATCCCTATCAAGTCGTACTTGCCCTCATGTATCAAGAGTTCAAGTTCGTCTTGTTTATTGCCCATACTCTGGGCATTAGTATAGAGACATCGAAGACTATGTGCTTTATAGTCCGACTTTCCCCCTACATTTTGTGGTAGACTATCAATGGGCACCGCCCATTAATCAAGAAAGGATTTCATTA
Source organism: Shinisaurus crocodilurus (assembly GCA_021292165.1). NCBI lineage: Eukaryota > Metazoa > Chordata > Lepidosauria > Squamata > Shinisauridae > Shinisaurus > Shinisaurus crocodilurus. The sequence continues at coordinate 82,178,027 of CM037879.1, read as the reverse complement.
ATCAAGAAAGGCTTCTTGAAATATTTATTTATTTATTTATTTATTATATTTATGCCCTGCCTTTTTTCCTGCAAGGAACCCAAGGCGGCTTACATAATCCTCCTCTCCATTTTATCCTCACAACAACCCTGTAAGGTAGGTTAGGCTGAGAGTCAGTGACTGGCCCAAAGTCACCCAGTGAGTTTCATGGCTGAGCAGGGACTAGAACCCAGATCTCCCGAGTCCCAGTCCAACACTCTCACCACTACGTGCTGAAAACAAGACAATGTTGGTGCCTGCCTGACCTCCAGAGGCAGGGAGTTCCATAGAAAGGGGGCCACCACACTAAAGGCTCTTCTCCTGGTGGACTCCAGTCAGGCCATAGGTCCATGCGGAACCACCAGGATCATGCCATCTGATTACTTCAGTGACTGGGCAGGTTGATAAGCGAGAAGGCGCTCTCTCAAATATCATGGTCCCAAGTTGTTTAGGGCTTTATAAACTAGTAGCAGAACCTTAAACTTGGCCTGGTAGCAAATATGCAGCCAGTGCAGTTCCTTTAGAAAGGAGTTGCATGCTTAAAAGGGGTTACTCCTGACAACAGCTGAGCTGCTGTATTCTGCACTAGTCCTAGCTTCCGGACCAGCCTTGAGGGCTGCCCCACATAGAGCACATTACAGTAATCCAGTCTTGAGGTTACTAGTACCTGTACCACTGGCCAAGCTATCCCTGTCCAGGAGAGGCTGTAGCTGGCGAACCAGCCAAAGCTGGTAAAAGGCACTCTGAGCCACCATGGCCACTTGGTGACAGTGACAGATCTAGGAGTATGCCCAGAATACAAACCTGATCTTTCTAAGGGAGTGCAACCCCATCCAAAACAGGCAATGAGCCTATCTTTCAGACTTGGGAACCACTCACCCACAGGGCTTCCATCTTGCCAGGATTCCGCTTCAGTTTATTGGCCTTCATCCAGCCCATCACTGAATCTAGGCACTGATCCAGGACTTGCACAGCCTCACCTGATTCAGAAGTCACAGCAAGACAGAGCTGTGTGTCATCAGCATATGATAGCACTTGGCTCCAAATCCCCTAATGACCACTCCCAGCAGCTTCATGTAGATGTTGAACAACATTGGGGACAAGATGGTACCTTGTGGATCCTTATAGCTCAATTGCCAAGGGGCTGAGGAATGGTCACCCAATGTTACTTTCTGAAATTGACCCCACAGGTATGACTGGAACCAGTGAAATGCAATGCCTCCAATGCCCAGCCCATGGAGTCAATCCAGGAGAATACCATGGCTGATGGTTTCAAAAGCCAATGAGAGATCGAGCAGAATTAACAGGGTTGCACTCCCCCTGTCCCTCTCCTGATAAAGGTTATCCATCAGGGTGACCAAGCCTGATTCAGTATAATTAGGATAATTATTCAGGATAATCAGTATCCTCCCAAGAGTTGCTCTGCCATGACCCTCTAAAGTACCTTCCCTAAGGGGTATTTCCGACACGGCGGTACTTATAAAATACCATAGGTTTGCACTACTGCCTCCTTAAGGACAGCAGGAACCACCCCTTCACACAAAGTTGCATTTACCACTCCCTGAACCCACCTGGTCATACCCCCTCGGCTAGCTTTTATTAGCCAGGGGGCAAGGATCAAGAGGGCACGTGGTTGGTTGCATTGCTGCAAGCACCTCGTTCATGTCATCAGGCCACAGCAACTGAAATTGATCCCACAAAATAAGGGAGATGGTGGCGTCAGACACCTCAATTGGAGCTACGCTAACAGCAGCATCAAGTTCTCTGCTGAGACAAGCAATTTTGTCCCCAAAACTGTGATGCAAAAAAGTCACAGTGGGTCCTTTAGGGGACTAGGGCTCCATTTGCTGGGGAGGGTGGTAACAGCCCCTGGACCACCCAGAAGAGCTTCCCTATGAAAAGCAAGTTCTCTGTGAGGAAAAGTTACAACAAGTGAGACTGTTTAGCTTAGAAAAATGGTGAGCAAGGATGACATGATAGAGGTGTATAAAATTATGCATGATGTGGAGAAAGTGGATAGGGATACATTATTCTCCCTCTCTCATAATACTAGAACCTGGGGTCATCCCATTAAAGCTGAATTGGTGGAAGACTCAGGATAGATAAAAGGAAGTACTACTTCACACAGCACATAAACTAGGGAATTTGTTACCACATGATGTGATGGCCACAAATTAGAGGGTTTTAAAAGTGGATTAAATAGATTCATGGAGGATAAGGCTACTAGTCATGCTGACTATCCTCTGCCTCCAGGATCAGAGGTTGTATGCCAGTTGCTGGGGAACACAAGTGGGAGGGTGTATTTGTTCTGATATCCTCCTTGTGGGCTTCCATCAGCATCAGCATAATTAAAAGTAATATTTTAAAAGGCTAAATTGAAAAGAGGCATCTTGTTAGCCACTGTGGGAACAGAATGCTGGATGAAATAGGCCTTTGGTTTCACCAGCACAGCTCTTCTTATGTTCTTGACTTGAGATTGCACTATAAATCATGTATATATGTGCAGAAGTCTAATTACATGAAATGCTTGTCTGAAAAATCAAGAATCTCTACATTTCAGAGATGTTCTCAGGGATAATTTAAATATGTGCCGAAAGCTTAATGCTAACAGCTAACTCTCTAGTAAGTGGTTTTCATAGATGATTCAGCTAGATAAATGATTCGGTAGTATAGGTCCTGCAGGCAATGAAGCTGGATCGTGCATTGTGTAATTCAGAGTACTTTTAAGAGTAACATGAGTATACATATTATTAAAAAAATAGTTAGGGCACAGTTTGTTGAGTATCAACATTAGGGTGTCAGCTATACTTCTGTTTGCTTCACAACTGTTCAACGAATTTGGTAGCCAGCACCAAAGTATTTGCTCAGGAAAATGACTGGAAACAAATCAGCAAGGATGACAATGAAAAGGAAGGACTAGCTTCATTGTTTGTGAGCTCTTCCAATTTGCTTTTCAACCATAGTGCTCTACTGAACCTGTTTTTTCCAGTTACCTTCTCAGGATGTCTCCTATCCACTTTCTCCACACTATGCATAATGTTGTGCACCTCTGTCATGTCTCCCCTTACTCATCTTTTTTCTAAGCTAAACAATCCCAGCTGCTGTAACCTTTCCTTGTACGGGAGTTGCTCCTGCCCCTTGATCATTCTAGTTGCCCTTTTCTGCACTTTTTCCAACTCTAGAATATCATTTTTTAGGTGTGGTGACCAGAACTGTACACAGTATTCTAAGTGCAGTTGCATTGTAGATTTGTACTACAAGGGCAGTATGATATTGGCAGTATAAGGGGAGTATGACATTTTATTTTCAATTCCTCCTGCCCATCCCCCATGGCTGTAGCACACTGAGTTGACATTCCCAGTGAACTGCGCTCACTTATCCATGTCCTACATAGAGGCCTTTAAAAAGACCTAATTTCTTGGGAATCTTGCCCAGGATGATTCCTAGAACCCGCCACTTTCAGTTCTTCTGAGTGCCTTTAAGCTGTATTCATTTCTCTCAGAATAAGTCCCACTGAGCTCAGCTGGGCATACTTCTGAGTAGACATGTATTGGCTTGCATTGTTAGTCACCATGCTAGGTGGGGCCTGTGGAATCATGATGAGTATCTACAATACAGTATATGTTTCTCTTGTCTGCAAGGGTGGCCATTATTTGCCACTGGTAGAGTTCAGGGTATTCTGTGATCCTTACAGCAGACTGCACCAGACAGGTCTGTAGACGGACACTATAGCTGGATCAGACCAAGCAAAATCTGTCTAGTCTAGCCATCCAAATGCCTTTGGATTTTATTTATTTATTTATTACATTTTTTTCCTGCCCTTTCCTTTTTCCCCTTGCAAGGAACCCAAGGCAGCTTACCGGTACATAGTCCTCCTCCTCTTCATTTTATCCTCACAACAACCCTGTGTGGTAGGTTAGACTGAGAGACCATGACTGGCCCAAAATCACCCAGTGACATTCATGGCTGAGTGGGGACTAGAACCCCGGTCTCCTGAGTCCCTGTCCAACACTCTAACCACTATGCCTCACTGGCTCCCACGCTGGTATTTGCCCCTAACATCTGGTTATCAATTGTATGCTACCCCTGAGCATCATGATCTCCATATTTAGCCCATTTTTCACAGAGCAGCAATCCTAGAACCGCAGAATTCTAGGGATATACATCCCTATAATATGTCTCTAGAATTTTGTGGTTCTAGGACTGCTGGACTATGAAAAATCTTCTCAGTCCTATGGAGACTCAGCAAAATGATAAACAATTGTGTAGAAACACATGGGAATCTCTTAAGAACCACCTTCTCCCCCACACGAACCTGCCTGAGCATTAAGATCAGGCCCTGCTTTGTGTTCCATTAGATGTATGGTGAGCAGGCACAAGAGGCTGGACCTTTTCTGTAGTGGCACCTGGATGTTTTGCTTGTTTTTCAACACCACTTGGGGGAAATCTGTCTGGCTCCATTGCTTGTGTTTAGAAGGGCAATTAACCCAGCTTATTTAGTCCAGAAGGCTTTTGATTTTGATTGGCTGGCATACATAACTTTTGATCATCTGCTGCTAATTTGCTGCTGTTGTCTGTTTTGTCATTTTCCTTATAACGATTTAAATAAGTTTTATTACTCTTATAACAGTTAGAAGGACAGTAAACTGCATGACAGCTGTTCACACTTTTATTGCAGCAGTGCTGGCTGTACTGCTGGAAGCTAGATTGGGTTTTCCCCTGGCACTGCAGCTGAGCACTAACAGACACTTGGGTAATCTGCCCAGGATCATGTAAACTTAACTTAACTATACTTAACTTAACTATAAACTTTGCAGCTACTATGTCTGGCCTTACATAGTAGCTGCAAAGTTCCCTGCTGTTGTCAAAGACAGTGTTGGGTCACTAGCCCAGAATGAAATCTGAACAGCAATGGCTTGGTACAGAGCGCCCATGTGCCCTCTAGTAAAAAAAAAACCAGGTCATTGCTGCTTTAAGAAGCATAGAGCCTCTCAGCAGATATATTCAGGGGGACCTTATCAGGCATAACCTTGGTTTGCTAGGCTTGAAAACCAAGCCCAAGGACAAAAATGTATTGCCAAAACAAAATCAACGGGCTTGTATGATAGCTGGAGTGTTCTCTAATGACACAAATCCCATATCAAAATCTAGATATGTTTGATTATTTTGGCAGCAGTATTCAGCAAGCGAGGAGAGAACTCTGCGAGTAAGAGGAAGTATGTGAAGTGCTGTCAGTTCTGGGATCTGTCAGACCCTGAGGGGCAGACTCTAGGGATCTAGAAAGCTGCAGCTGCAGTGATCAGCAGAAGCGGTGGTGTCCTTGACTTGTACCCCCAGGTGAGTGTAATTGCAGAAGTGTGGACTGGCATGAAATGGAACAAAGATAATAATGTGCTTGCTGCAATATGGGGCAGTGCAGTGGGCGGGTGACTGCTTCCTCACTGTTTCAAAAGCAGATTATGAGCCTTCTCTGAGCATTTACCTTGCATCAGTCATCTGAATGAAGAGGCTCTCATTGCCCACTGATATATCAGCCTTCCCCAACCTGGTGCCCTCCAGATGTGTTGGACTACAACTCCCATAAGTCCCAGCTAAGCTGGGGGGGGGAGGGAAGGAAACCGGAGGGGAGAGAAGACCTCAAGCATTTGGGGGAAAGAGTGGGGGGGATCGTGATGAAGCCAGGGAGAATGTGGGGGTCGCCAAGAGAGAAGAAGGGAAGCCTACGGCGGTGAAATGCCTCCCTTCTCCTGCTTCCCCTCCTCCTCCCCCTCCTGCAGAAAGAACTCCTGGCTGGCCTCATGCCGCCGGGAGCGACTCTCACGGAGGCCCCCCAGGCTTTGCTGGCGCGCGTACGAGCCCCGGATTGTGTCCCACCGCCGGGAAGGGCTCCCTTCTCCTGCATCTCCTCCTCCTCCTCCACCCCCTCCTGCAGAAAGTACTCCCGGCCTGCCTGTCTGCCTCGGGTCCGCTCCGGCTGGGCTGTGGCTCCTCCCTTCTCTTCTTCCTCCTCCTTTGCTGTCTGCAAACAAACAGCACCAGCGCCTCGTTGGGAGGGAGCACGTGCGTGTGGCGTGACGCTGCCTCACGCCTCCCGGCGACCCCGCCCCACCCCGGGAGGACCTTCTTCTTGGCCCTTCCCCTGCAGAGGAGGCGGCCTGCGGGATGCCGGGCGACACGCAGCAGGCAGGAGCGGCCACTTCGCCCCCCTGCTCTCGAGCTCTGTGCCCTTGGCGACCTATGGCTCGCATGCCAGCAGAGCGGTCCCCACGTGCCAGCTGTGACAAGCGTGCCATAGGTTCGCCATCACTGATCTAGAGGGATAGAGAAAGAAGTTCCTATTACTACCTGTTCGCTGAGGCTCCCTGCAGTGAATTTCAGCTGTAGCTCCAGTGGAGGCAGAAGGCGCTCAAGAGGTCTGCATGCCAAGTCCAGCTTGGACATGTCTGTCTGTCTGTCTGTCTCTCTCTCTCAGCCCACTCCTGACACACCCTCCATTGCTAAAACTCTTGATTTTTATACCATTTCTCCTGCCTTTGAGGAGAAATGAGAGTGGCAGGGGCAGTCTCTGTCTCCTGATGCCCTTAATCTCTGCTGATGGCCCTACTCTTTGTTTTGATGGCTCTTGATGGGTGTCATCAGGATTTTAGCCTGCCTACTTGATCAGTAGCCCGCCTACTTGATCAGGCAAGCTTCTGGTTGAGTCTGCCCAGTTGGGGGGGGGGGGAGCCATTTCTTTTCAGGAGAATCCTCCTGTGCTTTTGGCGATGTGCATATTAAATCTAATCACTGCAAGCCTCCATCTGTTGCCCATGCATGCCTTTAAGCCTCATTCACTCGCCATTAAAACTTTCAGTCATGACCTACACTGCCTGGTTGTTGAAGGTGGCTCCTTTCTCCTGAATCCTCGCTTACCCAAGTTATTGGGGCCTTGCTGTGGACTTCCTTATGAGCTATAATCACAACCAAATGATCATAACTATATCCCATCACAATGTGCATCCACTTCAGATGAAACCTGGATCCAGAACCAAAGCAGGAAACTTCAGAGCATTTTGGTCTTTGTCCGAGGTGAAGTCCAGGGCTTCTCTGAAACATCGCAAAATGAATTGGGCTGCTCTTGAAGTCTCAGGGCCCACACTGGAGATTTGGAGGGATACAGATGTCTCTGACAAGTCAGTTTAAAATTGATATATCCCCCTTCCCCATTAAAAGAAAGCACTAGGCAGGGGTGAGGGGGAAGAAGAGGTAGGTGTGTAATTTTGTGACTGACAGTTCTAGCACCAAATCAGGGGATCACTTGACCAGGGCTGTTCTTTTTTATTTTCAGTCACAGTGCTTTGGAAAGAGACATAGAAAGAACTTATCAGTTGATGTCAATTGAGCAAGTGGGGGTAGGGAGCCTCAAACTGTTTTTCATTCATCATAATTCTCTAACTCCTGCACCTGTATTCCTGAAATTTTGCAAATTACTTACTTAAGGGTACCTCTACAATGCATGCCCTTTTCATACAAATTGCCCCCAAAGGGTGAATCCTTTCCCCTCAAACCCCTTGCACAAAAATCCCTGCACAGATCTCTCTGAAATTTGGCAGGTGTCATCTCCTCTGAAAGGACAACTATGCTTGCAAATTCCATCCAGTTCTGCCAAGAAATAGAAAAGCTGTAGGCATCCGCCCTTTTGTTTTTGTTTTTTAAACTTTCAGACTGTAAAGGCACCTAGCACAGACAAACCTGTACCTATTTAACATCTGGCAGGCTCCATCCACTCAGAAGGAGATATGATTATGCTGAAAGGGAAGGGGGGGGGGAGATAGCCATTTGTTGATATCCCCATGTTAGCCAATGGAAGACATAGACCCGTGGTGAAGTGGTTCATGCCCAAATCAGTCCAAAGTGAAGCAACCTGCTTTCCAAAGTGATATCCAAACCAAACCTTGTCTTTGTTGCACACCCCTAATATACTGTACATTTTATGAGATATGATTTTCCTCCAAGATGAATTAAATTGGGCAGCAATTTTAAAAATGGGAATAATGAGATTGTTCATAATGTCTAGAAGACCATTTCTACCCATTTTTATGGTTGTATCACAAAAGCAACTATTCTTACACATATCCTATGCACTATTAAAAAGAACAACCTGGGTGGTCAATAGAGCTTAGTTCAGAAAGCACTTCACTTTACTCAAATGCCATTTTATATTTCATCAGATCAAGTATAAAATTCATGCCCTAGTTTTAATTCTTTCAAATATTCATTCTTGATCGTGATCTGGGGAGAATAGGTTTTGTTTCAAAAGTGTAATATTGTCACTTTAGATGAGTTCAATGAATATTACATAGAATGCAATGCTATCAAATTTCCCTTTCTCACAGAAATACATAAACTCTCCCCTGCTGAGAACAATCCGCCTTCAGCTCATACTCTCAGATCCAGAGCAGTCATTTTTCTCTTTTGAGTGCAATCTGTCTTGAGTATGTGTGGGTGTGTTTGTTGTTCAATTTTTTATCCACTCTGCCCTGAAAGCTCATTGTGTTCCAATTTTAACTATCCATAACAATTAACTCCCCATCTTTTTAATCCCACCCCAAATAATTTTTTAATGACATTTGGAGAAGCTATTCAATATTTGAAAAGTCTCCAAGGGAAGAACAGTTAACAACTGTGGATCAAGTACGGTAGATCTCTCCATGTGCCCTCATGCTATGGACAGATAGAACTTTAGACAGGGTGCAGTCCTATTCCCACAACTGTAACCCCCATTGAACTCCATAGGACTTATTTCTAGGTAGACACACACAGGATTGTGCTGTTAAACACATATGTTTAAGTTACAGACTCACTGGGGCAGGGATCTGCCTTTTTTTGCTTGCACTACCCTGTAGAATGCCATATACATTGATGATACTTAATAGAAAAGAACTAGATATTTTACGTATAGAGCTAACTTCTTACATATCTTGAGTGAATGTTCAAAATGATGAAGATAGACCATGAAGTTGAACGTTGACAAGGACCATTATGAATGGTCCACATTTGCTGGTATCACAGTATATTTGGACGTTTGCCAGATGCATGCAGGACTGTCAACACTAGCCTGTGATTGTCTGTACCACTTTGGACTGCAGGTAGGATCTCATTTGCTCCTCTATATAAATATGTGCCATGTAGTGTCATTTCCATGGGGCACTTAGTACCAAATTACAAAGGGAATGCTGCTGGGCTGCTAAATGCAAGCAAACCACCACCTGAAGCAGTAGTCTGTCTGTCTGTCTGACACACACACACACACACACACACACACACAGAGAGAGAGAGAGAGAGAGAGAGAGAGAGACAGAGAGAGAGGTCACTGATATTTGAAATATCCCCAAGGGAAGAACAATTCAGAACAATGAAGGAGGAATCAGGTAAACATCTCCATATGCCTCTCCACATGTGGAGGATAGATGGTTCTGCAAAAGTGTGTGTGGGAAGCCCTACCTTATGCAGAGGTGGTGGGAGTGGGACATCAGACCAGCATTAAGCAAAATAAACTGCTTTTTGTTTATTGAGTGGGATCCTGGCTTCTTCAACAGACCATGGTTAAAGCAAACTATGGCTTACAGCCCCATCCTATGTGGGTGCCCATAACCCTCTGAACATGGAGCACTACAAGCATCCAACTGAAGGCGGGAGGAGCACGGCGGATAGGATTGTGGTCGCGCTTCCCTTGTCCTCCAAATAGTTGATTTTGGCCATCTATATGTTTTACCCCTCCTCACGAGGAGAGGCTGAGGTGCTGCCTGGATTCAGCAGAAGATGGCGGTGCCTTGCTCCTCACCTCCGGGAACACCCCCAACACACACTGGAACCAAAGATGGTCTTCTGTCTTCAGTTCCCAGCCGGCACAGAAAGATCTGTGCCAGCTGCAAGGGGGGGCGGCGTTCCATGGGCAGATTCCCCACTGCCACCTTCAAGTCTGACCTATCCCATGCCCCCCCAGGCAAGGTTGGAGGGCCATAGGATTGCGCCCTTAATCTTACATCCAAATGCATCCATTATAATACTCCCTTGTGGAAGAAAATTAAGGATTGTTGTTTACCTGCTTGTCTTTGCTTTTTAAAAACATGTATTTATTCGTATAGGTATTTTAGTATTTTATATACCTCCTTTTGATGGAGAAAAAAAAACCCCTGGAGTATGTGTTAACTCCTGATGAAAGAAATCAATTTTCAGTGAGCAAATTATAGAGTTGGCACCAGAACTAAGGACACTGGGAGTCATGCATTCTACAACAGAGGTGGTAAATACTAGTCCCAGTTAAGGTTGGCATTTGCTTCTGGTGTTTACAGATAAATGCGCTCTCATGAACATCTTATTGCAGAGTAGTTGCACTCCTGGTTTGCTTTTAGTGGGAGAAGTTGTAGCAGGGGAAATGGTTCTTTAAACTAGATGGATGTGGGGCTTGACAAATATCTGGTGACACCACTCCATGTTACTATAAATTGTGCCAATATTGTACATAATCTTCAGTGCCTGTGGGACTTGGGTTTAGCCAGGGCTCAGACCCAGAATTTGTTCTGAATGTAAAGCCAGTAGAATATGTGAAGTAGCAATCCTGCTTCTGAGGGTAGCCCCATGCTTTAAGCAGCACTCATGTTTATCATAGGTACACCAGTGTTATAGTATTCTGCAGGAAAAACATACATTGTCAATAGATATGCATTCTTACACATTTCTGTACATGCATTGGGGAGCAGCAGGTCAATAAAGACTCCCAAGCATTTGTAACCAGGTGAACAAGCTTGTGGAGGTAGGTTATGCTGATAGTGCCCAAGGTTATTCAGTGAGCATCATGGGTGGTTGTACATTTGAATCTGCATCTCCCCAATCCTAGTCTGATATTATAACCCAGGAGTAGGCAATCTGGTGCCCTCCAGATGTTTTGGACTACAACTTCCATAAGCCCCAGCCAGCATAGCTGATAGTCAGCGATTATGGGAATTGTACCCAAACCATCTGAAGGGCACCTTGTTGCCCATAACCATTACACCACACTAGATCAAAGGATACACTCTTCTCATTAACATGGAATGTGTTATGCAGCGGTGGGCAACTTGTGGCCCTCCAGATGTTTTGGCCTACAGCTCCCATGGTTCCTCACCACTGGGTATGCTGGCTAGGGCTGATGGGAGTTGTAGGCCAAAACATTTGGAGGGCCACAAGTTGTCCACCCCTGTAGAAATACTGGGCCGGTTCGCACGACCAGGCAACGATCGTAGTACATTTCCACAATTGTTTGCCAGATTGCACGAAGCAACAACAATAAGCCCGACAGACGATTGGGCTCATCGTTGTTGCTTCGTGCCCTCCCCTCCGCTCCTTCCCCCTCATTTCTCCCAGCGATATCCTATGGTACACTGCAGGGAGGAATGAGGCTCCTCTCTTTGACAGCCGCGATCCCAAGATGATTTCAGCTTGTGGCAGCTGTCAAAGTCTCCCCATTGTGCAGACAGGGCTCGTGCCCTGAAGCACAACGAGGGGGTAGGGGGTAGCCTCCACCCCGCTCCCCGAGAGGCTTGCCCGCTACAGCCAGGGACCGCTGCAGCAGGCAAACCTCTTGGGTGGCGGAGCAGAACGGGGCTTGCTCCTGTTATTGGTGCGGCGGCCAGTAACGAGCAGACTCCGCCCCGCTCTCCAAGAGGTTTCCCCGCTGCACGCGGGGACCAGCTACAGTGGGCAAACCTCTCAAGCAGTGCAGAGGGGCAGAGTCTGCTCCTGTCAGTGCTGTGGCAGCTGCCCAAGAGGTTTGCCGGCTGCGGCCTGGGGCTGCGCCTTGGCTACAGCGGGCAAATCCCTCTGGTGGCGGTGCAGAATGGGGCTTGCTCCCTGTTACTGGTGCGGCGGCCGCACCAGTAACAGGAGCAGAGTCCGCCCCACTCCCTGAGAGGTTTCCCTGCTGCAGTTGGGGACTGTGTCCCCGGTGACAGCTGGGAAACCTCTCGGGCAGCAGAGCAGGGCAGAGGGAAGCGCCCCCCCCTCCTTTGCTTTCCCGGGTGGGGAAAGCTAAGGATGGAGTGGGCGGGCAATTCCCACCGCCCTGCTCCGACGCCCAAGAGGTTTTACCTGCTGGAGGTGGTGACACAGCTCCCGCCTCCAGCAAGTAAACGTCTCCGGCGGAGCAGGTGGCGGAAAGCCCCTGCACTCTCCACCCTTTTCTTTCCCAGGTTCCCCAGGGGAAGCAAAGGGCAGAGAGGGCGGGCGCTTCCTACAGTCACCAGGGCGCCATGGGGATCAGTGCAGCCACGGGGATCAGAGCACGGCCTCCCCCTGGGAGAAAACCTTTCAGGGAGGAGGCTGTGCTCTAATCCCCGCGGCTGCTCAGCATGCCAAGCGGCCGAATGAATCAGATCACCGCCTCCCACCTCCTCTTCCAGAGGTCTACTCTGGAGGAGGAGGTGGGGGGTGCCCGATCCACTCCATGGCAGGGATGGAAGAAGCCTCTGACAGCTGCCTCCTGGTGCCGTTTCAGCACTTTGGGGGCAGCTGTCAGCCGTGCTCTGTGGCCAGCCAGCTTGGCAAGAGCAGTAATGTCCGTTCTTGCCAAGCGGCTCACTTGTTCTAGGGCTTGTGCCACGATGGGTTGTGTTGACCGAGTTTGGACAACATAACAAACCATCGTGGTACAAACAAACCCTAGAATAGACCATTGTTACCTATCGTTGTTCAAAACAACAAGTCACAATGGTGAGTCACAATGACTGGGTTCGAACGACACGCCCAACAAGCAACGGTGAGTCACCACCGTTGCTTATCGTGTCATCCGAACCCAGTCACTGCATGGCCAATGTACCTGTAGTAAACACAATTGCTGTATAAAGAGTTGACTGGAACAGTGCTCTGAGTATGTGCATTTGTAGTCCCTCTGAATAAGCATCCTCAAACATCTAAGGTTAGGTGACAGGTTGCTAAACAGTCCAGTGCCTGACTCCCTTTTTACAAAGGTATTTCATAACTGATTGTTAGAGAATGTAGACAAGGTGAGGCAGGGACATGACACAGTGCCGACATGACCTACATTTATGCTAGACCAGTGATGGCAAACCTTTTTGATCCTGAGTGCCCAAACTGCAACACAAAACCAACTTATTTATTTCAAAGTGCCAACACTGTAATTAAACCTGAATACCGCGGTTTTAGTTTAGTAAAAACAACTCATACAGTTGTCCGAACTAATTAACATCTTTTGTCCTAAAAGAAAAACACAATAACAGGGCTTTCAATGATACAAAGTTTTTTATTGAAAAAAACATCAACTCATTTTTTTTAATAGTACTACATTGTAGCCTTAAGGTAATTTAGATAGATTTTTTAAATAATTAGGTGCATGTATTTTTGGATAAGGGATTCTCAACTTGTAATATGATTAATGTGATTTTTGCTGTTGCATGCATGCTGATAATTTGTCAAACTTTGGCTCATACTCAGTTTGAGAGCAACACATGCAGCACTCAGCTCATCTGTTAATCTGTTTCTAGTATCAGATTTGATATAATTCAAAGCTGAAAAGAGCTGGACTTTTTGTTGTTGTTGTTGTTCAAGTCTTGGAGTCTACAAAAACACAAAATTTATTTAAAAAGACAGATGAAGCACCTGCAAGGAACCCAAGGCGGCTTACATAATCCTCCTCCTCTCCACTTTATCCTCACAACAACCCTGTGAGGTAGGTTAGGCTGGATGTTGTGAGGATAAAATGGAGAGGAGGAGGATTATGTAAGCCGCCTTGGGTTCCTTGCAGGCTCTAAGATTGTTAACAGGACTGGCCAATGTGATCATATTCATATTATGCCAGTGTAGATGGGAAAGTACTGGCATAATATGATCACATTGGCCAGTCCTGAGAGGAAGAAGAAACTACTGGGGTGTGGAGCGGGGAGCCAGAAGTAATTATTATACGGGGATGAGGGAGGGGGCAGGAGCACGAGAAGGGAAGGGAAGCAATATCGAGAAGGGGAGGCTCATAGGAAGAAGGCAGTGCAGGGGGAGGGGGAGAAGCGACTGTTAAGGCAGGTAATTATGAAGACGATGCAAACGCAAATGGGGAGAAATGAGGGAGCGGGGGAAGCACGGGAAGAGAAGGGAAGCAATATTGAGATACAAAACATGGGGGGGAGGGAAGGAAACTGGAGGGGAAAGGAGAAGACCTCAAGCATTTGGTGGAAAGAGAGGGGGAAAGAGTGGGGGGATCATGATGAAGCCAGGGAGAATGTGGGGGTCGCCAAGAGAGAAGAAGGGAAGCCTACGGCGGTGAAATGCCTCCCTTCTCCTGCTTCCCCTCCTCCTCCCCCTCCTGCAGAAAGAACTCCCGGCTGGCCTCATGCCGCCGGGAGCGACTCTCACGGAGGCCCCCCCAGGCTTTGGTGGCGCGCGTACGAGCCCCGGATTGTGTCCCACCGCCGGGAAGGGCTCCCTTCTCCTGCATCTCCTCCTCCTCCTCCACCCCCTCCTGCAGAAAGTACTCCCAGCCTGCCTGTCTGCCTTGGGTCCGCTCCGGCTGGGCTGTGGCTCCTCCCTTCTCTTCTTCCTCCTCCTTTGCTGTCTGCAAACAAACAGCACCAGCGCCTCGTTGGGAGGGAGCACGTGCGTGTGGCGTGACGCTGCCTCACGCCTCCCGGCGACCCCGCCCCACCCCGGGAGGACCTTCTTCTTGGCCCTTCCCCTGCAGAGGAGGCGGCCTGCGGGATGCCGGGCGACACGCGGCAGGCAGGAGCGGCCACTTCGCCCCCCTGCTCTCGAGCTCTGTGCCCTTGGCGACCTATGGCTCGCGTGCCAGCAGAGCGGTCCCCACGTGCCAGCTGTGGCACGCGTGCCATAGGTTCGCCATCACTGTGCTAGACAACACACTTCTCAGATATAGCATAGAACCTTCAGCTGCCTAATGAAATTGCCACTCCAAACAATGGGCATGATCTTCTAGCCAAAGTTAAACATGTTGGTCCTGTTGATTTCAGTAGGAAAGTCAATTAATTTCACAATGCTGTTTTGTTGCACATTTTACTTTCTGATTAATACAGGCCAAAATTTTAAGACTCTAGAAAGGTTAAACATTGACTTTGGTGGTGATCAATTATTTCCAAATAAACTTTAAATATCAATTCCTATCAACATTCTGAAACCAAAAATTGGTGTTTTTTAATGTCAAGCACTACATCAAAAATACTTTTAAAATTGATTACCGTATTCTGTTCTTATGTCATTCAAAGTTGAGAATGCTTTCGGATGTCAAATATTTTGCTTATATATATTGAAACTTTCTACTTCAATATTTCTGGGAAATGTGTTCTGTGACATTTCTATACCATTCAGCTATTTCATCTTCAGCTAAAGTAGCATTGCAAGTTTTTTGCTCTAAGATTTAGTAGCCACCTCTTTATTTGTGGCTTGAAAAGAGTTCCTTAAATTTTGGAGTAGTGCCACTACTATTACCTTCAGTGCATTTTTAATGATAATGTTATTTTTTTGGTTTTACATTGTACGTAAATGGCTTTAAGAAGATATGCTGAAAAGTGGCCTAGAAATGTCATTTAAAACAAAAAGAAACTAAATAAATTTTAACTGCAGTTTTCAGCACACCATAATTAAATATTTATAAGATGCCAATTATGTGCTAGGTTCTGTACAGAAGTAAAATGAATGACATAATGCAAGTAAAATAATGCAAGAAAGGTAAGCATTTTTCTGAAGAATATTTTGAGACTTTTAGTTGAGCCTGCAGGGATGGGAAAAAGGAAATAACTTCGCTGGGATAAAGGCATTCACAAATGCAGGATACTATCCATCTTGTTCAGGAATGTGACTATGAATTTCCTTCCCTGGTGTATGAAAAAGAATATCAGTGTTCCTGAATGTTATTCTTTCTATGACCTTCATTACAAAAGATTTGTAACAGAGTAACAGGGTGGCCAGGTGACCGGCCAGATGGGCGATTAATAAATATAATAAATAAATAAATAAAAATAAATAAAGCAATTTTGCAATGTGTAAATTCCAAAGTTTATAAGACAAAAACCACCAACACCACCTAGAAAGGTTATCTGAAACCGTATTTTGTACAGATTGTAGTATAGTTGAAACTCTGAATGTGACAGAATATGGGCATATTCACATAAATAGCAAAATATGTATCTATTCTGGGCAGAGTCTTCTAATGCCTTGATGTGGGCCCCACTTACCAAAGAGACTGGGACATCGGGTTAATTATGCCCCTGTCTGTATAAAGATTATAATTATTGAAAATATTACAAAAATATATATATACCAAAATTACATAGATATTAAAACAAAACAAACATATATAATCAAAACACTCACCAAAATGTATTTATTTTATTTTAATTTATTTTTAAACATTTCTAGACTGCCCTTTATCCTGATGGATTTCAGAGTGCTGTAGAATTTAAAACACACACACACACACACACACACACCAGCACATCACAGCATCTCATACCTTCATATAATAATAAAACTGAGAGGCGACCAAACTTTAAAATGATAAAGCAGACAGAGGCAATGAAACCAATTTAAAGTACCTGGGCAAATAAAAACGTCTTGACCTGGTGCTGAAAAGATTCTAGTGTTGGTGCCAGTCAAAATTACTTAAGGAGGGTATTCCAATTAAGTTAAGCCATGCTGAAACAGCTTTTCTTTTTCAGGTGTTTCCAGATAGGAGAAGAGGAACCAGTCTGGAATAATGTTATCTGAACCTCCAGGATTTTTCTTTCCATTACCGGCAATTTGAGAAGCAAGTTTAGCGACTGTCACAATTTCTCAAACTTTATTAATCCACTCTCTTTAAGAGAGTGAAACTGAGTACAATAATACCTTGGATTGCAAGCATAATTCGTTCCGGAACCGTGCTTGTAATCCAAAACACTCTTATATCAAAGTGAGTCTCTGGTGGGCGTGAGCGGGGCCGATTTCGGCCCGCTATGCCTGCTCGAGGCGAGCGGTTACATCCCTACGTCTTGTATTGCAAGACGTCGGTTGTTTATCAAGTCAAAATTTATTTTTAAAAATTGCTTGTCCTGCAAAACGCTCTCAGACCAAGTTACTTGCAATCCAAGGTATTACTGTATTTCCGTTTGCTTACCAATACAGATTTGGCTGCCAGAAATAACATGTATAGCAAAACCTTACAAGCCCCCCCCCCCCAACTTCTCTGAAACTGAATTCAGCCCTCAGGCTGAAAGAGCTTCCCCACCCCTGCCTTAGGGAATGCAGCCTGCAATATGTTCCCAAATTTTTCAAGTACCATAGACTTACCATCTTGTGCTCATGGACATTTCCACCATAAGTGGTACCATGAACCTACTGGACTACAAACTTTCCAACGTTTGCAAGAGTACTCTCCACTTATTTTGTGTATTCTCACTGGTATTACCATTACATTAATTTATGTTGTATTTCCTGGAATACACGGTGAGTTTGAAAGTATATTTCCCAGATTTTTGCCAATAACCTCTTCTTTATTTGTTCTCTCAGATCCAGCTCCCATGTCCAGTGAGCCAAAATACTTGTGGTAAGTATGCTCCTTTACATTGGGCTGATTCACACGACATGACAGGCTTGCATGGTACAGCACCACAGTGCACCACGAGGGGCGCTACAGATGATCACGCCTCCCCCTGCGGGTGGGGAAAGCAAAGGGTGGAGAGGGCGGGTGATTCCCGCCGTCCAGCTTAGCCATCATGGATGGGGGGAGCCCACGTCTCCTAATGTCGCTGCCACGCCATTAGCAGTCGCGGACTGTGTCCCCCCTGCGGCAGCCGAGAGGTTTGCTATTCGCAGCCGTTTTAAACCGGGTTGCCCTGGTTTTTACGCTAAAAACGCAGTGCAGGATCCCGTCGCGTCACTTCCTGGCAGCCGGAAGTGACATGACGGGACCCCGTGCTGCTGGCCAGGCGATCGAGCAGCGTGGGGGATTCGCGCCTTGTGGGGGGGTGCTCGCCGAGAAAAGGCGAGCACCCATCGAATGGTAGGTAACACACCCCTAGCTGCCATGGGTGGCCGTATGGGGGTGGGCCTTTGGGCTGGCCCACAGGTTGATGAGCGTGGCTGTCTCCTCCTCGCTCCAGAACTGGGAGTGCTGCCTCTATCTGGCCGCAGTGTGCACCTCCCCGGGGTCCCAGCTACCACTGCAGTCCTCTTCTGGGGGGCTGTCCTGCGTGCCAGAGTGATGCTCCGGTGGGCTGCTGGGGCCCCCCTCGTCCACAGTGTCCATGGGGGGCATGGCACTCCGGGGCATGGCGCTCCTGCGGGGGGTGTGTGCCGGGGCCCACTGACAGTGCTGCGTGCGCCGTGCCTGCTGCTCCTGTAGGCGCCCCTTGGCGTGCCTGGCTGCCACTTCCAGGGTGGGCGGGCCCCACACCGCGCACCTGCTCGCAGCAGCCGGCTATGGCCGATAGTGGCACCTTAGCCCGTCGCTGTGCGCCCTGCACACCGGCGTCCTTCACTTGGCCAGCCGCGGAGCCATCTGCAACTCCAGCCACTCTGGGCTGCCATCTCTGTGCAGCCAGGGGAGGCCCGCACAGGGGCCCCGGCCGCTGTCTGCATGGCACAGCGGCCACACGTGGTGAGGGCTTACCCTTCTACTGCCCATGGTGAGTTTCTGCACTTCCCGCGTGCGGCCGTCCTTGGAAAGCGGAGGGGGGAGGCACTTCCTGCTGACTGGCAGAGCAGCAGTGAGGAGTGGAATTGCCCCCCACCTCCTGCCTGAGAGTAGACCTCTCAAGGAGGAAGCGGAAGGCTCCCCCTCATGCTTCAGGGCACGAGCCCTGTTTGTGCAATGGGGAGTGTTTGACAGCCGCCGTAGGCAGCTGTCAAAGAGAGGAGCCTCATTCCTCTCTGTTGTGTCCCCTGGGATATTGCCAGGAGGAATGAGGGGGAAAGAGAGATGGGAGGAAGTGAAGCAACCACGATAAGCCCGATCATCTGTTGGGCCCATCGTGGTTGCTTCGTGGGTTCCAGCAAACAATTGTGGTAACGTACCTATTGTTGCCATGTTGTGTGAACCCACCAAATGTTTTAAAACTCTTTCAGTGTTGTCCATTTCAATTTTTCCAGCCATTTTCAGTTTCCTCTAACTATCACATGGCTTTTCCAATGATGTATTTTCATACCTGCAAAAACAAAAACACCTACATATATTCTTTGTAACCGGATAAATACTACATTTCCTAATCTTTTTCTTGTACTGAAGTTAACGGTACTCTGTTCTATAATTAACTGGTTCACCTTTTTCCTTTGTTCCATAATGACACAGACTGTCTTCTGGGTTTCCTTTCGCATGAGGTAGAATAGGAAATGGAAGTAGGAAAGCTAGTTTTTTTATCTGATAAAACCCCAGTGGCAAAACCTTGTGTTAGTAGAACCCATTCTTCTGCAGCATAATTGAACTTGTTCAGTCATCCTTGAAAAATAAGTGATCTTTTTTTGGTAGATTATTATAATTTATGTGTAAGTACCTTTTCAAGCATGCACAATGCAGGGGACGGGCGAGAATTCTCCACGGCTGGTGAGTCTCTACTCATTTTGCCAAAAATACAAAGGCGGGGGTAGAATAACCCTGTACTGCCTGCCAAAATCCTCCAAACCTCTGCAGGATGAAGGTTGTGCATGCTTACTGCCTCCATGCTTCCAGGGAAAATCCCCAGCAGCAGAAAGCAGCATGCAGAGACAATCAGCTAGCTTGGAATGGAAGTTTGGGTGTTTGAAGAGAAGCAAAAGGTTGCTTTGCTTCAGCCTAAAGACTCTCTGATGAGCTTGAAGCCAAAGGGCAGATGCTTTCTTTCTCCTTCCTCCTGTTTTTCAGCCCTGAAACCAATGTGAGGGCTAGAAGTTAGATGACTCTCATGATGCCAAGATAAGCCCCTGCGATGGCAGCTGGGCTGAAGGGGAAAGGGAGCCTGTTCATTTAGATAATACTTTGCATGCAGGTCCCAGGTTCGATCCCCAGCATCTCCAAGTAGGGCTGGAAAATCTCCTGCCTGAAACCTTGGAGAGCTGTTGCCGGTCAGTGTTGACAATACTGAGCTAGATGGACCAATGGTCTGACTCAGCATAAGGCAGCTTCTTACAGTCCTAGCCCCATTCTTCAACCACAAAATGGCAGGGCAAAGTGGGAAGACTGATGGGATGTCACACTTGCCTTCCCCAAGGTCTCCTTGTCCACTGGGTTACATGAAGCTCTCAGGTAAAGGAGGCCTGAGCAAATCCCTGCTAGGTGAATTAGCGGGGAGGGGTGAGAGAAGGACTCTCTCTCTCTCTCTCTCTCTCCCCCCCTTCCCAGCCCCTGTAATTTCTGCACAGACCCCTATAGGCTGAACTGCACAGGCCCCTACAGGTTGAATTCTAAACACACTTACACAAAATTGATTAAAGTTAATCATCCATGTAGATGTCAGTGCATTTTTACACATGGTGCTAAAAGCAGCTTTTATCATCTTTTGCATTATGTGTGTGTGCATGGCTGTGCTGTTAATCCAGGAGATAAAGCGGAAAAAAGCTATTTTTATACAGAATGTACATTTTGGCCAATGGAGGTTTAACATTCAAATTACAAACATGGGAAATGGGGGGGGGGGGGGTTATGGATAAAAAATACCCACAGTGTCCAAAGTGCTTCACTGCACTGTACATTCCTTTGGGCCAGGTCGTTATTAGTCCCATTTTAGAGCCCTTTGAGAATAAGACAGGGTGGTAACAATCCAACACAGAGTGGGGCATGTTTAAGGCCACTGATTTCAACAGGCTTAAGTGTAGCTAAGCCCACTGAATACTACCCAGCAAATGAATGGCACCTGGCAACCTTGGGTCTATCAGGTTGAACTCCAACCCTCTAAATACCATACCACACGGGCTCTCTGGCTAATTGCCTTCCCTTGTACCTGTTGAGCCTGTGTGCTGAAACACGGGGCTAATTCACATGACTCCTTCTTTGCTTTCCCCCAAAGCATTGCTTTTTGTTCTATTTGCACTGAATTAGTAAATATTGTGCTGGTCCTGTGAATGGCTCAACGAATGCCAAGATCAGAGATCAATCTATATTAGACGATTTCAGAAAATTATGACTAGTGCAGATTTGTTATCAACACCTGGTGACCTTGGACAGCTGGTCAGTCCCAGTGCCCTGACAGGGCCCAATGTTGATGCTGGCCGTGACCTCCCCCCACCCCATCCTGAGCCTTGCAGCTGAGAATGTGAACTGCTCACCATTTAATTACCCACAATTCCCCAGTGATGCTATATCTCTCTGAGGCATTGTGGGTAATTAGGACAAATCACAATGCTTTGGTAAGCCTGCTGGAGAGGCACCAAAGAAGGAGGGGGGTTCAACCAGATGGCACTTGTCAGGGGTCTATTCAAACCTGGAGCTGGTCCTGGATTGGTAGCCTATTCACAACTAGCTCTTGTGATGGCATATTTACACTTATTGGGTAGTATCAATTAACCCCTCTTGCCGACAGCATGGCTTCTGTGACGCCCCTCACCGCTCACCACCACCTGTCATTCATACTCACAGCTTTATTATGATCAAATCCCACCTCCACACTGTGTCCGCCTGTCAGAACCCACCCCCACACTTTCTCAATCTCTTCCTCTGTCACCAACCCCCTCCAGAGTAACCAACTCAGGCCACTCTTTTTAAGTTTTAAAAATGAAATAAGTTTATTTAATTACAATTAAGGGTAGGGAAATGGATAATGTTATTGGATTCTAAATGTTGAAAACTCTCTCTCTCTCTCTTTCTCAGACAAGACTCCAGCTTCCAACTCCACTCAGACTTCTCTCCCCACTCTAAGCTCACTTCCACAGCTCCCTTCAAACTCCACTCAGACCTCTCTCTCCCCCTCTCTCTACAGACAGCCCTCTTCGACTCCCTCCTGAACAGCACCGCCCACTGTTTATATCACAGGCTTCACCCCCCCCCTCACTCTCACAGCCAATCAGCAGACATCCAACATTCCACACTCCTCTCACACTCCCCCTCCCCTCCCCTCCTAACTGATATAATGCTTTGTCCATGGGTAGGGGCATGACAGCTTCCGTCAGTTGAATGAGAAGGGGGCAATTCCTCCTTCCCCTGTAGCTCCCCATGCAACCTAAAAATTTGCTCCAGAGGGTTGGCAGTCCCACTGGAGCAGATCTAGAATGGGCACAGGGGCTGCAGAGGAGGGGAAAGTCTTGTTGCATGCGCAGAAATCCACTCATACAACACTGGATTTCACACATTGTTCCCCATGGTTCCCCCCCACCCCACCTCATGCTTGTCTAAACATTTCATCTTCCCCTTTGTGTTCAAATTCAAAGACATGGGACACAGTCCATCCAAAGTAAAGCACATTTGCGTACTTATTTATTTCAGTGGGAAAGGCAGATGTTTAAATTTCTCCCATCAACGTCAATGGAAAAAAAAAGTGCTTAAGTTTGGCTTGATTCGTTCCTTGTTTTTAATTTTAGCCTTTTGACTAACTTCGGAGAGAAGGGAGAAAAATGTTTTTGAAAATCCTTTTTGTAAATCAATAGCAATCAGTTAATCAGTATTGGGGGTGAATTAAAATTATGAATATTTCAAATTTTGGTCGCAATGCAGCACAGAGTTAGGCATACTTAAGTCCATTGATTTCATTGGAAACTGTATCGAATTGAAGGTTTCCTATTTTGATTTTTTGATCAGGCCTTAAAGCCCAATTACCAAGAAGATGTTTGAGACGAAATATTAAGTAGTTTTGTGTCTCAGTCACCAATTCCTCAATCTGGCTCTCTGTAAACTGTGAATTCTCTAATCAAAATGTAACATCTATTTAACATTATATTGCGGAAATCAGTGTTCTATAAGTATATAGAGAACTAATGGGTTGGATACAATGACCTGGTTCGCACGTAACGACAACCCATTGGTTGTGCAGTGTGTGCAAACCTGGACTGCTCACACAGCACATTACACAACCTACAAAGGAGTTGATTGTGCGTTGTGCAGTAAAGCGGAAGAGGCGGGTGTGCTGCAGGTAGCAGCTTCACTCATGCACGACAACCCATCAGCTTTTAAAGTGATGGGTTGTTATGTGTGAACTGCCCCATTGTCATTGAGTGGAAATCCACTTGCACAAGAGGACTTCTGCTCATGTAATGGGACTTTACCATCCTCTCCCCTGAAGCCCCCCTCGTGCTCCCCAAATCTGCTCCAGAGCAGATTTGAGGAGCAAGCAGTACACCATTGGATCCAACCAATTATTTTTGCAAAATATTAATGCTTAACTTTACATGGATTCTGGCAGTAATCCTAAGCACACTAACCTAATTGAGTACAGTGGGACTTATTTCTGAATAAACATGCATAGAATTGAGCTGTTTTACAGGTAGGAAACTAAATAGTTTCCATTCACTGGAAACTAAAGTCCTTTGGTGCAATAGTAACCCCTTTTGATTAAATCCTTGTATATAATACCTGTTAAAATAATAAATTTTTGAAACAACATACAATACTTATACTTGACTCTGCAAATGCACTACTACCATTTTTTTTACCTGCTTTTTCCCACTTTAGCATCTTCCTTAAACCTGCAAATTGTACATGCATTCTTTGTTTTTCCAGTTCATTTATGGGATTCCTCTTGCAGCATATATGTGTGGAAAACAAACCATATATACGTAGAATTTATCCGAACACTGTTTATTTGCAACGTGTTGGAAGAAACTTCCACGGAAAGTTTCTCTCCCTGTGTGACGCAGCACACTTCTTTTATAAGGCATTGCAGGTCAGACAGCACTTATTGGTTCATTTTGTTACTAGGAAAGCCATCGAGTGGATTGGCTACCTATAAACGTGCCTTATCTACAAACACTGCCTAGTTTCTACATTCTTAACATTTCTCTCTGATCCTGTACTATCTCTTGCTGTTTCACATCCCATAAAGTGGTTTCCACATATGGACACACACTTTGGTTGCCTAATCTTAATTGTTTTTCTACCTACCTGGCAATAATAAATCAGTAAACAAAGAAGTGGACTGCCCTTCTTCTCCACTACCAGTTTATACTAAGATATTTGGGGAACAAAACTTAGTTTGAGCCAGTGCTCAACATCAAAACCTCTCCTGAATCTTCTCAATCAGCCCTGGAATATGTAAAATAAAGAAGACAGTACCTTTGAACATGTGAAGAGTATATTTCCTACATATACAATAACTTCAGCTCACTCCCACACAAAAGGATTCGGATGGAGGTCTTCTAGGTCAATGAGTGGGACTTTCTGGCAGGTTTGAGCCTGCTCCTTCAGCCCCTCTCATCCCACTTCATTTTCCATGTTTGTGGGTGTGAGAAGCAATACCAGAATGATGGCAAAGTGGGCAGAAGACCCATCAATAAGTTGCTGGAAGCTAAACAATATTTCCAAGTACATTTTGCAGGTGTCAAACTGATAACGATTTCACATGTGCCATTTAAATCTGACATGTTGCAAAGCTGACACATTGTACTGGTTCCTCTGGGATGTTGGCACCATCCCTCTTAGATGCACCAAATGGGAAGATCATATTATCAAGCAAACTTTTTAAGTCACTGATGGAAAAATCTCTTTTAGGCACTTAGCTCTCTTTGGCTACAATCCGATGCACAGTTAGACTACTTAAATCCCTTTAACTACAATGGGATTTAAGTACTCAGTGCCCAGGATTATAGCTCTTGGCAATTACATTTCATGCTATCACTAATTTCAAATCAAGAGCATATTGTACATTTCTATACATGATGTTTTAAGCCATACCTTTGAGGACTGTTACAGCCATTTTTCCAGGTAAGATAAGCATGTTGATGAGAACTTCAGTAACCTCCTATACTGCTATAAAGAAATGTTCATACAGATTACTGATGACTAGTCTCCTTAGAAACAGAACATTGAATAAAAATGCATTTGTATTCTACCTTTTCTCCAGGGAGCTCAGTGGAGCAGACATTCGGTTATGTCACTTTCCTCACACTTCCCCTTTTTAAGATAGGTTAGGCTGAGACTGACTAGCCCCAAATCATCCAGTGAGCTTTGTGGTTGAGCATGTTATGTTAACCAAGTCTGACAGTGTTCACTACACCACAGTGGCACACTCAGGTGAGCAGTGGTGGCATTGCTCACACTGACACTACCTACTTCCTGTCCAACAGATGAAGTGGAGTCCACAAGCCAGCATCTTGCTAAGGTCCATTCAAAAGCCTGGTGGTGTTTCTTGAGAATGCAAGCTTTGGAGTTGCATTATGCCTGGAGAAAAGCCTCCTGAGACCTGAACATTTGCCTTCTCTCATGTCAGTTGTTTCCCTAACTACTTTGTATAATGCATGCTCATGAGATATTGAATACTGAACTCAACACAATTCTCCAGAGTTCTTAATGGCACAGATTAAAGTGGATTTAGATCATTGGGAGAAATTCAAACTGTCATGGTCTGCAAGAATATCAACAATTAAAATGCCAGGGATACCTCAACTGATGTTTTTCTTTTGTAATATATTCCTTTATTTGTTTCAGTAAGCTCATTAAAAAGTAGGAAAATATGTGAGATGCCTTTATTTAGGGAGGGGAAAAAGCAGTGATAATGGAGCTAATACTTGACACACGAAAAGCTGAAGGAGATTTAGCAATATTTAATGTTAAAATCTATTCTCAGGCTGCCCAGATTAGTGGGTTACTAGTTACTACAATGATTTCATCAAATGAATGCCAGGGCATGGTATAATTTTAGGGATGTCAGAGAAATTTGCAATAGATTCAAATTAATTTGGATTTCTGTGAATCTGACCTGCAGATTCCTCAGCGGACTTTTTCCGAGTCATGTGGATTAAGCAGACTTGCGGAACGGTTTTTTACTTTTGGGGAGGATGTGTGCAAATATGTGCTTGTGCTACTGCAAATTAGCACTAATGCAAATAAGCACAAGTGGAATGAAATACTCATACATCCCTCCCCCACCCCATTCCATCAAGGAGAACAAAAGGCACCTGACAATCCACGAAACACAGACGACACGAGACACGATTTAACAAAATCCATACATCCCTAGTCTGGAGTAAGAATGTGTCTCTGGTCCATTAAAAGTGCTGTTATGACTATCTACAAAATGATAATCTAGATTAATATGTAAAAATTGATGTACTGAAAGTGCTCTCCATTATGAACAACAACAATACACAGCAGGAGTAGACACATGTGAGATTGCTCTACAAATAAACAACTTTGAAAGTTGTTTCAATGAAGAACTGAATTTTGTTGGTTATTAAAATAATGAAGGCATCAAGCTGAGTTGGTCAGTTATTAAAAATGCCTCTGTACAACTGTTGTCATTTCAAATTTGTATAAAAATATGCAGAAAGCCAATTCATTAAAATGCAGGCCAGTATTTAGGTCCTTTGCAGGCTGCAGGGAGGGTAATAGGCCAACAAACTGCCTTCTCAATTATGAAAGAGGAAGAGGGGGGTGTTTTGTACTACCGCTACCCTATCTAAAAACTAAATTTACTCTGAGGAAACATATTGCTAAAAATGAAATGTCATGACGATGAAGTTTCCTTTGGGGAGAGTTTTAAATAGGTTGACATGAATGAATAAGAAGAATCTTGAATAAATGTTGTGGGTTGTTTTAATTTTTGTACTGTTTTTAATTGTGTTTTACACTTTGTTTTTTCCCTTGTATTTTATTGGACTGTACATTGCTCAGAGTGGCCGGATGACTGGCCAGATGGGTGATTCAAAAATTTAATTAATAAATAAATAAGAAATGTGTTCTTGTTCGTAACAATTCATACTCAGTAAGATGGAATCCTCTTTAAATTACTGATTAGTCCAATAAAATATGTCATCTCACTAGAGTGGCCACTATTTTAGAGGCACTGTTCCTGTGTTTTTAACAGCTGCACAACAAACAGAATGCCAACAGTTTAAGCTGGAGATGCACCAACGAGAAATGCTTCACCCAGTATGAAAAGGTTTTAAAGACAAAAGCCTTGCCAGAAAGCAGCAGCACCAGCAACCCTACACTGCCTGGTTACCTGATGGAGTGCCTTCACCCTTATGTACCTGCCTGGATATTATGTACCTGCCCAGATATTATCTAGTGGGGATGCCCTCTTGATGGTGCTATATTTGCATGGGGCTCTATGTGTGGCAACCTGAGAAAGAGTGTTCTCCATACAGGCACACTGACTGTGGAACTCCCTCCTCACTCATACATGGGCAGCACCAAAGCTTACAAACTTTAAGCACCAGTTAAAGACCTATTTCTTTACCCATGTAAATAATTTTGATTGACTCCCCCCCCCCTTTCTTTTGCTGCATTGTTCAAATTGTTATTTAGTTGTTACTGTGCTTCCCTGTTCAATTATGGTTTTTGTCAATGCTGTATTATTTTAGTTTTGTTGTTTATACCCCATTTTGGGATTATTTTATAATGAATAGTTGGGAAGAAATTTCTTAAATAAATAAATGAATCCTGCTAATCCTGTTTTTCTAGAATTAACTCTCAGGTGTTTGATCTTACCATTTTGATGTACTGTTATGTTTTTCTAAAACCACCAGTTTGGAGGCAAGTTGGGGTCTTTAGTTGTTGCTCAATTTGAATATTTTTTTTCAGATTTTGGATGAATTAAAAAAATGATTATGCAATGATGTCACCACATGCTGCACTGTTGTGTGTTTACATATAATACAGTGCCTATTAGTGACTTGCAGATACAACACACCTGAGGGTGTTTATGGAAGCAGAAGAGAGCTGAATATTAATTAGAGGCTGCAAGAGGGACAGAAGGAAGTACCAGAACCCTCCACTGGATCGAATGGCTTTCCTCATTCTCCGAGGTTGCTTTTCCAATCTCAAGAAGCAGCCAGCATGGTTATTTCCATGCTGGCTACAAGGGAGGGGGGGTCTGGGGTTAGATCTCTGACTCTCCCTTCCAAGGTCAGAGCACTGTCTCCGACCTTGGAGAGGTTTCCAAGCAATCCTATGGTCCCTGGGACACTAGCCCAGGGACAACATGATCGCTCTCTTAATTACTGACCTGGTTCAGACGACACAACAATCCACCATGGGTAACTAGCCATGGTGGGTTGTCGTATTGTCCAGATCCAGACTGCTTTTCCCACGGTGGCTTGGGTTTGTTTTTTTTCAAACAAGCCACCTGGAGAACTCATGGGTTGTTTTACCCACGGTGGCTTGCTGTGTCGTCCAAATCTGGGTGACTGATCCCACCGTGAGTAAAGTGAAGCGGCGTGCGAGGTGTGAATCATGAGTGGCGGTAGGGTGGGCGGCAGCCACCCATGGTTAGAAGAAGCAGTGGCTGGCGGTGTACCCAGCAGGTTGCTCTAGAGAGCCCTGCCACTTGCTCTCTTGCACTCAGATGAGTGGCTGGTGGGGCTCTGCAGAACACCCACTGGAGGCAGCAGGCCCTCCTGGCAGGAGCGGGGAAGAGTGGGCACATCAGACTGTGTAATGGTAGGACTGGCCCTGGCATTGCTGAAAGACTTTCCCCACACCTCAGTTTCACTGGAGACCAGACGTGGTGAGTTATTTATTTTATTTTATTTATTATTACATATGTATACTCAGGGCTTTTTTTCTGGTGGAACTCACCGGAACTGAGTTCCAGCACCTTTTCTTCTATTAATTGCATTACAATTTAATCGCCATCTACTCCCGAGGAAATGTAATCCAAGAGTTCCGGTACCCTTTTCTCCAGAAAAAAAGCACTGTGTATACTGTTTTTTCCCCCTCTTGTGAGGAACCCAGGGCAGCTTACATGGTTCTCCCCTCCATTTTATCCTCATAACAACCCTGTGACATAGGTTAGGCTAAGAGTCAGTGACTGGGCCAAAGCCACCCAGTGAGCTTCTTGGCTGAGTGGGGACTAGAATCTGGATCTACCGAATCCCAGGCTATACACTGTCACGAAGCAGCTCAGCCTGAGGTATAGTATAGGTGCATGGTTGGAAAAACTATCAGATTTAGGGTGCAATCCTATGCATGCTTAGACACACACACACACACACACACACACACACGATCCTACAATTCCCAGCATTCCCCAGCCAGTTGGGAATGCTGGGAATTGTAGGAGTTTTTTCTGTCTAAATATGCATAGGATTGCACCCTTATTGTGGCATACATTTTGGAAAAAGCTTAGGCCGATCAATTTGTTAAGTCTTTAAGGTGGCCCAAGCCATTTGCTAAAAAGAAAAAATCATTGCCTCAAATAGGGCTTACTCCCACGAAAATGCATCAGAATCATCCTAACAGAACAATCCGATGCATGTTTACTCAGAAGGAAGTCCTACTGAATTCAATGGGGCTTACTGCCAGCCAGGTAAGTGGGAATGCAGCCTAAGATAACATATGTCAGTGAAGTCCTTTACAGAAGTCTCGCTGCATTAACAGGGATCCCTGGTATTTGGGACTGCAGCCATAGAAGCAAACTTTGAGCGCTCCAAAGTGCTATGTAAATGCTTACTCATTATTGTTATTACTATTACTACTAGTAGTATTAACACTATTAAAATTAAATGCATTAGATCGTAAGCCTAGCTGGGCAGGCCCTGCCTTCCTACGCATTCTCTACAGCGCCACATTTTCTAGGTGCTCAACGCATAATAAATATTCTTACGATCAAGGAATACCTTGACGCTGCCGCTTAACGCCTCCAGTGGCGTCGGGAAAAGTTTAGTTGGTGGCGCAGTCAGTAGGCAGCGTCGCCACTACGGCCTGGCAGCGAGGGATGAGCAGGAAACAAACATTAGGAAGCGAGAATCTCCATCCCATTCCCAACTCCTTCAACGCCTGCGAAGTTGTCGGCGGCGGGGGCGCCTTCTCGCATCACATGCGCGAGGGTGGGCTGGCGAGGCGGCAGCGGCGGAGGCTGCTTCTTCCCGTCCCTTTCCTCGCCTGGGTTTCGGGACGCCCTTGTGAAACTCCGCCCCTGGATATGGGCGAACGGACGAGGAAGAGGCAAAAGGAAAGAGAAAGACAGGCGAGAGGAAGCGTAGGGGGCTTCCTCAGCCTGGACATTGCCTGGTCGTGAGTTCAGGAGCTCCTTGCCTTCCGTCTGACGAGCAGCCAGATCGCCTCAGGCGCTGGTGAAGAGAAAGAGGTGGCGACGGGCGGCTGGCTGGCTGGCTGAAAGAAAGAAACAGGCAGGCAGGCAGGCACCGTCGCCGCCACCACCCTGCTATTCCTCCTCCCCCAGTGCCGCGGCCCAGTAGGAGGGAGCCAGAGGCAGAGCAACCAGCTCATTCCCGAGTAGCGGGGAGACTCGCTGCCTCAGCCCCACCATGGCCACCAAGGTGAGGAGAAAGCGCCGCCGACCCCAGCACTCTGCAGCCACCCCGGAGGCTGCTTCCCTCCGCACGCCGCCCCAGACGGTCACCTCCGGCTCTCGGGTGCCACTGGCTCTGGCTCACCCCGCCGCCGCCCTCTTTTTGTTTGCTTTTCAAGATAACTCGGGCGCGACTCCGTCGAGAGGGGGAAGGTGGCCGGTAGCTTTTGAGGGAACGGCTCGGAGGAGCGGGGGGGGGGGGTCTCCAGGGCTGGGAGAAAACTGGAGGGTGTTTTGGAGGGGTTCCGTTTACCCACCCGCGCTGGGATCTAGTGCTGACTAGGGAGAGGGTATGTTGTAAAGGACGGTGTCTGAAGGAACATTTCTCCCCCCTCCCTCAGTTGAACTCGGGTGTGTGTGTGTCAGACCCGTGGCTTCATTTTGGTACGTTTTGTGTAGTTTATCACTACAGACAGACAGGCGCGTACGTTTGGGCCTTAGACATACTTTCCTCTCTGGGGAGGCCAGCAAGAGAAGGAGCCTGAGAGTCTCCAAACTTTTGAGTGTTTCTGGAACGAGTTTCACTCCACTAGTGATATGTTCGTTAACTGCTGGTAAATAATGAAATTAACGACTGGGTGATTGGAAAGAACACTCTGTAAAAGTATCTCCCCCCCCAACCCCCCCCCCAGTAGACTCGCCCTATTCCTCCATGAGTAACTTTTCCCAATTTCAGTGTTTGAAAATAATGTGCGATGATTTAAGAACATACTTTCCAACTTCTGCCCATTCGTTGGTGTGTTCATATTTTGTACACAATACTTGTCCACACCCTCTGTCTGTACCTGTTAACTCTTTCTGGATGTCACAGTGGTAGTACCTTATTGTGTGTCTCAGTCTGAATTCTGAAAAATTGCAATTCTGGCCATGATAAACATTACAGATCTGTAGTATCTAACAGTGCAATACTATACATGTTTACTTGCAAGTAAGTTCCATGGTATTAAGTTGGCCTTACTCACTAGTAGTTAGGTTGGAGTCTGAGTGCTTTCTAGGTTACAGGAAAACATTCCACAAATAATTTTGTGGGGAGGGGGAAGAGCGATAAGAAATCTCAGGGGAGCAGCTGATCAGTGTTAAGAAAGTGTACCAGTTTTGTGGGAATGTATAAAAAGCACACTTTATACATTCTGTGTTCTTACTGTAAAGTAAATGTTTAAATCCTACAGCTACTTCATGCTGTTCTTGTTTTTATATTTAGCTCTGAGAGCAAGCCATGAAACTGCCCACCAAGGGTTTTAAAATACATCCTCTTTTCTTCCCTTGATCTCATACATTAGTTTGAATCACTAGTGCATGTTTACAACCAGTGTTTCCAATGGAAAAATTATGAATGTAGTTTACCTGTCAAAAAAAAGAACATCATGTGACTAGTTAGTAACTTTTTGATCTCTTTCTGAGTCTGTTTTGAAATTGCATTTTAAAACTTTAAGATTGTGCCCTAATTCAGTTATGCTTTTAAGCTGTTCCCCATCCAGAAAAAGCTGTAGACTTTTTTTAAATTTGAAGTTTAATTCTTAAACTCCCCCCCCCAATCTTTTAGAAACTGTAATAAACAAAAAACAGATGTAGCCACTCAGTAACATTAATTATAACTCAACTTATTACTATTATCTATCATTTGTGAAGCACTTCTATGTTGCAAAAATGCTTTTAATGCCTTCATTGTGTTTCTTCTTACAATATCGCTGGTAGCTATTTCTCCCATTTTAAAGAAGAGCTGCTGAAGGCCAAGAGATCTGTAGCTTAACTGAATCCATGGCAAGGGTAGAACTGAATCCTTTCAATCACAGTGGTCATGTTTGGAAACCATGCTTGAAATGAGCTGCCATGAGCCTCGGGTTCACACTCCCCTACCCTTCTCCACCATGACTGTGAGGAAGAAATCCGAAGCTTTTGTTTTAAATTAACTGCAGATTAGCATTACATCTGAACCCCAAACTGTGGTCAATGTTAACTATGGTTAGTGGAAACAAGCCAACTTTGTAAACCATGGTTTGAAGTTGGCTTGTTTCCACTAACCATAGTTAAGATTAACCACAGTTTGTTGGATTCGAACAACCTGGCAAACTGTGAATAATGTAAAATGAAGGTAAAAGCTTTTGAACCTCACATCCACACTGGAGGGAGAGGGGGGGGAGTGTGCAATCCCAAGAATCCCTGTGGCTCATTCTTGTCATGCTACCAAATACAGTCAATGGGCCTCTTTCCTATTCTTGAGTATCATACCAGTTCAGGCAAAATTCCCAAGGAAATGCCTTCTGTTCATGTAACCTTTTTTGACAATTGAGTAATCTAATCAGTTCTGCAGAACTGTATCAAGTTCTTTGCAGTTTATCCTTTATTTTTCAGTGCTCAGCATTCAAGCAGGAAAGGAAAAAATGACCTCCAGTTTTTAAAAGATTAATCACAAGGCACAATTGCTGAGTAACGTCCTTACCTCATCTGTAGCTATAGATAGCTTTTCCCCCTCTGAAGTATCTTTTTACGTATAATAACCAAAGAAGTAGTAATATTGAAACTCCTTCAATGCAAGTTCATAGTTAAAGATGTATGGTTGAACATCCTTGTTTTATTCTCAATATGTTTAGTTTGGAATGTGCAGTTAATGGGATTTTAGAAACAGTTGTGAATAGTCCTGTGGAAATCAGAGTGATTTTAGTTTCGCTGCTAAACTTGGAAACTGATCCAGTTTTTGTTTACTTTGCTGCTTGGATTTTATTCTGTTTGAGTTGCTTTCCCTTCCTACTTCTGAATTGATTTATAACATAAAAGTGTACTTTTAAAAAGTAGAATACTATACAAACTAATAATAAAATTTAAAAGCAATAATTACAGTAGTTTTAAGTATCTTTTGGCATTAGTTGTGTATGTTTTTGTTCGAAATTAATGAAATAGCATGGCTCTTTTTTAAAAAAAAGAAGAAGAGAGAGAGAGATGCCAGTAATGGGAAATCCAGTTTTTTTTCTTCAGTTACCAATATTTTGTGGGATTTACTAGTACTAGTTACTTTACTGGCCTGCTTTGATCACTTATCTTAAGTTAGGATTTATGCAGGCCTTCACTGAAGGACTCAAGTCACCTGTGGGGAAGGAGCTGGTATACAAATGAAATAACCAGTTTACAGCCATTCTTGTATATAATAAACAGTTCAGCTTATTGGGTGGGTGGTTCTTGAGCTGGGCATGAGAATGAAGGTGAGAAGAAGGTAGGAACTCCTGCTGAAAGTTTTTAGTATCTCTTGGCCTCAGTCCATGGGTCCTCATGGATAGCAGTGGCTAACCTTTGTGTGCTCACCCACCAATGAGCTGGCTCTCACTGGGGGAGGGGGGGGGAAGGTAGAATAAGAGAAGAGAAGCCAAAGTTTGAGATGTACTGTATGCCTTTTGTACACATCCTGGATACAGTGACAAGGATTCCACCCATAGGTAGGTTGCCTGCTACTTTGATCACAGCCGTTCAATAGTGCAGATGCAGAATATTGGAACTTGAATCAGATATACTGAAGGCCTCATTTCTCCTATTCGTAATCTGTTTGACTTACTTATATTAGGTCATTTCACTGAGTTTTTATTGGATATTGTAAACTTTTTGAAATTATGTTAACTAACTAGATTATAACTTCATAGATTTCATAGATCATCGAGTTGGAAGGAGCCTACAAGGCTATCGAGTCCTTATAGGTGATCACTCGTGACCGAGTAAGATTCCAACCCCCTGCTCAATGCAGGAAACTAGAGGAGGGGTCTCCCATCCAAGTAATAACCAGACCTGACCCTGCTTAGCTTTCCACACTCAGACAAGCTGAACCAGCATAAGCCACAGGCCTGTATTTGTTTATTGGTGGAAGTATATAAAGAAGATCTTGCTTTAATACCTAAATATATGACTTTTGGGAGATATTTAAATGTATTGCTGGTTTTTAATGCCTTATAGTACTGTGCTCTGTTGATATCTCTTTGACACAGAGCTGCATTTATAAAGCATTTTTTAATACCATGGTGTATTTCCTTTTGCCCACTGTTGGAAGCCAAAACTATTGAAGGTTTTCTGCAGTAGCAGAAACACAGTCCAATTGCTGCTTATTTCCGTGTTTCGAAAAGGCTACTGCACTGTGTTCAAAGGAAGTGAAGGGTCATTGTTTCAGTGCCAGACAAAAGCAACTTCATTCTGTAAAAATAGAGGCTTGTGGTATCTTTTGACTAGCTTTCTAGATGAAATTGCACTGCAAATGGTAGACCAAAAATATTTCTGAGGGTCTGGGAAACATTCAGGAATAATAAAAGGTGAGATGCTCCGCTAGAACTAGCTGTTTGTCAATTATCTGAACTTAGCCAATCCATATCCACTGTTTCCACAAATTGTTAATGGGGTTTCCCAAACGTACACAAATTCCAATAGCTGCACAGTCAGACTGTCAAATCACTTTGGAAGCCTGCAATGAGTAACCATTTTCTGTCATTTCCTTCTAAGCACGGGCCTGTTGAGGATGCTAAAAGGTAAAAGATGAAGAGCATCATTAATAGGATATCCAATGATTAGAGGAATATGTGGCTTAGTATTTTAGCTCACCCTTCCGCGAATGACAGTCTTAAGCACTATATCACACTTGCTTACCTTTTTATAGCACTTATTTCATCTTTATTGAATGCTGAATACTAAGAACATGTTCTGATGTTTAAAATCTTCATAGGAGTACCAGTTGTGCTAGCGATGCATTTGTATGTACAATAGTAACATACCCCCAGCACGTCCACAAATATGGCTGCAACTATGTGGAAATGTATTCTTGTGATCATGGCAGTTAATCTGTTTCTAGTATTGTGAAAATTGCTGTTGGGAAGTTGTGATTGCATTCATGGATTATGTATTACTGATGCATTACTGATTTCAGTGCAAATACATTCCAGACAAACACAGGAGTTGGATCCTTTGGAGAAGATTTTCTTTTATGTCTGAACTAGTCTCAGCACTATGTCTTTTTTGTAACTACAATAGTTCATTTTAACCATACACAAAATCTTTTCAGTATTATGTTTGGCACATCATTGGTAATATATAAATTAGAGTAATCCTGTGGCCCCTAGACAGCATCTAGATGCAGGTCTCCTCCACACCCGTGGACAGAGCTATGAGCGCAGAGGAGGATATATAATTGTGGATCTTCCCTTCCCCACCCCCTTGCCAGCAGGACATAGGACTGGCTGAGGGCTCCAAACTCAGAGCCCTCTGTCTATTGGGACCCATAGGATTGTGTCCTAAGTGAATTCACAACATATCATAAGGTACCACCAAACTCTTACAACATACTAGACTAGCTACCCCACTGGAATTAGCTATTCAGAGATGCATGAGGCTTGTTCTCTGGCTATAGGTCACTGTAATGTGAATTCCATGGGGTTATCCTGCAGGGAATAGATGGAAGCATGGTCCTGTCCTGCAGCAAAACCACACTTTTTATCACTTACTTGCTCACCTGAACTTAATAGTTTTCAAATAGTAAGCACCAGAATAACAAATCCCAACCATTTCACAGGCACCATCTAGGGGGAGACACATATGCAGGCTGTACATCAGGGTTGCATTTTTTTGTGGGGGCCAAGGTGTGTGATCTGGGGGGATTTTAATCGATTTTGCATTAGCAAAGACTTACCATCTGGCTAAGAACTTGAGTTAAGAATGTCAAAACACTGAACACATTCCACACTGTGCCATTTAGTCTTGCATCGTGTATCAGCTGAATTCGCACTAACAACTTGCTGTTATACTAAACAAAGCTATCAGAAGTTTCATTGAGTTTTGTTCATATACCTGTTTATCCTCTTTTTAAACAAGCTCAAAAATGTGACAACCTATTCCTTCATTTTATTTTTATAGGCACATCACTAGCCGCATAGGTGCTCCATTAGTCAATGTTGTTTGCTCTTTAAATGCTGCTAATACCTGAGAATGTGGGTATATCTACATTACTGACTTGTCATAGGCCTCTCCTTGCTGCTCCCCTCATCCCTGTCCCAGAGAAATCCTGGGAATGGTAGTTTTTCAAATGGCAAGCTTCAGAATACACTGCCTTGGGAGAGTCCTCAAAGGTAAATTTTCTCTTTTAGATTCCAAGCCTCAAAAAACCCCACACACCCTACAATCTCTAACATATCCTGAGGAGAGGCAATGACTTACACAGAAATCCTGTGCCTGTTACTCAGGAGTAAGTTCCGTTGTTCAGTGGGGCTTACCTTCAAATGTGTATAGGATTGCACTATTAATCACTTTGTCTGTACTGTAGATATACCTTATGTACCAAAAGTGGTAAAAGCATTTGTATATGAATTCTCTATTGAGCGAACATGTTAGCTTAAAGCCCACTCATAAACCCCACCTAGTGTTTAATTTCTGAAATGATGCCTGAAAGTCACTCCCTCCCTGACCTGGAAGTTCTGCTGCATTATCCCGAGTTAGGGAGGTAAGTGGTTGCTCAGTGAAGGAAAAGTAATTTACATATTGTCAGAGGCTATTCTGTTCCAAGGCTGAGGCCTTCATCAAATGTAGGTTTTTGGACTGAGGACTGGTTCAGATTAAACCCTGACTCAACCATTTCCACGCAGCTGCTGACCTGGGGATGTTGGAGATGAAGGTGAGCTATATTCGTTTTCTAGCAGCCTTAGCTCTATTGAAGTCTTTATTTAGTAATGAGTTACTATGATGCCTTTATTTTGTACAAATATATATTGTGTGTGCCACAATATGGCATAATTCACCCACCTACCCTAGTACCTGCCAGTTCTCTGTTAGAAATATAGTTCATAATTATCTCCTAGAAATGTAGTTCATAATTAAGATCTTCAAGGTAAAATGGTGGAACTGGGTGAGGGAGAAGAGGAAGAGGAGAGGAGAGTAAAATAGTCTAGATGGCCAAAGGTATTTCCCATTGCAGAAAACTTCGGCCAGACATCTTGCATTGATCTAAAGGATTACACTGAAGCTGTTTTATTGAAGAAATGAAATAATTTAAATAGGTTTGTGCTGTTAGGCTAGTTTGGAGCTCTGCACCAAAATCAGTTATATGGAAGTAGCAACTGTAGAGAATGTATGGGAGAGAAGCAAGAAGTGTGAGGCAGAAGAAGGTAATATTTTAAAGCCACCTTCAATTCGCCCCGAAAACAGCCTGTTTTAGAGTTTACCATTGGTGGGAGCACCGGTAGCAGTACAGGGTTGCCATTCTGGAAAGTCAGGGAAATTGGTCAAAAGTCAGGGAAATTGTGATTAATACTCGTGTAATGGATTTTTTGAGATGCCACTGCAAGAACAAGTCTGCACTTGAGGCAGTTGGAGTAGAGAAGCAGAATACAAGTGTAATATGCACACATATTCCATAATATGATTATATGATTTTGAAAATGTTTATTGGCTGATGGTTGTTACAGTAAAACAGAATAAAATGGATCTGCATGTGATAGCATTATTTTATTATGGAGAAGCTGACAGGCTTCTTGCAACTGGGTAATTTGTATGTTCAAACAAACTGGAATCAGTTTCAGTTATTTTGAAGATGTGAATATTTTGACAGGGGTGAGCAAATTGTGGCTGGCTGGACTTTGTAGCCAGCCATTTTTTCTTCTAGCCAGCTGTAAAATCCAGTCATGCCACAGTTTGTCTCCCAGCAAGTGTACCTGCCAAAAATGAACATTGTAGCACTTTGCAGAACCCACTTTGCAAGCACTGGGGAAAAAGGGGGGTGGGGGTGTAAGAAAGACCCTTAGCAGCAGACACTTTGGGTTTTTGGGTGGTGCTCATGTGCCTGTAGGCTGCCCTCACTATAAGCCAAAATAAGCCTCCCTGACAAACCCATCCCGGGTTCACATGGCACGACAACCCACTGTGGCTTATAAGCCACAGTGGGTTGTCATGTTTTGTGAACCCAGTCTCAATGTTTAAAGAAGCTCACAATGAAGCTCCTATCTTGACCAAAAAAAAGCCTTTCAGTACTTGTGTAGTTTTAACAATTTAATAAAACTTTTTTATTGTAATGTAACCTATTAATTCTTTTAATTTGGGGTTAATTTTGAATGGTGGTCACAAAAATTGGCAAAAGATGGTCAAGAAAAGTCAGGGAAATAGAAAATGAAATTTTAGTGGCAAACCTGCAGTAGATTTATGACTGTGGAACTTTCCACAAGTACCGTATAATGGGCCTCTGGGGTGGACATGCCTCCCCTCCATCGGAGTTCCTCTCTGGTGGAGGTGCCCTGCCACCACATCCTAACACCACCACCCCCGACAGCTATAAGAGGATGGTTCATATTGTTCTGCTTATTACTAAATAATAATCATTTTAATCTTGTAGTTGTTTTTAATTCCATTATTGTAACTGCTGCTGCTAGCTCTGCTGTTTGTTTTTAATCTGTGGTTTAAAATTTTATATTTTATGATTTTAACTGTTGTAAACCGCCCAGAGAGCTTCAGTTATTGGGCGGTATAAAAATGTATTAAATAAGTAAATAATAAATAAATAAATGATCAGGCAAATTTTGTTTGTTTATATTCATCTCTTTTGCCAGAGGACAGGCCACCTGAAATTTAATAATTGTAGGAAAGTGGTAGTTCTTAACAGGAGCCGTGTTTCTCATCCCTCTGTGACAAATTGTACTTGCTGTGAAGAGGGAGAAAATAGGGATGAGTATTTTGTTGGACAACCTGACAGTTTTTGTTTGCTTTTCATCGAGGCAAGCTTGGACTTTAGCTTTGACTTGGTTTATGGTTGTGTTTCTTAATTTGATATTTTAAAATGTTGGAGCATTGTGCTGGATGTGAAAAGTCCCAAGTTCAGTTCCCTGCTGATCTATGAAGCACACTTGGTGACCTTGGAGAAGTTACTATCTCATAGCCTAACTTACTTGATTGTAGTTATTGTAGGACTAAGACAGCCTTCTCCAACCTGGCATCCTCCAGATGTGCTGGACTACAACTCCCATCCCCAGCTAGTATTACCAATGGCCAGCATGATGGGAACTGTAGTCCAACACATCTGGAGGATGCCAGGTTGGGGAAACCTGGACTAAACTGTCACTCTGAGCTCCTTGGAGGGCAAGTGGATACAAATGTAATGAAGTTGGAGTTTTGTGTTTTCCCAGGTGGAGTTGGGGTCACCTTAAGCTTTGCTGTGTTCTCATTATTATAGAAAGCCTAGGGACAGAGAGATGTGGGCAATTGGTGGACAAAAGGAATTGGTGGACAAAAAATGCTACTGTTGTCTATATGGAAATTTGTATTGGAAAAAATTTGTTTATTTAAGCTGCTTCTGTACCGCTTGACATCTCAGGATTTCTAAGTGGTTTACATAAAAATACATACGATACAATAGAAAAACCAATAGAAAAACGGTATAAAACAATAAATACCTTTAAAACATTACAACAAAAGCAATAAAACAGAGCAATGTCATGATCAGGGAGAGCCTGAGTGAAGAAATGTGTTTTCAAGAGGCATTTGAAGCTCTCCACAGTTTCCGCCTCTCAAACCATACATGAGTGGTTTCAGAGGGTGGGTGCCGCTACTGATAAGGCCTGCTTATGTGCTGTGACTTGACAACAACACACTGTTGGTCATGGAATGGCCAATAAAGCCTCCTTGGAAGATGTCAGGGGTCAATTTGGTGAATGGAGGGGAAGGCGGTTAGTTTGCCTGTAATTTCGGGAGGACTGTAGCTCAGTGGTAGAGCACATGCTTTGCATGCAAAAGGTCCCAGGTTCAATCCCTGGCATCTCCAGATAGGGTTGGAAAACACCTGTCTGAAACCTTGGAGAGCCAGTCAGTGTTAACAAGATGGACCAATGGTCTGACTCAGTATAAGGCAGCTTCCTGTGTTTAGCTTTCTGAAACTAGATTACTAGAGAGCCAGTGTGGCGTAGTGGTGAGAATATTGGACTGGGACTCAGGAGATCCGGGTTCTAGTCCCCGCTCGGCCATGAAACTCACTGGGTGACTTTGGGCCAGTCACTGACTCAGCCTAACCTACCTCACAGGGTTGTTGTGAGGATAGGAGGAGGAGGATTATGTAAGCCGCCTTGGGTTCCTTGCAGGGAAAAAAGGCGGGGTATAAATATAATAAATAAATAAATAAATTACATTTCACTGAAGAACTGTGGTTCTGAAGAAGTTAATCTACCCCTTTTAAAGATATCTTCCCATAGTTACAAAGGAATCTGTGAACAGGCATGAATTGATTTCAGATGATACAAAAATAATCTTCCTGGATGATGAGTACATGACTTCACTTGCAATTGTGCTTTGTTCTGGCCAGATGGTAATTTGTTTTTTCAGTTATATTAGAACTCATGATGGATGAACCCTCCCCTCCCCCCAGCTTGATCTGAAATGGGCTCAGGAATAATTATTTTCAAAATGAGACCCCCACACCCCCTCTGAAGTACAGCTAAGTCATGCTTATGATGATGATGAGAGCATAATAAGGGCTGGAAGCCTCCCTCTTGCAAAACATAACTGGCATCTGCAGCAATAACAGGAATCATAATGGGACCTATGATAGACTCTGTAACCTAGGGGCCACACTTATCTTATTTATTGATTACATTTCCATACCATCCAATACCCAGAGCTTTCTGAGCAGTTCACAAAAATTAAAATCCTAAAATACAACATGATAAAATGGATTCCTGCATTGAGCAGGGGGTTGGACTTGATGGCCTTGTAAGCCCCTTCCAACTCTACTTTTCTATGATTCTATGATAATATAAAACCTTTAAAAGTTTTAAATGGAATAAGTTTAAAACGGAATAAAACCAGAGTTAGCCAACAGCAGCGTAAAGATCTAAAACACAGTAACACATTTAGAAACAAAACTAAATGACTAAAAATCATGGGAAAATAAAAAGGTCTTCACTTGGCACCAAAAGACTACAATGTAGGTACCAGGTGAGCCACTTTGGGAAGGGTATTCCACATCCAGGGTGCCACCACTGAAAAGACCCTCTCCTTTGTAGCCATCCGGTTCACCTCATTTGGTGGGGGTACCTGGAGGAAGCCCTTAGAAGATGATCTTAGGTTCTGGGCAAGTATATATGGGAGGACATGATCCTTCAGGTAATCTGGCCCCTAGGTTACAACAGTATCATGAGTGTCAGAAACGACAGGAAATGTAGTTTGAGCCATGGGGCTATATTTCTGTGGTTAGGATCATAGGAAGCCCTGGAATGCTCTACCAGAGAGGATTGGCTGGCACCTACTATGATGATTTTCCTTAAAAGGTGAAGACCTTTTAAATACTTCATTGGTTGAAGGATGGGGTATACATTTTATGGATAGGAAACTGCCTTATACCAAGTGAGACCATTGTTCCATCTAGCTCAGTATTGTATAGCGACTGACACAACTTTCCAAGGTTTCAGGCGTCTTCCCAAGCCCTACCTAGAGATGCCTGGAATTGAACCTGGGACCTGGTGCATGAATCATAGAATCATAGAATCATAGAAAAGTAGAGTTGGAAGGGGCCTACAAGGCCATCGAGTCCAACCCCCTGCTCAATGCAGGAATCTAGGTCAAAGCATCTCTGACAGATGTCTGTCCAGCTGCACCTTGAATGCCTCCAGAGTGGGAGAGCCCACGACCTCCCTAGGTAGTTGATTCCATTGTCTTATTGCTCTGACAGTCAGGAAATTTTTCCTGATGTTTAGGTGGAATCTAGGTTCCTGTAACTTGAGCCCATTATTCCGTGTCCTGCAAACTGGGATGAACGAGAAGAGATCTTTGCCCTCCTCTGTGTGACATCCCTTCAAATACTGGAAGAGTGCGATCATATCTCCCCTCAGTCTCCTCTTCTGAAGGCTAAACATGCCCAGTTCTTTCAGTCTCTCCTCATAGGGCCTTGTTTCCAGTCCCTTTATCATCTTTGTTGCCCTCCTCTGAACCCCCTACAGTTTGTCTACATCCTTCTTAAAGTGTGGTGCCCAGAACTGGACGCAGTACTCAAGATGAGGCCTAACCAGTGCCGAGTAAAGGGGAATTATCACTTCCCGCGATTTGGAAGCTATACTTCTATTAATACAGCCCAAAATTGCATTTGCCTTCTTTGCAGCCACATCGCATTGCTGGCTCATATTCAGTTTGTGATCTACCACAATTCCAAGATCCTTCTCACTTGTAGTATTGTTGAGCCAAGTGTCCCCCATTCTGTAACTCTGCATTTGGTTTCCTCTCCCTAGGTGCAGCACTTGGCATTTATCCCTATTAAATTTCATTCTGTTGTTTTCGGCCCAGCGCTCCAGCCTATCGAGGTCACTTTGAATTTTGTTTCTGTCTTCCAGAGTATTAGCTGTTCCACCCAACTTTGTGTCATCTGCAAATTTGATAAGCATTCCCTGTACCTCCTCATCCAAGTCATTAATAAAAATGTTGAAGAGCACCGGGCCCAGGACCGAGCCCTGTGGTACCCCGCTCGTTACCTCTCCCCAGTTTGAGAAGGAACCATTGATAAGCACTCTTTGAGTCCGATTCTTTAGCCAATTGTGGATCCACCTGATAGTTGTTCCATCTAGCCCACTCTTAGCTAGCTTACTAATCAGGATATCATGAGGCACTTTGTCGAAAGCTTTGCTGAAGTCCAGGTATATAATGTCCACAGCATTCCCACAGTCCACAAGGGAGGTTACCCGATCAAAAAATGAGATCAGATTAGTCTGACAGGATTTGTTCTTGACAAGCATGTGCTCTACCACTGAATTCTGGCTCCTCCCAAATGCCTGGGATTCTGACATGATAATGCATATTATCATTCTGGTTGCTGCTGCCACAACTGAATGTACCAGGTCATCTGGTGAATCATTCTGTTTTTTGTAGTCTCATCATGTTGCAAAGTATAACTGTTTTCTGACTTTTCACAATCATGAAAGTGCTATGATTATGTCCTTCATGATTTTATTGACGTAGTTTTAAAAAAATCTTATTTGGTGTTGTCCATTCCTGAAAATGGTTCTCTTCTCTGGAATTTTAATAGCTATACTTATGGTAACCCAAGATTTCCATAGATGTAGTTGTTTGGTGGTTTTGTTTGTTTGTTTGTTTGGCTAGGGCAAGGAACCTTTGCACATAGGGAATTAGTCTCTTTGCTTTGGCCTTAATTGACATAGCAGATTACTTCCTTTTGGTTTTTAAGAAACTACTGTAATGTAAGGCTAGGATAGATCAGCAGGTGTTTTTTGTTTGTATTTTTCTTCCAAGCTTGTTTTGGCCTTAAGAGCTCCTTGTCTTGGCCTTAAGAGCTCCTTGTCTTGCTTCCATGGATATTAGTATGAGAACAACAACAAAACAGAAATTATTCTTGGAATGGAACTAGATAGTTGTACAGAGAAATTCTTGTACACATTTGTGCTTTTGTTTATTTCTAATATAAATATAAGCTTGTGTTTTTTTAAAAAAATACACATGCATTCATACCTATATGAGGAAATGATACTGCCTGATGTACTTGAGTTTGATTATAAAAATATATTTGCCAACGTGTTTACATCTGATAGTTTTGGTACTTTTGAGGAGAGAGGTACTGGTACATATCCTCAAGTAAAACATGCCAACTTTTATACAACACATTTGGCTAATAATGATATTGGCCTGTACCATAGGACCATCTATCACCAACTGCCATGAGAAGAAACAGGAAGTGTGGGAGGGGGGCACAGGCAAAAACAATGTCTGGCATCTGTCTGGTTCTGCTCCAGCTGAACTGCTCTTGCTTTGATAGGTGTAGACTCCAGTTGAAGTGTAGTACATAAATCTACTAAATAAATAAATGCCATAGAGCTCTTGAGTAGAAGGGAATC
The DNA here is from genome assembly GCA_021292165.1 of Shinisaurus crocodilurus. NCBI lineage: Eukaryota > Metazoa > Chordata > Lepidosauria > Squamata > Shinisauridae > Shinisaurus > Shinisaurus crocodilurus. The sequence continues at coordinate 82,133,791 of CM037879.1, read as the reverse complement.
CACTCCCCTTGGTTCAATAAGTTCTACAATAGTACAAGCAGTCCCCGAGTTAAGAACATCTGACTTACAGACAACCCATACTTAAGAATGGACTTCTGGGTTCCTCAGCGCTATGTCATTTTCGTAGAGTACATAGCGTAGTATACTACGCAATTTGTGTAATTTACGCAATTTGCATAAATGTTGATTTTAATGTATAGAATGCTATGCTGTTCCAGCTTACATACAAATTTGACTTAAAGACATTCTTAAGAACGGAACTCATTCGTAACTTGGGGACTGCCTGTATTCTGAAAACGAGAACAGGGTAATTGAAATAAATGACACAAACTTATAGCAAAGGTAAGAGGCTTTAGGTAGTTTAAAATAGTCCTTTATTGTCCCCATGTGTCCAAAACCTTCTATCAGGTATTTTTATGATGTTCACCATCCTTACTATGTTGTTCTGCACAGGACATAGTGAATTTGGATTATTTTATTTATTTTTATTTATTATATTTATATCCTGCCTTTCTTCATGCAAGGAACCCAAGGCAGCTTACATAATCCTGCTCCTCTCCATTTTATCCTCAAAACAACCCTGTGAGGTAGGTGAGGCTGAGAGTCAGTGACTGGCCCAAAGTCACTCAGTGAGCTTTCATGGCTGAGCTTTAGTTGGTTTACCAAATGCAACATTTCCTGAATAAAGTTCATTCTAAGAAGGTATCATCTTTGCAATGTGCAAATCTAGGGCAAAGTCTTTAAATACATATTTAATGAACAAGCTGCTTCTTCCAGTCGACTCTTTATTCATCCATCCTTTCAACAATTGCTCCAGAGTGATTTACAAAAATACACATAAGACAATTAATAAAAATACAATTATAAAAGAATGATAAAACAGCATTAAAAGACTGTTTCATCATTCTTCATAGTCAGGTGAACTTTTTATTTATTTGATTTGTATCCTGCTCTTCTTCACAAAGAACCCACATTATGAACCATGTGGGGGTGGAAATTCATCTTGATAATATCTTTGTGTCTGGTAAGGATTTGGAGCATGCTACAATTAAATCTTTGCTGAAGTATTTATTGCCACTCAGCAGTGCTAGTAATCGTTTCCCACAGCGACATTCCTGTTTGTCTCTGGAGCACTCAAGCAGGTTTCCTGACAGTAATCAGACCAGTTTTATATGCTAAAAATTCATTCCTTACCACAATATGCTTGTATATTCATAAATATTTATTGACCACATAATATCTATGTCTTTCATGGGGCTTGCATGGTCATCCAGGCAAGAACTCACACTGTGTATTGGCTATGTAAAATTTAGGCAGAATTGCACCATCCTTACTGTGTTGTTCTGCACAGGACACAGTGAATTTGGATTATTTTATTTATTTTTATTTATTATATTTATATCCTGCCTTTCTTCATGCAAGGAACCCAAGGCAGCTTACATAATCCTGCTCCTCTCCATTTTATCCTCAAAACAACCCTGTGAGGTAGGTGAGGCTGAGAGTCAGTGACTGGCCCAAAGTCACTCAGTGAGCTTTCATGGCTGAGCTTTAGTTGGTTTACCAAATGCAACATTTCCTGAATAAAGTTCATTCTAAGAAGGTATCATCTTTGCAATGTGCAAATCTAGGGCAAAGTCTTTAAATACATATTTTATGAACTTAAAAGTAGAAGAGGAAATTAGGGAGCCAAGGCAAATGGAAAATGAGAGAAAAGTTGGTCTACATTACTAATCTTGGATCCAGGCAAAAAGGTTCAAAGCAATCCCTTGGCCCTACGAAATTCCCTCATAATGTGATACTGGCAAAAGAACTGCTTCTCATTGTATTCTTTCTCAAAATGGTGTTAGCCGTAACAGCTGCCTCAATGGGCTTGGGAAAGAGCCTGTATTCTAAAGGTTTGAACATTCTTGTTGGTGGTGCTTTAAATATTACAAAAGAATTGCCAATATACATTTCTGCAATCAAAACGTGACTAGTTAGCAACACCGAGCAAGTTCACTACATCAAGCTGAGAATAAGTCACCATAGGTTAATTGGTTGCTTGCTAACCCGACATGATCGGGCACTTTGCGGCTTTCTGTGGCTTGCCTCCCCCTCAGTCCCCCTCGCCTCCTATTGGCTCTTGGCATGTATCCTGTTACGACAGATAATCTGGGTGTTAGATTCCCTTAAAGAAGAGAGGCCAACCCCACCCTATTGCAAAAGGTTTGCGACCTTTGGCTGGTGTAAACATGCACGCAGTTGGATGAAGTGCGCGCTTTGCCATTTAACACTAAACATAGACTTGACATACTCTAAACTGAGACACAACACGTTTAGAAGGGAAAAGAGCTGTTTATTCAATAAGAAATATAGAGCAGGTACAGTGTCTTAGTTGCTGATGGTACGGTGTAAATTCAGGCAGCAAAATATACCTACTGCATCTCCAATCATACTCTATAATTCTAAGAGAAAAGGTCCCTGTGTCCTGGCAGCCTGACAGCAAGAAGTGGAGGAAAGGCCCCTCAGGCGGGCAAGGAAAGAAAAGAATCCATAGCTACCTGGCTTGTTGGTCCTGTGCTGAAGAAGGTCCTGTGTGGCAGAAGGGAGCAAGAAGTGTGCACAGAAGTTTGCTAACTTCTATTTGCTAAGCTTGAGTTCTTATACTCTTTCTCTGAATTCCTTGCTACATGAGAGTGCATGGGCCATCTTTGTTTCCCTGATGTTTGTAATCACTGTTAATCACCCTGTTGAGTGCCAACTTAATCTCTTTTGTGTGCCTACTGCTGAGGGTATCTTATCTTTTGTGTGAGGCCTGGGCTTGTGATGGGTGGATGGGCGTTATTGAGAGGGGGAAGCCTTTGTAGGTTCCCCTCCCCTGATTAGTTTAAGACTCTGATGGAGTCCTGTCCTAGGTTTGAGGCCATCCTTTTTCCTAGGGCTGTGTCAATTTCTTTTCAGGAGTTTCTCTCCTGTCCCTTGATCATTGCAAGACTTCAGCCACTGCCCATTCATGCCTTACCTGCATCAGGACTCCAGTCACTTTCCACTCAGGCTCTCATTTGCATCTTCTCTGCCAGTCCAAGTGGCTGAGGCTGCTCACTTCCCACAAACCCAAGCTTAACCCAAACCCAAACTGCTGGGGCCTGCCGTGGTCTTCCTTGTGAGCCACAATCATAACCAGAAGTTCTGATTATATCTACTCATAAGAATCCCAGGTGCCTTTGCAGCAGAACTTCTCCTATCCTCAGTCCCTGTGTTAGCACTCTTTCTGTAATTGGTTTGCTGGAGTTGCTGGATACTGAGGGAAACTCCCCTTCTCGCACCAGATGGAATTAATTTTCGGAGCCCTTACAAATGCATTAACATGTTCACAATCTTTTTTTTTTTCGGGGTCTTGGGCAAGAGTGCAAGACCACCTGTCTTCTGTTTAGCCCAGCAAACCAATATCCCCCTCTTGTCAATATCCTTGTCAACTTCATCCTCCACTTCAGTGCTTGCCTTGCTAGCAAACACTGTTTTTTAAAAAGGCTGCTTCACCTACTGCCAATTACACCCACTCCGAAAAACTCCTCCTCCAGCCGCTTTCAATTCCCCATTCGTGCTTGTCACTTCCTTCTTGGTCTTCAGTGTTAGCTGTCAGATATACCGTACATATGGGTTACAGAACAGTGATGGAGATAGGTAAAGATATGCAAATTTCAAGGAAGAGCAGGGAGTGAGGGGAATCTGTAAAGATATGCAAATTTCATGGCAGAGCAGTGAGTGGGATCAGTAAATATATGCAAATTTCATGGCAGAGCAGTAAAGCAGAGAGGGGAATTATGCAAATTTCATAGCTGCAGACTTTCGGATGTGCACACTTGTGCAAGACCCCCAAAAATGTTTTTAAGAAGTTTGTGAACACATTTGGGACACTCCAGTGTCCTTTCTTCTTGATTTTTAGGAGCATGGGGTGGAGGACACTGAGAAGGGATTAGGGAGTAGGATTGCTCTGTAAGACTTTATTACATTCAGAATTCATTCTCTCTGTACATACAAACTTTTTTGCCAATGTGAAATTCATGTTCAAAGTGGCCTGAGCTTAAGAAAGAAGTTGAATTCTTATGGGAAGTGGCCATATAAGCACATGCTTTGCATCCAGAAGGTTGCAGGTTCAATCCTGGGCATTCTCCAGTTAAAGGTAGGGGTGGACAAGTCTGTTCTCTTAGTTGCTCATTTTTCCACTCTTACATTTAATTTTAAAAGTTTGCATGAAAATTCATAAGCATTATTGTGCACATTTCTCCTAATTCATTTTTGTATGCATTTTTACTTAATATACACATTATTTCAAGGAATTTTTATTACACTATATTTTAATGATATTTTCCTTAATTATAATTGTTGTTATTACATTATATCATACCATTTTTCCTCTTGAAAGGAACCCAAGGTGGCTTACATTGTCCTCCTCCTCTCAGTTTTTATCCTCACAACAACCCTGTGAGGTAGGTAGGCTGAGAATCAGTGACAGACCCAAAGTGAACTTCATGGCCAAGCAGGAACTAGAACCTGGATCTATTAAGTCCCAATCCAACATGCTAACCAATACACCACACTGGCTCATTTTTGTATGCATTTTTGATTGGAGAATTCCACTGCAAAATTTGGAGAAGTGTAGATTTTGAAAGAGAACAGTATGTTGATATGAAAAGTATTTCGAAAGTGTGAAATTAGGTAAGTTCACATCAAGATGTGAACTGGTCAAATTTCTCCCCATCCCTAGGGAGGATGGTGGCAGCACTAGCTAGATTGCAAGGAGCGGCAGGGGTTTTCATTACTCTTGCCAGGTAGCTCTCTAGCTGTTCCCAACAACCCACGATGAAGTCGCCCTTTCAGGTTTGGATGTCATAACAAGCCACCCTGCACAACCAAACAACAAGCAGTGAGCCCTCAGGTCGGCTTATTCGTGAAAAATAAGCCACCCTGCAGAAATGGTGCCAGTTTCAGATGTCACAATAACCTGCTGTGGGTGATTTTGTGTGTGGTTCATATCTGCATTAATTGGAATACTGATTGTATATCTTATGAAGGTTCAGCAAGTAACTTTAATTAAATTATCATTTCTTCATGTTAACCTACCCAAGCAAGCTATGACCAAAGCAACACTGAATGTTGTAAGCCACATTGGGAGCCAATTTTGGCTGGAAAAGTTTCCATGCCCTACTGTAACTGAGCCTATGGCTAAAAGTAAGTACATGTAACAAACATATTGCTTCCCTATTTAACTTTACTTTTTTTATTTCCCCTGTGTCAAATTTTAGATTGCAAACTCCTTGGGGCAGGGGCCTTTCCTCTTGTACTGTGTAAAGCACCATGCACACTGATAGCACTATATAAATAAATAATAGATTAATAAATTAGCTGGAAATATCAAATGTGCCAATACTGTTAAGGGCTACACCTATTCACCTTTATCTTTGGGGGGGGGGGTGTAAACTGCCCCAGTGACATTTGCTCTCTTCCTAATAGGGATTAAAAATATTGATGTTGGCTCATATTGTAGATCTCTTATGACAGAAATTAGGCTCACTGTACCCTTGGGTCAGTAGGCTCTGCAGTAATAGTCTGAAAGTATAGTCTGAAATAAAGTATAACTAAAAAGTCGACATTGTTTGGGTAGGTGTACCAAGGTTGGAGAGGAGGAAAATCCTATTGCACTTGCATGTACACAGGGCCCAAATGTAGTTCAGTGTGCTTCACAAAATGGTGACTGTGCAGACATGTTCTAGGAGATGCAGATGGGGGATTAATGCTTTATGACCAAGTTAGGGGAAGTGAAGTTGAATAATTATGAACTATCTACCCTTGTAGTCATTCTCCCAGCCAGGGCCTCCTTGGTTACCATGTCATCGATCCATTGAGTCTTAAAATCAGTCCCTGGTAAATCATTTGCCATTCAGGATTTACTTCTGGATGAGCATGCTGATCCGACATGCATTACCAAGACCTGCATGGGCAAAAGGGAAAGGGTTCACCTCTCTCTTGTGCCTGTTGGAACAGGAGCATCCTAAGCTCAATGGACGTGGTAGTGGTGGTGTGGCGTGGGTTTTTTTTTTTGCTGTGGTCTGTTATGATTCTATCCTATTTGCCAGATATCCTGTCTAGCAATCTGCTGATTTTGAGTGTGTTTACTTGGTCCTGAGTTCTCAAGACAGGATAGGGATCATTTCCCCTCATTTGGTGATTGGGGAAAGGCAAGGGATAGAATGAAGCTGACTAGGCTGTGGCCCCAAGGAGTGCTCTTTGGTGCTTTGGCTTAGTTGGGAACCTATCTCTCACCCCTCTTCCTTCTCTGCGGGGACAGGGTTTTGGTTAGGGACCTCTCTGGAGGGCTTTGCAGGGTGGATGGGGAGGCCTGATAGGCTGAATTTGGCTCATGGGATGGTTCCCCATTCATGCCGTAGAGCATTAAGCCTGGGAGCCAGTATAATAATAGATTGTTTATGTGTTGGCTGCTGTTTGCTTACCCTTGAAGATTTTTGATTTAGTGCAAGCTTTCAAGATCTCTTCATAGATTCATGGATCATAGAGTTGGAAGGGGCCTACAAGGCCATCGAGTTAGTGTAATGCTTCCATCCTCATTTAATCATGCCCTGCTTTTTCTTCTAAAAGGAAACCCAAAGCTGTTAACATACAAAGGCAAATATAATAATAGAAAGACAAGCAATATGAAAAATTGTCTGACAAAAATGCTACGATAAACCTATAAACATTCAACTCAATAGTAAAGAAAATTCTAGTTCAGTTAATGAGTACAAAATTAATAAACATGTCAATAAACAGTAAGAAGTCATTGAGACATTCGCTTTCTTGGGAGTTCTTATAAAAAAAAGGTGAAGGCAAGATATATTTTTATAAATAATAAAATATAAAGCCCCAGGGTTCTCATTCCTGTTCTTTGTTTGTGTAAATTAATTGGTCCCATAGGGAGAGAAGAGACCTAGTTGACTCCTGCATCCCACCTGTGGCTCATAGTGAGTGAGGAACTATACTTTTTGTTTATCCTTGCTCTCTGCAGTGGAAAAAGCAATATTTTCCACTGCAATATTATTCATCAAAGGGGAGAGTTAATACAGAAGTGAGATGTGGAAAATATGGTTTAAGGTGTTTTGACCATATAAATAGGAAAGACTGCTTGTGTGCTTCCCCTACTCCTGCTGGACAGCTGGGAGGAGGGGTTTGAAATCTTTTGCTTTTAGTTAACCCTGGCTTGTCTTTTCATATGAACCGGGGAGCATAGTCTATAGGGAACTGTAATGTCACATTCAACCAAAGCAACTTAAACCATGTGTTACGAATGTGGGGACAAAATGACCAGTTTCCTTAACTCCAGTAAGATTAAATAGAATAGATAATAATTGTTCTGCATTTTGTTGGAGAGGATGTCAGGAAAAAGGGACATATGCTCATATGTGGTGGAGTTGTAGAAATGTATTGGCGTTTTGGCGAGAGGTTTTTACAGAAATATCGAAAATTATTGGTACTAATTTAGAGGTCTGTCCAAAATTAGCATTGTTATCAATAACGGAGAAGCTTATTTGTGACCAAAATACGAAGGAGTTAATTGTAAACTTCTTACCTGCGGCCAGGCTAATGATAGCAAGAAATTGGAAAGTACAGCATGTTTTCCTAATAACAGACTGGTATAAGGAAGTTTGGGACATAGCCCTAAATGATAAACTAACTAGTAGTATCGAATGCAAAAAAGGATTGCTAAAGAAGAATAATTTTATGGATATATGGAATCAATTACTAGATTATGTATTAATAAAGGGGAGGGGAACATGCCTTGTCAAGCTAAATTATATTTTTGGAATTTAGACTTTATTTGATCAAGAGGATGGAAGTATATTATTGGTCCCTTGGAGGGTGGGCGGGTGCACTTCATGATTTATTGTATGTTGTTTATGTTATATTTTTGTGATATTCTTGTATTCTGTTATATATATTTTTTGTTATAATTTGTTTTGAAAAGTAAATAAAATATATTTTTTTAAAATGACCAGTTTCCAAACTCCTACTTTGTGTGGGGAAGTTGGGAACATGCGAGGCTGGGAGAAGGCTAGGGTTGTTGATGTAGCATCAAACCATGGCTAGCATTATGTAAATTTCTGTCAAAATTCAACTGTACCACTGCTGAAATATTTTTTGGTACTAAAAAGGAGCCAAGCAGGAGCAGTCAAACAGTGTGAACTAGCTCTCTCACTCACTCATTCATGACAAGCTAGGGTTTAAAATAAAGCCTGGATTGTTATGTGTGAAGCGGGACAGTGCTTCTGAGTATGGAGTACTGGGGACAAACATCATCATTATCATCATCATCATCATCTCATTTCTAATCTGCCAGTAACTAATGTTCTCTGGGCAGATTACAAACATATAATGGTCCTCACTTTCATGCTTGTGAGCCTCCAGAGGCAAGTGTTGTATTGTGTCTTGCAGTGTTGGTTGTTTAAAATAGCAGGTGGGTAGGAGAGTTACATGTTTCTAGCAATCTAATTTGTGCAGTTTTTAATTGTTTTGGTGGGAAGATTGCTCATGCCTTGATTAGGCTTGTGATTTCCCACCCCCGCTTTGGAAATCCAAGGTTAATGAGTTCTTGAGGGTTGCCTGATTGTGGATTTATAATGTTACTGAAATTGGATTCATATATGGATTTTTGAAGTTCAGGTTTTCAAAGTGCTAATCTTAATGAGTGACATGTCACCAAACCAACTCTGTTTTGACATTTGTTTAACACCCAATTTCCTGCTACATTTTGCAATGAACTAAAGACAGAATGTTATCACTGATACATAATTTTTGCACACCTACAGGCTCGGGTTATGTATGACTTTGCTGCTGAACCTGGAAACAATGAGTTGACTGTTAATGAAGGAGAAATCATCATAATTACTAATCCGGTAAGATGTATTTAGTGGAAATGGGAGTACCATGCTTTAACCCACTTCTTGGACTTTTGGTCAATAAAGTATTGAATAATTCTGTTGCTGAACCTGGAAACCTATAGACACATTATTTACACATTTTTCCTTTCTGTCTTGGAGGTTAAGGGCAAATAATTTAAGCTATAATGGGTACAAGATTATTTAACTTAAAAGAACAATAGATGATCACTGTGGTGCCCCTCTTTTTCTAGATAAAAACAGGGTTTCTCTGGCTATTAGCCAGTGTGGCGTAGTGGTTAGAGTGTTGGACTGGGACTCAGGAGATCCGGGTTCTAGTCCCCGCTTGGCCATGAAACTCACTGGGTGACTTTGGGCCAGTCACTGACTCTCAGCCTGACCTACCTCACAGGGTTGTTGTGAGGATAAAATGGAGAGGAGGAGGAGGAGGATTATGTAAGCCGCCTTGGGTTCCTTGCAGGAAAAAAGGCGGGGTATAAATATAATAAATAAATAAATAAATAAATAGCTCAGACCAGTGCTCTGAACTGTTCCTCAAAGTTGCAAATATATGTTGGCAAACCAACCAAAAATGTGTGGGCTGTGACTTAACATACCCTTTGAATTTGGTGGGGCTTGCTTCTGAGCGAGTGCAAATGATTGAGTGCATACTTAGAATTCTGTTTTCTTTACCTCATTACTAACAACATTGATACTCTAGTAAGAATAAATGATGAAAAATAAATGAATATTGTTCCATAGGTTTCCATCAAATTTGCCAGTAAAAATGACTGCTGCTCTGCAACTTCTGTTTAATATTTTGTGTAGCAAGTTTTTCAAATATTATTGAACTATGTGTAGAGTCTCTGTGTAGAACAGTCCAAATTGCAATGACCAAGAACTAAATATATAGCATGTAACACCAATCTTATGCATGTTTACTCAGAGGTAAATCCAACTGTTGAATACATTTTATTTCCAAGTAAGCAACCCTAGGATTGCAGCCCTAACCGCCTCAGGTTTCCATAGAGCCAATGTGGTGCATTGGAGAGAGTGTTGCTCAGATTGGGGAGCACTGGATTCAAATTCTCACTAAGACGTGAAATTGACTCTTAACCTAACTTGGCTCCTATGGTTATTGTAAAAATAAATTGGAAGAGCCTCTTGTGCCTTGGAAGAAGGGAGAAATAAAAATGTGATACTGAGGACACAACAGAATATGCTAGACGTTGAGCAGAAATGTATTTCCTAAAAACAAACTTATTATTATTATTTATTATTCCATTTCTAAACCACCCAATAGCCAAAGCTCTCTGGGTGGTTTACAACTACATGTAATCAGTTAACAAGACAGTCCCTGCCCGCAGACTTACAATCTAACTTACAAACTTACTTAGGGTACAGTTCCTTAGTGTTATAATTTTAACCACTAACACACATTTTTTTATTGTTGTAGGATGTAGGTGGAGGTTGGCTGGAAGGCAAAAACAGCCAAGGAGAACGAGGACTAGTTCCAACAGATTATGTTGAAGTAAGATAACATAATAAATATTCATCAATGTAGTAAAATGTAATAGCTACGTATATGGTATGTAAATAGTTTTTTTTCTTATTGGTAATGTCATACACTGTGTTTTCTAAGTCAATAGATGAGGTACAGAATTCACCTGTTCGGGCTGTTTGCATGATATGACAGCCCACCGTGGGTTATTTAAGGCAGCGGTGTGTATGGCTGCCATTTTCAATATACAACCCCTTTTTGGGGGTTGTCATGTCATGCAGCCCCGGTGAGCATGGGTTATGTGAGGGTTAAACAACACTCATTAACCCATGGTCTGTTTTTTATTTAACCCTCACATAACCCACGCTTGCTGTTGGATATTGAATTTGGCACCTGTGGGCACCACGGCTCATCACGGGTTAAATAACTTATGACGAGCCACAGCATGTTGCTTGAACCTGATCATTGTTTCTGTATTTTTACATACAAGAGACCTATAGTACACTAAAACCAGACCACAGTCTGTTAAGACCTTTAACTGGCAGAGCTTATTCTTGCTGAAACAGAAGATGAAAAGTAATACGGTTTGATCCTATCTTCTGTGCACAGCACATACACATGGAAGGATCCCATAGGGCAGGAGTAGGCAACCATGTGCCCTTCAGATGTTTTGAACTGCAACTCCCATAATCCCTGATCATTGGCCATGGTGGCTGGGCTGATGGGAGTTGTAGTTCAAAACATTTGGACATCACCAGGTTGCCTACCCTTGCCATAGGGTGTAGCAGAACCCCCTTTCTCCCCCACTCTACCTATTCACATGCACTGACCCCTTGCTGGACTATTGTAGGGAATGGGAGACCTGTTCATGCCCCCCCCATCTCTGCCCAGCCTTTTCCCCCTGTTTGGTCAAGGAATCTGATCTTTTGGAGGACCACAGCCGGTCCTGTATGCGGGTTCAGGACAGAAAGGGTTAACTGGAGCGAAGCAAATCCTTCGTACGCGGCTCTCCGGCACTCAGGAGAAAGCCGCGACCAGGGATTGACAATGGAACAGAGAATGAATGAATTTACTACACTGTTTATAGGTAAACAGGTTTAATGAGACGTATCAAAACAAACAAGAGGTGTTAACAAAGGCAGACGCGCCTCCAGTTTCTATTATCAGAACGAACAGAGACAGTACAGTGCAAGTGTTAGCTTAAATGACCTAAGTTCCTCGAAAGCCATAGCTTTGTTCGCTATCGGAAATTCAGCTTATTCACCGGGAGCTTCCCGGGGTTGGATCTCTGAGTCCGGACCAGAGCCCTGAACATCTGCGCAGCCTTGTGCCCACTGACCAACAACCTTTCGGCCAGGGTGTCCCCTCTTTTACCTCCTCTCTTGCTCCCCCCTCCCCTCCTGTTATCTGGGAAAACCAGTTCTTCTTGCTGATTCTTTGGGCTTCCTTGGGTGTTTGACAGTACTTGGCAGTTCTTTGAGACTGCCAAGTATCTTGGCGCCCCTCTGTCTGTCGGGGAAGGTGCTGTGGGGGGTATGCTCGGAGCTGAGCTGCTTCTGCCCTAGGCAGAAGCCTTGGTGGCCGTGGGGGGGGGGGGGTGTACCTGACTTGGCTTTCTCTCCACAGATCTCTGTGCTCACATTCCTTGACTGAGCAGAGAGGGAAGGGCTGAATGGGGATGTGGGAATTGCATATAGGCATCTCATTCTCTGTAAAGTACAGGCTTAGCAAGGTCCTGGTTTGATGAATGCATGTATGCACACTGCAGGAGAGGGAGAAACTGAGCTCTGTTATGCTCCATGGGTGCTGTGCTTGTGTGTGTACATAGCCTTGTGGTTCTTTTAAATAAAAAGGTCTTCTTTTATGGGGAAGCAATGTTTGTGTAAATCATTAAAGAGAATAGTAGTTCTAACTTGGGAAGGTAAATATACAATCCTGGATTTTTATATTGTCTGTCTAACAGTTCAAAACTTAATTTTTTAATATCAGTGGGCATGCTTTATTTTAGAAATGTCTTTTCAGCATTGTTCTGTTTTTCAGATTATACATGAAAGTGCCAAAGATGGAATTTCAGTAGCTGACCAAGCCTTTTTTGACTGCCTCTCTTCAAATACTGCACAGACTAATTTGCAAGCTGCGAAAAACAGTAGCCAAGTAGGTATCTTCTCTTTCTTTTTTTTAGAGCATGCTTTTCTTGAACACCAGAAGTATGCCAGATTCTAAAGAGCCAAAGAAGCTTGTTGAAGTCTCTTGTAGTGAGTTATCAAAACAAACATGGAAAAGAGAATTGCTGCTGTTCTGTAATCCTTTTGAATATTACCTAACTTGTTTCTTGGCAGTAGTCATAATGGGAATGGAAAGAAAGCAGCAAGTTCTGCTGATAAGAGCAGAAGAACTGCTCCACTGGATCAGATCAAAGAATGCCATTTCCAACTCTGGCCAGCTAGATGCTTCCAGGAGGCCGTAAGCAGGGCATAAAGGCCACAGTGTTCTCCCTTTTTGTTTGCCCTCCAGCTATTGGTACACTGTCTTTGAGCATGGAGGTTCAATTTACCTATTAGCCATTGATACCCTCCATTAATAATTTCTCTTTTGGGAGAGGCAGGTCTTTATTGTCAACTTGTATTAATTTTGCCAGAGTTTGTGCTGTTTTTTGTTCCCATTTCATGAAGACTTCTACTTTTTAAAGGAAGCCTTCTTGCCTTTGTATAGCTCACTTGACTGTGCCTATCAACTAGGCTGGCATCCTTCTAGACTTGTTTGTATCTTTCCTAATCTCTGTCATATATACACTTTATCTGAGCTGCTATTATAGCCTCCTGTAAATAACTTCTAAGCATCTTGAAAAGGTTTGATATTCTTTCATCTCCCTTTCCATTTTCTTTTAACTCGGGGTGCAGAACCTCAGGCCCAGGGGCCAGACCTGGCCCTCTTGGGGCCCCAGTCCAACTTTCTGGGGGTTTCCAGTTGGCTATACCCCCTTTCCACAACCACCGATCATTTGGTGGTTTTCCAGTTTTTGTGCAATTTCCGCCATTCTAAAAGGTTGAAATGCCTCTTCTAAGGCTTACTTACTGGCAGTAAGATCTTTAACCTAAAATATGCTGGTAGTTTTGGTATTTTGGGGACGACTCTCTTTGCCTTCAGCCCTGCTCACCACTGGAATGTGGCTCTTGAAAGCTTCTCTGAAATGGAATTTGGCCCACAGGCAGAAAGAGGTTTTGCACACCTGTTTTAACTAACGCCTTCACCTTTGTGAAGTTTCTCATATAGAGAACCCTGACTCATCAATTCATTTCCTATTTCCCGTTAAGCTAGAAAGCTGAAATTTGGCATGGTTGTTGCTTATGGATCACTAACAAAAACTACATTGTGAAAACATTCTTAAACCTTCATCTTGCATCTTGGGGTGCTTTTCTTGCCCCAGGCTCACATTCTGTGGTGTAATTTACACAGAAGTAGACCTATAATCCTGTCCTGTTAGGACTTTGCCTAAAACAGGGTAGCAAACAATATTACCAAATTTAGCCACCTGCCTTTTACAGCTTTCTTACTATAACCAAACATGTCTGGGACATAAAATGACCCAAAAAATCTGCATAACAATGCTGTATCTGGGGTGCTTCAGTGTTCCCAGGCAGTGGGGGAACAATTGGAACCATCCACAGGTCATTTTAGTATCTTTTCATTGCCAGGAAGTGCAGACAACATCTCCTTTAAAAAGTGAAGAAATCCATTGAGGGAAAACATTATTATGATGATTTAAAGTTTTATAGGCCTCAGGCTTTTCAACTGCTAATTGACTCTTAATAGCTCTGACTAAGCCTCGCCTTTGTTATGTAGATTCCTGCATTTACATCGCTGAAGGAAAGATTAAGTCTGAACTTAACTTAAGCAGCTGAAACCTGAGATCCATTTTTATTCTGACCCTAACATCCTGGGGAAAACATTCAGCCTTGCCTGAGGCACTTTTCTCTGGGGTGACTCTGGGGCATCCCAGATTCAACGTACAGGAAGTTGCATGTTTCCTCAAGATGAAGGTTAAAAAACCCTTAAGGGAGCAAAAAGGGGGGTTTGAAGTACTCTAGAGTACAGGGTAGAAAGTAATCATTTTTTTAAATCGTTTCGAGGAATGGGTCCTTCAGCTAGTTTTGAAATAAAATATGACCACGTTATGCTTCCTGAACAACTGTCCACTTACATGTATGTTGAATTTGATAGTACTGTGGTCACTGTTCATGAGCAGTTTGACATCTTACACCAGATTCTTGGTAACTCTCAGTATTAAATCATGGATCACCTTCCCTCTGGTAGGTTCCATGATGAAGACATTTATTGTATCTAGAAAGGTTTGCTTCTTTGTCGAAATCTGAATGTTCACTTATCCAGTCAATGTGAAGGTAGCTGAAATTCTTCTTCGTGGTCTCTGTGCATCACACATATGGGCTCTGTGCCTGCGCTGAGCTTGCTTCGGAAATTCTTTAGCTGAGGTGAAATGGGTGGGAGGGAGCCCCTCCCCCCTCACACCTGCTCCTCAGCACAACTCCCGCCCATTCCCTCAGTTCCTCTTTGACCACTATTGCGACTAGTAGCTTTCGGAGATTCCTCAACTTTTCTACAACCTACGGCTGAGTACATCATCTTTTTGAATACTTTTTCTTCAAAAACTTATTCCTTCTTCATTCTCTCTTTATCTAAAAAAAACTTTTTTAAAAAAATCTCTCTTTCCTCTCATCTTTCCTATCGAGGAACTATGGCCTTAAAAGGCCCCGTTCAGGAAATGCGTGCGCTGTGGGGCTAAGTTAACCCTAGCAGACAGGCACTCTTTGTGTCTCTTATGGTTAGGACAAGAGCACATTGTTGAAACCTGCCACCCAAACTTTCACTAAGGTGACAAGGAAACAACGGGCATTAAAATTGAAAACTGCCCTGTGGCAGCAAACTCTTTTGGCAGCCGGACCCACCATACCGCGTGCCACGACGACGAAAACAAAATCCTCTCCTACACACAGGGTGGTAAACGAGACTCCATCAGACGAAACCCTGCCTAAAAAGAAAAAAACTCATAAGCATGGGAACAGAAGGAGACAAAACTTTAAAAGAAGTCTAAAACTCCAAAGTCTACAACTCCAGCTAAAACGGCAATGAGTGCCGAGGCTTTGGAATCAGCCACTCAAGCAAAGCGCTCGGTGTCGAAGCATAAGGACCCGTCGACACCGAGAATCGACAGACCAGTGTCAACAATAGCGCTTGTGGCTTCGATCTCCGAAGGGGAGATCCTGGATTCCTCAATTAAAGCTGTGCAGTCATTACAAACGACTCCAGCTTTCAAAAAAAGTGATTCCAGGTGTGGAGAAAAATCATAGATCGTTTCTAAATCTCCCCGCCGCTTCTGGAGTCTCTCTCGATCGGATTCGTCTTCCAGACATTCATTCTACTAGAGAGAGAGAGAGAGAGAGAGAGCTATGCCCACCGAAGGCAATATGACAACTCCACTCGGTTTCAATCCCCACGGTATCGAGTGGCTTACAAATCTCCAAACCGGCATCAAGATGGCTCTTCTGACTCAGAGCTGGACTCTTGACATTGAAGACAGGATACCGGCCGTCTTCATCGCTATGGAAGCCCGGCCGATGTCGACCGTCCAAGGCACCAGGACTCAGTTGACGCTGACCGTCCTCGGCGCCGAAAGCCCAGCACTCAGTGTCAAGCATCTTCGATGCCAAAGCTCACCAATCGACATCGAGCATCCTCGCTGCCAAAGCCCAGCGCTCGACATCGAGCATCATCGACGCTGAAGCTCGCTGCTCGATGACGACCGCCCTCGACGCCAAAGCCCGTCAGTCAACATCGAGCATCGCCGGAGCTCGCCGCATGATGGTGGCTGCCCTCCTCGTCGAAGCCTGTCAGTCGACGTCGAACGTCATCAACGCCAAAGCCATTCTCGATGCCGAAGCCCAATTGAGGTCGAGCGTCATCGCAGACAAAGCCCACTGAATATTGGTCGTCGGAGAACAATCGATGTCGACAATCCTCGACACCGAAGCCCACTCGATGTCGGCAGTCTTCGACATCGAGGGAGACAACACGATGTGGATTCTCCATCACAAATTCTCACATCTCACAGTCAAGCTAAAAAATCGCTGTTTAAAGCTAAACACCAAGAAAAGCCCACTAGCCTCACATCAAAACGTCTGTCACCACTGCACCACGAATCTTCTTCTGACATCCCATACTCAGATTCAGATTCCATGATTTCAGGTCTACCTGAGTCTTCATCAGATCTTCAGGTTGAGTCAAAAGCTGCAGTATCGCCAACTGAGGATCTAGACACTTTTGCTGATCATGTACTAAGGATGACAGCATCCTTAGGAATAGAGGCAGTGATTGAATCGCCTGACGATGATGACCCGGTGTATAACCTGCTGCAAGCAACCCAAACTTCGCCAGCACTGGTACCTTATTTGCCTGCTTTGTTAAAGGTGGTTAAAAACACGTGGAGCACTCCAGCTGCAATCCCACCAACAGGAAAAAGACTGGAGTCACTTTACCGTGTAAGTCACGAGGATGCAGAGTTTTTGTTTTCACATCCTGCCCCGAATTCAATTCAATCAGCCCAATCCACCACTGGCAAACAACACACTATGCCAGTGGATCAGGAGGGAAAGAAGCTAGATACATATGCTACACAGGTATACTCGTCCAGTGCATTGGGTCTTCGAGTATCTAATTATCAGGCCATAATGGCCAGGTACAACACTTTCTGACCAAAAAATTGGGAAACCTTTGTGAAGACCGGATGAGAAGAGGGATTTGGCACATGTACTGTGAGTGGAGGCTCAAAGCATGGCGACCCTCCAGATGAACAATGCAAGACACCAAACTGATTGTCATGCAAGGTCCCTCATCAGTTCGGTCTCTCTCCGAAGACATGCGTGGCTTTGCTCAACTCTGTTAACCACAGATGTGAAAGCCCGCATTGAAAACTTGCCATTTGATGGAGAAGGCCTCTTTAACATCAAGACTGACGACTCCCTGGATGTGGTTCAAAAGGCCAGAGTGAATGCCCAAAAGATGGGTCTTAACGCCCTGCCAAGGCAAAAACAATACAGGCCGAGGCAGTGGGCCAGATTTCAACCTTCCACGGCTCCATTCCAACCTCGTTTCCAACAAAAAGGTCAGGACGCGGGGTTCACAAGACCATCAGCCTACTGGATCATAGAGACCTTTCCAATCCAAATATCAAGGCCCCAGGAAAGGTAATGCTTTCGGCAAGCGGCGCCTTTGACTCTTACTGCACAGACCATGACAAATTCACCGGACGTGACACAAGCCCCGGATATGACAAAACCACCGATTATGACAAAACCACAGGATATGACAAAACCACTGATCTTGACATCTGCATCGGACTTGACAATCTTCTACACAGACAGACTGTCCACGTACCTTCCATGGTAGCACTCCATCACAACGGACCGCTGGGTCCTCAACATCATCCAGCACGGGTACCAGATCGAGTTCGATGTCCTCCCTCCTTTTCTCGGCATCACTACCATGCAGCCCACTCCACCGTTGTTGGAGGAAGTGGACACTCTGTTGCAGAAGGGCGCCATCCAGCCTGTCCACCCACGTCATCTCCAGGAGGCGCTCTATTCCTGGTACTTCACAGTGTCGAAAAAGGGAGGAGGACTTCGACCGATCTTGGACCTTCGACTCGTCAATTTCTTTATAACAACAAAAATCAGAATGGTCACCATCCAATCAATACTGCCTCTACTTCGCAGGATTGATTGGTTCGCATCAATAGATCTACAAGACGCGTATTTTCACATCGCCATTCACAAAGACAGTTGAAAGTACCTAAGGTTCAAGATAGGAGACGATGCTTATCAGTTCGTGGTTCTTCCGTTCGGCCTCTCCACTGCTCCCAGGGTGTTCACAAAGTGCATGGCGGTAGTCTGCGCAAGTCTACGGGCCAGAGGGATCAGGATCTTCCCGTATCTCGACGACTGGCTAGTCATGGATTCGTCAAGACTTCGCCTCCAGTTGGCACTTCGCACAACGTTGACCATGCTCGAAGACCTGGGCTTGTGTCTCAACACCAAAAAATCACTCCTCACTCCTACCAAGGAAATAAAATTCATAGGAGCAGTTCTCAATGCGGTTCAAGGCCAGGCGTATCTACCTCAAGACAGAGTGGACAAGATACTCACCATCTCCAAAAGACTACATCGGGCTCGTTCACTATCAGCGACGTCGATCCAACGTCTTCTCGGTCATATGGCCTCCATAGTACAGGTCATACGTTATGCCCGCCTTCGCATGAGAACCCTTCAAAATTGGTTCATCCGCTCCTTCGACCCTCAGAAGCAGTCTGCTTCTACTCGCCTCTCCATTCCAAGAAAACATCAAGGCGATTCTGCTGTGGTGGATGGACAAGAGAAATCTCATCCAGGGTGTACCCTTTCATCCTTTGACACCAACAAGGATATTGACAACAGATGCCTCCCTCCTGGGTTGGGGAGCGCATTGTGCAGGCCACACAGCTCAGGGCACTTGGAACTCTATTGAGCGCAAGATGCACATAAACATGTCAGAGCTGTTGGCAGTGTGGAACGCCATGAAGGCTCTGGAGTCTCTTCTTTACAACGAACATATTCAGGTGGTCACAGACAACACGACCGTCATTGCCTACCTCAACAAACAAGGTGGAACGAGGTCGATGAGACTGACAAGACTGACCCTCAGAATTTTCAACTGGACAATTCAAAGATCCATCTCTCTCGTGGCAATTCACATCGCAGGCAAGGACAACAAACTACCAGATGCTCTAAGCAGAGTCCCCTTGCAATCACACGAGTGGCAGCTGGATCCAGAGATACGCAGTTGGATCTTCTCCATTTGGGGTCATCCAGAAGTGGATCTCTTCGCCACTTCCGAGAACACCACCTGCCTCCTTTTTTTCAGCAGAGCAGCATCAGATCCAGATTCCATTACAGACGCCTTTATGATGCAGTGGTCTATTCTACATCTTCCCGCCTCTTCCTCTGTTGACACGAGTCGTCTCGAGAATCTTGAACGTCAGGACGGATTGCATCCTTGTAGCGCCATGGTGGCCCAGGCAACCATGGTTCCCTCAACTTCTGCACCTCTCCAGAGGGGAATATCGGTCACTACCAATCATACCAACCCTACTGACGCAGGCTCAAGGCAACATTCGGCACCGAGATCTGAAAAGTCTGGTGTTAATGGCGTGGAGAGTACGGCAATCCTAATACAGGACTTCTCTCTCACAATATATCATTTTACAGGCTGCCCGTAAACCATCAACAAGGGCATCTTATACTAGAAAGTGGCTGGACTTTACCAAATTTGTTATTGTGTATGGACAGGATCCTAAAACCTGCACTGTCCAAACTATATTGGAATACTTTCACACCCTGCTACTGAGGGGATCTTCAATAAGGGTGTACTTTGCAGCAATTTCGGCCAATAGACCTTATGTCACCACAGGCTCAGTCTTCACTCACCCGCTGGTGAAACAATTCTTAAAAGGACTCTGGAACATCATTCCTCCAGTCAAGAACTTGGTGCCAGGCTGGGACCTACCACTAGTGCTATGCGCGCTCATACAGAAGCCTTTTGAGCCACTCGCCACCATTGACCACCGGCTTCTGACATGGAAGACAGCTTTTCTGGTTGCCATAACATTGGCAAGGAGATCTAGCGAACTCTGTGCACTCAGAGAAGACTCACCTTATATGGTCTTTCATAAAGACAAGATGATTGTCCATCTAGATCTCACTTTCATACCCAAAGTGGTTTCAGAATTCCATACAAGCCAGGACATAATCCTACCAGCTTATTTTCCAAATCCAACCACTGACTTGGAACGGAGAATGCATGCACTGGACGTTCGCCGTGCATTGGCTTTTTACAAGGCCCGAACAGCTTCATTTCGTCAAAAATCACAGCTGTTCGTCTGTTATGGTGGCAAATCAAGAGGCCTACCTATGTCCAGACAGAGATTTGCCAAATGGATCGTGGAGACAATTGAACTTGCATACCAGATGGCACACAGACAGTTACCTGGTTCCATGAAAGCACATTCAACCCGAGCACAGTCAACGTCTGTGGCGTTTGGGAAAGGCATTCCACTACCAGAGCTCTGTAGAGCAGCCTCCTGGTCCACGCCATCGATGTTCATCAAGCACTACAGACTTGATCTCCGAGCTCTGGAAGCGAACACCTTTGGCCGGGCAGTCCTCTCATCGGTGTTGCAGTGACGTGTGCCGCCATCCCACCACCAGTAAGTCAGCTTGTTCCTCTGCCCATATGTGCGATGCACAGAGACCATGAAGGACAGGTTGCTTACCTGTAACTGTAGTTCTTCGAGTGGTCATCTGTGAAGTCACACAACCCACCCATCCATCCCCGCTTGGCGTCATTATCGATTTCGATTGACCTGCCAGTGGAGACTGGATGTACCACTCCAGTTCATCTCCTTTATGGATGATAATGTGTAGTGTTGTTACACAACAACAGGTAATGACACCAATATGTATTTCTTGGTTCATGAGGTCGCAATAGGCGGTCTCAGACAAACTGAGGGAATGGGCGGGAGCCGCGCTGAGGAGCAGGCACGAGTGGGGAGGGGCTCCCGCCCATTTCACCTCAGCTAAAGAATTTCCGAAGCAAGCTCAGTGCAGGCGCAGAGCCCATATGTGTGACTGCACAGATGACCACTCAAAGAACTACAGTTACAGGTAAGCAACCTGTCCTTGCCCATTATCATGTCTCTTTAGGTGCCTCCCTGATTTTTCTCCATCTTGACATCACCTTCAGAGTTTTGGGCATTGGGGAGGGGGTTATGGTATATTCCCAGTACATTGTGCAGTTAAGGACCTCTGCTTTATACACTACAGAATTAAGCAAAGTATATTCAAAGGAAACTTAAAACAAGTAACTTATCAGGTTTTGTGATGCAGATGTTCTGGTTGTGGGGGACGGCTGGCATGGTATAATAATGAATTGTATAATATGGGGTTGGGTTTAACTGTGGCTAGGATGAATAGTTCTTCCGTAATATCATTGCCCGCGTAATATCATGGATGAATTTTTAAACTGTCATGTATACTGTAGAAATGACTATTACTGTAGCTATGTTTATACCAATAAAACCCATACATGGCTTGGTGCATCTGCAGGTCATAACTTTTGGCAAGCAACAGTAAAGTAAAACTTTGCATGAGCACTGTTGATGCAGCTCAGTAGTGTAAGGGTCAGTTGAACTTAACATTTTTGTGGATATTGGGAATTGGGTTTTATCAGATACTTGATAGTGTCTGGTAAAGGCTTAATGAACCGTAGGAGGAAGCTGCTCCACTAATGTGATATGCTGTCTGATTTTATTTTAACAGCATTTTGTCACCAAATGTAATGCTGTGGGTGGTATATTTCTGGTAAATCTTTTAAAGTCCTGGTTCTGATATGAGAAACATCCAATGAAATCAACTAGAGATCTAAGGCTACATTACAGCCTGCCTGCAGTCCAGAAACAGAGGAGGGGGGGAGGCCAGGAATGGGCCATGGTAAGGCTAGCTGTTGTGGCCCCACTCCAGGTTCTCACATACAAGGAATGTACGAGTCCTGAAAGTAAAAAGGGGTTTAGAATGTTGCAAAACCTCAGATCAGATCAGCCAGTGGATGCTCTCAGCCAATAGGCTTGGCTGGTTACTTCAAATAAATATGTACTTCCTCTGGCCATATGCAGCTCTTCTTTCTGCTCATTCTGTTTCCCAATTTCCTATCTTCTCTTACAGCTCTGTGTAGCCCTCTACGTTTTCCTCTTGTTCTTTGCCAGGTTTCAAAGGAACTGCTCAAGTATTTGGCACAATATGTCCTAGCTGTTGTTGCATCAAAAAGCAAAAACTGCCAACCTACATAACCTCTGGACCCCTCATTTTTGCAAGTCCCAGTTGTTAGTTCCTCAGCCCCTATCTTGCTGCCTGATTCTTGCTCTTCTCAGCTCTTGCCTGCCCTGCCTGTCTCTAGGGTCTGAGCAGCTCAGTAGTAGCCAGAGACTATTAGGCTCAAAAAGCTCAGTCTATAGTAGCCAGAGACACCTCAGCAGTTCTGAGATTAGAACAGTTTAGCCAATCATTGCCAAAGGCTTCATGATAACTGCCACAACCACCCTTACTATATTGCAGTGCAGATATCTTTCAACATACCTAAACCTTTGTAGAAGTCCATATGTCGGGAGCAGGATATTTTTTTCTTCTTTCCCGAGGATGGTGTTCAAAGGTCTCTTGACACCAAAAAAAAATCCTTTTGAGTTGGGCTCTTTCAGCAGCACATTTCAATCAATGAAAAAACGAAAGATTTTGTTAAAATTTCTTAATTTCAATGCAAGGACATAAGCAACCTCTAACAAACAGTAAAATGTACCACTGTCCATGAAAAGAAACACATTTGCACAGCTTTGCTTAGTATTATGATAAATGACTTGCTCACTTATTTGAAACAGTAAAGGCTGAAAACTGTAGTGACTAAATACTACAACACAGTAATACAGAGCAGGCAATAACTTGACAGCTCAACTTGTTTAAATTGTTAAAAATTTTAAAGGCTAACAGAATAGCAGGCAAAACTGTAATTGACAACACAGTGAGTAGTCATAGAATCATAGAATCATAGAAAAGTAGAGTTGGAAGGGGCCTACAAGGCCATCGAGTCCAACCCCCTGCTCAATGCAGGAATCCAGGTCAAAGCATCTCTGACAGATGTCTGTCCAGCCGCACCTTGAATGCCTCCAGACTGGGAGAGCCCACCACCTCCTTAGGTAGTTGATTCCATTGTCTTATTGCTCTGACAGTCAGGAATTTTTTCCTGATGTTTAGGTGGAATCTAGGTTCCTGTAACTTGAGCCCATTATTCCGTGTCCTGCAAACTGGGATGAACGAGAAGAGATCTTTGCCCTCCTCTGTGTGACATCCCTTCAAATACTGGAAGAATGCGATCATATCTCCCCTCAGTCTCCTCTTCTGAAGGCTAAACATGCCCAGTTCTTTCAGTCTCTCCTCATAGGGCCTTGTTTCCAGTCCCTTTATCATCCTTGTTGCCCTCCTCTGAACCCTCTCCAGTTTGTCTATGTCCTTCTTAAAGTGAGGTGCCCAGAACTGGACGCAGTACTCAAGATGAGGCCTAACCAGTGCCGAGTAAAGGGGAATTATCACTTCCCGCGATTTGGAAGCTATACTTCTATTAATACAGCCCAAAATTACATTTGCCTTCGTTGCAGCCACGTCGCATTGCTGGCTCATATTCAGTTTGTGATCTACCACAATTTCAAGATCCTTCTCACTTGTAGTATTGTTGAGCCAAGTGTCCCCCATTCTGTAACTCTGCATTTGGTTTCCTCTCCCTAGGTGCAGCACTTGGCATTTATCCCTGTTAAATTTCATTCTGTTGTTTTCGGCCCAGCGCTCCAGCCTATCGAGGTCACTTTGAATTTTGTTTCTGTCTTCCAGAGTATTAGCTGTTCCACCCAACTTTGTGTCATCTGCAAATTTGATAAGCATTCCCTGTACCTCCTCATCCAAGTCATTAATAAAAATGTTGAAGAGCACCGGGCCCAGGACCGAGCCCTGTGGTACCCCGCTCGTTACCTCTCCCCAGTTTGAGAAGGAACCATTGATAAGCACTCTTTGAGTCCGATTCTTTAGCCAATTGTGGATCCACCTGATAGTTGTTCGATCTAGCCCACTCTTAGCTAGCTTACTAATCAGGATATCATGAGGCACTTTGTCGAAAGCTTTGCTGAAGTCCAGGTATATAATGTCCACAGCATTCCCACAGTCCACAAGGGAGGTTACCCGATCAAAAAATGAGATCAGATTAGTCTGACAGGATTTGTTCTTGACAAATCCATGCTGGCTTCTAGTAATCACTGCATTGTTTTCAAGGTGCTTGCAGACTGACTTCTTTATAATCTGCTCCAAAATCTTCCCGGGGATTGATGTCAGACTGACTGGCCTATAGTTCCCAGGTTCCTCCTTCTTGCCCTTTTTGAAGATGGGAACAACATTTGCCCTCCTCCAGTCGTCTGGCACTTCACCTGTCCTCCATGATTTCTCAAAGATAATAGACAGTGGTTCTGAGAGTTCTTCTGCCAGTTCCTTTATTACTCTAGGATGCAGCTCATCAGGCCCTGGAGATTTAAACTCGTTCAGAGTAATCAGGTGCTCCTTGGCCTATCAATCTCAAGCTGCAATTCTGCCCCTTCAGTCTGCACTTCAGGTTTGCCAGGGGGGTCATAGACCCTCTTTTGGGAGAAGACCGAGCCGAAGTAGGAATTGAACACTTCTGCCTTTTCCTCGTCTTCTGTTATCAATTTGCCATCCTCGTCGCGTAGTTGAACCACCATTTCTTTCCTCTGTCTTTTACTATGCACATATCTGAAGAAATCTTTTTGTTGTTTTTAGCATCCCTCGCTAACCTTCGCTCATTCTCAGCTCTAGCCTTCCTGACACTATTCCTGCAGTTCTGTGCTACCTGCCTGTACTCTTCCCTTGTAGCCTGTCCTTCCTTCCACTTCCTATACGTGTCCTTTTTTGTTTTCAGGTCATCTTTGAGTTTATTGTGAAGCCACATTGGCTTCTTCTGTTGCCCTCTGCCTTTTTTCCTTGTGGGAATTGTTTGCAATTGTGCCTTTAAAATTTCCTTTTTTAAAAACTCCCACCCCTCCTGGGCTCCCTTTCTCGTGAGAGTCACTTGCCATGGGATCTTACTAATCATTGTTCTGAGTTTGTTAAAATTGGCTTTCCTAAAATCCAGGGTACGTGTTTGGCTACACTCAGCTTTTGCTTCTGTTAGAATCAAGAACTCAAGTATAACATGGTCACTTTCCCCCAGAGTTCCCGAAACTGCCACTTTATCCACTAACTCGTCTCTGTTGGTTAGAATCAGGTCAAGGATAGCCGATCCTCTAGTTCCTTCCTCCACTTTCTGTAGGAGGAAGTTATCAGCAGCACAGCTCAGGAATTTCTTGGAGGGGCCATGTTTGGCTGAATAAGTCTCCCAACAGATATCAGGGAAATTGAAGTCTCCCATTACTACCACATCGTGCCTCCTTGAAACACTGGCAATTTGCTTTTCAAAAGTTCCATCCTCGTCTTCTCCTTGATTGGGTGGTCGGTAGTAGACTCCAACCGCCATGTTCGCTTTATTCTTTGCCCCCTTTATTTTAACCCAGATGCTCTCAATGGGGCTGCCAAGCTCCTCTTCCTGTATCTCTGTGCAGAGATACGTATTTTTAACATACAGTGCAACTCCACCTCCCTTTCTGTTGCTTCTGTTCCTTTTGAACAAGTTATACCCTTCAATTGCTGTATTCCAGTCATGGGAGTCATCCCACCAGGTTTCAGTTATCCCTATCAAGTCGTACTTGCCCTCATGTATCAAGAGTTCAAGTTCGTCTTGTTTATTGCCCATACTCTGGGCATTAGTATAGAGACATTGAAGACTATGTGCTTTATAGTCCGACTTTCCCCCTACATTTTGTGGTAGACTATCAATGGGCACCGCTGGCGCTGTTCTCTCCATTGTGGCATAGAGGCCTTCTTCCATTGGTACCCCCGAGTTTATGTCTCCCTCCCCTGTTGGATTCAGTTTAAAGCCCTCCTGATTAAGTTCCTCATGCTGTGTCCAAACACATTCTTCCCAGTCCTTGTGAGGTGCAACCCATCCTTTGCCAGCAGTCCATCTTCCAGGAAGTGTAGCCCGTGGTCCCAGAATCCAAATCCCTCACGTCGGCTCCACCTTCGTAGCCAGTCATTCACTCGGACTATTTTTCTTTCCCTTTCTATGCCTCTTCCAAGTACTGGAAGGATGGATGAGAAAACTATCTGGGCCCCGAAGTTCTTGAGTTCCCTTCCCAGCTCTTCAAAGTCTGCCGTGATTTCTTTGTAACTCCGCTTGGCAGTATCATTTGTACCCACGTGGAAGAGAAGAAAGGGGTATGTGTCGGTGGGCTGCATGAGCCTCGGCAGCTGCTCTGTCACATCCTTAATCCGTGCCCCAGGGAGACAGCACACCTGGCGAGTCCATGGGTCTTCGCGACATACTTTGGCTTCGATCCCCCGCAGGAGGGAGTCTCCCACTACGAGTACTCTTCTCTTCCTCTTGCTGTAGGCCTTGGTTTGATTGCCTCCACTTGACTGACCCTCAGCCTCTTGCTCGCTGTCACGTTGGGTGCCCGGTAATCCGTCCTCTGCAGGCTGTCCTCTGCTCTCGTCCTCAAGTACATGGAAGCGGTTCCATAGCTCCACTGCTTCCACAGGCGCAGAGTGTCTTGTAGTTCTTCTGCTCCTAACAGTCACCCTTTTCCAAGGAGTTCCCCCTGCGTTATTTTCCCTTGCCTCTGCAGTCTCCGACTCCGCCTCATCCTGCAGTTGCCCTTCTGGCTCCTGTACTGTGCTTTGGTGCTGTAGATCCACCGTTCTGTCTAAGAACTCCTCGCTTTCTCTTATGCTCCTGAGGGTTGACACTTGCTGCTCCAGTCCTCTGACCTTTTCTTCCAACAGCGTGACCAGCTTGCACTTGTTGCACGTGTAGGCCATGTTGATCTCCGGCAGGAAAACAAACATTGCACACCCCTTGCAGGTCACCACCACTGCTGAGTCCTTTCCTTCCATAGTGCTCTGTTTCTGTCTTCCTAGAATATATATATATATATATATATGTTGGGTTTTTTTTGTTTTTGTTTTGTTTTTTGTTTGTTTGGGGTTTTTTTTGTTTTTAGGGACCTCCCCCTTGACCTCCCCTGCCGAACTCCGCTGCCAAACTCCTGTTTGCTCTCCCTGTGTGCGCGCTCTGTTCGCTCACTCTCTGGGAGCCTGCTTGCCTTTTCACAGTCCGGAAAACAGCTGGAGCCTCTCTCCTGTTGTGCTCCTGCTCAGCTGGGAGTCAGGAACAGAATGAGCTCCCAGGCCACGCCCTGCAATCAGCCCCACTTCCTGCAATCAATCAGCTGCAATCAGCCCCAGGTAGTTGCAGTCAGCAGGAGCTTCTGCTCAACAGAATGAGCTCTCAGGCCACGCCTTTCCCTTGCAGCACTTGTTGTTGTACTACTCCGCTGCCAAACTCCTGTTTGCTCTCCCTGTTCGCTCGCTCTCTGGGAGCCTGCTTGCCTTTTCACAGTCCCAAAAACAGCTGGAGCCTCTCTCCTGTTGTGCTCCTGCTCAGCTGGGAGTCAGGAACAGAAAGTTCCTGTATAGATAGTATAGTATAGTATATATCTATAGTATAGTATATATCTATACTGTATAGTATAGATAGAAAAAGGCTACGGTATATAGCAACAGTTATGTCAGAATACAAAGTCTCATAAAACACTTTAATTTTTATTTGGTTTTCCTGGAAACAATAAGGCAAGGCATAGTCCAGACAAGTTATTTAAATTACTTAGCATTGTGAGCTAAGTCTAGGACCTTAATGGACTTAATCAGTCATTTCTTGATCACTTACATTTTTCCATTAACCCCTTCAACTAATACTGTTGT
This sequence comes from Shinisaurus crocodilurus, assembly GCA_021292165.1. Lineage (NCBI taxonomy): Eukaryota > Metazoa > Chordata > Lepidosauria > Squamata > Shinisauridae > Shinisaurus > Shinisaurus crocodilurus. The sequence continues at coordinate 82,105,814 of CM037879.1, read as the reverse complement.
ATGCTGCCTTTTGATTGTTTCAGTTGCTTGTGGACACAGGCTGCCTTCATATCCCATCAACTCATGTTGGTTTCACAATCTCAAATTCTCATAATGCTTCTAGTGGAATGAATGGCTCAGCTTGTCTGAGTGTGGAAAGCTAAGCAGGGTCAAGCCTGGTTATTACTTGGATGGAAGACCCCTCCTCTAGTTTCCTGCATTGAGCAGGGGGTTGGACTCGATAGCCTTGTGGGCTCCTTCCAACTCTATGAACTATGAAACTATGAATGAGTGAACATTTATGTATTGTAGCCATAAATGTAACAATACACTAATGCTTCCATTGAGAAATAAGAACACTGAATTAATTCACTGGTGCCGATGCAATGGAAACACTTTTTAAGACTGGGATGTTCAGGAATTGTGTGATACTTACAGCATGAAGGCCATATAGATTTAAAGTAGACCAAGCAGCATTTCTTGTGCTATTTTATTATGATAGAAGGTGGTATTTGGCTTTTGAAAGCTATGTCTTATGGATGGCTGCATGGCTTTACTTCAGTTTATTTTTTTAAAGTTTTGCTTTTGTGCTTTATGTAACATCTGGGATCTGAATGCTATAGTGTAGCTTGAATATGGTGCTGAGGACAAAATTCTGCTACCTTCAGAAAAGAGCTTTTGCTTGGATGCATGTTGCTTCCTATTATGGGAGTCATATGAAGTGTACATTTCAGTAATCCATCTTTCCTGTAAGAATCTATCTGTGTTGCAGGGCTCTAAACTGCTTCAGGTTTTCCTTACTGCTTCTTTTTCTTCCTTTACTGAGAGCTTCTTATTTTTAAGGTGGATTTTCTGGCATCTGCCTCTCACACAGCTATTTTGGAAATTTTTACTCAGTCTCCACCTTCAACTCCTTCTACAAGAAAGGTAACTTCCAAACCACTTGATCTCCTTCTCACATCTTGTTTGTGGATTATCACCTGCAAGTCTGTATTATAATCTTGTCTTCTAAAATCTAGGGACAAAGCTGGAAAACATTCCACTGTATCTGCATAAGCTAGAAATGATAGAAATATGTTTATTCAGTCACTGATATGTTCTTAGCATTTTGTAAAGATACACAGAATAAGGTTTTATTCTCCTTTTCTTACACTCTTGAAAAAGTGGCTCACTAAATTTAAAACCTTCTTAATTTTGTTTATGGTAGGAGGTGCTATTGTCCATCTGTAAGCAAAGTGAGGTTTTGGAGAAGAACCTGCAACTTACTATTAAATTCTCTTCTTATGTCTCAGTTTTAAATATGTTAACATTCTACCAGTCCAAGAAGTCCCAGGAATTAACCAGGCCACCATAGCAGCCCTGAACTGTTGTTTGAGGATAGTTGTTCCTTTCTTACCAGAAAAGTTCTTAAATACTAACATTCTTCCTCATTGATCATTGAGATGGATCCATACAGATTATTTCATGTCCCAAAGAGAGATCAATGTTTACATTTGTTAACAAATCACAAGCCATGTCTTAGAAAGCATACCCTTCCCCCACCCCCATGTAGTTTCTTAGTAAATAAACTTGTGGCTAACTGATAGGGTTTACACAAGCTTCATAGACTGGCCTGTGAACTTCGTTAGAATACTGATGAGTATTTTGACTGCCTAATGGTGGCTCTGTTCTAAGTAATTTGAACTTTTCTACCTAATTTGAGAGGTAATTAACATGAAATTGCCTTATACTGAGTTAGACCATTGGTTCATCTAGCTCAGGATTGTCTACTTTGACTAGCAGCAGTTCTCCAGGGTATTTGGCAGTTATCTTTCCCATCACCTGCTACCTGATCCTTTTCACAATAAATGCCAGGGTGAAGTGAATGGATTGAACTAAATGGATCCAGCTGTCTGACTTGGTGCAAAGCAACCTCATATGTTCAGCTGGCACAATACCAGGTCCATCAGAACCCACTGTTTGTATCTGGATTGAAAGCAATACAGGCAATAGATTTGGGGAGATATGTAATTGTACAATTACATATGTTTCTTTCTGAACAGAGTAGGGTGGGCAGAGGATGGTGTCCATGAACCCCTCTCATACTGGATAGAAAAAGATTATCTGAACTTGTCAGTATAATGAAATGTAGGTGCCTCTTTGTTACACCACTATTGTACAAATGCATCTTTAAATGCTTGTTAACCATACATACAGACTTTCCAGCACTATCGGAGAAATGCATGACACTTTAAGACTTAGGTCTGTCTTAGACGTTAGAAGGAGATGTCTACTCAGTAAACATACTAAAAAATAACAATAGGTGCTGCAATACTTGAATGTTGTTTGAGAGGTGTTCTCTATTTGATGGGATTTCATGTCAGATTACTGACTGGGTGGTGTATTCTGCAGCCAGCTGATTTTTTAAAGAAAGCAAACAGTTAAATTCAGTGGTAAAATATGCTCTTCAGATGTAACTATGTAAGGGTATCTCTTTTTAGAGTAAAGGTGGGCAATTTGTGGCCCTCCAGATGTTGTTGGACTGCAATACCCATAAGCCCTAAACAGCATAGCCAATGGTGAGGCATGGTGGGAGTTGCAATCCAACGGCATTTGGAGGGTTACAAGTTGCCCATCCCTGTTTTGGAGTTGCAAGAATTGAATTCTCTAATTATGAATATAGGTGTAGTTGCCATAGCTGGCTATGGTTAATTGATGGTAATTCCACTAGTGTGACATGCTTCCTCTGTGCAATGGGAGGAGCTGTGCTGCTGCAGCTCACATACTGCCAGTGTACTGTGAGGAGGCAGTCTAATCTGTGAATGGGCACAATTATATTGCACATAAGTACTTCTGCACTACAGGACCTTCCAGTGAGAAGATGGCGAGCATTGGTGCATTCGAGAAAAAAAAATTCTTTACCAACTGCAGCATTTGGAAGTGCGGATTTTACAAAAAATTGAAAATGTACACTCCAATGCAGTAATTGGTGGTGAAGATTTTGATTTGCAAGCATCGGGTTTAGAAGAACAAAGAGCAGATAAGATGGAAATGTGCCAAGGGTTTATAAGTGAAACTTTCAACAGAGTGGTGCAACTGGAAGAGACTAAGAAAGGAGTGAAGAATCAGGAAATAATAACTCAAGCTCAGAAGAAATACCTTACTAACAAGGGAGAAAATCAAGTCTACAAGAAATATCTTTTTACTGAGCTGGGAAAAAATGCTGTCTCATTAAACATGGTCTGGCTTGTTGTGAAGGAGCTGATTATGGAAATTCGTAAGAAGAGAGGCAGCTTTCTCATTATTATGGGATACAGAATTACTGTGTTTGACCGTGGGAAATGGGGGGGGGGGTTACTAAGCGGTTGGATCCTGGACTGTTGGACTTGATAGAAATCTGTTATTATTGGAATTTACAGAAATGGCTGGATTTACGTTATTTATTTATTTATTTATTATATTTATGAATCGCCCATCTGGCCAGACATCCAGCCACTCTGAGCGATGTACAATCCAATAAATACAAGAGGGGGCGGGGGACACACATACACACAGTATAAAACACAATTAAAAACAGTACAAAACTTAAAAATCCTAACCCACCCCATATTCCCGCCTGAAAAGCCACGTTTTTAATGCACGGCAGAAGCTAATCAAGGAAGGGGCATGGCGGAGGTCACTGGGGAGAGCGTTCCATAAATTGGGGGCTGCCACAGAAAAGGCCCTCCTCCTAGTCCCCACCAGCCTGGTTTCTCTGGCTGATGGGACAGGGAGAAGGCCGTCCGTGGCAGATCTTGTTGAGCGGCCTACTTGATGTTGCTGAAGGCGTTCCTTGAGATAAACTGGACTGGAGCTGTTATGATGATGCTTGTGGATTATTGGAGATGAGGGAGGGGGTTTGGTCGGTGGTTGGTGCTTATTATTTGTTTTTTGTTTTTTTATACGTGTAGAGAGGCTAGTGGCTGAATCTATAAGGGATTTTTGAGAGAGGTTTGAATGGAAGAATTAAGGTGCTTCTTAATACCAAATGGATCTGTGAGAGAGATCCAAATGGGAAAATATTTGTAAGGGATTGGTGAGAGGGATCCCAGTAGACAAATCATGCTTTAGATCTGGGGAGGGGGAGGATCTCTTTAGTTTGGGATAAAAAAGAGAGAGAGAATCCTTTTTTATATTTATTTATTTATTATATTATATTTATACCCCGCCTTTTTTCCTGCAAGGAACCCAAGGCGGCTTACATAATCCTCCTCCTCCTCTCCATTTTACCCTCACAACAACCCTGTGAGGTAGGTTAGGCTGAGAGTCAGTGACTGGCCCAAAGTCACCCAGTGAGTTTCATGGCCGAGCGGGGCACTAGAACCCGGATCTCCCGAGTCCCAGTCCAACACCCTAACCACTACGGCACACTGTAGAAAATATTGTTAAAATAGGCCATAAAGAGAAGCTTATAAGGATATATTTATGTATAAATGTTAGTGGGAAGAATTTTATTAGAAAGATGATTTCTGAAGATGTTGGAATGTTTAAAAGAAAATGATTTGTTTTGGTAGTAAATTAGAACTTGAAAGGTAAAGTGTTATTGGTAAAACGTACTGATTTTTGTTGAAATTAGTGATTAATGAGCAATGGAAGGGGTGTAAAAAATAGGTTAAAAATTTGGGGTGTGGGAATTTAAGGGGGAAATATGTGGTGGCTTATAGATTTCATAGATAGAGTTGGAAGGGGCCTACAAGGCCATCGAGTCCAACCCCCTGCTCAGTGCAGGAAACCAGAGGAGGGGTCTCCCATCCAAGGAATAACCAGGCCTGACCCTGCTTAGCTTTCCACACTCAGACAAGCTGAGCCAGCGTAAGCCACAGGCTTGTCTTTTGGTAAATGAACTTGATTGGTATCTTTGGGAAGGATTATATTAGAAAGATGATCTCTGAAGAACTTGGAACTGTTAGAACGAAACAAAGGTTTGTTATAATAGGAAAAGAAATAGGGAATTGTATTAAATAGAACTAGAAATGTTTTAGATTAGTAGAAGAGCTAACATATATGTTTGTTGTTTGTGAGGTGGATGAATAAACAATATTTGACAATAGAAAAAAGAGAAATCTACTTGTAAACTACAGAGTACTGTATATAAGGTCACTTATACTTTGTTGTGAGAAAAATCAGGAGTTCACCTTAGTTTTGTGTTGTGTTTTTGTGATGTTTGTATGTGTTTTATTTTTCTTCTGAAAATAAAAATGGGGGGGGGGGAGTATTTCTGCACTACATATCTTTTGTTGTCTTGCTGTTCTATGAAAACCAAATATTGCAGCTGGAATTGTGCAGATCTGTTTAAGTAGCATGCATGTCCTCATTTCTCTGAAAAAAACCTTTACCTAATTTGGTTCTGTATTTGAGTCTTTCAGAAGCACTTTTATCAGAGGAGGAACCAGGGCAACAGGGCTTAAACAGCCCTGTTGCCCTGGTTTCCCCGGCAAAAAAAAAAAAGTGTGGGGGTCGCGTCGGAGGAGGAGGCGGCAGCAGCAGCAGCCAGCAGCGGGGGCGGGGGGAAGGTAGGTGGTGGTGGGGCGGCGGCGGCGCGGGGGGGGGGTTGCAAAGCAGGGCTGCTTTGCTCCGGAGCCCCCCCCACGGCACGAGAGGGGGGGCGCTAAATATAATTTGGCCTAGGGCGCCAAACAGCCCTGCACCGTTCCTGCGTGTCCATATTCCACATTATAATCAGTATATATGAAAACATCTTATTTTTGATGTTTTAAACAAATAATCAGATTCGTTTATGCGTGTCCATATTCCACATTATAATCAGTATATATGAAAACATCTTATTTTTGTTAAGTTATTAACTGAATATAGGTGCATCTATGGATACATAGCACATTTCTTGTTGCATGTCATTTCCTGCACAATAGACATATTTTAAAATAACTTCATATAAGTTCACTAGCATTATAATGAATACAGTCTGCAGCTGAGAGGTGTAATTTCCACACACATATACTAGATGCTTATGTGGAAATACTTGTTTAGCCTTTGGAATTGTGGCTATTGGCTGTGTGCAGATGATGCTCTTGGCTTATTAAACCGAGATATGCACCAACCTTTTGCCTGTGACACAGGCCCTTCGCTCCTCTCTGCTGCAATTAAACTGGGAAGTCTATAATTAACCATCATTTACTTTGTGGTTTAATTGTAGCACCCATGAATGCAAGAGCAAAGGAGCTCTGTGCACAAGCAAACGGCTCGTGCATATCTTGGTTTAATAAGCCAATATATTATTGTATGAACTGGACATCTCCCCCCACCTCTACTACACACACACACACACACACACACACACACATACTTTTTTTAATAATGAGAAGAACTTTATGGAATGTGTTTCACTTATTTGAACACCTATTTTTAAAAAGTTGAACAAAAAGTTTTTATTGAGGTAGGCTGCTTCTCATTTGAAAGCTGAGAGATACGTGACCCAAGGCTTATTAATTGGATAATCAGTACGTCATTTCATGTTTTCAATGTGTGTGCATTCACAAGTGTATATACTAGAAAATAAAGCTTGCATTCCTTAACCATAGATATGCATTTCTGTTGGTTCTGGAAATTATTTTTCCTCTCCCCTGCCACATCTGTTGCCCCAATAAGAACTTCCAAAATGCAACATTCCATCCCATGTGTGGATTTGTGTGCTATCAGCTATCAGTATTTTATTGTTGTTTTTAATTATTGTTGTACACCGCCCAGAGAGCTTTGGGTATTGGGCAGTATAGAAAATGAATGAATGAATAAATATTCTGTGGTAGCCCCCCAACTGTGGAACAAGCTCCCCCCTGAGGCCTGCCTGGCGCCAACTCTATTATCTTTGCGGTGCCAGGTTAAGACTGCCCTCTACATTGAGGCTTTTAATAATTAAATGGCATATGGTGGGGTGGTAAATTGTTTTTATCAGTTAATTATTGTACACCGCCCAGAGAGCTTTGGCTATTGGATGGTATAGAAAATGAATAAATAAATAAATCAGTATTTGCCCCTATTTGGAGATGGACTTTATGCCCTGCTTTTTGACTGTTAGATATTTTTTAATATGTGCAATTTACAGACTCTCTTTCTTCTAGTAATCAGAGTGTCTTGGAGTAGATGTGTACCAAATTTCACCTTTCTAGATCATGTGGAAAACCCCCAACAATTTTGTTTTAAATAATAAGTCAGTCAGTGTAGCTGAAGCCTCTTTAGCAGGGGCAGGCAATTTGTGGCACTTCAGTTGGCTTGGCCTGCAACTCCCATAATTCCTCACCATTGGTTATGTTGGCTAGGTTGATGGGGGTTGTAAGCCAAAACATCTGGAGGGCCATTAATTGCCCACCGCTGCTCTATAGATACAAAGACCCTTGAGCATCAGTCTAGAAAGCAGACGTGTGTTTTAGACATGTTTACTTTCAGTCTATCTAATAACTAGTCAATACTCCAGTGTTACAGAGTTAGTGGGAATTCCTCCTTCACAAACTTAAACCAGGCTCAGATTGAGAGGGTGGGGTTTCATTGGCAGTTGAGTAATATTCTTTACAAAAGAGCCTTCCTACTCCCATTGGTCACTATGTATATGTTCTGTTTGCTGGCAGGTTGGTCCTAATCACTAATCAAAGATCACTGTTCTAATTTTACTTTTTATCTATGCTGTTTCCTAAAAATATGGATGTTCTCTCTCCTTCCCTTTTTTTAACATAGGCTACTAGCAATGCAAATGACCCCTGGTCAAACTGGGACAATACAACATCTGCTGATAGCTGGGCAACAAAACCTGAAACTAAGCAGAAAAATAGCACTTCAAACAACTGGGATGCAGCAGCATTTGGTCATCCACAGGCTTATCAAGGTCCAGGTCAGCAGAGTATTTCTGTAACTGGTGTGGATTATTAGAAGTGATGGTGGGAATCAAGATACACCTCATTTAAAAAGAGAATGACCTTTGATATGTGTCAGAATTCTGCGAATACTACATGGTAAACATACTCAGCAATGGTCAGCAAATTCTTAAAGAACATTCCATTAATAATGGCAGGACACTGAGATGACAAAGGATTATATATGTATCTCTGTGTGAATTGGAGCTTCCTACAATTTATCCTTCTAACTTTAAATGCTATGCCTTTGTACTTCAGAATGCTTTTTAGTCTTGACAGCTTTGTGTGAATGTTGCATTAGGGCATACTAAACTGGACAATGCCAGTTATGGGGGAGGGGGCCATAGTTCAGTGGTAGAGTGCATGCTTTACATGCAAAAGGTGCCAGGTTCGATCCCCAGCATCTCTAGAGGCTGGTTCATACGACCCAGGCAGGCGAGTGGGGGAGGCACCACGGGTCTGTCCGTGGGGTCCGGTGGGGCGCCGCAGACGACCTGCGCCCCACACGCGTGGGCAGACCGCAGTGGAGCCAGCAGTCCCCACACCTCAGTGCGGGCCTCCCGGCGCTAGGGGGCAGCAGCTTGAGATGCCCAGTGGGGCCGTTTGCCCCTACAGGCCGCAGCTCTGGCCACTCTGGGCTGCCGCCTCTGTGTGACCACGGGAGGCCCCCGCGGGACGGCTGCCCACTGTTCGCACAGCAGGGTGGCCACACACAGTAGGGGCTTACCCCTCTACCGCCCATGGTGACTTTCCATGCTTCCTGTGTGCGGCCGTCCCGCGGGGGCGCCCCCGGCCGGCGTTCGCACGACACGGGAACCACGGGGGGGCTTCTGCTCCCCCATGGTTCCCGTGTCATGTGAACCAGCCCTAGGTGTGGCAGAAAAAATTCCTATGTGAAAACCTGGAGAGCCGCTGTCAGTCAGTGTCGACAATGCTGGGCTAGATGGACCAGTGATCTGGCTCAGTATAAAGCAGCTTCCTATGTTTCAGTTAATTAGATGTCCTATACTTACAAAGAGTGTATGTGTGATTTTGGCACTATTTATACAATCAGTATCCTCTCCCCTTTAGCGGCTGCTGATGACGATGATTGGGATGATGACTGGGATGACCCCAAATCAACAGCTGCACCCTATCCTGGTTATAAAGAGACAGAGCCTTCTGACCCATCAGGGCTTCAACGTGGGAATAGCCGTGGAGCTGCTATGAAAATACCACTTAACAAGTAAAACTTGCCATTCTGAACGGAGTGAAAAAATGAAGGGAAATTATGAAGGGAAAAAAAGCTAAAATACTTTGATTCAGAGTTTGCTGTGGTCATAATTTGCAGCCTGCTTACGCCATGAAGTATCCAAATAATGCTATTCTGGTATGAAAAGGTCAGAAATTCGGTATTCTTCAGCTGAAGGAGAAAACAGAAAAACAAGACTTACCTTTTCTAAAATCCCAAACCATAATTGTATTCCCAAATATAAGTGTACACTTAAATTGGGATTGATCATCTCTCTCATGTGGAAAAGCTGGACTAAAATGTCTGTGCCCCTCAGGTGTATCATACAGCTGTTCAAATAGAATGTTGAATAATTTGACCATATAGTTTGCTTGCCTCCTCATTTTCTGGAGGCAGTGGCACAGTGCAGTTAATTGTTTTAACACTTTAGCTCTGGCCTTCCAGAGAAGTACGGTATATCGCTAGTTCTATTTTCCCAGTAGGCTTTTATATACAATTTCTCCCTAACAGGAGCCTCCTTCTGTCCAGCAACCCAGCACTGCATTCAGAGCTGCTACTTCAACACTAGGAATATATTTTAAAAACAGTTTGCAGCATGGTCAAGAGTGTGTGTGGGCTGTTTGGGAAGTGAGGAGATGACATTCCTGCTGCAGACAAGGCTTTTTCATGCATATGCGGGGTGGAGGTTCTGGATTGTGCCCATGGCCTGAACTGTAGGAGCATATAACTGTCAATTTATCAAATGACAGAGGGGAATTCTGAGGCCTTTCAGATGGTGTTATAGTGGCAGTTGGTACTAACTGTTCCTCTGGTCTTTTTGTTCTGATTGGCTGAATCAGCCAATCAGATGGCTTCATTGTAGCTGAAGATTTATACATTCCCAATGCGGTTGTTGATCAGTCTGTGACTAGATCATTTTGGCACAGTTCTTTTAGTAATAGCTACATTTATCTTGTTGGAAAGACCAGTGTCAGTAAAATATGGCTGGCATTTCTGAATCTGGCAAAGAGCCTCTGAAAGAAGGAGTCAGTCACTTTATTTCTTTGATCAGATTTCCTGGATTTGCAAAACCTGGAGTGGAACAGTATCTGTTGGCAAAGCAGCTAGTAAAACCCAAAGAGAAAATTCCTATAATTGTAAGTTTTATATTTATAATTATCTCTATATCTGGCAACTGCATGAGCCATTAGTATAAATACTTCAAAAATATTCACTGTGCTTAGATAAAGCAGCAAGTGCTTAAGAAAGCACTGCTTGAATGAAAAACTGTTGGGTCTTGCACATGCTGAGTAATTTGCATACTAGACTTTCATGAGGACTGTGAAGCCTCAAGTACACTTCCCTAGAAATCAAGCCTGTAATTCACTTAGTCCTTTTAATAGTGATTGTGGACCAGGACTCAAGTCCTTGTTCAGCACTCTACTGCACAAGCAAGCCACCTTAACTTTTAGTGCATTTTTCTGCCGAAGCAGGCTTTTGTGCTGTCTAGTTGAAATTATGTAGCATGCTTCTCAATTGTGTTACTCTGATAAATAAGGGTGGAAATAGGAATCTTGCAGAGATTCCAGAAGGCTGTTTGTACAAGGTGCATTGACTACCTGTTCCAGACAGACATCCAGGTCATAAAATCCCGTTTGGCCCATTGCTATATATTAGGACTGATAATGCTAAATCATAGGAATCTTACAGGGACTAATTGCTTTCAGATGGAATTGCCGGATCGCAAGGCTTCAAATGTATAAATTAGATATGATGTTGTGTAGGGTGCCTAGAGTTAATAAATATTTTTATTGTCCTGTAGATTGGAGATTATGGTCCAATGTGGGTTTATCCTACCTCTACATTTGACTGTGTTGTGGCTGATCCAAAAAAAGGTTCTAAAATGTATGGTCTGAAGAGCTACATCGAATATCAGCTTACTTGTACAGTAAGTGCGTACCAGAGGTGACATCTCAAAATGTCCCAATTATTATTTTATAGTTCATAAAACCTTCACATCAAGTAATTAAATAATAATGGCTGATACAAACATTGTAGTAAATATATTTTGGAGAAGTCATAAGCAAGAGTTTTTTGTCTACCTATTTTACAGAACACTAATCGATCTGTCAACCACAGATATAAACACTTTGACTGGTTATATGAGCGTCTCTTGATTAAGTTTGGATCAGCCATTCCAATTCCATCTCTTCCAGACAAACAAGTTACAGGTAACTTTCTCAAAACGGAATGTTCTTGAAATATATAGTTTACAGCGCGATCCTATGAGGCTACCCATAACCTGCCGAACTCGGAGGATTATGAGCATCATATTGAAGGCGGGAGGAGCGCGGAGGATAAGATATCCTCCACACTCCTTCCACCCTCAAAAACATCTAGATGATGACTGATTTCAGCCGTCTAGATATTTCCCCCCTCCTCCCGAGGAGAGGCTGAGGCGCCGCCTGGATTCCTTGGAATTCGGCAGAGCCTTGCCCCTCCCTTCCCTGCCCCCAGGAACGCCCCCATGAGGGTACCGGGCACGGTCTTCCATGCTCGGTTTCCCTTCAGCGCAGAGGAAACTGTGCCACTACAAGGTGTGGGGGGGCAGTGCTCTGAGGCAATGCAACCTTGTAACGGATTTACAAGGTCGCAGCACCTTCAGAGTCATACCCTATGTCCCTCCAGACGAAGTCAAAGGGACATAGGATTGCGCCCTTAGTGTGTTCTCTCACTCGCTCTAATTAGCAATGTTATTTTTCTGAATAATAATGTTAATGACTGAGTTCACTTAGGAAATAAGGGAACTTTCAATTTGCATCTTAGTATCATCACATTAAAGCAACCTTCCTGAATCTTCTTCCGTCCAGATATGTTGGAGTGCAACTCCCATCATCCCCAGCCAGCATGCTAGCTGCCTCAAAGCTTGGAAGCACATTAGAGAAATTAAAACTAAGAGTGAGAACAAAAGGACTGATAATAGAATGTACTGTTGTTGATTACATTTGATCTACCTCCTGAAAAAACTGCATTTTAATACTTTGTTTATATAGTTTCAGCAGTCAGTTTTTCTATTGATTTCATTATGTGCTTGATTGAGCTATTTAGTAACATTGCCAAAGGGGTTTTAGAACTTGGTCTAGTTTTAAAATATATAATGTAAAGTAATTCAGTATGTAATGTCCAAGCGCTACGTTGTGGAAATTGTAGAACCTTCTTGTGATGGGTAGACAATGTCTGCAACTTCTTTTTACTAATTAACTGGTACTTTCCCATTGGTTCTCCTTACCCCCCTCAAGCGTGATCTTTTAAACAGTTATATAAAGACAGCCAATAATAATCGGATACACAGCCAGCGCTATAGCTCTTGTGTACTGCTGAAAATGCAACAACACTACTGCATGAAAAGAAAATTGAGCATTGATGCATATACTAGGATTAATGGCAAGGAAACTGAAAATTGAGGAAGTGATTTAATTTCCCTTTAACAATCTTCAAACTTAAAATTCCACCAGTATTTTCTAAAATGTGTGCATGAGCTTGGAAGAAAACAGAGTGAACCAGTGAGCCTGCTGAGTTCATTGTGAATTGTTGATTATTCAACTTTAGAGAATTATTTAGAGATATTGTGAGAATGAAGGGAATTTTAATTTCTAATGAGATTGCTTATTCCCTTCTAGCCATGGAAAATTAGTATCTTCATTAGTATTTTCTGCTCTGAAACAGTCTTCATTAGGAAGCATGTTTTCAGTGTTAACATTAGTAATTAGCATATGCAAAACAAACGATGTGTTACTGCCTTATATTTTATTATAGTGTTTCTCACATTTAGAAGTCTATTTGTAGCCCAAAGCACTCAAAACAATAAAATCCATTTTATAATGGTAAAGCAACAAGTAACATTTTTTTTAAAAACAGTCATAAAATGCAACTATAAAACATCAGGGGCAAAGATTGAAATGCCTGGTGTTTTCAGTTCTGATGGGAGGGAAATCTGCAAGACAAATAACTAATATAACTTAAACAACTGTCCTTGTCTTCTAAGGTTAAAAAAGGAAATGGAAAGGGGGACCTCTCTTAGTAGGGAATTCTGTAGCTTAACCACCACCAAGAATATCCTATAAAAGGCTTCCCCAACATGGTGCCATCCAGATATTTTTGATTACAATTCCCAGCATCCCTGACTATTAGTCATGCTGGCTGGGACTGATGAGAGTTGAAGTCCAAATATCTGAAGGCTGTCATTTGCTGTACCTCAGATGATTGGAGCAATTACAAAATGGCCTCCTCAGAAGATCTCAAAGCACAGGAATGGACATATAGGAGGAATTGTTCCTTCAAGTCAGTGGGGCCAGGACCATACTAGAGCTTTAAAGGTTAAAACCAGCACTCTGAAATGTGCCCAGAAACTGGTAACCAGTGCAATCCTTGAAGGAGAGGTGTGATATTGTTCCCTCTGTCAGGAGTTTAGCCACTGAATTCTGGACCAACTATATTTTCTCAATAGTCTTTGGGCCCCATTGAGCACATTACAGTAGTTCAGTGTAGATGATACCAAGGCATGAATCATGGAGGCCAGGTCTCAGTTGTCAAGAAGATGATGCAGTTGTTGCACCAAGCAAAGCTGAATAAAGGCACACCAGGCCATAGCTACCACAGGAGTCTCAAATAGCAAGTCTGGATCCAGAAGCAGCCCCAAGCTGCAGGTCTACTTCTTCAGGGATAATCAGGCACATCCAGAATGGACCATCTACCCGCTCCCTGATAGCGAAACCTCCTATTGCCAACTTCGATCTTATCTAGATTGACCTGCAGTTTATTGCCCTTCATCCAGCCCTTTACTGGCTTTATTTATTTATTTATATTTGTTAATCACCCATCTGGCCAGTCACCCAGCCACTCTTATCAAGGGCTCCCCTGCTGGAGAAAGAAAGAGAGAATTCTTAGCATATTGCTGGATGCAGATTTGAATAGGTCTCCCTCCCTTGCAAAGGCCAATGACCGCTGGGATTGCAGACCTTACCAGATGGCACACAAGTTGCAGTGGACTATATTACCAGTGCTATTCTGCTACTGGCTTTCTATTGTTGTCTATAGTTTCCCCCCCCTCTAACTTTCCATATTTAATACTTTGTAAAACTAGGCACCCCAACAAATTACCATCATTCTTAAAGGGAAATGTTCCTAAGCCAAGCAGACCTTGTGTCTTAACCTGAAATCCATCTTATGTTTAACAGACAAAAGTGTTTGCTAACATAAATTAAAGCATTATGTGGAAACTGAAAATCTGCAGCTTGAGTTTGGGTGGTATCCAGTCAACCCCTCCTTCCAATGGAACAGCTTTTGTCGGCAAAATGGGAGGGACCCACCATAGCAGATTTGAGTGTGTATGGGGAGCTGCAGCGGGGAGGAGAAGAGGGAAAGTCATATTGTGTGAGTAGAAGTTCACATGTGACATTGGATTTTGCCCTTAGAGTTTAGGAATATTTGTGAAACATAGTATGTTTTCCCAAGCTCTTTGGGCTATTCAGTGGATACAGTTATTTGCAGGGCTTTTTTTCTGGTGGAACTCACCGGAACTGAGTTCCAGCACCTTTTCTTCTATTAATTGCATTACAATTTAATCGCCATCTAATCCCGAGGAAATGTAATCCAAGAGTTCCGGTACCCTTTTCTCCAGAAAAAAAGCACTGGTTATTTACAAATATTGATCTCAAAATAGCCTATCTTGATTGGAAAGAAATATGTAGCATTAAACATGAATGTCAGTGACTGTCACTCATTGGCCTGCAGGACGTTTTGAGGAAGAATTCATCAAAATGCGGATGGAGAGGCTACAAGGTTGGATGACCAGGATGTGTCGTCATCCAGTTGTTTCAGAAAGTGAACTTTTTCAGCAATTCCTTAGCTTCCGTGATGAAAAGGTAATTCATCTTTTCTTTAAAAAATGCTTTGGGGATGTGGATAGCAAAAGGGGGTGGATTGATGGGCCAATCTTTTTACTTGGTTGAAAAATCTAAAATTCTTTCTAAACAGTGCCATTAGATATCCCTTCCCAATTAGTAGTAAGTACTCTGGTTTGTCATGAATTAGAAGCATTTGGTGCATAGTTGTGTAGAATGAAGGCCATTTCTATCATCTATCTTGAGAAAGTTACCTTGTAGAAAGGAGTGTACTTTGTCATAGAAGGTGTTGCCATGAACACTAATAACTTCCAAGCCATGATTTGCTAAAAATGCTAGAAGGTATTATTTAACTTTATGTAGACCTAACATGCAGGTGGATAGTTAGTGGTCAGATAATGTACATTTATAGTGAGATCTGGGATAGGTGCTCCAGGCCAAGTCATGGTCCAAAGAGCCCCTTAGGTATATATCAGGACTTGTGCTCTTGATGCAGAGATTTTGACAATCTTCTTTTCCAAATAGCAGCCCCCTAAGGTTCTTTAATAAAAAAAACACTGTGAAACTTCCCCAAGTTGCAAAAGCAGCTAATGTGTGGAAAGGAACATTCTAACAGAAAAATAAGTGAAAAGCCATTCCATAATTGAGATGGTAAATAACATAGCTCTCTGGATCATAGCTTCAGTCATGCTTGATTATTGGTCTGCGTATCTGTTTTGAATTGCCATCTAGAAGGAACCTGAATGTCTGTCACAGCCCCCTGCTCTGCTGAAAAAGAGTCCTATGTGGGAGAAGGCTGTTCAGGATGTCACTGAGAGAGTGTTTCTTTCACATTGCCATACTTGCTCTTATCTCTAGGAATGGAAAACGGGTAAAAGGAAGGCAGAAAAAGATGAGATTGTGGGTGTTATGGTGTTTTCTACTATGGAACCAGAAGCTCCTGACTTGGATATGATAGAAATGTAAGATGTTGGATTCTTCCCCTTCATTATAATACTACAAAAATTCTGTCACCTGATGAAAAGATGCTAATGTAAAACATGTTTTGCATCTTTAATCTTGTATGAATAAATACCTTCAGTAGTATCCAAAACATTCTGCAGTTCTTATTAAATAATATTTCAGTGTTGTGGACTTAGATTCATAGATTATAGAGTTGGAAGGGGCCTACAAGGCCATCGAGTCCAACCCCCTGCTCAATGCAGGAAACTAGAGGAGGGGTCTCCCATCCAAGTAATAACCAGGCCTGACCCTGCTTAGCTTTCCACGCTGAGACAAGCTGAGCCAGCGTAAGCCACAGGCCTGTATCATAGCAAGCCAGTTTCAAATAAAGAAGTACTCACAAATATTGGAACACTGCGTAACCACAAGTGCCAGTGTAAGTGTAACACTGCTGAGCTGTATTAACACCTGCCCCGTCGAGAACAATTTCCTTGGGCCAGTGCGTATGTAATGCTGCTATGTTCTTAACCATTGATAAAAGAATTGGATTGGGCTGCTGCTGTAGAAGCATATGTTCTCCCCCAGACCCTCTCTCTTGTGCAGATTTTTACCACTGGCCTTAACAATGGTTAAAGATTACACTAGCAACTGTGTTTAAAAGATTGGAAGTGACTGGAAATAGGTTGTACATTTGCATGCTTTCCCACTCTCAGGCCATTTTCTCTCCAATGAAGCCCCCTGCCCTTCCCATGCTTGTCTCGATCCATGATTAAGTATTACATTGGCACTAACATTAAGCATGGTTAACGCTAACTGGATTCTCTCATCTAGAGCTTCCTAGCTACTTTCAAATCCTGGTTTACTGATGTTGTGCTTAACCATAAGTCCAGCAGGGAGAATTTTCACAAGGGAAGCGAAGGGTTGGTGAAGATAGCACACACCCTTGCAAGTTCATTCCTAATACTGTATTCCATGGTTAAAATAATGGCAGCATTGTGGCTGCACTGGCCCAAGGATGTTAAATGATCATCATGTACTTTCTGTATACTTTTTCTCCTAAGCAGAATTGGAAACTACTTGTTTTTGTAACTTTGAATTGATTCTTATTGCTGTCAGTAATCAAACTTTGATATATAGATAGATAGATAGGTAGATTAATAATGTAAAGGCAAAAGGTTGATATTCTTGGTTCTGACTTGAGTCTCACTATACTTTCTATGTATTACTGAATAACTATTTCATTAAAATATCCCTAGCAAATTAAATGCAAAATTTGTCTATAGATGTGCTGTTTTGCAACAACAGCAACATTGCAACAACAATAACACTTCGTGTGTGCTGAGATTCTTGCTGTGGTTGAGAAATTAGTTTAATCTAGCAGTTGGATTACCATTATCTGTGATATCCCGTAGATTGTTTTTACAATTTTTGTTTCGTAAGTCTAGGGAAGTAGCCATGGTAAGGGTAATACTGTAAATTAGACTTTGTAAAACACAATAAATTGTACAAAGAAGGAAGAGGGCAAGTTTATGGCCCATGAGGCAATGTGCAAAAAACCCTCTCTCCAAATAACAATAAAAAATAAATGTTTGCCATTACAAACAAGGAAAATACTGTGCCTGACTCAGTTCTTTATTATACAGTGAACAGAAATGTGATGCAGTCAGCAGGTTCACCAAAGCCATGGATGATGGAGTTAAGGAGTTGTTGACAGTGGGCCATGAACACTGGAAACGTTGTACCGGACGTAAGTGTTGGATATATATTTAATAACAACAAGACACCATTTCTTAAGCATTTGTGTTTTTATAAAATGTTTAACTTGCATTTCTTTTTGTAAAACCCCAGGACTACCAGTACAATATTCATAAAGTGAATATAATAAAGACCATATAAAGTATGAAACCCATTAAAAAATTTGCTTGCCTCATAAACTCTTGAAAGCTCTGATTCTGGCAGGCTTCCTTTCCCACTACTGGTGCATTCTTGTTTTTTCAAGATGTTTGAATATCAAGATGGAGCCTCCTGGGTACTGTGCTGAAACTACTATATATTAATTGGGGTTTAAAGGGCACTTACGGAAAGCAATTTTTTTTCATGATATAATTTTTTTGTAGTGATGAGTGTATTATCTAATGTATTTTTTAGATACTAAATATTTAGATCGTATTGTTTGCAGCTTTGATATTGCCTGAAATGGTTACAGCACAATAGCACAGTCATTTTCTTTAGTGCAGTTGGATTCACAGGACGTGCCAAAACTTCCAAAGTCATTCAGAATGTGGCTCTTGGAAACAAACTAACCATTGTTCATATGTTAGGTTTGGATGTGCAGTGTGACCATTTGCATACATGCTTCATGAGCCTTCTGAAGTATCTAGTTAAAAATCACTTTAACTCTCTGAAAAGGATATGAAGTCTGTTGCATTTATGGATGCAGTATTTTAAAAAAGAGAGACACTCCAGAATATGCCTCCTCTCTTGCAAATGAGCAAGTGTTTGGTGAAAGGCCCTTGAGACTACTTATAACTGATTTGCATCAAGTTGCAGTATCCACTGTTTACTTTAGCCCCATGCTTGCCAATAGACACTGAATTTCAGAAGCAATGGTTTGTTTACTTCCCCTTAAGTTATAGGCTGTCTAGTACAAGACTTGCAGGGCCTTCTTTGACATCACAGACGTTTAGCCAATGCTAGCCAGAGTCCATTATACTTGGATTTGTATTTGGTGTTGAGGTTATGGAATGTTACAAGCCCAGGACCAAGCAGCTGGATCACTTTCAAGAGTAATGTAGGTCCACTGATAAGAGCAAATGAAATAATAGAACCAAGAGAGGCAGAAATGAGTAAAGAGGGACCTAGCCAAGAGATGTGAAAGAAAAGTGATGGAGGAGAAAGAGAATACAAGGGCTATTGTTTGTTACATTTACGTCCTGCCTTTCCTTCAAGGAACCCAAGGCAGCATACATGATCCTCCTCCATTTCATCCTCACAGCAACCCTGTGAGATAGGGTAGGCTGGGAGTCAGTGACTGCCCTAAAATCACCCAGTGAGTTTCATGGCCAAGTGGGGACTAGAACCTGGGTATCCCCAGTCCTAGTCCAACACTCTAACCACTACACCGGAAAGGAGGTTTGACAACACTTTCTGCCTGCCATACTTGTGTGTCTAGGTTAGGGGTAGACAACCATACAGGCCTGTGACTTACGCTGGCTCAGCTTGTCTGAGTGTGGAAAGCTAAGCAGGGTCAGGCCTGGTTATTACTTGGATGGGAGACCCCTCCTCTAGTTTCCTGCATTGAGCAGGGGGTTGGACTCGATAGCCTTGTAGGCTCCTTCCAACTCTATGATCTATGAAATCTATGAAACCTTTTTGGGCCCATTGGCACATTTTGTCAATTTGTCCATCCACCACCACCAATTTGCACCACCATCAGACAAGTGACAGCAGGAGTCCCTTTTTCTTTTTTTTTTTACTCTTTTTGTTTGTGTGTGTTTTTGTGTGTGTGTGTGTGTGTGTGTGTATGGATGGACATGCTTCAGATGAAAGCATTGACTTGCAGCCACCCATCATCTGCATTTCCTAAGAATACATCTGCCCAGGGGCATTCATGGAAAGTTAATGCCCCTGGAGTGCCTCAATTTGCTTTGAAGCAATCCCAGCAGCTGGAAGCCCTCAATTTGCTTTGAAGTAATCCCAGCTGCTGGTAAAAAAAAATTTGTTAATTTAAAAAAAAGTAGGATGTATAGGGCATCTTGGCAGGTGCCAAGAAAGGGATCTGAAAATGCTGTGGTGTTCACAGGCACCACATTGCCAACCCTTGGTCTAGGTAGTGTTTTGTATCCACATTTACTGTGTTTTGCTACCTTAACTGGCTTATATTTTAAGGTCATATTTTTTTCTTTCAGCATTACCCAAGGAATATCAGAAAATAGGAAAAGCTTTACAGGGTTTAGCACTGGTTTTCAGTACCAGCGGCTATCAAGGTATTTTTGTTCTAGCTCTACTTTGATTTTTCTTTCAAAACAACATAAGCTGTTTCCAAAATTTGTGTCTCATTAAGTGGATAATCTTAGAATAAATATTTTGGATTATTTGGAGGGTGAAATTACACTATATGAAACTCTGCTATTTTGCCCCAATATTTATGGTGCCAGAAAGCCAACCCTCAAGCTTTGGTTTGTTTGTTTGTTAGAAACATTTGAACATGCATAGCTCGGAAAATAAACTAAGGGCACATAGGATTGTACTCTTAAAATCTAATGAAGCTATAATTTTGATGCTGTCATCTTCATTCTAGCCATAATTTTTCAGGATCAGATTATAATTAGGGAGCAATCCTGTGGCCCCTGGACAGTGTCTGAGGGGCCATAGGATAGTTTGGATTCCCAGATCTGAGGTTGAAGATAGGAGATTGGAGAGGCCAGGATATGAGTTATGCTGACACCTCTCTAGCCTCCTTCCCTCACCCTCTGAGACACTCCAGTTAGGTGGGCAAAAAAGCCCACCTGGTGGAAAAGCAAAGCAGGAAGACGGGGAGGTGAAGATTGCCTCCGCTGCTCCTCCCGCTCTGCATTGGATGACCATAAGCCTCTAACTTTGGGGGCATACAGCCATCACCATAGAATTGTGCCCTTAAATAAGTAAAGGTAACTGTTATCTCTCACTGAATGGCTTATCCTATATCGAATGAATGTGCTAGTGCACACCTATATTTTGGCATTCCAAGCAACTCTTAAATTTTATATTTATTTATTTATTATATTTATACCCCACCTTTTTTCCTGAAAGGAACCCAAGGTGGCTTACATAATCCTCCTCTCCATTTTATCTCCATTTTATTAAGAATTTACTTAGGTTTATAGATATTTATGCACATTTCTTCCACTGGTGGGTATAAAGATTACCACATCTACCAACAAACACTATTTTAAAACAATATTTTAAAATTTAGATATTGTTACTAGGGGAACCACATTGGTATCATTTTTGTTTGAACTAATAACTTTTAACTTAATTGAAAATCTCTGTGTAACTTGTTTTTAGGAGAATCTGACCTCAATGATGCAATAACAGACGCGGGGAAAACATATGAAGAAATTGCCGGTCTTGTGGCAGAACAGGTAATACATGTTATAATATTAGTATGGCGAAAATGTGTATGACTACATAAAATATTTTGAGTGATTATGAAGCTAAGAACTTATTTTTATTTATTTATTTATTTATTTATTGCATTTATTATACCCCACTCTTCAGCCAGAAAAGGCTCTCAGTGGCTTACAAAGATTAATAAGAAGACAGTCCCTGCCGTCAGGCTCACAATCTAAAAGACACGACACAAAAGGAAAAGGGATTGGGAGAGAGGAGGAAGAAGGCAAAACTCATGGCTGATGATTAAAAAAAACCCTACTTCCATCATTCAGCTAGGGGCTATACATACACAGAAGTAGGCTTCCAAGCTGGAATGGGAAATGTGCATAATTGAGAACTGCACATGTCTTTTCCCATCACAGTTTAGCAGCTGCTGGTGCTCATATATACGTCTTTCAAGTGCAGGGAGTGGAGAATAGTTCTTCATCGTGGTCTCTATGCATCACACATGGGCTCTGCACCTGTGCGGAGCCCAAGCTGAAGAATTTTTGGTGGGAACCCTCCCCCGCCATCCCAGTGCACATTTCCCTAGTGGGTCCCAGCCTATTCTTTCAGTTCTCTTTTGACTGCCATTGTGGTAGCCTCATTGGGAATTTCTCTGTCATTCAGCAAGCTATTGCAAACTGCTGAGGTTTTACTCGATCTTACTTTTTCTTCTGTTGTTATCTCTATCTTCCCTTTGCATTTTGATTCTTTTTGTATTCGTGATCTCTGCTATTGCCTCATTACCTGAGGGTGTATGACCCTAAGGGCACCCTTTCGTAAGTATATCTGCTGTGGTAGTAAGTTGAAAGGACATAAAGTGGAGGCGTGTGCCCATTGCCAATCATTTACAAAGTAAGCCAGGCAGGCACAACCAGGCAGACAAGCTCTGGGCTGTCCTCTGGAAAAGGGTGCCTGAGGCGGATCTGCTGCAGACTCCTAGCTTGTTCATTTGTTATGGGGGCAAGCGGTATGGACACCTGGTGTTGTCGCAAAGACTTGCGTCCTCAGTGGTTCATTCCATCAAATTCACGTATGAGTTGACTGGTCTTGACCTTTCCAGTCCAATCTGAGCTCATTTGACTCTTGCCATGGCTACGTCCATGTCATTTAGGAAAGGAATCTCCCTTCCTGAGCTCTGCAGAGTGGCCATGTGGTTGAAACCATTGACCTTCCTCAGCGATTATGGACTTGATGTGCGTGCCAGGGCAGACTGCTTCTTTGACTGTGTAGTTTTGTCCACAGCTTTGCAGTAGGACACCTACCTGCCGCTGGTAAGTCAGCTTGTGACTTGCCCGTGTATGTGATGCACAGAGATCATGAAGAAAGACAGGTGGCTTATCTGTAACTGTAGTTCTTAGAATGGTCATCTCACACAACCCACCCAGTGTCCCCGGTTTGGTGACAATGTCAATGTTGATACAGAGGCGCCACTTGGTTCTGAGGCTGCAGTTGGTGGTCTCAAGGAACTGAGGGAATAGACTGCTGCTTGGCTCCTCCTGCAAGCAGGAGTGACTAAATGAGCCAGAGTCCCTCCGTCTGTGGTTTGTTTGTAAAATCCAAACCAGGAATTCTGGCTTGTCTGTTCCCAAAGGAGCTAGAGTCATAAGCCATGCTTATGACTGTGGCTTCTTTGGGGAGAGAAAAGCTGGAATCCCTGGTTCACACTTTACAGTAAACAAACTATGGATGGTTCATGGTTTGTTTAGCCATTTCCACTGGTGGGGGCAGTTGGGCAGCATGC
Source organism: Shinisaurus crocodilurus (assembly GCA_021292165.1). Taxonomy (NCBI): domain Eukaryota; kingdom Metazoa; phylum Chordata; class Lepidosauria; order Squamata; family Shinisauridae; genus Shinisaurus; species Shinisaurus crocodilurus. Next base: position 82,083,020 of record CM037879.1, on the reverse strand, counting down.
ACCAGCTTGCTTGTTTGATCCCAGTAAGCCAGGATTCTCCAAAACACAGGTTTCGGCGGTGGCCAGGAGTGTATTTGCACAGTTAAAGCTAGTGCGCCAGCCGCGCCCATTCCTGGAGATGTCCAATTTGGCCACAGTGACACATGCCTTAGTTACATCCCATTTGGATTACTGTAACGTGCTCTATGTGGGGCTGCCTCTGAAGAGTGTTGGGAAACTTCAGCTGGTTCAAAGAGCTGCTGCCAGACTGCTGACTGGGGCTGGTTACAGGGAGCATACAACTCCGCTGTTACAACAGCTTCACTGGCTCCCATTCTGTTTCCAGGCACAATTCAAAGTGCTGGTTATGACCTATAAAGCTCTATACAGCTCGGGTCCAGGTTATCTGAAAGACCGTATCCCCTACGAGCCTGCCCGCACTTTGAGATCCTCAGGGGAGGCCCTTCTCTCGGTTCCACCACCATCACAGGCATGCCTGCTGGGAACACGGGAGAGGGCCTTCTCGATGGCTGCCCCAGCACTCTGGAATTCCCTCCCCAGGGAGGCTAGAGTGGCGCCCTCCCTGGTAAGCTTCCGGGGGCAGGCAAAGACCTTCCTGTTTCGGAAGGCATTTGGGACTAGCCTGTGATGTGATGGAATGCTGTTTTTACTCTGTTGTGTATATTGTACTGTTTTTAATGAGATAGATATATACAGTAATACCTTGGATTGCAAGCATAATTCGTTCCGGAACCATGCGTGTAATCCAAAACACTCTTATATCAAAGTGACTCTCTGGTGGGCGTGAGCGGGGCCAATTTCGGCCCGCTACGCCCACTCGAGGAGCGGTGACATCCCTATGACTACTTGTCTTGCAAGACCTTGCTTGTTTATCAAGTCAAAAAAAATTAAATTTTTTTGCTTGTCTTGCAAAATGCTCAGACCAAGTTACTTGCAATCCAAGGTGTGTGCGTGTGTATATTATTGATGATTTAATTCTTTTTTAACTTTTGTATTTTTCTGTTTTTGTTTTAATTGTATGAGTTTTAAAGCCTTTGAGCCGCCTTGGGTCCCAGTGTTGGGAGAAAGGTGGGATACAAATAAATATAATAATAATAATAACCCCAGCTTATTGTGAAATCCAGACTGAGCCTATATGTCACATAGCTGCAACAACTCAGTCACATAGCTGCAACTGCTCCTCATGCACCTGGATCAGTCTGCTTGTACAAATATTAGGTAAAATATGGAGACTTATATTTAATGGAGTACCATTCATAATTACTTGAAATAAATTACTTTTGTAAAAAGCTGAAAATACAACACGGGGTTGATATTTTAGCTGAGAGACATCCCATGATAACTCTTAATCTCTCTTTCTCCCCCTCATGTTTAAAAATTCTTGCATAAATGCAGTCCCAGTAATTCCATTTTAAAAGAATGCCGTCATCTTGAAGTAGCAATTTTTCACACAAGTACCTGTTACGTTTTTGCAAATGAGTTGTAATTTTTTTTAAAAAAAGGTTTTTAGGGCATTCTCTTTTTCTCATATATACATTATATGATTTTCAATTGAGTTGTGACGCTAGTGTGAAATGGTGTTATAGAATTAATTACTGTGCATTTTTTCTTTATCAGCCAAAGAAGGATCTTCATTTTCTGATGGAAACCAATCACGAATACAAAGGATTTCTTGGTTGCTTCCCAGATATCATAGGTGCTCATAAGGTGAAGTATAGAGCCTTTTGCAGTACTGCTTTTAAAGAGATCATAGATGGATGCTAGTTAAGTCAGAGTGTCAGTTCTGCAGACCCTCCGACCTGGTTTGCATATTAAATGACAACCCATGGGTTGTCATGCACAAGTGGGAGAGAGCAAGTATGCTGCCTCCTGTGCACTCACCGCTTCTGCTTTTACTCAATAATCTATTATAGGCTTCTTCGTAGGCTGTTGAACTTGACATCCAAAGCTGGACCAGTGGCTTGTTTAGGGGCTAAACAACCCACTAGTTAACCCATGATTTGTTGTTGGCTTAACTACTGAGTTGTTTAGCCCCCAAACAACCCATTGGTCTGGGTTCACACATCACACTCAACAACCTATGAACGAGTCAATCATAGGTTGTGAATTAAAAGTGGAAGCGGCTGGGACACTGGAGGCAGCACTCGTGCTCATCCCTGACAGCCCATGGTTTGTTTAACCCATGGGCTGTCATTACGTGTGAACAAGGACTGTGTGTAAAACGTTCCACTTCAGAATCAATTTAGAACCTTTCGTGACAATGTCAGCTCTGGAACAGGTTTTTACATAAAAGGAAATTAAGGAGCTTGATGCTTCATTGAATTGGTTCCTTCAACTTGGTGGTTACTACCAAAGGCAACCTTTTCCACTGAAATTTTCCTCACATACATTCCCTGAATGCATTGAACATTATTGTTGGGCATTGTGACCTGACCAAAAAAATATTTGTTCAGTTAGTGTAACAAAAGAGATATGCAAATCACACAAATAACCCCTATATTGGTTAATTTTTATGAAACAATAAAATAGGTGCCTGACTGGTCAAGTTGGGAATGTTTGACATCAGTTGACCAGTATCTCAACCCTACTTGGCAGTCTCCTAGGGAATTAGTAGAAAGACTAGAAGAGCTGCACCATGTGTAGTGTGTGCTATGTAGTTCTCCTGCCTGAGAAAGCCAGAAATGGTTTCTGTGAGATAAAGTGAGAGGGCTGAAAGCTTCAGTCACTAAGAGTGTCCAGAACTTGTAGTAACTTTACAACAGTGCTCTTACAGCTGATATATTTCAAAGGGACTTTCTCAACAATAAGCTGGGGATTGGAGAGTCATGTGTTGATCACTGCCCCCCCCCCCAAGTCTAGGTGGTTTACTTGAAACCAGACTGCATATGCTGAAGTAAGTGTTATCTTGTTTACTCTTTGTTGCTGCTCCAGCACAGTGCCCTATGACACCTTAAAATACCTAAGCACCTTTAATGACCATGCCTAATACTGTATTTTGGCAGTTTAAATTTGGACTCTTATTTTTGCTACTACTTGAGGGCAGATTGATTCATATAACATTTGAAATACTTTTTCAATTATTTTTAATGTGATGTTCTGTCTTAACAGGGAGCAATAGAAAAAGTGAAGGAAAGTGATAAACTAGTTGCTACCAGCAAAATTACCCCACAGGATAAACAAAACATGCTGAAACGCGCAAGTACCATGTCGTTTGCACTACAAGGTAAAGTGCACTTAGCATTAAGTTCCATGGTTTCTCTTGCTGATTGCGAATGAGGATAAAAAGGAATAGTGAAAGCAAATGGTAAAAGTAATTTTAGGATCTGTATAAATAAAATATGATGATGGAAAGTGTATTAGAAGCTACTTAAATTTGCTAAGGTTGTTCTAGAACAGAATTAGCTCAAATTAAAACAACAATCTTATTTGTTCCTTTTCTGTTCATGCGATAAATATCTTTTATCTCTTAATACTATGTAAGTGACTTCATTTTACTGTTATAGACCTTAACAGTTACAGTTTCATAGTGATCACCATGATATGTTTCTCACTGTGGAATATAGTAAAACAGGCTACTTTGAAAACTCTGAAAGAACATTTAGATACTATAGGTATAAATTGATGTCAGCAATGAATCAACTGAGCTCTAAGCATGTCTTTCTTTATCTTGGTGATCATTTTTAAACACACACACCATAAGTTCCTCTAGAGCTCTACTCTGCAAAAGACTAAGGAAGCACTACGGGGGGGGGGGTTCTTCGTTTCACTAGAATCATCAGGCTTAACTGCTGGTTTCACTGAATTAGCAGTATGAAATACAACAGCAGTAAAATCTACACAGCAGAACGATTTCTCCATGTTTGCGGTGGAGCTCAGGATTTGGAACACCTATAATAAATTGAAATCAAAATAGTGCAGAAGCACTACTGAAAATACATGACTTGACTTGGACGGTGGCTGTTTTCCTGCTGTGGCACTTGCTGCAGTGGGACAGCAGGGCCGGCTGGGCTCTCCGGACCACCCACCGCGGTGCCTTGTTGAGGTGGGGTGAAGGCCTTCCCAGCAGTGGGAGTCACAATTTGCCCACCCCTCCCACTTCTGAGGTAGAGGATTCTTGGGAAGACTAGACCTGATAGCATCTCAATGTTGTAAATAAAGATTGTCTTTGATTCAAACTGAATCAAGTTCCCTATGTGTGTGTGCTGCTGAAGTGCTCTCATAACTATATATGCATTTCCCTAAATGGCAGGGGACAGTTTCTGGCCAAAGGTTAATTTGAGTATTCACTCTGTTTCCTTTTAATAGATTATTGCTTTTTCACAACCATTCCAAACTTATACCCACCAGTATTTGGAATCCAATGATGTCCTTCCCGTTAGTGGAACTGGGAGGGAAACTATCCCCACTCCCCCTGCAGCTCCTTGTGCACCCTCAAAATCATCTCTGGAGAATTATGGGACCCTCCAGAGCGGATGGGGGGACCGGGAGGGGGGGATGAGAGCAGGAGAAACCCCCATTGCACAATGTTGGATTTCACCCAATATCTCCTGCCTCATGCACCCAGACAAACTAGGCAATTAGATTAGAGTTGGGGGCTAAATACATTGGTCTGTTTTACCACCCTTCTACTCTGAAGGTTTCTTTTACCAAGTGGTTATGACTGCCTGGTACTTTACCTTGGAGATCAAGATATGTAATATCTGTCTACCTGGTTTATCGTAATTTAAATATAAACCTAAGGTTAACTCAAAGTAAACAGAAATAGAGGGGAACTTATGATTGAGGAAGCACGAGTGGGCCATTTGAAAAGTTTTTTATGTATGCTGTTCCTTACTCTTAAGCTGCATACTAAAAATTCTGCTAATTTTTTAATTAGAACTGCCATTTTCCCTACTCCATTTCATGCTCTGTTCCCACACCTGGAATAAGTTTGTTGAAAGATTCCATCAAATCTGTAATTGTCAACAAGTATAATATTTGCGAAATATATTTAACGAGACTAAGACTAAAGTGATAAACATTATACTACAGTTACTCCAGGAATAATTTTGTCCAGATTCACATATCTGCAGCAGTTTGAAGCTAAAAAGCACTTCATTGTGGGAGTGCCACGAGGCTATTATTGGGATTATATTTATTTATTAATTCATTCATCTATTAATATGTCTAAACAACCAAGGCTTTTTGGCAAAAATAAGAATTCCTTACTACACCTGTCCATCTTTAACCCTGGGAAGGTTCCCATGCCCAGGGTCTTGCCTCTCTGTATGACTCAGTTCACATGATCAAACTGAGTGCACAGGAGCGAGTGAGTCTGCTGGTTCTCGCCTGCTTCCGCTTTCAGTTAACAACCCGGAAACACACCCCGTTGCTTTTTGATGTGCAAATCTGGGAACTCTGGGTTGTTGTTGGGTTAACTCTGGGTTGTTTCACCCCTAAACCCAGAGTTCCCCAGATTTGCACATCAATGTCACAAAACAACCCAGATTTGCACATCGCATGTCACAAAACAACCCAGGAATAGGGCTTTACTGAGTTGTTACGGTAATTGAAAGTGGAAATGCCGAGTGGGCAGGAGGCAGCAAGCTTGCTCCCATGCACCCCTGCCAATTCCTTAGTTAAACAACCCAGGAACTGCAGCATGATGTGCAACTAGGTCTAAGAGTGCTCCATATGATAAGCAGATATCATTGGGTTTGAGGCAGCAAGCCTGCCACTACAGTAATGTGTGAATTTGACCTTTTGTTTGGATTCCTGAGTAGTGAGTAAAAATTACTCCTTTTTGGTGTTAGGCTTTTAATATGTGACCTGGCTTTAATTTACAGCTGAGATGAATCACTTTCACAGTAACCGGATTTATGATTACAATAGTGTGATGCGCTTGTACCTGGAGGAGCAGGCACAGTTCTATGAAACGGTAAGTTGCTATGTGTCTAGGGCTCTTTACATCTGAGCAGCCAGGAATTCACTTACTTGTCTAAAATGGGCTGGTTAAGTGCTATGTCTTTGTGCTCAGATTTTATGTTGCATGCTTGCAATGTTTGTTTAAAAATCAAGTAAACAGTGAATGTTTTTGACTTTGATCATTATAATTTCAGAAACCACCTGTAGTGAACAAATTTGTTCTTAAAATGTAGGTTTATGGTTTATGAAGAAATGTTTTTTCCTCATCTCCTTAGGAAATGCTACTTGGCACTACTAATCCTTCCTGTGCCACACACTTCGCATGACAAGACTATGCAGCTGCCACTTGCTTTTTGGCTAGGATGCACAAAGAATTGTACTTGGCAGTTCATTAGCAATTCTTTCATTCCTTTCAGAGAAGGGATAATGGTTAAGCTGTGTGCATTTATTCCACTTAATTCTCAGTAATTTCATCCCCTTTACACCTTGGAAAGTGAACACATGTATGTAGTGTTCATTAGTTGCAGATGTGGGGGGGAGCAATATCCCTCAAAACGTAAAGTTCACCTCATAGAATCAGAAAAGTAAAGTTGGAAGGGGCCTACAAGGCCATCGAGTCCAGTCAGTCAGGCGATCACTCCAACCCCCTGCTCAATGCAGGAATCCAGGTCAAACCATCCCTGACAGACGGCAACCCAGCTGCACCTTGAATGCCTCCAGAGTGGGAGAGCCCACCACCTCCCTAGGTTCATAGATTCATAGATTATAGAGTTGGAAGGAGCCTAGTTGGTTCCATTGTCTTATTGCTCCAACAGTCAGGAATTTTTTCCTGATGTTTAGGTGGAATCTTGGTTCCTGTAACTTGAGCCCATTATTCCGTCTCCTGCAAACTGGGATGATCGAGAAGAGATCCTAGGCTAGCCCTCCTCTTTGTGACAACTCTTTAAGTACTGGAAGAGTGCTATCATCTCCCCTCAGTCTCCTCTTCTGAAGGCTAAACATGCCCAGTTCTTTCAGTCTCTCCTCATTTTCCTACCCAAAAGTGTCTTAGGCATTTAAAAGGGAAGGAGAACATGGAAGGGAGGTAAAACAAAACTGACACTAGATAAAAGAACATTGGTTTTGAGAAGCATCTCTATGCTTGCTTGGATGATATTTCTGTGTTCAATGAGATTAGCAGCTGCCTCAGATTCCTGCACTTTCTCCCCAGGGGAGATGTGATTTCTTAAATTGCAAATACCAAATTAGATCCTTTTCAGATTCCAGTACCCACCTGAAAACAGAAAATGAATCCATAAACCAAAGCTTCAGAAATGAATATATATGTATATAAACAGAACTGAATAACTTAGAGGATCAGGATTAATGTTTCCAGCCATGCTAGGGCCAATCAACAAACACTGAACCTGTTTGGACATCATGGTGGTGTCTGGCAGCAAATTGTGTTGATTCTCTTGGACCTCTCAGCAGCTTTCAATACCATTGACCATGGCATCCTTCTGGATAGGCTATCTGGACTGGGAGTTGGAGGTACTGCACTGCAGTGGTTCCGCTCCTACCTGAATGGCCAATTCCAGAAGGTGATGCTGGGGGATTACTGTTCTGTCCCTTGGCAGTTATGCCATGGGTTTCCACGAGGCTCTGTTTCATCCCCCATGCTATTGAACATCTACATGAAACTGCTTGGGGAAGTTATCCAGTGATATGGATTGAGGTGTCACTGATATGCATATGACACTCAGTTCTTTCTTTCCTTTTCATCACATCCAGGTGAGGCAGTGGGCATGAACTGGTGCCTGGATGTGGTAATGGACTGGATGAGGGCCAATAAACTGAGACTCAATGCAGATAAGATGGAGGTACTGTTAGTGGGTGGTTTGTCTGACCAGCTAAGTGATGTTCAGCCTGTTCTGGAGGGGGTTGTACTCCCCCTCAAGGATCAGGTTCATAGTTTGGGGGTGCTCTTGAATCCAGCATTAGATGCACAGGTGGACTTGGTGGCATGGAGCACTTTTTATCAGCTTAGGCTGATATACCAACTATGTCCTTATCTAGACAGAGATAGCCTAGCTTCAGCTATTGGGTGGTATAGAAATGTAAAAAATAAATAAACCCATGAATTGTGAGGTGCATGCTGCACCTGAGTCACTTCCTGTTTGTATTAACAACCCTTGAATGCCGCCTTCGTGGGTTGTTTCTGGTTTAAACAACCCCAAGTTAACTCATGGCTTGTTCTTGGGTTAACTGTTCAGACATCGGGCCGGTTCGCACGACACGGGAACTGCGAGGGAGCGGAAGTCCCCCGCGGTTCCCGTGTCGTGTGAATGCCACCCAGGGGCGCTCCCGCGGGATGGCTGTGCGCAGAAAGTGCCCGAACTCACCATGGGCGGTAGAGGGGTAAGCCCTCCCTGCAGCCAAGGCATCGTGCAGACAGCGGGCGGCTCTCCCACGAGGGCTGCCCCCTGCTGCACAGAGACGGCAGCCCAAGCTGAGGCTGGTGATGAGGTGGCTCTGGCCCCCGCAGGGCAGTACGGCACGCAATTAAAGGGGCAGCACCATACAATGCAGGCAGCATTGCTGCACCTGCCCCTGGACCCTGGATGGGGAGAGTTGGGGGGGGGGGGTGGAGGGCTGAGCAGCCCTAATTGTGTTGGGAAATGGGGGATCCGCCAAAGGGGGGCCAAGGTCGATGGGGGGAAAGGGGAAAGGGCACGCTGCCGCCACCGTCCAGGGTTGGCCGCCACGAGAGGGCCCGCGCCGTGGAGGGCCCGCGCCGTGGAGGGCCCGCGCCGTGGAGGGCCCGCGCCGTGGAGGGCCCGCGCCGTGGAGGGCCCGCCCACCCCGGAAGCAGTGGTCAGGCACGCCTGGGGGCGCCCACAAGAGCAGCGGGTGTGGCGCACGCCATGCTGTCAGCTCGCCAAGGCAGCCCCGCCCCGCCGGTTCGCAGCCAGCCAAGGGACGCCATGCCCCCTATGGACACAGAAGAAGGGGGGCACCAGAGGCCCAGCCACACCTGGCCTGCCTGAGAACACGGATACCATCACCCGAGGCCCAGCCACACTTCTGAGACCCGCACCATCTACCAGTGGCTCGCCCTTGCCTGGGCACGGGGTCACTGCGCATGGGCCCAGTGCAAAGAAAGCTGGCATCGTGAAGAGCGCTACAAGGAGGTGGCCAGTAGTGGTGGGGCCGAGCCGGAAGTCGGCGTCCTGGCTCGCTCCTGGCTCTGCCCCTGAGGCGGCGGCGGCCCGATCTCGCCATTCAGAGCGGGCGTGGAGCGTTCTCCCGCGAGCCGCTGCCTGCACTGCCGCTGCCACCACCACCCACGCCGCTGGACCCCCCAGCAGCCGCCGGACACCCCCCCGCCACCCCACTGCAACCTACCTTCTCCGCACCGCTGCCGGAGCCCCGTCCGCGCTCTGTTTTGGCGGGGGGAAACAGGGCAACAGGGCTTAAACAGCCCTGTTGCCCTGGTTTCCCGCGCCAAAAACAGAGCACAGGGGTCCCGTCGCATCACTTCCTCCATGCCGGAAGGACGCGACGGGACCAGTGGACGGGGAGGCAGGCTTGCCGGAGAGCCTGCTGCAGGTAAGCCCGCAGCGGCCGAGTAGCTCGTCGGACACGAGCAGGCCCGGTTCAGGCCTTGCTCCTGTCTGCTGGGCTACTCGGTCACATCCCTAGTGGCCAGCCACAACAAGCGCTCCGTGGTGGCGCCCAGGATGATGCCCCACTATGAACAGCTAGAGGACATCCTTTCAGAGAGGTACGATGTGGTCCCGGGCCACACCGCTGAGAGCGGGGTGCCACGTCCAGCCGGCCCACACGCGGCGCCGGCCCAGTGCAGCTGCTGGCCAGACCACGACTGGAGCGGCACCCCCCCGACACCTACAGCGCGGAGGCCGGGCCCAGCAGTGCCCCTGCCAGCTCCAGGCGCAAGGCGTTGGTGCCTGGAGAGACCACCATGGGGGCGGGGGCGCGTAAGCGCCGCACCACCCAGGAGCTGGACTGGCTGGTGGTGCGTGCTATATGTGCAACGGGGCAGCCACCGGACGACCTGGCGTCCGTCGCCAAGGGAGCCCGCCCATGGGTGCTGACCGGCACTGGCTCGCATGGCCGTGGTCACGTGGGGGTGCATCCGCCCCATGACAGCAAGGGGAGGGGAGGGGCCAGGAGAGGGGCCACTAGCCAGAACGTTGCCCACAGAAATGGCCAGCGCGTTGCCCACAGAAATGGCCAGCGCGTTGCCCACAGAAATGGCCAGCGCGTTGCCCACAGAAATGGCCAGCGCGTTGCCCACAGAAATGGCCAGCGCGTTGCCCACAGAAATGGCCAGCGCGTTGCCCACAGAAATGGCCAGCGCGTTGCCCACAGAAATGGCCAGCGCGTTGCCCACAGAAATGGCCAGCGCGTTGCCCACAGAAATGGCCAGCGCGTTGCCCACAGAAATGGCCAGCGCGTGCGCTGTGCGGCATTGCTGCAAGTGCTTGGAGAGGATCAGGGTGAGGCCCGGCCAATGGGTGGGGGCCGGGGCATGCTGGGCCCTGGCAAGTGGTGGGTGGGGGTGGTGACGGTGGGCTCGCTGGCCAGCCCTTGGCTGGGCGGCCTGGGCCGCACGCCCAGCCGCCTGCCCAGCCGCCTGCACGGGCACTAGCCTTCCTGCTGCTGCTCCCAGGGGGCCCTGGGGCTGCGGCACGGGCGGCTGCTGCTGTGGAGCTGCTTGTCGGAGAGCGCCCGGCGGCTCACAGGTGGTCACTCCTGCATGAGGGGGCGGTGTGGTGCGCCATGCTGGATGCGGAGGCCTGGGACGATGACTGGTTCCGGCGCTCATTCCGGATGTCCCGGGCAACATACAGTGCCCTGGTTGCCAACCTAGCGCCCATCATCCGCCGCTCGGATACCAACATGCGGCCTGCCGTTCCCCCAGAAAAGAGGGTGGCGGTCATGCTGTACAAGCTAGCATTTAACACGGGCTACACAGCCCTCGCCACCACCTTCGGCCTGGGCAGGTCCACATGCTGCGAGATCTTCCGGGAGACCATGCTCGCTGTCAGTGAGCTCTACCTGGCAGATGTCGTGGCCATTGGGGATGAGCGGCGTGCGATGCAGAGTTTTAGGGCGCTGGGGTTCCCCCGAGTGGTGGGGGGCCTGGACTCGACGCACATCCATGTGCGGGCACCCAGGGGCAGGGACGAGGAGTACCTGAACCTGAAGAGGTACTATTGCATGGTGCTGCAGGCGCTGGTGGACGTCAGGGGCCGGTTCCAGGACGTCTATGCAGGTATGAGTGGGCGTTGCCATGATGCAGCTGTCTTCTGGTCCTCCCCCCTGGCAGATCGGCTGGACAGAGGCGTCATCCTCATGGAGCCCCCCATTCCGCTCTATGGGCTGCCTGTGGGCCCGCTCATCTTGGGGGACCAGGCCTATGCCCTGCAGCCATGGCTCAGGTGCCCTACCACGCCCCACAGACCCCCCGCCAGCGCGCCTTCAACTACTACCATAGCTGGGCCCGGATGCCCGTGGAGCGTGCGTTTGGGAGGCTGAAGGTGCACTGGCGCTCCCTCTACACACTCCTGGAGGTGGGGGGACATAATGGCAGATGTGATGGTGGCCTGCTGCGTCCTGCACAACATTTGTGAGTTGCGTGGGGATGTCCTACTGGCAGAGGACCCAGCCCTGCCCGGTCCCGGGGCTGAGCCAGATGCCGTGCAGGTCGACGGCCCCAGGGCACCACGTCCCCTGCCGCCGCTGCCGCCCCCTGCTGCGGCGCACGCCCAGGCACGGGCCATCCAGGCGTGCCTCACCCAGTGGGTATGGTTCCACAACCCCCATTGGCCACCAGCACCATGAGCGCCCCTGCCCCCCCTTCCCTCTGCCCCAGGCCTGGCCCCCTCCACTGCACGGGCACTGATGTTGCACGTCTGCAGCTGCTGTGGGTGGGGGGCAGCTCCCTCCCCCTCCGCCCACCAGTTCTGTGGCTGGCGTGCCTATGAGGGGCACGGGGGTTGCGCGCTGACACCATTCTGGGCCTGGCAGCTGCACCTGCCCACTCACTCCGTGCAAGCAGGAGCACTCCTGCCCTCCCAGGCTGCTGCTGAGGCTGCTGGACCTCCGGGGCTGCTGCCCGCTAGCGCCGGGAGGCATGCGCCGCGGCACAGGGCCTGCCGGCTCCACCAGGGTCCACCCATGCGCGTGGGGCACAGGTTGTCTGCAGCACCCCGCGGACGGCCCCGTGGTGCCTCCCCCACTCGCAGCCTAGGTCGTGCGAACCGGCCCATTTCAGGCAGCTTTCGAGGGTTGTTAATGTAAACAGGAAGCAGCTCACACTTGGCTTGCATCACTGCAATTCATGGTTTAATTAACCCACAATTTATCACCAGACACCATGATGTCTGAACAGGATTGTTGTTGGGCAGCTTTTATTACCTGTCTGAAAAGAATTGCCACTTTAGTTGCAGAACATTTGTCTGTGTATATCGTGCTTTTTACCTTTGGGACAAGTTAGTAGGCAGATTTGTAAGCTGCTTTTGAAAAGCACCTATGTTATTTGTAGAACAAATACCACAGGTGCAATGTATGTTGGTTCAGCAATTTTTAAGAGTGCTAGAGTATATTGGCATCTCAGCCTATGCAGTTCTCGCGTTTACCTTTTTTGTATTGGAGGAATGAATTGCTTAATTTTTTTCCTCCCAAGATCTTTGAGGTAAGATTGAAAACTGGATGGTTATGTATATGAGTAGTATAATACTTTTCATGCACTGTGTGTTTCTCTGTTTCAGATTGCACAAAAGCTGAGGCAGGCTCTCAGTCGCTTCCCAATGATGTAGATACAGACAGCTAACGAAGAACAACTCCAAAGTGCTTTTCTGATTTTTGGTGGGGGCAGTGCAAATTTTGCTATCCAAAAAGCCTTTTTAATAAATATGAGATGCAAAAAAAAAGTGAAAACTTCAGATGTTTACTTTGTTTAGCCTAAATGCCTTGGATATTTATGTATATTTTTATCCTGAATGCTTTCCCTCCCTATCTAAGCAAAACTGGAAAGTACTCTGTATGATAGGGCTTTAAATTGCCAAATGATTCCTTGCCAGGGGTTACAAAAAGATACATAATTCTATACTCTTCAGAGGTATTCAGTGTCACCTGATTAGATATTCTTTAAGAGAATAAGAAAAGGTCAGAATATAGATGTCCTTTAAAACACTTTTTTTTATCCTGATTGTTAAAATGCTTTGTAGCATCCGAATAAATTCTTTGGTTAAGTGTGTGCTGTTGAGAGCAAAGGTTCTTCCCCTGTCTGCTATAGCCATGGTATACTCTGTATGTATATATTTTTCCCCCACCCCCAAGAAACTTTTAATATCCTGTTCTTGTGCCAGAGATGCCTCCAAATTTGAAGGCTAGATTCTCCCCCCACTCCTTCCTGGCTATATGAAAAAGAGAGTTGAACCTAGAAACAGCCATTCCAAACATCTGGAAAATATAGTTTCGTCCAGTAATTCTGAACCGTGCAACTCTGTTATTTCCCAGCGATAGTCAGTGCTGTGTATTAGGGGTCTTTCTGCTTTGTTCCCAGCCAAGTGCAGACTCATTAGTGGTTCATGCCCCATCACTACCAGTGATACGATAGAAAATGTCTCAAGATTATTGGTGTACTCTGGGTCCTCTTATAATAGCATGATGTGATGCTATCTCTTTGACCCACCTTTTCAAACATTTAATCCCATAATGGCCAAGTGTGTCAGTCTGTTTTCTAGAAGAAAAGTAAACAAGTCATTCAGGTGTCAAATACAATATGGGCTTCTCAAAGGAACAGCTGCTTCAAAATGGAACTGCGCTTGAAATACTAGTTTCAGGCCACAGGTGTCAGATATAGGAAATTTCGAAGGTAGGGATATTGCCACAGACAGGCTATGGTGCCAAATGCAACTGTCACTAGAATTTTTACCATTTATTTTACCCACTAAGCCATAAGTGACGGGTATATTCTGTAAGGTCTGTTGACTTATGTGCCATTGTCATACGTGTGTTCTGTAATAACTTTTAGAATAACAAGGAATCTGGGTCTGTCAAGGTAATATGAAGCCCCACCAAAATAATCTGAAAATGTAAACCTGGCTCAAATGCTCTTCATTGTCACATTTTCTACACGCTTTCTTTGTTTTACTCTTAATTTAGTTTGTCTTCCAAAATTCCATAAAGTGTTATGATATAGCTATTGAAATATATGTACAAATTGTAAAGAATGTGTATAAATGTTTTACACCAAATGTAATAAGATCTATCTTGCATGTAGAAGCAATTTATGAAGTTATTGCAACATGTATAGTAAATTCTAAGGCAATTTTTCACAGCGCCACTTTTTCAGCATTTGTATATTCACTTTTTGTGTCAAAATCTTTGTAACTGGTTCTCGGGGGATTTCTTTTTACCAAACTTTGAGTTAATTCTGACAACATAGTTGTAGATGTAGCATCTTTTACAGGCAAACTGGAAATAGAAGAGGTAGTTTCAGTGTGGAAAAGCCATTTGCATAGCAAGACAATTTGGAACAGATTGATCTGTAACTTTCTAGCAAATTAAGTCTTTAAATTGGTAATAAATATTTATACATATATGGTGCTTTGCTTTGTTTCCCCCACAGATTGCACACCCTCAGTGTAAAATTTGGTGTTCACAATTATGTCCTGTGGTCTCATCTCACTGTGTTCAGATTCTATTTTTATCAAAAGCAGCCTTTCAAAACAAAGCATAATATCTTCTTATTAAGACCGACGAGAACATTACAAAGTAATGCAAGCTCATGAGTTCACCCCAACTCTTTTTCTGGCTAGATTGTTAAGGAAACATGAAATGGGGGTGGGGATGAAGAAATATGTCTCTGGCCATGATAGAAAAGCCCCATGCCTGCAGATACGCCGGGGAATGTTGTAGAGGACATATTCAGTTCATTTTGACCAGTTCTGTTGGTCCTCACAAAGGCAGGGACTGGGTTTGCAAGACACAGCAACCCATTGTGGGTAACTAGCCATGGTGGGTTGTCGTGTAAAATGGGACCACTTCACAATCCACCCTGACAACCCATGGCTTGTTCTAGGAGTTGTTGTACCCATAATGGGTTGTTGTGTCATCCATACCCGGGCAACCAACCCCATCATGGGTCCAGGAAAGCGGCAAGCATATACATATTTCCCTGTCAAAAGCAGGGATTCGGACTTGGGACTCGACACCAAGGACTCGTCAACATCCCTGAATTATGGCAGGAGGTGGGGACAAGGCTGGGGCAGAGAAGGAGGAAGGACAGCTCTTCTTCCTCCCGCGGAGACCCTCCCGGTCCCTCCATGGGCTGCCGCCGCCGCCACTTACCGTCGGCGGGTCTTTCCCTCGTCCCTGCTCCGGTCGCTGCCGCCGCCTTCGCAGGGATGTATTACGAGCCCCCCCTGGACTCGTAGTTCTCCGCGGCTCGGTCCTCCGTAGCGGCGGTGGAGCAGCAGCCCAATCTCGCTCTTCTGAGCGGCGCAGAGCATTCTCCGCGCCACTCGAGCTGCCGCCGCTGCCTCACGCCGCCGCCGCCGCTCTGTTTTTGGCGGGGGTCTAGCGCGCAGGAGCAGTGGCGAGGTGAGCGGCGGCGGTGGCGGGCAGCGGTGGCTAGAGCGGCGCGGAGAATGCTCCGCGCCTCTCAGAAGAGAAGGACCCGCCGACGGCAAGTGGCGGTGGCGACCCATGGAGGGAGCAGGAGGGTCTCCGCGGGAGGAAGGGCAGCTCTTCTTCCTCTCGCAGAGACCCTCCTGCTCCATCCATGGGCCGCCGCTTTGGGAGTGACTCGGGACTCATGAGTCACCATTTTGGTCCTCGAGACTCGGGTCCAAAGACTCGTGACTTGACTCGAGACAAAGGACTCTTCAATATCCCTGGTCAAAAGTACCCAGTTTAGCCTTGCCTAAATCTCTTTTTTAAAAGGAAGCCTTACTTTTGACAGCTGTCAAGAGTGCTTCCATAAATGGGGTGGACTGCACTTTCCCCCTTTCCTGACCACCTACAGTCTTGGGAAAGGGTGGGAAACGTAGTGGCACTGGGGACTATGATGGGAATACTAAAAACCCTGAGGATCTCGCTGAAAAGGGGAGGAAAAAACCTCCACCCCCTTTTTGCAAGCGAAGATCCCTCACAGATTTGCTTTCCTTTGACAGCTCGCCTTTTGACAGCTATCAGGAGAGCACAAAGTAGAAAATAAACCTATTTGCAGCGCCTCTGGATCCATGTCCATGGTTGGTGCTTGCTGCACTTTGACAGCAGACACCTCCCAGGACATTGCCCAGGCGAGGCTTCCCATTTCGGACCTTTACAAGTGCACACCTCCGCACTTGTGCAAGACCGACTAAAAATTCTTTTAAATATTTGTGCAAATTTCTTGCACTTCAAAAAAAAGGGGGGGTGGCAAACCAGTGACAGCCCCTCCAATGTGCTGCTTGGGCACTTCGGAGGGGCTGCTACCTCGGAGATCACAAAAAGCGGGGCAGCTGTGCAAATGCAAAAGTGCTAATGATTGCAGTGAGGAGAGGAGACAAGGTGGCTTTAGCCACCAAGTCCCCTAGGATACTGGGTGGAGGATCAAGGGGGAAAGAATGTGGGCAACCCACACAGCCCAACTGTCGGGCGTACTGTGCATTGTTTCATGAACAACCCACACTGTGTTGCTTATTTTCATGGTGGGTTGCCATGTCGTGCGAACTCACCCTGTGTGAATGAGTGTACCCAAACAAAGATTAATAGTGGCAGGCAAGCTGTCTTTTTCAGGGAATCCTGTCTGTCTCCCCAAGGGTAGCCATAACACGGTTTGAGAAATAGTACTTAAGGTATTTGGTGTCACGCTTTAACAGATAGTTCCTTCTGTGTGCTGCTTTTTGTATTATGAAAAAAACCCACTAAATGTAAAGCAGAATATTCTGATAATCAAGCGTATCATTTACTATGTACATGATCATTCCAGAATAGTTCGAACTTTGTCCATTTTTTGAATGAATTCATTTTGCATGGGACATCTAGAGTTTTTATATTTGTGAATTTTGGATGCAGTGGTGTCCGAAATTTTGTAAAACCATTGAGAAAAAGGTGGTGGTATTGGTTTCTCGCAGTAGTAAGCAGCAGCTATTAACATATTGATAAACACTACAAACTGTTCCTTCAGCTATTCCATTCAGGTAAGTAGAATACACAAAAGATCCTCTGAAATTCTATAATCTGTGATCTATATAAAACTAATTTCCAAATATAGTTCCAAAATAGATGTATTTTATCAACATGGATTTTTCCACATTGCTAACAGAAATAATTTTCACGATAAATTAATTTTTGTTTTAAGGTGTCAGATACCACTGAATTCATTTTCAGAACATTCTCTTTCAGCTGCTCAGTATTTTTAATATATTAAATGGTATACAAGTATATACCATTCTAGATATCTACTACATTTACTGAATTAACTACCTCAGATAGTTTTTTTGGGAATCTACACCTATTTCCATCTCTGGATGAAAATTTATCCAGCTTGTTTCCAAAACACAGTTTGGATTCTCCCTACCCCCACCCCACTATATTCCCTTCAGCAAAGGTCATTGACAGTGTTCTCCAGAAACTTCCTTTGACCCTCATAGAAGGCGTAAATAAAGCCAAGAAGACTGCTTTATTGTTTAAATTTACCATGATTGACGAGATGAATAAATGTTTATCTCAATAACTACGAGGCCTATTTAACATTATTAAGTCTACAAACTCACTTTTAATAGTATGAACAACAATAGGTTGCGATGTTATTTTGCAGCACATTGGGCAGCGCAAACCTATGGCCGCTAGACAGCCAGAGGATTTTTCGGAGTCCCAGCTCCAACTTTGGAAACTTGCTCCAAGGTCGGAGCTAGGACTCCGAGCTCAGAGCGCCTTTCTCCCCCCCCCCCCCCGCCCCGCAGCTGGTGTGGAAAGAACCGCGCTGGCTGCTTCTCCAAGGTCACAAATGCAACCTCAGGGAAGGGGGTTTGTGGGTGTTCCAGGGGTTGGGGAGGGGAGGAGACAGGCACCACAATGATATGAGATATCCTGGCGGCACCTCAGCCTCCTTCCCTCCTGCTCCAAAGTGCCACACTCAGAAGGCCAAAATCAGTCTTCAGTTCTAAGTGCTTTGCAGGGCGGTAGGAGCATGGAAGCGACCTTCACCTCCATGCTGCTCCCACCTTGCATAGGATGCCCTTAATCATCCTGAGTTTGGAGGGCTACGGGCATCTGGATTGGATTGCTCCCTAAGTTAAATATACCAAGTAAGCTGTGTTGCGCAGAGCTGCACAGGCTCATGCACTGGTCTCATGCTAATTCCAGTAGAATGTTTTTACTTTTCTTTGAACAGCTGAGTTTCATGTTCAGCAGTGGGTGAGAATAGGGTATACTTCTGGAGAAAAGTCTAAAACACTCTTGGGGAAACAAATTTCACCATGATTTGGTACTGGGCCAAAATAGCAAAGACTCTTGAAAAATACTTACCGTATTAGGTCAACATCCCATTGGTAAAGGGGAAACAACTCCAGAGGTATTCCATGGATCAGAATTAGGAGGGGCCATGTATTGTACTTGTGAGTTGTGACCAGGAGGAGTTCCTTCAGATGCATATTCATGATTCAGACTTAAGTGGCCAACTGGTTTTAGTACTCATTTAACTTGTAACAAAAGGCATTTTTTTAAAACCCACCTTAAATTTAACAGTGTGTGTTATCTGCTGCGCACAGGTAAAACAAAATGAATGGTTTTATTGACATGAAAAAGCTGGTGGAATAGAACTGCCTTTAATTTACCACACACCCTTGCTCGAAATATTACCCTAGAGACATAATATGAATCTGTACTTTCTAAAGGAGTACTGCTAAGTAACTTGATTGTTAATCAGTACAGAGTACATTGGGTAGTAGTACCCGCTGCATACATCTTTATTCCATATGCATGTGGGAAAGTGGTTGATATTTATTCAGACAACTATGTGTCTAATTTCCTGATTTGACTACATGCATTCAGTGACTCATAGCAAAAGATTTAGGGCCCTATGAATAATGAACTTTTAACTGAGAAAATAAGTGTGTGATCATAGGAAAGATGACATCAACAAAACCAGCTTTAAAAATTAAAATGTCAATTTATATGTTTTTTTCTCCTTTAGAGGTACTTTAATAGCTACTATTAATAGAAATTAATTGAAACTCAGTGGGTAAGTTTTCCACTGATCGCTTGTGCATGCTGAGAGGAGGATACAACTCAATAGGATTTAAATAAGTTGTTGTTAATGGAAGCAATTTATTAAGTGAACAAGGCTTCATTCCTACCACCTCCTGTTTGAAGCATGCCTTTTAGGATTTAATCTCTCTTTGTAGCTCTACATATGTGGTTTTGTTTTTATCTGCTAGCACAAGGGATTAGGATATATCTGTTGTCAGGATGAATTTACGAAAGATGTTGAAAAACCAAGGCAATTCAGTGTGCAAAGCTTGCTTCACATACATTATTTTGTGGCATAACAATTCTGTGTAAGAAAGTCAATATCACTATTATATTATAGATGGTGGAGGAGGGTGAACTTGAGGCTGACAGAGTGTGGCTTCCCTAAAACAAAGATTAAATTCTTGATTCATGGGTTAGCCTCTTAACCATTACGATATACCAGTTGCTTTTCTCAAGCTAGGACCTTCTATATCATAACAATTATATAGACTAATTTGCCTGCCTTTTTGCGCACTTACCTTTTGAAATAAACTATATGGACAAGTATCAAAGACAAGATTTGTAATTTAGTGGCTATTTGAGCCCATTCCTTAATTTCATAGCAGCTTCTTGCTGTGCTCTTGAAACTGCCTGGTTCCTGGATTCTTTGTTTGCTGGATCTGGTTCTGTAGTACTGGGAACCCGGGCCAGCAGTTTCCAACTTTTTTGGTAAGTGCGCCCCCCAAAAAGTCCAGTGTATGAGATAATACAACAATAGCATGCACTACAACAGGAGTGGGTAACTTGTGGCCTTCCAGATGTTTTGGCCTACAAATCCCAACATCCCTCACCATTGGCTATGCTGGCTAGGGTAAATGGAAATTGTTGTCCAAAATATCTGGAGGACCACAAGTCCCCCAGCACTATAGTATATATGCAGCCCTTTGCCTATCTCCTGTGCCCTGGTGCAGATTTGGTCTACTGAGCTGGAGAACAGGCAGCAGTATAGCGCTGGAGTAGGGATGGTTGTTTGTTTGTTTGTTTATTATATTTATACCCCGCCTTTTTTCCTGCAAGGAACCCAAGGCGGCTTACATAATCATCCTCCTCCTCCTCCTCCTCACAACAACCCTGTGAGGTAGGTTAGGCTGAGAGTCAGTGACTGGCCCAAAGTCACCCAGTGAGTTTCATGGCTGAGCGGGGACTAGAACCCAGATCTCCCGAGTCCCAGTCCAACACTCCCACCACTACGCCACACTGGCTCTGTTGTGGCATAGTGGTGACGTTATGCCCAACACAGGCTCATGAGCCCTCTTGCTTTCCAGGTATGCCACAAACCCTGAGTACCATTTGTGACACCCATGGTTGTAGTCCTTGCGCAGGGACTTGTCAGAACTGTTCACTTCAGTCTCAAGAAAACAATGAGTCAGCTCCAGCATTGCTTACAAGGAGACAGCTTTATTGAGTAACTTTTCAGCATGCATGCGTACTCAGACAAAGACTTGGAACGGACAAGCGCATTCATAGTCCGAACAGTGAAACAAAGCAGGAAGTAGCTTCTTATACATTTTTGTTTATACTTGATAGGCTACTAGCGTTTGAAGCTGACAGCTAAGCAAAAGACATTACTGCAAAGCTAATGAGTAGGGTGAGTAATGTTTGCACAAGCATATGCAATGGGGCCTGGTATCTACATTTGGCCCTGGTTCCCATCACAGCTGGCTATTGGGACAAGTGCATCTGGTGCTGGTTCTCAGCACAGCAGGCCTAAACACAGATAAGCACCTTGCTCTGCATGCCAAGAACCAATTAAAGCTTGCCCAGTCCTTTGACTCATCTCCCATATCTAAAGCATGAGAGAAGGGCTGTGCTGAAGGAGCAGGTTAAGGAGAGACAGAGACACTGGAATTGCTCTCAGAGGCCCAACATGGCTGCTCTCTGGTCAAGGGCCTAGCATGAGTGCACTCAGGCCTAACACGTGTGATGGGGCCTGGTATCCACACTTGATACTGGTTCTCATCACAGCAGGCTGATAAGCACACTTGGTGCTGGCTAGTAGGCATAAACACACAGATATGCGCGGACACTTCTTTTCGCTTTGCATGCCAATAATTCATTAGCATGTCTGTTCTTTGACCCATCTCTTATGCTGGGAACCAAAGCAGCTTCTCATGGGACTGGGCATGCAGGGAAGGGAGAGATGCTAAGATGCTTTCTAGGCCTCTCTCAGGCCCAAGGAGAATGGAAGGTGTTTCTAGAATTTATTTTATTTTATTTATTATATTTATACCCCGCCTTTTTTCCTGAAAGGAACCCAAGGCATCTTACATAATCCTCCTCCTCTCCATTTTACCCTCACAACAACCCTGTGAGGTAGGTTAGGCTGAGAGTCAGTGACTGGCCCAAAGTCACCCAGTGAGTTTCATGGCCGAGCGGGGATTTGAACCCGGATCTCCCGAGTCCCAGTCCAACACTCTAACCACTACGCCACCCTGGCCACAGAATAAAAATGGATTCTCACAGGCCCTACATTGGTTCAGGTTGGCCACCCATGTTTTAAAATTTCTGCACTGCACATACACCAGTGCTCTCAGTGGGTGATAAGACACGTGCCCTCTTGCAAACTCACAGAAAATATAGCAGAGCACCCCAACATTTAATACAGGTGGCATGAATGGTCATCCCATGACAAAAGGGGATCTACTGAAGGGCGTGGTATCCTACTATTTCATACCACATTTCAGATGAAAGGTTTTACTCACAGATGGTAGAGCTGCTTCTTCCACCCTGTCTTATGGCTACTAGTTCCATAATGGCTGTGGATGGCTACCTGGGTGTTGTAGATCTTATGAGGGTACTTCTGGAAGGGATCCCCCTGCTCTCTAGTTTGGGGCACAATTATACACACTTGTGTCAGCTCTGGTTTATCATGCTATCTGAAACTTAATGAAACCATTTTTCTATCATGCTACAAATTATTGCAAAATATTTTTCTAATACAAATACCTACATGTTTTTTTTCCAATGGAGAGTTTATTTCCAAACACATTGGATCCTATAACAAAAGGAGATCAGATAAAAGCACTACAGCAGACTAAGGGCCCATTAATATCCTGTATCTGGCAAAGACAAGAGAGAGGTGTGCAAGAAATACCAGACAGACATACAACAGTTTCTTACAGATTAAAGGTATAGATCTCTCTGCCACTGCTGAGAGAGATTATTTTGCATGATCATGAACCTTGAAAATGATGCTTAATATTTTTTGTTGTTAAATTGTACAGCAGAAGTATTACTAATCAATCAGGAGAACAGCAAAAGGGACATAGCAATAGCATATTCATTTACAGTACAATTATGTGTTTATCCATAAATACGCCCCACTGAGTTAAATGGGTCTTACTCCCAAGTAAACCTGTATCAGACTGCAACCTGTTAGATCATTTTCAAGGCAGTGTTTGTACACTATACAGAACTAAATGTATTATGGGAAGAACATCCTGGGAAAGTAAGCAAAATATTTATCAATGCTCTGTATGCCCCATGTGGCTTTCAAGCCATCAGCATATAAAGGAGTATATATCTATACTATTAATTACAAGCAGCCTAGTCTGGAGAGTCAAAACAAACCAAAACAAAACAAAAATCTGGTTGTCTGGTCACTCTTGATGCCTAAATAAATATGGTCTAGCTAAAACTCACTCATCTGCGCATAGTTTTGAGATGAAAGGAGTCAAGCTTTAAAACAGCTGCTGTTTCTAAAAATAGTATTTAATAGGAAAAGTTTCACATCTGTCATGATGAGTCTACTTTTGCTAAGAGATTCTTCCCTTAAAATGAGAAGTTTTAAAAGAACTGATCTGAGAAAATAGAAGGATTACAATTTATTGGGGCAGCAGGGGGTCCCTGCCTTTCCTTCAATGAGAAAACCACCACATTTTCGAATCTCCATAAACCTGCGCAGTAGGATAGGCTAGGTTAGGTAGGAAGCAGTGAATTTGCCACCCCCACCCCCCCGTGAATGGAGATTCAAGCAAGAGTTTGTATTTTATGGATTTTCTGTTTCTTTGGCACAGGATGCAGAAACTAGCTGCAATGGATTTATGAAGTGGGGTGGGATTCCAACCTTGATGATTTCTTAGTAATTAAATGATATTGCTCCATACAGATTTCTGGTTATCCTTACATGTTAGTAGCCTCCTACAAATGGAACACAAGACTGTAGCTCAATAGTAAAGCACATACTTTGCATGCAGAAGGTCCCAGGTTCAATCCGTGACATGCCATCTCCAGGTAGGGCTGGAAAAACTACTGCCTGAAACCCTGGAGAGCCATTGCCAGTCAGTGTCAACAGTACTGGGCTACGTAGACCAACAGTCCAATTCAGTACAAGGCAGCTTGCTTTGTTTGTGGAGGATAAGGCTATTAATGGCTATTAGTCCTGATGGCTATAAGCTGCCTCCAGTATCGGAGGAAGTATACCTATGTACACGAATTGCTGGGGAGGGGAACATGACTGGGAGGGTGCTATTACACTCATGACCTACTTGTGAGCTCCCCTTAGGCATCTGGTTGGCCAGTGTGTGAACAGAATGCTGTTGCTGGACTAGATGGACCTTGTTCTGATCCAGCATGGGTTTTCTTACTTCCTTAACACCTATTGCCCAGGTGAATATACCTTCTTAGGAAATGAGGGAGGACCAACTAGTCAGCCTACTCAGCTCCTTCCACACTATCATTCCCTTGCTTAAACTCACAGCCTCCCAAAGCTGCTTGACCATTGGTCCAAGCACTGTCATAGTAGACAGATCTGGCAGCAGCTAAGATCTTAGGCAGAGGTCTTCCTTCCTAGTAGTTTTGCCAACCAAGATCCTTTAACTGGACATTAATCCCCAAATCTGGTATCCCCATAAGCCCTATGTCATAGCTTTGTGCTGTTTTGTGCCACAAACCCAGAGTTTTCTGCTACTGCCACCCATAAGTACATCCATAGATTTGAAGGAGATAAAACAATGTTGGATTTTTTTAGTGTTCACCAGGACTCCCCTCTAGATATGTCAGTTTCACACCTGGGGCAGTGGCGCAAAATGCATGGTTTGTGGCACAAAACTTTGGCATAGGTTTTTAAGGAGATACCAGATTTCAGAGTTTCTTTCTTTATGTCCTTCCTTTCCACTAAAAATAGTGCTCAAGGGAGCTAACATAAAATACAGATAATACAAAATTATAATTAAAACACACACTCATTAAAACAATCAGTAAAAAAGAAACAGCAACCACCAGACTAAAACCTACTTCTGCAAACAAGTCAGCTTAAAAACCAAAAGCCTGTCTGAATAAAAATGCTTTTGCCTGCTGGCAGAAGGACAACAGATATGGAGCTAGCCTGGCCTCCTTTGGCAAGGAATTCCAGAGCCCAGGAGCTCCAGAACCAAGGAAACCCTCCCTCACATTCCTGTCAAATGTGCCTCTGACATTGGTGGGACAGGATCTTAAAACCTGGACAGGCTTGTATGGGAGAATGCGGTATTTAAAATAGCCTGATCCCAAGTCACATAGGGCTCATAAGTCAAGCCCATCACTTTGACTTGTGCCCAGAAACAGACTGGTAGCCAGTGAACAGGGATGGGGACTCGGACTCCAGGACTCGACTCGTGAGTCGGACTGAGTCCCCCCCTGACTCGAGTCGCACTTGAGTCCCAATATTTTTAATGGGACTCGAGACTCGACTCGGGACTCGAGACCAAGGACTCGTCAACATCTCTGCTTGATGCCACCTGCAGGTGCTGTCTGGACCTAGTTGCAGTAACAATCCAAGTTTATTTTTTTAAATCATTTTCCTAATGCAACCTTTCAGACATTTTGGGTTTGGCTGCCTCTGCCTGCCTGTTTGGGGTTCCCTGCCTCCTCTGCCTGCCTAGTCTCTTCTTAACCAGTTCCACAGTTTGAATTGTCCAAGAGAAATGCCTCTGCCTGCCTGCTTTGGGGTTCCCTGCCTCCTCTGCCTGCCTGGTTATTTTGGATTTGTCTGCCTGGTCTGTTCTTGTCAAAATCAGTGGCAGAGTTTTGAGATAAAAAGGCACACTTGTGCCTAGAATTTATTTAAGCCACACATCTGAAGTAGCCTTATTTTGTTGGGAAAAACCCCCATTGATTTTAATAGGGACTCATGGAGTCAGCTTTGGGAGTGACTCGGGACTTGGGACTCATGAGTCACCATTTTGGACCAAGAACTTGGACTCGGACTCGAGTCCAAAGACTCGTGACTCGACTCGTGACTCAAGACCAAGGACTCTTCAACATCCCTGCCAGTGAAGATGTTGTAACAAGGGAGTCACACGACATATGCTCCCTACTCTGGTTTCTCTTCAGATCATATGCTCCCTATAACCAGCCGGAGTCAATAGACTGGCCACAGCATTCTGGACCAGCTAAAGTTTCCAAACTCTTTTCAGAGGCAGCCCCATGTAGAGTGCATTACATTAGTCCAAATAGGATGTAACTAAGGCATGTGTCATCATGGCCAAGTCTGACATCTCCAGGAATGGGCACAGTTGGCGTACAAGCCTTAACTATGCAAATACATTCCCAGCCACCACTGAAGCCTGGGCATCCAGATTCAGGGCTGAATCCAGGAATACACCACCCAAGCTGCAAACCTGAGTCTTCAAGGGGAGTGTAACCCCATCCAACACAGACTGAGTCCCTGTTCCCTGATCTTTTGACTGATCAGGAGCACTTTGTCTGGATTAAACTTCAATTTACCCTCTTCTACCTATTACTGATATTTGACATTGATTTAGAACTTGAACAGCTTCCTTGGATTTATATGGAAAGGAGAGATATAGTTGGGTGTCATCAGCATAATGGTGACACTGAACCCGCAAACGTTCCTTATGCACTCAGCTAGTCTCCTCCACACACACTGCTTTTATCAGCCAGGAGGGGCAAGGGGCAAGCACACACATTATAAGACTCAACCTCCAAGGATCCTGTCCACATCCTCGGTTCAATCTCCAGAGGTTGTTTGTAGTAAACATTCCTTGGAGATTGAACCTGACCTTCTGCATGTAAACCATGTGCTCTACCCTTTGGCCCCTCCCTTGTATATGTGATTGCCAGCACAAACTTATACATGTCTATTCAGAAGTCCATAGAGTTCAGTGGTATTTTCTCCCAGATAAGTGTTTATAGGATTGCAGCCTGCATTTCACATCTCATCTGGACCTCAGTAGCTGAGAGGCAGCTATCCTGCTGAAATTGTGTGTGGTGTGTAGGTTTACTAATGCGTGTCATGTGTATGAGTGTGGTACACTCACATTAAAGGGTTTGTAAAGCTAAACCAAAGACAAGAATGGCTTGTATTTCTATATTCAGTAATTATGAGCAAAGATAAGAGAGATTGTTTACAATTGACTAAGAGTAGTATTTAAAACAGTGTTCTCCAACCTTGGGTCCCCAGATGTTTTTGGCCTACAACTCCCAGCATGCCCCAGCTGTAGGCCAAAAACATCTGGGGACCCAAGGTTGGAGAACACGGATTTAAAAAGATATTCAAAACACAGACCAAACACTACTGCTGAAAAAACGATCTACGACTACAACACACTTGGAATGGAAGAAGCAGGGAGAGTGAAACCTGTATCCTGAGAAAATGAGCTGAATACAATGTTTTTCTTCCCAAAACATTGGTTTCTCAAAACATAGGCTTCTTTGTTCACTCTATCAAGACTTGCCCCTCTGCAAGTCTTGGTTTTAAGCATAACCAGGCCTTTTTTTCTGGTGGAACTCACCGGAACTGAGTTCCAGCACCTTTTCTTCTATTAATTGCATTACAATTTAATCGCCATCTACTCCCGAGGAAATGTAATCCAAGAGTTCCGGTACCCTTTTCTCCAGAAAAAAAGCACTGAGCATAACCATTGTGGCTATGTGTGTATTGTCCTAACACTACTGCCTTGAAAGATCTGAGCCACCTATATATTGTAGACAGAACACTAGTGTGTGGTATCAAGCAAGGAGATGGCCTTTCTCTTGCCTTTAAGGAGAAATAAAGATATTTCCCTAGTTGGGCACTAATGTCTGGAAGATGTTTCTCCAGTGGCACATTAAGATAAGACTGGGAAATAAGATTGGGGCCTGGGAGACTTAAGGCACAATCCTATATTCATTTAGACAGAAAAAAACATGCAGACCTCCAACTCCCAGCATCCCCCAGCCAGCATGGTTACTTCCGGCATGCTGGGAGTTGTAGGACTTTTTTCTGTCTACACATGCATAGGATTGCGCCCTTAAGCAGAGTAAGGCTTCTGTGAGGTGCAGGGATGGGTGTGGAACAAGAAAACAATTTAGATTCAGAATGTAGCTATAGAGATACCTGGTTTTTGCACCTGATTAGTAAAAAGAAGCCACAAGATTGGGGTGGGTGTGGGCTACAAAAAGACACAATGTTTATAGTGGAGAATTGATGCTGCTTTACATGCTAGTGCAGTCTGTCTGTGGAGCCTGTGACAGTTTAACAACAACATACACATCTCCATGATAGGAATACCAACAGTGTTTCGGGGTGGAGGTTTCAGATTTTAGCAGGTACCTCATGAGTCAATATGAAAACATGAAAAAGACCCTATTTTGTCACTAACTGTACTACAATAGAAAAAAATATAGTTCTTCCACATTTCTAAAAATGTATTATCTGCACAAGCCTTTAGTTTAATATCAGCCTGCAGTGTGCACGGTGCAGGTGTACATTAGAACCCAAAAAATTGCACTTGTATGGATACGTCTCATCTCGTTTCGGAGGAGAATAGTTGACCAGTAGAGGCACACATTAACTCTTGAAATCATGCATAGAATAATGGAAATTGTTTTGTTGAGTCTCTTCCACTTCATGAAAAACTTACTCTATGCAAGTTGCCTTTCCTTTTAAGCTTATATTAGGTATAACATCAGAGTAGCACAAATAGAGTCCTATGTATTCCTGGCCAAAAAGTTGAAAAGAAAAAGACAATACAGAACATAGCAACTCCACTAGCCATTTCCTCTGCATCTATGGCAACAATGCCAACTTTCCACCATTCATGGAGCAGCAGGCTGACAATGCCCCTACAGTAGCTAGGCACATAAGGAGCCATTTCTCCACACAGTTCCCACAACATTGTCCACCCCCCACACAAGGCATGCTGCTCCCAGGCTGTGGAACTCCCTGCTGAGGGAGGGGAGGTTTGCTCCCCTTTGTTCATTTTTTCATTTCATTGTTCTTGTTGTTCTTCCAGCAGGCAAAGATGTTTTTGGCCTTTAGCTTATCAACTGGTCTGCTGCTGAAGGGTTTGGTGTTGTGTGTGTTTTTTTAAATTGGATGGTTCTGCTTATTTCTTTGTTGTGTTTTAATTGTGTTTTTAATTTATTTGTTTTAATGCTATGTTTTAATTAAGATTTTGTTTTAATCCAGTTGTTATGGTTAGCCACCTTGAGTGATATAATTTGGCAAAGATGGGACATTAAATAAGTAAATAAATAGTCCCCATGATGTAAGCAGAAAGAGGACAGAATCCAAACAGGCCCCAGGCATCCCTGCACATCCTCTTAACACCACTTATTGACAATACCAATAATTTTCTGACTGCACAAGGAACACACTGGGGTGGGAAGTCTTCCAACAGCATATCCATGCAGCTCCACCACTTAGGCTGGCCTAGGGAACATGCAGGCTTTCTGAGACAAGGGATCAAGTCTCAGGGATGAGAACAATCATGTTAGAAAAAGGAGCCAAGAAGCAGAAGGGAGGAGTCAGGACATGCAACAAATGAGGCCACCACTGGGCAGTTGCTGGTAGCTCACTGGAAGGAATACAAGACATACAGATTCAATCCCTTATGCATGCCCAGTCAGCAACATAAATGCCAGAGGTAAAAGAGGGAAAACAGGCAGGACTAAAAACCCAGAAAACACACTCCACAGAACAGCTCTCTCTGCACTCAGCCAGCAGGAGATGGACAAGTACATCCTAGAGCATTTGTCCTCCACCATATAATGCTGGGTTCCTGTTGGCTGTTTGTGTATAGTGGAGTACCTGTAAGAGTTCTGAGAAGGGGAATTTTAGCCACGTACTCTTCCTGTATTTGTTCTGAGGCCAAGCTGTTTGTGCCAAGCGACCTTTCTTCATAGTTCCCATCACCAAAGTCCCCACTTAAGTATACGTGACATGTGACCAGAGAAATTTAACCCCATGCTGCATGCCCTGTCATCTTAGTTATAGGTGGGCAACCTCCAACTCACAGAGGTTGCCCATCTGACACATGGAGGCTTGGACTCCCTTTGCAGCCCCTGCCTACTCCCCTCCCCAAGCAACTCCCCCTCCCTGAGCCCCCTCCCCTGGCCCAGAGGCTACCCTGGGATTTGGGAGGAGGCAAGGAATGAAATCCTCTTGTTATTTCTGACCTGTGATTGGAAATAACAAGGGTATTTCCATGCAGCACACTCCCCCTCCAAATGGATGGCAAACAATGTGCAGGAGAATTGCTGGCTGGGATCACAGATGGGAGATAACAGGGGGATTGGAGGAGCAACAGTTACATACTCATCCAGCACTTGCAGGAGCTCTGGCAGGTGCTGGAAGAGTGGACTTTGTCGTCCTTCACCTTGCCCATGCGGAGAAGGCAAAAGATGAATGAAACTGGGCTGAGCAGCTTGCCTGCCCCACATCCTCTCCCCAGTGGGAGAAGCCCCACACACAGTGAAGCCAGTTCCTGGCAGAGGTGCCAGGTGGACCATCCATCTGGCACACTCACTGGGAACCAAATGACATCAGGGGACATCATTCAGCCCACAGAAAACTGGGTGTGAGGTCATCCACCCTCACACCCAATTTTGGTTGCTCACGCATGATCTAGGTCACACAGAAAGCAGATCTTCAGTTGTTTTGAACTTCAACTCCCAGAAGCCCCTGTCAGCATGGGCAATGGTCAGGAATGTGGAGCTGAAGTCTAAAACATCTGGAGTTCTACTTTCTGCCCACCCCTGATCTAGGTTATGGGTTCTGTGTGGGGTTTATATACTGGTGTTAGTGTGCTGTTATTTAGTGCAGAATACTAGTGTGCTGTGATTGGTTGCACACATAACCAGAATACTGTGTTCCCTTGTGGCCGTGTGGTCAGAGCTAATCTCAAAGCTACTTCTGTCTGTCTGCATCTCAAGACTGCCAATTCCTTTCTTTTCTCTCTCCACCTCTTCCTGCCACCACAGAGCACACATCCCTGGTTCCCTCCTGCAGGTAAACTGAAGCACTGAGAAAAAGGTCTCCCAGCCATTTGCTCCCACTGAGGGAATACCAACCAGATTGTCACCTAGCAGTTGTAACAGCATGATGTGAAATCGCCATGACTGAAGGAATCCCCCCCCTTCTCCACCGCCAATGGCAGTATTGGATTGAATATTGGGCTGCATCATCAATGGAACAGTCCAAATGAAACTACATGGTACAGTTGGACTGTACATTTGTACAAAGTTACACTATAAATTGTTGTGAACCACCCAGAGAGCATCGGCTATTGGGCTGTATAGAAATGTATTAATTAATTAAATCATCATCATCATCTCTGCAATATTATTTATTTGGAAATAATACCTCTTCCATGAGTTTCATACAGAAGAGTGCAAGAGAGGAAGAAGCACAGCTAATTATGCCCATCTTGAATTCCCTCAACAGAAGAAAGTTTTGGACATGGTGGTAAATTTTTCTGCATGTTCAATCTTGTTAATGTTTGAAACATGCCACATGATTCTGGGAAAACATGGGGTTTTCTGGGTGAACCTTCTCCATCCAAATTTATGTACGGGGCATGTAAGAAACTTCTAATTCTGGCACTATATACACCCAGAACAGCCATATCCATGACAGATATTCAACACTGGGTCCAAAAAACAAAACAACACCATGAACAGCTGGTTAGCAAGGTTAATTAGAACAGGAAGTGAGAAAGAATGCAAGGGGGAAAGTGAAAATTCTGGCTGATGGCCAGTCCAGCTGACTCGCCTAGCGCCCCCCTTTCCAGGCTCTTTCTTTGCTCATCTCTCTCTGTTCTGGAGTCAAAACAGCACCGCAGATACCTTTCCTCTAGGGGGAGCCAGTGTGATAATCTTGCAGTTCCCTGGGTGGGAAACAGGGCGGAGAGACAACGGCTCTCACCTGTCCCCCGAGGAGGAGAAAGAGGCGGAGACTCGAGGAACTTGAACTCGTCCAGAAAGTTTACACAGGAAAAAGAAAGAGAGCGGCGTGGAAGAAAGAGGGAGGACAAGGACGACGTCGCCGCCGCCGCCCAGGGCGGTTGTGGGAGACAGGGAGGGATTTTGCAACGAGGAAACAGAAAGCCCGGAAATTGAGCAAGAACTGCTTACGCGAGGGGGACATTTCCAAACGTTCCCCCTCCTCTTTCCAGCCGAGGAGCATCAATTCCCTTTTCTATCTCCCTCCCCGCCCCCCGCAGGCTTGAGGCTAGGAATCTACTTGATTTACACAAAGGGAAGAATCGGATGATTTGTCCTCAGAAAATGCCCACGACGCCCTAAGGAGACAGCTAAGTATATACCACTCTCCCACGAGGGTGACAACTTTCTGGGAAAGGGGCAACCTCAACAGGACTTATTTTGGTCGAAGCCCGTCTCCTCTCCTTTCAAACTTTTCTTTATTTTATTTTCTTTTAAAAAGGCGAGACAGTTGTTGCCCCGTTTTTCTTTGGAACTCACTTCTGGCAGCTGAGGGGCGGGCGGGAATTTCTCTCGCACACCGCCGAGCCTTTGGTGACTATTTTGGCGCGCGGGACGCCAAACTACCAAAGGGCATTTTCCTTCCCGCAGCCCCTCTGGTGTGGACTGACTTTTTCACCCCCTCCTCATGGAAAGCAGCCTCCATGGCTCTGAACAAAGGGCTGAGGCTGCTGTGGAAGGCGGAACCCACCCCGAGCGTCCTGCTGGAGGCGCGCGGGCGCCAGGACTGCCTGCTGCTGGAAGCCGGCACAATGGCCACCCTCAGTAAGTGCCTCGTGCTGAGGGAGGGGGAGGGCATGTGGGCGTGGCGACCCCCGCTGCGCTTGGCGCGCACCTGCTGCTTCCATCTGCTGTGCGCGCAGGTAAGGTATGTGCGGGAGGGAGGAGGCGCTGCATAAGGAGAAGAAGAGCCCTGCTGGGTCAGACCAAAGGCCCATCTGGTCCAGCATCCCGTTTCCCACAGTGGCCAACCAATCAGAGGCCCACAAGCAAGGCGTGAAGGCAACAGGCTTTTCCGCTGTTTTCCCGCTCCCCACCCACCCAGCCCCGGCCATAACTGGTATTCAGAGCTACACTGCCTCTGACCTTGCAGGTTCTATTTAGCTGTTACACTGCCAAGAGCTATTAACAGACCCATCCTCAAAGAATTTGTGTGATCCTCCCTTTTAAAGCCATCCATACCAGTGGTCATCACCACATGTTGTTGCAAGGCAGCCAGCCCAAGACATTTTATTAAATGGTGTTCCATCCCCCACCAAGCCAAGGTGCATCGTACCAAGGATGGCCAATTTATTTTGCCACCTGAGGCAGAAAATCCCAGGAGTGCTTCTCCCACTACAAGAATCATAAATGAAATAACTAACAATTTGCTTCTGTTTCATGACACCTAAAATCAGCTGCCTGAGGCGGCCACCTCACGGTAACCTTACCTAACAGTAGGTCTGGCCCTGGCTTGTTATCATGTGTTCTGTAAATTAATTATACATGTTGCGTCATGCTGGGTGATGAAAAAGGAGGGGGCAGAGATGTGAATTTGGTATGATAAGTGGTGCATTATCCTGCCTGCAGCTGACTTTTGGAAAGACAAGAGAGGGAGCTACAGGCTCCTCCTCCAGACCACAAGGTCTCCACCCCATATCATCATTTACAGTTGAGTCACCAGCTAAAAGCAAAGCCAATAAGGCAGGCCTACAGAAGTAGTTACCTGCTAAAGCAGCCTTCCCCAAGCTGGTGCCCTCCAGAAATTTTGGACTACAACTCCCAGCATTCCTGACCATTGGCCATGCTGATTGGGGCTGATGGGAATTGAAGTCTAAAACATCTGTGGGGGGCACCAGCTTGAGGAAGGCTGTGCTAAAGCTATTTGTTGTCCACCTGTAGCCAGGTGCTGGGCAACTATTCCCCCCACTCAGTTTTACTGTTCTGGGCCAACAACAAAAACGGAGGTTTACTGAGTGGGTCACCATACATGGCTGGTGGGCTGCATTTGCCCTGGTAGGTCACAATTTGGGTAGATCTGCAGTAAAGAAAACTAGGTTAAGGTATTTGCATTGTATTTCTTCTGATGGTATTGCTGAGACGTAGGTGAAAAATGGAAATGTCAACATTTAATTGATTTATAAATAAAGAAACACATCACATGATATGCAGATTGCAGAGATCATTGTATTCAAAATATCACATGGGGTTGTATCTAATATTAGTCCTACTTAGAGTAGACCCATTAAACTGAATGGAACTAAAGTTAGACTAATGGTTGGATACAACCGATGAAGACCTTGGTGTATGTAACTTTTATCCGAATGTGCATAAACAGGATCATGATGGCCTCTTTATTCTATCAATAAAACAAAGATTATTGGTGTGTGCTTTAATGGTTAATATTAGATTAAGAACATAGGAAGGTGCCTTATACTAGGTCAGACCATTGGTCCATCTTGCTTAGTATTGTCTACCCTGACTAGCAGCAGCTCTCCAGGGTTTCAGGCAGGAGTCTTTCCCAGCCCTAGCTGGAGATCCTGGGGACTGAACCTGGGACCTTTTGCATGCAAAATGTGTGCTCTAACACTGAGCTACAGCTCCTCAAAGTAAGCAGAGCTTTACTGGATCAGACTAAAGGCCAGTCTAGTCCAGCATTATTTTCCCACAGTGGCCAACCAAATGCCTATGGGAAGCCCACAAGCAGGACATGAGTGCAATGGCACCTCCTTCTTATGTTCCTCAGCAAGTTGTATTCAGAGGCATTAGTATTTCATGGTATTCTCTCCGTCTCTCTCTTTTCTTCCCTGAATCTGTTCTGCATCGCTTGAGAGTTCTTGAAGGGATACAATTCCATCTGTTATGCATCGTTGTCATTACCTGCCCTGTGCTGTTGGAGTTCGGCACTGCTACACTTATCTAGAAAATGTCCATCTCAGTATAATGTTAATTATTTTTTTAAAAAACCTTGCAAACTGCTAGACTTGTGAACTTTGAGTTCTGGAGTAATTTAGATTTCAACAGCACAGTCCTATGCGTGTCTACTCAGAAGTAAGCCCCAGTGAGTTAAATCAAACTAGGTTGCAGGTAAGTGTGTATAGGATTGCAGCCATAAAATTACTGCATACTAGCAAAGCAAGCTCAGGATTGTACTTTAGCATGCTAATCCTATCTGCACTACATGGAAGTCAACGATTTCAGTGCCACGATTCCAAGAATTCTAGAACTTTAATATCCATGAAGAGCAGTAGTGTAGTTTTGTGCTAGCAAGAAAGAGCCAAGGAGGGCATGGAAATTCCTGTCATGGTCAGGACCTGTAACTACAGCTTATAACTGCATTTCCATTGCATTAGGTTCGATACAGCAAGAAGACCAGATTAGAGTGGCCTTATTACATATACACATGCCCTTTCCATATGCTGGCTGAAGTAGAACCTCTATGTTCATTCCATACGCTGGCTAAAGTAGAACCTCTATGTTCAAAGGCACAGAGTGCTGGATGCTGATGACAAACAATAAGGAAGGTCTGTTGCTTGTGGCCTTCCTTGAGATATCTGACTGGCTACTGTTGGGAACAGGATGCTGGACCAGCTCTGCTGTATCAGACCAAAGGCCTTCCTAGTCCAGCATTCTGTTCCTACTGTGGCCAACCAGATGCTTCTGGGAAGCCCACAAACAGGACATGAGCGCAATAGCGCTGTCCCAGTTGTGTTCCCCAGCAACTGGTGTTCAGAGGCATACTTCCTCTGATACTGGAGGGAATATGTTTTGTAGCCATTGATAGCCTTATCCTCCATGAATTTGTTTGATCTTTTAAAGCCACCTAAGTTGGCGACCATCACTACATCTTGTGGTAACAAATTCCATAGTTTTAAGTCTGCACTGTGTAAAGAAGTACTTCTCTTTGTCCTGAATCTCCTGCCATTCAGCTTCATCGAATGACCCCAGGATCACCTCCTCCCTGGTCAGTTCCATGACCAACTGCTCTAGGGCACTGTCATTTAGGGTACTGAGGATATTTTACCTTTTTGTCATTATTGGAACATGCATTTATCCAGGCTCTGTGAGGGTAACTGAAGCAGTTGCAGGCCTGTGGCTTACGCTGGCTCAGCTTGTCTGAGTGTGGAAAGCTAAGCAGGGTCAGGCCTGGTTATTACTTGGATGGGAGACCCCTCCTCTAGTTTCCTGCATTGAGCAGGGGGTTGGACTCGATGGCCTTGTAGGCTCCTTCCAACTCTATGATCTATGAAATCTATGAAAGTCATCCATTACTACAGCACTTTAGCCTTTGAATGCCTCCCTTTCATTCTCCATCTCAAGATCTTCCCGAGCATTTAGGTCAGGGGGACAATAGCACATCCCCAGTACTAAATTACTTTTGGGGCCTGGTGTTGTTGCCCATAGTGATTCCGTGGAGGAGTCTGGTCCTTTTAAGGTTTTTAGTTCATTATGCCCTCTGACATGCAGAGCGACACCCCCCCCCCCCCAGTATGCCCTTCCTTGTCTTTCCTATAGAGCAGTGATGGCGAACCTATGGCATGGGTGCCACAGCTGGCACGCAGGGACCTCTCTGTGGGCACTTGAGCCATTGGTCACCAGATCGCGAAAAGACTATCCCCTTCTGCAAAACACTAATGATTTTGTTCTTTCTCACAGTGTGGAACAGAATGATTTTATTCTAGAATTCCTGTTACAGAATTCTTTTCTACATCGTTATCACATTTAAAAGATTTTGAAGAATGATGCACAGAGCATGGCTTGGATGTAAAGCCCTAACAGTTGACCTGAGTGCTGCATGTGTTGCTCTCAAACTAACGGAGTATGAGCCAAGGTTTGACAAATTATCAGCATGCATGCAATAGCAAAAATCACATTAATTGTGCAAAAGCATGCCCAATGCAAACTTTTACCTAATGCAGTGTTTGCAGTCCAAGACATAAAGTGTTTAAAATGTGTTAAGCATGTTTAGTTTTCTTGTTTATCTTGCTTATCCTAGTACAGGTTGACTTTTACTTTTACTAATCCGACACCTGTAGAAGCAGGAAAAGGACCCGGGGTAAAGCTTGCCCCATACAATTTCAGTCTGGCATATAATCATATTACAAGTTGAGAATCCCTTATCCAAAAATACATGTGTGCCTAATTATTTAAATAAAAAGTTTGTATAAATTCCCTTCAGGCTATGTGTACAATGTAGTACTATAATAATTTTTTGAGTTGGTTTTTTTCCAACAAAAAACTGTTTGTATCATTGAAAGCTCTGTTATTGTGTTTTTCTTTTAAGACAAAAGATGTTAATTAGTTCGGACAACTGTATGAGTTGTTTTTCTAAAACTAAAACCTCGGTATTCAGGTTTAATTGCAGTGTTGGCACTTTGAAATAAATAAGTTGGTTTTGTGTTGCAGTTTGGGCACTCGGGCTCAAAAAGGTTCACCATCACTGCTATAGAGTTTGTATCTAGAGATGATGGTATCCCACTGGTTCTCTCCTTTCCACCAGGTTTCCTATATCTATGTTCTTCAAAATTAAGCATTCTGACTCATTCATCTTGGTTCGAAGGCTTCTTACATTAACATATGAACACTGAGAGCCAGTGTGGCATAGTGGTGAGAGTGTTGGACTGGGACTCTGGAGATCCGGGTTCTAGTCCCCACTCGGCCATGAAACTCACTGGGTGACTTTGGGCCAGTCACTGACTCGGCCTAACCTACCTCACAGGGTTGTTGTGAGGATAAAGTGGAGAGGAAGAAGAGGATTATGTAAGCCGCCTTGGGTTCCTTGCAGGGAAAAAGGTGGGGTATAAATATAATAAATAAATGAATAGAAATTTACAGGGTCCCCCTCCAACTGTCTCTGGCATGTGCATTTCCCCCTATGTCCATTTGGCCTCTTTGCCTGGCTGTCATGTCCTATTGTATTCTCCTGGCCTATTTCTTCCCCAATCCTACTTGCGTCACATCCTAGACATTTGGTAATATAACATGAAACTGACATGCCTGTATGTTGAGTTCATCATCACCTAAGCCAACAGGAGACAAAGATCATTTGTCCAACATATACATAACGACAGGAGTCCACAACTTTTGGCTGGGCCCTAACCTTCCAGTTGTCACACAGTGGCCAACCAGCTGCCCACAGGAAACCCACAAGCAGGACATGAGTGCAACAGTACCCTCCCGCCCATGTTCCCCAGCAACTGGTGTACATAGGCATGCTGCCTCTGATACTGGAGGTAGCATATAGCCATCAGGACTAGTAGCCATTGATAGCCTTCTCCAGGAATTTGTCCAGTCCCCTTTTAAAGCCACCCAAATTGGTAGCCATCACTACATCTTGTAGTAGTGAATTCCATAGTTTTTAACTATGTCCTGTGTGAAGAAGTATTCCCTTCCATCTGTCCTGAAACTCTCAACAATCAGCTTCATGGGATGACCCCTTTGGGTTCTAGGATTATGAGAGAGGGAGAATAATGTCCCTTTCCCAGCTCCAAATTTGGAACTGGAAAGATGGTGGGGGTTTGTCTGTTTTGCCCTGTGCTACTGAGGCTCTTGGAGCTCCTCCATAACAGCTGAACCTCTGTAAAGTGAAAAGCCTGCCTACTTGTCAGCCCTCAAGTCTGGAGATAAGGCACCTGAGGGCAAAGGAAGGAAGCAGGATCACATGAAAATAAAAATGTTTTAACAGCTATAAGAAGGTCACTCAAGAATGCCTGAAAAATAAAAGGGTTGTGTCATTAGTTCCATCAGAACAACCACTTCTGGAGAGGAACATGACTTGTGGAGCTTTTATCTCCTAGTCTTACACATGCATATTCATGCACACCCACATCTGCAGGCTGGGGCAGGATTGGGAAAGTCTCTGGCAACCATGCAACCACCTGCTCCTCAAGGAAGCCAGTCTCACATTCAAACACTATAGGTCTGAATAGTGCCCGCCGGCATGACATTATACACAGGATACCCTGAACATGAATTCTTTTGCACATTAACTGCAATCATATTTTTAAAAACCACAGATCTTTATTCTCAAATGTTTGGTATCTGTAAAATGTAGTTTCCATATGATCTTCCAAAAGTTGAACAATCTGAATGTCTTGGATCTCTTGTTGCTTCCAGACCATAAAGTGCATTGTGCTAGTCAAAGACAAACCTTGGAATAAGGGTTTTGGTTGCTGCATTAACTGACATGCTATTTAAAACAGATTTCTACTTGCTGATTCAAACAAGGGAATGAACTCTGGTTTCAACCCTCTTTTCTTCTATGAGGCGTGATATGACAAAGTTCAAAAACTGCTTGCATTCACAAAACCTTGTTTACATTTTTAAATGTCAAGTCATTCACTTTGTTTTTACAGTTCTACTGTCTATTGCTACAATAATTCTTTTGTCCAATGAAGCATGAAATGTCCTGATCCAGGGACTCTAGTGTATGTTCATTGGGCACACTGATACAGATGTGATGATTTGCTCAGGGAACGGCCATATTCCTGTCTATGTGTGAGAAAGCTCCAGGACCATGATGGGAATTCCCAACTGTGTGCACAGATAATTCCTTGCTGTTAGATTCGCCTTGCAGAACTTTGGATACTGCCTAAAATGTATTATTAGCACTATATATAGGTCTGTAGCCAAGATGCCTTCCTAGGGATGCATTCCCGTCTGGCCCTTCCAGTACTTGCCTTGATTGGGCCCAGAGGTTGTTCACACAAAACTGATAATGCCTAAAATGTATTAGCGCTGCATGTAACTGTAGCCAAGATGCTCAATCCATAAGGAGAGGCTTCTTGGGAAAGCATCACCGCATGGGTCTGATGGGAGTTTAAGTCCAAAACATCCAGGGGGCACCAGGTTGGGGAAGACTGCCCTACAATCTGGCTTGCACCCTCTGCACTCCACTGAAGCTACCTTTGCTGAGAACACAGATGATCTTCTCATTGCCAAATCCAAAAGTCTCTACTCTGCCCTTGACTTCTCTGCTGCCTTTGACACAGTTATCACCCTCTCCAGCATGTCTCCCTCCATGCCTTAGGTCTCCATGACTCTGTTCTTAGCTAGTTCAACTTGTATTTGTCAGACTACCCATTAAACCTTTCTATTGAGGGAAGCTTCTCATTTGCACACACCTACCTTTGTTGGGGTCCCTCAGAGTTCCTGGCCCTTCTCCCCTGCCACAGAAGAAAAATCTCTTATCTCTGATAAAGCTCCCTTTCTAAGTGCTTAGCAGGGGAGAGCACTTATTTCCAATCAGCTGCTGATCACAGATGAAATATTTTTTTCTATGGGGCAGAGGGGCAGGGCCAGGGAAGGCCTGCTTCCTTCTGAATAGTCATGCAGAAGCTTGCCCCATTTACCGTATTTTTCGCTCCATAAGATGCACCGGACCATAAGACGCACTTACCGTATGGTACCAAAAAAAAAATATTGTTTTTTTAAATCAGCTGTTCCATGGGGAATCAGCTGAGAGGCGGGGATTCCCTGCCCTGCCCAGGAGTCCTCCGCTCTTCCAGACCAGCAGAGGAAAGTTAAAAAATAAAAAAAAATTATTAATAATAATAATAATTTAAAAAAAAAATATATCAGCTGTTCCACGGGGAATCAGCTGAGAGGTTGGGGCTTCCCCCACCCTGCCCAGGAGTCCTCCGCTCTTCCGGACCAGCAGAGGAAAGTAAAAATAAATAATAATAATTGTTTTTTTTTTAAATCAGCTGTTCCACGGGGAATCAGCTGAGAGGCGGGGGCTTCCCCCGCCCTGCCCAGGAGTTCCTCCGCTCTTCTGGACCAGCAGAGGAAAGTAATAAATAAATAATAATAATAATTTTAGTTTTTAGGCGGGGGCTTCCCCCGCCCTGCCCAGCAGTCCTCCGCTCTTCCGGACCAGCAGAGGAAAGTAAAAAAAAAATAAAAAAATTTTTTTTTTTTTACTGTATTCACTCCATAGGACACACAGACATTTCCACCTAGTTTTTTTTGGGGGGGGGGAGTACGTCTTATGGAGCGAAAAATACGGTGCTTTTGGGTAGACGTGATGCTCATACTTCTGAGTAGAAATGCTATTAGAAAGTGTTGCTGAGTGATTCAGGCCTGCTTCCTTCTGAGCCTTGTCCTGCTTCCTTCTGAGTAGACATGCAGAGGCTTGCCCTGCTTATTTGTGAGTAGATATGCTGTTCATGCTTACTTTTCAGTAGATGTGCTTCCTACTATAAATTGGTAACAATGGAATTTGGGGGTGCGTGGATTTATCAGCCCACCATCACCACTGCAATCCCCCCCCCCCTGCTTCTCTGAAATGGAATCTGGAAAAGATTCTCCACTCCTTTGAAGTTTCTTATTAGGGAATGGCTACTTTCAGGTCAGC
Organism: Shinisaurus crocodilurus; assembly: GCA_021292165.1. Taxonomy (NCBI): domain Eukaryota; kingdom Metazoa; phylum Chordata; class Lepidosauria; order Squamata; family Shinisauridae; genus Shinisaurus; species Shinisaurus crocodilurus. Next base: position 82,042,285 of record CM037879.1, on the reverse strand, counting down.
AGCAAAGTACTGCATATTGATTCCTCTCAACTGTACATTTATCCCAGATATCTGACCACTATCCAAAATTCCTCTGTGTCGGGACTAGCTCTCCTAGCCCCTCAAGTTCCGACTCCCTAAATCCAAAACAGTACTGGTCAGATCTCGTGGGAATGGAGAGGGGAAGAGGAGGCAGGAGCAGTGTCACTCCCTGAAGATAATCAGGACCCAGCTGCAGCCAGAGGCAGGGGGAGTGGAGGAAGAATCTGGGAACAGGGGAGACAGAGGGGGGGAGGGGAGGAAGAGCTCCTGAGGGAAGGGGGTAGGAAGCCAGGCTCTGTAACAGATCCCGGTAGTTTACCTAGGCAGGAACAGCTGACAACAGTTCGGCTTGGTTGGCTAACAAGACTTTTGACCTGGCTTAGGGGCGGAGTGGGTTCTCTGGTTTGAGGATGAGAATGCGCAAACGTTGAACATTCCTGACCTCCCATTGATGGGATAAAGGGTCTTGAATTACTTTCTTTACTTTTGTGTAACACTTTTCTGCAACCAGCTGAGTTGCCCTGCTTTTGCTTAATAAAGCTTTACAAAGAAACCTGTGAGCTGTGCTTGACATTCTGGAGTGGAGTAGGAGCGCGCGCGCACACACACACACACACACACACACACACGACACTGCCTCATTTTGTGCCCTGGGGGATCACATTTGCTCCAGGCACTCTGCTGCTGTAGTAAATATTTGTAGTGAAAGCAATAGCAATCATCAGTAAGGTTCAGGTCCTATTATCATTTAATTTTATCACCTGGATCCCTGCAGGATTAAATGTCACAAATTCTCATCCTGGCTTTCTTTTTTAACTTACCTTTGTACTCGGTACATTGTATTCTATCATTTGTAGCACAACACATCACTCCCCAAATACTGACATCTTCAGAATTTTAAAAACTAGGTTTATATCAGCAAATCTGCTTATTTTGTAAACTTGAATACAAATTGTTTGTTACAACCAGTTCCTAAAAGAGACAATGTTGAGTACCATCACATTGTTTGAGAAGTTCCAATATTAGGTACCAGTGAGAGACACTAGAAATTTGTCTGCATAATGAGAACAATTACGCTTAGAACAGGGGTACAGAACCTCAGGCCTGCAGCCCCAACCCAGCCCTGCAGGGTTTCCCAGATAACCACATCCCCGTCACCTGGCCCCACCCCTTTTCCTTTGACCACCAATCATTTAGTGGTTTCCTGGCCTTTGTGCAGTTTTTTCCTCCATTCTGAAAGGTTGAAATGCCTCTCCTAAGGCCGTGCTACTGGTAATAAGACGTTTCAGCTACAATTTGCCGGTATTTTGGATGCCACCCTTTTTGCCTTTGGCCCCATCCACCACTGCAATGTAGCCCCCAAGAGCTTCTTCAAAATGGTATTTGGCCTCCGTGCTGAAAGAGGTTCAATACCTCTGACTTTGCAAATATGCCATTGGCACAATTCTCAAGTGTGCATTGCTCCAACCCCCCTTCCATTCAGATTACAAGACACACACACAAACATAACACAGAAGCTTCAATTCACATGTCATACATTGTACTATCCTCAAATCTTAGCCATATCCATCCATGTAAGGTTGCCTTAAGTCCCTGTTGGGCCTTTGGGTGCAGTGAGCAGGGGAAGCCCTGTAATTAAAACCATAGTCTAAACCAGGGATAGGCAACCTTTTGGGGCGTCCTTGGCAGCACCACAAAATGGCTGCCGTGGGAGATGTAGCAAAGACCAACTAAGGGTGCAATCCTGTGCATGGTTAGACAGAAAAAAGGCCTACAACTCCCAGCATGCCCTAATCAGCTATGCTGGCTGGGGCATGCTGGGAGTTTAGGCCTTTTTTTCTGTCTAAACATGCACAGGACTGCATCTTAACCTGCCTCAAAGAAGCAGAGTTGCGGTCTGAGCCCCAACACACTAAACAACTCGTTTGAACCCACAGTTTTCAGCACCAACAGAAACCTATTTCCCTGTGATCCCAACTGCCAGTAAGAAAATACGATAATTGGGGGGGGGGAAAGTGGGGTAGATTTGAGGGGGGGTAGGGAACCTTGGTGGGCACCAAGAAAGGTGTCCAGGGGCGCATTGGTGCCCATCGGCACCAGGTTGTCCACTCCTGGCCTAAACCATGGGCTGAAAGAAATTTAGATTTCTCCAGTTTCTGTTGTCCTCCTGTATTGTAATAGAATGAACAACTAAAGAGTTGTTGCCTTTTATTCTGTGATTTCTTCAGCTCCTGAAGAAAAGGAAGAAATTAAAGGGCAATACGAGAAGCTCATGGATGCTTATGGATGCTTAGGAGAGCTCCAGCTAAAATCTGGTAAGTGGCTGGTTCATTTACTGTCATTGTAAAAAAATCAGTTAAATAATGTGTGCACTAATTCCATGGGAATTGAAAACATTCTTTGGTTAACCTTCAAATATTAATTTTTAGAAGGGGAACCGTTTTGTGCTTTATTTGATTAAAAGGAAATTGTTACGTGATTACTATTTTTAGAGTTTCTCTTTTAAATTTTCCATCACGTGATAATAACTTCTGGAATAAACTTTTATTTCTTTCCTCAACATTGTTGTGATACTTATTTGCCTTGGGCTATTGGTTGTCCTAAGCATACTTAGTCAGGAACTCATGAGGATGTACCTCTCAATAAATGCTTAGGATCATGATTTTGGTCTCATTAATAGGGATGCTAGCTCCTAGCCTCCTCCTTGCCCTGTGGTTGTGTATGCATGTGTTTTGTATCTGTCAGGGATACCTATATCCAATAGGTGAAAACTCTCAAATTGCATCTCTACAGCAACAGAAAAATGATACCTTCTGAACATCTCTCTGACAAGTAGCTATGAAAGATAGAGGTAAGGTTGCTACTTTTCTTATGGATAGAGGCTCTGTGGCTTGACAGACAGAAATGCAGCAGGTGAGCCTTTCTCAGGCATGGAGATTCAGAGGCATGGAAAGCTGCACCTGTTCAGTTTTTGTCTGTCACACAGCTGTTAAAAGCACAGAGCTCCTGTCTATCAAAATATGGCAATCATAGGGGAACTCTCTTTTCAGCAACCCTACTGAATAATATGTTATTCCTTCTTTTTATTTTGAATGGCCAACTTCATTAATGACAGCAGTTCATGGCTAACTAAGACTACAACCCTGCAATTCGCAATTTTCTCTTTGATGACCTCCTAATTTCAGTTTCCTGAACATAGCATTTTCAGCACAATGAGCACAGCTCCCTCCTTGGATTTCATGTTGTAGCCATCTATATGAGCTAAGGTTCCCAGGTCTTCACCTGGAGATGCTGCCTATCCCTTTACAAGCTTTAAGACACTGAGGATATAATCACTAAGGGTGCAATCCTATGCAGGTTTACAACTCCCAGCATTCCCCAGCCAGCATAGCTGGGAGGTGTAGGAGAGTGTGGACTTACGCAGCACTGAGGTGGATGGTGCAGCAGCTGCTTTGTCTCTTGGGGCTTTGGAGTTCTGAATGGGACAAGCATATTCTGGCAATCCTGAATGTCCAAAACCGTAAATGAAAAGATTGCATAGCTCATTCTGTCTCTCGTGGCTTTGTCTTTTTCCTGGCTGACATATGGTTTTCTGAGTATAAAAGTATTTGAAAGATTTTAATTTTTTTTTAAATTAAATGTTGCGGCAGGTAGGTTGGAGTGTGGACAACTGAACACAAGAGATGAAATGGGCCAGAAATCAAGTTTCCATTGTCCAGTAATTATAATAGGGGGATGTGAGGCTCTATAATAAAAAACGGAAGAGTATCCAAGTGATCTTGCACTATACAGAAGGCCTGGCTTCCTTTACATGTGACATTAAGAGCTGCCTACCCACTTTGCTTCTTGCTGAAAGTTCTATATGTTTGGATGGCTGGTGCAGGGGTGGGTGGATCCCGGTGCACTAGGAGGGTAGAAAGCCGTTAACAGCATGTCAGATTTTCCAGAATGCCTGATGATAAAAGAGTGGTTTTAAAAGTAGCCAGCCCGCCTACTAGGTGGAAAACTCTAACTCTTTTGAAATATCTATTAGTCACAGTGTGGAGACTAGACAGGCTTAAATCCAAATATTTGACCTAGTTGAGTAGTTGGCCAATACAACAGACAAAAAAAAAAGCAGTATGACTCATCTGACTGGCTAATCGGACAGGAAGTCTTATATAATTCTGCAGAATGACTATTGACGTTGGTTTATCAAACTAGCTTCTCATCACTAGAGAGTAGCTGTAGAAAGGCAAACTCATCCATTTCATTAAAGGAAGAACTGTGTATTCAGTTTTGTAGGTTGCCAAAGTTGAAAAGGTACAAACCCACCAATTTGGAGAAGCTGAGAGAGGCAGAGAGGTTTGTGGACAAGACCTTTGGGGACCTAATTGCAGCATCCCAATCCCTGGGTGAAAGAAAGAGACCAAGAAAGTGATCTTGGGCTCATGGTGGATATTTCAATTAAAATGTCAGCCCAGTGTATGGCAGCTGTGAAAAGAGAAAATTCCATGTTGGGTATAATTAAAAAAGAAATCGAAAATAAAACTGCAAATATTGTACTACTTTATTAAATCTATAGTGCAACCACACTTGGAATACTGTGTACTGTTCTGGTCACCACATCTCAAAAAGGATATTGTGGAGCCGGAAATAGTGCATAAAAGGGCAACTAAAATTATTAGGGGGCGGAGCAACTCCTCTATGAGTTTGGGACTATTTAGTTTAAAAAATGGTGAGTAAGGGGAAACATGATATAGGTGTACACAATTATGCATGATGTGGAGGATTCTAGAACCCAGTGGGGTCATCCCATTAAGCTAAATGGTGGGGGAGTGAGGACAGGTAAAAGGAAGTATTTATTCACAGTGCATATTTAGACTATGGAATTTGCTAGGGGAACACGAGCAGGAGGATGCTATTGCACTCATGTCCTTCTGGTGAGCTTTCCACAGGCAGCTGCCTGGCCACTGTGTGAAGAGAATTCTGGACTAGCTAGGCCTTTGGGCTAATCTAGCCTGGCTCTTCTTATGTTCTTATGTTCCCATGCAATGTGATGACACAAAGCTTTCTCTGTTGCTTTGAATTTGTTCTATAAGGCTGGTGGATCTTGTAAAGCTTGTCACCAGGTTAATGTTTCTCAAAAATCAGAGCTTGTATCCGGTCTGCTGGGCTAATCACACTGTTTACCTTTGTTGGGATAGTCTGAAGCAGAATTAACAACTATGTGTGTTCTGGGCTGTGCCTCAAAAGTGCTTTATATTAGCTGATACAATTTATGAAAATAATTCTAACCTGCATTTAGATTGGCATATAGCACAATGTGTAACACTAGTAATGTGAGTAGGAGACATGTATATAGCAAGAAAGAACTATTGAAACAGACATTATCAGTATGTGAATTCCCTGTCAAATTCCAGAGAAACATGAATTTTGTGTTTCTAAGAGCAAGTTATAAAGTATGTAGGTTTAAATTTACATGTGCATAAAACTCTCACAACTTTAGTCCTAGGCTCTGCTATAACATTTGCATATAACACTAAACCATGGTTTATTATGTTAACCATGGTTTGTTGCTTTAGCCATGAATTGTCTTACAGACAAACATACTGCAGCTTGTTTTCCCTGTTTCTGGTTTATTTTTCTTGCTCTTGCTGGGCACCTCTGTTTCAGGGTGGACAGCAGTGCAAACAAGCCAGAGATAAGCCACGGTTCTGGGTTCAGACATTGTGACAAGTCATGGTGTAAACAAGTCAGACTTCATAATCTAACAACACACCATGGGTTCTATTTGTGGTTTAAAGGTGGTTAACAAACCATGATTTGTTAGCAGGGATGGGTTCAGACACAACAACAAACCAAATTTCAACAATTCTTACCATAGCTTAGAATTATATGTGAACTGGGCCACAGTGGGCTGGTTCACATGATCTCCATGATTATATAAGCCATGGTGGATTGTGGCGTGCGCCGGTGGCCATTTTGAATATTCAAGCTGTTGTGAGCGGGCACCATGGCTTATTGTGTCATGCAAACCCGGCGAGGGTGGCCTATGTGAAGGTTAAACAACCCTCGCATAACCCATGGGCCGTTTTAGGGTTATGTGAGGGTGGTTTAACCCTCGCTTAAGCCACCCTCACCAGGTTTGTACAACATGATAAGCCATGGCAACCGCCGCAGCTTGAATATTCAAAAGGGTGGCCGGCACATGTCTCAATGCAACCCACTGTGGTTTGTGAGATCAGTATGCAGGACCGGTGCAGGGCAGTTTGGCGCCCTAGGCTGGCTTATATTTAGCGCCCCCCCATCGTGCTGGAGGGGGAGGGCTCCGGAGCAAAGCAGCCGGGAAATGCCTGCTTGCCCAGCGCCCCCCCCCCCGCCTGCCGGCTGGCCGGCCATCTCCTCCAGCAGCCGCTTTCCCCGCTGCCAACCGGTCGCCGCCACCGCCGTGCGCACTCCTGACCCGGCCTAGCTCCGGGCGCAGAGGAAAGCCGAGCGCGACGGCGAGCCCACCCGGCGCCCGCAATCCCCCCCCCCGCACAGACCTGGTGGTTGCGGACTGGTGCCTTTGTCGGCGAGGTGGCCAGGTGGGGCAGGAGCGCGACGGCGGCGAGGAAGGAGCGCAGCATTTCTGCGCCCTGTTCCGCCACACGCCCTAGGCAACCGCCTGGGTCTGCCTAGCGGTAGCGCCGGCCCTGTCAGTATGTTGCAGGACACAACTATTTTCCTACTAGTCAGTGCTGTTACAGACCCCTGAAGAACTTTATTTGGGTGCAGGGGAGGGAAGGGGTGGTCACTGGCCAGAGAAGGATCTGATCCCAGAGACCTTGGCTAAATTACAGAAAGTGCTCAAAGCTGCCAGCTGCTCTCCAACTGGTTTAGGTTTTGTTGCCTCCCAGAATTAAAAGACTGTGCATTGACTGAGAGGGAAGTCCTGCCTTGAAGATGGAGCTTCCAGTACAAAAGAATGAGGAACTGCAGAATGAGGAATGGTAGTTTAGAGCTGGTGAATGGAGGACATCAACTTGACATCAACCAAGGACTAAGGCTAAGCTCAGCAGCCTGCACCACAGGACTCTTTCTCTTGGCTAGCCATGGGAGGCTACACCAGTTGAGCAATGGTAAAGGAGGATGCTTGGGTGAATCCAGGTGCAGCACCAAGGAGAATCTGCTAATATCTGAAGCAAGGAGGACTTTTAGGTACCTCCTAGTCTCTGAAAGATGGATAACCACAGGAGAGGAGTTCCTTCTCCTGATGCATCTGGAGAGCATCCCTCCATCCAATGTTCTGCTATGCATGTGAACAGTGAACTGTGATTTTGGGAATGTGGAATAATGTTATTGTTTAGACTACACCGTGGAGAATGCATGCTATGAAAATAGTCTCATTATCCTATTGTACACATAGGATAAACATTTGAATGCATAGATATGTTGAAATGATAGGCTTAGTGGACAGGATTTATCTTTAAAACATTTTGGTCCCTTAGATGAAATATTAAAATTACTGGCTGAGACTCTAGTACTGGGACTTGGCCTATACTGGGAGTGCTTTGGCTAAGATGGGAATTGGAGTAGGGACCATTAGCCCCTGTAACTGACAGGCAGATTAGTTGTGCTTGGCATAAATACTGAAAGGCTGGTGTTCTGTCATATGGAACATAGGAAGCTGCCTTATACTGAGTCAGACCATTGGTCCATCTGGCTTAGTGTTGTCTGCACTGACTGGCAACGGCTGTCTGTGGTTTCAGGCAGGTGTTTTTTTTTTTCTGAGTTAGACAGAACTGGAAAACCTCCAAAATCACATGGTGAAAAACAGAGACAAAATCCCAGGATGTAAAAAAATACTAACGTTTTGTTCCTCCGAGTAGCCCAAAGCATTTTGACCCTGTACCATATATTTTTAGGCCTTCTTCAGGGGCTGTACCAAAAGTGGACATTACAACACATTTGTTTATAAATGTAAACAAAGCATTTTAAAATATCTTATTAAACTTCATATACATATTGCAACTGTGCTTATGTATACTTACTTAAAAAATTTAAATGTAGCCTGCAGAGATCTCTGAAAATTTTTTGCCTCTAAGATTAAATCCTGCAACTTTGTCTGCCGCAGCAGCCTTCACTCATTAATTGCAAGAAGAGGTTCCACAGGTACACAGGGGCAATGAGGCTGTGTCACTGGCCCTGCCCCCGCAGTCTCTGACGTCCATGCAGATGTGTTGGCATCTGCATAATTAAAGTTTGTGCATGTGAACCTCTACACGCATAGGCTTCATCTGTGCAGAGATCCACGCACAGTGCATGGTCGTTTGGAGAGAGGGGGCTGAACGAGAGATGCTCAAGGAATTCATTTGCTCCATATTTCAGAATGAACTGACTTGATCTGCACTTGCCAGAGAAATGTGCAGATCGGAAGGTACGGTACTTATACTGTATGTCAGATTTCTTAGTTCTACAAAATTTGGCAATGTTGTTTTCAAATACATATTTATTTATTTATTTATTTATTATATTTATACCCCGCCTTTTTTCCTTCAAGGAACCCAAGGCAGCTTACATAATCCTCCTCTTCCTCTCCATTTTATCCTCACCACAACTCTGTGAGGTAGGTTAGGCTGAGAGTCAGTGACTGGCCCAAAGTCACCCAGTGAGTTTCATGGCCAAGCAGGGACTAGAACCCAGATCTCCCGAGTCCCAGTCCAACACTCTCACCACTACGCCACACTGGCCCTCATGCAGTGCTATAAAAGGTGGTCCAAGGGCTACCTTTACACTTTTTAAGTCTTTTTCTCTCTCTTTAAAAATACAAGTAATAGCTGCTTGGAGCGGTTCACATGCGGTTCCTGCCATATGTGTTGAAAGTGAGGCTGCAAAGGCCCTGGGACAAACAGAACGCCATCACGTGCCATTGCTCCCAGGGGCATTTGCAGTTCCATTTCAATGCATGCAGCAGGAACTTCATGCTAGCTACTCCAAGCAGCTGTTACCTATAAGAAAAATGTCTTTAAACCTGTAAAAAAAAAGATTTTAAAACTTTAAAAACAGCTCTTGGACTATCTTGTATAGCACTATAAGTAATCTATTGTAATGCAAATGGTAGTGTATGCATAAAGGGGGCTATTATTTAATGGCTGGTAGCATCCTGGACCTTCTCCCCTTGCTACTCAATAAGAGTGTCTACCCCTGATGGGTTGCTCAGTGGCTGCCAAGCTGATAGTGTTTTCATGTAATGTACTAATATAGACATCACTTTCAGAAAGAAAACACTGAAGGGGTCTTCATGTCTAAGGTATCCATGGTGATGAAGGGCATTGTGAAGACAGAATTAATGGATCCTTTAGTTGACTATCATAATAGGAATGTTGAGAACAGTGCAGTACATGGTGATGAAAGAGGGAGAAGGTTATCACATTGATATTTATTTATTTATTTTTATACCTTTATTCCTCTTAATATACTAAAATCCCTGAGAGGTTCACATTAAAAAGTACAATATAACAATTGTATAAAGACAAGATAAAATAAGAAATCATTTAAAACGTTACAACAAAATATCAATAAAACAGAGTAGAATTCTTAGTGACCCCTTTGTATTATGCTACATGAGGTAGTCTCCCAGAACTTTGTTGAAGCAAGTTAGCTGCAGGCAAGGTGAAAAGAATGTGTGAAAACTAGTTTACTCATCCTGTTGAGCAGTGTGAAGGAAGGGGGGCTGGCTGACTCCGCCAACCCACCCTTTCTTACCTAAAAGACCCCCAGAGATCTCAAGGTGCCAGACTGCCAGCCTCAGCTCTGCAATCTTACTTGAATCTCTGTTTAGGGACTTGCCCTTGACTATAACCTGGATTTAGCTGAACCAACAGAGCAACTACAAATGCCATGTGGGGTAAAAACCAAGAAGGTTTATTCAGGTAGCATATTACAACAAAAGGTGGGAAATGAGGGAAGGACACAAAATAGAGAGACACTTTGGTACAAACAATAGAGCTACAAAACAATAAAAGCTGATTCCTTATATCTCTCAGGCACTCACCAGTTACCTGGGGGTCCGTCTGCTTCAGGGCTTACCTCAGCCTGGCCCTGTCACACGAGGAGACCACCACACCCACCCTAAGGTCTGGGGTGGGTGGCCCTCTTCAGGGTTTGCCTTAGCCACAGCCCTCATTCAGCTTTGTTCACTGGGAGCCCCCCAGGGTTGGAGGTGGAGGTTTGTGCAGCTTGCTGCCTCACGACTAACAACACCCAGCAGCCACAGCTTGGCAATATACCTTTCCCCCTCCCCATCTCCTTTCTGTAGCTCTGCTGCCTCTAGCCAATCAGGATGAACTTCACCTGGCCAGGCAGGGAGGAGGGGTGACTCATGACTAGTGGGCTTCTGCATCTTGCATATGAAAGCCGGGTCACTGTAGACTAGACCAGCTTTTCAGGACTTTCAGACGCCATGCTTTATCAGATACTTACGCACATTTTGCCTCCTCCCAGCCCCCAGCCGGGATTACCTGGTTTACACATGAGGAGGTGTGTGTGTGCGTGTGTGTGCGCAGGCGTGTGAGTGTGTGTGTAGGAACCCTCAGAGGCTCTTTTCTTCACACCCCTCTTTTGGGGAAAAAATGAAACTGAGGGGTTAACCTTCTCATTTCATCTACACTAACTTAGAAGAAAAAGCCTCTGCCAGCCCTCTACCACCAGCACACCCTCTCTCATTTACACACACAAAACAACACGAAACTAAAAAACATCAAAACATCAAACAACAATCAAACGCTTACAAGGTTTGCATTACACATAAGAGCTCATGTACAATTCAAATGTGAGCTTTAACCCTTCCGTTGCCTGACTGGCACTCTGTCTAAAAGCTTTCAAGGGTTGCTGCTTCTCACACAAGTCTGTAGGGGGCAGATTGCTGACTGAAATGTGAACAGCTCTTCAATTTGCCTTTATGTTAGCTTTTAAAGGCTTGCTTTTGCCACCCTCTACTTAACGACATGAACACACCACCCCCTTTTCCAAAGGCTTGCTGGTGGCCCCCCACCACCTAATGACATGAACACACCACCGCTTTTTCCAAAGGCTTGCTGGTGGCCCCCCACTACCCAGACTTGAACGGGATGACTGTCTCCCTCAGAATTAAATGCTGAGCCAGGGAGGCTCCACCCAGGCGGCTAGAACACCAGCCTGGCAATCTTTCAGCTTCCCGCCTCTAACATTCCTTTTAGCCCTCTGCTGATTCTTCTCTGGCATCATCATTATCATTATCATCATTATCATTATCATCATTACATACAACTTCAAATTGACATGATACAGTTTGGGCTAACTTTTGCACATGACACAAGACAACAAATAGTTTAATTTGCTTACGCTTCACTCCAGCAACACTTTATCAGTTCTTATTGGCTTTAATCAACACTTAATCTCAGTCCTTTGTCTTCTCGCTGCAGCAGAAAACGCCTGGAGGGGAAATTCCTTTTTCCGTGCTTTTGCTTCTCTTCGGCCGCTTCTCGGCAGCACAGGGACAGTCTCTCTTTGGGGGGAGGGCTGTTTTCTGATGTCTGCCCCCCCTCTGCTTGCTGCTGCTTAGCTGGCCACTCACTATGGCCCTCCCCTTAGCAACTGGACAGTCTAAGTTCAAAATCTGAGTCCTTCTCCCGTGGGAGAGATGTAGGGCAGGACGTGCCCTCCCCCCCCAAAGTCTTGACAACTTCTCTGGGGCACATAGCACAACAAAATCAGACTCACCAAACGTCCGCTGCCCTCCTTCACACAAGTCTCTCAAGAGAGGCTTTCCTGGGTCTTCTCCTCCTCTTGGAAACACACGCACACAGCCTATTTCTTGCTTCTAGCCCTCCTCTCTCTGCCAAGGGCTCCTCCAGCTCCGGTTCTCTTGGATCACACAGCCGCCATCTGCTCACTCGCTAGGCTCCCAGGGACGCAGGTCACCTTCCCCCAGCCACAGACTTCTTGCACTCGGGGATGGTAGGATCTTCCTCCGCTTAATCACTGGCAGCTGCTGCTCCCAGCCTCTGGGAACACGCACACGCAGCCCATCTCTTCTCCTTGCCAGGGCTCCTCCAGCTCTGGTACTTTTGGATTACACACTTGCTGCCCTCTGCTCACTTGCTGGGGCACACAGTCTGCTCTGGAACTTTTTGCAGTTTGCTTTCTTTGCTTACTTACTCAACAGTTGAGATTTCTTGCCTTCAACACTCTCCGCTGGTGGCTAGGCTCCCACAGACTGGGGCAGCCCCTTCCAAGCAATCTGAACGTTTTCCTTGAGGCTCAATCTCACCCTTCAATCTCTAAAAAACAACAAACCTCTACTCAATGTACCAAAGTCTCCCCAATCTTCCCTATTTGCCCACGTGCACCCACTCTGTGGTTCAGTTTCGAATCCCACTTCTGCCACCATGTGATGGAAGGGGGGCTGGCTGACTCTGCCAACCCACCCTTTCTTACCTAAAAGACCCCCAGAGATCTCAAGGTGCCAGACTGGGCTCTTTTCTTCACAAGCAGCATGCCCATTCCCCTTGTCTCCCTTATTCCCTTACTTGTCTCCCTTACTTGTCTCCCTTACTCCCTTACTGCTTAAGTGAGCCCATTCAGCACGTATTTCTCTTGTGAACCACTTGGGTTTTTCTTCTGCCTTGGCAACTAGAGTTGCTTCTGTGCTCAGGACTAACCACAAGGCACAGATGAATGTATATGCCATCCATTGCCTTCATTCTGAATACACATGTGTGCACACTGCAGTTAAGAAGACAATAGATGTGCAGCAGTATGGCACTTCCTGGGATCTAATCCTATCATACATTGATGTGGCAGGGCGAGGCAGGGAGAACTGCTGGCGGAGCAACTGCTACAACCTGTGCCCTGCTGTTTTGCTGTGAGCAGGACAGGGGTGGGGTTGGGGTGCAGCTTTTATTTTTCCCCCTTCCCATTGACTGCCATGCGTGGAATTAACTATGCCAACCCCATGGGAACAAAGGGGCTTCGATTGTGGCATCGCTGTGCCTGCCCCCAGCATTGCCCCATTTCCCCTGCTGCATTGGCAGGCCAGGGGACTTCAGGTGGTATAAATGCTGTCCCGCTGGAACAACATCCCCCCCCCTCTCCCAGCAGAGAGCCATTTGTGCTGTTTCCTGAGGCCCCTCAGCTGGTTTACTGATGAGGGTAGGATTGCTCCCTCTGTGCCTTCAAATGCAAGTTACCCCAAATGCAAATGGTGAAGAAGATGAAAATAAAGCAGGATTATAGGTTTTGCTCACATTTAAAAACAAAACAAAAAACAGGCAATATGAATGCTAAATTAATAGGTTTCTTTACTGAAGTTTTGAAAAAATACTACCGTCTTGAGACACTACTATAAAATGTATATGCTCATCATAATTACCTATTCTTCTTGATTGTTTTCATTATTTTTCATTACTGCTGACTGGGGAATGCTGGGAGCTGTAGGACTTTTTTCTGTCTAAACATTCACTGGATTGCACCCTAAATGCTAAAAGACAGCACTAAAAACACAGAGCAAGGGCTAAAAAGTCAATATTAAAAGCAACATCCAAATCGCCCCTCAAAATCCAGCTTGTTAAAAACAAATGCAGGGAAAACCTATATGAGTTTAAGCCAATTAATGTTAATATATGGTTGATGTAGATTATCTTCCTCAACTCTGATGTCAGGTGGAATTTTCTTAAAGTATAAGGGCCAAAACGGGCATTAATTTAAATCCATATGTAGCAGCTTTGTTTTTTGGTTTTCCGTTTTTACTCTACAGTCAATGCAGAAGCCCCAATCTAGAGCAGGAGTCGATGGGAGGGGGGGGGGAGTGTTTAAGATCCAAATTGGAGACCCTGTGCCTACTCTATATGAAGAAAAAAAATGCAGCTTGTAGACACACATTTAAAGTAAGGTCTGTTTTGGCCCAAAGTTCTATGGTCTCTAGAGGCTGCTCCTTCATTAGCACTGTAATATTTATATTTTCTCTGCCTTTGGCTCAGGATAGTTTTTAAATCTGCACCCATGGGAATTGTAATTACAACTTCAAATACTCTAGGCAAAATTCATGCCAGTGACCGGAAACAAGTTTTCGTTTTGGCTTGATTTTATTTTTTAAGTAAAGGAGGTTTTTCATGGTTATTGAAACAGGTTTAGCAATGCAAACTGATTATGTATACTTGCAGATTAGCTGATATGCGGTGCAGCTAGAATTATGGCATAAATACTCAAATCAAGATACCCTGTGAGCAGCAAATACTGGGCTCATTGGCTAGACTTAAATTTCTTAATATCTGCTCAGCCCCTCTTTGACCTAGAATAGATATTCTTCTACTAGGAATGAAACTGACTAAAACAAAAGCTAAAGGAGGAATATGTGCTAGATGAGAGCCTTTCCCTGTTCCATGTGAAATTGACTAGAATGACACTATCAACTTGCCCCTTGAAATGGCAGCCTTGGATGTCTCCTGTGAGTGGTTTTACTCACAAGTAAGTGCCCTCATTTGCCATTCCAGGTGGCAAGCTTCTGCAGGACAATGCTCCTGCTCCATGCCTATTCAAATATTATGATTGATGTTGAAGGGGATGTGAGTACCCCTTTAATGAGGTGCTCTCTTTCCTATTTATAAAATGAAAACCAATCAGAGACACTCCCAGAATGAGATGTGGGCTGCGCCATCTGTACTCCAGAACATATCCTGCGAAAAACAGCTGGTGTTGTCATGACAGATAATCTGGGCATTAGATTCCCTCAAAGGAGAGAGAATAACCCCACACTCTCAGAAAGGTTTGGGATCTTTGCCTGGGGTAAAGACATGCGCAGCTGGGTGAAGTGCATGCTTTGCCCTTTAACACTTAACACACCACACACACACTGATGTCAGAAACAACAGAGTTGTTTATTAAAGATGAAATACAGAGCCGGTACAGCGTCTTACTCTTGGTGATACAGTAAACCCAATGGTTTCAGGCAGCAAAATACCCTTATGCTATTGTTCAAACATACTCTATATTCTTGGAGAGGAGAGAGTCCCTGTTTGCCCTAGTAGCCTACAGATAGAAAGGGGATGGAAGAAAGGCTTCCATCTAGAAGGATAGATAGATAAAAAAGTTCCGGTCATTACCTTGTCCATTGGTGGTCCTTGCAGTGAACTCCCCAATGGTAGTCCCATGGAGGCAAGAGGTGATCAAGAGGTCTGCATCTCAAGCGTGCTTGGATGTCGACTTAGGATGACTCTGGACTCTCTCCTAACACACCTTCCCATTACTCAAACCTCGGTTCTTATACCTTTCCCTGAGTCTTTGGCTACATGAGGGGGCAAAGATCTCCTTTGTTCCCCTGATGATCTTAATCACTGCTAATTGCTCTGTCCTTTGTGTGCCTACCCCTTGATAGGTGTTATAGGAAAACCTTTTTTGGGTTCTCCTTACTTGATGAGCTTAAGTTTCTGGTTGAATCCTTCTATGGGGGAAGCCATCCTTATGCAGAGTTATTTTTAGGTTCTTTTCAGGAGAGTCTCTCCTGTGCCTTTAGGCCATGTGTCATCCGCTGCCCATTCATGCTTCCTAGATTTCAATCACTCTCCATTAAAGCCTCCATTTGCATCCTGTGTGCCAGTCTGGTTGCTGAGGCTGTTAATTTCTCATGAACCCAAGCTTACCCAAGCTCCTATTGGGTCCTGTTGTGGTCTTCCTTGTAAGCCATAGTCATAACCAGATGATTATAACTATATCTCCTCATAACAGAGTCCCCCCTTTGGTAGCTAGGTAGAATCATAGAATCATAGAAAAGTAGAGTTGGAAGGGGCCTACAAGGCCATCGAGTCCAACCCCCTGCTCAATGCAGGAATCCAGGTCAAAGCATCTCTGACAGATGTCTGTCCAGCCGCACCTTGAATGCCTCCAGACTGGGAGAGCCCACCACCTCCCTAGGTAGTTGATTCCATTGTCTTATTGCTCTGACAGTCAGGAAATTTTTCCTGATGTTTAGGTGGAATCTAGGTTCCTGTAACTTGAGCCCATTATTCCGTGTCCTGCAAACTGGGATGAACGAGAAGAGATCTTTGCCCTCCTCTGTGTGACATCCCTTCAAATACTGGAAGAGTGCGATCATATCTCCCCTCAGTCTCCTCTTCTGAAGGCTAAACATGCCCAATTCTTTCAGTCTCTCCTCATAGGGCCTTGTTTCCAGTCCCTTTATCATCCTTGTTGCCCTCCTCTGAACCCTCTCCAGTTTGTCTACAGTCCTTCTTAAAGTGAGGTGCCCAGAACTGGACGCAGTACTCAAGATGAGGCCTAACCAGTGCCGAGTAAAGGGGAATTATCACTTCCCGCGATTTGGAAGCTATACTTCTATTAATACAGCCCAAAATTGCATTTGCCTTCTTTGCAGCCACGTCGCATTGCTGGCTCATATTCAGTTTGTGATCTACCACAATTCCAAGATCCTTCTCACTTGTAGTATTGTTGAGCCAAGTGTCCCCCATTCTGTAACTCTGCATTTGGTTTCCTCTCCCTAGGTGCAGCACTTGGCATTTATCCCTGTTAAATTTCATTCTGTTGTTTTCGGCCCAGCGCTCCAGCCTATCGAGGTCACTTTGAATTTTGTTTCTGTCTTCCAGAGTATTAGCTGTTCCACCCAACTTTGTGTCATCTGCAAATTTGATAAGCATTCCCTGTACCTCCTCATCCAAGTCATTAATAAAAATGTTGAAGAGCACCGGGCCCAGGACCGAGCCCTGTGGTACCCCGCTCATTACCTCTCCCCAGTTTGAGAAGGAACCATTGATAAGCACTCTTTGAGTCCGATTCTTTAGCCAATTGTGGATCCACCTGATAGTTGTTCCATCTAGCCCACTCTTAGCTAGCTTACTAATCAGGATATCATGAGGCACTTTGTCGAAAGCTTTGCTGAAGTCCAGGTATATAATGTCCACAGCATTCCCACAGTCCACAAGGGAGGTTACCCGATCAAAAAATGAGATCAGATTAGTCTGACAGGATTTGTTCTTGACAAATCCATGCTGGCTTCTAGTAATCACTGCATTGTTTTCAAGGTGCTTGCAGACTGACTTCTTTATAATCTGCTCAAAAATCTTCCCGGGGATTGATGTCAGACTGACTGGCCTATAGTTCCCAGGTTCCTCCTTCTTGCCCTTTTTGAAGATGGGAACAACATTTGCCCTCCTCCAGTCGTCTGGCACTTCACCTGTCCTCCATGATTTCTCAAAGATAATAGACAGTGGTTCTGAGAGTTCTTCTGCCAGTTCCTTTATTACTCTAGGATGCAGCTCATCAGGCCCTGGAGATTTAAACTCGTTCAGAGTAATCAGGTGCTCCTTGACCATTTGCCTATCAATCTCAAGCTGCAATTCTGCCCCTTCAGTCTGCACTTCAGGTTTGCCAGAGGGGTCATAGACCCTCTTTTGGGAGAAGACCGAGCTGAAGTAGGAATTGAACATTTCTGCCTTTTCTTTGTCTTCTGTTATCAATTTGCCATCCTCATTGCGTAGTTGAACCACCAGTTCTTTCTTCTGTCTTTTACTGTGCATGTATCTGAAGAAAGCTTTTTTGTTGCTTTTAGCATTCCTCGCTAACCTTAGCTCATTCTCAGCTTTAGCCTTCCTGACACTATTCCTGCAGTTCTGTGCTACCTGCCTGTACTCTTCCCCTGTAGCCTGTCCTTCCTTCCACTTCCTATACGTGTCCTTTTCTGTTTTCAGGTCATCTTTGAGTTTATTGTGAAGCCACATTGGCTTCTTCTGTTGCCCTCTGCCTTTTTCCTTGTGGGAATTGTTTGCAATTGTGCCTTTAAAATTTCCTTTTTTAAAAACTCCCACCCCTCCTGGGCTCCCTTTCTCGTGAGAGTCACTTGCCATGGGATCTTACTAATCATTGTTCTGAGTTTGTTAAAATTGGCTTTCCTAAAATCCAGGGTACGTGTTTGGCTACACTCAGCTTTTGCTTCTGTTAGAATCAAGAACTCAAGTATAACATGGTCACTTTCCCCCAGAGTTCCCGAAACTGCCACTTTATCCACTAACTCGTCTCTGTTGGTTAGAATCAGGTCAAGGATAGCCGATCCTCTAGTTCCTTCCTCCACTTTCTGTAGGAGGAAGTTATCAGCAGCACAGCTCAGGAATTTCTTGGAGGGGCCATGTTTGGCTGAATAAGTCTCCCAACAGATATCAGGGAAATTGAAGTCTCCCATTACTACCACATCGTGCCTCCTTGAAACACTGGCAATTTGCTTTTCAAAAGTTCCATCCTCGTCTTCTCCTTGATTGGGTGGTCGGTAGTAGACTCCAACCGCCATGTTCGCTTTATTCTTTGCCCCCTTTATTTTAACCCAGATGCTCTCAATGGGGCTGCCAAGCTCCTCTTCCTGTATCTCTGTGCAGAGATACGTATTTTTAACATACAGTGCAACTCCACCTCCCTTTCTGTTGCTTCTGTTCCTTTTGAACAAGTTATACCCTTCAATTGCTGTATTCCAGTCATGGGAGTCATCCCACCAGGTTTCAGTTATCCCTATCAAGTCGTACTTGCCCTCATGTATCAAGAGTTCAAGTTCGTCTTGTTTATTGCCCATACTCTGGGCATTAGTATAGAGACATTGAAGACTATGTGCTTTATAGTCCGACTTTCCCCCTACATTTTGTGGTAGACTATCAATGGGCACCGCTGGTGCTGTTCTCTCCATTGTGGCATAGAGGCCTTCTTCCATTGGTACCCCCGAGTTTATGTCTCCCTCCCCTGTTGGATTCAGTTTAAAGCCCTCCTGATTAAGTTCCTCATGCTGTGTCCAAACACATTCTTCCCAGTCCTTGTGAGGTGCAACCCATCCTTTGCCAGCAGTCCATCTTCCAGGAAGTGTAGCCCGTGGTCCCAGAATCCAAATCCCTCACGTCGGCTCCACCTTCGTAGCCAGTCATTCACTCGGAGTATTTTTCTTTCCCTTTCTATGCCTCTTCCAAGTACTGGAAGGATGGATGAGAAAACTATCTGGGCCCCGAAGTTCTTGAGTTCCCTTCCCAGCTCTTCAAAGTCTGCCGTGATTTCTTTGTAACTCCGCTTGGCAGTATCATTTGTACCCACGTGGAAGAGAAGAAAGGGGTATGTGTCGGTGGGCTGCATGAGCCTCGGCAGCTGCTCTGTCACATCCTTAATCCGTGCCCCAGGGAGACAGCACACCTGGCGAGTCCATGGGTCTTCGGAGAATATGAAGCTACCACCTCCTTAATAGGTACTGGGCAGTCAGTTGCTGCTCAAGGCTCTGGAACCTCTGTGTCAGCCTTTTCATCCACACAATCATTCCTATCGTTGTAATGAAAAGACAACCTTGCACTATTGCCATCACTACAATTGGATTGAGCAGGATTGCCCAGATTCCTGCCAGATTTGGACTCCACTCCTCTAGTGAACTCCATCAGCTCTTTGGCTGTGATTCTTTTGATTTCCTGGTTGTCATGGTAAACTTCCAGGATTGCTTGTTCTCCTAATCCTCTGACCGGGCATACATTTACACAGATTGTTTTGCTTTTACAACAGGATGGCTGACTTGGGGATTAATGCAATATTCCTATTCGCACCCATACATTCTGGCAGAGAAATGTTCTCCTTTCAAAGTTTTATGAATTTAATCATGCCAACATAGGTTTCTACCATATCTCCATTGAGTATCAGATGGATGACTTCATCTAATCTCTGGCCTCTGGTAAACTACTAGCATTGGCAAGATCTTATTTGTCATCTTCTGAAACATAAAATGTAGTATAGGTGACTGACAGCCTGCCTTTACAGACAAGGCCTAGAATGGCATAACTATTTGTATTCCTATGTAATTGTAATGTACTTGTCACTTTCTAGGCAACACCACGCTGCATTTTCTGGTCCTTGTGACAGGCTGTGCATCAGTGGGGAAAATCCTTGATGCTGAAGTTTACAGGATCACAGCAACAGAATTCTGTCCTCTCCAGGAAGAAACTAAGGAAGAGGAGCGTGTTACTGCTTTGAAGAAAATTCTGAATTCTGGAGTGTTCTATTTCTCTTGGCCAAATGCAGGATCAAACTTTGATCTCACTGTCCGAGCCCAGAAGCAAGGTGACCACAACTATCAAACTGGAAATTCGTTTTTCTGGTTAGTACTGCATTCCACATCCTAGTCTAGTCCTTGGCTAATCTGTCCTAGACTCCAAATCCTTGAGGATTCCTGCTACAACACACACACTTGTCATGGAAGACTAGAATCTTTCTAGATGTAGAGCATCCCTGTGGAAAGCTACATTACTATTATAATTGAAGAGAATGCTTTTGTGGGAGGAATACTGTCATATTTCTAAAAGTTAGACTGCAGTCCCATGCACATTTACATGGCAGTAAGCCCCACTGAGCTTAGAATTACTTACAAGTGACTGGACTGTCTACATACACAACAGTATCAGGGCTCTAAGGCAGTGGTTCCCAACCTTGGGTCCCCAGATGTTGTTGGACTACAGCTCCCAGCATCCCTTGCCATTAGCCATGCTGGCTGGGTATGCTGGGAGCTGTAGGCAAGCAACATCTGGGGACCCAAGGTTGGGAACCACTGCTCTAAGGGCTGGTTCACACATAGCTCAGTGTGCACCTTATGCAAGCTTTAATGTGAACCAGAGTTTGTGAGTCTGAGATTTGCTCCTGTTCCCACTGTGTGTATGACCGGTCTTAAATGTTTAAAAAATTTTGCAACTTGCTTTAAGCAAATCCTGAACACCTGCAACTTGTGTGATACACAGATGGTATATTTCTTTCTTTTTTCTTTCTTTTTTGACTCCCTTTTTTGACTGAGAAGTTTAATAGATTATTATTTAAAATATTTTAAATAATGAATGGGAACTCACATAATGTATGCAGTGATAATGATACAGTGATAATGATTATGCTTGGATTACGAGCATAATTCGTTCCAGAACCGTGCTTGTAATCCAAAACACTCGTATATCGAAGCAAATTTTCCCATAAGAAATAATGGAAACTCAAGACGATTCGTTCCACAACCATAAACTAGAAATAAAACAAATTAACCTGCCTCCACGGGGCTGCCTGCTCAGTAGCTGGTGCAAAAGGGCGAGGCGCTGGCCGAGCAAGCGGCCGTGCGGTGGGCGCCTCCATGAGGCTCCCTGCTCGTAGCTGGTGCAGCAGCGCGAGCGGCCGCGCCACTCCTCCACGGGGCTCACTGCTCAGGAGCCGACACAGCAGCGCGAGGTGCTGGTTGAGCGAGCGGCCATGCTGGCGGGCACCTCCACTTGTCTCCCTGCCTGGGAGCCGGAAAAGCAGCCACCACTTGTCTCCCTGCCTGGGAGCTGGAAAAGCGGCGCCGGCTGAGTGAGCGGCCGCGTGGTGGGCGCCTCCACTTGTCTCCCTGCCCGGGAGCCGGCTTGTGCCGCTTTTCTGGCTCCAGGGCAGGGAGACAAATGGAGGCACGCCCCTGCTCGCTTGGCGGCTCCGCTAGTATTGCGAGAACAGGCTCGTGTTGTAAGACGTTATTTATGCAAAAAATTTGCTCGTCTTGCAAGGAGCTCGTAGACCGGGTTACTCGCAATCCAAGGTATTACTGTACTTAGCAGAGGTGCACCTGAAGCAGCTGTTTCTGTGCATGGGACTACTCCTGTGGCATGTTGGATGTAAATATTAATAGCAAAGCTGAGTGAAAAATAATTGAATTGGGACGGTGGTGCAGACCTACCTTAATGTAAATCTATATAAATAATTTATACAAATAATGTTTAAATGTCCTGGTGCCAGGCTATTTTGATAAAGTCATTTTTTCTTTTGCAGTACGTGTACATAAAACTGTGGTTTGTACATGTAAGTGTTCCCTGCATGCTAGAGGCTTTTGGGTTCTTTATTTATAGTATTTTGTGCCCAGTGTTCTCTGACTCAGTCCCAGGAGATAGCAAGTATTACTTGCTATCCCCCTGGGATATTAAATCTATTAGGTTAACAGGTCCAGTGAAGTCTCTACTGGCTGTTAGTCTTGATGGCCATATGCACACAAAGCAGCTGTTCACGAGACTTCTCCTGTGGCCTCCAGCCCCAGGTTTCAAAAGCAGTATGCCTCTGAGTACCACTTGCTAGTGAGCACCTGTTGGAGAAGACTGTTTCCTTCATGACCTGCTTGTGGTCTTCCCAGAAGCATCTGGTTGGCCACCGTGGGAAACAGGATGCTGGGCAAGATGGATCTTGCATTCTTACGTTCTTACTTTTGACAGATTGATTCATAGAGTTAAGCATTATACAAAAAATATTTTGCAAATACTTAATGGAGATAATTTTTCTTGGCTCAGTTATCATATATTTGACACCATGAAGCCAACATTCAGTCCCAATCAGTGGGACTTTCAAAAAAATACTTAACTACAGTTGGATCATGTCTGCTGCTGCCTGCATCAAAAAGTGGAATATTAGGAACTACACTGCTTGCAAGGATGATATTAGCAGAGAATATGCTTTCACTGAAAACTGATGTCTTTATTCATATGTAAAACTAATTATTCAATTAGATCCACTGAGTAGTGAACAGTTTTCAGCCAAAATATGTAGATTTATATTGGCACAAAAACAGTATAAAATATTATATTATGCATTCACTGCATTACTGGTTAATTTTTTTCTTTCATTGGTGCAGATAAATTAACAGTGGTTGTAGACTGTTTCTGAATACATCACTGGGATCTCTGAAGAGCAAATTTATTAATATTATATGTGTGACTTGTCAAGTCAGACACAAACCACCAGTTGAACACAGGGGAGGCTGGTGACTCCTATTTTGGTGAGGCTCCTTTTCCATTGCAGGTTTTTCAGCGTTTAGTCTGAGCTTCATATGAGCTATCCATGGTGCTGAACCTATTTTGGGGTTGGAGTTCAGCACCATGGATAGCTCCTATGAAGCTCCAAATAAAGCCTGCAACGGAAAAGGAGCCCTGCTGAAATAGGAGTCACCAGCCTCCCCTGGTTGAACATACCGTAGTCTAGTAGGGGCTCAATAAACTTGTTGCATTTCATTTTCTGCATTCCTGTGACTACAAAAACAGAGGCCTGGCAGTCCAAAATTGTCTGTTGGGCTGAATTCAGCTTGGTGGGACACAAGCTATACTTACTGCACAATATAGGTAATAATACTTCTTTTTAATCTTAAAGAATCCTCAGATTTTATTGTAAAAGAGGATTAGGGGTGCAATCCTATGCATGTTTATACTGGGGAATGTTTTTTCTGTTTAAACATGCATAGGATTGTGCCCTTAATTACTAAAAACAATGGAACTTTCACTGTAAATGTTCAGGTCATAGCCCACACCATGAAATCATACTATTCAGTCATGTCTCCTTGCATGAGTTCCTGCTACCTTAAAAGATTCGTCCCTAAAGTTTATCTTCTCTATGTTGTTGGCTTTTTGGCAGGCTGTGGATATACTCAAGGAACAAGGAGAGCTGGAAAATTTTCTGGTGTCTGGTAACTTGGGCTCTCAGAAATTTTAAAAACTTTACATAGGGATAGTACCATATTAAAGTTAAGTTTTCTTTGAGGATTAATATATAATATATGTAGTGAGTGTGTATTGTTGAATCTTGCAGGAACCAGCTGTTGCATGTCCCCTTTAAACACTACCAGGTGAATTGCTCTGACTGGCTGTTAAAAGTGATCTGTGGTGTGGTGGATGTTCGTACTCTTTATGCCTCGCACAAGAAGGCAAAAGCCTGTCTCATCTCCCGGATCAGCTGCGAACGAGCTGGTGCCCGGTTTCACATCCGAGGAGTCAATGATGATGGGCATGTTTCTAATTTTGCTGAGACGGAGCAGGTAAGTGCTTGGGATGGATCCTATGTCTCTAAATAATTAATGGCATTTCTGCGACCCGGGAGGCAGTAGGCAGTAAGGACATCTTTTACGGCATCAAGTGACTTAGCAAGGGCTTTTCAGAAGTAATGTCTAACAGCCCACGTTGCATTCATTAACTCTGCATGTTTTGCCTATTACACATTTCTGCACAATAATACACCCACTTCATACCCTCCTCTTCAGTACATTTGACTTGATGCTTGAATTTTTTTAAAACTGTAGGATTTGATTTACACTTGAGATGTTGTGTATTCTGAAAGAGCATGATTTTCAGAGGATTAAAAAAAGTCACTGAGTTGGAAAGAAGAGGAGCAGAATAAGCTTCTACTATCGTAGTTTATTCTCATCATAGGGGTGGTAAACTGGACATATCAGAATTCAGAACCTCCTTCCTGAAGCTTCAGTAGCCCATAACAGATGAAAAATACCTTACGCACAAGCTTAGGACTGGTAAAGGGAGATTTGAGTTGATTTCCCAGGGTCCCCATGGCCACTAGCCACACTGATGGCCATTTTTTAAAAATATAGTGCATTTGATATTATTTATATTTTAAAACGTTGGCATAGAATCGGAAAAGGCAGTTTATTTTAAATGTTTTAAGGGAAGTGGGTTTTAATTTAAAACTTCCTTATGTTGTTTTTCATGGCCTTAATCACTTCTGTGCTATGTTTCCTTTTACTTTAAAATGACTTCCTGTCATCAAGAGTGTAATGTTTGTCATCATGATACAAAAACTATCAAACTAGTGGTTCATCAAACCCTTTTCCCCTGTGACCGAGGGCCAAAACAGATATTACTCCTCCCCCCATTTTTACTCTAGAGTAAGTGCAGGGGGCTTAATCTGGATTGGGACCCTAGAGTCTTAAACCACCACCACCCCGCTATGGGCCCAATCCGGATTGAGGACCAACACCTGCATTGTCCATTGCAAAATAGTGATCCATTTGCTTTATGGATCACTATTTAGCAATAGAAATTGCAATTGCGGGACCCCCATCTGGATTGAGCCCATAGGTGGGAGAGGGTTAAATCCCCCTACCCCCAAACTAGGGTCCTGATCTTGATTAGGCTCCCTGCTCCTACTCTAGAGTAAAAATGAAAAAAAGAGATGTAGCTGCTAGCTACATCTTTCAAGTAATCTCTGCTTTGGTCCTGGATATCTGCATAGTTCAGTGATAGCACAATAAAAGAGGGCAAAAGTATAAACTTATTTCCAACTACACTCTTAAGCATTTAGGGTTGCATTGTACATATTGATTCTTCTGCTTTCTTTAAATGTATCTCACTACTTCGCAATAATATTTTCATTTACAGCACACTGCTTATAAAGGGGAGTTTTTAGTACTTTCTGTCTCATTAAGCTAATGATTTAAAATTCTTTAAAGCTGTAACTGGCTCTTAGTTTTCAAAGTGGAACTCAGGGGCCCAGTTCAGACATAATGCTCAACCATGGCTTGGCATTGCATGCATGAATAGCAGCAAGCCTCCTCCTTCCTTTCTCCCTTCCTCTGGCATAGCGGTGAGGAGATCAAAAGCATCCACATCCTATTTTAAACTAACCAGAGGTTCTCATTACATCCAAACTTTGAGGGTGAAGAAACTCTGGTTAGTTTAGACTATGATTTGTTGAAACAAGTCAGGACCATAAACTTCACTTTGATCCTGGATTGTTTTAACAAACCAGCATTCAAGTTAATCAGTTTTCCCCAAGGTTTGGACATAACAAGAAACTCTGATTTGTTTAAAACAGAAAGCAGAAGTGTCTGCTGCTCTCTTAGATGTGCTGCAGGGGAGGGGAGGGGGCATGTACAACCTCAAGGTTCCCTGATGCTAGTGCATGTAGCGGTAAACTATGGTTTAGCATTGTGTCCAAAAAGCACCAGGGTCTATTTATGGGGCAAGAAGGTAAGTAATTGTTTGAAGGGAAGTATGAGTTCTTTAATGACCTAACCCAGGACAGTTTTCTATGTATTAACTGGACCAAGAAGTACAGCAGTATACTCCCTATCACTTCTCAAAGAGGGTACTATATAGGTACTTCATTATGTTTTGCGCACCTACAGTGTTGTGTTAAGGACTAATTAAACAAGTACTATTTTCTGTGGAGATATGTATGCTTTGAGGATCTGGTCCCAGTTGTACAGCAACACGTATACATTTTGCTGAGAATAGCTGTGTCCAGTATTGTTCACTATTGTTTTTCCAAGCCATGTTCACATGTTTGTTAGTGGATATTGTTTTTCCTCTTTCCATTGGAGCTTCCCTAAATAAGTCCCATTCACATACACTTTGGTGAATTTCTTCAGCACAACTTGTAAAATGAAGTTAAGGAAAAGGTCTATTATCCTTTCCCATTTTCCTCCTTAAGGCAGTGGCTGTGTAAACATTGTCCCCACTGAAAATGATGCTGTCAAATGATGCTTACACAGCCACTGTCTTAAGGAGGAAAATGGGAAAGGATAATAAGACCTTTTTCTTAGTTTCATTATGCACAGAAGAAATTCACCAACGTGTATGTACGTTTGTTGAGATTGTCACCTATGAAAGCCTCATTGTGAGTAGATGTTGTTTCAATCTCCAGAGAGTTATCTGGAAAGAATGATCGACAGCAGAGGAGTGTGATGTAATGGTGGGTGGAGTCAGAGTGAGTGATAGGTGGAGAATGCCTGTTAAGAAAGTTAGTTGGAAGTGGGAGTTGAGGGGGATGGTTTGAGGAATTAGTGGAGATTTAGAGGAATTAGAAGAGAGTTAGGGAGATTAGAGCGGAGGGGAGGACTAGTAAAAATACTTGGTTTTAGGACAGCTATTAGAAGAGGCAGTTATTAGGGTAGGGTAGGATGGGGTGCAGTAGAGTAGAGTAGGGAAGACCTACCTATGTACCTGGGGTGGGGGTGGGGGAAGATCTGCCACAGAGCCACCGCCAGCTCAGAGTGGCCAGGGGGGGAGATGAAAGGATAGCTTTTTTGCCCTTCCAAGTTTGGGTGGTTCATCCTTTTTCATTATTTACTCTCGCACTGAAGCCAATGGGAGGGAAAATACTGATGCCAGCTCAAGGGGGCATGCTGGGAGAGTGAGGGGGCTTTGGGTCTGGTGGATCCATGGCTGCCCACAACCTGC
Organism: Shinisaurus crocodilurus; assembly: GCA_021292165.1. Taxonomy (NCBI): domain Eukaryota; kingdom Metazoa; phylum Chordata; class Lepidosauria; order Squamata; family Shinisauridae; genus Shinisaurus; species Shinisaurus crocodilurus. Next base: position 82,015,289 of record CM037879.1, on the reverse strand, counting down.
CTCCACTCCAAAAACACCTGGTTTGGGGGCTTACCAGCAGCAAAACACTGCTGGTGGTAGATCTATTTCCACAGGTGTACCACAGGAGCCTCTGTGGCAGATGTGGTGCCCCACTTTTGGAGTTCCTCTCCACCGATAGAGCAGCACTCCTGCTCTATCCTAACCGCCCCCCCCCCCAGCAAATCTTCAGTGGGGTTTAGGATTGCTCCCTTTGATAAAACCATTATTTGTTATTCATTGTCAAATTATTACTTCTTCTGGTTATTTTCTATAAATAAATATATATACTTATTTTAAATTCATGAATGTGTTCTCATCTAGGGTATTCTAGGATAACCTATCTCATCCCACATACTGGCTTTAATTTGTAAAGCCAACTATATAAAAGGAGAGTCCTATTGCTCTAGGTGGTGGAAGCTGTTTATTTGGGGGAAAGTTAGGTGAAGTGTCAACTCAGTGGACAGGGTGGGAGACTTACCCAATGACTTCTAGGGCCAGGACTTTGTAAGGGACCCCTTACAATACAGAAGACTGTAAAGTTCCTGTGTTGAGGTGTGACAGGGAGCCTTATGTTGCTTTGGGATCTGCAACTTGCCAGGATGCAGGCAGGGTTTGAACTGGCTCAGTTTAGTGTAGGTCTATGGTGTTTGTACACAGTGCCTTGGGATCTAGGGGGAATGTACAATTATACCATCTCAGCAGTGCAGGAGACTACTGATCTTGCTCGAATTTTGAGCAATGGTGGTATAAGTCCTGAGAGACATGCATTTCCTTTGGTGGGTTGCACCACGTGTGCCTGGATTAAATGTGGCACATCTAATCTCATTTCTGTTTCCGAAGAAACAACTACACTGAATGAGGGTTGGGAGTCAAGATATTTTGTGGAGAAACGGCTATTGTCAATCATTCTTCTTTTACACACACCCCTTCCAAAAAATTTGGTAGCATCTGCAGATTTAAAAAGAATACTTTATATTCTCTCCTCCATTACTAAATATATCCTTAATAAAGTCATTAATGTCTGTTTTTAATAGCACTGGACTCAGACCAAAGCCTTCTGGGACCCCATTAGTTGCATCACTAGGCAAATGCTGAACCATTTACAGGTACTGTTTGAGTCTGTTAAGGTCAGAATGAGCATCAGTCCCATCGCTGCATGCTGGCTTCAGTGCTTCTATCCTCGGTTCTGTAAACCAGTTTCCCATTGCACCTGAACCAGGAAACTCTGATTTAATGTTGCCTTACTAACCAGAATATAAAAGTAGAATCCAATCAGGCTCCCCTATTCTTGGACAGAGATAAGTCCCTTTGCCATTGACTGGATTCTCAAATCCCATTTTGGAGTGGGGGACTACATGTGGGGGTCCTGGGTAACACCAGAGCAACTAGCAGTGACCTCTTGAGGCAGGTTTGCCCCCTACTTGGAGCAGAAGAATGATCTAATGTGCCAAATGACAGATGGTAAGCTCTACCAATTAAACTAGAGTGAGAAGGACTGAAAGTAAGGCATTGAGATGATCAGTGAGACTTATATTTATAGTGGCATCACTTGGTAGTTCAATTATCTTCTTTCAAAACATCATTTTTTCACACATTACCATAGACTGCAGCAATTAACTGAGCAAGCAATGTTGAGCAAGAACAATGAAATACAGAGCTTACAACTTCATGGCAAAGAGATGGCAAAAGAGATGGCTTTTACCCCTGATGGATTAGCTGACACTTGAACATGACCGTGGAGCAATGTATCCTTAATAGGACCAATTTATTCTTGTATTTACATTCACCAGGTAGTTGTCTAAAATTAGGAGAGATTTGTAACTGGAAAAGCAAAGCGGGAAGAAAAATGAGTACATAGTGACTGTGCCGCCGCTGTTCAATAGATAATAGAGTAGATGATAGAGTTCTATATTTTCCCCCGTTGGATTTTGTTCAACAAAAATAATATGGAAAATAAATTTTACTTTAGAAATAGTATGGGCATCATTTTCTGCCTGGATCCCTGCCGCTGGAATAATACAATAAACATTTTTGAAGGGAGCAAGGATTTGGAATCGCCAGTATCTGGGGAATGAATCTCATCATGCTGTCAAAGCATTTAGGGAGTGGACCACAACATGAGTTTAGGCCCCATCACCTGACATGTCTATGCAGTACTGTCTGGGCACAGATCACATTGACAGTGAAATCCAGCATCGTCTGAGCTCCGCAAGTGCCGCATTTTCTCGAATGAAACATAGAGTGTTCGAGGATCGGGATATTTGTAAGAAGACCAAAACACTGGTTTATGAAGCCATTGTATTACCAACTTTATTGTATGCCTGCGAAACATGGACTATCTATAAACGTCACTTCCACCTCCTTGAAAGGTTTCATCAACGTTGCCTCCGGAAAATCCTGCAAATTACTTGGGAAGATAGGCGAACAAATGTCAGTGTACTGGAAGAAGCAAAGACTACTAGCATTGAAAAAATGATCCTTCAACGCCAACTTCAGTGGACCGGTCATGTTGTTTGAATGCCTGACTGCCGTCTCCCAAAGCAGTTATTTTACTCCCAACTCAAGGATGGAAAGCGGAATATCGGTGGTCAATATAAGAGGTTTAAAGATGTTCATAAGGCTAATCTAAAAAAATGCAATATAAACATCGAAAACTGGGAAGCTCTGGCCCATGAACGATCTAAATGGAGGTTGGCCTTTCACAAAGGTTCCATGGACTTGAAGAAGCCCGAGTGCAAGGTGAAAGGGAGAAACGTGCTAAGCGAAAAGCACGTCAAATGAATCCTTTACAGGACCATCTTCAGGGAGTCAGTAGAGCAATGCGCTGCAAACAAGGAGAAGGCTGTTATCCTTCTTCTAATACAGGGGTGGGCGACTTGTGCCCCTCCATATTTTTTGGCCTACAACTCCCATCATCCCTCACCATTGGCTATGCTGGCTAGGGCTGTTGCGTGTTGTAGGCCAAAACATCTGGAGGGTCACAACTTGCCCACCCATGTTCTAATAGTTATGTAAATGTGAGAATTTTGTTAGGGGCAACTTGTCATCCAGGGCTGGGGGGGGGGGGGGAAGCTGCAACTGTTGAAATGCCCTCTTGTACACATCTAGTAAAGGTACAGGGGGCATTCCTGTCTTATCTGGTCACCCAAAGAGAAATTATTATTATTATTTTTACACTGAGGCTGGAAAGCAGTGGATAGCACAGCTTCATGTGGTAGGAATAGCTGGAGCTCTGGCTTGATCTCCCCACCCCACCCTGAAACATTAAGCTGAGATCAGATCCAGTGCTCAGCTAAGTAGATCTAGCAGAGCCCTTTGTAGAAATAGGGAGAGATTTGAGCAAATGGAGGCTGCTGAGAGTCACCCCTTTAACCCCAACGTCTCTAACTGTCTCTCTCAAACACATACAGTCATGTGAAAAAGAAAGTACACCCTTCTTGAGTTCCATGGTTCCACGTATCAGGACAGAAGAAAAATCATCGAGCCCATAGCAGGTCTCAAAATTAGGTAAAGACAACCTCAGATGAACAACAACACATAGCAGAGTACACCGTGGCATTATTTATTGTACAGAAATACAGCCAAAATGGAGAAGCCATGTGGGAAAAACTAAGTACACCTTATGATTCAATAGCTGGTAGAACCACCTTTAGTAGCAATAACTTGAAGTAATCGTTTTCGGTATGACGTGATGTGAGTGATCAGTCTCTCACATCACTGTGGAGGAATTTTGGCCCACTCTTCTTTACTCTTCAGTTCATTGCGGTTTGCGGGCATTTGTTTATGCACAGCTCTCTTAAGGTCCCGCCACAGCATTTCAATCGGGTTGAGGTCTGGACTTTGACTGGGCCATTGCAGCACCTTGATTCTTTTCTTTGTCAGCCATTCTGTTGTAGATTTGCTGGTGTGCTTGGGATCATTGCCCTGTTGCATGACCCAATTTCGGCCAAGTTTTAGCTGCTGGACAGATGGCCTCACATTTGACTCTAGAATACCTTGGTATACAGAGGAGGTCATGGTCGACTCAATGACTGCAAGGTGCCCAGGTCCTCTGGCTGCAAAAAAAGCCCAAATCATCACCCCTCCACCACCATGCTTGACAGTTGGTCTGAGATGTTTGTGCTGATATAATGTGTTTGGTTTTTGCGAAACGTGGCACTGTGCATTATGGCCAAACAGCTCCACTTTGGTCTCATCCGTCCAAAGGACATTGTTCCAGAAGGCTTGTGATTTGTTCAGATGCAACTTTGCAAACCCAAGCTGTGCTGCCATGTTCTTTTTAGAGAGAAGAGGCTTTCTCCTGGCAACCCTTCCATACAAACCATACTTGTTCAGTCTTTTTCTAATTGTACTGTCATGAACTTTAACGTTGCACCTGCTGACTGCGACCTGTAGCGCCTGAGATGTAACACTTGGATGTTTTGCAATTTCTCTGAGCATTGCACGGCCTGCCCTTGGGGTGAATTTGCTGGGACGTCCACTCCTGGGAAGATTGGCAACTGTCTTGAATGTTTTCCATTTGTGAATAATCTTCCTCACTGTAGAATGGTGGACTTTAAATTGTTTGGAAATGGCCTTATAGCCCTTCCCGGATTGATGGGCAGCAACAATTGCTTCCCTAAGATCATTGCTGATGTCTTCTCTCCTTGGCATTATGGTAACACATACCTGACCAGCAAACTCCTGACACTTCAGCTTTTATAGAGGTGGTAACACTTGCTGATGATCAATTCATCAAGGGCATTTGCTTAGCAGCACCTGGCTGCTCCTTAGCCTCTTCATACCTATGGCAGCAGTAAGGGTGTACTTAGTTTTTCCCACATGGCTTCTCCATCTTGGCTGTATTTCTGTACAATAACTAATGCCACAATGTAATCTGTCATGTGTTGTTGTTCATCTGAGGTTGTCTTTACCTAATTTTGAGACCTGCTATGGGCCCGATGATTTTTCTTCTGTCCTGATACGTGGAACCATGGAACTCGAGAAGGGTGCGCTTTCTTTTTCACATGACTGTACACCCAACACTCATAGTGACTGCATACATCTTCAAATGGGATTGCTGTTCAGAATGGCTGGAATCCAGTTCAGTTTGGAACATATGAACCCAGGAGGAAAATCTCTCCTGCTTTCTTAGTAGACTACTGGATAATCAGCAATGAAGTAATAACTTGGCTGCTTATGATTCCGTGGAAAAAATTGTTTCCACTTGCTTCATAATGACATTCTGGCTCTGCTCTTTCATGAATAAACGGCACCCCAGGAGGATTCTGGATGTCTGGGAAGGCTCTCCAACCCCTTTGCATTGCATTAGTTCTGACATTTTTTCCTGGTTTAAGGAGAGAAAGAAACAATTAGCTTTATCTCCAGGCAGCAATTTTATGCATAAATGGTATTCCTTTGTCTCCCACTGAGTTAGCCTTCTGGCATTTCAGCTTTGCTGTGTGAGTCATCTCTCTCTCTCTCTCTCTCTCTGTGTGTGTGTGTGTGTGTGTGTGTGTGTGTGTAGTGACTCAGTTACTGCACAGGCAAAGAAAACAAAATAAGCCAATTTCAAGTCTCTTTGCTTTCTAAACTGAAGCCAACAGTTGGCCTGTTAACTTATTTGGTTGGTTATGTTTATAAGACAGATAAAGCCAGCAGGAACAGGCAGAGCAGCAAACATTGGCTGGGTTCACATCTGAACCTGGCCAGAGTGGCTTGTGCATGGTTACCGAATCATGCTGCTGGGTTCAGACAACACAACAAGTCACCCCTGGCTTATAAGCCACCATAGCTTGTTGTGCTGTGTGAACCCAGTCACTGAGAATTGAACAAAGATGTGAGGGGGAAGCTTGACAGTCACTGTGCACTACATATGAAAATTGGGTGTGTGTCCATCATTCTGCTCATGGTGCTGAAATGGGAGAAGTAGCTCAGTGGAAGAGCACAGAAAGTCCCAGGATCAGTCTGTGGCATCTCAAGATAGGGCTTGCCGAGAAATACCCCTATCTAAAATCCTAGATAGCTGCTGCCAGTCAGTGTAGACCAGTGGTTCTCAATTTATTTATTTTTTACCCATGGACCATTTCAAAATTGCTGGGGGTCTCAGTGGACCACTTAATAAACATGGGGAGGGGGCTTGTTCTACAAATCAAAGTACATAGATAACTCATATTTTAAGAACTGTAGTCTTGTCTTTCTAATGTAATGAATGTGCCTGTTTTGATGAGCAAAGTTCTATGAAGCTGAGTATAGTGTTTGTCACCTTTAGCCTTAAGTCAGGTTCAGCATTCATCCTGCTTCTATATTTGGACTTGAGGGTGGCAAGTGCTAAAAATTCCATCTCATGCAGGCATACACCCTAGTCAAAACGGCCAAAACAGCCTCTATCCCCATCATTGGAGGGGAAATAAATCAAGCGCTACGCCAAGTGCAGATGTAGTGTTCTGCAACCTTTCTGTGCACCACCTAAATGGAGCTTGTTGAGCAGAGATTGAGAATCTCTGGGATAGATCATACTGTGACTCGGTATAAGGCAGCTTCCTTTGTTCCAAATCCTTCGGTGGAGGCTTTGAAATGCTTCTCTATATCCCCCAAAAGAGTCTAAGGATGCAATCCTATGCAGGGTTTAGACTGAAAAAAGTCCTACAACTCCCAGCATTCCAGAGGCAGCCATGCTGGCTGGGGAATGCTGGGAGCTGGCAGACTTTTTTCTGTCTAAACCCTGCATAGGATTGTGCCCTAAATGACATATTTTCATTCTGTCATATACCAAGCAGAAAAACCTCTCTGTGGGATTTCCTCCAGAAAAATGAGACCAAGGATGGGGAATGTGTGGCCTTCCAGATTTTGTTGGGCTGCAACTACTAAACATCCCTCACCATTGGCTACGCTGGCTAGAGCTCATTCCAGTTGCAGTCCAACAACGTCAGTGAATTAGACATTCACTCCACTTCCCCCCCTTCTTTTTTTCACCCTCCACTTAAGACATTCCATTTGTACATTCTCCCAGGTAGGAATGTGCATTATTTGCCTGTGTGAGCCATGTGTCTGCAGACATTTTTCATTCAGCAACTCTTCCCTCTCCATCATTTTTTAAAAATGATGTTTAAAGTATTTAGAGTGGTGTATTCACTTGTGTGATGACTACATGTTACATCTTTGCTGTAACAGAAGGGATTCCTGCAGCAATTGCAATGTTTGTGATCTTTCAATTGTTCAATTAGAACAAAATATAAACCTGTGTATGGCCAATAACTGTATTTTTATAATAATCTCATTTAAACTAGGGGAAATTAAGCTTCTATGGGGCTTTTTCTACATCACACAGCAGCAAATCTAGGTTTGCTACCAAGGGCCAAACTATACATTACACTTAATATACACTCTGTAGCTATGTCTTTGTTTTTGTTCAATTACAAGAGTATGGGAGGGGGGATTCCTATCTCAAAGGTAGCTTGTGGTGAAGGGAAGTGTACCTTTTTACTCCCCAGCAATGTTTGGAATGGAAATAGCCCTCTCTACACAGGTAAGAGCTTCAGGGGGGAAAATTCCCATTGAATCCCCCCCCCCCAAGTTCCTAGCCATATGGGGAGTGACATGGCTGAGAATGAAACCTTTCTCTGCGCGCTGCCTTTACAATAGGAATTATACACACACACACACACACACACTCCTGTAATTAGTTGGGAAACCAAAGACATAGCTACATGTTGTGGCTCCTGTCGAATGCACACCGGGGGCTTAACATGCAGTTAGCTAAACAGTATATGTGTGCATACGTGTGTGCATGTGTACACACATGCAACCATGCATGCACACCAGGGATAGCTAACCCTTTAACCTTAGGAACTTTAGCTTAAATAATTGCATACAGTAGAAGACGGAGTTGCAATAGGTGAAGTTCCCATGCCGCAGTCTGCAGGGATTTGAAAATCTTCATCTGCTCCCTCATTGTACAACTATTAAACATACAGGGCAGTATCCAACGGTGTCATTCCGCAAACTCAAATAGCACTAGCACAGCTCTGCTGAATCTTTCCATTGCACAAGTTGTATAGCCAGAACTGGTTGCAGAACTGGTTGCACAAGAATTTGCACAGCTGGTTGTACAATGGGTTGCACAAGCATAATGCACAACCAGTTGCGCAAACATAACTTTAGTTGGTTCTTCTCTTGCGCATAGTTCAGAACCTAGTTTCTGCTAGTACAACATCATTTGCGCCAATGGAATGACACAGTTGGATACTGCCCACAGGGTTGTATTTAATGTTAGTCCTACTTAGAGTAGACTCACTGAAATGAATGGGACTTAAGTTAGTCATGAGTAACCAGTCCTATTCACTTCGGTGGGTCTACTCTAAGCAGAACTAAAACTGGATACAACCCACAGAAGCCCTAATGTTTAAAGGTCTTCATCTGCCAAATCAACAGCAAGCTAGTTGTTCAGATCTATTCAAGTGTATAGCTAGCACATCTTCTTCACCTTGGTCCAAATATTCTATATTATTAGGCGTGCGCATTCATTTCCCATGTATTGTTTGCCCTCTTGTGAATTTGAAGATACCTCACAATCAATGTCTAGTCATGTTTTTCAAACAATCAAGTCAGTATGTGGTTGGGAAATGGTCAAAAAATGCATCAATCTGAAAATCTATTTCTTTTATTTCTGCAGACTATCTATTTGGACAATGATGTTTCTTCCTTTGTTCAAATCAGAGGCTCAGTTCCATTATTTTGGGAGCAACCTGGATTACAGGTAAATAGAGTAAATCATTAAGAAGTCTAGTGTTCTGGTTAAGGTCTCTACCCAATTTGTAGGCCGACATTTGAGACCTTAATCATTCAAGGTGCTGAGTTTCTGGGATTTTTTAACTGGATGACTGCGATGCAGCCCTTCACAAAAAAGCAGTGGCTCTCCCACCATTGTTATGGCAGAGGAAAGTACTGAAAGCACCACTGAGCTTTGTATAGCCAGAAATAGGTGCTCAGTGCACAATTGCATCAAAGGAGTTTTTAGAGGAAAGCTCCTTTATTTGAATCAGGACCTGTATGGCACCTCTGAAGATCATGTGTTCCATGTTTATCCAGAAAAGCTATTGTTCCTTTCATAAGCTAGAAGACTTTTTGTAGTCTAGTTGTTTCTTCTTTGGAATGATAAGACCTGGCTGGCTAAAAACAGCAAAAAGGAGTTTAGATTGTTCACTTTCTACTTAAGTTGTTTATTTTTTGTTACAGTACTTCAGGCATTATCTTTGTTTTAGGGAAGCAATTACATCTGTGTATATATAGAAGAGAGCTTGTGAGTTCCTGAATCTGGGATGGGTAGAATCAGGAATATGAAGATGGCATACGGTGGTGTTTCCTACAGCAAATGCATTAGTTATATGTTTAGGTGGCCCAAACAATTTTACTTGTAGAGAATCATTTTGATAACTGGAGAGCCTGTTGAGTAGAGGAGTCTGGGCAGGGTAAGCCTACTGCACCCATTAATAAGACATTATTATGAATATACGTACTTTCATTTGACGATGTTGTTTGCTAATGAAATCTGTAGTCTGTGTTTTTCGTACCATGTGTGGGTACCAATGTGGTTGCTAAGTGATAATAAAGGAGCATTTTCTCTGAATGATGAAGGGAGACATCTAGTGATTCATGCTAAAATCATTGCTTCCTGTTATTTTCATTGTTATCCACTTAGGTTGGCTCCCATCATTTGAAACTTACCAGAGGCCTAGAAGCCAATGCGCCTGCTTTTGACAAGTAGGTTTAATTGCAATATGCTAATAACTCAATAAAATCAAATGTTGCTGCTTGCATTATACAGTATCCCAGGACACCTACATGGTGTTGTATCTTTCTTCCTTCAGACCCCTCCTCAAAGCTATGTGAAGCATTTTGCTTATCCAAAAAGAGAGCACTAGTCTCAAGATGCTGAAAAAAAAGAGGTTTATTCTTTAAGAAGCCCAATGCATTTCGGCCCAGTATATTATTAATGGCCTTCCTTAGGGGGAACCTTTAAAAAAAACACTTTTGCGAACTGTGTCAGGGCTGTCTCTTAGGTTGGAAGATAGGCAGGAGGCAGCCCTGACAGAGTTCTCTGAAGGCTACAGTAATAGAGAGAAGGAAGAGCTGTAGAAATTCCATCCCCTTCTCTAGGCTTCCCATCCACTTGAGTGCCAATCTGTTTGCATCTTCTGTTGAGCTCCAGGGACAGATTGGGGATTCTTCTGGCGTGCCCCCACCCCCCAAGGATTTCGGAGCACTCCCCAACTGCAAGCCTGACCGTTTAAGGGGAGTGCAACTGGGTAAATGAACCACCTTCTAACAGCTCCTCTGGCTTATCTGGACTGAGACTCAGTTTACTGGACCTCATCCAGTCCATTATCACGTCGAGGCACTGATTCAAAACATCCACTGCCTCATCTGGATTAGATGAAAAGGAGAGGTAGAACTGGATGTCATCTACATACTCATGACACCTTAGTCCACATTTCCCCTTCCAGTGGTTTCATGTAGATATTGAACCATATGGGGAGTAACTAGAGCTCTGAGGAACCCCATGGTGTAACTGCCATGGGGCAGATCTGATAGACTTGGCATGAATGTTGAGGTCCTTCCTGGGGGTCTTCAACATCAAATCCGAGACCACCTCCATCAGCTCAGGCAGGAAGACTGCTTGGCAGGGGGGCACAGAGATCCTTTTACCAGTTTATACTGGTATATCAACTGCGACCCTATTTGGCAGGGTTGCAATGATTTAAATCAAAATGATTTAAATCAATGATTAAATCATTGATTAAATCATCAATAAAAATCGATTTTTTCCCCTATTTTTTGCAAAAAATATATATCATGATTTTTGCAACCCTGTCGTGTAGGTAGCCTGGTAACCGATAATACTGGTAATGTAAAAAAATATATGAGGAAAGTGTTTTCTGTATGATTTGGTGTTCTTAACTATTAAGTGTAGGCTATTTGTACATGTGGTTGCCTGAAACTTTGAAATTAATTTTAATAAAATATTTTTTTTGGGGGGGGGGGGAATTGATTAAATCAAAAAAATCATTGATTTAAATAAAAAAAATGATTTATTTATTTATTTATTTATTTATTTTGCAACCCTGCTATTTGGGCAGAGGTAGCCTTGCTAGAGTTATCACTGCTCTGATAACCTCCAGATTAGGTTACTGCAATGCGTTATATGTGGCGCTGCCTTTGGAAATGTCAGTTCATCCAAAATAAGGCAGCAAGATTATGAACTGGGAATGGCTGTTCTAATCATACAACATCAGAATTGGTCCACCTGCACTGGTTGCCAGTCTGTTTCTGGGCCCAATTCTAAATGCCAGTTTTAATCTGTAAACCTTTATGAACCACACATACCTACCTGGACCCTAAATCATTTTTAGAGCCCTTCTCTGGACGACGCCACCAAACAAGGTACAGCAGGTAGCTACCAGAGAAAAGGCTTTTTCGGTGGTGGAATCCCACCCGCTGAAATTGGAATGCCCTCCAGTTGTGGAATGCCCTCTCCTAGTGCCTATGTTGGGTGCTTTTTTAATTATTTTATTTTAATTGTGTTTTAATGTATTTGTTTTATGACTGTTTTAATTCTGTTTTTATTTTAACATTTGTCTTCTATTGTTGTTAGTTTCCTTGAGCGCCATTTGCTCATTCGCCCACCGGCCAGATGGGCGATTAATAAATATAAGAAATAAATAAATAATTGCTGTTAGAAAAGCAGGATACAAATCACATAAATAAATAAATAAATAAGGTGGGACACTGATGTGGGGGAAGTGGGTTCATCTTATTGGGTTTGCCACTTTTCTAATGGCACTGCCAAGGGAATAGCTTCTAAAGAAGTAAAACATAAGACTTCATAATAGATCACAAAGTGGCTCAGGAATGGGGGTGGGGGGAGTTGAGTTGCACATAGCTTGTGCTGTTACAGGCCCTGTCCAATGGGTACTCTGATACGTGCATAACCACATTTCACACAGCACCTGGAATAGCATTAGATGCTCCAGTTGAGGGAAGAATTGCATTTTTTTAAACTTTTTTTTTTTTTAATTGTTTGACTGCTGGCAAGTGAGATTTTGTTTGACTGCTGGCAAGTTGTGTAGCAGTAGTGCTACCTTGAGGGAAGATGTCTTGATCTGCCACAACAAATAACTACTGTGCACTTATTATTCTTATTAAGCAATTGTCTTGAGAGACTAATGGAATTTTGTCCACCTATATCATTCACTTTTTTTTTCAGTTGCTCAACCTCTCAGGAACTAGTAAAGCCAGGTAAATGCTACAAGAACTGTGTGTAAGAAGTGGTGGTTATAGATGTCAATCCTGCAGATAAAGCCACGCATGAAATCTAGGAGGGAATCAGGCTGTTCTGTTGCTATTCTGAGAAAGATGTAGAATTTATTAGGCAGCCACTGACCTTTGTTACATTTATTTTAAGAAGAGTTCTAGTTTACATCTAATATTTATTAAACCAAACCTGTTGCTGCTTTTGCAGGCATATGACACTTCTGAAGGAACAATATGGTAAACAAGTGATTGTTAATCTGTTAGGAAGCAAAGGAGGCGAGGACGTCCTCAACAGGGCTTTCAAGGTAAAAAGAAAAATGCAAAGCCATTTTGCTAACTTTCTCCATGCTCAGAGTCTTGCTTGTCATTAAAAGAATAAATATCTTCCTATCAGATTGTGGGCATTTGACCTGTGAAGCCAGAGATAATTTTTAAATTATTACTATTATTACCATTATTATAGTGTTTCCTGTAACTGGAATTCTTCGGAAGGGGACTTGGTGAAGTTTGTACAGATAAACTTTTGTTAGCCTACTCAAACCATGAGAGTGACTCATTCTTTTCAGATCTTCACAACTGCCATCATAATTTCAACACTAAATGCCAATATAAATTCATAATTTCTTTGAAGCTGATCAACATTTCCCAGAGAAGGAATTCTACTACCCTAGGTATTTTAAAATTTAAAAATGTAAGAAAAAGGAATAATCCTTTGCATTTCCAACCATATTTGTCACAAACATAAGAAATTCAGGGCATAATCCTGTACTGGAGTTATGCCAGCTAAGGAACTATAGGATTCTGTGGAAGCTCCTTGATGGGCGTGGGGGCAGTGGCTCTTCCATTCTCAGCTCTCTCGGGTTCCCTGGACTGAGAGGGGGCCTCTCAAAGTGCACAGGTGGGGTGGGTGCTGCTCCCGGGGTGTATGAGGCTGTCAGATGGAGGGGAGGCAATGAGTCCTGCCGGGATGCTACATGGCAGACCTACATGGATTGCCGGGGGTGGGGTCAAAAGGGCTGGTTGGCCCATACAGGAGCTAGACTCTTGGTCCATGAAGCACTCCGCCTGATTGGTTCAGGTGTGCCTATTGTGGGGTTGTAACCTGAATTCAAACTAGGAACCTCCAGCATGCAAAATGTAAGCTGTTCTAGGGTAGGCTGTTCCTGCTGTCCCTTATGCTCCTGACATCTATGACTGGCTCTTGAAGCCCCCATGCTGTATCTGATTCCTGTCTGCTGCTGTGGCTGAGTGGCTAGGAAATGCTCTGTGGTGTCTTCAGTGTCCCAGGTGCTCCCTCTGTTTTGCCCCTGTCATGATTGGCTGTGCAAAAGGTGAGGGGGGTGCATTCCCCGCTCCCCCTGGTGGGGTTCGAACTCCCATCTCCTGCTTCCCGTGCCCTATGCAGTGAGCCACTGGAGGCTGCTGCTGTCTGTGGGCATCTGTGGTTCCCCTTGTTGCCTGCCAGGCCCTTCCCTTTGACTGCTTGGCAAAAGTGTCTTTCCCTCCTTGGGCGGTCTTGAACCCTTGTCCCAGGAGGGCCATATGTGCACTTTGCAGGCATCCTGCCCAGGGAGATGGATGAGTGCTGTGCTGTGTGTCTTCTCCTTCCTCCCCTTTCTGTGTTGTGTTCATAGAACCAGTGCTTGTAAGGAGCAGAAGGGGATTTGAACCCCTCCTGGAGCAATACCTGGAGACTGGCAATTTCTGGGTCGTTGCTGGCTGAGCTACTGGGGTGATGTAGTGGGGATGCTCTGGCATTGCCTTGCATGCTGTGCATGTGTCTGCTGGGGTCATGGCTTTGTCATTGTGAGTTCATTGGCTCCTTCTGCATGTGGGCATTGTCATCAGCACAGTCCCTGATTGGTGGCTGCTGGCAGTTCTTCCATGGATGCTGGGGGCATATCTGCTGTTTTTCCGCCATTTTTGTATTTTCTAGTTGAGTGTTTTCCCCTCCCCTCTCGGACCTTTCCACCAACATAGTAGTGTGATATCCCTGGTCCCGACATAATGTAAATGAAAGATTGCTTGGTCAGCATTTGTTTCCCATTATGCTTTTCTTCTCTCAATAATATCTATAATTTCTGTTAGGAACGATCATTTGTAAGCTCTTTGTATTGTTAACAATTAACACAGCTGCAGAATTGGGTACAATGCTTTGAACAATGATTCATGCTGAGACAGTAGTGGTTTAGTCTGATGTCATTCCCAAATATGCTACCAAGTGCAGCTGCCTGTAAATAGTCACTGAAGTGTGGGCAGTTACCAAAGAAACGGATCCAACAGCAGTAACAAACTGGGGAAGCATGCCTCTTTGCCAGATATAAACAGTCCTTACATAGTCAGCACGTAAAGTGCCCGTTCTTTTGAATTTATTTTGGAATGTGTCCATTTGGACTTTGAAATGAGCTTGATAATAGTGCCAATGCAAGTGAACAAAAATGGTAAGCAAAAATGCAGTAATAATTTTTATTAGCTCAACCCTAAACATTTGCACCAATGGTATTTGCCTGTGACACAGCTTAAAAGGCAGAGTAGAAATATTTTAAATAAGCACATTAATTAAATAAGCGTAATGTTTTGTGATGTGCTCTACTCCTATTACACTTATTACTCAGAGGCATATTATGCAGTACAGTTCAGAGAAGACGCAATATTCACATACAGTAAAGGGGGTGGGGAGGAAACATAGGAGATAGTCCTAGCAGTTATGCTTTGCAACAAATGTCCCCCCTTCTCTTCCTCACCTGTATGGGGTGCTTTGTCCTGGTACCTCCAGTTGTTAGAGTGGTGTTGGATGTAGCATTGAGCAGGGGGTTGGACTCGATGGCCTTATAGACCCCTTCCAACTCTACTTTTCTATGATTCTATGATAGCGTGCACAACATGAGGCCAGAGAGATATAGCCCCATCCCACACCCCCATATCACCCGAGTTGTGGCCTCCCTGTGTGGGGTTTATATACTGGTGGTGGTGTGCTGTGCTTGGGCACTAAGTTACACCATAGCTTATGCTCTGTTGTGGAGACATGGGTAGGGCAGTTGTCAACACAGGTGTCATGACCCCCCTCCAGGAATCCTCCTCTGAAGATGAATGTGACTCACCCAGGGCCCTGGACGCTCCTCAGGAGCAGAGTGCAGACACTGCTGCTCCAGACGGGGCCGACTGGGCAGCTGAAGAGCTGGCAGGCCCCTCTGGCATGGCCCGTGGGAGTTCCCCAGCCCGAGAAGAGTCAGAATCAGAGCCGGAGATAGCGCAGGCCCCAACTCCCAGACAAAGGCGGGTGATGAAAAGGCAGGAACAGATGCAGGCCCCTCGACGCAGCGTCCGGCTGCAAACCAGGACGTCGGCCTTGTGAGGCTTTTATAATCAGCCTGCTGCTGAAGAGCTCCAGCTGTGGGACGGGCGTGCCCGGCAGCAGGCTGTAGAAAAGCACGCACTCACTAGAGCATGGGTATTGGGAAACAACGTCTTCCATGACTCTTGTTCCTGATCCCGGACCCTGCTCCTGAACCTTGCCGTGAACCCTGGACTCTTGGACTTTACTCGGACTGACCCTGACGATGGCTTTGCTTGATCCTTGGACTTTCGTAAGAACTTTACTGGCTAAAATCCCCGGACTGTTTGACTACGCTTTTCCCTGCTCCCTGTGTGAATTCCTTATCTTATCTCAGTCGGACTTGGCAACACTCCCAGAAGCCAAGACAGCTGCTGGCTGCCGGCCAGCCTTAAGCTGTTTTTTATTGTTACGCCTCCCATTGAAGTCAACGAGAGGGACATGCTTTTCTCCAGATCTGGAGCTGCACTGTCAACAGGGTGGTGGCGGCTGTGGATTAAAGGGGTATAGAATACAGCATAAGTGTGCTCCTCTCCTGTGTCACCCACATCCCATCCATGAATCCTATAGTTGCTTTGCCAGTGGAATATCTCTGCTGGAGGCTGCATTCCACTTGTGTAGGGGGTCTTCCACTGAATCCTATAATCCCGCAGCCAATGTATTTTCATTAAGGGATTGCACCCCTAGTATATCCATTAAAAGTACTTTCAAGCTGGTGTAGGAAACAATCATAACTTGATTGTTCATATAATAAATATTTGCCTCTGGGAACAAGATTTTATTCCTTCTCTCTTTCCCAACCCAGAAGAGAAAGTGTTACATGGATATCCAGGGTGTGAGTACAAAATACAGGTTGCTGTTCAGCTGTACTGTAAGGACACAGAACTATGTACTAAGACCCAATCCTTTATGTGACATCATGTGGCAGACAGCGTCACAGGCACACAACCTAACTCTGCACCTGACTTGAATAGGGATTATAAATGGAGTTGTGCTGATTCTTGTTGGGGGAGGGAACTAAAGGAATTGCATTTTAAAATATTCATTGGATTGACTTCTGGTTGACTTCACAACTGGCCATATTTAACTATAAATGGGTCACCAGCAGTTCAGTGCATATTATTATAAACACTTCTGTGGGTGGATGATGGAATAAAAATGGGTTTCTCTCTCTTTCCTTTTTCTTTGCAATCAGAAGTTGCTATGGGCATCATCCCATGCAGCAGACATCCCCATGATTAATTTTGATTACCACCAGTTTGCAAAAGGTGGGAAAATGGAGAAGCTGGAGAATTTGCTGGGGCCTCAGCTAAAGTTGCACTGGGAGGAATTAGGCATCTTTGCAAAAGGCGAGAACACAAGTTCCCGGTGAGTGTCCCAGCCCCTTGTGGCTGTGCTTTCCTTATCAAGCTTCTCAGGTTCAAACTTGACAGCGGAGGGTCATGGTTGTGCTGTCTTGCTTGCAAACTAATTGGTATGTTGAAGATATGAGGTCATGTGAACTGGCAAGTCTTCACTTTTACATGTGGGACAGTTCAGGGGGCTGTAGTTGAACTTGGAGGACCTTGGTTAGATTGGTTCAGCCATATACCGTACATAGGTGAATCACTATCTCTCAGCCTCACGTACCCATTTGTAAAGCAGGCACAATTACGAGGGACACATCCAGGTCTAGTTGCAGGCAACTAATTGCTCAGAACAAGTGGTGACCTCAGATGGGGATGCACACCCAACGCAGCCAGCCAGTTCAGTGAGCCCCAGATACATATCCAGATGTGTATCAACTGCATACTTGGAAGGCTGTTTCCATGCTGGATTGGGGCAGGGGAAGCTAAAAATAAATAACCCAGCCCTCTGCACACTTACGTCTCTGCTTCTTTTATTTCCTTCCTTATTTTTTCAATTGTTTTTTTAAAAAATGTAGTTGTTAGCAGGGTGCTAAATCTTCAGTGCCAAAGTTGTTTGGTGGGGTGCTAAATCTTCAGAGGGATATTCAGTGCTAAATCTTTTAGTTCTTTGACTTGGTTTTTGAAGTCAACAGATGGGTATTTTCCGCATGAACTGCCTGGATTGTCTGGATCGAACTAACACCGTTCAGTCCTTCATAGCACTTGAGGTGAGTGATCCATCAGTTATCTTATATCTGCTTTCCCCAGCCAGGTGCCTTCCAGATGTTTTGGATGTCCAACTCCTATCACCCCTAGCCAGCATAGCAAATAGTCAGGAATGCTGGGAGTTATAGTTCAAAACATCTGGAGGACACCAGGTTGGGGAAGGCTCTCTTTTATATGAATGCTCCCCCCACACCATCCCTCTCTTATAATACTAGAACCCAGGGTCATCCAATGAAGGTGAAGGGTGGGAGGTTCTGGACAGATAAAAGGAGGTACTTCTTTACACAGAAAAAGTGAAGGTAGCCATGCTGGCCAAAAGAAAAATTCCAGAAGAAAATTTCAAAATGCTCTACAACTGTAATACCTTCATTAGGCCATCTCAAAGTTCACAAAATGTTGTGCAAGCTCTTGAGTTGTCTAGAACTCTTTGTCAGGAAAGGTGGTAAATAAAGCAAAAGGGTGGGGGAAGGAAAAAAAGTGGCTTCTTGTTTTTATTTGTCTTTTTGCTTTTTCTAAACCAGGTTCTGCTCACTCAGCTAGAGAGCCTGGGATTAAACTCCAAATCTATAGTTGAACGTTTTCTGGAGTCCTATAAGGTGATGTGGCTCCTCAATGGACACAACCTGAGTAGGATTTTTACAGGCAGCCGTGCCTTGGAAGGAAAAGCTAAGGTAGAGGAGAAAATGAGACCCACTTCTTCTTGGAAGTTATTACCATGATTTAAATTAATGTTGTTAATCCTTTCATTATACAGGTGGGGAAACTCAAGGATGGTGCCCGTTCAGTGTCACGGACCATTCAGTCAAACTTTTTTGATGGCGTGAAACAGGAAGCCATTGACTTACTGCTTATGGGTGATTTCTACAGTGAAGACTATGCAGATAAAGAGAGAATGCTCATGGACCACACAGCATTGCTGAGTAAGCAAGATGTATTTCTGTCTTAACGGTTTGGTATCGGTGTGCAGGTAGCTATAGTAGCCACACTAGCACTCAAGCATTTAAATCTAAAAAAATAGTATGCCTGTTCTGGTGGCTATAACTTTATAAGCATTTTAATTATCTCTTTCAAAACTTTTGTTTTATAGCCATGTGCAAGAAAACAAAAATGCGTGTAGGATTTGGATTCTCAGGTTTCAATCTTATGCATACTTCCTAAGCCTGACTGAATATAGTTGGCACTTACTTCCAACTAAACATGCATAGGACTGGGGTGTCAGTCAGCAAAATACCCATAATCACATACAGTAAAGGACAACATTAGCATATGCTTGACCATTTCTTGAAAGGCTGTCCCAACTACTCTCGGGTCTGTTCATGTGTCTGCTTAAGAACTGTGCTGGCCAGTGAGGAAGGGTCTGAGATGCTTACTCCTCGTTTAGATAGTAGGAGAAATGATTAAAGGCATGCCAGCACAAGATGTAGTGAAGGCCACCAATTTGGATGGCTTTAAAAGGGGATTGGACAAATTCATAGAAGATAAGGCTATCAATGGCTTCTAGTCCTGATGGCTATGTGCTACCTCCAGGATCAGAGGCGAGATGAGATACCTGTGTACACTAGTTGCTGGAGAACAGGAGCGGGAGGGTGCTGTTGCACCCATGTCCTACTTGTGGGCTTCCCACTGGCAGCTGATTGGGAACAGAATGCTGGATTAGATGGACCCTTGGTCTGATCCAGCATGCTCTTCTTATGTTCAGCAAAACAATTATCATAAGATAATTAGGTATCAGTTCTCATGATTCATGTTGTCCATTTTATTTCATGGCAGAAAATCCCCCCACACACACACACTTTTTTATTTCCATTCTCTCCATCAGTGACTCCTAGCATTTTGAAAGCCATGTCACAGCGTCAATTTGAATTTACAAACTTCAAGAGAATACGCGTTGCCATGGGGACCTGGAATGTAAATGGAGGCAAACAGTTTAAGAGCAATATCCTCGGTACTAGCGAGTTAACAGACTGGTTACTGGATTCTCCTAAGCTCTCTGGGGTTTCAGAATTTCAAGGTAACAAAGAGCACTAGATGTGCCTAGAACAATAACATATATATATAATGTGTGTGTGTGTGTGTGTGTGTGTGTGTGTGTTTTCAAACATGTACGTTATCAGATAAAGATACTTGGGACTGACTCACTCCATTTGTGGTGGTACCAAAATTGTTAAGCCCACTTGGACACCACCTAGAAACCCCAGGTTTTGTACACAAATAGTCCAAGACAGCCCAGTTAATAGAAAAGTTTGAAAATGGGACATGGCTACATCTCTCCCTCAGAATGAGGGACCCCCCCCCCCAATGCTTGAGGGTAAGTTTACCTCACAACGGAGGGAAGTTTACTCACACACACACACCATTGTTGAGGTACTTCCATGCAACCCAGAAAGCTGGAATTTAGTACACACGTTACTCAAGACACCCTGAGCAATAGAAAAATCCAAAAGGGGGATATTCCAAAATTTAACAGTCAAAACGTAACACTTGAAGTTTATCACATAACAGAGGGCAACATTCCATCACACAGCAAGGCAAATATGCATATGGAGCAGAATACTGAGCTTCAGAAGATCAGTTGCCTTTCCATATGCTTGAATCACGCTTGAATAGGAGCAAGAGGCCCCTTCTAATACAGCTAGGAATATGCATCTATGCCTGCAACATGCAAGCTTTAAATTTCTAGCTTTTCTCTCTCAAAGAAATGAAATTATTAGAAGTATCAAATCAATTTGTATCTTGGGTTTTCTCTCCTGTTACCATAGATGACCATTGTCCTGCTGACATATTTGCTGTGGGATTTGAAGAGATGGTGGAATTAAATGCTGGGAATATTGTGAATGCTAGGTATGCTGAAAGTGAATTGTTGGATTGCATATTTCTAACCACATACTGGCACAGCTGCATATACTTTGTATACTTTGGATGGAGATTGCCTTCCCACAATTACCCATGCCCTGGTAACCTCTCGTTGTATGTGGGGCTGCCTTTGGAAATGGTCCAGAAACTGCAGTTGGTCCAAAACAAGACTGCAAGATGGTTAACTGGGATTGGGCATTTCCATCATATCTCACCAGTGTTTTATCAACTGCACTGACTCCTAGTCTGCTTCTGGGTCCAATTTAAAGTGCTGGTTTTAACCTTTAAAGCTCTTAGCAGCTTGGGACCAGAATATATGAAAGATCGCCTTCTCCCGTATATATGGACCCGAACCTTGAGATCTTCTTCAGAGGTCCTATTCTGGGTGCCCCGCCAAGTGAAGTGAAACAGGTAGCTCCCATTGAGAGAGCCTTCTCAGTGGTGGCATCCCAGTTGTGGAATGCCCTCCACAGAGATACTCACCTTGCTGCTCATTTATGGTCATTTTGGCACTGGGGGGGGGGGGGGGGAGACTTCTTTTAAATTCTCCCAGGCCTTTAGAAAAATCAGTGTTTTTAGTATTCTGAACCACTGTATGTGTGGTATATTTGTTTATCATCTGCCTTTTTTTCTCTCTGGAAATTTTTATACTGGAATTTTTTACACTCCAAATTGTTGTTTTATGATATTGTGTCTTTAAATTGTGTTTTATAATTTATGCTGTAAACCACGCAGAGAACAATGTTATTGGATGCCTTTATATAAATATAGTAAATAAATAAGTACATAAAATGATTAACAAAGACTCTACAGGCTGGTTCATACATGCAAATACAAAGTGATGACTTGCATGTATGACCTTCAAAGATTAATTTTTGGTATCACCTGATACCAACTCAAATGCAAAATAATACATTTCAATTGCAATTTAGTATGTTTCACACATTTGAATGAGAGTCATCAATTGATGCTCATTCATATGTGAACCAACACTTAGGTGGTCTTTTTTTTTTAATGCTGTGAATATTTGTAATTTGGTAGCCTTTCAAGTCTGACAGAGAGAGAATGAAATTCAAAATGCTGATTTCTGAGAATCTCTATTAGAAGCTGAACTATTATTGTCTTATCAGTCATGGGGTCAGGAATGAATGAAGAAGGCTCCTGGAGTGGGGTTCATTTTGTGCTAAGGTTTTTTGTCGAGTGAACCTTGAGTACTCAAACACCATATTGATCTATTTTGATGTAATATGCATGGTGTAATATTAATGTACTGATGATCTATAGCAATTTTGTTCATGATCGGATCTCAAATGCATTTGGCTCAAATGCTGTGATGCTTCCATGAGCCTATTTTAGTTTAGTTTTTTAAAAATCACGATGTGATGGGGGAAAATGGTCAAATGTACCTACTTGCTTTTTTCAGCACAACTAATAGGAAGATGTGGGGAGAACAACTTCAGAAAGCTCTTTCCAGGACACATCGATATATTCTGTTAACATCGGCACAGCTTGTTGGTGTTTGCCTCTTCATCTTTGTACGACCTTATCATGTCCCCTTCATCAGGTATATCTTGTTGCTGTGCTTGCAGATGACATCCTTGTGGTGGGATTAGGAATAAGTATAGGCCTTCTTTCACTATAAATGCGCATTTGCAAGAATAATAATTAAAAAATGAGAAAGCAGGAAGAAATAATTATTAAAGGGGAATTTACAAACTATATTTTTTTCAATTCTGGATTAAATAACCTGGAATAAAAACCAGCTGTTGGTTCTTTTCACCAGAAGGGATCATTACTGCGGTCTTCAGGTTGGATTCTCTATATAATCTAACACTGATTAGAGAACTCCTTAAATGGCTTTAACTAGCCATTTCTTTACATGGCGTGAATTAGGACCAGTTCACACATGGCTCGTGTGTAGGCTGGGCACATAGTGAAGTGTACGGACAAATATTGACTCACTTTCTCCCTCTATAACTTTCATGGGAACCATGGCTTGGGTATATAGGCCTTGCACATGGGGTCCATTTACTCCTTTTCCATGAGAGTTGGATTACATGAGTGGGGCCCAATCTTACACCTCACACTATATACCTACATACCTGGGTCATGTGTGAAGAAGGACTATGGCCCAGTATATTAATTAACTTGCATCTGCTCCCATGGCACTGCCAGTAATAAACTGAAACTCAATCCAGACAAGATGGAAATACTATTGATTAGTGATTTGTCTGCCTAGTTGAGTGGTGTTCAACCTGTTCTGAAGCAGGTTGCCCTCCCCAAAGGATAATGTTCATAATTTCGGGAGTTGCTCTAGGATCTAGGTGCCTTTTATTAGCTTAGGCTGATATACTAACTACAACTCTGCCTGGTCAGATATAGCTTTGTAGCAGTTATTCACACTGGTAAACCCCCGTTTAGATTACTGCAATGCATTATATTTGGGGCTGCCTTTGAAAACTGCCTAGCTGATCCAAACTTCAGTTAGTCCAAAATAGTGTGGCTAGATTGTTAACTGGGACTGTCCAGTATGATCATATTATGCCAATACTTTGCCATCGACACTGGCTACCAGTGGGTTTCTGAGCCCTAAATGTTTTAGAACCAGGTTACCTGAAGGGGTGTCTCCTCCCATATTTACCTACCTGAACCCTAAGGTTATTGTCTGAGGCCCTCCTCCAGTTTCCCCCAGTAAATGAGTGTGGAGTAACCCCACAATTCAGTTCCCTGGTGTATGTCTGCTTTAGTATATTTAGTGAGTATAGAATGTTGAACTGAGTGGGTGTGGTTTGTGATGTCTTGGAGAGGGTGGTGGTGGGGGGAGTATATAAGGAGTGTTTGGGTGATGTCAGAGGTAGTTGAGTGAGTTGAGAGTTAGTGGTTAGAGTGTGTTGGGACTGTTAGAGAGTTTGGGAGTTAGGTTAGTTGGATTATTCGTGTCTTGTCAGGAGTTTTAAGAGAAATCAGTGCTTGTATGAGGAGTGAAAGTATTTAGAATTATAGGGACTTAGGTTAATTATCAAGTGTTTGGTGTAGGCAGGTTTTAAGTTATTTTCTGGATCTAAGATTTTGAGAATTAAAATAAACTTACTTTTATTTTGTTTGCTACCCAAATCCTATGTGTCAGCTTGGTGTTATTAACCTGCATTACTTTTAAATCTACACACACACCTTTGTACCCACAGCATCATACATTTAAAAATAGATCCTTAATAACCAGTATTAATCTTTTCCCTCATTAGTAGGGGAAAGGTTTCATTTGACCCTCTCCTCAAGTTTTTAAGTGTTGGTGCTTAGCCTGAGAAGGGTTTATGCGCCTGGTCCTAAAGTGTAAAGGGACCATGTCGTCGCAATGAGGCCTTGTCAGTAGTTGTCTGTGGAATGCCCTCCCCAGGGAGGTTTGCATGACACCCACATTGTAGTCATTTTGGTGCCAGGTGAAGAAGACCTTTTTATTTTCCCAAACATTTTATTAAACTGTTTTAGCGCTTTTAGATCTTTATAATGCTTTAGCCTCTACTGTTAGTTTTCCTTTGGTTTTATGCTGTGCTATTTTATCTCTTATTGTTCTATTTTTATCTTGTATCTTATGATTTTCATTAATTTGTATACTGTCCAGAGACTTACTGGGCAGTTAAAAAATAGAAGAAATAAAATGTGTGTGTGTGTGTGTGTGTGTGTGAGAGAGAGAGAGAGAGAGAGAGAAGTAGGAATTGTGCTTGATGAATTGCTCCCTTTGAATTGCATTCTGCTTGAATAATTCACATAGTGCAACTGGTGAGTTTTGGAATCTTTATTGACGTGTCTTGAAATAGAACATGCCCTCCATTAGGAAACTGTATTTCAGGACAAGCTAAATGGCATGCAACTTGAAAATAGCTGGGGCTACTTGGATTGATGTTGGCAGAGTGAAAAACGGAGTGTGGGCAAAATTAAAATATATATTGCTTCTATCTTTATTGTAAATGTTTTGAAAAAAGCAGTTGTCCCTCCCAAGCCACAATAAAGGTTTCGCTTTGTTTTTTAAACCCTGCAGGTTTAAAAGTGATGTTATGCCAAACATGGTTTACAGTTCTGAATGAAAAATTGCATTGGGCTTACTTCTAAGTAGACCTGAACCAGCTTGTCTGAGCGTGGAAAGCTAAGCAGGGTCAAGCCTGGTTATTACTTGGATGGGAGACCCCTCCTCTAGTTTCCTGCATTGATCAGGGGGTTGGACTTGATGGCCTTGTAGGCTCCTTCCAACTCTATGATTTATGAAATCTAGGATTGCACTGTGAAAGTTACTTTGCAGTTTTGTTTGTATATCATATGGCTTAGCTGATTGTCTTTCTTAATAAACTATGGTGTGATTCAGTTTAAAAGTAGTTAAGCGATGTCACATTACAATCATAAATAAATTGGCTAAAGTCACTGAGCTCAGTCCACTGGGAATTGCTCTCTTTGCAAGTTTCATTTAAATGAATAGGACCTGCCTATGTTGAACGCACTGCATTCATTTGTATGAGCAGAGCTTGCACAGAATCCTTCCTAGAGCACTCTGCTGTTGATGTTCTGAATAATGGGTTGGATCCAGTCATGCTCAGTGGAGCTCCGCTAGTGCTGAAGAAAGGGGGCAGGGTGGCAATTTTCCCTGATTCCCTCTGTAACCCCCTGGGTCACCTCCTATGCTGTTCTGGCAAGTTGGAGGACCCTCTGGAATTGCATGGGAAGCTGGCACCAAGGGCTGCAGATGTCAGGGGGGATAGTAGAAAATTACTGCCTTGCCCCCTTTCTCCAGCAGAAGCCTCCACTGGATCTTGGTTCCCTCTGCAAACAGAAGGAGCCCTTCCATTCACAAAGAGCTGGGTCTGGATCCTATTCATAGTTCTAAATAAGACTGACTGGGTTCAGACAACATGATAATCCACACTCAAGAATTAAGTATAGGTTGAGTGTGGGTTGTTGTTGAACCATGTGTTGTTGTTGAAACGTGGATTATCGTGTTGTCTGAACCCAACCAAGATAACAAACCATGGTGAAAAACCCACAGTTCACAACCTAACAACAAACCATGGGTTCTCTTCATGGGTTGTTCATGGCTTGTTACTGTAGCTGGGTTCAGACAACACGATAACCCATGTTTCAACAACAACCTACACTCAACCCATACTCAATCCTTGAGTGTGGGTTATCATGTTGTGTGAACCCAGTCACTGTGTATTTTCTTTTCAGTTTCCTAGTAGAGATTTATTTTTGGCTTTGGTTATTCTCTCCTTCTGCTCAGGGATATAGCAGTGGACACCGTGAAGACTGGAATGGGAGGGAAAGCTGGGAATAAAGGAGCAGTTGGCATCCGTTTCCAGTTTCATAGCACCAGCTTATGCTTTATATGCAGTCATTTGACAGCCGGTCAGTCTCAGGTGAAAGAACGGAATGAAGACTATAAAGAGATCACGCAGAAACTGAGTTTTCCAATGGTAAGGTCTGCAAAATGGTTTATTTAGGGCAACACTGAAAATTTCCAGGGCAAAAGGCAGGATTGGTGTGTGAGAGAGAGGTTTCATCCCGCTCCCACATGCTTATCCTTTTCATGTGCTATGTGCTGTCTGTTCACAGCTGTTTCTTTTCAATTATCATTTGTTTTTGGTTTTTGTTGGTTTATTCATAAAGCACCTAAATTTACAAGGTGCAGTACAATGCATTTTAAAAAGTCAATTACTTGCCTACTAGCTCACAGCAGAAAATTAACAGACACAATAGGAAAAGTTAGGTGTGCAGAAGGATGGAATCAAAGGGATATATTAAAATAATGGATTCTGAATCAAATACTATACTAGCTTAAGAGTTTCTAGAAAGAGATGCCATTAAGTTCAAGTTAGTGTTTAAAAGTATTGTGAAAGAAAAGATAGTAAGAGGCAGGGAGTTCCAAGCCCAAGGAGCATCCAGAGCAAATGACAGAAAACACATGGTGTTTATCTTGTTCTGATCACTGCCTGTTTGTACCTGTTTCTTTCCCCAACTGTTTCTTTCCCCTGTTTTTCAGAAAGGTGCTTCTTCTTGAGGTGATCCCAGAAAGTCTGGGGTCATACAAGCAATGTGTTGATGTCACAAAGCCAAATCAGAGTAAGGGCAAGAAGCAGTGCCCGCACTCTGAGAGGCTACATGATAATGTTGGGAAGCCTAATAAGATTTTACTTTCCATCCTCATTATCACAAAGGTCATACCATAGCAACTTTTTTGTCTTAAAATAACTGTTTATAGAACTTGACCCTCAATCTAAGGCAGCCTTCCCCAACTTGGTGCCCTTCAGATGTGACCATTAGCCATGCTGGCTGGGACTGATGGGAGTTGTGGTCCAAAACATTTGGAGGGCATCGGGAAGGCTGACCTAAGGATATTTAGAAGTACTTTGTATGTTACAGGACAGGGTTTTATAGCTGTATTAATAATGTGGTGGTTCCTTAGATTTCCATATATTCTTTTTCTCCTGGGCCTCTTCAAACAGTCAGTAAGTTGAGGAAACTGAGAACCAGTCCAAGGAATGTGTTTGTTTATCCTGCTGTGCTGGTAAGTCATAGCATTTAAGGGAAGGTAGCTGATAGTCAACTCCCTGTTGTTTCAAGGGTTCAGGGCTATAGCACATTAATTTATTTCCATTTGTGTATTAGAAATTCTGTTCCTGCTAATTTTGAAGTCTTAAAAATATTTTTTTGAATTTCTGCAAAACAGTTCTTACAACTGCCATTAAGTATCCTGTATCCTGTATATTGGTGAACTCTGCTTGTGCCTATTATATATCTATATTAACAGTGCCCTCTAGTGGTGCTGGAACTGCAGACATGATTTGGCTTCCTTATGGATAGCACTTGTGTATCATTAGGCATCACTTTGATTCTTATTATGTTTGTTTTAGCAACAAAAATATTTAAATTAAACTGAAATGTGGCAGTGGAATCTAAACAAGAGTTTGGTGCTCAAGAGTTTGAATAGATCTTTGTTACAGTTGGTGTTAATTTGTATTGGCCTGTTTCAAGGGTAATCCTAAACCAGGACTTAAACTGGATTCAGATAACACAATAACCCACACTCAAGGGTTGAGTATGGGTTTAGTGTGGGTTGTCATTGAACTGTGGGTTATCGTGTTGTCTGAACCCAGCCGAGATAACAAACCATGGTGAACAACCCACAGTTCGCAACCCAACAACAAACCATGGGTTCTCTTCATTGCTTGTTAGTGCAGCTCAGTTTGGACAACATGACAACCCACATTTCAACAACAACCCACAGTTCAACAACAACCCACACTCAACCCATACTCAACCCTTGTGTTATGTACACAAGCCTCTGTGAGCATGAGCAAAGCCTCAGGCTTGAGCACTTCCCCCTGCTCACTCCCCCTCCTGCGCTGCCACAAGGAGAAATAAACCATGGTTCAGTTTCACTTTCCTTAATTGCTGGCATGTCATTACATACAAACCAGGAATAATGGTTTATAATTAACTCTAGTCAATTGCTAGAGGACAACTTCAAACTATTGCTCATGAATCTGGCTTGTTTAACGAACTAACACAGGTTTATTTTAAACCATGATTCCTGGTTTGTATGTAATGCCAACCCGGCAATTGAGGAAAGCAAAACTGAATCGTGGTTTATTCCTCCTTGCAGCAGTGCAGGAGGAGGAGAGGGGTGCAGAGGGCTTGCAGAGGTTAATGCACATAATGCTAAATTATGTAGCCAGCTTAGTGTAAGGCTACAATTTTAAAGGCGGGTGGGCATTTTTACTTGCATTTAATCCTGAGCCTCTACTTTGGTAGACACACATTTTTCCATTTAAAAACATGTGTTCTTTAAAATAAAATTTGTGTATGCACTTGAAGTAACTTCGATAACCATGATTATGTCAGACTATCAAATAACCTGACTTCTGTTGTTCCAATATTAGATGTTAGCCTATATTGAGACTGAGCCGCAAAGCTCAAGTTAGATAGCTATATCAAGAAATTTAGTGCCTGTTTTTCTAGTCTTTATATAAATGGGTTGTACTTTGATTTGATGAAGACATGCTCCAACACAGCACTTGGAGATAAAGAATGCTGTTGTTTAATATGTGCTTAAAAACATAGTCCCATCTATCCTAAACAGGGAAGAACTATGTTTTCCCACGACTACGTGTTCTGGTGTGGTGACTTTAACTATCGCATTGACTTGACCTACGAAGAGGTATTTTATCTTCTCAAACGACAAGATTGGAGGACACTCCTGGAATTTGATCAACTGCAGCAGCAGAAATCCAGTGGAAAAGTAAGGGGAATGGTGCTGTTTGAAAGACCATTTACTATAAAACAGACATATATCCCAAAGCTCATCACATAGTTGAGCTAAAGACACAGAGCATGGGTTTGAAGGCACATAATGGAGCCATCTTGCGGAAGCTAAGCAGGTCTGGTCTAGTCTGTTGGTAGATGGGAGACTACACAGGAACACATTGGGTTGGATCCAACATCATTCCTCCACCCACGGAAGGATACTGCTGACGGAATGGGACCTCCATGTCCTCTCCTCCCCCTGACCCTGCAGCCCCTCACGCACCCTCCAAATCTCCTCTTGAGGGCCCCTCCAGAGGAGATTTGGAGAGCATTCTGAGGGCTGCAAGGGGGGAGGAGAAGGCGCAGATGTTCCATTCCACCAGCAGTATCCTTCCATGGGCGAAGGAATGATTACAGATCCAACCCATTGTATGCTTCTTTGAGATATGTGATGGAAGAAAGGTAGGACAGATCCATGGTGTACAACTATTTGCTTTTAATGAATGTTTGTTTATTTAACCGTTTATCCTGACTTTCTTCTAAAATAAAACTCAAAGTAGGTTACCTAAAATTTGAAGGGAACGCTTGTAAAATAATAATGAAATCAGAAAGTTGGGTATTTTAAAAAACAAATGAGTACTCTTAACAGCTGGACAGCAAAAAATGGATTTTAAACATGGGATAATTTAAAATGTACCTTGTCTGTTTGTCAAAGTGAGTTGCTGAAGTCCAACTGTAAGCAAAGTCATTGGCTGAAAATGCAACCTTGGGTTCACGCTGTCTGGCCTTACTAGAGCAGGCTAGTACCTGCGCTTGGATCTACATACTCACGGTAAAGTTTTGTAAGAATGTGTATGGATATATATATATACACAAAGTGACATGGTAAGTCACATTTTAGATTATTTCTTTCATAGATTTTTAAGGATTTTCATGAAGGAACTATTAATTTTGGTCCAACATATAAATACGACGTGGGTTCAGAGGCTTATGATACAAGTGATAAATGTAGAACTCCAGCCTGGACAGACAGAGTTCTTTGGTGGAGGAAGAAACTTCCTATTGATAAAACAGGTAAGTAGGATCTTTATTACTTTTTACAGGGTTTTTTTAAAAGTTAGATTGATTATTAGTTGCATAATAAAATGAAGAAATGTATTTAATGAATCATAGATAGATGACGTAGTTTCCAACTCTTGGAACCAGTGATTGTAGGCCTGATACTTCACATGGGACTATCTCTGAAAGCAAAATCCTCGTATTGAGTTCACATCCCTCTTTGCATAATGTTTAGGCAGGCTTACCCATGCCATGATGTCATCATGTTGTGCTTCCCCACCACCATGCCATATAATTGGCTGCCATTGGTTGGAATGGAGAAATACAGAGATAAGTCTGCCTAAATGTTATGGGCAGAAAGGGGAGAGCTCAGTACTGCACTGCTATTTTCAGTGGCAGCCCTGTGTTGAACATCATGTTTCGTTCTGCCTTGGCCCCCCTTTCAGTTATTAGCACTGCTTTTGAGAGCCAGTGGAAAGTCGTGTTGGGAATAGCTTCAGTGTAAGGGATAGCTCTGTGCACACATTCTTGCATATGTAAAATTACCCTGACATAGAAGTGAATAGGGCAATACCTGCTTCCTCAGAGCTTTGGGCAGAATCCAATGGGGTGCTTATGCCCCCGCCAGTTGCATTGCACAAACAGCCCCCACCACTTGTGCAATGGCAATTTAGTATTTCCAGGGCAACCCAAAATGAGTGGAAATGCTCGTTTCTGGAAGGAGGCAGGTAAGTGGAGCTCGCATAAGAAAACTCTGCCAACCTGCCTCCTTCCAGAAATTTCAGGGCTTCCCCTAGGAAGCACTACATCTCTTTTGCATAAGCAGTGGGTCCCACTTGCGCAACACAATTGGTGGGATTTGCTGCTCGCCAAAGAAAATCGTCAGGGTGGAAAAGAATTAGTGGCGGCATGAGTGCCCCATTGGATTCTGCCCTTTGTCTGCAAATCAGAGTCTAACAGACATTGGCCTGGTTCACATGTAATCCTAAGCCAGGATTTAGCATTACGTGCATAGACTTTTTTGTTAAATAAGCCAGAAAAACAATTGAGGGTATGTTGTTGGCTTCTTTAACCATTAACTAGAGTTTGTTTTAAACCACAATGCTTGCTTTGTATGTAATGACAAGCCAGGAATTGGGAAAGTGAAACTGAATAATAGTTCATTCCTCCTCCCAGCTGGATGAAAGGAGGGGAGGGGAGAGTACATGAGCTTGAGGCTTCACTTGGGCTTGCATATGCTTGGCCACATAACGCTAAATTCTGACTTAGCATTACATGTGAACATGGCCTTTCGATCACGGTTAGGGTCTGGAGTTGTAGGTTCTGCCAGAGTTGGCCATTATTCTGTATCAGACTGGTATTGATTTACTTATTTCTTACACCTTCACTGGATTTACTCATCTAAGGCTCCAATTTAGCACCTCCTGCCTCATTAATCCTGATGAATAATCCTCCAAAGCCTGCTCCTTCATCTGTTGGCTTAAGTAACATATTGGGAGTGCCCTCTTTTGTGTCCATTGCCATCTGTGTGAAACAGGGAACCCAAAATTGTCATACTTGCATCTTAAGTCATCCCATTTAACTATGGACATAAATAAATTCTTACTATGTATCATCATTGTATTGCATGCTCTTGCCTCAACTACTCATGTATTATAATGATCTTAATTCTGTTTTGGATCTGAATTCTGTGTTCTTTTACAAAGCTGGAGAGTTCAGTCTTCTTGACGCTGATCTCAGTTCAGAAACCAAAGTCAGACCCATTTGGTCTCCTGGTGCCTTGATGTATTATGGAAGAGCTGAGCTTCAGGCAAGCGATCACAGGTAGCATCATCCCAACTGGGGCATAATCCTTCTGAAATGGTGTTGGTGTTGTCAACTTCACCATCATCACTCTTTTCTGTATTGTTGCATAGCAAGGGAGAGGGTCCATAGCTCATCTGGTAGAGCACATGTTTTCCATGCATAAGGTCCCAGGTCCAACCCTTGGCATCACCACTTAAAAGGATCTCAGTTTAAAAATGTGCTGGAAAATATATTTGCCCAGAAACTTAGACCCACTGCTAGGCAGAGTGGAGAATTCTGGGTTAGTTGAACCAACTTACAATGCCTCAGTATGAGACAGCTTCATATGTTCATAGAGACTGCTCATGCTTGAGAAGTTTAAGGATTGCATACAGATAATTTTTGGCTCAGGTTCATGACATCCTTTGGTCAATTAAATGTTCATCATTGAAAGTTTCTGAGAGGAATACCAGCCACCCTCCTGCCACACATGAAGGCCTATTCCCACAAAATGTTTTCAGTGGTTAGGAAACCAGCAAAAAGCAAGTGCTAATGATCACGTGAAGCCATTCAGATGATCCCAGTGATCATATGAAGCTGGTAATCCTGGGTCCCCAGTGATGGGTATACCAAATAAAGTATTTTGAATAATGTGGTCAGCCTTCCATGCACTCATGGAGGATGCTGCTGCACTGATGTCCTGCTTGTGGGTTTCCCATGGGCAGCTGGCTGGCCACTGTGAGAACAGAATGCTGTACTAGATGGAGCCTCAGTCTGATACAACATGGCTCTTCTTATGTTCTATGCAGTTTTTTTCCTTTACATATCCCCATGTGACTCAACTGACAGCTGTGATTAGTCCCCCATCTCCACACCAGCAATGGGGTTGTAAGGATTCTTGCTCCATCTTTTAGTGCATCATGGGAAAGCCTGTTGTTAAAAGCAAGGCCCTCAGCCTTTCCATGCTGCTTCATAGGAGAGCTTTACATAATGTATAAGCGTGAAGGGATAGATCCAGTGTCACGCTAACGGACATCCAGTAGCGCATTGGGACTTTCTCCCTCTTTTGGCCCCTTTGCAGCTCTCCACACCACCCAAAAGTCTACTCTGGAGGGTTCCGAGCCCTCCAGGGCAGATTTTGAGGGGGGTGGCATTCCCCCCTCCCAGTCCTGCTGACAGAACTGCTTCCGTCAGTGGAAAGAAAGTGTTGGATCCAACCAGATTATCCCTTCACCAGTAGAAATAGGTCTCTAATTTCCTACAGAAAGTTTTTCTAAGTCATCATGCTGGGTCCTTCTCCCCTCTGGCCTTTTCTGTATTTGATTTTTACAACAGCTAAGTGCCAGCTTGAGGGACATGTAACGTGTATCTAATCTGTGCTGTCTGCATTTTAAAGCATATTAAATAAATAAAGCATCTAGGAATCTGTGAAGGAACACATTTCCTTAACAGCACAACAAAAATATCTGTAGACCAAAATCCTGCCTTTTGGACATAACATCTGTAGGCAGAGACTATAATTTTACATTGGCTGTACACACATGCATACATACACACACACTCTAGTTACTCTGATTTGAGAAGGTTGCTGTCAGTGATGGTGGTATTCTCCCACAGAGTTGTTCTGTCAGTGTGGAGAATGGAGGCCTCTAAATGACACCTAGGGGGGTCTGGGGGCCACTTTCCACCCCCTGGAGCTTCCCCCCCAGGCCTCACTCCTGGTGCAACAACAAAAAATGCAGCAGCTTGCCACCAAATTTTGGCAGCAAACCACTACAGAGGCTTCAGAATGACAAATTTAGCTTGAAAATGCGGATTTTTTTTGGCTGCTGGTGCATCGCCAAATTTTGGCGGCGAGGGCCATACCGGAGGACAGGCTGCATGTTTCATACCCCTGCTCTAAACCACCAGTCTACTACAACTAATTTTTCATAGTCTTTTCCCCAGTTGGTCAAATATTTCTATAAATACTTGCAGGATTATGTTGACGGAAATAGTTTCATTATTAAACAAAGATTTAATATATTACGTAAGTGACATTGTCAGATACCTTGAGAAACCAAGCAACAAAACAGTTTATGTTAAACAGGCCTGAGTGATTTCAAATATTATATTGTGCAACTGATTTTGAATAACATGTCAACATTTTCTCTCTCACCCCCCTCCTATCTCTCCCCTGTAATCTTGTTTGCCTTTTCGCTCCCTCCCCCTCCCTCCCTTCTTTTTTCTCTCGCTGAATAGACCTGTTTTAGCTATTGTGGAAGTGGAAGTCCAGGAAGTTGATGTGGCTGCTCGGGAGAGTGTTTTCCAGGAAGTGTCATCCTTCCAAGGCCCTCTGGATGCCACAGTAGTGGTGACTCTACTGGCACCATCCCCTGAAGAGAAAGATGAATTTCCTGAGGACTTGCGTACTGAACTTATGCAAATCTTTGAGACTTATGGCATCGTTGTGCTTGTCAGGTAAAAGATTATTCTAATTAAAAAGAAGATATAATGGCTCAGATTAAAACTCTATACTCCCCTGAGCAGAAGAAGCTTCCATTCACGGAAGGGGAGTTCCCGGAGCAAAAGGAGCCCTGTGAGTGCAGCTCTCCTGTGAAGATCCTACTGCGCACAGAGAAAAAAATTAGGATCCAAGCAAGTAAAAATGAAAGAAATGCTACAGGATTGAAAGGGAGTTAAATTTAGACAGCATTAATTGTTGAAAGTAATAGTCCAATCATAGTTATTGGAAGGTATTTCAGTGCCCTAGTAGTCTATGCCTTATATTTTGAGCCACCATGCTTAGGAAATGGGTTGATCAGCTTTCTGGTATGTTTGTCTGATGAAATGGCCCATGAGAGATAGAGGTTTCCCCTAGAGGTTTGGTCAGACAAGCTTCACAGATTGCCCTGAGGCGGTACCATAGGCAAACTAAAGCATTCCTTCTCAGTTTAAAAACGCTCACACACCTCTTGTATTCTGGGTATATTTCTGAATTATTGATGCTCAATGCACAACCCTAATTCAAGTGAGGCTGGGTCAGAACATTGTGTTCTCAGCTGCCTCAAACAAAGAGCTTTTAATGGCATGCTGTGGAATAATCAAGGTCAAGCCTGCCGTGAGACAGGGTGAATCCCCTGCCTCAGGTGGCAGATCAGGAAGGGCAGCGATCCCCGCCCTCCCCCCGCCAGGAGTCCCAGTGCCTCTCAGAGTGAGGCATAGGATGGGTGAGTACTCCAGACAGAACCGCTGGCCACTCTCCTGCTGTGGCAAATGCTGCAGCAGGAAAGCAGTTGTTACAGCTCTCTAGAGCAGCTGCTGCCATCAGCACCACCCACCCCTATGCCTCACTCCAAGTAAGGCATATTGAGGCAGCTGCTCTGCAGAGCCCCACCAGCCACATCAAGAGAGCGCCCAGCGTGGCTCTCCATAGAGTCTGCCCAGCCAAATGCCTTGCTCTGAGGGGGCCCATTTTCAGAGTGAGGCATTGGTGGGGAAGTGACCCTGGAGGCTTGAGTGTGCTATGATGGCGCAGGCAATCTCCAGGGCCACCTCCCTGCCAATACCTCACTTTGAAAAAGGACCCCTCAGAGTGAGGTATTGAGGGGAAGGCATAAGGTGGGAGCTGGAGGCGGCACTTCCCCACCCCCCAGCAACGGTGCATGGCTGTGGCTCTCACTCCCCCCCCCCCCGCACTCCCAGCAATCTGGTTTGTTTAGGGTTAAACAACCCAGAGTCTAACACAGCAATCACCCGTGGCTTGTTGTTGGGTTAAAACTCTGGGTTGTTTGTCCCCAGGGATGTTGAAGAGTCCTTGGTCTCGAGTCACGAGTCTTTGGACCTGAGTCTCGAGTCCGAGTCCAAGTCCTTGGTCCAAAATGGTGACTCACGAGTCCCGAGTCACTCCCAAAGCTGACTCCACAAGTCCCTATTAAAATCAATGGGTTTTTTCCCCAACAAAATAAGGCTACTTCAGATGTGTGGCTTAAATAAATTCTAGGCACAAGTGTGCCTTTTTATCTCAAAACTCTGCCACTGATTTTGACAAGAACAGACCAGGCAGACAAACCCAAAATAACCAGGCAGGCAGAGGAGGCAGGGAACCCCAAAGCAGGCAGGCAGAGGCAGCCAAACCCAAAATGTCTGAAAGGTTGCATTAGGAAAATGATTTTAAAAAATAAACTTGGATTGTTACTGCAACTAGGTCCAGACAGCACCTGCAGGTGGCATCAACGCAGGGATGTTGACGAGTCCTTGGTCTCGAGTCCCGAGTCAAGTCTCGAGTCCCATTAAAAATATTGGGACTCGAGTGCGACTCGAGTCAGAGGGGGGACTCAGTCCGACTCACGAGTCGAGTCCTGGAGTCCCAAGTCCCCATCCCTGTTTGTCCCTCAACAACCCAGAGTTCCAGGTTCAGATAGCTCATCAAACCATCCAGAAACTGAGCATTGCTGGATTGTTGCTTAAAGCCGATTCAAAACAAAAGTGGTGAGTACGTGGGAGTCAGCGTGCTCATTCCCTCTCTCACTGCCCTGACAACCCATGGATTGCCATTATGTGTGAACTAAGTCATTGAGTGTATCATCATATCAATCACTGCAGTGTGTTAAAGAGGGAATATTCTATATTATCTATAATCTGTATTAAGTGTTCTTTAGCATATGGCATTACAACTCCACCCCAGACATACTGAGCCCTTTTCCACTAAGCCTCCTGCCCCTTGATACCCAGCACCCCTTACACTAAGTTTCAGGTTCAAGAACCTCATTAGGATTCTAGGTTCACATGGCCTAGAAAGACGGGGAGACTGCTGAGAGAGAAAGAGAGAAATATGTTTTGATTACCTGTCATCTTTTAAATGCTCAAATTGACCAAGAACAATGCTGCCTTTTAAAGGTGTTACAGAATTAGTTCCTTGCTTACACAAAGTGGGAAGGAATGAACTGAGGGTAGCTTTGAACTTACACAGGCGAAGATGAAAGGGAAGAGGAAGTGACTTGTGTTTCCTCCTCTTTTTGTTCTTCCTCACTAGTGTCCAAAGTGGTAACTTGGGTATCTAGCCAGCAGTGAAATGTAAAGCTACATTATGTACACATCTCACAAGGGAGGAGGTTCAGGTTCAGAGGCAGCCTGCCTCAGAATACCAGTTGCTGGAGGGGGCTGTTGTCCTGCTTGTGAGCTTCCCAGAGGCCTCTGGTTCGCCATTGTGGGGAAGAGGATGCAGGACTAAAGAGGCCTTTGGCCTGATCCATCCAGCACAGCTCTTCTTATGTTGCTGTGCTCTTATTGTGAGATACACAAATTTCCAATTCAGATATTTCATGTGAAGCCTTGAAAGAAGACATCCAAGTCACTCGTGCTTCCTCTTTTCCTCACTTCTCTGTAACAGCTGAATCTGCCCTTTTTAAAGTGAGAAAATATGGTGTGATTGGAACTCTGAGATTATCTCAGTGCAACAGCTATTCGGTCAGGCGCTGATACAGAATCATTCACTCTGAATGAGCATGATGAGAAACTTCATACCATCTATCCTAAAAATGTTTGAGGCAGTTCTACTATCCACAAGGCTAGATGCAGAAAGTAATAGGAATATGTACAGTTGATTTACCACCTCTTCTTTTTCTCTATTCTTGTCAGGATCAATGGAGGTCAAATGCTGGTTACATTTGCAGAGAGCAGATCTGCTCTTCATGTTCTTGATGTAGATGGTGTCAAGGTAAAAAAAATATACCTATCCACTCAACTATTTTAGACACCTGAGTGCATAGGTAGCATCTAACCTGATAGCTGGATTTTCAGAGAAAGTTCACATCCACTATTCTCTTTGATTTCACTGAATGCAGGACATTTTTACAGACATCATTTCTAATATGGAGATGACATTTCCCTGAACAGCAGCTTGTAGTTTCAGGTTGACCAATTTTTTTAAAATGTCAGCTGCTAAAATGGGCTCCAGAGAAATGCTCTGAAAACGGTAAGCTGGTAGACATGACAACAGTTCAAACAAGGATGACTCCTGTCATGCCTTAAAGACATAATTCATTTACTGTGGCATGAGCTTTTGTAGACAAGAACCTACTCCACCAGATGCTCATACCACAGTAAATTCATTTGTCTTTAATGTGTCACAGGAACCCTTGTTGTGTTTGCAACAAGAGTCTATTTTCCTGTTCTGTATGGATTCTATAGAGTGACATTTTGCCAAATGAACGTCAAGGATCCTCAGTTTTGAGAATGTTAGTAATGTGTGTAAGGATGGATTGAGTCGCTGCTATGTACTTGGACTTTGAAAAGCAGCTTATGTTGCTCCATGGAACACTATTATAAAAAATATGTTCCCATAGCATAAAAGTGAACATGCTTATGTACTGGCTAATTGGCAGGAGGTGCAGAGCAAGTATAAATGATTAATTATCTCAGAGAGATAATTACTGAAGAATCAGATTTAGGTCCTGTTGGTTTTAACATATTAATGGCTGGGAAAGAGGCCTGAACAGTGAAGTAGCAACATTTGCAGAGTTCAGATTAGACTTGGCCAACACGTAATTTGATAGTTAAGTCTAATCAGGATTCTGAAGAGTTGTAGAAGGATTCCATAGCTCTTGGGGAATGAACCACATAAAGGTATATGAAATTGGTGTTTGAAAGTGCAAAGTAATCCACATTTGGTTCTAGCTAACATTGTATTTATACAATTGGAGCTGGTTCCCACCAAGAAGTCACTGCAGCTAGCCCTAAAAATATCACATGTTTCAGCCATCCAAAAGACAAGCTGAATGTTGGAGAATATTGTGAAAGGGAGAGAAAAATGTCTTCATGCTTTGAATAAATGATGCATTCATGCCTTCAGTATTGTGCATAGCTTTGGGGTCAAACTACATGTGACTCTAAGTACTGCTGTTAGCAGCTTTTGGATTGAGGATTTTGAATGGGAAAATGGCAGAGGATCATGGTTAAAAAACCTCTTCCCACTGTGCTGTGGTCCTGATCAGAGCCACATTCTCTGCAGCTGCTTTTAGTTTGTAAAAAGAGAGAGAGAGAAGGAGACTCCCAATCACAGGATTCAAATATGCATTAGCATCATGTGTAGTTTGACCCTTGGATATTGCTCTCAAGTAAGATAATGTAGGCCTGGAAAAGAAAGAGAGAGAGGCTGGAAATGTTAATGAGATGCGCAAATGCGGGGAACATGGCTCACTTGCCTTTCCTATATTCACTCATGATTCACATCTGAAGCCGCTCTGTGAAGAGTAACAAAAATTGTCAGGTATGTGAAATGTCTTACATACAAGGAAACTTTAAATACATTAGGCTTGTTCAGCTGAGAAAAAAGAAGTATTGATAGAAGATGTGGCTGAAGGTGTAGTTTTAGGAGTGGTTCAGATCATGTGAACTGGGAAATGTGGCTTATGTTGGCCCATCACAGTAGAACAACTGAGAGAAGTTGACACATCATAGCAAATGTAAATTTTGTTTAAAAAGGATGTGATTTTCTGTCCTGGCACATGTTGAGCCTGCATGTCCTCCTTCCATTGTAAGGATGGTAAAAAAATATCACTGAGCAGAGAAAGAACAAATAGTATAAGATTGCATAGAGAACTTGGGACAGCTATCTTAATTGCTTGGTTTTCCTGACCCTTAAGCAGCTGGTATTTAGGAAATGCCGAGAGGGAATGGAACACTATATTATCAAGCACCTAGGCTTGGCCAGTTTCAGAAACAGGATACTAACCTGAATGCTTGTCAATAGATGCCTGCTTTTTATATGTCATCATGATGTGTGTCTGAAACAGTCAAATAACTGTTAACTGCGAAACTTGTCAATCAAGAGTTCCAGCTATGCCCTTTATAGAGTTGAAGGCTTTTGTCTTCCGTTTGCTGAAGAGAATGTCACCTCACATTGTGTTGATGCCTGGATCTCGTTTACACATAGCAGCTTGATTAACCAAGTGAAAAATAAACTCATTCTTTTTGTGTGTGTGATGCAGATTAAAGGC
This sequence comes from Shinisaurus crocodilurus, assembly GCA_021292165.1. Classification (NCBI taxonomy): domain Eukaryota; kingdom Metazoa; phylum Chordata; class Lepidosauria; order Squamata; family Shinisauridae; genus Shinisaurus; species Shinisaurus crocodilurus. The sequence continues at coordinate 81,975,585 of CM037879.1, read as the reverse complement.
AAGACTGTGAAGATTTGGCCTAAAACCAAAGACTGGCTGAAGGGCCTCCAGGAGGAAATTGCTAGGAAACGAGACAGCATTGCCGCTATGTCACCCACAGCAAACTCGTGCCTACTGGAGGAAAACTTTGATTTTTCATGTTTAGATTATGAATCAGAAGGTGTGTGGCATAAACTGTAGATGAAGCTGTGAGTGGTCAGTTCCTGGCCAGGCACTGCCTCTGTGTGTATTCTTGATTGGTATCTTTGGAATCAGGAAAGTAGCCAATGAAGCCTTGATGAGACCTGCAACACTTTGTGGCCCAGTTCTCATGTCTTGGCTAGCTGAGAATGAGTGGGAGTGAGCGAGTTGGCTCCCAATGAAGGCGCATGAGGAAAAGCAGAGTGCCTCGCGTGTGTGAGATGGAAGATTTAAAATCCTATTCCTGTGTGCAGACGCCCATAAATCCACACACAGAAGTTAAGATCCTTCTCCCCCTCTCCCTGCGCAGCTTTCCAGTGTTTCGGTTGTCAGCCAGCTCCCTGTAATCTGACACCAGCCCAGCTTCCTCCTTTTGCAGATTACTTCAAGTAGCAAGGAAATAACTCTGTAAACTCCACAGGTCTATTTAGCTACCTGTTTATTTGAATAGCAAAGTATATGCTACAGAGTATACATTTCCTAGTTACAGTCCATGTGCAGAGTACAACGCATAGCAAGCATTTAATCCAGTGGAGCAAGTTGAGGTTTACTCCACTCAACAAAGACGTTACATGATTGCATTAGTCCAGCAAGCACTAGTCAGAAGACAAGAGAGAAAGAGAGAAGTTCAGCATCTCTCTAAAATGGCTTCAGACAGAAAAACAACAAGTCAGTACATCACCAGAACATACAAACCATGTGACAGGCTCATACAGTTTCCCATACACTCTAGTAACCCCTGCGAAAGCACAAGATTCATAGAAAGACATAACAAACTTGTTTACCAGCCATTCTGTTCCTTCCATGTGTAAACAATGTGCCACAGCTGGTGAATGTGATACATGTCACAACACCCAACAAACTGACCACTCCCGCTGAGTTAAACAACCCAGGGATGTTCCATCTTTGTTTATCGTGACATCCGAACCTGGAATTGGAAGTTGTTGAGGGAAGAACAACCCAGACTTGTAACCCATGGTTTATTCTTGGGTTACTAGTCTGGGTTGTTCCTCCCCCAACCTCCAACCTGAGTTCAGATGTCATGATAAATAACTTAGGGATGGAGCATCCCTGGGTTGTTTAACTTTGCAAGAGCAGTCGGTCGGGAACCAGCATGCTCTCTCCACTGCTTCATTATTAACAACCTGTGGTTAACAAACTGTGGGTTGTTTGCGATGTGTGAATTGGATCACAATGTAATCCTATACACATCCACTCAAAAACAAGTCCCATTGAGTACCATGGGACTTACACAGGTAAGTGTGCATAGGATTGCAGCCTTAGTTGCTACTCTTCAGCCTGACCATACATTCTTTCAAATATATTCAAAACAAAGGTCCTTCACCTGCACTGTACTTCTTATAGTGGGATTTACTGCCAGAGGCAGCCACAGTCCAAAGAAGTTGTTAGACGCACGAACTGGGATTTCTCTATTGCTGCTTTTTCTAGCTGCAGCTCCTCCTGTTGCATTGGGGGGTGTTTTGGAAGGAACTTGTTGAGCAGCATGTTGCGGCTGCATTGAGAAGCGGGGCTCAAAAGCCCTTATGCATGTGCGAAAGTGCCTCACACAGCCCTTTGGGTCCTGATCTGAGTAGCTAGCTAATCTCTTTAGCTATGCTCTCTATGGAAGAATACCACTTCTAACAGTTCCCTTTGTTTTTGGCAGAAATTATAACAAGGGTAAGGAAACAAACAGAGAACATATTCCTCATCTCCCATTTACCCACCAATATTTCCTTCATTTTAATCTTCTGATTTAGGTGATATCGTAGATGACGAAGATGATTATTTGGATGACATTTTGCCTCAGTTACCTCTTGCAACAGAAATGCCATTAGCAGTGGAAGATTTGCTGGATGGTCCTGAATATTTGATAGTGGCACCCATGGTACATGCAAACAAATCTCACCTTGCTGGAAGAAAGTTGCATCTACATAAAGGTAACCTTGGTAACTTCTTTATAGGTGGGCCAGATGTAGCCATAGTAATAAGAAGGACCATCCAAAGCAGGCTTTTGAGACATGCCTTTCTATATGAAAGGCTATTGGTGGGAGGAGGTCCAACTTTCATGTGTATGGAAGTGTGTGTCCATGTTACATAAATTTACCTCATTAATTTATCATTGGCTTCATATTAATAAGTAAATCATGGTTTTTGTCTGTGCTGCATTATGTAGACCTGGAAGCATATAATACTGGATGAAAATTCATTTGTGTACCCATAGTTTCAGTACAGAGACTGATAGAAGTCATCCAACAAAGAAAATTGAATGGGCCTTAGATCTAGGACCCAAGTCCTGGGAGAGAGAGGGGTACACTTTGCCAGGACCTGGAGTTCCTGGGAGGCCAGCCCAGGATGCAACCTCGTTATTGTGTGGTGTTCCCACCATAATTCCCAGCCAGCAACCATGTGCCCTCTAGTAAAAAGAAAACAGCCAATGGCCATGCTGGCTAGGAATTATGGGAGTTGTAGTCCAACACATCTGGAGGGCACCAGGTTGAGGCAGATTAGGGGAATTTAGCTATTTTAATTTTTGATTATTTGTATTTCTGAAAAATTTATATATTAACTTCCTCCTGGTGATTTATATTAGAATAGCCATTGACTATAAACAATAAAATTTGACTGACTGACAGATGGACTAAATTGGCCAATGGGACACACTACAGATGTATTTGTGCATGGAAGCCAATTCCATTGCAATCAGGTGTCAAAAGCCAATCTGTGCTGAACTCAGTGTTTGATGTCAGACTTCACATGACAAGTTGCCACTGGCCAAAGCAGCTTTCCACAACTTGCCTTCCAGACACTTTGGACTTCAATTCCCAGCAGCCCCAGCCCACATGGCCAATGGTTAGGAAAGCTGGGAGTTGTAGTCCAAAACTTCTGGAGGGCACCAGGTAGAGAAATGCTGGGCTAGAGTCACTGAGTCTGTCTGTCTCTGCCTCCTTCATAGTGCCCCAGCCTGCACTGTAGACTGTGTGGGATAGGCAGGGGCGTTTATGCACCATGGCATGTATGCTTTGTGGGAGTTGGATGTGCATTTAATATCCACCCAATCCTTTTCAGAAATAAAGCTCTGTGTCATTATGCCTTCAGAGCGAGCCATGTGGTCCAAACTCCATGACACAGAAATCTTGTGAATTTCAGAAACATGTGAATGCAAAGGGGAATGTGCCACTTGATTTGCCAACCAGACTTCCCCTGTAACCAGATGTTCCCCCTTTTGGAATGGCAGGGACCAAGACTCAGGCAGTTGATTTAGCTTGATACGTTGCCCTTTGGCAGAAGGGAGTGGCTGGAAGTGGGTCACTTGGGAAGTTTCCCCATGAGGCAAGCATGTGTCTATGACTTGTTTATTCATTTCTCAGCTTCTCTTCTTTCATGGGATCTTATTTCAACATCCGAGCTTTCTCTTCATATGGTTCTGTTTTCCGTTTATAAATTATTTCTGATGTGTTCCCCTAGATGATGCTGATCTGACTGAACTAAAAAAAGAGCTAGAAGGAAGTGGAGAGTTTCGCCACCGTTCCCCAAGCAGGTCTCTTTCTGTCCCTGGTAGGCCTCGCCAGTCTCATCCACCACAGCGACCTCCTCCTCCAGGTGGGAATCCATGTTTTTGCTCTAAAGAGCATCCTCTGTGCTGAAAGCCTTTCTGGCATCTAAAATTTCAGCAGGCACTATCCACAAACTTTCACATCTATCTTCACAGTCATAAGGTCTAGAAACTTGCTTTTAAAAATAAATAAAATGAAGTTTGATTATTTTGGAAAGCTGAATTCTATGTCCCATACCATGTTCTTCATTTTTTCTGCATTCCTGTGGAATCACAATATACACAGAGTGCTGGAGGCAGATTCTTCCAAAGCCAATGAGACTTATGCCCATATATTTACATAGGATTGAAGTTTAGTGATGTAAATCCTTGCAGTTTTAGTCTGATGTCAGCAGCAGACCCTTGCATGTTCTGTAGAATGTACTTCTGAGTAAACAGGCAAGGGATTGGGGTTTTAACTATCTTTGCTATTTGGCCTCACATTTTAGATTAACAACTTATTCTTCTTTCAATCCAAGAGTTGATTGGATCAATTCAAAAATTGGTTTGAATCCAAGAGTTGATGCCTTTAAGTTTCCACTTAAAGGCAACCAAGTGGAAAGATACTGCCCAGTGTTTTGTCATCGTTACTGTCTGTGTGGCTGCCATTCTGTAAATTAAGCCTATATGGAAAGGGATTCGAGAACCTTTGGAGAACAATAGCAATTTCCAGAGGTGTAGTCATGTTAGTCTGTTGCAGCAAAAAAAAATTTTTTTTTTTAAATGAAGAGTGTTGTGACACCTTAAAGACTAACAAACTTATCAGGCCATAATGAATTTGTTACGGTGCCACCCTATGCATGTTTAGACAGAAAAAAGTCCTATAATTCCCAGGATTCCCCAGCCAGCTATGCTGGCTGGCGAATCCTGCGAGTTGTAGGACTTTTTTCTGTCTAAACATGCATAGGATTGCACCCTTAGTCTTTAAAGTCCCACAAGACTCTTGATTGTTTTTTGAGAATTGTGTTCATTTAATCCAGGGGTGGGTAACCTGTGACCCTCCAGATCTTGTTGGACTATAACTCCCATCAGCCCCAATCAACACGGCCAGTGATCAGGGATGTTGGGAATTGTAGTCCAATGTCACCTGGAGGGCCACAGGTTCACCACCTCTGGTCATCCATAAAGATGCCATTTTTAATACAGCTCAGGGTTACTGAAGCTAAAACACAAAGGATTTCTCCTCCATTTTTCTATTTGATATGTATTACGTACATAACTGCCTTATATTTCTCACTTTTTCATATGCCTCATTTTGTTCTTCTGTTTTAAAAGAAACCCATTAAATATCTCAATGGCTTTTAAATTTTACACCAGTATTTACCAGCCAGAAACAAACAAACAAAACCAAAAAGTCAGCAACAGGGTTTTCACTTCGTGCATCTGTTTGAACTGGGTATAACCCCCCGCGCGTGCATGCTAAGGAGCCAGATTGCTGAGCACAGCCCAAACTCACCATTGCCCTTGTGAGAGACTCCAGGGTGCATGTGTGTGCTTCCTCCACAGCCACCTTCCACAGGCTCTGCTAAGCTGGGGGTTGGCAGCTGCAGAGCCATTGGGTGAATTTGGCGGCAGTGGCAGCAGCTGCGGTTCTACTCCATACGTAGCTCTTTCACCCCGCATTAGAACCCCAAGCAGATTCAGTCCACCCTATCTGCCATCATCAGCCAACGGAGCAAACAGAACGTTTTATTATTAGCCCCTGCTCCTGCTTGGGTCCGCCAAGCTCCGCCCCCTGATCTGTTCCATTCTCCGGCCCCATCCAGCTCTCAGGATTTTTGAAATCAAAAGTTGGCAATATTGGATTGTAGCATTTTCACTGTTACCATTTACTTACACACCCCATGGACAAAAAGGTTAGAAAAGTATTCGTGTTGCCTTTCCTGCAGCTGGAGCATCTGTTAAAAAATCCCCATCGGACAGCTCCATTGCTTCAGCAGGCCACTCCCTGTGTTCCATCCTGCAGACTGCAAAACTTCTTCCAGGGGCACCACAGCAACCGGTGAGTAGCTCAACACAGTTGTTCCAAGCATTAAAAGAAAAGAAAAGGAAAAAGGGTGGTGCGCCAAACTTTAAATTAATGTACACTGTATAGTATTTAGCTAGGAATCTCCTATGATATTCTGAAGTTATATAACAACCATTATCTGTGCGATGAGGGTGTTAAAAGGTTATTCACAGGGGCAGGCCGACACACACACATGCAAGCATGTATGTGTGCGTATTGTAAAAGCAGCTATTTTAGACATAGTTCACACAACATAATCTTGCCAACGTACAGTATAATGATAAGTAAATATATAATAAAATAGACTGAGAAAATTGAATAAAATTAGTAACGTGGTATAATAATGAGCAGTCATCCTGGTGTCATGGCCAATCCTAATTGTGTGGTCTCAATAGAGAGACTAAGGAAAAGGAGATGTGACATCACTTTTGTGCCAGTTGCACTGACTACCACTGTGTTTTTGGGTCCAATTCAAAGTGCTGGTATTAACCTTTAAGGCCGTAAAGAGGATCAGGTTACCTTAAGGACTGCCAGCACATGTATGACCCTGCCCAGGATCTGAGATTTGTTTCAGAATCCAGCTTGTTTGCCCACTTGTGAAATTGGCAAGCACACAAAACAGGGCCTTCTTGGTGGTGACCCCACAGTTGTGGAACTCTCTTCCAGTTTTGTGGAACTCTCTTCCAGAACTCTCTTCTTCAGTTTTGGCATTCAAAAAAGCCTTCAAAACTTATATTTTACTACTGCATTTCTGTAAGTGAAATGTGTGATCTGAAGCAGTTTTTTTAAAAAAATCATGTGTCTATTTAGCTGTGCCCATTTTATGCTTACATATTCTGCCTAATGTTCCATTGTTTGTATTTTTAGAATGAATGGATGATTAAATAAAACATACTTGCACTGCCACCACTATCAAGATTGTCAAGACCACAAGCCATTTCTTAAAACACAGAAAGGAATGCTTACAGTTTCTCTCCTTTCTTTCTGACAAGAGGAATGGTGATAGAGGCCTTCATTAATTAATTAATTCATTTTTCAACATATATTCCACTTCTTATTAAAATTCTCAAAGCAGCATAAAATTCAAATCACCACATCAAAAAAACAAAACATAAACATTCCAAAAATTATGTACTATAAAGTAACAGCCAAGAATCCTAATCAGTGCACACCTAGAACAATCTAGGTTCGCCATCACCTAGGGGGAAAAGCCCTCTTAATGCTCGGTCTTTGCCAGCTTCCTAAATGACAGAAGCAAGGTGGCACAGAGTTCCAGAGGCATGGTGCCACTTCAGTGAAGGTCCTAGGCTTGCTCATCACCTCAGTGGTGGCAGCACCCTAAATAGGGCATCTTTGGAAGATCTTGTTGTGATATGTATCACATTACCAGCTGCAGCACATTGTTTACACATGGTAGGGACAGAATAGCGAGGTAAACAGGTTTATTATGTCTTACTAGAAACTGTGGTTTCTGGACTGTGAGAACTGTATGAGCTAGTCACATGGTTTGTATGTTCTGATGACGTGCTAACTTGTTTTTCTGTCTGAAGCCATCTTAGAGAGAGGCAGGACTGCTTTCTCTCTTCTTCTTTGTTCTTCTTGCTGGGCTTTTGTTACTGCAACAATGTAACGCCTTTGCTGAGGTGGAGTGAAGCTCAATTTACTCCACTGGATGTAATGCTTGCTATGCATTTGCACTCTGCATATGGACTGCAACTAGGAAATGTATACTCTGTAGAACTTTACTTGCTAAGTGAATAAACAGGTAGAATTAGACCTGAGGTGTTACAGAGTGTTTCCTGACTCCATGGATTAATCTGCAAACGGAGAAGCTGGAAGCAGGTCAGATTACAAAGCACGCTGCAGAAAGGGGGGAGGTCTGGAAGATCTGTGTGTGGAATGTCTGAGTTCGGCTAGCACACAGAGAGAGGATCTTAAATCTCCCCACGCACACGCACTCTGCTGCTTACGCTGACACGCACAAGCAACTTCAGATCTATGGGCAGGGGGTGAGGGGGGAAGGGGAGATAGGAGTGTATGAGAGAATGTTTCCTTCCCATGGCATTTGCATTAATCCATGACCATTATTAAAGAGATAGTCATTCTGAAAATAATAAGCCTGCTTTCGTGTTTACACCCTGCTTCAGAGAGTGGCGTATGTATGACTTTCTTCTGGGCTCACTCTCTCTTTTCTTTGTGTTTTCTTTTAAATTCTTGTAAGCCAAAATCACGGACTGGCATTAGTAAGCCATATAATGTCAAGCAGATCAAAACCACCACCCCTCAGGAAGCAGAGGAAGCTATTCGGTGTTTGATGCAAGCAAAAGGAGGTAAAGCCAACCCAGCTTTCTACTAAAAGCTTTGACAATATGTTATTTTATGTTTTATGTTATCCTTCCATAACTATGGCTTATGTAAGGATCATCTCTTTTGGGAGCCCTCATCAAATTTGATTACTGCAGTACTCATTTCATGTATAATGGAAAGGGAGAAGCACACCTTTTGTTTGCTTAACAATAACACTAGTCTTTTTGTTTGGAGGTGAACTTATTTCTCCCTTTTCTAATAGACCTCATTAAGTCAACACATATGTTTTTAAATTCCTTGCAAGCTCTTACATTTAACCAAAGACACTTAAGATAGATAGATAGATAGATAGATATAAAGTAATGCACTACGTGAAAATGGTTCCAGTAATTGGAATGGTTCCTGATTGGCCTTAATTTGCTATTATTGCAAAAGTGTTCCCTTACCACAGCAATTCTTAAACTGTGGTTTGCAAGTTGCTGATAGTTTGCATGGTTTTTCAAGTGATCTGTGAGACCCCATATAATTCCTTCTGCACTCCTGTGTATTTGTACCGAGCACATGGAGAGAAGAGGGAAATGTTGCTGGATATGTGCATTCTTCCTGCTCTTGAAGTATTTGTCAGTCAATAAAGGCACTACTGTCTAGAACCAATTTGTGGATTACATCTTCCAAAAGGGAAACCACTTGAAAGTGTGGTGGTTGCTCCAGATGGCAACTGTACCATGTAAGAGTTGCTTGCCATGCAGATCACCCACATTGCATGGAGTGTCTCCATGCCAGCAACAAGTGCTTATGGCCCCTTTCACCCATCATGGCAAGCCATGAATTGTGGCTCATTAAACCATAATGTGCATGAGCAGCATGTTAGTGCATGCAGCCTGTTCGCTTCCCCCTCCATGCAAACAGGTAAACAAACCAGGTACCTGCAATTAAGCATAGCTTTCTGTGACATGGGAAACTCAGACTATGGTTCATTGCTCCCAAACAAGCCTAGATTCATAAGACAACTGCAAACCTGTTTAAAGCTGACTACCAATCCTGGCTTGTTTGGGAGCATTTAACCATAGTTCCTGGTTTCGATGTGGTAGGAAGCTATGCTTTAATTGCGGCTTCTTGGTTTGTATACCTGCTCACATGAAGGGAAGAGCAAAGCGGGAACAAACGGGTTGTGTGCTTTTGGACATCATAGTTTAATAAACCAGGATTCATGGCTTCTCGTGACATGCAAACATGGCTTATAGCAGGACAAGGAAACTCCTTACCCAATATGGGCATTCCATGCCACTAAATGATTTGTGAGTACTATACTGATAGACCTGCTCAGTTCCTGTTTGGGAGACCTCACACAGGCCTATGTAAGCCACTCTACATTTACGTTATGGATATGACTTGGAAGACTACTACATGCTGGATGTTACACACAACTGCTGTAATGTGTGTGAGAGCTGCTCACTATATTTTATTTAATATTATTACATTTATTTTCTGCCTTTTTTCCTCAAAGGAGCCCAAGGTAGCATACATGTTCCTCCTCCTCTCCATTTTATCCTCACAACAACCCTGTGAGGTAGGTTAGGCTGAGAGTCAGTTACTAGCCCAAAGTCACCCAGTGAGCTTCATGAGTGAGGGCTAGAAACCAGATCTCCCACGTCCCATCCAACACTCTAATCTCTACACCACACTGGCTCTCATTCTGGTTCTTTTCCGAACTGTAATTATTTGACTTACTGAGTGTGGGCTGTATTGCAAGCAGAATTTACACAATCGTATGGGCTAGGTTGAGTCTGCAGAGCTTGTAGTGTTAATCTTCTAAACTGAGCCAGAGTAATCTTATGGGGAGATGAAATAATTTATTTCAGCATCCTCATTTTCAGAGCAAGGCTGTACATTTATCACCTTAAAAACCCAGTTCTTGCCTCAATGTTGCCATTACTTCCTTTTTGCTTTTCATTTGGCTTGAAGAACACGAAGTGTGGCAGATTTTGGTTTTGGGTTTTTTAATCAATCAGTATGTTTGTATAATTAAAGGTAATAAAATTAAGATTTTAAAACTCCTTTAGCATTTTCAGTGTAAGGCTCAAGTCAAAACATGACATTGGAAGCTGCCTAATGTCAAAACATGACATGGGAAGCTGCTGAGACCATCGGTCCATCTAGGTCAGCTTTATCTACTACACCAGGGCTCTCCAACCTTGGGTCCCCAGATGTTGCTGGACTACAACTCCCAGAATCCCTTGCCACTAGCCATACTGGCTGGGTATGCTGGGAGCTGTAGGCCAGCAACATCTGGGGATCCCAGGTTGGAGAGCCCTGTACTACACTGACTGGCAGCTGCTCTCTGGGGTTTCAAACAGGGGTCTTTCCCAGGCCAACCTGGAAATGCCAGATACCTTTTCCACCTGGGACCTTTTGCACACAAAACACACTTATGGCCCTTTCCCCTAGCTTCTGTTCACTTAAGTAATTAAATAGGGAGTTTTTAAATTAGGGCTACTTTTGTTCAGACATGTTTCCACAAAAAATACCAATGCTTATTAGTGTTAAGTTTAGTAAAAATTCTTGTCTTGGGTGTACAATTTCACCCCAGACAGTGCCAAGTTAGTCACAATGGATAAAAATGTTGTTGACAGTAAAACAGTTTGGGAAATGGTCATTTGAATTTATCCAGCATATAGAATAAACAGATTGCTACCGTTTGTGTTTCAGTAACACCAGAGGAAGCCTTGGCATCTGTTCCAGTAAGAATTGAAACCGTCATGAAACCTGAGACCTTCCCCAGTGTTCCAAAACCAGCACCACTTCACAACCTGCAACCAGCACCAGTATTGATACCTCAGCGTCCTCCACCAAAAGTTCCAGCTACTAAGAAACCGGTACCCTTGCAAAGGATGGGAGGGAAGCCAGGATGTGTACGTGTCTCGGTATATCCTGTTTACCAGCATAATAGAATCCCTTAATGTAGGCTGCAGGCTGTTAACTTTCAGATGGCATGTCTGGGGGCTGTATGTGCAATTGATAGATAGAAGATAAAGACAAAAATTGCAAATCAGTAATGCAACCATCATTTGTTTGTCACTGAGCTGAGTTAGTAGGTTTTTAACCTGCAAACAACGTCCCCTGTAGCATTTTTCATTTCCTAACCATCCTTAAGAAATGCTAGCATTACGTCTGCACAAGGCCTGCATGTAGAAACAAGGGAACAAGTCAGCCAGTGAAATGCCAGTGAAACCACATCAGGCTTCCCTTAGGATGTATGCACCTGTTTTGAATGCATGTCTAAGCAAACTATTCCTACCATGGGAGCAGATGTGACTCACACAAGAAATGATTTTAAAGTATCAGTACTTGCTTTCAAAAGCTGTTCTGCTCATGCCTTCCACTTTCCTTTTGCTGATATGGAGCATTGCTCAAGAAAACCAAGAGTCTGTCAAGAAAATGCAAATTTTATGCACAGAATTATGATTTGCTGGAATATTTGAACATTGGTTTGCAGAACCCAGCAGGGTTGGTTTGTTTTTTAAAAAAAATAATAAATGTTACGGAAGCTAGAGGAAGCTAGGTGTGGCAAGGGGGCAAGTGTACAGGGCATTGGCAGGACAGGTAGAGTGAGGCAGCCACCTCAGGCAGAGGATGTTGGGAAGGGCAGAGCAGTTGCAAGGTGTTGGGGCACCTGCCCTCAACCCCCTAAGCTAGCCTGCTACCCCCGGGTTCAGTGGTGGATGCTCTCCTGTCACCAGTGTTGATGTAAGGTTCAACTGCTGGTCAGTCCAGTCCACTTCTGTATGTGAAATGGGGGAAGGATCATCTTGTCCTTTACCTCAGACAGCAAAATGTCATGGGCTGGCCCTGGGTATCAGAGTAAACAGATTGCTCCTGTTCATGGCTTCTGCCAGCCTGGACCAAGAGCATTGTAGTGCTGTTCCAGCCTCTCTGAAATGACCTATCCAGACAATAAGATGGTTCTTCTCACTACCCTTTTTATATCTATGAGTTCCTCCATTTCTCTCAGAGAAGGAAAGTGGAGCAAAGGACGATGGAGGAAGAGACAAATAGAGGACTAAGGAGGAGAGTATAAGGTGGATAGTTATATCTATGCTCTCCTAGCCTCTCTTGGCCGCTGATGGTCAGTATTTCCATTCCTTTTCACTTTTCCCCAGCCACCTAAGCAAGGAAGATTCACAGCAGGAGTGAAGCGAGAGAGAAAAGGGAACACTTTCATGTTGTCATTCAGCCATTGAACTCTTTGTGCTTAACTATTTCCTAGGGAGCCGCACTCTCTTCTAGGACACCTCGTTCTATTCCCCCAACCCCCGGGGTTTTCTTTCTCAGCTGACTACTGAGCATGCACAGTCTGCATTGGACTATTTGGGGAAGGGTACCTCCCTTAGTTTTTATATTTAAAAGGTTTCCTGTACTTCTGCAAACCTCAGGATTCACCTGAGCACACAGCTTTTTGCGCATTTTAAACAGATATCCGAATGTCCTCTAAGTAAGAGATAGAAACTTACTAAAAAAATTAAAAAGTACCGTAGATTCTTTTTTTAAGAATCCAAATTTGATAACTGCTTTCATAGAGAATGCTGCATGTACAGAATCACAGAAAGTCATGTTACATCTGTCAATAATACATCAACTGTGTTTTAGCATGCTTAAAGCAACTTTAATTGTGGGGAGGGTCAAGGGGAGTGAGATTGTGTTTTCCTTAATCATTTCCCTGTTCCTAGTGAGGGGTTGGTGGATTTCAATTTTGTCATCTTTTTCTTAGCCCCCGTCTCCAGAAGAGCAGTTTGAACCATCTACGGGTCACTTCTCCTTTGCATTGCCAGAATCTTACCTTGAAGCCAGAACTGTTACTAGTCCTACAAGGGCCGCCCCTGTTCCTAAGCCGAGAACAATGCCCCCTGGCAAAATCCTCGAGAGGAGGAGGAGCAGCGAAAGGCAGCCAGCCGCGCTGTGCCTTTTAGAGGAAAGTTCTCATATTCCTTCTCAGAATTCTACCTATGCTCCAAGAGTTCCACCCAGGAGAAAGAAGTCTGCTCCCGCTGATTTTCATCTGCAAGTACTCCAGAGCAGTGACAGCCTATTTCTTAAGGGTTTAACATTCAATTCCAACAATAACAACAATCCATCAGAATATCGTTCTATAATACAGGATTCTGATGCCCTCCCGCTTTCTCCTAGTGAGTCCTCTTTTCCGGCAGCAGCAATCACAGCCAGCCCAGTAGACAACAGCTCTAAGCTCTTGAGGCCAACTGCTTTAGAGTTAACTGGTGGCCAACAGGTTCCTCCTCCCTTGTGCATCCAACAGCGGCAGCTTTCAAACAGTGATTGTCTTATGGGAAACTCCAATCTGTTCGACCTGGAGGTTGACTTTGCTGCGTATCAGCCAGTGACTCAGCCTCAGCCACAGCCAGTGACTCAGCCATTGCCAGTCAGCCCAATGAACAATCCAAAAGATTTGAAACTCTCCAGTCCAAGAGATTTCAGTCACTGGGTTACATTTGGTGAAGATGGCAACAGTGACACTTTATCTCAAAGTCCTAATGAACTGCCTGCCCTCAAGCAAAAGCAAAATGCCTTTGTAGACATGGGCTCCAATTTAAAACTATGAGCCTATTTTCTTGCCTTTTCCTACCAAAAAAACATAATGATGGGGTTTGCTTTATTGTCAATGTTCTGCTACAGGAAAGGCTTAAGTTCAGCAAGTATCTTATGGTACTTCCTGTTGAATTCTGATTCCGCTCAAACACTACATTCAGTGGCAACTTTTTCTTTTCTGTGTGCATGCTGTAACTATTCCTGCTGCAGTTATTCCTTGTTTGCATTTTGTTCATTTTCAGTACCAGGGCTCATTGGCCCATATTCCCTTGCAGTGAAAAAGGTAACACAGAGGATTCTGTATTACACATAGAGAAGTACTCTATGGGCAGACTGAGGAACTTGCTCTGAAAGCCTACACACACTTGCTGGGAAGGATGTCCTACTGAACTTATTGGAATTTATTTCTGGGTAAAAATGTTTAGGATCACACTACACATCCTAGAATTGTCTGCCTCTTCCCTTCTATGCTTGTTAAACATCTGCACGTCTGTGCAAATGTCCCCTCCATTTAAATTTACTTTGCGCAAATTTAGGGGCAGGGCAGTAAACTGAGGGGAAATTTGCCAAACAGCAGTGACTGCTCCAAGAAGGAGCTGTGAAAAGATGGGGGGGGGGGGGGTTGAAAATAACTCCCCTTTCTGGACTTGCTGAAGACTCGAAGAGGTGTTGAAAGGGAGGAGGACACTGACAAGGGTCAGTTCAACACTTAGTGATAGGATTACATTGCCAAGTGGGAGATACTGTCCCCCGCCCCACCTTTGGTGCACTTATTTCTTTCGCATTTTCCCTTTTTTGGTGCTTCTTGACAGCTGAATCTATGCTCTTGTGCACTTGCAAACTACCGGGAGAATTTTAAAAAACCAAAAAAAATTGTGTAAAGCAATTAAAAAAAAAAAAAGGTGGCAAACCAAGTAAGTGCTCTGAAAAGAGGTAGCAATTGGAGCAGGGAGGGGGCCAGGACATGAAGGCAAGATGGGTTGTGCCGCAGAGGCACTTGGGATACGTGCTGGAGCTGACAGGAGGACTGAGGGGGAGAACAAGCCACAGCAAGCCCAATCATCTGTCAGGAGTGCTGTTGTTCAGCAAACAACCAGCCCACAGTGGCTTATTCAGAGGGTGGCTTAGCGTGATGTGTGAACCTGCCTAGCATGTGCATAAAAGGCGAAACATTTTATTCAAAATATTTAACTAAAGAGGAAACGTACAAGGATTTTCCTGTGGGATTCTCACACAATGAACTTATACAATCTGGTGTATGTGCAAGACTGGTAATTTATTAGTGGGAGGACTGAATCACTTTTGATGAAGTGCAAAGGTAATGATTTAATTTTAATTGGTCTTAAATAGTAACATGGGAGTGGGGGAAATCCTGGTATCATGTATTTTGGAGTATCCTTTTTGTATTGAAGATGTAAATATTATTAAAATTCTTCTTTTTTTTTTTATTTAAAGAAACAAGACTTGGCTTAGTCTTTCTTAGACTCCAAAGCCAGAAGGGCAAATGTTTAAATTAGATACCTCTTGGTTCTATTAGTCAGAAGCTAAGTAAAGGAGCAGAATCAAGATATGTAGTTGTACATTTGCTGCTGTGGCCCCCCTGACTCTAGATAGAATGTTGTAAACCTATGAAAATCCCTACAGAGCCCTCAGTGCATAGTGTGCCTGTATAAGAATGTAAGCAGTTCTTGCTGGATTGGAGCTAAGCAGTCCAGCTTTCTCTTTCCAACAGTGGCCAGTCAGGTGGTTCTGGGAAGCTCACAAACATGGCATAAACACTATCTTTGATATGAATTAAGAAACAACATTATAGGATTGAAAATTGTCAGCCATTATAGGATTAAAGTTTAGGCACCCTACCTCTCTAGATAACTGGCACTGACAAAACTGATAGTACCAACCAAGTGAAGGGCAACAAAGCAGCCATGCACAGGTAGTCCTGCAGAGGTATATTTCTGGAACTGGACTTTGTATAGAAATGCTGCTGCATTTAGCTAGTCTCCTTCCCTACTTTCCACCTATCCTTGTCTTTCTTGCCACCTAGCAACAGGCAACGTCTCAAGAGGCAATACTATATCTTCAGTGCAATTGAAAGGTGGGTAGGTAGAAATGACATTTTGCTTACCTCCTGCTGGATATATGCAGAACTCTAATCCCGCCCCTTTAATAAAGACATTAAAAGTGTTACTGGATATTTATGGCTGCATCTCAACATAAAACACAATGCCTATTTTTTTAAGAGCTTGGTTTGTTAGTAGCAATATTCTCTGCAACAAAGATAATTTAACAGCTTTCTGGCAGCTCATTTGCATGATAATAAAAGCAGAAGGCAAGCCAATTTAAGTGGATTTATAAATTGCAAATTAAAGTTATTTTTATTACGCCACTTGAAGAAGTATCTGGCCTTCGGCACTATATCCTATAACTGGTTGACTGGTGAGCTGCCTCATTAAAAGTTAGATCTTTCCAGTAGCATCCTCTGTGCAATCAATTGCAGCTGATGCCACTCAGTCTGAACAAATAAAAAAAGCAACAAGACAGTCTGTCTAGTCCAAGTTCATATAATAAAAAAAATAGTTGCCCCAAGTGGCTTATCTGCTTTTAAAATGTTTTCTTGATGGGTAATCAGAACTCCATGTTCCAATCTGAATAGAAAATATTTGCATATTCTGTGTGTGTATCTATAATGTACACAGATTATTGCAGCAGATAAGGTACACATAACTCATTCTGGGAGAGAGGAAGATTGAATTTGTTTCCTGGCTGTTTCTCATCCAAGCACCGTGTTACCCATCTTAGCTTAGGACCAGTGTACATATGCATAGTTGTCGATGACCCATCATCTGTAGCAACAAGTGATTACTTGCATGAGTGAATAGACAATAGACAACCCATTGACAATTTTGGGTTGTCATGTCATCTGAACCCAGACTGCTTCACCCACGGTGGCTTGCTTTTTCCTTTTTTTTCCAAACAAGCCACCCTGAGAACCCATGGGCTGTTCTAGGGGTTGTTCTACTCACAGTGGTTGTTGTGTCATCCGAACCTGGACAGCCAATCCCACTATGGGTAAAGTCCAGTGGTGAGCAAGGTGTGAGGCAAGAGCAGGAAAAAAAGTCCTTGCTGCTCTTGGCGATCTTGCCTCTGCCACCACCAGTGACAGCCCTTTCAAAGTACCCAAGCAGCATATTGGAGGGGCTGTCACTGGTTGGCCACCCCCTTTAAAAAAATAATAATGAGCTCTAAACATGCACAATTTTGTTTTTTTGGATTTTTCTATTGAGAAATACGTTCCTGTGTCGTCGTCCCCCCAACCTGTTGCCATGTCAAAACCCCATTTTAAAGGGGACCCAGGCAGTTAGCTTTTTCCAGAAAAGACAGTGGGGTGCACTTTTATACTTTCTTGAGCAGCTAGTGTCACGGGGGAAAGTACAAAATGTACAGTACCTGGAGGATAGTAAGGGCAAAAAAAGAAAAAAAATGAGGGTCTTGCTGCAAAGGGGGGTGTAAATCTTGCCACCTCCTTTTGTGAGCAAATCCTTCATGCCTTTGCTTTCCCTTGACAGCTCGCCTTCTGACAGCTGTCAGGAGAATGCAAAGTGAAAATAAAACCTATCTGCAGCCTCTTGGTCAATATCTTGAGTTGGTACCTGTTGCACTTTGACAGCAAGTACTCCCCCAGACATCACCCAGGCAAGACTTCCTATTTTGGACCCACAGCAGTATGCACCTCTGCACTTGAGCAAGTCTGAATAGAAAAATATTTTTTTAAAAATAAAATTGGGTAGATGTTGAGTGCAAAACTAGTGATATCCCTCCATTGTGCTGCTTGGACACTTCAGAAGGGCTGTCACTCGCTGTAAAAAAAAAAAAAAGGCGGGGGAAGGTCAGGGCAAGCCAAAAAATGGCTCACGATCGCAGTACAGAGGGGGAGACAAATCAGTCCTGCCAGAGTGTCCCTTGGGATACCATCTGGAGGACTGAGGGGGAGAAACAGACCAGTGGCTTACGCTGGCTCAGCTTGTCTGAGCGTGGAAAGCTAAGCAGGGTCAGGCCTGGTTATTACTTGGATGGGAGACCCCTCTTCTAGTTTCCTGCATTGAGCAGGGGGTTGGACTCGATAGCCTTGTAGGCTCCTTCCAACTCTATGATCTATGAAATCTATGAAACAACCCATGGTGAGCCTGATCGTCTGTCAGGCATACAGTGGGTGGTTCACAAAACCACCAACCAATCATGGTTTATTGCCAGGGACGGTTAGCGTGATGTGTGAACCCACCCAATACTTTTCACAGATTTGGCGCAAAAGGTGTTTCACACAATAGCTTTTGCATATAGCCATGTACATATTCAGCTATGAACCATCAAATGATGGAGAGTTTTGTAGGTTTTACACTGCAGTTGTCCTTTGTGCTGTTTTACCTTTAGGTGCATAATGTTAAAACTGGAATTAATAAAAATCAAATCCATGCACCTCTGTGAAGTGCACCTCATTCAGCAGTTTCTCCTAGAGTGTCAGAGGCCAGCAAGCTTGGCACGGTGAGTAGAAGAATTTCTGTTTCTCCAGCACAAAAACATTTCTGACTATTTGAAAAAAAGCATATAATTTTCAAATATATATACACACACAGAATATATTTAGTTTATTATTGCACAAATAATATTACAGTATAAACCACATGCTATGGATGACGGGGAGGGACTGCATGCTTCAGAAGGCTCCAAAAGTTATAAACAAACATTTTCTATAGAGGGCAACAGTGGCTGGTTATTATTAAGGGTCCCCTTTTGCCTACAAATGGTATCCATTTTGTTACATATACATTGGCTCAATTCAGATATCTCAACATCAAACCATAGTTAAAGGACGTCTTACTAAGGCTTGCTGTAGTCCAAACCATGGTTTAACAGCTGGCAAATCAATGGTTTGCACTAATTATGGTTTGTCATGATTTCCAATTGCCAAATCATTGTTGCGGCTGTTGCTTCACCTCCAGAGGCCACTGCAGCTTGAGATGGAAGTATTAAGCAGATGGAACACAAAATGAGACATGCCAACTGCAGCAGGGTTTTCCTGCTCATCTGGAAAATCAATCCATGGTTTGGCATGTTGTCTGAACTGAGGGCTGATCGCAGAAGTGATTCTTCTAGTCAACTGTGTATCCAAAATACTCAAATGGCATATAGTTGAAAGGAAAGGAACCTCCCCTTCTGCAGTTCTTGGCATTCTGAATATTACAGTATAAAGTTGACTGAGTCATTAAAATGTTGGGATTAGACTTTTGCCCTTTGAGGTTTAGAATTATTTAGGTAGTGAATATCTTAACTACCCTAGCGGTGATGATGAAGGGTTGCAAGGCTCCATATATTAATTCAGCCTTTTATGCAGGATAAAGCAGTGGTTTTGAAGTTTATTTCCTTCACACAGCACTCTTTCAGATAAATACAGAAAAACCAGTCACCATGGGAATAAATTGAACCAGTCCTTTAGAAAAAGTACTGTAACTGATGTTTGTTTTTGCTTTCAAAAGCAAATGCAGAAGCACATCTATACCCTTGATTTTCCTTTGCAAAGAATAGGCTGGGTTTGCAGGTTCAGTTGTCACTATACAATTTTCCTCCCATATTTACAAATACCCTGAGGCCTTTCTTTATCATACCAATGTGTCTTATGGCAGATCTTACTATAAGATGGCCTGGCATTTCTGGTCCAGAAGGGCTGATGGGTAAGGACATGTCCTTATGATGAGAGAACAAATGTATTATTTCAATACATTTAATCCCTTCAGTACACAGGAAGTTTCAGTTTTGTGTTCACCCTGACCGGTAGAAGCAGCTGGCTAAAATGAATATAGGACAAGTGCAATATAAGCGGTCTGTACAGCTGACTTTTTACAGGGAAGAGTATAGCCTCCCAAGGGAAAGAAGCCTTTTTAAGGTAAAAGGAACAATTCCATTGTTTCTTATTGGACTGTAAAGGCCTCTTTGGGAGCTCAAGAAACAGCTTCCTTATCAAACATTGAATGAGATGTCTCTTGTGTATTACCCTTCCAGATAATCATACACAAGAAAGTTAGAAGAGAGCAAAAGCTGTCAAGGTTTTTCTTTGTGAGATGTATGGCACTGTGCATCTATGCAGTTTCATATCTTAAATGTACTCCAGAGGTTTGCTGCTAGGAGATGTTAAAATCAGTTTGACAGCAATAAACCCTCCTGCTGCAACTCTGTCAGCTCAGTCACAGTTTCAGCACAAAAGTTTGTTAGAATTACATGAGATATCAAGAACAAATAAGAAAAGCTTTGCAGTTCATCTGTTTCCCAGCTCTCTTGCTAAAGTATCTTGAATAAACTTTAAGGTGTGTAGGTAGAGGAAAGAGTCCTTGTTCTTCGGTTTGCAAATATTCAGGTGGCTAACCTCCACTGGAATGAGCTCTCCTATGCCTAAATCTGAAAAAGAAACAAAAGCGAGCAGTATTCAGTGTCAAAGTAAAGGATGCACATTGTACATTGTAACACCCCTCTGCGTGATCCTGGTGCAGGTGCACACTCCCATTTGCTATTTTACACACAATTATCTCTAGATCAGGGCCACGTACAACCATGCATAACAAAGATGGACAAGTTTTAAAATTTACCTTTGAACCAGATTTTAGATGGTGCATGTGTGTAGTTAGGTCTGCCCTTTTTAAAAGTGTGGGAATACCCCTGAAAATTTACATTAGTTACAGTAATACCATGACTTGTGCACAGAAGGTATGCTGAGTGAGCCTAATATAGTCCTAGAGTTTCATGTGTAATTTCTGCTCTAGCTATTTGGAGAAGAAAAAAAAAGGTCCAGTTTCAAGGAGTTAAGGTGCAATCCTATGGCTGCTAGACGCTGCCTAGATGGCCATAGGATAGGTTGGAGTCCCAGGTCCGACCTTGGAAATGCATTCCAAGGTCGGAGCTGGGACTCTGACCACACAGTGCCCTCCCTCCACCCTTACAGCTGACATGGTTCTTTCTGTGCTGGCTGCAGCTCCAAAGTCACAAGTGCGACTTTGGAGCTGGCGCGGGGGGATAGAGCGGGGAGGGGAGGAGTGAGGCTCCACCGGGATAAGAGGTATCGCAGTGGGGCCTCAGCCCCGCCTCCTCGCAAGCAGGGTCAAAAGACGCAGATGGCAGAAATCGGACATCTATGACCTTTGCAGGGCGAGGGAAGTGCAGAGACAATCCTTGCCTACGTGCTCCTCCCGCACTCAATTGGATGTCTGTAATCCTCCAAGTTTGGAGGGTTATGGGCGGCCACATTGGATGGCCTCCGCCCACCTTTTAAAACCTGGCCACATCTTGTGCAGTACACATTGGCAGGAATAAAAGAAAATCTGTCAGGAGATATTTGTTTTTAGTACATTATAGAAAATACAGTCAGGTGGGTATTGCTATAATATAGGGAAACCAGTAGCTTTCATTACAAATAAAGGAGTAAATCGACTCTCCTACCCCAACTGCTCCTGGAGAAGTTTGTTTTATTTAATTACATTGGAAATTGTGGACTACTACGTTTTTATTGTGCTAGTGAAAATACTTATTGTGCTAGTGAAAAGTGCTAGTTACAGTACTTAAAGTGCAAGCAATCTGCAATGAGCAAGAGAAGGACTTCGGAGACGGGTTTCTTTGGGACCTGGGCTACAAGGATTGTTAAATCATCCTTGCACCAAATAGAAGTCAATCATTCATTTGATTGAAATACTGAGTTTTCATACTACATTTTCGTTTGGCATTTGCTTCTGGGTGTTTATACCATGGAACTCCCATATCTTGCTGGATCAATACATTGTAAAAGGGGAATGCCAAGAATCAGACCTGCAGATTCCACTGGTACCACATGCAGGCTCAGCATTCTACCGACTCGTGTTGGCAATGTTTCTGCAAAACTCAACACAGGAAAGTTCTTATCCTTGGCAAATGAGAGAAAGTCATCATTCAGTGCTTTAAGGGCAGGAGAATCTGGAAGAACAAGAAAGAAAAGTAAATGCATATTTCCAATTGTATAAATTGTAATTATTCAGGCAAAGAGATACAAAACATTGCTTGCAGTATTTCCCCAGTGAAAGGACAGGTTGCTTACCTGTAACTGTAGTTCTTCGAGTGGTCATCTGTGCAGTCACACACATGGGCTCTGCGCCTGCGCGGAGGCCGCTTCGGGAAGGTTCTATAGCTGAGGCAAACTTTGGGCGGGAACCCCTCCCCCCTGCGTCTCTACTGCACGGGTTCCCGCCCTCTCCCTCAGTTCCCCTGAGACCGCCATCGCGATCCCAGTGCTAAGGAAGAACATAGGAAAAACTCCCTACATTGAACATCAATACCGAGGGCGGAAATCGATGGCGTCGTACGGTACCGATGGTACACCCAAGGTCCCGGTCCAGTACACCATCGAACTCGACAGTGACACCGTAGCGGGGATGGCTGGGTGGGTTGTGTGACTGCACAGATGACCACTCGAAGAACTACAGTTACAGGTAAGCAACCTGTCCTTCTTCTTCGTGGTCTCTGTGCATCACACACATGGGCAGAGTAGCAAGCTGACTTACCGGCGGAGGGTCGGTGTCATCGCAGGATCGATGAAAGGACAGCTCTGCCGAATACATTGTCCTTTCGGGATCGGACATCGATACGGTAGTGTGTCACGAACGTGGAAGGCGTCGACCACACTGCCGCCTTGCAGACCTCTGTCAGGGAGACACCCCTCTCGAAGGCAGTTGAGGTTGAAACGGCCCTAGTGGAGTGGGCTCGGATCGAGCTCGGTAGAGGTTGTCCCTTGAGCTCGTACGCTAGTTTGATACAGGACACAAGCCACGAAGCCAGTCGCTGGCTCGATACAGGCAAGCCTTTGGAGTGTCCTCCGTAACAGACGAAGAGGCGTGGAGACCTCCTGATGGACTCGGTGCGGGACTTGTAGAAAAGTAGAGCCCTTCTCACGTCCAGCATGTGGAGTTGTTGTTCCAGGGGAGTAGACGGACCTTGGAAGAACGCTGGCAATATAATATTTTGGTTGAGATGGAAAGAAGAGACCACCTTCGGGAGGAAAGCCAAGTCTGGGCGCAGTACTGCTTTATCTCTATGGAAAACAAGGTACGGAGGGTCTACTCTCAGGGCCGTCAACTCCGATGCCCTTCGGGCAGAGGTGATGGCGATAAGGAACACTGTTTTAAGAGTTAACAAACGGAGGTCTGACGTCGCCATAGGTTCGAAGGGCTTAGACATGAGTACCTGAAGTACGAGCTGAAGATCCCAAGTCGGGTTTACCGGTTTGAACGATGGGTTCATGTTGTGCAGACCTCTCATGAAGCGCTTGACTAGGGGACGGGAGAACAGTGTATACCCATCGCTGCCCTCGTGGAACGCTGACAATGCCGCTAAGTAGACTTTCAACGAGCTCGTCTTGAGACCTTTGTGTTGCAGATGGAGTAAAAACTGCAGTACACTATGAATAGGAGCCTTCGGATATGGCACCTCGATCTCCCCGAGGTATTCGCCGAAGGCTTTCCATTTCCTTGTATAGGATGTCCTGGTGGATGGTTTCCAGGCCTCCCGTAACACAAGTTTGATCTCTGCTGGGAGTGAGTCTGGGATCAGATCATCCAAGCAGTAAGTTGGAGGATGGATGGGTTCGGGTGCATAATTGAGCCTCGAGCTTGAGAGAGGATTGTTGTCGAGCTCGGTAGGCGTAAGTACTCCCCTTGGGACAGTCTGAAAAGAGGAGCAAACCATGCCTGTCTCGGCCACCACGGGGTCACAAGTATACAGTTCGTTTGGTCGGACTGGATCTTCGCGACGACCTTGGTTAACAGTGGAATCGGAGGAAACACGTAAAATAGAGTCCCTGACCAGGTTAGCAGGAACGCATCCCCAATCGACCGGCTGTCGTGGCCCGCTCTGCTGCAGAAGACCTGACACGCCGTGTTGGCTGCCGTCGCGAAAAGGTCTACCGTCGGGGTCCCCCACCGTCGAAAGAGGGACTGACGGATTCGGTCGTCTAGTTGCCACTCGTGGGAATCGAAGGATATCCTGCTGAGGGCATCTGCAAGATAATTGTCCTTCCCCGCGATGTGGATAGCTCTCACCGAAATATGGCGGGGTATCATCCATTTGAATATACGAAGGGAGAGGTTCGTCAGCCGTATCGAGCAAGTACCTCCCTCCTTGTTCAGATAAGCAACGACAGTGGTGTTGTCGGTGACCACCTGTAGGTGTTTGCCCTCGAGTATGGGCTCGAGGGACTTCATGGAGTTCCATACAGCTTTGAGTTCGAGGACGTTGATGTGTTTTCCTCGGTCGTGAGGGCCCCATTGCCCCTGTGCTGTGTGGTCCCCACAATGCGCTCCCCAGCCCAGGAGGGAAGCATCCGTCGTCAATGTGATTGAGGGTACGACGGGCTGAAACGGCATGCCTTTTGTTAAGTTGTGACGAGTTGTCCACCAAAGAAGCGACTGCCTTACTGTGGACGGGATCGACAGACGAGTTCGATGGGCATTCGTCTTGGAATCGAACGACCTTATGAACCAGTTTTGGAGCTGGCGCATATGGAGTCGAGCGAGAGGGACAACTGATATGGTTGAGGCCATGAGGCCGAGAAGACGCTGGATCGAGAAGGCTGTGCACGAGGTCGCCTTGTGTATTCTCAGGGCGAGGGCAAGCGTCTTTAGAGTTCTGTCCTCTGGTAGAAAGGCGCGACCGACAGTAGCATCCAGTAATGCTCCGATGAATTGGATCCTTTGAGTGGGGAAAAGCTTGGATTTCTTTGCATTGAGACAGAGTCCGAGGGTGTTCAG
The DNA here is from genome assembly GCA_021292165.1 of Shinisaurus crocodilurus. Taxonomy (NCBI): domain Eukaryota; kingdom Metazoa; phylum Chordata; class Lepidosauria; order Squamata; family Shinisauridae; genus Shinisaurus; species Shinisaurus crocodilurus. The sequence continues at coordinate 81,951,080 of CM037879.1, read as the reverse complement.
AGTGTTGGTAGTTAAATGTAGGGCATCCTGGAGCTCCTGTGCAGAAGGTGCTACGATGAGCCAGTCGTCCAGATAGGGGTAGAGCGTCACCCCTTGAGTCCGAAGATAGGCACACACTACCGTCATACACTTGGTAAACACCCTCGGTGCCGTCGAGAGTCCGAATGGGAGTACCTTGAACTGGAAGGTATCGGATCCGACCATGAACCTCAGGTATTTCTGGCTGTCCGGGTGGATCGCTATATGGAAGTAAGCGTCCTGGAGGTCGATGGAAGCAAACCAGTCGTTCTTGCGAAGGAGAGGCAGGATCGACTGGAGCGTGACCATCCTGAACTTCTTGGGTAGAATGTAGAAGTTCACTGAACGGAGATCCAGGATCGGTCGGAGTCCCCCATCTTTCTTTGACACCGTAAAGTACCTGGAGTAGAGGCCGTCCTGAACGAGGTGTGGAGGGACTGTCTCGATGGCCCCCTTGAGCAATAGGGAGTGGACCTCTTCCTGCAACGCTCGAGATGGTTGTGTAGTGCGGGTGCCAAGGAAGGGTGGGAGGGAAGCGAACTCGATCTTGTAGCCGTGCTGGACAATGTTCAGAACCCAACGATCGGTGGTAATTTTCTTCCATGATGGTAGGAAGAGGGATAGTCGGGTTCCAAACTGAGGTCGAGCCGGAATCGGAGTCAAGAGGATCGAATTGGAGCTGTCGGTCGTGCCTTGGGTCCCGTCAAACCCGTCGCCTTTGGGAGTCACCTCCTTTACGGGAGCCCCGGTACCGTTGCTGCTGGAAATGACGGCTCGGTGCCCGGGGCTGCTGTGGACGAGCGCGGCTATCCTGCCACTGCTGGTGCTGTCCTTGTTGAGCTGGAGCTATAGGTGGTAAGTATGGGGTCCACCTTCGGCGTCTGAATGCTCGAGTTGGTTGCATCGGAAGGAGTCCCATCTTCCTAGCGTTCACCCGGGCTTTCTGGACCGCATCGAGGGAGTCGTCTGTTTTGTCATTAAAGAGACCGACTCCATCGAAGGGCAGGTTCTCGATCTTGGCTTTAGCCTCCGTTGTTAAGGTTGAAGACCGTAGCCAAGCGTGTCGGCGGAGAGCGACTGCGCTCACCAGGGATCTCCCGTGGCAGTCTCCCTGATGTCTGGCCGTGTGGATTTGTTGCCTGGAAGTGTTCGACGCTTCGGCCTGGAACACCCTAGCCAAGTCTCTCTTCTCGTCCGGGAGATAGTCTATCAATCCACTCATCTTCTCCCAAAGGAAGAGTTGGTACCTCGCCATTGTAGCTTGGTACCCGGCGACCCGGATCCCCAGGGCGCTCGAAGTGTAGACTCTTCGTCCGAAGTTGTCTAGCTTTTTTCCCTCAGGGTCCGATGGAGTGGAGTGCTGCTTGCCCGACTTGGACTGCGCCGACTCGACTATCATTGAATTTGGAGTGGGATGGGAGAAGAGAAACTTGGCCGTGTCCGGTCTAACCTTGTAGAGCGCGTCCAGGCGCTTAGCCGCGGGAGGGGCTGTGGACGGGGAGCTCCAAGATCCTTGCACCGTCTCTAACATGGTAGGAGTAATCGGGAGCAATGTGGGGCCCGAGGAGGATTTCGAGACGGCATCAAATAGAGGATCCACCGCTTTTTTCTCTTCTACGACCGTCTCCAGTCCGAGGGCTTGGGCCATCCGGAGGATTTGTTCCTGGAAGGTGCCCATATCCTCGGAAGGGGACACTCCCGACTGGGTGGTCACCTGTTGGTCTGGTGATGTCGAGGAGGGGGAGACAGAGACGACTGACTCCGAGTTCGAGATAGGTGAGCCCGGGGTCGACGATCTACGGGACCGTGTGGCTGCCTCCGGCGAGTAGGCGGTAAGCCTACCTTCTCTCACCTCGCTGCGTGCCTGCAGAGCTAGGAGACAAGCTGGTGGAGACCTCCTAGAGCTCCCGGGTGATCTCTCCCGCCTTGGTGGGGAGCGTCTCCTAGGTGGGGATCTATCTCGGGATAGGTACGTTCTCTGGTATCGATAATGGGAAACCGGGGAACGTCCTCTGTGGTATGTGTCTCGCGACCTCGAGGAGTATCTCGAGTCCCTGGAGTCGCGGGATCTGTCCCTGTAGCGTTGGGGATCCCTTGATCTCGAGACCGAGGATCTGGATGAAGCCCGGTCCCGGGTGATCAGAACCTCTTCGATCTCGAGTGATTTGGATCGGGTTCGTGGGGTACGAGCCCGTACCCCACGAGCTGGAGAGACAGATAAAGGAGCGGCAGCGGTCTGTGTCAAGGGTCTCGGTTCCGATGGTGAGTCCACGATCTCCCCATCTGAATACGCGACGGCCTGCGTAGCTTCCTTCGAGCCCGAAGGAGCTGTCGGAGTGGAGCAAGGAGGAGGGTCCCTCGAGCCCGAGGGAACCGGTGCGGATGGAGATTTGAGCCCAGCCGGGCGATCTGAGGCCGCGACGTCCGTCGGGTCCATGGCTAGCGTCGATCTCGATCCCGAGAGGGACGAAGCCAGTTTTTTCGCCAATTTCCTCGCTTTTTCCTTCCGCTCCTTGCTTCGCTTTTTCGCTTCTTCCTTCTCCCTGCGTGCCTTCTTGGCCTTACTTTTAGATATCATAGTGGCCATATAGGCCTCCTGAGCGTCCGCTGAGGAGACCGTGTGGGAAGGCGGCGTACTAGGCCTCGGTAAAGAGGAAGGCTTTTCCGCGGGCGGCTGGAGGGCTTTTTTGTAAAGAATCGCCGTCAACTTATCCGCCCTATGCTTCCTCGCTTGCTTAGTGAAACCTTGACATTGATGGCAAGTTTCCACGTTATGGCCTTCTCCAAGGCATGCAAGGCAAAGCGAGTGTCCGTCTGCGGGGGGAAGCTTGGTTCCGCACCTCACGCACTTGCGGAAGGGGGCTTTCGGAGCCATAATTTCCTCAATGATCCCACGAAGAACGGGGGGAGAAATTAGAAGTATTCTTATCTTTTTTTGTTGGATTCTACGGAGAATCAATGAACCTCTCGAAGTAACAGCCACACGCGATGGCGGTCGAAGAGGAACTGAGGGAGAGGGCGGGAACCCGCGCAGTAGAGACGCAGGGGGGAGGGGTTCCCGCCCAAAGTTTGCCTCAGCTATAGAACCTTCCCGAAGCGGCCTCCGCGCAGGCGCAGAGCCCATGTGTGTGATGCACAGAGACCACGAAGAAGAAATGCATGGGGGGTGGACACACACGAACAGCTGGATTTCAGTTCGGAAAGGCATATCCACTGTAAAGCTCTGCTTTTTCAAGGGATTAGTGCTAGTCTGGTATATGCAAGCAACACTTAGATTGTCATCTAATCCTAGACATGATATCTACACAGTACTGCACGAACCCCATTTATTTTAGTGGGGTTTGCAACATTCATATTTGTATGTGCTGCAAACTCTTTCCCCTCTGTACATACATAATTCTGAAAACTAAATGGCCCATTGATAAAGGCCCATGTATGCCACAGGCAAACTGGTTTAATACAGACAGTCCCCAGGTTACGAACGAGTTCCGTTCTTAAGAATGTCTTTAAGCTGAATTTGTATGTAAGTCAGAACAGCATAGCATTCTATACGTTAAAATCGGCATTTACGCAAATTGCGTAAATTAATCAAATTGCGTAGTATACTATGCTATGTACTCTATGTAAATGACGTAGCGCCGGGGAACCCAGAAGTCCGTTCTTAAGTATGGGTTGTCTGTAAGTCGGACGTTCTTAACTCAGGGGACTGCCTGTAGCTATTTCCTCTTCCCAGGAATGCCTGGGAATTGTAGTTATATGGAGGAAACTGGGGCTAGGGATCTATACAGGAGAATTCTCAGCACACGTTATTCCAGGGGGAAGACATGACAGTTAAGCTGCTATGAAGCCAATATATATTTGGAATGTGGATATGCCCAAGCCTGACTCCAGCTTCCTTTTGCTTTCCAATTCAATAACTATTTCATTCATTTAACATATAGCACTACATTCCTACTTTGTTATCTTGCAAGGATGGGACTTGGAAGCATGGTGTTAAGGAGGTTCTCTGGTCCTTCCTGGTCAGACTGTTCCAGAAGGTGGTGCTGGGGAACTCCTGTTTGATACCTTGACATTGGTCTATGGGACTCAACCTTGTTCCCCATTCTGTTTAAGACCTAAATGAAACCACTAGGAGAGGTCAGCTAGGAATTTGGAGTTCAATGTCATCAGTATGCAGATGACATTCACTCTTATCTATTTCACTCCAGGGAGGCTGTAGAGGTCCTAAGCAGTGCCTGGAGGCTGTAATGGTCTGGATGTGGGCGAACAAATTGAAACTTAATCCAGACAAGACTGAGGTGCTCCTGATCCAGGGATAGGGATTCAGCCAGTGTTGGATGGGGTAGCATTCTCCTTGAAAATGCAAGTTTGTAGTCCAGGGGTTCTCCTGGACTCAGCTTTGGGCCTGGATGCCCAGGTGTCAGCTCTGGCCAGGTTTACGTTGGTGTGCCGGCTCTCCCATTCCTGGAGATTACAAGTCTGGACATTGTGACTCATGCCTTAGTTACATCACATCTGGATTATTTTAATGCGCTGTATGTAGGGCTGCCTATGCAAAGTACCTGGAATGTACAATGATGTACAATTGAAAGTACAGTAGCCAGGCTGTCAATGGGGTCACATACTGGGAATATGTGACTCCCTTATTTGGACAACTGCACTGGCCTCCAATCTGTTTCAGGGCCCAGGATACTTGAAGGAGCACCTTCTCTCCTATGAATCTGCCCACCTGAAATCTTTGACAGAAGCTCTGCTATGCATTCCAACATCCCCAGGGAGGGAGCTGTTCAGTGGCTGCACCCAGGATTGGTAGTGACGACCACCAATTTGGAGGGCTTTAAAAGGGGATTGGACAAATTCATGTAGGAGAGAGCTATCAATGGCTACTATTCCTGATTGGCTATATGCTACCTCCAGTATCAGAGGCAATATGCCTATGTATACCAGTTGCTGGGGAACAGGGGTGGGAGGGTGCTGTTGCACTCATGTCCTGCTTGTGGGTTTCCCGTGAGCAGCTGGTTGGCCACTGTGTGAACAGAATGCTGGACTAGATGGACCCTTGGTCTGATCCAGCACGGCTCTTCTTATGATCTTATGGTCCAGAACTCCCTCCCAAAGAAGGCTCCTTTTGCCCCATCTTTAATGGCCTTCTGCTGGGTGTCTGAAACCTTCCTTTTCAGGAAGACTTTTAGACAATAAGGGGCTGCCCTCTCAGACATTTTACTGCTGCTTTTAGTGTTTTATTGTTATAATTGTTTAAATGTTTTTATTTATTGTTGTTAGCTACCTTGAGATCAACTGAGGAAAGGTAGAGTATAAGTGAGGGAAGAGAGGGAAGAACTGGGCATGTTTAGCCTTCAGAAGAGGAGACTGAGGGGAGATATGATCGCACTCTTCCAGTCACTTGAAGGGATGTCACACAGAGGAGGGCCAGGATCTCTTCTCGATCATCCCAGTTTGCAGGACACAGAACAATGGGCTCAAGTTACAGGAACCTAGATTCCACCTAAACATCAGGAAAAATTTCCTGACTGTCAGAGCAATAAGACAATGGAATCAACTACCTAGGGAGGTGGTGGGCTCTCCCACTCTGGAGGCATTCAAGGTGCAGCTGGACAGCCATCTGTCGGGGATACTTTGACCTGGATTCCTGCATTGAGCAGGGGGTTGGACTCGATGGCCTTGTAGGCCCCTTCCAACTCTACTTTTCTATGATTCTATGATTTAAATAATTTCAGAACAGGGTGAAACCCCGTACATAATAGTGTGAGTGCGCACTCACACTATTAAATACAAAAAGGCATACCTTTGCTGAGTTCCTTGACTTCCACAGAAGGAAAGAGCAGAAATCTAACATTTATTGAGTATTCTGCTAAATGGGAGCCATGATGAGGAACACTATAAAATACAATTCCCCGAGTGTTGTTTACAATGGATTCCATTTCAGGGTCCCTGGAAGCATCCAACAGCATCTTCTTGACTAGAAGACCTGACAAGAAATTTATTCATGAAGTTGGAACAATGCAAGAATGATGCTTAAACAGATGTCCAAGACAGATAATCACATTCTCCCACGGCTCACAGAGTGACTCACCACCTAGCTTTCTCTCCCCTTTTCCCCTGTAAAATGAACTTTAATATTTTTACTTGATTTAGGGCATGATCCATACCTGCATGTGTGTTGCTGTTCATGTGGGAAGGGACTGGCAAAGATCTCAGTGCAGCCCTCTTCCCTCTCTCCCTCCGCCTCCCAGCCAGCCCTCATTCAGCAGCCCTTCTCTCTTTCACAAGGCCCCAGCCTGCCAGGAGCACAAGAAACATGCGGGTTGACACCAAGGGGCCGGGGAAAGACAGCTGGGTGAGTATATGGGAAGCATGCATGAAAAGTATCAACATCTCATTAAAAGAATCCTCAAGTATGCTTGAGTGTGTGCGCCAGCCAGAGAAGGGGAAGAAGGGAAGAGACGCCCACTGAGACTTATTCCAGTCCCTGTGAGGATGTGAGGATGGCACATGCCCTAAATTATTTTATGTAAGCACTGAGACTGATGAATGAATCTCATTCAAATGCCAGGGTGCACTAGAAAAACATAATTACTAGTACATTTCTGGTGTTATCTAAACAATAAATATCGGTATTTTGAACTGAAATGCAAAACCATGACTTTTAATATCTCAAATTAACAAGATCAAAGTTACCCCAACTGGCTGAAAGAGCCAGCTAGTATGAAGGAAGTTGGGTATCACTTAAAATCTCGAGAATGACTTTATGGAAGGAAATGACTCATGCTCTTACTGCCCTTCTACACTGGGATCTTAGCTGATCATAGCTAAAGCACTCTCTTGAAACAAAGGTTAACGATAAGGCATAAGAGCTACAAAGTTGCAGCCTGTGACAACAACCCATGCCAGGATATCCCACAATAACCCAGGACATCATGCCTGATCACCCAGCATTGCTATACTTGGCAACTGCTATCATAAGTCAGATATAGTATACAGGCACACAAATATTTAATGGCAACCTTTTATAAAGAGATTGCAACTGACAAGCAGCATGCTAGGGCATAGGATGCCAAGGTCAATGCATATGCAAACCACTGTGTGCACTACAAGTCCAGCGTCAGCATTCGGCATAGAGGAGCATCTGCCAGGGCCCATTGAGGCCAACACCTTGTGGACCCCCTGCCAGTGCCTGCCACCACTTGGTCCCCCAAGCAGCAACACTGCTGCAGTTGCCAGCTTCTCCCTCATGGGCAAGCTGACTTGGCAGCAGCGATGGTGCGGGAATGGGCCAGGAGCTGAGCTGAGTGGTTGCTTGGCATGTGGTAGCTATGTGACTTCCAACTTATAACGCCACCGCCACTGGGCAAGCTCACTGGTGAGGGGGAGTAAGAGGCTGCTGGCTGCAGCAGTCCTACTACTTGGGGCCCCCAAATGGCAGCGGGCATTAGAGGGTGCTTGGTTGGTGCTGGGCTTGGCCACCAAGGGCAGCCTGCCCAGGGACCCCCCAAAACCTCAATCTGGGTTTGCCAGTACAGCCATGTGTAGAGATCAGGATGTCAATTTCAAACTCTGAAATCCCACAAATGGCACAGCAATAGCTCAAGACAACCCAAGTATCAACCACATTTATGCAAATGTCAGAAAAAGTAGCTGCGGATCCTCACAATACTACATTTTATGACCCTCATGATACCACTTTATATGGCGGCTCTAGTGAAGCCTATGGTAGGTCACTTTGTGTTGCACTTAAATAGAATCAGCCTTATTATACCCAGTTTGGATGGCTGAAATGTTTGAAATAACTGAATGGTTAAAGTTAAAAAAATACAATAAAATAATGATTCAAATGGACTTGCCCCCCATGCTGTGTGACAGCCATACAAGAGGTCTGTCTCCAATACCAGCAGCTCTTAGTTTCTTGAGAAGCTCAGTACTCCGGTAGGCAAGAGATTCCCTGCAGATGGAAGAGAGGGAAGCAGCCAGGAGATGCAGTAAGACAATGGTTTTCAAACCAGGACCAGGGGAACCCTGGGAGGGTCCTGAGAAGCTTACCAGGGATCCCTCAACAAATGGCAAACAAGCTTCACTGAAACACAAGTTGTACACTACAAAGCATTTCTCACTTCCAGCAACCTTCCCCAAGCTGCTACCCTCCAGATGGTTGGGACTACAACTCCTAGGATTCCTGACCCATGGTCATGCTGGCTAGGGCTGATAGGAGTTGAATTGCAAAACACCTGGAGAGCAGTCATGGAAGTGTATTGCCCACATGAACTGTGTACCCTAGATTATGTCCCAGAATCCTCTGCAGTATGCTGGGGTTTTGTGGTAATGTACAGGGGTCAATTAACACATGGAAAGTACAATGTTTGAAAACCACTTCAGTAAACAAAAAGCTTAGGCCAAAATAAATACAATGCACTCCTTAGGTTGTACAAGTTTACTGCAGGCAGCTGCTTAATATCCATTTTAATCAGCAAGGATACTAAAGAGACTCTGGGTGCAATCCCATATGCAGTCAGGCTACTAAAATTGCATTGATGTCAATGGGATTTAAGCAACCTAGCTGCGTGCAGGATTGTAGCCAGAGTTGACCCATATATTCAAACATGCTTTTTTCAGCTGTTAAAGCTTCAAGAGACCTATGGGGACTTGCTCCTTCTGAGAAGCCAAAGCAAAAGACCATGTGAGATTGCATAACTCAACAGGTTCGCTAGATGCTGTCTCAAGGGTCCATGGCATCATTATAGATTCATTCTTTAAAAGCTGGCATGCCTAAAAATAGCATTGCAATCTTTCCTGAACTGCTTGTGAATCTATATAGACTCTTCTCCTTAGTCCTGAGGTCATACAAGGTTTTGCAGATTTCAAACTGTTAAACTGCAAGAGTGTGTGCCAGACTATTTGTTTGACTGATCACGTTTTGCAGAATTGTGCCAGTTTTGGCCATCTAATAAAAATAGACTGAGTGAATTTATAATGACTGAGGAACCTCTTTTTATGTCTTTTAGAAGCCTGAAAAAGGAAATACAAATCTCCTGAATTATTTATCTCTGTTCCTTCTTTCTATCAGAAGCAAGGGATGTGCGTGTACGCTGGGGGGGGGGGGGGCAGAACAGAATCTCTTTGCCTGAAAAGAATCTGAAATAACAAGAAGTGTTGGGTTTGCTTAATGGGGTTTCTTTCTATAAACAGGAGACTGTAGGTCAGCCTTCCCCAACCTGCTGCCCTCCAGATGGTTGAGGAATGCTGGGAGTTGCAACACATCTGGAGGGCACCAGGCTGAGGAAAACTGCTGTAGGTTCTTCCAGTGGAATGTCATCAACCTTCCAGAGATCAATATGTAAGAGGTAGATGAAAAACAAGAATCAGGTCCCAGATGGCACAAATTCTGGTGCAACTTTAGTCTGTGCACACTTATTGATCTAAAGCGGGGTGGACAACTTGTGGCCCTCCAGGTGTCTACAACTCCCATCATCCCACACCATTGGCTATGCTAGGTAGGGCTGCTGGGAATTGTAGGCCAAAACATCTGGAGGGCCACAAGTTGCCCACCCCTGATCTAAAGCAATACTAGCACTGGCTCAGATCCTAATGCTAGCTGTAGGCATTTCTGCACCTGAAGCAAAATCAAATACCCCCTGCTCTGGCTAGAGAGCATATATTTTAATGACCCAAAGAAATCAAGGATGAGTATATAGAAACAGTACCTCATCCGTCAGTGACACGGCACACACTTTGCATGCACAGAACTCAGGCTCATCCCCTGGCATGGTGAGTTATAAAAGATCTCAGAGAACAGGACTGGGAAAGACCTCTGCCTGAGACCACTCAGAGCTGCTGATTGTTGGAATAAATGGCCCCATACTAAATGGACCAATGATATGACTCAGTATAAGGCAGCTTCATATGTTTATAAGGCTGGTCCTGACCAAATTATGCTTAGGCTCTCTTAAATCTGAGTATACAGAATATGATTGGTCAATTATTTTGGTCAAATGCAAATAACAATTTTCGTTGCTTACAACATATATATCTTTCATCTTTACTGATGCATGAAAAAAATACAAGATTCTTCACAAAATAGAAACGTAAATAATCATGTCCTCCTCTGGATAATTGTGTATTGTTTACATGGCTTCTTGTTTCAGCCCCTCATTTTGTGACCTCAGTTACCTGTAGCTCTCCACAGGACATTTTGTTTTCCAGTCACTCAGGTGGGTGTCATATTCCACAGATATAATTCTAAGTGAAGGGCAGTCAGATGCTAACCATGTCTAAATTTAAAATATATGAAAACAAGATAGAAAACAGTTGAATTCACAAAACTATTTGGGTTTCAGGCATTAAAATCAAGACTAGCAGTCTATTTTCAAGGCAGATAGTGAATCAGAAGAATATAATGTGGTTACAGAACACATAGTTTTGAGATTGGTATGTCTTTCTGAAGGAACTTGCTTAGAGATGTGGGTCATCTGAATATATATTTTTGTACATTTCAGTAATTCAGTGTTAGTGTATGAGCTCCCCCACCCAAGAAATATATGGCTGAACATTTTCACCTGACCCTTCAGGAGACATCCTTGTCACACTGGATGGTTGGTTAGTTATGCCCACCACTGAATCAGAGCCTCTGCATCCTAATCTACAGAACAGCTAACTACACAGGATATCACACATGCTAAAAGAAGCTGGGTTGTCAGCTTTGACTTTGACAGGGCTTTTATGTCTTTAACAGCTGTGGAGCATAACTTCAGCAGGTGATGCCTTTTCCAGCATACACATATAGTGAAGGAAAAAAGAATTTCTGCTTCATCGTGCAACTGTTAAAGGGTATTACATTCCTGCAAAACTCAATTTAGCAACCCTCAGTGCTGGGCTTAAGAAAGAATCTTGATCTAATGTTAGCGAGGGAACTATTTGGTAAAACCTAAAGGTATTGCCACACTGCATGCATGCAAAGTTGACTTCAAGTCTTAGTGTCTATCATCCCCCAAGGCTGGACAGATCTAGCCACTTGATATTTCAAAGAATGCATGGTGGTGTCATTTGTTAGGCCAGGGCCTGCCAAAAAGACATAATGGTCAAACTTCTTCCTCTATCCCTTCCTTCTGCAGTGCAAATTTTTGTTGCTGGGCCTGGTTAACTGTGACATCTGTTGTAATGGTAACCACAGGTAGAGCTAACCATGATTCTTGCTTGGACCAGGAACCAGGAACAGAAACCAAAATTTAAGCCACTGTTTATTTAAGCTATGTAGTAGCCATTAATCACATTTGTATCCCACTCTTCCTCCAAAGTAACTCAGGACATTGTCACATTTTTATCCTCACAACAACCCAGTGAGGTAGTTTAGGCTGAGAAATAAGACTGCCCAAGATCACCCAGTGAGCTTCATGACTCAGCAGGGATTTGCACCCAGATTTCTCTGGTCCAAGTCCAATACTCCATGATAGCTTGGCAGGCAGCTAAAAGGAAGGCAACTGATTTCAGCCTCTCTTCTGTTTTCTTAAAGAGGAAGCAAGAATCCCATAAGCACTGATTATTGCCTCCATACCTTCGGCCAACATTCAGTATAATCATCCTCTGTATCCACTTCTTTCTCAGCTGCTGACTGCTCAATGTCCTGTTGCCGCCATGTTTTAAATGCTGCTCCCAAAAGGCCATGAACAAAAAGGACATCAGCTTTAACGGGCTCACTGGTAGTGGAGAGAAGTTGTAAAAGAGAGTATTACTAGAAGCCTGCAGCCAAAGAAATAGCTATCAAATCAATCTGTGAAATTCTGTCCCATCTCCCATCCCTTTTTGGTCCTCACTGGGTCCTTATGGTTGCCAGATCATAATGCTGCAGTAATAGTAGAAGCCATAACTAGTAGACTTTTCCTATTAGGGCCTAGACTCTAGACCTAGCAACCACTTCTTACAGCCACCCTGTATTTTGATGATGATGATGATGATGATGATGATGATGATGATGATGATTATATTTATATTTATACCCCGCCTTTTTTCCTGAAAGGAACCCAAGGCGGCTCATATAATCCTCCTCCTCTCCATTTTATCCTCACAACAACCCTGTGAGGTAGGTTAGGCTGAGAGTCAGTGACTGGCCCAAAGTCACCCTGTGAGCTTCATGGCCGAGCAGGGACTAGAACCTGGATCTCCCGAGTCCCAGCCCAACACTCTCACCACTACGCCACACTGGCTCTGACACTTAGCCTCCCTGACACTCCTCTTCCTCGTCCTCCCATTCCATAGCATACAGCCTCTCCTGATCTTAAGAGTGGCCGGTTTGCCAGCCAGATGGGCAATTCAGAAATACAATAAATAAATAAATAAATAAATAAATAAAATGCTATGAAGTTTCTTCAGAGTCCCCTCTCTTGCCAAGCTTGCCAGCGCCAGCCACCTTGCAAGTGTCCAAGCGGCATTTGGGGAAGGCTGTCACTGGCATGCTGCTCAGGAACATGGAAAAGTGTGAGCCATCCCCTTTTAACAGGAACTGGTATCAGAACTCCAGTTCCTTTTAAAAGGGGTGGGGGTTTTTGACAGGGCTCCCCATGGTTTTTTCACAGGGACATATGCATTCATATGCATTTTTTCACAGGGACATATGCATTTTGCGATCTCGGGGGGGGGGGGGTAAAGGTGGGGAGGCACGTTGAGCCGAAAATGGCTCATAATAGTGGCAGGGAGGGGGAGACAAGTTGGTCCTGCCGTGGTGATCCCTGGGATAACTGCAAGGGGACCGAGGGGGAAGGAGTGGGAGGAAGGAGGTGAACAACCCACGGTGAGCCCAATCATCTGTTGGGCTCATCATGGGTTGCTAGCAGAACAACCAACCCACCATGGCTTATTGCCAGGCTGGGTTGGCATGACATGCAAACGCACCCATTCTCTTTGAGGAGAAGCCAAGTTATTTTTGTCTGTGATGGAGGACCTCTAATGGCTCATGCACCCACGCAAGTCATCCAGTGAACCATAGGCATTTGTAATCCAGCCCAGCAAGGAGTCTATCCACAGGGAAATCCCTTACTTTGCCTTTCCAAAAGTCTTTATTGTCACTACTGTCGTTATTGTCAGTAGCAGAACAAAATAATATAAGCTCCCATCCTTACTTGGTTCGACATTGTGGGTGTAAAAGATATACTCCATCTGGATACTTCTCCTGCACCGTTTCCCTGTCTAAGTTGGCCAAGGCTCTCGCTGCATGTGAGGATTCCATGACACGTGGAGACTTCATCATTTCAGCTAGCGCAGAAACCCAACCTAGCATTGAATCAAATTAACCATGTGTATCATTGGTGGTTACCTACTAAAATGACATATGATTTATTAAATATTCTTCTTTAAAGTAACATCCTACTGTAGAGAAGGAAAGCAAATAGATATATACAGCGCTTTTTGCAGAATCTTCCTCGGCAGTTCCCAGCTGGCTTGCAGGTTGTTAGCTTCTCAGTTTACAAGACACAGCAGTCTAGAGGTCTGCTGGATTTTGTTTTTCATGCTCATATTTTAATGGTGCAGTGCAAGTGTTCTTATAGAACAAAGTCCAATAGGTCAAAGATTGATAATGGCTTGTCTATACATACAGAAGAATCAACTGGTAAAGCTTTTTCCTGAACTGTACCACTTCAGCCTACAGGGGAAGGGGTGTTGCATGTTTAAATATTCTCCTACCAAAATAAAAACTTCACTGCACTTATAAAGCTAGCACATAAAGAAGAAGGATTTTGCCTAGCCTTCTCCCCACCATACTATTTTTTCTGTGTGCAGGGAGCATTCAAAGAGGCAGCTTCCTACCTGCAGCAGTACAGTCCAGAAAAAGTGGGCTTTTAATTATTCTATTTAATTGATTCACCCTGAGTAGGGGACTGCACTGCTTCTAGAACCACTGCAATACAGGCATAATACATAGAAGGGGTGGAAGAAGCTCCCAGACCACCACCCCCTTTCCCAAACATCAATTTAATATGCATCTCCCAAAGTGAGAGTATATCTGTTCTTATCAACCAATAAGTTCAGCTGACTATATAAATAGGGTTGGAGTGTTAAATAATGGAACAAGTAATTTCACCTACAGTCAGCAGGCTGCACATACCCATAATCATGATCTTCTATTAAGGTTTATTCACAATCTCAGCAATCATTTCTTTTCACCCAGGTATTTTACCTTAGAACCACTTGTGCATTACCTTAGACATGCTTCATTCTCTGAATGACGTGTCTACACCTTGGATTTTAAATTATTGCACGGCAGGCTAACTAAAAGGCCAAAATATTCTTTTTTGAACACCTCACTTTTCATCATTAGTTCCCCATTTTTATCCTTTGCAGAGGCCAACAGGCATTGCCTATTACCTGCACGTGATATAGATGAATGAAGTCGTTCATCCAGCGCCATATTTCCAATTATGTGAATTATGCTTCTTTGTATTTTGGGGGAATCTCTACGAAGATGGTACAATTTCTGCAGCAGTTGAAGCCCTCTGTTTGATTCAATTTCATCACAATGACTAGGAACCTAAAATGTTTGCAGGAAATACAACAATGATCTGTAAACATCCAAAATTATAAAGATCTGCCATGAAATTATGTGATACACAAAGGGACAATTTTTTCATCATCAAGAATCTCTCCGGAAACAGCTGGGAAATTACATTTTCAGTGACATTCAAAATCTGAAATAATAATCACGTCATGTGAAAAATCTTTGACATCCCTTACAACTCAGCTTAGAAACAATGAAACTTACAGTAGGAAGAATGAATTTCAGCTTCTTTCTAAGATTCCTTTTTGTCATAATGTTTCAAGCTTCTTGTCATAAGGACTAGGGGAAAATATATATGCAAAAACACAGGACTCTCACGATTCCAAGGAGTATGAGCACTGCACAAAAGCCTCTGAGTGGAATAGGCAACTGGGTCATATGCAATACACCAGTCATAATCAAGCTAACCTAAGTCATGACTATGGCCCAATGAAAGCAAGCCAGTTGTGACTATTTCCTCCATGGGTCTCAGTGGGACAGTCAGTGGTCAAAGTTTGGTTTGGCTCACTAGTCAATCCCATGACTTGTGTTACCACTGCACCCTTCTTTCTGGATTATGAGCAGAGAACTCCAGGAAAGGGAGGAGTGCTTGCCTTCACACTGGACTTTTGCAGAAGATGCAAATGGCGCCTCTCTGCTGTTTCCTGCAAAAAGCCTGAGACGGGAGAGAAACAGAGGAAAGAAGAGCTTCCCCTTGCAGAAAGCACTGGTTATGCCTTACTACTGCTTTTTGCAAAAACCCAAGAAGAAGGGAGATAAACAAGTGAAAACTCTATTCTTCCCTCTGATTTTCTCTTTTCTCAAGGGGCACAGCAGTGAACATAGTATCCTGTGCTTTCTTCCAAAGCCCAAATAGCAGGACAGAGGCATCTTTTCCTGTCCCCTCCATTCTCTGTAGAGGAAAAGAAGCTGTTGTTTTTTCCTCCTGAGTGTTGAGTTTCTAGAGAACACACCGCATCTTTGCAGGATCCTGAAAAAAATGAATTGGAGAGAGAGCCTACCCCTTCTTTCCTCCCCAGGGAAGAAAGGGGGCATGGTTTCTCCCCCCACCCCCATCAGTTTTTGCAGGATTTATTTTGGTGGCAGCATTCCTTAGCTGTGAGGAACATCTGAGAATGTTATTAAACACTATGGCTGGGAGTTTCATAGACCAAAGCTTCAGGGTTTTAAAAAGGGAACGCAGCTGAGATAGCCATTTTGTCACAGGCTCCCTCATTCACTGGTTTTAAATGGGCTCTAAAGACCAAGTTGCTTCCATCTACTTTTATCTGATAATGATCCTGGTCTATGCTCAAGTCTTAATTCGCAGTTGATGCTATTTTACTGCTGAATTTGGAATGAATTTATTTATTTTATTTATTATATTTATACCCCACCTTTTTTCCTGCAAGGAACCCAAGGCGGCTTACATAATCATCCTCCTCCTCTCCATTTTATCCTTACAACAACCCTGTGAGGTAGGTTAGGCTGAGAGTCAGTGACTGGCCCAAAGTCACCCAGTGAGTTTCATGGCCCAGTGGGAACTAGAACCCGGATCTCCCGAGTCCCAGTCCAACACTCTAACCACTACGCCACACTGGCTCTGTGTGGTGGTAGTGGTGTTTTTTAGGTGGTTATTATTGTGAATTTTATATTTGACTTTTAACCTGTTTTATGCTGATATGATGTGAACTCTGGCTGTGAACTCTGGTATAATACTATCCATTTAGTATTCAATAAGATTTGAATTTTCTGCTGAATTACCTTGGAATGCTGCACTAAGGCTTGTAAACAGAAGAGTTCTACGGTCTTTGCAGGGATAGTACTGAGACTTTCACAATAAGGAAGCCCATTTCCACCAAAACACCATAAGCCCCCCTGGAGGAAAAATTAATCAGAAATGAATTTCAATTAATTTCAAAAAACTGAAGAAAACATTAAAACTTATTTACAACAACAAGGTTTGTGTAACTTGCTTTTAAGGAGTAGGCATATTCCTACCCTATTCCTTCCTGTTCCCGCTAGTTAGGACAAGTCAGCAAGGTGATGCCCCTTCCCAATAAATGGACAGATCAGCAAGACAGCAGCAGGGTCCTGCAGGAGGGAACAGAGCTCCCTGCTATTAAAATTACCTCCCAGGCAACCTATTCAAATACTAAATATGGGAATGTAATTTTAATATATATATTTTTTAAAGTAAATACTAGATTTTATGTTATGCTGACTCTGCATCTGAAGGCAAAAAAGAAATCCCATTGCAAGAACTAGTCACCCGAGGAGATGGGTTCAAGGAAGGCCCATGCCTGGAACATATAAACAGCTGGAAATAAGCAACTAATTGACCAGCAAGCTGTCACTCCTACTGGCCTAGAACAGTCCACAAACACTACCAACTTACTGGCAGGCAGAATGGCTCCCGAGTTTATTTGGAATGCAGTGCAGGTAAAAACAAACATAAGCTAAAGTTATTTTTCTAAACCTTTTGCCCTCAGAGCCTTCATAGCTTTTGATATAGAGTGTTCCATTTATGCCAAACTCTTAGGATGTAGGAGCACACCTTTTGCGCGGCGATGGTCTGACTGCTTTCTCTTAAAGCCAAAGATGTGAAATATTGTACAGACTGGTCAAGATCTCTCTGAGGCAAAGCTGCCAGCAGCAGCCGAAGTTCATCTTCTAAACAACAAACCTATACCATAAAACCAAAAACACTTCTGTCAACATCTCTGGCAATAGCAGATATCATGAAATTATGTGAGAACACTGAACAATAGTCAATACATTCGCGAAAGTGATGTTAAGCCAGAAAGCTAGACAAGTGGTACTTTTCTGATGTAAACTGCTCAACTGTCATTCAAGGCACTGGTCTTAGCTTCTAAAGCCCTATACAGCAGGGGTCTTACATACCTTACAGTGCAATTCTATGCACTGGAAAAAAGACAGGAAAAAAGTCCTACAACTGCCAGCATTCCCCAGCCAGCCATGTTGGCTGGGAATTGTAGGACTTATTTCTGACTTAATATGCATAGGATTGCACCCTCAGGGACTGACTCTTTCAGTTCCATCTTGGCCCCTTGAATATAGATAGAGGGCCACCTAACAATAATGGCAAAAAAGGGGAAAGGGAGTTTACCCTGTCAAGATATGTTGTATTTTTGGAATAATGAACAATTATAGAGTTATTGTATTATTTGGTCCCATGGTGATGGGAGCACTATATTAGTTATATGTGTGTTATTTTCTTTGTATTGTTCAAAAAAAAATTTAAATAAAAAAATATTCATAATAATAATAATAATAATAATAATAATAATAATAATAATAATAATAATGGCAATTTGGAACAAATACACTTACAGATCTGATACATAGATGAGTATTGTTCCATAGGATTTCATAGGATCATAGAGTTGGAAGGGGCCTCCAAAGCCATCGAGTCCAACCCCCTGCTCAATGCAGGAAACTAGAGGAGGGGTCTCCCATCCAAGTAATAACCAGGCCTGACCCTGCTTAGCTTTCCATGCTCAGACAAGCTGAGCCAGGTTGAGCCACAGGCATGTGTTACTTGCCTACTGCTAGTCCTAGGACTTACCGTAAAAGTGCCCTTGGAACTTTTGTGTGCACCCTTTGACCACATTACCAGGAGCAAAATATTAGAGTGCAATTTCCTCAGTTTTAGAATTTCCCACACAATCTCTACCCCTCTGAACCCTCTATGCAAGGCTAGCATAGAGAGACAAGTACCACCCAGCCTGGAGGAGCAGTCTGTTGTGTAGTTTGATTGTGCCCTAAATTTCATATAACCTACTGAGTTTAACTGCTTCCAGGACAGTTTGCAAACCCCAAACCTGAGCAGCAGTTCACTTTACCTAGATGTTGAGCCCCACCTTACTTCTTCCCCGAACCATACGCCTGTATCAAATAGCTCTGCTGCTCCTCACCTTTCTGCAGTCACTCAGGTCCATCCTCCTTCAGTGTCTGTGTTCTGTTGTTCCTTCCCATTCCTGCTCTGGACTGACTGTTTACAGACATCAGCTCATTCCTGATGGAACGAGTGGTGCATGGTACTCAGGGTGGTACATGTCTCTCTGTGCTAGCCCCTGCATCTATACTCTGATGGTTTCCATGGCTGTTGATCTCGGCATATCTCAAGTCTCATCTTCACCTGTCACTTTCAGAACCGACTACTCCTCCTTTTCATCCCAGACTGCCCCTTGTTCCTGCTCTTAAATTTAACTCCAGATCCTGTAGTTAGACACCCACAGCAGTGGGGATCGGATAAAGAAGGCTACCTACAACTTAGGAAATGTCAAATAAAAATGCTTAAGAGTTCAATGTTATGTCTGTCACCATTACCTACTAACTTAGGCTAACTACCATTGGTTAACTCCTGGGCATTAGCTCTCAAATACTTCTATGAAGACGCTGCTGGACAAGGGGTGTCTGGATTTCATTATACGTACATCTCTTTGTTTTGGTAAAAAAGAGGGTGGCAGAAAAAATCGCAGGTCAACATCTTTACTTCGAGCTAAACCAATAGCAGTTCTCTGATCAATGGATTGGGCAGCTGTCCTATATTGATAATCTGCATTAGAATAAACATCGAGTTAGGATTCTAAGTAACTTGAGTTATTTCCCTCTATTTATAAAGCCCAAACAAGCAATACATTTTTGCCATTAATAAAAGCAAGTGGGGAAATATGGTCATTCATAGTAGATGTAGAATCAGGGAAGGGGGAGACTTGGAAGAGATTGTATGCACAGAGATGGTAAACAGATATAAGATAATAAAAGTCATTCATTTTGTAGGGTGAGGATAGTGGGAAGAAAAAATCTAGCTGCAACACCATAGTGCCTGCATTTAGTATTTTAAAACTGAACATGTCAAATTAATTTTTAAAGATACAGACATCAGGCACTCACAAGAGTGGAAATATAATCTTTATAGCACTGGACTTCAGTGAGGGGGTTGTGACTAGAACCAAGCTGAAAATTTCTATCAAAAATTGTACATTCAGCGATAGAGAGCCTTTTGTCAAACATTTAAGCAAATAGCAGAAAACCCAAAATGTTCTTCTTCTTTTCATTCAAGTTCATGGTTAGACGAGCTTAGGGATTACACAGTCCCATGGCTCAGGAGCTTTCCTGAGCAGTTTCCTGTGGGCTAGTTTAGTGACTATACAGTTATCTAGAGCCCTAAAGCCCAGGCTCTTCTATAATTTGCTGTTCAGAACTTGGATGAAAACCAGATGAAATTTTGAGAAGGTAGTTGAAAGCACATCAGAAAATGGAGATGCTTTTTGATAACAACGAAAGTGTAAAATAAATTTTAAAAGACTGTTTCAAATCCACTCTGGTTGCAACTCACATCATGGCACCATCATTCCCTTTTCTTTTTTCAGGATTTTAAGAGAAAGAGAAAGAAGGAGGAAAATGAGCACACAGACAGGAGAAAGGCTGAAAGGTTTACTAAAACAAAATTAAAGTGGATCCCAAATTGAAGGCTGAGGTAAAAGGGGATGCCAGATGTGAAAACGCCACAACTATTGCTTTGAAGGAACTGTGCTTTCCCTAGTGTATCAGAAATCTATCCAGTGTTGGCTCACAGCTGTGACCATGATCTGGGTTTGACATTACTATCATTAAAAAAAACAAAACTGAGGCTCCAACACATTGGGAAGTTCTACACATGTTCCACTGAAATGGGTGTGCTCTTTCAGTGCTCCCATTTAGTTAATAAGCAGCTTTTCCCAACCTAGTGCCCTCCAAATATTTTGGACAACAACCCCCAGCATTCCTGACCATGATGGGTCTGATGAGAGTTGAAGTCCAAAACATCTGGAGGGCACCAGGTTGGAAAAGGCTGCAATGGGGCTTGGGCAGGAGAACTTTCCAATAGATTGCATCTACCTGTTGGCCAGAGGTTTCTTTTCATAGTAGTATTTGGGAGCTAATGGTCACAAGTTAAAACGCTGTAGCTATCCTAACAGAATACATTACCGCGCCAATAATGATTGGAGGCCAATTCCTGCACAGCTTGTAACTGGACCATTTTATCTTCTGACTGGCTTCTTTTCACAAGGAGCCACAAGGCACACTCGTGCTCTTCCGCATCAAATGTACTGAAGCGTTCTTTACCCAAAAAATAAACAACATTTTCAAATGATTACAGTTGCTTTACTACACCTCTTCCAGAGCAACATTTTAAATCATGCTATATAAGAGATGGCATTATTTCATGAGCTACATTACAGAGACATAAGCTGAAAGTGCAACAGAACAGAAAAAATGGCTACGCGGGCTGTATACTAATAAAACCATTATTTTGTATTTAATCATACTTTATCTATATGTTGTGCTTTAAAGTGATGAAAGTGCTTCACATACTTGATCTCAATATTCAATACCAGTCATGTAAGGCAGCTCATTATTATCTTTCCCAATCTTGCAGACAGGAGGCTGAGAAATAGTTGCTAGCCTCAGGTCACCTAACAGGTTCATGGCAGAGGTAAGATTTGAACTGGGGGTTTCCTAGTTCACAACTCGGTCTCTTTGCCATTATGCTGCTATAGCTCTTAACACGCTATCTTAAAATATGGTTATTCAAAAGCAGACAGAACTGGTTGAGCTAGGGCAGAACTGAAAACTGTTCCTTTCTTGAAGGCCCCATCCCACACAGATAAGCTGTGAAGAAGAGCAGAATATGTTATTTCAGGTATTAATATGCATTGTACAGTTTTGTACTACACTACCCAACAGAATGCCCGCTCCCTTATATACCTACCCATGCCCAGAGATCATCTATGGAGGCCCTACTCCAAGTGTCCCTTGATCTAAAATCTGAAGGGTGACCATGAGAGAAAGGCTTTTTTGGTGGTGGCCCCCTGGCTATGGAATGCTCTCCCTCAAGAAGCTTGACTGGTACCCACTTTGTTGTCATTTTGACACCAGGCATAAGCCCTTTCTATTCTCCCGGGCCTTTTTAATAATTTGTTATTTTAGTCCCCATAGCATTAATGGTCATTTTAGCATCTGTATTGGTTGCTTGTTTTTAAGTCCTGCGGTTTGTGTTGTATTTTATTGTGTTGGATGAGTGTATTTGAGTTTTATGCTGGGTTGTTTTTTTAAGATTTAGCCCCCATTCACACATCACTGTGGCAAATAATTGGTTATTTAACCCATAATTCACAAGGACACATGCCACCTGCGAGCCACTTCCGGTTTCTGCTAACAACCTTTGATCGGCTCGATCAGAAGTTGAGAGGGTGACATGCAAACTTGGTCTGCCGGGTTGTTTAGGGGCCAAACAACCCAGCAGGTAATCCATAGTTCGCTGTTGGATTAACCACAGGGTTGTTTAGCCCCTAAACAACCTGGCGGTCCAGGTTCACATGTCACGCTCACAACCTCTGATTAGGGTTGTTTACAGAAAATGGAAGCAGCTTGCCCACGGTGCACATCCTGCCAAATCTTGGGTTAATTGCCACAGTGACATGTGAACTGGCTTGGGTTAATTGCCACCATGAACCATTGGATTTTTATTGTACTGTGGTCATATTTTAAATTCATTTGTATGACCCATAGAAAACCTGTTCATAAGGCATCTAATAAATATAAATAACAAAGATATAATTCTTCTGAAAAATAACATACTCATATGCCCTGAACTTTGAAGCGTAAGCTCCATGGCCAGAACTAGTGAACAAAGCTTACCAGTGTACAAAGATTCCAAAACATGATAAATTGAATTACATCAGAGTAAGCACCTGAGAGTCAGTTTTACACCTTACTAAATATGTTTGCTTGGGACATTGATTTCAATGGAAAGTCCTTTCAAGTAAGAATGATTAGGGTCCACAGCCTCCATCTCTAAATTGAAAATCTACAACATCTTTGGTGACAAAGGTGATTTAAGCATAGTAAAACATTATTTAGCAGCTGGCAAATGCAAAGGCTACACCAATAACTGCAGTCATTGTGTCACATTACAAGGCCTCAGTGCTTTGTAGGATCAGGATCACAGCAATCAGGCTAGAGTAGAGTTGGAACTTTCCCCCCTGACAGAGGCCCTGCGTCTTTGTGCAGGACAGTCAGAAATGTAATTTTATTTATTTGTGTCAGGAGCACCACTGAAAAATTAAAATTATAAATAAAATTAGGCAATAGCCTATATATAAAAACACATATGAAATACAGGCTAATTTACATAGGCTCACAAAACTTAAATATATCAAATAATTTTTGCCCAGTAACGAGCAACATCAAGGGCATTTGGAGCAGCCAGCATCAACTCCCCCATAGTGCTTGCTGAAGGACATAGAGTGCACTGGCACAGATGTGGTCTGCTCTTCTCCACACTCACAGAGAACTGTGTCAGTTTGAAAGCTGCATTTTCTTAAATTGACCTTAGATCTGCCGACTGCAATCCTTAGCCTACTAAGTTACTTCCAGGTTACCCAGTTCTGTGTGTAACCAGGAACTAGACTTTCCTGGGGCTCCGGCTATTCCAAGGGGTAGGTGGTTCTTTCTTTTCACATTCTAATCCTAGCATCTTCCACTGTTTCTTCACTATTCACAGATGTGCTGAAGAAACTTTTCCTTGATTTTAATCCAGGAGGTGCAGGATGGTAACCAAAAAGTGGATGCACATTTGATGTAGAAGCCTTGAATCTTTCACTGTTCTCTCCTTATGCTACTAGGAGTGATGCCTGCTAGAGAATTGATTTTATCAAGAGGAGTTGGCTTTAAGCATCTGGTAATGAATCTGCAGCTTTTGTTAAGTGCCACGTCCACCTATTTTGCATGGGCTGAGCTATACCACACCGGACTGGCATATTTGCCTGCAGAATAACAAAGCCAAAGCTGTAGTTCTTAGTGTTTGTGGTTACGTGCCCCATCTGGTTCCCAGTATCTTTCAAAGGATATTGCTCCTTGCAGAGTCCTTTTGCTTTATATTTTGGCAGTGTTTTTTATAGGTCAGTGTGCGATCCAAAGTAATGCCCAGGTATTTAGGGGTGAAACAGTGTTCCAGTTCAGCACCCTTCCAGAAAATCTGGAGTTTTCAGGATGCTTGTTTATTTATCAGATGGAAAGCACATATTTGAGTCTTGGTAGGACTAGGCTTAAGTTGGTTTCTGTCACAGTATGTGCCAAGGTCTTCTAATGCATCTGTTAAGACATGCTCCACTGTCTGACTGGGTAGGGAGTGCAAGGTCATCAGCATAGATGAAACTTTTAGTGCTCTGAGGAATTGGTTGATCATTAGTACAGATGTTAAATAAGGTAGGGGCCAGCACACTACCCTGGGATAAGAAATGTAATGGGTTTCCAGTATGGAGATGCAGTGATGGGGAAAGCCAAATCTATTTACTTTCTGCTTGTCATGGAGCAGTCAAAGGCACAGGGCTTCTGCTGTGAAAAAAAATGGCAACTCGAAGCCGGAGCATGGAGGCTAGATTGAAATACCAATACAAATTCAGAGGAAAAGTGCTGTGCAAGGTCTTTCTGTCCCAGGTCATTGTAACCAAGTGGAAAAACTGCACATAGAACCCAATAGGCAAGGTGACCACACTAGATAAGCAGCCTACAGAATAGGAAAGCAAGGAACTGGATTTGGAGTGAATGGGGTAGGCAAAACAAATCACAGACAGTAGGCAAGGCAGTAAGGAAGCTAGGGGTTAAGTCTTCACTACCATGCCCTACTTTGAACTATTCAGGGCATCTCACTGGACACTGCCAGAGACACAATGTTAAGTTAGATGACCTAACTGACCTAACAATCACATTCTTAACTTTGAGCAGTTTCTATCAAACCTACCATCAAATGGTCTTCGGAAAATTCTAGCATTGGTTTCTAGAATTTTCCTTGCTGCTCTGTGAAGCTCCTTTCTCACTTGATAAGTAATCCCTATAAAAACCAACACAGATTTAGTTAGGGTCATAACAATACATAAAGTTCCTGTCATATTAAGTATAAGAATGTCACCTGTACCCTTCTTCATATTGAAGCCTCCCCCTCCCATAGAAAATCTCTGGGCTCTGACTGAAACAAAACCTGTCAGCCAGGGAAGGGGCATTGATACCAGGTGGCCAGCTCCCAGGTATGCCTGAGGTTTGGTGGTGCTTGGCTGCTTGTCCTGGCTTGTAGGAACTGGGGGAAAGAGGTGTAACATCAGCAGAGCATTCTTGAGAATTGTGCCCAAGGATCCCATTAAAAAAAATCCAATTAGGAGAGAAGATTCTTCAACTGAGTTTAAAAA
This sequence comes from Shinisaurus crocodilurus, assembly GCA_021292165.1. Lineage (NCBI taxonomy): Eukaryota > Metazoa > Chordata > Lepidosauria > Squamata > Shinisauridae > Shinisaurus > Shinisaurus crocodilurus. Next base: position 81,926,270 of record CM037879.1, on the reverse strand, counting down.
GAATATAGGCAAAACCCTGGCCCCAATGGATAAAGTTTCTCCAGTAATCTCAGTAGTGCAAGTGAGTAGTGCCCTTTGTTAAATACCCAGAATGCAAATGTTATTTTTCTAGTTCTCCTTTATCATCCCCTTTTCTCAAGCTGCTCACTTAATTCTTTCTTACTAAAGCAACATCCCAATCATTTCTTACCTTGATATTCACTTGGATCCAAAGAAACGGTTTGTAAATAAATGTAGGACTTTAATTTTTCTTGCTGTACCACTTGGGTATCAAAAGAGAGTAACTTCCTTAAAGCCAGAACTTCATACGTAGTAAAGATACAACCACTTTAAAAAAATAGATAGATATCAGTGCAGGTATTAATATACACATTTAATATTGACCTCTCTTAGGTGAAAGTTTCATAGATTTCATAGATTATAGAGTTGGAAGGAGCCTACAAGGCCATTGAGTCCAACCCCCTGCTCAATGCAGGAAACTAGAGGAGGGGTCTCCCATCCAAGTAATACCCAGGCCTGACCCTGCTTAGCTTTCCATGCTCGGACAAGCTGAGCCAGCATAAGCCACAGGCCTGTCTTGGGCCCCTCTCAATGTACGATTCTCTGAATTTTAAACATAACAGCCTGGTTCAGACATCATGATCCTGGTCCAATAAACCATGCTCTATCAGGCCAGGAACAAACCATATGCCCCATGTACTTGCTCCCCTCCCCTACTTCAGCAAAGCTATCTAGATGTCTTAAGCTACAGTTTTCCTGAGACATCTGAATCAGATAATTTTAATTGAAGGGTTCCCTCCAAACCAGGATCAGATCCTAGCTAGGAGGCAGCCAGGCCAGAGCAGTGAAATCATGCAGAGATGCAGCAGACAGACTCATCTGTCAATAAACGGTTTGGGCTTACAGGTGTCTTCAATTCAATTGACCTTGTAGCATACTAGGAGTGCTCTTAAAGCACACAGTTTGGGAACTACTGATACATGATCCCCAATATAAAAAATACAGAAGACAACATCCATACTGGCAGCAATGAAGCAAGAGGGAACACAGAAGAGAACAAACACCAAAACACCTGCCGTTTTCCCCTTCTTACTCCCAGGTCTGAGCATTCTTGCATGAAGCTACATTAAAGCCTTTTGCAATCACATCCATAGTATTAAGCCGCTGCCAAACATGGAGGCCAAGGGATAGTAACAAGGCTAGAAGAACTTCTATATCAGTACATGCCACCCAGTTACATTGTCACGGTGTTCTTTGCCTCATAGTGTGGTTGCAACACACAGCTTACACACTCCTGAAATGAGCATGAAAAGGTCTGATTTTCTTTTAAATGTCAATTTTGACACTAGGAAGGCAAACATTGCTATTGAATTAGAAACAAAGTGGAAAGTCAGAAAGAAGCCCAGCTCAACTGCTTTCCAGCACTCGTGATTTCTAAAGTACAATTATTAAGATTTTCCAAGGTATGACTTAGTTGTCTCACATTTGAGGGTGCCCATTTTCAAATAATAAATTAAATGCAATAATCAAACATTTGTATCTTTTAAAAAACCCTATATTTTTTGTATAATATGTTTGCTCATAATTTATTTCTGAAGTGGTCTTCAGTGCTGGGTAAGTTGCCTAACCATGCTTTTTAGACCAGGGTGATATACAGGGTATGCTACAGACACAGTGACAACTGAGAAATTAATACTCCATATTTAAAAGTTTATTGCCACTATTTTCAGGTTATATATATAAGAAAGACAAACAGCATCCTACTACAGTTTTAACTCTATAAACTAAATGGATGCTTGCTAGTTAAAACTTACCCCAGAATAAGTGAGCCAATTAACTTTGCAATTTTCCCTTAAAAATTAAAAACAGTGTCACTGAATATGGAAAATAGCAGTTTTCATTATAAACATATTAAAGTACATCATTACATCAGAAATAACATTGGGTTGTATACTAAATCAATTGCACTTAGATCTCATTGAAATCAGTGTGAAAAGGATGGACTCAAGTACAACTAACTTACAGTGCAATCATATACTTGTCTACTCAGATGTAAGTCCCATTGAGTTCAATGGGGCTTACTGCTAGGCAAATGGTTTAGGATTGCAGAGTTTAATGGGGCTTCCTCCTAGGCAGATGAGTATAGGATTGTAGCCTTACTCTGGATCCAAGCAAATGTTTTTAAAAAGATGCAGTAAAGGCACTAAGGCTGCAGTCATACAAACTTACTGGGAGTAAAAAAAAAACCAGACTCCTCCTCCTCCTCATTATTATTATTAGGATTACTCATAAGAATATATAATTCAGAATAGGCTGAACAGCTACAATCCTAGACACACTTACTTGGCAATAAAGCCCACTGAACTTAGTGGGACTTACTTCTGAGTAAACCTGCATAGGATTGGCTTTGCAAGGTCATTTTTGTTTACATTAGAAGGTACTTTGTTGCTTTTTACACATATACACTCCTTTCACCATCATCCTGACAAGTTTTAAATTACTAATCATGGCTTACATATTATTCTCATTCTAAATGAGCTCCACCGCTGGAAGCTACTTTCACTTAAACTGCATAAGTAGAACACTATGTGGATCAAGCTCCATTAAGCTGTTTAACTTTTACTGATGGCACTAATCAATGTTGTTCAACTTTTCCCCAGATGGCTATGGTTCAACAGCATGTGATAGAAAGGTAAGCTTGTCCATCATTAACTTTCTGTGTTAAGGAACAATATTTAAGTTACTCTGTTTTTAAAAAAAACCTGTTTGATTAATACCCAAATTATGAATCAGAATTCACCAGATGGTTACAGTAGACACACAGAGATCATGAGTTTGCTGGTAGGAGGTGGAAAGTGGTGAAAACCAAGGATGTAATTGTCAAGCGTGGAACCAACAAACAGGACTTGATCAAGACAAAATTCCCATCCTCTACCAGTATATACAATGGAAAATACCCATACACACACCAATATGACAATGAAATGTTCCTTGGACTTACTGATGTTTCCCATGATATGAGCATTTCCTGTTTCAGAAAACACAATAGGAAAATCCCAATGAAAACAGAACTGATTGTGGGTAACTTATCAGCCATTTAGGACACATTCCTATGCATGTTCAGACAGAAAAAGTCCTACAGCTTTCAGCATTGCCCAGCCAGCATGGCTGGCTGGAGAATGCTGGGAATTGTAGGACTTGTTCTGCCTAAACATGTATAGAATTGCACACTTTTTATCTTAAACAAGAACTCTTCAGCAATCCTATGGAACTGGAATAGAAATTCTTCCAAGCAAATATTACCTGGACAGCTGTTCCAAACCATTCCTAGCATAAGAGCTGCCATCTTCATGCAACATCCCTAGGTAGGCTAAGAAAGGACCTGTAACCAAACTCTGATGAGCCCATCTGGGACATCATTCATCAGAGAAAATAATCATAGATGTGTGTCCCTTATGCAAGTAATCATAAAATTGCACTTACTGATATCTTTCCATGATTTGTGAGTTTTCTGGGCTGTACCTAAAGTTCCTATCTTTCTACAGCAAATCCCACAATAAGCAGCCAGTGACATTCTGAAAAGGTATGAAATACTGATTTAGTAGGTCAGTATACAGAGTGCTTTCTCTTATGGTACTTTAGCCCTATTTGCCAGCTGTCTGGGATTGCCCTAGCTGAGACACTGAAGAGACTGCATAATGTTCTTCAAGAAACGTTTGAATTCTGTCCTGGATGCCCATTTACCAGGATTTCATATACCATGGGGACTCAGATATGTGTTGCAGGGACAGATCATGGACGGACTGCCCCTATCAGGGCCGGTGCAAGGCAGTTTGGTGCCCTAGGCAAGTTCAGATATTTAGTGCACTCCCCTTCCCATTTGAGCCCTCCCTCCCTATTTCTGGCACCCCCTTTAGCCCTGCACCCTAGGCAGCTGCCTAGTTGGCCTAATGGTAGCACCAGCCCTGGCCCCTATGCACAAAACCTGCAGTTCCCTTTCAATAGCATGAGGAATTACACCATCATTTCCAAATTTCTTATAGCTGAGGTAAAAAAAAATTCTGAATTACAACTGAAGGTACAGTTCACACTTAAACACCAAAAAGTTTACTTTTAGCACTGAGAGGAGCACACTTGTTATGGGTGTCCATTTTCATTGAAAGGATGCAAGCTTAAAACAGTGGCTCATGCAGAGAGAGACAATAGACAACCCACCTTGAGGGTGAGTAATTCTGCTGCATTTCTGCATAGAGGATGACTAATTGATCCAGTCACATCCAGTGCAAAGATGTAGCAGTTACCTTAGCAAAGCTGATTAACTGGAAGAAGGCAAGGTTAGAGCAGTGAATTATGCAGATTCTTAGCAGGGAACCTCCCCTAAAGACGGGAACTTTGAGCTCACAGGACCCTTTGATTACGTACTTAAAGTAATGTATTTCTTGCTCTGCTATACCCCGACACGTAGTTTTCAATCACTGAATACACAATGAGGAATACTGGGAAACAAAGACACTTTCAACATTTTTGACTGTGGCATCATCAGCACACTATGAGAATAATGTATGGGACTAGACTGTGGTGTCTAATGGGCTTTATCCCATTTTGATTTACTTTTCCACTGCTAAGTGTGTGGGCAGATTGTGAACCAGCTGTCTGCAAACCAGAGCCCATCTGGTAATAATCTGCATCCTTTTTATTTGTTTATCCTCTCCAGAACTGAAAATCTTAATTCTAAACAAGTTTACTTGTAAGAAGGTGCCATTCATTTCAGTGGACTTATGTCAAGTACATACATATGCAACCTCATCCTATGCCTTTCCATTTTAAAAAGACTCTCCATAGCAGCTAAGTTCACTTTAAAAGTGTCATTATGATTTAGAAAATGCAGCACAGCAGAACACTTAAAACCACCCAAGATAACAACTGAATACAGAAACACCACTAAACATGCCCTCCCTCAAGTGCTCTATCAGAGCCACATCTTTATGATGTAATGAGGATAGCAGTAAAAGAGCAAGTGGGCCACCTTTGGGAGGACGTTCCACACACCTGATCCTGTGTGCCTGCTTACTGTACTTCACAGAAAGATCTTCAGTGTAAATGTGTTACCTCTACAAATCAAGGGGTATATAGGTTAGGATGCTCCTGAAGGCTTAGCCACCTGTGCATTTTCAGAAATGAACACTGCATAGACTGGAATGTGCCACATATGTTTGTCATATGCAAGATATACAGTGAAAAAGCCAATTTAAAACTCACTGTATATTCTAACCAAAGTAGGTATTTCATCCCATGCGGGCTGGGAATTATGGGAGTTGCAGTCCAACACATCTGAAGGGTGCCAGATTGGGAAAGGCTGTCATACACAGTACACATGAGAAATAACCAAAAACAAAAAGGGGGGGGGGAGTAAGCATAGCTTGTGAAAACTGCCTTTGACTTCAAGGAAAACAAAACTGCCTGAACTTCGGTTTTGCAGTGGCTTGCAAATCAGCCCTGGGAACCAGATTAACTGCTCTGCAGCAAGTTTTCCTGAGAACCCATCAAAATGCGTGGGAGTGGGGAGATGACTAGTTTTGGGGGTTTGTATAATGGCATTAACCAGAAGAACGATTTTATACAGGTGAGAAGTGAAGGACCTCTAAAGAATACTACACAGCACAATCCGAGGCATGTTTCACTTGGAAGCCTTACTGAGGTCAAGAGAGCTTGCTCGCAAGTAAGGGTCGTATCCAATGTTAACCTAACGTAAGTCACATTCATTCCAATGGGTCTCCTCGAAGTAGGACTAACACTGGATACAATCCTTCGGTTACGCGCAAGAGACTATCGTTTGCTGACAGACCAGAATATCGCCGCTGCTGTGAAAAATACTCGTTCCAGACTGTGAAGGAAGTCAGGTCCATAATTATTATAGGAAGGCTGCCACAGCCACTTGTGACCGTCCCAACCCTACTAAGTTGATTCCCCCCAGAAGCCCCGCCTGGCTGAGCTTCCTTCCCTCCACCCTGCAGGCATCCCCACCGCACGCAAGGATTGGCCAGGAGCGCCAGCGTCCCCTCACGCCCTAGCCTCCCGCGCTACTTTTCCCTTGCCCCTCCCCCTACCTGTCCATCTCTCTTCCCCGTCCCAGCTGTGAACGGCGAAGCCTCTGCGCGCCGCCGCCGTGGCGTGAGCACGACACCACCAACCACTACCCTAAACCCAGCTACGCACGCGCAGCCGCCGGGCTTCGGCCAATCCGAGGGCGACTAAAGGCGGCGCGCGCGCGCAGTTGAGGAGCTCTGGGGTAGTTCCGTGCCCACCGCTTCCGGTTGCTGGACAGAAGTGGTCGAGCTTTTTCGTCGTCGAGGCGACGTTGCTCGTCGGGTGAAGCGTAAGCGGTTTTCGTTGTTTCTTCGCCGCTGTTACCTTTGCTCGGGCGGAGTAGCCGTTGGTCCCCTGTTGCTTTGCCAGTTTCTTCCTCGCTCACCACACATAGTCACCGATGACTCTTGTTGGTGTTACCGGTTGAGCTTGCAGGGATAGGCTCGCGTGATGTTTGAGCCAATCCTGAATGGTGAAAATTGATTTAGGCCAATGAGGGGAGAGGAGATGGGCGTCTTTTAGATAAAGAGTCTGTTAATATTACAGTCATGCCTTGGATTGAGAGCATAATTCGATCCGGAAACGTGCTTGTAATCCAAAACACTCTTATATCAAAACGAAATCCCCCCCCAAAAAAAATTGTACAGAGATTTTTAATTTAAGTTGTACTACAGTACTTGTATTGCAAGACGTCACTTGTATATCAAGTAAAAAAAAATTAAATAAATATTTAAATATTTGCTTGTCTTGCAAAACGCTCTCAAACCAAGTTACTTGCAATCCAAGGCATTACTGTACACTGCTATATACTTTTCTGCAGTTTAGTATCTAACGGTGTGGCTAAACAATAAATGGTCACACTGTTAAATACCGAGTTATAAAAAAGGGCATAAGCAGAACATTCCAGAAAGGCTGCCTGTCTTAGTTTGTTACAGCAAACACAAAATAGAGTCCTGGAGCACTTTAAAGGCTGGTATGTATTGTGGCCAAAGCTTCCATGGATGGGTTCCTGTCCACGAAAACTCACACCACAATAAATTCATTTTTTAAAAAATTCTCTTATTTCGCCATCCCTCCTTCCTTGTGTATTGTGTCTTTTGGGACTCATCATCATCAGGCGATCACTCGTGACCGAGTAAGATTGTCTTCCGGGATAAAATGAGGAAATTCTAAAGAAGATTGTGTAGACTCTAGCGATGGGTCCGTAAGTGACTGTGGAGGCCAATTCTAGATCCACACAGCTTCCCACAGTGAGGACACAGGTTACCAGATAGAAGATGGTCCTGTAAACGATTCATTTGACGTGCTTTTCGCTTAGCACGTTTCTCCCTTTCACCTTGCACTCGGGCTTCTTCAAAGTCCATGGAACCTTTGTGAAAGGCCAACCTCCATTTAGATCGTTCATGGGCCAGAGCTTCCCAGTTTTCGATGTTTATATTGCATTTTTTTAGATTAGCCTTATGAACATCTTTAAACCTCTTATATTGACCACCGATATTCCGCTTTCCATCCTTGAGTTGGGAGTAAAGTAACTGCTTTGGGAGACGGCAGTCAGGCATTCGAACAACATGACCGGTCCACTGAAGTTGGCGTTGAAGGATCATTTTTTCAATGCTAGTAGTCTTTGCTTCTTCCAGTACACTGACATTTGTTCGCCTATCTTCCCAAGTGATTCGCAGGATTTTCCGGAGGCAACGTTGATGAAACCTTTCAAGGAGGTGGAAGTGACGTTTATAGATAGTCCATGTTTCGCAGGCATACAATAAAGTTGGTAATACAATGGCTTCATAAACCAGTGTTTTGGTCTTCTTACAGATATCCCGATCCTCGAACACTCTATGTTTCAGTCGAGAAAATGCGGCACTTGCGGAGCTCAGACGATGCTGGATTTCACTGTCGATGTTAGCTGTAACAGAAAGATAGCTGCCAAGATAGAGAAAATGATCGACATTTTCCAGTATTGTCCCGCCAAGCTGGATAGATGGCATCACCAAAGGATTGGCTTGCACTTGCTGATGAAGCACTTTGGTTTTTTTGATGTTAAGTGAGAGACCAAGTTTTTCGTATGCTTCTGCAAAAGCGTTTAGGATAGTTTGGAGATCATCCTCTGAATGTGCGGAGACCACATTATCATCAGCATACTGAAGTTCCACAACGGAGGTTGTAATTACCTTACTTTTTGCTTTCAGCCTGCTGAGATTAAAAAGCTTTCCATCTGTTCGATATATAATTCCCACCCCGGTGGGAAGTTTCCCCTTGACAAGATGTAAAACCATGGCGATGAAAATGGCAAATAATGTTGGGGCGATAACACATCCCTGTTTAACACCTGATCCCACTTTAAATGGAGCACCATGAGAGCCGTTGTTGTCCAAAACCGTTGCCGTCATGTTGTCATGGAGAAGTCGCAAGATATTCACAAATTTATTGGGGCATCCAATTTTCATAAGGATAGTCCAGAGAGCTGTACGGTCTACAGTATCAAAGGCCTTAGCCAAATCGATAAATGCCATATAAAGGGGTTGATTTTGCTCCCGGCATTTTTCTTGGAGCTGACGTGCAGTAAAAATCATGTCTACTGTCCCTCTAGAGGGGCGGAAACCATATTGAGTTTCAGGGAGGATCTCTTCTGAAATAGATAGAAGACGGTTTGCGAGAATCCTAGCAAATATTTTACCTGCGGTTGCTAAGAGAGAAATGCCCCGATAGTTTCCACAGTCTGTTCTATCACCCTTCTTAAAGAGGGTGATAATTATGGCATCCCTGAAGTCTTCTGGGATCTCTTCTCTTATCCAGATTTTTTCGATGAGTTTATGAAGATGTTGTACAAGTTCGGGGCCCCTTCTTTAAAGATTTCAGCAGGAATCCCATCTGGTCCACTAGCTTTGTTGTTCTTCATTTGATTAATGGCTTTTTTTACTTCATCCAAAGTGGGGAGTATTGCAAGTTCCTCTTTAATTTGTTTTTGCGGGATTTGCGAAAAAATCTCATTATCCACCTTAGATTTACGATTTAAAAGGTCATAATAATGCTCTTTCCAACGCAGTGCAATAGACTCTTTGTCTTTTAAGAGTTTGGTGCCATCTTTTGATTGTAAAGGGTTTGTACCATAGGTTTTTGGTCCATAAATGGCCCTTGTGGCCTTAAAAAAGCCCCGTGCATCATGAGATTCTGCAAGTTGTTGAATTTCTTCAGCTTTCTTTTTCCACCAAGCGTTCTTAAGTTCTCTTGTTCTTCTTTGGACCTCAGCCTTTGCGCTAGCGTAGGTTTTTTTCTTGGCAGCGCAGTTAATATCATTTTGCCATATTTGGAAGGCTTTCCTTTTTTGGTCAATTATATATTTAATCTCATTGTCATTTTCATCAAACCAATCCTGATGTTTCTTAGTTTCATATCCAATAGTTTGTTCACAAGCTGCAGTAATGGAGGTTTTCAGCTTAGACCAATGGTCCTCAATGTTGTCAGGAGGTTCCGTAGGTAGATGTTCCTTAAGAAGTGATTGAAGACGAGTTTGCTTAATAGGGTCTTGAAGGACTTGGATGTTCATTTTACGCCTTGGTTTCCTTCCTTGAAGCCTACGTTGGGGAGCAATGTTGATAACCATTGTGGACCGGATTAGTCGGTGGTCTGTCCAGCAGTCGTCGGCACTCACCATGGCCCTAGTAAGGAGTACATCGCGGCGATCTCTAACACGGACAATTACATAATCCAGAAGATGCCAGTGCTTTGACCGTGGGTGCTGCCATGATGTTTTAAACTTATTCTTTTGTCGAAAGAGCGTGTTTGTGATAGTGAGATTATGCTCTGCACATATAGACAAAAGTAAGAGTCCGTTCGGGTTGCTGTTACCAACTCCATCTTTTCCAATAGTTTCTGGCCATAAATCAAAGTCACGCCCGACTCTTGCGTTAAAATCGCCCAGGAGGATAATTTTATCCTCCTTAGGTATCTCTGACAGGAGAGTGTCCAACTGGCTGTAAAAACTTTCCTTGATGTCATCATCAGCATCTAATGTTGGTGCATAAGCGCTCAAAATAGTTACCTGTTGGTTATTGGCGAGCTTTAATCGAAGAGTTATCAGGCGTTCGTTAATGCCAGTAGGAACTTCTGACAAAGAGTTCACTAGTTCATTTTTGATGGCAAAGCCTACTCCATGTATTCGTCGGTCCTGCTCAGGTAGTCCTTTCCAGAAGAAGGTATAACCTCCTTTTTCTTCTTTCAGCTGTCCCTCTCCTGCCCTTCGAGTTTCTTGAAGTGCTGCTACGTCAATTTTAAATCGTCTCAGCTCCCTTGCAATAATAGCAGTCCTACGCTCAGGGCGTTCACTATCTATATTATCCAGTAATGTCCGTATATTCCATGTTCCAAAATTCAAATGTCTTTTTCGACCGCTAAAATGGTGACCCTACTGGACGCGGTAATCCAGTCGGGGGAGAAAGAGGTAGACTATGTTTAGGGCACCTTTTCTAGCCCCCTCCCCATACGGGGTGAGCAGAGTGGATCCTAAATAGGGCTGCTCAGTCATGGATACAGCTGCCGAGCTGCTCGACTACCTCGTTCCTTGAACAGGGCGACTGAGTGCATCCACCGCCCATGTGCTGGTCCATGACTAGGGGCTTCCAGATTCACAGTCCTGCCCCCGTTGCCATTCGCCAGTCGCCATGGGACTTTTTTTGGTTGGTTGGTTGGTTGGTTGGTTGGGTTGGGTTGGGTTGGGTTGGATGGGGGGTTGGGTTGGAAGACGCCTGTGCGTGAAACTGTTTTATGTGGGGAGATCGGTGCACAACGAATCACCACACAAACTTGACAGAGTACGGCAGAGATCCAATGGCACGGTTACCCTGACGATTGGAAAACCATTCTCTGCTGCAGCCTTCATCCGCCTTCACAGCCGTTGTAATTTAGGTTTAATTATCTTCCGCCTGTTCTGCCGTTGAGGACTTTATGTTTTGGATCGTTCTTTGTCTGGTTCCTCTCCCCGGACCTTACCGCCATGGGTGACCCTACTGGGAGTACATAGCTCCCGACGGCATTGCTCACAGGATTCATTGGAACACGCAAGCCCACTCACCACTTCAAGGTGACGATCCGGCGAGGGGTTTGAGACTGTAAGCCTGTGGGCAGGGTCTGTCTTGTTTTACTGCTACTCTGGGAGCCTTTCTGACTGAGGAGCTGGTTAAAAATACTTTAAAGAAATCCGATAGACCATAAGGTGCCACACGAGTCTTTGTTCTGTAACACTCTTTTGGTTTAAACACAACAAAGATCCCCTACGGCAGCTTAAAGACTAACAAGTGCATTCTGGCATAAGTTTAGCCCTACATTTGTTAGTCTTTTAAACTGCCATAGGGATTCTTACAATATGCTCTTATAAATGTCCATTCTGAAGTAAGTCCTATTGAGTACATTGGGATTTATTCCCAGGATGTGAGTGAGGTATGTAACGGACAGGGTTTTTTCTTCCTTTAAAAAAAACTTTTTCATGTTGAGCATTTGCATGCATTGAAGTAAATATTGGCATACATACAGAATTACATTAACATGTAATATATCCAGTTTGTTTGCTAAATGTAAGGTGGTTTGACAGTGCAATTCTGGGCACGTTGACTTGAAAGTAAGTCCAACTGGGTTTAATGGGGCTTACTCCCAGATAGAACCGAAGCCTTAAAACCACAGTGAAATTAGATTAACTTTGTTCAGTTTATAATTGTATCATTTAAAAACAAAACAAAAACCTTTCTTGCCCCTCCCGCCCCTGATGTTTTCCTTACCTCTTTTCTTTAGGAAACTGACACTATTGGGAAGATGGTGAATGTTTTGAAAGGAATACTTATAGAATGGTAAGCACTAGCATATTTACAATGCAGTCTTATTCCTGACATGCTGAATGTCTCTAGTACAAGAAGTCAATGGGCCAAGTAATTTTTATTATTGTACAGTCATGCCTTGGATTGAGAGCATAATTCGTTCTGGAAACGTGCTTGTAACCCAAAACACTCTTATATCAAAACGAAATCCCCCCAAAAAAAATTTGTACAGAGATTTTTAATTTAAGCTGTACTACAGTACTTGTATTGCAAGACGTCGCTTGTATATCAAGTAAAAAAAAATTAAATAAATATTTAAAAATTTGCTTGTCTTGCAAAACGCTCTCAAACCAAGTTACTTGCAATCTAAGGTATTTAGTTCATAAACAAAATGTTGGTCTGGAAATGGTAGGAAGAAAAGGAATAGGCCAGGGTCACAAGGGATGAACAAGAGATGTTTGAGCAGCAGAATATGGACTCTAATATTTTACCTTTATGTGCATATTTCTTTGTTGTTTTATAGCCTTAATAAAATATTTTGTGCCCTGGTTGTAAGAAAGAAGTGAGAAATGTACAGTTATGATACAAAATAACAAAGTCCATTCCATTGACCACTTAAGGTGCTTGAGATGAGTTTCAAAGATGCCTTTACCTTGGCATAGTTGTTGGGTTTTTTAGCTGTTCTCCATGATAAGCCACCTTGTAATGGATGAGTTCACATGACATGGCAACCCACCCTGCAAATAAGCTACGCAGTGCAGGTTGTTCATGGAACAACCCACAGTGCACCTGACAAATGATCAGGTTCACTGTGAGTTGTCCCCCTCTCTTTGCCTCCCGGTCCTCCAGCCAGTATCCCAGGGGACTTTATGGCTGAACCCGCCTTGTTTCCTCTCCCCACTGCGATTGTGAGCCCTTTTGTGCTTGTTGCAGTTTCCCCTCCCTTTTCCTTTTTTTCCAAAGATTGCTTTTTGTACTCTCTGGAGTGACAGCCACTGTCAGCCCCTCCAGAGAGTCCAAGTGGCACACTGGAGGGGCTGTCAGTGGTTTGCCACCTAATTTGTTTTAATTTTTTCACACAACTGAATGTGTGCGATTTTTTTCTTTTTTGGCTGGTTTTCCGGAGTTGCAAGTGCATACCTCTGAATAGCCGAAATGGGAAGGCTTGCCTGGGCAATGTCCTGGTAAGTGCCTGCTGTCAAAGTGCAGCAGGTACCAACCATGGACATTGACCAAGAGAGCCTTGGTTATTTTGTAACTTTGCGTTCACTTGACAGCTGTCAAATGGAGAGCTGTCTAGGGAAAGCAAAGCCGTGAGGGATCTTTTCTTGTGAAAGGGGGTAGTGACTTACTATCCCCTTCGCACTGAGATCCTCAGGGTTTTTAGTGTGTCTCCCCCCCCAGTTCCTAGTGCCCCCACCTTTTCCTCACTTTCCTGAGTCTCCAGCTACTCAGGAAAGTGAAGATCATGAGGCCATCCCCTTTTCGTGAGCATTTCTTTTGACAGCTGTCAAAAGAAAGGCTTTTCCTTTTAAAATTCCACATTTATTTTTTGACAGGGAAATATATTCAGATTCATGGCTGCATATTTTGGGTTCGGATGACATAACAACCCATCATGGGTCCAACAACCCCTACAACAAGCCATGGGTTGGCAGGATGGCTTGTTGCCCACAAACAAGCCACTCTGCAGGAAGCAGTCTGGGTTCACATGACATGAGAACCCACCATGGCTAGTTACCCACAATGGGTTGCTGTGTCATACAACGCAGTCCATGTCTCAGAAGGTGTCTCAAAACAACTTGAGCAATTGACAGCAAGAATGAGAGCCAGTCTGGTGTAGTGGTTAGAGTGTTGGACTGGTACTCAGGAGATCTGAGTTCTAGTCCCCACTCACCCATGAAGCTCACTGGGTGACTTTCGGCCAGTCACTGACTCTCAGTTTAACCTACCTCATAGGATTGTTGTAAGGATAAAAATGGAGAGGAGGAGGAACCATGTAAGCTGTCTTGGGTTTCTTGCAAGAGTGAAAAAGGCAGAATATAAATGTAAAAATAAATGTTGTATGACATAAACAAAACTGGAAAATGTACTAGTTCATTCCCAAACTAAATTATTGACATGGAGGTTGAATAAAAGTGTGGGACAGCGATCACTAATACACATTCCTGCCTCACACTTCTAGTGGTGGGAATTGTTCTAGAAATACGCCCCTCTGTCTCTTACTTTGATGTACGGTATTTATTTATAAATATTTATTTATTTATTTATGCCCCGACTTTTTTCCTGCAAGGAACCCAAGGCGGCTTACATAATCCTCCTCCTCTCCATTTTATCCTCACAATAACCCTGTGAGGTAGGTTAGGCTGAGAGTCAGTGACTGGCCCAAAGTCACCCAGTGAGTTTCATGGCTGAGCGGGGACTAGAACCCGGATCTCCCAAGTCCCAGTCCAACACTCTCACCACCACGCCATACTGGCTCTGAAGTCTTCTAATTAGAGAAAATAATCTTACAATATTTGTGCTCCATAACTTTTATCATGATTTCCCATGATTAATCTTGTTGAAGGCCACTGTCAAGTCTATGAATGGCAAGTAAAGAAATGTCTTAGACTTGGCATATTTACTTAACAATTGACTGAGTACTAAACATAGGGGACAGCATGTCCTCCCTCAGAGCATTTCAGTAGAGATCTTGAAACAGTTTTTTCATTTCCTTGAGCCTAGGTGATAAGTCAGTCTCTTCCAATTTGGGAAATTTGATTAGAAGAAAATATCTTGACTCCAAATCAACTCTAGAATTAAACATTTTCCCATCTACCTGAGTATCTATTCCAAATTTCTTCTTTTGAGTGTTGCAAGGTCTCTAAGGATTCTTGAATGAAATTAATTATCTAGATCGGGATATCTAGATCCTGTGGCCCTCCAGATGTTGGTGGATTACAATTCCCATAATCCCTGACCATGGGTCATACTGGCTGGGGCTGATTCAAGTTGGAATCCAACAACATCTAGAGGGCCACATGTTCCCCACCCCTGATCTAGAACATCAGGGCCTGCTCCAGTTGGACTGCCCCCCCAGGGCTAACTGACATCAAGGGCCCTGTGGGCAAGAAGGAGGAGTGAAGGCGGCAGGAGCAGGCAGAGGGAACATCAGGGCCTGCTCCAGTTGGACTGCCCCTCCCAGGGCTAACTGACGCTCTGTTTTTTCTTGTATTTAATTAGACTGTACATTGCTCAAGAGTGGCCGGATGACTGGCCAGATGGGCAATTCAAAAATATAATAAATAAATAAATAAATAATTGCCTTGGTTGCCCTATTGTAGGAATAGGCAACCTAGTGCCCTCCATATGCTTTAGACTACACCTCCCATCATTCTCAGCCAGCTTGGCCAATAGTAAGGGATTATAGGAGTTGTAGTCCAAAACATCCAGAGGGCAGAGGGATGCCTACCCCTGCCCTAGTAGATTACTTGTGCCAGAAGATGGACAAGGGGAGTGCAACCCTGTAGCTTCTTCTTGGCTTCTCAACAGTGTTTGACAATATCGACCATGGTATCCTTTGGGCTACTTTGTGAGAATAGGTATTGGTGCCATGGGATTGAATGGACTTCATTCCTGGAAGGTAGGACCCAGAGGGTATTGGTGTTCTTCCATAGGCTTGTGGCCTAAGGGTTGTGCAAGGTTCCATCTTGTACATGTTAAACTGCATAGGGAACATGAAACTGCTGGGAGAAGTCATCTAGAGATTTGGCCGTCTGAGTTATTAATATGCCGATGATACCCAGCCCTATACATCTGATTCTAGCAAATCAGTGGAAACTGGCCCACTGTCTGTCTGCTGTAAAGGACTGCATGGGACATACGCTGATACTTACCCAGACAAGGTGGAAATGCTAGTGGTGGGTGAGCCATCTGATTTGGGTGTTAGGGTGCAGGCTGTCTTGGATGGGGTTGCACTCCCTCTAAAAGATCAGGTATGTAGTTTCAGGATATTCCTTGACCCAGCACTTCTGTTGGACGTGCAGGTGGCAAGGAGCACATTTTTATAACTTCAGCTGGTGTGCCAGCTACATCCTTACCTGGTAAAAGAGGATCTTGCTATAGTCATTCATGCCCTAGTTACCTCCAACGTAGACTACTATAATACATTCTATGTGGGTCTGCCCTTGAAAAGTGATCAGAAAGTTCAACTGATGCAAAATACTGCTGCCAGGGTATTTGACTGGAGCAAGGTAATCAGAATATATCACACCCATTGTGTTTGATCTACACTTGTTGCCAGTCTGTTTCCAGGCCCAATTCAAGGTGCTGGTTTTAATCTTTAAAATCTTAAATGGCTTAGGACCTAAGGATCTTAAGGGCAGTGTTGTTCCTTATGTTTCTCCCCATATGCTGTGGTCATCATCTGGGAATCTGCTCCAGATTCTTCAGCCAACTGAAGCATGGTGGGCTGCATCAAGGATAAGGGCCTTTTCAGTTGTGGCACCCACCCTCTGGAATGACTTCCTGGTTGAGATTCTGCTAGCTCCAGTCACTATATGGCTTAGATGTTTGGCCAAAACCTGGATGTTTAAAAAGCCATCAGCTGAAAAACTATTCTGTCCTTGTTATGAATATGTTCAGGCTGTTTTCCTTTGTTTGTGCCTTCATTCATTTCAGTTTTCTGTGCTTTGATTTGCTTTTTTTTGTTGATTTTGGGATTTTTATGACAGTCTCTACGATGGTGATTTAATGCATTTTATTGATTTTCATTATTGTATGTATATTTTACTGCTGTAAGCAGCTTTAGATGATGATGATGATGATGATGATGATGATGATGACGACGACAAGAATTTAGCTATATGTATTTCCAGCTCTACTTACAATGTGGGTCATATTTTTACTCTGTAAACAACTGTTTGGCTGAATGTTAGTTGTATTTTGATAGGTTAAGCTGGAAGAGCTGTGCAAAGATTTGTAAGGGTCAGTCCCACCTTTGTCTTTCAAGATGGATCTGAACTTGAGGGCTCTCCATTTTTCACAGTGATTCCTTAGCACTGCAAATCACTGAAATGTCATGTGATGTGAAAATAATTTTAATCATGTCTCCACAGTGACCCAGCCATGAAGCAGTTCCTGCTGTACTTGGATGAGTCAAATGCCCTGGGAAAGAAGTTCATCATACAAGACTTGGATGAAACACATGTCTTCGTGTTAGCTGAGATGGTTAATTTCCTGCAGGAGAGAGTGGGAGAGTTAATGGACCAGAACTCTTTTCCCATTACACAGAAATAAAAAGTGGGACTGCAATTGTCTGTCACCCTGCAATCGATAGATTTGGAAGTAAAAGTGTGTGTAGATTTTCCTGGTGACTGTCTTGGAGGAGATTGGATAGACATGGTCACTATAATAAGTGAACTATGTATACAGATCATATATCAAGAATGATCTTTGATCTTGCTCAGTGTGGGATGTATGACTATCAAAAAAAAGTTTCAATGATAGCCAATAAAGTGTCTGCAACTGCAAATGATTTTAGGGTTTGCTAATTTAAGTTTATTAGAATCTCCTTTATGGGGGTATTATTATTAATTTTATTTCTTTACCAATCAATAGCTGAAGCTCTCTGGGGGGTTTTACAACAATCAGGAGGAATCAATGTTTATATTCAGTTATTCTCTGTAATTCTCCTTTATAGAGAAAACTATCTGAAAACATTTAGGATTTGTTCTTAATGGGTTGTGTTACTTTTTGCTTCTTCATATTTCCAGAGGAGAGTACTAAACTTTATGTGATAGATTTTGAAAAGCATATATTAAGAATGCTTAATTACCAATCAGCTGAGAGGTGGGGGCTTCCCCCGCCCCACCCAGGAGTCCTCCGCTCTTCCGGACCAGCAGAGGAAAGTAAAAAAAAAAAAAAACTTTTTTTTTTTTACTATATTCACTCCATAGGACGCACAGACATTTCCACCTAGTTTTTTTGGGGGGTAAAGTGCGTCTTATGGAGCGAAAAATACGGTACATGGAATAATTTAAAATTATTTTACAGCCCAGTCTTATGCATGTTTATCCAGAGATGTACGGTACATCTCACTAGGTTTAATTATGTGTATTCCCAACTAATTATGCATAGCAGAGTTAGGTAATGTGCTGCCCCACCCAGTGCCCCCCATTTTTTTAATTTCCAGGGGAGAAAATGGTGACTGTAGCAACTACAGAGTGCCCAAATGGGCAAATTTGGCTTGATTAAAAGCTAAATTTTACCCTTTGGGCACTCTGTAGTCACTACAGAACACCAAAAAGGTTACATTTAGCTTGCAAACAAGCTAAATTTAACAATTGTAGTGCTATGTAGCAGTTTGCTGCAGAACTTTGGTGGCTAGCTCGCAATTTTGACCTTTTGTGCTGGGGTGCCCAATGGACTGCATAGCACCCCATAGACCAGTGATGGCGAACCTATGGCACGCGTGGACCACTCTGCTGACACGTGAGCCATAGGTCACCAGGAGAGTCACCATGCTGCGCGCCCGGGCTCAGGCCATGACGCGGCGGACGGGCCTACCTGCTGCCTCCTTGCCGCCCGCGCTGGACCCACCGTCGCTGCCCGTCGCGTCATGTCCGGCGCGCTGGATCCCCACGCTCTGTTTTTGGCAGGGGGGGGGACCAGGGCAACAGGGCTGTTTAAGCCCTGTTGCCCTGGTTCCCCCCCCCCGCCGCCGCCAAAAACAGTGCAGGGATCCAGCGTGCAGGACATGACGCGATGGGCTGCGACGGCGGGTCCAGAGGCGGCGGCAGCGGTGGCTTGAGCAGCGCGGAGAACACTCCGCGCCACTCAGAAGAGCGACAGGTGGCGGCGGCGGCAGCTTGAGCGGCGCGGAGAATGCTCCACACCGCTCAGAAGAGCGACGGGCGGCAGCGGCAGCAGCAGTTCGGGTTCCGCTTCGGGGCGGCGACGGAGGCCGGGCTGGAGCCGGTGGCGCTGGGCGAGCCCGAGCTAATCTGCCGCGTGAGCTGGAGCTTCGTCGCAATCGTGCCCACCGGTGAGCGAGCCTGCCCAGCCATCCCCGTCCCGGTGGGCTTCATTCAGGCCTTTCGCCCAGCGAGGCGGCAGCCAGTCGTCAGCTCTGGGAGACACCGGCCTCTCTTTGAGCTGCCAGCCGTGACTACAGTGGCAGCGTTTGGTGCCTGAACGGGGCGGGGGCTCGGGCTGGTTTCCCGCAGTTTGCCCCGCCGAAGGCCGCGTTTGGGACCGGGGGCTTTCCCGCCCGCTCACCTGCCCCTGCTCTCCTCTCCCTCCACAGGCTGTTTGTATCATTGAAAGCCCTGTTTCAATGAAAAAAACTGTATCATTGAAAGCCCTGTTTATTTATTTTATTTATTATATTTATACCCCGCCTTTTTTCCTGCAAGGAACCCAAGGCGGCTTACATAATCCTCCTCTCCATTTTACCCTCACAACAACCCTGTGAGGTAGGTTAGGCTGTGAGGTAGGTTAGGTTAGGTAGGTTAGGCTGAGAGTCAGTGACTGACCCAAAGTTATTGTGTTGTGTTTTTCTTTTAAGACAAAAGATGTTAATTAGTTCAGACAACTGTATGAGTTGTTTTTACTAAACTAAAACCCCAGTATTCAGGTTTAATTGCAGTGTTGGCACTTTGAAATAAATAAGTTGGTTTTGTGTTGCAGTTTGGGCACTCAGGCTCAAAAAGGTTTGCCATCACTGCCATAGACTGTGGCCTGCAGCAGGGGTCCAGGGGGCAGAAATGGCCCCCAGACCTCTGCAATTGCCCACCCCCGATCTATAAGATTGCATCCTTAGAATACATATTCCTGTGTGTCATATTCCTGTGTGTCATATTCAGTTGGGCTTTATTTTAAACTTTTTTTTTTTAGTTATTTCCTTTTCTTGATTCCTTACTGTGGAGAAAGCCTGACACGAGTATGCATGCACACACACACACACACACACACACACACACAGCCTCCGTCCAGGGGAGGGGGGCGAGGAGGGGGGATTGAGTTACAGAGAAGCAGCCAGACAGACCGGCATCCCCAACAATGGAGAGTCTCGGTTGAATTCCACAAAACCCAAGAAAGGACCATCAAGACCATCAAACTATCAGGGCAGTCTCAAAGAGCTATAAAGTACCCAGTACGTCACCTTCTTCCCGGGCAGGAATAAGCCCACCTGATACGAAGGGGCAGGCATAAGCCCCCACCTGACCTGGAGGGTGGGGAGAGTGGGAAACTCAGGGGTAGAAAACCCCTCTCCCTGTGAGGGGTTGTTGGGAACACGGTGCTTTGGAACAAGGTTCATCCTCCAAGCGGCGGCTGGAGTAAGCTGTTCTCATCCCCGGATCGGCCGACCCGGAGCCAGGCTGAAATTGACTAGCGTAAAGTCTTTAGTCTAAGGTAACTGACTAATCCCAATGTGCTAGCCTGGGAGCCTGTTTCATTGATAAACGTAGAGGTCACCTCAGGTTGTGTTGACATTATAGTATTCCTAGAAAGCTGTTAGTTCCGCTCCGTATCTGGTTAAAATAAATAAAGCCTTATTTGGTCATTTAAAGGGCTCTAGTTTCCTCTTGTGTATGCAAACCTCCTAGTCGGTTTCACTTGCTTGTACGGGCTGTAACTCAGTGCCGGTTAACCCGTTAAGCGCCAAACTCACGCATAGGACCCGGGTGCTGGTCCTTCACATGGTGGCAGACGACGGGACAATTGGAAACTATAGTTAACGGACGGAACTAATAGGGTCTAGGGCAAGCTAGCGGATTGCTGGAAAGTAGTCAGGCAAAAGTAAAATGAATAGCCCTGGCCAGGAACAGCTGGAGCTAGTAAACAGCCCAGCGACTCCAGGAAGAGAGGGGAGCCAGGTCTCCACAATGGAGTGGACCGTGCGGCCGAAGACCAACAACCAGGAGGGGGAGGGAGCCCCCTCATCCTTGCTGGCGGGGCAGGAACCCAAACAGTGGGGTAGCCCCAGCTTTACGAGCAGCCTCAGGAGAGGCGACAGGAGGGACCCCAGGTTAGAGGAAGACCTCAACGGAGGGGTTGCTGGTGGAGCCATAGGAGGGGGAGGTTTGGACGCCCTCTTCCCCCAACTGAATTGGCAACAGACCAGGGAGGTGATGCGGCATCAGCAGGAGATGATCCAGCATCAGCAAGCGGCGCTACTCCGCTACAGATGCAGCTAGAGTTAGCAAGGCTGACCGCGGGCGCCGGAGGGGGGGGACCCACTGCACCCCAGAGTGGGAGCACTCCAACCCCTAAATGGGACCGGAAACAATTTCCCACCTACAAACCTGGGCAGGACGTGTTGATCTTCTTCACCCTGTTCGAAGCTGCCTGCCAGGAGCAGAAGGTGCCGGACAATTTGCGAATGTCCGCCTTGAGGACACAGGTCAGCGGGGAGCTGTCCGATTTCTTGGGCATTCACACCCAAACTGCCCCTTTGGACTATGTTGCATTTAAAGAAGCTGTGAGGGAGCGTTTTGTCCGAACACTGCCGCCGTAAATTTCGTTACAGGCAGCCTTCCCCAGGGGACACGTATGCCTCCTGGATGGCGCATCTGGGGCAAGTTTGGGATGTGTGGATCGGGGCCACCGGGAGGACCACCTTGGCGGAGGTGCGAGAGCTCCTGATCCAGGAACAATTTTGTGCAACCATCCCAGAGGATTTGGCTACTGCTGTGAGAGACCGGGACCCCCCAAAGGACCCCCCAAACTGTCGGGAGATGGGTAAGCTGGTGGACCAAATGGGGCTGTATCGGCAGCCCAAGGGAGTAAAAGGGGGCAACCTCAGTTGTGGCGGGGCCAGAGGGAGCGTGGAGAAGGGCAACCCCAAACCTCGGGAGGGAGCCCCAAGCAAGCCCAAGGAGAGCCCCAGCACCAGTGGCTGTTTCTACTGTAAAGAACCGGGTCACCTCAAGAGGAGTTGCCCCAAACTCCTTGCAAAGAACCACAACCCCAAAACAGCCCCGGGCAAGGTGGGAAGGATGCTCGCTCCCAAGTCCCGCGAGCCAGAGGAACAGGAGGAGGACCAGCAGTCAGTCTCGTCCCTGGAGGAAGAAGCGGGGGATGTGGCGCAGCCCCTGTTGAGCGGAGGACAGCATTCCCTTGGGGCCATCTTGCAAGCATCCCTGATGCGAATTGCGTCTCCGGAGCAACTGCGTTGGAGGCTTGGAGCCAGAGCAAATTCTGTGAGTCCATCTCTGTGAACAATGTTTCCCATGTGGGGTATAGGGACACCGGGGCGGACATAACTGCTTTACCTTGGAGTAAGGTAAAGAAGAGCCCGCTGTTAAAAGGGCGTACCTGTGCCATAAAACCCTATAACTCCCCCAACATAGCTGTTCCCCTTGCCCGGGTCTGGGTCAAGTACAGGGGATGGGAAGGGAAGGTGGATGTTATAGTGCATGGACAGCAAGAGTGGGGGATCATCATTGGGAATGACATCGTGTTCCGGGCTGCCCAGGTCAAGGTAGGGGTGGTGACACGTCATCAAGCCAAACAAGCCCCTGCCCCACAGCCTCCCAGCCCCCCAACTCCCAACCCCGGTCGCGGTAAAGCGACCCCGGCAACCGACTGTTCGCCACCACCACCCTCAGCTCCGGTGAGGGAGGATGGCCAAGGGGGATTCGCCCCAATGGCCCGAGATTTTGGGACTCAAAAGGCTTTCCAAGAAGAGCAGCGGCATGACCCGTCCCTCCGAGAATGCCGGGATCGGGCCGGTCAAGCGTTGGGGGCAGTCAGAACGGGTTTTTGTGGGAAGCAGAAGCCCTTTACAGGGAGTTCAGTCCAAAAACCGAACTGGGTCTCCAGCCAAGGAAAAGACAATTAGTTGTGCCTGCAAGGTACCGCCAGGCTGTACTGCAGTTGGCCCACGACGTAGCATGGGGGGGCCACTTGGGACAGAAACGGACATTAGCCAGAGTGACAGAAGGGTTTTACTGGCCCATGGTGGCAAATGAAGTCCAAGAATATTGCCGGTCCTGTGATGTCTGCCAGCAGGTGGGGCATAACCGGGACCACCCGAAAGCCCCCCTTCAACCCCTACCCATTGTGGGCACCCCTTTTGAGAGGATAGGGTTGGACATTGTGGGACCCTTGAATCCCCCCACCAAGAGAGGGAAGAAGTTTATACTGACTGTTGTTGACTTTGCCACTCGTTATGCCGAGGCTTTTGCCCTAGCCTCTATCTCCGCTACCAGCCTGGCTAAGATTCTCCTCTCTCTATTTGCCCGCCTAGGAATGCCTCACACCACGGTGATTTTGGACTGTGGCATGGGATTCATGTCCAAATTGTTTTTAAAAATGTGGGAATTGGGGGGTTTGGAGCATCTGACTTCGGTGCCATATCATCACGAGACAAATGGGCTGGTGGAGTGGTTCAATCAGACTCTGGAGAAAATGATCCGAGCCTATGTGGCTAAGCATCCCGGGACTTGGGATCAAGCTCTCCCCTACCTGTTGTTCGCGTACTGGGACTCCCCCCAGGAGAGCCTGGGATTCTCCCCCAACGAATTGATGTTTGGGAGGGAGCTAAGGGGACCTTTGGCTCTTTTGCGGGCGGAATGGGAGGGGGTTGCAGCAGAACCTTCCATGCCGGTTCATACCTTCATGCAACACCTCCAAACTGTCCTTCGGGAGGTGCGGGAGACAGCGCAACAGCATCTCGGAGCAGCACAACAACGGCAGAGCGCGTGGTACAACCGGACGGCTGTGCCACGGACTTTTGAAGTGGGGGACCAGGTGCTAGTACTGCGCCCCCCCAAAAAACGGACAAATTGTGTTTGAAATGGGAGGGTCCAGGGACCGTGATTGGAAGGTCGGGGGAGGTGAACTATCAAGTGGCTTTTCCGGGGCAGCCGGGGAGGCAAAGGGTATTTCATGTGAACATGTTAAAGTTGTACGTGGAACGGGGGACAAAGGTGGGGGGAGTGCAGGAATGTGTGGATCAAGGAACCTCTGACGGGGACTTGTTGGCAGAATGGGGTGGGGGGTGGGGGAGGGATGGATGAGATCCAATTGTCTCCCTCCCTGTCAGAACAGCAGCGGAGACAGATTACCCAGGTCTTAGAGGACTTCCAGCCTATGTTCTCCGACCGTCCGGGATGCACCACTCTCATGCAACATACCATTGAAACGGGGAATAGCCCCCCTATACAGTCCCTACCCTACCGGGTGGTAGGGCCCCATGCCCAGGTCATTGCAGATGAAGTCCAAGCCATGTTTAGATCTTGGAGTCATTGTACCCAGCTCTAGCCCCTGGTCCTCTCCTATAGTGTTGGTAGCCAAGAAAGATGGAGGGGTTCGGTTCTGTGTAGATTATCGGAAAATTAACAAAGTGACTGTCCCTGATCCATACCCCATCCCAAACATGGATGTGCTGTTGGAACGGCTAGGGGGAGCCAAGTACATCACTACTCTGGACCTGACAAAGGGTTATTGGCAAGTCCCGCTTGATCCGGATGCTGCATTGAAATCCGCATTTGTGACCCATCTAGGTTTGTTCCAATTCACCACCCTGCCATTCGGAGTCCGGAACGGTCCGGCTACCTTCCAAAGGCTGGTGAATGGGATGCTAAATGGGTTGGGGGAGTTCGCCTGCGCATATCTGGATGATATCGCCATTTTCAGTTCCACCTGGGAACAGCATTTGCAACATGTCCGCCAGGTATTTCAGAGAATTCAGGATGCCGGGCTGACTGTGAAGGCTAAGAAGTGTCAGGTTGGGCGGGGGGAGGTAGAGTATCTGGGACATAAGGTGGGGGGAGGTAGTGTCAAGCCCCTAGCAGCAAAGATAGAGTCGGTTCGCACCTGGCCCCAACCCCAGACGAAGAAACAGGTTCAGGCTTTTTTAGGGCTGGCTGGCTATTATCGTAAATTTGTGCCCCATTTTAGCCAGCTAGCCACCCCTCTGACAGATTTGTGTAAGAAGCGGCAGCCCGTCAAGGTCCAGTGGTCGGCCGCTTGCCAGGCAGCGTTCGAAGGATTGAAAGCCTGCTTGATGGCAGCCCCAGTGCTGCAAGCACCTGACTTTGAAGCCCCCTTTGTCCTGCAGACGGATGCCTCGGAGGCAGGAATGGGAGCCGTCTTGCTGCAGGAACAGCCAGGGCAAGGGCTATGCCCTGTCGCCTACTTGAGTAAAAAACTTTTACCCCGGGAGCGGAACTTGGCCACTGTCGAGAAGGAATGCTTGGCGATAGTATGGGCAGTGACCAAGCTTCGCCCCTATCTTTGGGGACGCCGGTTCTTGTTGCAGACCGACCATTCCCCCTTGTGTTGGCTGGATAGGGTGAAGGGATCCAACCAGAAGTTGTTGCGGTGGAGCTTAGCCCTGCAGGATTTTGATTTTTTAGTGGAGCACATCAAGGGCAAGGACAACATCGTGGCAGATGGGTTGTCCCGGGCTTTCTCAGTAGGAGACAGTTAGATAGGGATTGGGGTGGTGGACCCCAATGCCATCTTTCTCCAAAAGGGAGGGTGTGGAGACAGCCTGACACGAGTATGCATGCACACACACACACACACACACACACAGCCTCCGTCCAGGGGAGGGGGGCAAGGAGGGGGGATTGAGTTACAGGGAAGCAGCCAGACAGACCGGCATCCCCAACAATGGAGAGTCTCGGTTGAATTCCACAAAACCCAAGAAAGGATCATCAAGACCATCAAACTATCAGGGCAGTCTCAAAGAGCTGTAAAGTACCCAGTACGTCACCTTCTTCCCGGGCAGGAATAAGCCCACCTGATACGAAGGGGCAGGCATAAGCCCCCACCTGACCTGGAGGGTGGGGAGAGTGGGAAACTCAGGGGTAGAAAACCCCTCTCCCTTCCTGTGAGGGGTTGTTGGGAACACAGGGTGCTTTGGAACAAGGTTCATCCTCCAAGCGGCGGCTGGAGTAAGCTGTTCTCATCCCCGGATCGGCCGACCCGGAGCCATGCTGAAATTGACTAGCGTAAAGTCTTTAGTCTAAGGTAACTGACTAATCCCAATGCGCTAGCTGGGAGCCTGTTTCATTGATAAACGTAGAGGTCACCTCAGGTTGTGTTGACATTATAGTATTCCTAGAAAGCTGTTAGTTCCGCTCCGTATCTGGTGTAAATAAATAAAGCCTTATTTGGTCATTTAAAGGGCTCTAGTTTCCTCTTGTGTACGCAAACCTCCTAGTCGGTTTCACTTGCTTGTACGGGCTGTAACTCAGTGCCGGTTAACCTGTTAAGCGCCAAACTCACGCATAGGACCCGGGTGCTGGTCCTTCACACTTACCATTATTATGAACCCAGTTCATAATAAAAAGTCCCCCCAAATCCATTTATGGTGTTATAGGTAAACACCTGCACCTTGAATTGTGCCCAGAAGCAGAATGGAAGCCAGTACAATTGGTATAGAATCAGTGTAACATGGTCAGCAAACTGCACACCAGAAAGCAATTTTGTTGCTGTATCTTGCGCTAGCTATCCAAGAAGGGACATAACTGATGCACCAGCCAAAGCTGGGCAAAGGCACTCTTGGCCACATCATTCACCTGACCCTCCAGGTCAGGAGTTCTGGGTTCAGAAGCATCCTTGGCTGCAAACATGATCCTTCAAAGGGAATGTGATTCCATCCAGAACAGGCTGTACCCCCAGTCCCAGATTAGTTTATCTTCTGATCAACAGTACCTCTGTCTTGTCTGGATTGAGCCTCAATTTGTTCATTTACATCCAGTTTATCACTGTGTCCAGACAATGGTTCAAGGCTTCAACAGCTTGCTTGGCACCAGTTGAAAAAAAAAGATACAGCTGGGTATCAGCATAATAAGACCCAAGCCCCAAACTCCAACTGATCTCCTCAAGTTCCACAAATCAACCATGGCTTCAACAGGAAAATCCCCCAATCTCGACCATTTTACTAGATCCTCCACCCGTGCAGAGGTACAGAGTTCAAGCAACTCTAAATCCTGTAAAATAGTGATCTGTCCATGACAACAAAGTTCTTTCAAAATCCCCTACCCGCAGATCATTTTCATCCTGGCCAGCAAAAAGATTTAGAGTGTACCCTACCACATGTGTGGGGCCAGATATTGACTGAGATGTGCCCATGCTTGCCATGGAAGCTATGAAATCCTAACAGGGCCTTGGTGTGAATGTTGAAGTCCTACTCCACAATCAGTTCAGGGGAAATCAACACCATCTCTGAGACGGACCTCCTCTATCAGCTCAGGCAGAGCCTGTTGTGTAGCAAGTAGGGTGATAACACCAACAGAACCCCACTACTGTCTCGATGTACTGTCACCAGGTGGAGACATGCAAATCTTGGAAATTGCTAAACACTGTACCTTGCTAGGGGGTTGGATTCATGATAGACAACTGTGACTCCCCCTTCCACCAATTGGATTTTGCTGCTGAAAACCTGGAGGGCACACTTGGGTCAAACTGATATCTCCTCCCAAACAATCCTTACTCAGCCAGGTTTCTTTACACATGCCTGGCCAGCTTGTTCATCATGAATTAAATCCTGGAAAAAAGCTCTTAGTTATGACCTGGCTTTAAGTGGCACATTTTATGACCTGATTGTTTTCCATAAGAGCAGTCAGGAATCTCTTAGTAAGATGGTAAACCACAAGGTGGGGCAGCCATGAAATGTCTCTTCTCCCTTCTCTATTAGCCTGTTTCACCTCCATTGCCATCTCTCCCCCAGCCCATTACCACTGAAATTGTAACTCCCTCTCTCTCTCCCTCCCTCCCCCCCCCAATCAGATAATTGGGCTAAAATTAAAACAATTTTTTTAATACGAAGCCCTCAGAGATCACTCTGAATTGTTTTGTATTCTCTTTCAATCTTAAAGGTAAACAACAGAAAAAAGCATACGCTAGTGACATATAAAAACAAGTTCCATTTAAATAATCAAAATTTATACATGAAGATACAGTAATAATTGAAATATATAGAAACCGGGTTCAGCGCTCTGAGCACTTAAAGGTGTCAATGGCCTGGTGTAAGTGAATACCATCCCTAGCAAAGGTATAAACTGCTACTTGTCAAGTAGCCCCATTCGTACTTAGCATGGTTTGGACTGAATAAAATATCTAGTCAGTATATTCAGAAGCATGCGGGCAAGTTCATATGTCATGCTAAGCCATCCTGAGAATAAACCACAGTGGATGAGTGTCTTGTCTGTCCGTTACTCCCAACAGATGATTGCCCGCTTGGTGGCTTGTTTCTCCTCAGTCCTCCAGGCTGCTGCCAGCACGTATCCCAGGAGCCTTTGCGGCAGAAATCATTGTTTCCTCGTTCCCTATGTCAGCACCCTTTGTGCAACTGGTCCAATGGGGCTGCCAGCTCATGTGGGAACCCCCCCCCCCCGGCATCAGATCGCCAAAGGGATTTAAGTTTCTGAAACCTTATGAGCACAGGAACACATTCGCAAACTTTAAAAATAAAATTAAAAATTAAAAGTGCACAGGACTGCAAAACCACCTGTTTGCTGTTGAGCCCAGCACAACCATATCCCCCCTCTTGTCAATGTCAAATGCATCCTCCACTTCAGCAGTTCCCGAGCAAAACTCCCTCCACCTATATCAGTTCACAAAAGAAATAATTTTCTGAGCCCTTATGAATGCAGGAACATGTTGGCAATTTGGGGTGGGGGTGGGGGGTTGTCTTGGCCAAGTGTGCAAGAATGCCTGTTCGCTATTCAACCAAGCATACCAATATCCGCTTCCTGCCAATGTATTTGTCAATTTCATCCTCCATGTCCTGCTTCCATTGCTAGCAAACACCTTAAAAAAAAAGAGGGGAAAAAAGGCTGCTTCAGGTTCTATTGAATAACACCAGCCTCTAAAGCTCCTTCTCTACTGCAGCTGCCAGCTGCTTTTGGTCTCTCTTCCCACAACCTTTGTGCTTGTCACTTTCCTCCACTAGTCTCCATTGTTAGTTGTCAGATACACATACAGGCTCCAGAGCAGTGAGCATGCAGGATTGGTAATCATACACAAATTTCAAGGCAGAGCGGGGGCTGAGTGCTCCAGTGTCCTTTCTTCAAGATTTCTATGAAAAAGAATTAAAAACTCATCCTGAGGTGGACAGCGCTGAGAAGGGATGAGGGAGAATGGCAGTGGCACTAGTAAGATCGCAAGGAGCGGCAGGGGTTTTTGCCACTGTTGCCGGCCGGCTCTCTAGCTGTACCCAACAACCCATGATAAAATCACCTGCCCGGGTTCAGATATCACAACAAGCCACCCAAAACAACCCTACTATGAGCCATGGGTTTGCAGGGTGCTTTGTTTGCACAAAAAAACAACAACCCACGATGGAAGAAACACTCCAGATTCGGACATCACACTAAGCCACCATGCAACCACCCACGTTAACAACCCACCGTAGCTTAGTGTGACATGGAAACCATGTCTCTGTGTGCTCACATTTCAGAGCTGCTAACTTTAAGGCTTTGCTTCCCTGCCTCATCTCTTTCTTGTGTGTTAGTTATCAGGACAGCTGGATGGATTTGCCACCTTTTCTGTGGCAGCCCCCGTACTGTGGAACTCTCTCCCGAGCGACCTCCGCCATACCCCCTCTCTGCTGAGCTTCTGCCGCTCATTAAAAACCTGGCTGTTCAGGCGGGAATATGGGGTGGGTTAAGATTTTTAAAAAATTTAAATACTGTTTTAAATGTATTTTATCTTGTTTTTATCCTATGTACATCGCCCAGGGTGGTCGGTGGCTGGCCAGATGGGCGATTAATAAATGTAAATAAATAAATAGATAAAGACATACACACAAAAGACAGCTTTTTTTTTGCTAAATGCTAATTAGAGGAAGAAGTCTTCTCTTTGGTCTTGCAAAGATGTTTGACCACATTCTTGGACAGTTCACTTGCCTCTTGATATGTCCTTGTAGAGCTTTTGAGCCACAGAGCTGGTCTTATTTTATTGAGGTGGCTAATAGCTTTCCAAAAATTCAAAGTTTAGATTTATTTTCTAATTAGTATATGTTTCCTGTGTTTCCTCATGACTGCTACTATCATCAACCAAGAGCGCCTCCTTGTTAATGACCTCTATACATCAAATAACAACCATGGCATGTAGATTAACTGTCTGTCTCTGTGTCTTCTCCCCAGCTCTGGTAATCTCTAGTTTTAGAAGTTTGCAAAGTTAGAATTTAGGCATCATTTAGAAGAAATTTCCATGCTTTTCTCAAGACTTGGCATAGGTTTGCTATTTTGGCTGTGTATTTTTATCTGATGTAATGCCGAATGCTGAATTGTTAGGATATCTGAACCAACCCCATTCAACAAACCAAGATTTGCAAGTGTTTATCAAATCTGAAGCTGGTTTTCAAAACACACAGCTTGGGCCAACTGTGCATCTGTTGCACCTGAACCATAAAACCATTATTTGGGACATTGCTCTAACCCTCAAGGCCACTATTTGGGATAGCATGTGAAGGGAAAGCAAGAGAAGAAAGAGGGAAACCTCATAAACCATGGTTCCCCCCCCCTATATGTCTGGAACACAGAGCACAGTTTAGAGTCTAAACAATGGTTAGAGCAAACCATATATCAGAAAACGGAACCTCTGTCTTTTTTGTGTTCATATTTATTTATTTTGTAATGGTTTTCTAGCTGAACCTAATGCATATGATAGGCTGATAATTCAGTGAATAGACATATACATTATACGTTAATCATTTAATAACGCATCCATTCTGTGTATAGCTTAGTTCACTGTGATTTGATTGCAAATAAGGGACATAAAGACCTGGTTTGCACAATCATCACAGCCCACCGTGGCTTATTAGCCACAGTGTGTTGCTGTGCCTGCAGGCGCCACATTGCTGATGAAAGCCCCTGCTGCTGTGGCTTCTCGTGTCATCCGAACATGGCACGGTGGCTTGTTGGGGTGGTTAACAAACTGCCCTACAACCCTACAACAGCCCAAGGGTTCTGGGTGGTTTGTTAACTACCCCACCAAGCCACCCTCACTGGGTTTGGACTACACAAAAAACTGCGCCTGGTGAGGATAATTAGGGAAATAAGCTGGCACCCGCAGCAGAGTGGTTAACAAGTCATGGCTTGTTAACCATCCTGTGATCATGCAAACCAGGCAGGCCACTGGATTGTCACTTATATAATTCACAAATATATGTCTTCTGATTTACCTGTCAGGTTAGATAAATTGTTTGCTTTTGTTCCTCCCATTGTCTTCTCCCTGCACCTGGCTTTGCTCTGTTTAGGGAACGTAGGGCACATCCTATGCAAATGCTGAGAGTTGTAGGACTTATTCTAAACATGCATAGGATTGCACCCTTAATGTTGTCTCTGTCAGAGGTACAGATGGAAGAGGTCAAGAGAACCTTACAACGCTTTCAATATATGTATGGGTGGCCACCTTCAAATGGATACTTATTTGGATATTTGGCCTGCCTTTGTTGAAGCCTATGTATAATTGCTAGAAAGTTGTATGCATTTCATACAAATCCATGCACATATATTAAAAAAAGGATTTTTAAAAATTGGGATGGTGCCCATGGGCACTACATTGGGATCCCCTGGTGTATGTGGTGTGTGTGTGTGTGTGTGTGTGTGTGTAAACTCCTAATCCAAACTACGTTGTACACATCTGTACATGACCCATTTTAGAAGTGATTCACATTGGATTGATTATTACATTAATAAAGCATTTTATAGCTAATTTCTGAAATCTAAAAAAAGGAGAGGAAGGAATTAAGCAAGCTTTTGTAATCTTGGCTCTGAGGAGGTTAGTATGCATTTCTTGCACCAACTTCCACTGAGCCAAATGTTCCCCCACTAATTTAAAAGCCTGCCATTTGCTAAGTGGCTGTCATAGCGGCACAATACTGTTATTAATGCATGAAGCACTTTTAATGTGCTTTACAATCTCTTTTATGTTTAAAGACAGAAAGCCTTGTGCAATAGGTCACTGTTGTTCCCATTGTACCGATGGAAAATTAAAGGTGCAATTCTATGCAAGTTTAGACAGAAAAATGGTCTACAACTCCTAGCATGCCCCTGGCTGGGGCATACTGGGAGCTGTAGGCCTTTCTTCTATCTAAACATGCATTGGATTGGCTCTAAGGTGCATAAGTCCACAAAGTCTGTGCATGGAGTGGCATTTGAATCTAGGTCCAAGTTGTTCAACACTCAGTTTAGTGAACCACATTACCAGTAACTTTCCTCCCTACAAAATATTTTTCATAACATGTTTTTGTATTCTGAGCTTCTGCTTGTTGCCATTTAAGGATTTTAGAGACAGAGCAAGTTTTTTCTCCTTATATTCTTGATATATTGCACAAATAATCTATTAAGAATATTCTGCTTTAAATCAAACACTCACCTACTGGTCTCAAAGGGAGTTGGCACGGATATTCCAAGATGAGGCCACAAAGCTCTCCTGGCAGCAGATAAATACTGCTCGCCACCAAGCTGACTGCAACAGCAGGGCACTAATTGGGGCAGTGGCCCATTGTAGACAGGCCTGGCTCCAGTCGACAAATTTGACTCAGGAAGCTCGTTCTAGAATTGAAGACCTCCCATTTGATGGCGAGGGGCTCTTCAATTCGAAGACAGATGAGGTGATCGACAACATCCAAAAGGCAAGAACGACAGCCGGAAAGATGGGCCTAGGAGTACAGCCATCGTCTCGTCCCTTCCATCAACCAAGATGGTACAGGCAGCCCTCTTCATTCACCACTGCTCAGCCGCAACAGCGCCAGCCTCGAGCACAGCAACCCTCGGTACCGAAACACTCGTATCAACAGCCTCGGTACCAGGGCTACCGTAAGGGAGGTGACCACTCCAGACATCGCCTTTGACTTCTCGGAATGCACAGACAGTCTAACACCATCATTAGGTGCCCGATTGGCCTCTTCCCTACCATCATGGAGGAGGATCACATCTGACAGCTGGGTCCTCAAGATCATCCAGCATGGATACAGGATTGAATTTGATACCCTCCCTCCTTTTCTCAGCATCCAGACCACACAGACTTCTCTGACGCTACTGGAAGAGATAACTTCCCTGTTGCAGAAGGGCACCATCCAGAGAGTTCCATTCTCTGAGTAGAGGGCCTCTACTCGCACTACTTCAAGGTGCCAAAGAAGGATGGAGGGGCGGGCTCCATCCAATTATGGACCTGCAGGGTGTTTAACATCTTTATCACCCCGAAGAAGTTTCGGTTGACCATGCTCCAGTTGATCTTTCCCATACTCTGCAAAGGCGATTGGTTTGCATCGATTGATCTTCGGGATGCCTATTTCCACATCGCCATCCATCCTGACAGTCAACGCTTCCTTCGATTCTGTATTGGACAAGACATCTTCCAGTTCCATGATGCTTCCCTTTGGCTTTTCTACCTCTCCCAGGGTCTTCATGAAGTATGTAGCAGTTGTCTGTGCCCACCTGCGATCTCGGCATACAAGTCTACCCATACCTGGATGGCTGGCTGCTCGTGGACTCTTCGGAGCAAGCACACCATCAGGCATTGGACTTCACTCTTCACCTCCTAAGCACCCTCAGATTCTATGTGAACTGGAAGAAGTCTATCCTATAGCTGTCGAGATCGATCCAGTTTATCGGCACAATCCTCAATTCAAAGCGAGCTCGAGCCTTCCTCCCTTGGGACAAGGCTCACATTATATTCACCTTGGCCACCAAGTTGTACCGTTCTTGTCGGACAACTCCCCATATGATACAACATCTCCTAGATTTCATGGCCTCAACAGTCGCAGTTGTCGCCTTTGCCAGACTTTGAATGTGACCCCTGCAGACTTGGTTCCTCAAGGCCTTTGATACTGAGAGGAACGTGCACAACACTTACCTGACACTTCCAGTTCATGTGAAGGACTCTCTCCTCTGGTGAATGGATGAGACTCACCTATTGAAGGGCCTTCCTTTTGTACCTCCAGCACCGATGAAGACTCTGACAACCGATGCCTCCTTGATGGCTTGGGGGGGCCATTGCAAGGAGCGCATGGTTCAAAGTCAGTTGGGTTCAGAACTCTGTGCCCATATAAACTTTCTAGAACTTTTAGCCGTTCAGAAAGCACTTCAAGCCCTCAAAGCCGACTTGAAAGGCCACAATATACAAGTTGTGACAGACAACACCACGGCATGGTAGTTGCCTACCTAAACAAGCAAGGTGGAATGAGGTCCTCGAAACTCAACTCATTGACCCTCCACTTCTTCAACTGGGCCATCCCCCTCCGGATGATGTTCATAGCTATTCGTATTGCCGGGAAGGAAAACATTCTGGCAGATGCTCTCAGCAGGATCACAGTGCCTTCCCACGAATAGCTGTTGGACTCTCAAGTGCGGAACAATCTTTTTCTCAGGTGGGGTTTCCCCACAGTCGACCTGTTCTCGATGGCAGAGAATACAGCCTGCGAGACCTTCTGCAGCAGGGCAGGGATGGACCCAGCCTCGATGGGGGATGCCTTCCTCCATCATTGGGTGGGGAAACTGTTCTACCTCTTTCCTCCCATCCCGCTGCTCACAAAGGTCATCATGAAGATCCGCACCGACCACATGGGTTGCATCATCATTGCCACTTGGTGGCTGAGACAGACGTGGTTCACGTTGTTCCTTCGCCTGAGCAAAGGGGAACATGTCTGTCTACCGAACTTCCCATCCTTTCTCACTCAGGATGGGAACCCTTCACCCTTCACCTCTCGGCATGGAGGATACGACAATGACTCAAGCAGCACAGCTTCTACTGGGCATACAGGCAGTCCTGGACATGGCTAGGAAGCCATCAAGAAGATCTCATATGGCTAAATGGACAGTTTTCCCTGCCTTCTGCTGCTCTGCTAACACTGACCCTGCCTCCTGTTCGATCCAGGTGATCTTGCAGTACCTGCATTCGCTGTTGAACAGAGGACTGAAGCTGCCATCTGTTAAAGTCTACCTGGTGGCCATCTATGCTTACCACCCTTCAATAGATGGCAGATCTGTCTTCTCGCACCCACTGGTTTGGCAGTTTTTGAAGGGACTACGTAACCTTTTCCCTCCGGTCCTGACTTTAGTCCCCTCTTGGAGCCTGTCAGTGGTTCTTAAGGCACTAACTTCCGCTCCTTTTGAGCCCCTCGCTACTGTAGACATTCGTCTCCTAACATGGAAGGTGGCCTTCTTCATGGCAATCACCTTGGCTTGGTGCTTGAGTGAACTCTGTGCCCTACAGGTCGACACCCCTTATCTTATTTTCCATCGGGATAAGGTGGTGCTCTGTCTGGACATCAACTTCCTTTCCATTGGGATAAGGTGGTGCTCCGCCCGGACATCACCTTCCTGCCAAAGGTGGTATCAGAGTTCCACTTGAGCCAGTACATCATTCTGCCAGCTTTCTTTCCATTGCCATCAATGCCGATAGAGAGGACAATGCACACACTCGATGTTAGGAGAGCGCTTGCCTTCCACAAGGCTCGGACAGAATCCACCCGTCGATCCCAGCATCTTTTCCTTAGCTATGGACGACAACAGGCAGATCTTCCAGTTTCCTCTCAGAGGTTTGCCAACTGGATTGTTCAGCCCATAAGACTGGCATACGAGCTCAGCCAACTCCCACTTGACAATGCAGTGATGGCTCATTTGACCCGTGGTGTAGTTACCTCAGTTGCCTTCGGCAGAGGAGTATCCTTGCCAGAACTCTGCAGAGCTGCAACTTGGTCCACACTGTTGACATTCATTCAGCACTACTGCTTGGATGTCTGGGCTCATTCAGACTGTGCATTTGGCAGGGCCGTGCTTCCTTCTGTTTCAGTCTGACCGACCCTCCACCAGTAAGTCAGCTTGGTACATCGCCCATATGTGTGATGCACAGAGACCACTAAGAAGAACGCAGGTTGCTTACCTGTAACTGTGGTTCTTCGAGTGGTCATCTGTGCATTCACACAACCCGCCCACCATCCCCACTTTGGTGTCACTGTCAATATCGATAGGGCTACCAGAAACGGTTCTTTTCAGAATTGGTACTGTTGTCAGTCCTTTGTATCGATGTTTTGGTACCAAGAATTCTCTCGGTCCCAAGACCACAGTAGGCAGTCACAGGGAACTGAGGGAAGGGGGAACCAGCTAGGAGCATGCGCAGTAAGACGGTGGGGGAAGGGTTCCTGCCTAAAACACCTCAGCTTTAGAAGTTTCTTGAAGGAGGCCTCAGCACAGGTGCAGAGCCCATATGTGTGACTGCACAGATGACCACTTGAAGAACCACAGTTACAGGCAAGCAACCTGTTCATTCTTCTCTTGCAAGGTACATAGATGAGCCAGCCTCTCAGCCCATTGGTAGAAAAGTATCTCCCCTTGGGGGAGAGGTGCAGGGAGGAATTAAGAAGCTGGCCATCAGTGTTCTAGACTTCGTTCAGGCCCCCTCCTGTTCAATTAGCTGTTTTCAACCCTCCATAGGGATGGGAGAGAATTCAATTTGGCTGGTGGTTTGTTTGTTTTTATAATAACTTAATAACATTTGCAAATGTCTTCATAAACCTGACGGAAAGAACTTGAGATTTTAAAAAATGTGAATGTGGGAGAAATCGAAACTGACAGATTTGTCCATCCAGACCAACAATGACTGTTTGGTACCTACATAATACATGCATGTGCAAACTTAAAAACATCATAGGATGGCACTACGTGTTATGATAGATATAGGGCTGCTTCCAAAAATAGCAAATCTTATCTGCATCCTGACTTCATCAAGTTTCTGGGTTGCATCTAATATTAGTTTAACTTAAGACCCAATAATTTCAAAAGGTCTACTCTAAGTAGGACTAACAATGGATACAACCCTCTGGGTTAATAGTAATGGGCTGTAAGTAGTCTTCCGTTCTCTGAGCCACAGCTCACCCCATCTGCAATTTGGGGATACTGATATTGACCTACTTAGCACGGTTGCTGTTAGGAGGTTCTGAATGTAAGCCTTCCCCAACCAGGTGTCCTCCAGATGTTTTGGACTACAACTCCCTACAAATTCCTGATGATTGGCCATGCTGGTCGGGAACTGAAGTCCAAACCATCTGGAGCGTACCAGGTTGGGAAAGGCTGCTGTGTCCGTAGCACTGTCAACACTTGAAATGTACTATTTAGACCTATCCTTATTGTTTAAGAATCTGGGACATTATCTTTTACCTTTGGGTGAATACAGGCATTTACCAAGTACAGAGCAACTGTAGTATCATGGCTTAGGAAGACCTTGGTTCTAGTGTGCCATGAAATCCCAAGCTGACATAAGGATTATTATTTGAAGTGGTAACTTCCCTTTGTACGCTGCTTAATGCAGGCACCTGATAAGCTACTTACCTGTTATCTTTGAGAATTTCATCACATGTCTGCATCTTACTAGAACTCTGAGGAAGTTCATAAATGTTACTACCGCCCCCCTTTAGCAGGACATTACAAGTGGCTCTATGCTGTGATTGTGACGCAAAGCTGCAACACCCCCTAGCATCTGAAGAATTCTCTGTAAAAATAAAGCAGCTGAGCGTTGCCTGCATACACACAGAGTGAGTGTCTGGTAGGGGAAGCATCTCTTCAGCTTTACACCTTCTAAAACAGGACTTTTGAGGTGGACCATCATCAGTTCTGAGAACCATCCAATCCTTCTGCTGAATCTATAGCCTTGAAGCTGCTCAGCTGGGAGCCTCCTGGGAAATCCTATATAAGCTGTTCTGAACTTTTTGGAGGAATGCTGAGACTCAGTAAAACAAAATAAGGACCTTATATCTCAGGAATCACTTCCATCAATATTTATGTATTGATTATGCATGCAGGCTATTGCAGCAGAAGGATTAAAAAAAATAATTTGACCATATTGCATAAGGGAAAGGTGGGAAGAGATTTTAGCAACAGGATAACCACACAACCCAGAATGAAAGGCTCTAGGGAGGCTATTTTGAAGCAGAATGTTTCCACAAGGCATAAATCATATAGCACAGAGGCATGCTGTTTTTGCCTGGCAACACAAATCTGGCAGAAATGTTCAAGTTGTAATTCTGTCTTTTGAGAATGATTGGGCCAGTGCTGGTTCTTGCGACCAACCAAAGCTCACAAGTGTGTCATTATTTTTGGGGTGGGCAGACATCCTTAGTCTTTCCATTCAGGGCTTAGTTTATAATGAACTCAGCTACAGTTCCAAGAAACAAAGAAAACACTGCTAGGGCATGTGTGAATGTATTCCTCATATATCTTTCAGCATGGTGTAACAGCTATCCAGTAAATAATTGGCATGTTAAGGAGAATGTAGTGCCCTAGGGTTACTCGTGTCATGGCAGGGAGGCTTAAATTTAAACTTTAAACACTCACTCTTTTCCTGGCTCTCTCTTTAACTGTGCAATCCTATACATGTCTACTCAGAGGTAAATTCCATTGAACTCAATGGAACTTACTCCCAAGTAAGTGTGTATAGGATTACAGACTAATTCTCCCACTGAAACCATGTGACTTAGATGATTTTAACTTTAGCTGGATTGGGCTCTAAATTTATTAGAACTAAGAATTCCAGTAGGATTCTAGTATTCTAGGAGGTAACACAGAATACTTAGTTCTAATAAATTTAGACAGAAAAAAGTCCTACAACTCCCAGCATTCCCCAGCCAGCATGCTGGGAGTTGTAGGACTTTTTTCTGTCTTAGCATGCATAGGATTGCACCCTTAATTTATTAAGAGGATATAAAAGAAGGGGACATCAAGGGCAGGTGAGAGCTGGTTTACACAACTAGGTATCCCAAAGGATTAATCCCATAATTTTAATTCAACTTTGAGTTTGCTTCCATGATAAAAGAGTAAATCAAAAGTTGAATATAATATGAAAAAAACCCTGATAACATGGAGCTGTATTCTTTCTGTTATTACTTTGGGTCAACTGGTCATAATAAATACACTGGTGAACAATACACTGGAGAACAGAGCTCACTGGTGTGAACTATAATAGTGACCAAAGAAGTGTGGCTAAAGTTCTAAAAAAATTAGCTGGTGCAAAATGTAGCAGCCAGACTGCTGACGGGAGCCTGTTTTATGATCATGTGATACCCATATTGCACCCACTTCTTTGGCTCCAAACCTTCCAGACCCAATTCAAAGTGTTGGCTTTAGCCTTCAAAGCACTCAATAGGTTGAGTCCTGGATACCTGTAGGATTGCCTCTGCCCATGTGAACCTGCCCAAATACTTCATTCATTTGTTTGAAGCATTTACCCTACTCTTCAGCTGAAAAGGGCTCCCAAAGCAGCTTATATTGGTCAGAACCTGCCCTCATGTGTACAATCTCAAAGACATAACACAAAAGGTAAAAGGATTGGGAGGGAGAAGGGAAAGAAGCAAATTCAGGCATTTGTTCTTAGTTACAAGTTCTTATAACCACCAGCTAGAATGCGAACAGCCTGATGCAATAGCTGCTGATAGTTGATGGAGAGAGGAGCCTGATGGTGATGGAAATTGTAATATTGCCTGCTTAAATCAACGAGGTAATGTAACCACTAGTTAGAGTGGGAGGAAAGGGTTAATAGAACAATCCTCAGGGTGCATGTTTTGTAACCCATCCTCCCTACTTCCTGCCTCTCTGTGGGCCACCTCTCTCTCTCCCTCTCTACATCTCCAACGTGATGGACACATCCATATGAATAAATGGACTGTTAGTAAAACTAATACATGTTGTTATTAGTTTTAAACCTCGTTTGGACAATCTGTTTCCCTTTAAAAGCCTTTTTAGCAGGGTTTAGCAATCCATGTGGTGATAACCAGTTTCAATAACCAGGCTGTGCATAAGGGC
Organism: Shinisaurus crocodilurus; assembly: GCA_021292165.1. Lineage (NCBI taxonomy): Eukaryota > Metazoa > Chordata > Lepidosauria > Squamata > Shinisauridae > Shinisaurus > Shinisaurus crocodilurus. The sequence goes on along the minus strand of CM037879.1, from coordinate 81,886,627 downwards.
AAAAACTCTGCTTCGGCCTAACCAGTATAGGACTGACTCCTTCCCATATCCTCTAAAAGATGGAAGGGAAGGGCTTTCTTGGTAATGGTGCCCATGCTATGGACTGAGAGATTCTACCGTGAGAGATCCAGCTAGCCCCCCTTGTTATTTGTGTCCAGGCACCAATGTAAAAGTATTTTTTTATTTCAACACACCTTTCAATAATGTGCTTGCAACTTAATTCTTGTTCTTGTAATGATTGTTTGTTTTAATATTCGCTGTTGGTGGCTGCTTTCTACTTTTTACCTTTGCATTTATGTTCATTCTTTCAATGAAATTAGCTACCTTGGGGTAATACAGTATTTTAACAAATAAACAACTACGCACACACACACGTACATACAAGCCCAAGACAAGGTTGTTGATTTGGGACCCTGCCGTAGCAACCTCAGTAACAACCTGAACTGTGTAACTGGAAAGGGCTATCCAACTCACTCTGGATATTACGGGTCTGTGAGGTATATTGTAATAGAAAGAATAGACTGTTATTATGCATGTTCTGTATTATATTATACTGATGATTATGCTTAGGAACACAAATGAGAGGAAACTAATTCAGTAAGGCAGGATGTTCAGCTCAGCAATCATTAAGCCGGATAATCAGGTATTACAAGGAGTGTGTAAAAAGCTGGAGAGTAGCCTTTCCAGATTTCTCTGGACTCAAACACTACCGGCTGTGGTCTGACATAATTTATCATGGCTGGTGTTTGAATGTGTACAGTTTTTTGAGCTTGTGCTTGATCAACAGCTACAGATCCAAGTTTTTTATATTTATTTATTTATTTATTATATTTATGCCCCGCCTTTTTTCCTGCAAGGAACCCAAGGCGGCTTACACAATCCTCCTCCTTCTCTCCACTTTATCCTCACAACAACCCTGTGAGGTAGGTTAGGCTGAGAGTCCGTGACTGGCCCAAAGTCACCCAGTGAGTTTCATGGCCGAGCGGGGACTAGAACCCGAATCTCCTGAGTCCCAGTCCAACACTCTCACCACTACGCCACACTGGCTCTCAATGGCTCTCACACTGGCTCTCAATATGGACTAGTATTCTGTGTTTGATAACAGCCAAAGATGCTTACACAATGACCCGGTTCACATGTGATAGTGGCAAATTGTGGATTCATTAATTAACAGGCTTGTGGCTGTTATCTGTTTGACATAAGTGATAGAAGCCCTCTTCACTCATTCCCCCTCCATGCACCCAGGAGGGGTAAGCAGGATCATGCCTCCTAGCCCTGTTCCCAATATCACCATGCCCATCAGCCCTGCTCGTCCCCAATGTCAAGATACAGGCCTGTGGCTTACGCTGGCTCAGCTTGTCTGAGTGTGGAAAGCTAAGCAGGGTCAGGCCTGGTTATTACTTGGATGGGAGACCCCTCTAGTTTCCTGCATTGAGCAGGGGGCTGGACTCGATAGCCTTGTAGGCTCCTTCCAACTCTATGATCTATGAAATCTATGAAACCCATGATTTGCCATGGCACATACCTGGCGCATTCCACAGCCACTTTGAATGTTCAACCTCCAGTTGGGCTGATTGGGGGTTGTTACATGACATAGCTGATTGGAGGTTGCTACACTATAGGTTAATCATGGGTTAAACAACCCACAGATAACCTACAATTAGTAGTTAGGTGAACTGTGGGTTGTTTAAGCCACAATTAACCTATAGTGTAGGTTAATCGGGCATCATGTAGCAAGCCCTGATTGGCCCTATCAGAGGCTGAATATTCAAAAAGTTTGTAGAACGTACTTGGCATGCCCTGCGGCTAATTGTGTGTTCATTAACCCATGATTTGCCATCATTATGTGTGAACAGCCCCAATGTCTAAAAGGGGAGTCTGCACACTCAGACATCTTTACACATGTAGGCTCTACACAAGATCAGGTACTCTGCATGATTGGAAGTCCTGATTGTGTGGAGAACCTTCATGTATACCTCTGTTTGTGCATAAGCTTTTATTTCAGCATGGACACTGGGGACAGGCAGGGCTGATGGGCATGGTGATATTGGGAACAGGGCTAGGAGGCATGATCCTGCTTACCCCTCCTGGGTGCATGGAGGGGGAATGAGTGAAGAGGACTTCTATCACTTATGTCAAACAGACTCTGTGATACTGTTATTATCCCCCAATGTCAAATGAAATTAACCACATATAAAGTTTCAGAGTTTGACAAATTACAAATTAACAAGTCACTAAGATTTGATGGCATTCACCCAAGCATTTGGAAAGAAATCAAATGTGAAATTGCTAATCTTGTAATCATCTTTTATTTTTGTTTTATTGTGCTTTGATATTTTGCTGTATGCCGCTTTGGGAGATTTGCCAAAAAGTAGCTTGTAAATTGATAAACAAGCAAGTAAACAACAGGGTTGTTGTGAGGATAATATGGAGAGGAGAGAATGATTATGTAAGCCGCCTTGGGTTCCTTTCCGGAAAAAAGGCGGGGTATAAATATAAATAAATATAATAAATAAATAAATAAAATGCAACTTATGACTGTAGTGATCACCAGTGATCAAATCTCTTGATCAAATCATGATCAAATCTCTTTCCTCCTGCCCCTAAATGGTGGGAAAATATATAGAAATGTGGCAATAAAGAGAGGCTTTATGAGCTGAGTAGGTGAATGAGTGCTGGTAACACCTACTCCCTTTCTCAGCTGGGAATTTTCCATTGGTCCCTCTCCTGGCCCCTGGGAACCCTTGCCTATGTCCATTACTTCATCTGCAGTCACACCTCATTTGCCTTCCTCCTCTCTTTCCTTCAATCCTACTTAACTGTAGCTCATCTCTATGAGTATAAGAACAGTCCTGCTGGATTAGACCAAGGGTCCATCTAGTCCCGCATTGTGTTCCTACAGTGGCCAACCATATGCCTAAGGGAAGCCCACAAGCAGGACATGAGGGCAACTTCCTTCCATCTGTCCTGAATCTTCTGTTGCTTAGCCTCACTGGATGATCCTGGTTTCTAGTAGTATGAGAGAGGGAGAACCACTTTCTCTACACTATGCATAATTTTATACACCTATGTCATGTCACCCCTGTGGCTGCGGTAACAAGATGTTAATTAAGCACAGCAGTCTTTGCCCCTTTACTTAGTATGGAAAGCACTGTTTGCAAAGCATGCAAATAGGTATGAGATGAAAGTGCGGGAGTGGAGTATTTATTTATTGCTACTGTATTTATATGGACACCCCATAACAGAAGTTATCTAGGTGGCTCACAAACAAATGCAACATAAAAATATAGTATAACACAATAATAGCTGTTGATGTTACAACGGTGCTAATGTCACAAAGGCACTGATTTCTCTGTAAAGCAGAGGAAAACTGCTAGTTGCCTCAGGGGGAAGGGACATTGGGCATTTCTCTCCCAGATGAAGTTTTCAGCTTTTCAAGCACAGTGACCTGGTTTGCCACTGTGGGGCAATTTGATTGTGTGAACCAGCCCACTGTATTACTTTGCCCTTCCACAGCTTTCAGATTGTTACATGCATCTCAATTCTCTCAGCAGTGAGAATTTCCAGGGGTGCAGTGCTTACCCCAGGTTTGCTTCCCTTTGGAATGAGGTCACTGGAGGCATACTAATGTGTTGTAATATTTGCATTTATTTACAAATATACGACTTGAGCGTAGATGGGAGGACACAGTTTAACACTCCAATGGACATTGCAGAGTGCACTGTACTCACATCAGGGCTTCTAGGGGAACAACCAGCACCTTCAAAGCTCCATAGATACCAGCGTTGCCCTTTCTCAGTCTCATTCCAAAACTGCAGGCTTGTCCTTTTGTTTCCTTCATGGACACCAGGATTATAACATACCTTGTGGGGAGAGGCATCCAATTCAGGTACGTTTTGGCCATTAAGAGCCATAAGCCTAATATTGGATGAGTTCGCACGTCACACTAAGCCACCCTGAGAATAAGCCAGGGTGGGTGGGTGCCTTGTCCATTACTCCTGACAGAGGATTGCCTGCTCGGCAGTTTGCTATGGCTTGTTTCTCCCTCAATCCCTGTTGGTCCTCCCAGCCACTGCTGGCACATATCCCCGGGGCCTTTGAGGCAGAAATCCGTTCACAATTTTTTAATGATTCCCCCCCCCCCCCGAAAATAGTCTGTCCGGTATTTCACCAAGCATACTTATACCCCCCTCTTATCAATATCCCTTGTCCATTTCATCCTCCACTTTGGTACTTCCCTTGCTAGTGAACACTTTTTTTTCCTTTTTAAAGGCTGCTTCACATTCTATTGAATTAATAGCACCCACCCCTAAAGTTCCTTTCCCCTGCAGCCACCAGCTGCTTTTGGCTCCCTTCTGCAAGCCATGGGTTGTCAGGGTGGCTTGTTTCCTGCATTGAGCAGGGGGTTGGACTCAATGACCTTGTAGGCCCCTTTCCAACTCTATGATCTACGAAACTATGGAAAAAACGCTCCAGGTTCAGATGTCACGCTAAGCTATCCTGCAACCACCCACGATAACAACCCGCTGTGGCTTAGTGAGACGTGCAAACCAGGTCACTGAGTTCTCATGGCAACCTGGCCTGTTGAACTTTGAGACACATTTGCAGTCATCCTGGATCCATTAACTGTCTCCTGTAGAACCCCCAACTGTAGAAAAATAGAACCACGAAAACTTGGTGGCCAAACCCCAATCTCATAACATTATGGTCCCATTCTCACATTTGGGGACAAAGTATTTCAGGATGAAAAGGTTGACTGAAAGAGGCGATAGACTTGCAGATATCATCATCATCATCATCATCATCATCATCATCATCATCATCATCATCATCATCATCCAGGGATGGGCAACTTGTGGCCCTCCAGATGTTTTAGCCTATAATTCCCATCAGCCCTAGCCAGCATAGCCACACATTGCCCAGCCCTGAACAACCACAATGACCAACACCACCACATGAGTAAGGAACAGCTGAGTTGGTTACAGGATCCTGCTCAGAAAAGAAACAAAAACATACTGCACTTATACTATGCTGACTTCCTGTGAATAGTTTCTTTTATAAGACAAACATGGTATCCTTTCCTATAGGTGTTTAAGGCTAAGAGTTTTGCTTGTGTCTATGTAGTTTGGTTTACTGTAGGTAAAAAAAAGAGAGAGAGAAATGATTGGGAAAGTCATATCACAATGTGCAAATCATATATATCTGCAATTGTTATTTGATCTAACACATCAGTTTATATGATTGATTTATGAGATTATGGATACCAGCTCAGAGCTGTTTCTGACAGTACTCTTTGCTTTCACAGGAGGGCACTCACAAATCGTTCCTGTGAAGAAAAGGTAGGTATTGAAGCACTTATATCTATGTAGGCATGCTGGTCTGCTGTGAGATTTGCAGCTTTCCTGTGCTGACATGTGAATAGTGCTGATGTTCATATACAGTGCTTTTTTTCTGGAGAAAAAGGTACCGGAACTCTTGGATTACATTTCCTCGGGAGTAGATGGCGATTAAATTGTAATGCAATTAATAGAAGAAAAGGTGCTGGAACTCAGTTCCGGTGAGTTCCACCAGAAAAAAAGCCCTGTATATATATATATATATATATGGGAAACAGTAGTCCTGGAAGTAGTGCTTACTTCAGTACCAGCAGAAGTGGCCACTGGTTTAAAAACAATCCAATAGTGGGTGGAAAAACAGAGCAGAATGAGTAATGGTATACTGGTAGGCACAGAGGACAGGAGAGAAGGAAGGGCTGGCTCTACCATTAGGCAGAGTGAGGAAACCACCACAGGCAGGTTTTGGGTGTCATATAAGGTTACCAAATTGTTATCTGGTGATAACCAAATTGTTATCCAGTGTGGTGTAGTGGTGAGAGTTTTGGACTGGGACCCGGGAGATCTGGGTTCTATTCCCCCGCTCGGCCATGAAACTCACTGGGTGACTTTGGGCCAGTCACTGACTCTCAGCCTAACCTACCTCACAGGGTTGTTGTGAGGATAAGATGGAGAGGAAGAGGAGGAGGATTATGTAAGCCGCCTTGGGTTCCTTTCAGGAAAAAATAGAATAATAAATAAATAAATAATAATAATTATCTACTTTTTTTTATTACCGTATTGTTATAGCCATGAATGGGGAGAGGTACTTATGGGTTTTTCTGCCTCATGTGCCAAAATAATTTGGGTGTGTGGTGCCATTTGGTGCTCCGTCTCAGGCAGCAAAACATTTTGGGCCGGCCCTGATCCATGGTAGCAGGGAGCTATGAAGAATGAAGACACCACACTCCCTAACCAGTAGAAACCTCACTCTGGCCTTGTAAGAGATTTAAACTGGGACTGTGTTTATGTAAGACTGTGTTTATGTAAGAAACACAGTGCAAATAAGGCACCCCCATCCCAAAACTTGATTTGAGTGACCAATGCTTCATGCGGCTTGGTCCAGTAAAGTTGCTGCACTTGGTGCTGCGCACTCTGAGTCAGGAGTTTAAGGCTATTTACAGATGAGAGTTTATGACATACTTGGTAGTATCTGCTCCAAGCTGACATTGCCTGTTGGTACAGAGTTGTGTTCATTTTGTGTGTGTCCCACCATGACTCTGCTCAAGCCAGTTTTACAAGATTTTGTAGCACTTCCAGCAATATCCTGGAAAAGCAGAAACAAGTACTGAGAAGAATGACCAAAACCTTTGCAATGAATGATGTGAATTTTGGTGTACTTATTGTAGATGCTTCTAGTTTAGTTCATCCAATGACCCCATTCCACTCCAGTCCAGAGACAACATCAACACCAGTTTTGGATCTGTTTTTAAAATGTGTTTGAATTAATGTTTTTTAGTATGTGAAATGATTGGTGCATATCCACATCATATGTTTATACAGGCATTGACATTTTGTTTAAAATTAAATGAAAATTAAATCATTCAAAAGAAAATTTTAGCAGGAGAGAGTACATTGGTCTATTCTTTCACATATCTACGCAACTAAGTTGAAATCTTTTTAAAAATTATTTAATTTCAAATCATGGCCAAGACATCCTGAAGCACCAGTTCTGTAGGGTAGTATTTGTAGTATTTAATTATTAAGGTGTCACAAATGCTCAATGCAGTGATACATTACAATCAACAAAACGGAGTCCTCTTTCACTATAAAAAACAAGAAGATTCTAATATAATGAAATAACAGGCTTAAATGAAATTACGTAGTACCAGGCCAGGGCCTGAAAGCAGAACCCTTTCATCTGGAGGTACTGCCTCTATTCCCATTCGGATGTAGAGGAGTAATGACTCAGTGCACAAAAAGCACTCAGTGCTCAGTAGTGACACACACATGCACAAAAAGCACTCTGCACGCGCTTAGAGACGCGCTCGTCTTTGTTATTCTTTCGTATGTTCCTGGCCTGATCCCCGGGGCATTGCAATAATTCTGGGGCTCTGCTAATTCCTGCCTTGCCGTTGCTTGGTATTTCGTTCATTTTCCTACTGCAGAACAGAGAAAGAGAGAAGGGGAGGGGACAAAACTGGAGTTGGGGGGGGCGAGTAACATGTTGGGTCATGTGGTTGCATCACGTGAAAGGGGAGTCAGGCCCAGTAGCGGCGGCGGCGGCAGCAGCAGCAGCAGCAGCAGCACGACCGGGAGACGGAGACGCAGACAGACTCTGGACACTGGGCTTGTCGGGAGGAGCGACGGCAGGCTGGCTGGCTGGTTAGCTGGGCGGAAGCCACACAGGACGAGTTCTAGTGGCTACTGCTGGCTCTGCCTGGCTGATCTGCTGCGCGCTGGAGAGGTAAGAAATCTGTCTTCCCCCCCCCCTCCATTTGAATTGCAGCCACCCACCCCAATTAGCTGCGGTGTGGAAACTGGATCTGCCCCCCCCCCATCCCTTTCTTTCTCTCCCTCCCCTCCATCCATCTCATCCCCTTTGGGTGGTCCTCTTCTTCCCGCCCCACAGCAGGATGCAGGATCTGTGTGCATGGGCGGGAGAAGCAGATTGGCTGTGTTGATGCCGACATAGCAGCCTCCCCCAACCTGGCGCCCTCCAGATGTGTCAGACTACAATTCCCATCATCCCCCAGCCAGCATAGGGGATGGTGGGAGTTGTAGTCTGGAGAGCGCTGGGTTGGAGAAGACTGCTATACATCCTCCCCGCTCCTCTCCCCATCTATGTCAGATGCTCCGGCTGTATGCGAACGTTCAGCTATTTATTTATTTGTTTGTTTTCCTCTTGAGGCAGGGAGGAGTACGTATTTTTTTGCTCAGCGGAGATTTCCTTTGTGTTTGTTTGTTTGTTTGTTTGTTTTAAAAAATAAATAAATAAATAAATAAAGAGGAGGAGGGGGAGAAGAGTATGCGATCATTGAAGTCAGGAAATGCAGGTTGCTCAGAGGCGTGGGTGGAAGTGATTGGGGTCTGGGTGGGTGGTGGGAAGAGATGGGGTGTGTGTGACATGCACGGAGCCAGGTGGCTTCTGACTTGGTGTTCTTTTGTTCTGATGGACCACCTAATTTCCGCCCCCCCCATCTCCGTGCGTGTATGTGTTTTTGTCTACAATCTGTCTGTCATCCAGGAGATATATAGGAGACGAGGCAGTGACTGGAATGAAGCACCTTGTTTTGTTGCGTGCGGGGGGGGGGGGCAGAAGAGGGAGAGGGGGGTTTGCAGCAAAACCATTTTTCTTTCCCCTTCTCACACTCCTTATCACCATCTTCCCCCTGCCCCCTCCTTTGGGGAAAAATGTGTGTGCGTGTGTGTAACTGAGTTTTGGGCTTTCTCCACATTAACCTTCCTTTCTAATATAGCTTGGGGATGGAATATCCAGCATCGAAAAGATGTACCTGGTGGTAGCTGTCTCACTTACAAAAGAAAGGGAAGGAGAGTAAAGGGGGGGGGAGCTTTAGGTGTTGTTTGAAAAAGACTGATCTTGTTGACCTGTAGTTCCAGGCTTAGGGAAAGACTGGACATATTTTGATGTAGACTTCCCCCCACCTTTTTTTGCTGTCATGTTTACACTGCTTACAAATGATACTAAGCCCTATATGATTCAGATGTGGAATTGTTAAAGCTTGGACCCAAAAACTCAGGAGAAAGGAAATGAGCAGTCAAGAAGGTCCTCTTCTGTGAGGTTTTCCTGCTACTCCAGCTAACAACAGACAATGTGATACATTGTCAAGCAGTATCTGTAGTGCTGGGTTGTTGTCTCTAACCTTCTTTCATTTCAAATAGAAAGGATTGGTAATTTGCTGGTCAGGTTTCCCACCCCACTCCCTTCTTGTGTCTGACCCCCCCCCCCTTTTGTTTGCTGGTACTTTTGCATTGGTTCAAAGGCTGTCTGCGTTCAGTTATAATTTCCTGAAAAGTGCAGGAGAATTTTGACTCAGCAGTTGCCAATAGAATGTAAAAGGTCATACGAAGAGAATTGGTGGCCTTCTTTAAAAAGGAAAAGTACACTGTACAGTATGTTGTATTGGCAAGCCCATTTTTACTGTGCTGAAATTTGCTCTTCCTTGAGCCACATGCTGTGCTCTCAAATGAGAGGTTTTGACAAGTGTTTGTATCCAGATGGGGTTTGCAGCATCAGAACCAGACACTGGCATGATTGGTTATAAATGCCAGTCTTTGCAAGACTGGTTTGTGAAGTTTAAGATATTGAAATAACACCCCACCCATCCCTGGTTTGGTGAGATTTAAATGCATGTCATCAAAATAAGAAAAGCTGCCCCATCATATAGTGTATTATAGTTACAAGCTCCAATGACAGTTGCATGTTCAGGATTTGTTCTTTTACTTGTATAGCACCCTGCTTTTCATCTTAGCATTTGGTTAATTGGAATAAAAAGAGCCTTCATTTAGTTAATGTAAAAAAAAAAAAAGTCTTGTGGCACATAAATTGTAAAAGCTTTATTGTGGCTTAAGGTTTCAAGAATTAGTCCATCTGATGAAGTGGACTCTAGTCTACAGAAACTTAAACCATAATAAATCTGTTCGTCTGTAAGGTGCTGCAAGACATCTTTTTTTGGTGTTTGGTGTTAACGGACTAACATAATTACACCTCTGGAGTTCATTCAGATAAAACATTGATAGCATGGATACAGTAATACTGTGAAAACTGTAGTTTTTATTTGATCTTAATTTATATTATCTCAGTTCCTTTGACTAGCCATAAACTTGATCCTGCCTGAACTTATAAACAATTCTTAGTCCTTACAATCAAATGGATTACTTTCTTACCTGGCTGTTTTATTGACATGGGATGAAAAAGTGAAAAGGGGCCTGACCTAATTCAGCGCCCATCTCAAGGCAGGATCGTCCAGACACTAAGCCATACTCACTCAAGATTAACCTTCTTCCAGATAATGCATTTTTACCTGCTTACAGAGAGCCTGAAACAGAGAAGAAGACTAAACAAGGCAGTTCATGGCAAGATTCTTACGCTGAACTTTTCCTTGAACAATCTGGGTGATTCAAGCAAGTGACCCATGCTAGAGGGGACAGCAAGAAAGACAGGCAAATCTGCTCCTGGAGACAATTCTTCCTAATCCCAAATATGGATCATGAGGTGAAACCCATCTATTGAGCACCGTGCAATCAACAGTAGATAGGGTGGAGCTGTACAAATACCTATTAGTGCTTAAAGCAGCCTTGTATTTAAGCACTTGCTTGGTAGACAGAGGCAGCAAAGAATTCCGTGTGGGTGAGTGAGTGAGTGAGTGAGTGAGTGGGCTGGTGGAGGAGTGATGGAGCATTCTGTGCTGCCAGATGAGGGGAACCCCCACCCCAGTGTGGACTGGGCAACAATATAGGAGAAGGCCCTTTCCTGCATGCCTAATCAACAGGCCTCTGTGAGTGCGGGTGACTTCAAAAGGGTCGCTCTGCAGATCTTAATAACTGGACAAGTTCATAATGAGAAAGATGGTCCCTCAGCTAGCATAGCCCTAAGCCGTTGAAAGGTTTAACGATTAAGACCAACACCTTGAATTGACCCAGGAAAACAAATTGGCAACTAGTGCAGATCTTTCAATACAGGGGTGATAAGATCATGATAGCAGCCTAGCTTCCACATTTTGCATCAATTGAAGCTTCTGGATGTTCGTCAAGGGTAGTCCTATGTAGGGCATGTTCCAATAGTATAACTGTGATGTAACCAAGACATGGATAAATGTTGTCCGATCAGACTGATTCAGGAATGGTCGCAGCTAGCACAGTAAAAGTAGTTGTGCAAGTGCACTTCTTGCCCCCACCTGAAACAGTGTAGGACAGCATAGGATAAAGGATCACTCCTGAGCTACGAACAGGTTGAATCCCAATCCCCAAGCCAGGCTTTATACTGACCAGCAGCACCTCCATCTTTTCTAGATTGAATCTCAGCTTGTTTACCTCCATCCAGCCCATTATTGAACCCAGGCAACATTCATTTCATGACTATGGTGCCCAATTTGTGTGCACAACAAATTTACATGCAGTAGCCCATGACAGGTGGCCCCCGAGCTTGGCACTCCCCAAGCCTGGTACCTGTTGCTTGCCCCTCAGCCTGGCTCTGATGAGGCTCCTGGGATTTTTCTAGTATTATTAATATTACTCATTTAAAAGATGTATATGCTACCCTTCACTGTCAAATTACAGGGTGGCGTACAGAATAATTAAAACTGCAATTAAGATAAAATACAAAGATTTTTTAAAAAATCGTTTCATTTACATTGGTATTTTCCTTACAAAAAGATACAAATTTTAATAAGGTTATGTTATATTCTTAATAATTTTGTATAACCTCTAGCTGAGGTGGGCTGGGACATTCCCAATTCTTCTCTCACCTCAGTCCTGACCTCACCAGATAGCTTTAGACAAGCCACTCTTTCAGGCTCTCCCTCCACATCTGTATTGGGCTAATGCTCGCATACGATACAGGACGTTGTTAGGATTACTGAGCTAGCACATAGGTAATGTGCTACAAAAATAGATTATCATTGCAGTAATAACACTGTGGGGTTGGATCTAGAGAAATGCCAGCAGAAGGTGATTTTCCCACACACCCCTCCCCACGGTCTTCTGAAAAGCCTCTCCCAAGGGTTGGTGAGACCTTTAGGAGAGGCTTTTGGAGGGCTCGGGGTTTTCTGGGGGTGGGGGGGAAGGGGGGCAAGTACAAATGCTGAGAAAACCACACATTCCCTGCCCCGCGATAAGATGTATTTATTTATTAATTACATTTTTATACCACCCAATAGCCAAAGCTCTCTGGGCAGTTCACAGCAATCTACTATATACCGTATTTTTCCGTGTATAAGATGATACTTTTTACTTAAATTGATGTTGAAAAATTGAGGGTCGTCTTATACACTGAAGTATGCTATGAGTGGGGGGGGGGAAGGGGAGGAGGAGCGGCTGAGCTGGTGGCAGGGTGCGAGCTTGACCTGGGCAGGCAGAAGGCGCCCTGTTCGCCCGGCTGCCGTGGGAGAGCAGGCGTGTGTGCGTGAGTGGCGGGGAGCGCTGCTGCAGTGCCCGCCTGCCCAGAGCCCTGCAGGGCCCGCGCCAGTCCTGTGGCCAGCGTTTCCTGCGGGGGAAGGGGAGGAGGGGCGGCTGAGCCGGCGGCGGTGCCTGAACACCCCACCCAAAATATTATTTTCTGAATTTGTGGTTAGAAAAGTGGGGAGCATCTTATACATGGGGGTGTCTTATACACGGAAAAATATGGTAAATGTGAAAGTATGTCCGTACGTACATATGTACGTTTGTACGTACGTATGTCCGTATGGTTTGCGTGTGTCACATAGGCTCCTACACGGCTGGATGGATCTGCCCCAAACTTGGCACGCATATTCAACATCACCCAAGGACAAAGACTGGCAGGTTCAAATCTCCGAAAAACCCTCACCGCGCCTGTACGGCCCAAAATAGATGAGAACCAATGACATCACTTGAAATGCACACAGGGGTAATTCAGGAGCAGTTATGCAAATCGCTCCAACGGCATTTAGAATGTTGGTATGCACTGCCACAGGGGCCCAATCAGGAGCGGATATGCAAATCTCTCCTACGTCGAAACAGAATGTTCATATGAACTGCAGCCGGGGCCTATGGGGTGGGGAAGCTGGGATCTCATTGCTGGGTAGTCCGGGCCCCCCCAGCAAGCTGGAATTACATTATTGGGTAGTCCCGAGGGGGGAGAGCAGGGATTTCATTGTATGGTCCCGGGGGGGGAGCAGGGAATTCAACGTTGTGTTGTCCTGGGAGAGCAGGGATTTCATTGTTGTGCAGTCCCGGGGGGGGGGACTAGGATTTCATTGTGTGGTCCCAGGGGGGAGCAAGGATTTCATTGTGTAGTACCGGGGGGGGGGGCACAGGGAATTCATTGTGTGGTCCCGGGAGGAGAACAGGAAATTCAATGTTGTGTGGTCCTGGGGGAGCAGGGATTTCATTGTTGTGTAGTCCCGGGGGGGGGGGGAGCTGGGATTTCATTGTGTGGTCCCGGGGCGGGGAGCAGGGATATCATTGTGTAGTCCTGAGAAAAAGGGAACAGGGATTTCATTGTGTAGGGCAGGGGGGTGGGGAGCAGGGATTGAATTGTGTAGGCCGGGGGGGGGGTAGCAGAGATTTCATTGTGTAGTTCCGGGGGAACAGGTAGTAAAATAAAAATAAAACACAAAATTATTATTAATTAATTACAATTATTTATTTATTGAGCGTAGTTACACACCCAACCTTTCCATTAAAAAAAACAAACAAACAACCTGCACCAGACAGCTCACGATACGTTAAAAACTATAACAACATCACAGCAATAAAAACCCAACATGTTAAAAGACAGAGGTAGAGCCGATAACACAATGTATTTACTTAAGTCTACTCTGTTATTTGTCTATTGAAGTTTCTCTCTGTTCCCTTCTATTATATTAAAGCATGAATGCAACTGTTGTCGAATTAATTTGAGATTTTTCCTTATCCATATTGTTTTCATGAATAAACAAATTTGTTTGAGATTGATGTGCAGTTGTGAGGGCAGCAAAGGAAGCTTACTTTACTGCCTCCTCAAGTAGCCATATAGCAGAGCTTTTCCAGGCGGTTCACAGGGTTCGTTGTCATCTTCCCCAGTAAATCCTTTGTTGGAGCCCTCTGACGCCTGCTGTGATAATTTTATAAGGTACTTGGAGGATAAAATTGCTCAGCTTCATGCCGACATGAACGCTGCTTTTAGTACAGTATCTGGTGAGGTGTCCAATGCACTACCTGGTCAGCTGTATGGGATCGGTTTCAGTTTTTTGAGGCCTGAGGACATGGACAAGACACTTGTAGCCGTTTGGCTTATGCAATGCTCTCTCGACCCTTGCCCATCCTGGCTTATTCGAGCTATCTGGGAGGGGTTGACCAGGTGGATCCAGGGTGTGACTAATGTATCCTTGCCTGATGGAGTGGTGCCTGCTGCCTTGAAGGACGTGGTGCTGCGTCCATTCAAGAAAAAGCCCTCTCTGGATCCAGAGGTTTATACTTACTGCCTTCCAGTCACTAATACCCCCTTTTGGGGGCAAGGTGTTTGAGAGGATACATAAGAACACAGGAAGCTGCTTTATACCAAGTCAGACCACTGGTCCATCTAACACAGTACAGTCATGCCTTGGATTGAGAGCATAATTTGTTCCAGAAATGTGCTTGTAATCCAAAACACTCTTATATCAAAACGAAATCCCCCCAAAAGATTTTGTACAGAGATTTTTAATTTAAGCCGTACTACAGTACTTGTATTGCAAGACGTCGCTTGTATATCAAGTAAAATAAAATAAAATAAATATTTAAAAATTTGCTTGTCTTGCAAAACGCTCTCAAACCAAGTTACTTGCAATCCAAGGCATTGCTGTATTGTCAGCACTGACTAGCAGTGGCTCTCCAGGGCTTCGGGCAGGATATTTTCCAGCCCTGTCTGGTGATGTCAGAGATTGAACCTGGGGCCTTCTCTATGCAAAGCATGTGCTCTACCACTGAGCCATAGCCTGTCCCTTCTGCACACAGAGCGGTGGCTGTGCAATTGCAAATGTTCTTGGAGGACACTGATTATCTTGACCCATTTCAGTCTGGGTTTGGGACAGAATCGTCTTTGGTTGCCCTCATGGGTTACCTCTTGTGAGAGAGAGACAGAGGGAGCATGGCTCTGTTGATCCTACTTGATCTCTCATCAGCTTTTTATACCATTGACCACAGTATTCTTTTGGATTGTCTTCACAAGCTAGGGGCACTGTTTTAAAGTAGTTCCACTCTTACTTTTGGGGATGGTTCCAGAAGGTTGACTGTGCCTTGGCACCCTGGCAGTTATACTGTGGGGTGCCTCAGGATGCCAGCTTGTACCCCTTGCTATTTAATTCTCCTGCGAGTGTCGGAGGCCAGCAAGCTTGGGGCAAGCCCCACCTCCAGGGCTGGGAAGGTAGACTTTGATCTGAGCTTCCCGGAGGAGGCGGGGCCTCCCCCAGGAAACTCCAGTTTCATTTCCTGCCTCGCGAAGGGAGGCAGACATTTCACGCTCCTCTGAGCGAAAGAAGAAAGAAAATACAGTCATGCCTTGGATTGAGAGCACAATTCGTTCCGGAAACGTGCTTGTAATCCAAAACAATCTTATATCAAAGCAAGTCTCTGGCGGGCGTGAGCGGGGCCGATTTTGGCCCGCTACGCCCGCTTGAGGTGAGCAGTTACATCCCTATGACTTGTCTTGCAAGACGTCTCTTGTTTATCAAGTCAAAAAAATTTAATTTTTTTTGCTTGTCTTGCAAAACGCTCTCAGACCAAGTTACTTGCAATCCAAGGTATTACTGTATCATTAAAAAGGATCCTGAAGTCACCGGGACGGTAGGAATGGGTCCCAGAGCCTCACGCCACCACCCTAGGATGGAAGGGCAGATGGCCAGACTCTGGGCCACCACCCCAGGGAATCATGTTCCGTGGGTTCCGGCCCTCCCCCTGACACCTGATCTCGGGTAGGCTGGGTGCGACAGAACTACCCCCCCCTGCCCGGCGTCGGCGTCTACCAGCCTCGTGGGCTGCAGACGCCGGGCCCAAGTCCTCTCGCGCCTGCCGCCATCGCCGCGCTGTTCCCTGCCCCCAGCGACGGCGGATGCGCAGGCCTGGCCAATAGAATGTATCTATGGACCTCCATATGTTTTTGGATTCAAACTCTCATCATCCCTGACAATTGACCATGCTGGCTGGGGCTGATGGGAGTCCAACAACTGGAGAGCCACAGTTTGCCCATCCCATCACAGTTTCCCCATCTAGGGTCTCAAGCAAAGGCCTTTACAGCTCTGCTACCTGAAATCGTTTACCTGAGATACCGGGAAATGAAGCTGGGACTTTCTGCATGCAAAATATGTGCTCCGCCAGTGAGCTAAGGTTCTTTTTCCTTACTGTTGGCTACAATATTGAAAGGGCTTATTTATTAAAACTGTGGCAGATAGGAAGTATAATAGCATATGGAAGTGAGGAATGAATTTGGGTTAGTAAGACAGTTGTGCCTGTTTCAATACTTGCTGGGGTATCTTTCCATTGATGAGGAGTCTTTGCTACAAAATTTAATTTGCCTTGCATTCCAGGGACATTATTTTTATTACAATCCCGAGAATGCTAATTCCTGCTTTTAAAAGAAAAAAAGTGAGGGAGGGCGGAAATTGTGGGAACCTCACTGCGTCATGTTCTGATACAAAACCACAAGAGAGTGACCGTGTAGCCGCAACAACACTGAACAATCTTAGGTCTCTGCTCTAAAGGGCTAGATAGCCAATTAATGTACTGTTGGGACTAGTAGATCTGTGGGTGGCTGTACCCAAATCTAGACCTGGAGGGCATGTTTTCCAGGCCAGAGTCCCTGAGATCAGTGGGTGGATGGAGTAGGGGAAGCGGAGCTTGCAGTACAGCAGGCAGAAGCTACTGCCTTGTGTACAAGGCAAAGGCAAACATCAGGCTCCCAGGGTTTACACCACCTGGCCAATCCCAAAGCTTCATACTGCCCACCAGTTGCAGAGGCTGCTCTTGCACACACCTTTTCCACGAGAAGTGGTCTGAGGCCTAAACACACACAGCCCATGGCAGTTCAGTAGGCTAGATCCCAGTGTCACAGCACAGTGCTTCCGGTTTAAGTCCCTGGCGTACTATGATTGGCTCCAATGTAACTTTTTTTTTTTTTTTGCCTGCTTATGTCAGCCACAGGTCTTCTCACCTTTCCTCCCTCTCACCCCATACGAGGTAGTGTGGGCAGTTCTATATGTCATTGCCATCGTCCTCATGCTTTGAATTAAATATTACATATGAATGGCTTTTGCCGGCTAGTCCCATGGTGGTCTGGCTGAAACACTTTCCACCTCTTTCCTCCTGACTGGTTTGTGTCTCTCAAAAGAGAAAGACAGAGACACCATTGAATGTGTCTCAACAATACTTCACTATTTCTACACACACACACACACACACACACACACACACACTGTAACCCAGGGGTAGGCAACCTGGTGCTCTCCAGATTACAGCTCCCCTAATCTCCAGCCAGCATGGCCAATGGCTGGGGAATTTGCGCATTGTAGTCCAAAATATCTGGAGGGTACCAGGTTGCCTATCCCCACTGTGACCATTTGAAAGATGCAAATAAACCTGAGTGAAGGGCAAGTTGTGATGTAAAGAACACAGGAAGCTGCCTTATCCTGAATCAGACTGCTGGTCCATCTAGCTCAGTATTGTCTACATTGATTGGTCTGAAAATGGTTTCTCACTGCTGATTTAAAGGAAGTGAAAGCAATCTGGACTATAGAGTTCTTCCCCACCAACCCCCTGAAAATATTCTCCATTTCAGTATTAAAAGCTGCACAACATAGAAGGCTATATAGAATCACATGTAAGTAAGTTAATAGTAACTATTACTCACTCTTTGTGTCTTTAGGTGTTTGACAGTTGCGTTCCATAAAAGTTGGTTCATACATACCAATTATTTTCTGAATCACTCAATTCAAAATTGCTCTACACAGCATTTATGAAGCGAAGGTTACCCATCGTAACACTGGCACAGGATAAGTTAAGTTGTATCTTTTATTGGACCCATCAATTCAGACGTTTTGTAAAATTTCAAACCTCTTCCTGAATAGATTGTCACAGCAAAACTGAAATAAGACTTTATTACCCATCCAAATGAATGGCTACCTGTCTGGTTAGGCAGCCCTGCCAGCAGATTATAGGCTTGGCTATGTGAAGGCCACTTTAATTTGCTTCCCCGTGGGGCTTGTAATATATGGAAAGGGTGGATTCAGTATACCTCAAAGAAGATTATAGGTAGCTTGGAGAAAAGTTGTCAGTTCAATGTGGTAAGCCCATGATGGTTTACCAGATGGGGTGCTGCCACTGGAGCAATTTAACTTGCCTTCCATGCAACCACTTGTTCATGTGCATTGGCTCGATATTCCCTTCCCAGAAGAAAATGATTACGGCTCAGCTCTCATAGTGCCTTTCACAAACTATGTAAGCCATAGCTTAGTGGTGGAGCAGATGCTTTGTGTGCAGGAAGTCTTAGGTAAGGCTGCAAAAGACCCCTGTCTGAAACTCCTTATGCTACACTATCAGAAATAGCTAATATTATTTATTATTATTATTTATTATATTTATACCCCGCCTTTTTTCCTGCAATAATGTAAGAATGGGATCAGAATTGGCATGGCCTTGTTTTCAGATGTCAAACTCCCTTCCCCTGCTGGAGTTTCAGACAGGGGTCTTAAAAACACATTGACCTGGTTCTCACACAAGACGACAACCCATACTCAAGATGAAGTATGGGTTGAGTGTGGGTTGTTGTTGAAACGTGGATTGTTATTGAACCGTGAGTTGTTGTGTTGTGTGAACCCAGCCGCACTAACAAACCATGGTTTGTTAACCATGAACAACCCACAAAGAGTACTAATTGTTTATTGTTGGGTTGTGAACTGTGGGTTGTTCGTGGTTAACAAACCATGGTTTGTTGGTACAGCTGGGTTCACACAGCACAACAATCCATGGTTCAACAACAACCCAAGGTTCAATGACAACTTACACTCAACTCATACTCAAACTGGTGCTCCAGTAATACTGGTCCAGTGTGGAATAAAAGCATTGTGAAAAGCTTTTTGGTTTAGTTTAATTTGTTATTTACATTCCTCTTTTCTATTGGAACAATCAGAGTGGCTTATAGTAAAAAGAATTAAAATTCATCAAAAGAAAATTAAAATACTAAATCCATTGTAAAAGTAAAAATGGCAGCAGTTGAAAACATTCAGAAAAAAGCAGTACAAAACCTACATGCTCCAGCAGGCAGCAGATTTAAAACTTTAAACAGCAGATCATACATTAAAAATCAGGTGGAATATACAATCCACCTAAAGACAGAGGGAACCCAGAGAATCACCACCAGGAGAGTGTTCCACAATCTTAGTGCGTGCCAGTCTCACTTATGGACAGGAAAAAGAATAGGGCCTCCTCTTAAGGCTTGTGTTGACAAGGGAGTAAAGGGGTGGGGAGGGACAGTACTGGGAAGTACCTGCCATGTGGTACCCTAAAGATGTTTCAGCCACCTGAAGTGACCTTAAGTTAGCAAAGCTACACATGGACGTTGGATTTCTTTCTCACAGAACACTCTTTCATAGCTTCCTTTGAGCAAACTGCTCTGTGTGGTAGTAAGGCAGTTCAGCGTCCTACGGACTAGTCACTGTCATCAGGGATCTTGTTATATTTCAGTCTTGTTATATTTTCAGCTTTTATTGATGAGCCAAGAGAGCTAGAAACTTTGTTTAAAAGTAAAATGATAATTCCATGGCATCATCAGGCGATCACTCGTGACCGAGTAAGATTGTCTTCCGGGATAAGAGGAGGAAATTCTAAAGAAGATTGTGTAGACTCTAGCGATGGGTCCGTAAGTGACTGTGGAGACAATTCTAGATCCACACAGCTTCCCACAGTGAGGACACAGGTTACCAGATAGAAGATGGTCCTGTAAAGGATTCATTTGACGTGCTTTTCGCTTAGCACGTTTCTCCCTTTCACCTTGCACTCGGGCTTCTTCAAAGTCCATGGAACCTTTGTGAAAGGCCAACCTCCATTTAGATCGTTCATGGGCCAGAGCTTCCCAGTTTGCGATGTTTATATTGCATTTTTTTAGATTAGCCTTATGAACATCTTTAAACCTCTTATATTGACCACCGATATTCCGCTTTCCATCCTTGAGTTGGGAGTAAAGTAACTGCTTTGGGAGACGGCAGTCAGGCATTCGAACAACATGACCGGTCCACTGAAGTTGGCGTTGAAGGATCATTTTTTCAATGCTAGTAGTCTTTGCTTCTTCCAGTACACTGACATTTGTTCGCCTATCTTCCCAAGTAATTTGCAGGATTTTCCGGAGGCAACGTTGATGAAACCTTTCAAGGAGGTGGAAGTGACGTTTATAGATAGTCCATGTTTCGCAGGCATACAATAAAGTTGGTAATACAATGGCTTCATAAACCAGTGTTTTGGTCTTCTTACAAATATCCCGATCCTCGAACACTCTATGTTTCATTCGAGAAAAATGCGGCACTTGCGGAGCTCAGACGATGCTGGATTTCACTGTCGATGTTAGCTGTAACAGAAAGATAGCTGCCAAGATAGAGGAAATGATCGACATTTTCCAGTATTGTCCCGCCAAGCTGGATAGATGGCATCACCAAAGGATTGGCTTGCACTTGCTGATGAAGCACTTTGGTTTTTTTGATGTTAAGTGAGAGACCAAGTTTTTCGTATGCTTCTGCAAAAGCATTTAGGATAGTTTGGAGATCATCCTCTGAATGTGCGGAGACCACATTATCATCAGCATACTGAAGTTCCACAACGGAGGTTGTAATTACCTTACTTTTTGCTTTCAGCCTGCTGAGATTAAAAAGCTTTCCATCTGTTCGATATATAATTCCCACCCCGGTGGGAAGTTTCCCCTTGACAAGATGTAAAACCATGGCGATGAAAATGGCAAATAATGTTGGGGCGATAATACATCCCTGTTTAACACCTGATCCCACTTTAAATGGAGCACCATGAGAGCCGCTGTTGTCCAAAACCGTTGCCGTCATGTTGTCATGGAGAAGTCGCAAGATATTCACAAATTTATTGGGGCATCCAATTTTCATAAGGATAGTCCAGAGAGCTGTACGGTCTACAGTATCAAAGGCCTTAGCCAAATCGATAAATGCCATATAAAGGGGTTGATTTTGCTCCCGGCATTTTTCTTGAGGCTGACGTGCAGTAAAAATCATGTCTACTGTCCCTCTAGAGGGGCGGAAACCATATTGAGTTTCAGGGAGGATCTCTTCTGAAATAGATAGAAGACGGTTTGCGAGAATCCTAGCAAATATTTTACCTGCGGTTGCTAAGAGAGAAATGCCCCGATAGTTTCCACAGTCTGTTCTATCACCCTTCTTAAAGAGGGTGATAATTATGGCATCCCTGAAGTCTTCTGGGATCTCTTCTCTTATCCAGATTTTTTCGATGAGTTTATGAAGATGTTGTAAAAGTTCGGGGCCCCTTCTTTAAAGATTTCAGCAGGAATCCCATCTGGTCCACTAGCTTTGTTGTTCTTCATTTGATTAATGGCTTTTTTTACTTCATCCAAAGTGGGGAGTATTGCAAGTTCCTCTTTAATTTGTTTTTGCGGGATTTGCGAAAAAATCTCATTATCCACCTTAGACTTACGATTTAAAAGGTCATAATAATGCTCTTTCCAACGCAGTGCAATAGACTCTTTGTCTTTTAAGAGTTTGGTGCCATCTTTTGATTGTAAAGGGTTTGTACCATAGGTTTTTGGTCCATAAATGGCCCTTGTGGCCTTAAAAAAGCCCCGTGCATCATGAGATTCTGCAAGTTGTTGAATTTCTTCAGCTTTCTTTTTCCACCAAGCGTTCTTAAGTTCTCTTGTTCTTCTTTGGACCTCAGCCTTTGCGCTAGCGTAGGTTTTTTTCTTGGCAGCGCAGTTAATATCATTTTGCCATATTTGGAAGGCTTTCCTTTTTTGGTCAATTATATATTTAATCTCATTGTCATTTTCATCAAACCAATCCTGATGTTTCTTAGTTTCATATCCAATAGTTTGTTCACAAGCTGCAGTAATGGAGGTTTTCAGCTTAGACCAATGGTCCTCAATGTTGTCAGGAGGTTCCGTAGGTAGATGTTCCTTAAGAAGTGATTGAAGACGAGTTTGCTTAATAGGATCTTGAAGGACTTGGATGTTCATTTTACGCCTTGGTTTCCTTCCTTGAAGCCTACGTTGGGGAGCAATGTTGATAACCATTGTGGACCGGATTAGTCGGTGGTCTGTCCAGCAGTCAGTCGGCACTTCACCATGGCCCTAGTAAGAAGTACATCGCGGCGATCTCTAACACGGACAATTACATAATCCAGAAGATGCCAGTGCTTTGACCGTGGGTGCTGCCATGATGTTTTAAACTTATTCTTTTGTCGAAAGAGCGTGTTTGTGATAGTGAGATTATGCTCTGCACATATAGACAAAAGTAAGAGTCCGTTCGGGTTGCTATTACCAACTCCGTCTTTTCCAATAGTTTCTGGCCATAAATCAAAGTCACGCCCGACTCTTGCGTTAAAATCGCCCAGGAGGATAATTTTATCCTCCTTAGGTATCTCTGACAGGAGAGTGTCCAACTGGCTGTAAAAACTTTCCTTGATGTCATCATCAGCATCTAATGTTGGTGCATAAGCGCTCAAAATAGTTACCTGTTGGTTATTGGCGAGCTTTAATCGAAGAGTTATCAGGCGTTCGTTAATGCCAGTAGGAACTTCTGACAAAGAGTTCACTAGTTCATTTTTGATGGCAAAGCCTACACCATGTATTCGTCGGTCCTGCTCAGGTAGTCCTTTCCAGAAGAAGGTATAACCTCCTTTTTCTTCTTTCAGCTGTCCCTCTCCTGCCCTTCGAGTTTCTTGAAGTGCTGCTATGTCAATTTTAAACCGTCTCAGCTCCCTTGCAATAATAGCAGTCCTACGCTCAGGGCGTTCACTATCTATGTTATCCAGCAATGTCCGTATATTCCATGTTCCAAAATTCAAATGTCTTTTTCGACCGCTAAAATGGTGACCCCACTGGACGCGGTAATCCAGTCAGGGGAGAAAGAGGTAGACTATGTTTAGGGCACCTTTTCTAGCCCCCTCCCCATACGGGGTGAGCAGAGTGGATCCTAAATAGGGCTGCTCAGTCATGGATACAGCTGCCGAGCTGCTCGACTACCTCGTTCCTTGAACAGGGCGACTGAGTCTGCATCCTCTGAATGTTCCACAACGGAGGGGGCGACCCTATGGTCTCTAGACAGTGTCTGAGGGGCCATAGTTTTTTCAGATTCCCAGCTCCGAGGTCAGAGACTGCGCTCCAACCTCGGAGCTGGGAATGTTATGACAGATAATCTGGGCGTTCGATTCCCTTCAGGAAGAGTGGCTAACCCCACACTCTTGCAAAAGGTTTGGGATCTTTGGCTGGAGTAAAGACGTGTGCAGTCGGGTGAAGTGCATGCTTTGCCCTTTAACACTGAACACACACACACACACACACACACACACACTGTTGTCAGAAATACAGAGTGGTTTTATTAAAGATGAAATATAGAGCAGGTACAGAGTCTTTCTTCTGGTAGTACAGTAAACCCAATGGTTTCAGGCAGCAAAATTCACTTACGTTACTGCAAGCACACTCTATAGTTCTTGAGAGAAAAGAGCCCCTATTTACCCTAGTAGCCTACAAATAGAAAAGGGGTAGAAGAAAGGCTTCCGTCTAAAAGGATAGCGAGAAGGAGAAGTTCTGGTTACTACTTTGTCCGTTGGTGGTCCCTGCAGTGGATTCTCCAACCGTAGTCCCGTAGAGGCAGGAGGCAATCAAGAGGCCTGCGTCTCAACACGCCAGTGTGCTAGAGGACTATGATGGCTCCCTTGACTCTCTCCCGACACACCTGCCCGTGTCCGTGCCTTCTTATTCCTTTCCCTGAGTTCCTTGCTACAGGAGAGGGGCAAGGGTCTCCTTTGTTTCCCTGATGGTCTTAATCACTGCTAGTTGCTCTGCCTTTTGTGTTCCTGTGGTGGAGGTCTCTTGTCCTTTGTGTGAGGCTATAGCCCTTGATGGGTGTCCTAGGGGTTCCCCTCACCTGACAGTTGAAGCCTCTGAAGGAGTCTTGTCCGGGGTTGGGGCCATCCTTTTTCCAGGGCTGTTTCAATTTCTTTTCAGGAGTTGCTCTCTTATCCCTTCAGGCCATGCGTGTTAATCTGATCATTGCAAGACTCCAGCCACTGCCTGTTCATACTCTCTAGATTTCAATCATTTTCCATTCAAACCTTCATTTGTATCCTCTATGCCAGTCCAGCCAGAGGCTGAGGCTGTTCATTTCTCACGAACCCTAGCTTACCCAGGCTCCTGTTGGGGCCTGCTGCGACCTTCCCTGTGAGCTACAGTCATAACCAGATGATCATGACTATATCCACTCATAACAAGGAGCTCCAACTCCCCTCCCCCTCCGTATTGAGGTATTGTTTGATTGGCTGCTAGGCAAACCCTGCATAGGGCAACAAACCATGGGTTAAATAAACCATTGGTTAGCATTATGTGTGAACCAGGCCATAATGTCATGTGACACACCTATCTGCTGGGCCATCTGGCCTCTCTTCATAATATCGTTCTCCCTGCCTGCTCCATATGTCTGTATTCCCTTATTAACATTTTCCTCCAAAGAGCTCAAGGCAACATACATAGATCCCCCTTTACTCTCATGACAACCTTGTGTAGCAAGTGAGTCTGAGAGACAGTGACTGACCCAAGGTCACTCATTAAGCTTTGTGACCGAGCAGGGATTTGGACTGGCACTGCCACCCCCCCCCCCCCAGTATAACTTCATCCGCTATCCCAGACTGGCTCTTGAGTATACAAAAAAATCTGCCAACTGAAGATAACGCTTCATGCATCTAACAAAGTAGACTCTGGCACTGGAATGCTTATACTGCAAGAAATGTGTTAGGCTTTAAGACCCACAAGACCCTTTGCTGTTTTTGCTGCAACAAATTGACAGAGCTACCCCTCTAGTCTGGAAGATAACTCAAAGGTGTCTCTTTCAGATATTGAAGGAACTGTAAGACAGTTCACAATCTAATAAGCAGAAGCTATTGGTCATAGAAGGAAAAGCTATTTTTAAAATATTTTATTCTTTCATTACAGTAACACACCAGAACCAAAATAGCCTTAAAAAAGCATGTCCTTTAATTCTCAACCCTATCAATTAATGCTTGCCCTCGCTGATTAAAATTGGTCCTAAAGCTTTAGCTGATTAATCCACTGATTAAACCAATTAAAGGTTGCAGCCATCCTTCGGTAATTTGATACTTGGGAAATAGAAGGATTGGCAGTAAGCCCGTGGTTGGAGCAACGCAGCAGGTTTTTCCTACATATTTTCACATGTACTCCTAGCTGGGCCATTATTAGGCTTGTGAAGGGCTTCCATCCCTCTGCATTACAGATGACCCTGCTGCAGTGGGCTGTTACCGCTCTCATATAGCAAAATGCGGCAGTACTGAGATAAGAGAAAGAAGCGGCATCAAAATGGAACACATTAGCATGGGATGGAATTGGGGACAACATGACCATTGGTAGCTTGTCTGACTCCCTCTCTCTCTGGCCATTACTTCTCCTTTAAAGGAGAGAGGAGCATGGCTGCTAAGAGAACCAGCTAGAAAAAGAAGAATAGCAGGAACAGCAGATCATCATCATCATCAGGCGATCACTCGTGACCGAGTAAGATTGTCTTCCGGGAATAAAAGGGAATTCTAAGAAGATTGTGTGACCTAGCGATTTTCCGTAAGTGACTGTGGAGCCATTCTAGATCCACACAGCTTCCCACAGTGAGGCCCCGTTACCAGATAGAAGATGGTCCGTAAAGATTCCTTTGAAGTGCTTTTCGGCTTAGCACGTTTTCCCTTTCACCTTGCACTCGGGCTTCTTCAAAGTCCATGGAACCTTTGTGAAAGGCCAACCTCCATTTAGATCGTTCATGGGCCAGAGCTTCCCAGTTTTCGATGTTTATATTGCATTTTTTTAGATTAGCCTTATGAACATCTTTAAACCTCTTATATTGACCACCGATATTCCGCTTTCCATCCTTGAGTTGGGAGTAAAGTAACTGCTTTGGGAGACGGCAGTCAGGCATTCGAACAACATGACCGGTCCACTGAAGTTGGCGTTGAAGGATCATTTTTTCAATGCTAGTAGTCTTTGCTTCTTCCAGTACACTGACATTTGTTCGCCTATCTTCCCAAGTAATCCGCAGGATTTTCCGGAGGCAACGTTGATGAAACCTTTCAAGGAGGTGGAAGTGACGTTTATAGATAGTCCATGTTTCGCAGGCATACAATAAAGTTGGTAATACAATTGCTTCATAAACCAGTGTTTTGGTCTTCTTACAAATATCCCGATCCTCGAACACTCTATGTTTCATTCGAGAAAATGCGGCACTTGCGGAGCTCAGACGATGCTGGATTTCACTGTCGATGTTAGCTGTAACAGAAAGATAGCTGCCAAGATAGAGAAAATGATCGACGTTTTCCAGTATTGTCCCGCCAAGCTGGATAGATGGCATCACCAAAGGATTGGCTTGCACTTGCTGATGAAGCACTTTGGTTTTTTTTGATGTTAAGTGAGAGACCAAGTTTTTCGTATGCTTCTGCAAAAGCATTTAGGATAGTTTGGAGATCATCCTCTGAATGTGCGGAGACCACATTATCATCAGCATACTGAAGTTCCACGACGGAGGTTGTAATTACCTTACTTTTTGCTTTCAGCCTGCTGAGATTAAAAAGCTTTCCATCTGTTCGATATATAATTCCCACACCGGTGGGAAGTTTCCCCTCGACAAGATGTAAAACCATGGCGATGAAAATGGCAAATAATGTTGGGGCGATAACACATCCCTGTTTAACACCTGATCCCACTTTAAATGGAGCACCATGAGAGCCGTTGTTGTCCAAAACCATTGCCGTCATGTTGTCATGGAGAAGTCGCAAGATATTCACAAATTTATTGGGGCATCCAATTTTCATAAGGATAGTCCAGAGAGCTGTACGGTCTACAGTATCAAAGGCCTTAGCCAAATCGATAAATGCCATATAAAGGGGTTGATTTTGCTCCCGGCATTTTTCTTGGAGCTGACGTGCAGTAAAAATCATGTCTACTGTCCCTCTAGAGGGGCGGAAACCATATTGAGTTTCAGGGAGGATCTCTTCTGAAATAGATAGAAGACGGTTTGCAAGAATCCTAGCAAATATTTTACCTGCGGTTGCTAAGAGAGAAATGCCCCGATAGTTTCCACAGTCTGTTCTATCACCCTTCTTAAAGAGGGTGATAATTATGGCATCCCTGAAGTCTTCTGGGATCTCTTCTCTTATCCAGATTTTTTCGATGAGTTTATGAAGATGTTGTACAAGTTCGGGCCCCCCTTCTTTAAAGATTTCAGCAGGAATCCCATCTGGTCCACTAGCTTTGTTGTTCTTCATTTGATTAATGGCTTTTTTTACTTCATCCAAAGTGGGGAGTATTGCAAGTTCCTCTTTAATTTGTTTTTGCGGGATTTGCGAAAAAATCTCATTATCCACCTTAGACTTACGATTTAAAAGGTCATAATAATGCTCTTTCCAACGCAGTGCAATAGACTCTTTGTCTTTTAAGAGTTTGGTGCCATCTTTTGATTGTAAAGGGTTTGTACCATAGGTTTTTGGTCCATAAATGGCCCTTGTGGCCTTAAAAAAGCCCCGTGCATCATGAGATTCTGCAAGTTGTTGAATTTCTTCAGCTTTCTTTTTCCACCAAGCGTTCTTAAGTTCTCTTGCTCTTCTTTGGACCTCAGCCTTTGCGCTAGCGTAGGTTTTTTTCTTGGCAGCGCAGTTAATATCATTTTGCCATATTTGGAAGGCTTTCCTTTTTTGGTCAATTATATATTTAATCTCATTGTCATTTTCATCAAACCAATCCTGATGTTTCTTAGTTTCATATCCAATAGTTTGTTCACAAGCTGCAGTAATGGAGGTTTTCAGCTTAGACCAATGGTCCTCAATGTTGTCAGGAGGTTCCGTAGGTAGATGTTCCTTAAGAAGTGATTGAAGACGAGTTTGCTTAATAGGATCTTGAAGGACTTGGATGTTCATTTTACGCCTTGGTTTCCTTCCTTGAAGCCTACGTTGGGGAGCAATGTTGATAACCATTTTGGACCGGATTAGTCGGTGGTCTGTCCAGCAGTCGTCGGCACTCACCATGGCCCTAGTAAGAAGTACATCGCGGCGATCTCTAACACGGACAATTACATAATCCAGAAGATGCCAGTGCTTTGACCGTGGGTGCTGCCATGATGTTTTAAACTTATTCTTTTGTCGAAAGAGCGTGTTTGTGATAGTGAGATTATGCTCTGCACATATAGACAAAAGTAAGAGTCCGTTCGGGTTGCTATTACCAACTCCGTCTTTTCCAATAGTTTCTGGCCATAAATCAAAGTCACGCCCGACTCTTGCGTTAAAATCGCCCAGGAGGATAATTTTATCCTCCTTAGGTATCTCTGACAGGAGAGTGTCCAACTGGCTGTAAAAACTTTCCTTGATGTCATCATCAGCATCTAATGTTGGTGCATAAGCGCTCAAAATAGTTACCTGTTGGTTATTGGCGAGCTTTAATCGAAGAGTTATCAGGCGTTCGTTAATGCCAGTAGGAACTTCTGACAAAGAGTTCACTAGTTCATTTTTGATGGCAAAGCCTACACCATGTATTCGTCGGTCCTGCTCAGGTAGTCCTTTCCAGAAGAAGGTATAACCTCCTTTTTCTTCTTTCAGCTGTCCCTCTCCTGCCCTTCGAGTTTCTTGAAGTGCTGCTATGTCAATTTTAAACCGTCTCAGCTCCCTTGCAATAATAGCAGTCCTACGCTCAGGGCGTTCACTATCTATGTTATCCAGCAATGTCCGTATATTCCATGTTCCAAAATTCAAATGTCTTTTTCGACCGCTAAAATGGTGACCCCACTGGATGCGGTAATCCAGTCAGGGGAGAGAGAGGTAGACTATGTTTAGGGCACCTTTTCTAGCCCCCTCCCCATACGGGGTGAGCAGAGTGGATCCTAAATAGGGCTGCTCAGTCATGGATACAGCTGCCGAGCTGCTCGACTACCTCGTTCCTTGAACAGGGCGACTGAGTCTGCATCCACCGCCCATGTGCTGGTCCGTGACTAGGGGCTTCCAGATTCACAGTCCTGCCCCCGTCGCCATTCGCCAGTCGCCATGGGACTTTTTTTATGTTTGTTGGGTTGGGTTGGGTTGGGTTGGATGGGTTGGGTTGGAAGACGCCTGTGCGTGAAACTGTTTTATGTGGGGAGATCGGTGCACAACGAATCACCACACAAACTTGACAGAGTACGGCAGAGATCCAATGGCACGGTTACCCTGACGATTGGAAAACCATTCTCTGCTGCAGCCTTCATCCGCCTTCACAGCGTTTAAAGGAGCCTGAGACTTATGTTTGGATCGTTCTTGTCTGGTCTTCCCGGACTTTACACAGTACGGAGTAACGAGGCATCACAGCTGGTCTGGGGCGACCCAGGAGTAACGAAGTCAAGCTGGTCTGGGGCAGCCCAGCAAACTGCCTGGGAGTAACTACTCTACCCCCAAGTTCACAGTAATATAGCTTCTCCTGCAGTATTGGAGAGGAGGACAGATATCCAGGAGTTAGTACTCTGAGAAGTTAAGAATAGGTAACCTCTTTGGATAATGTGTTGTGTGGGAGGATGAGTGGCCAGCTTCAAAATTGTATATCTATTTTAGAGCCTTTATTGAAATTGAACCATCTTTCACTGGAATCCAGTCTCTGCCCTTTTTGTGAAAATATTCCTTTAACACCAATTTATCTTTGAATTTTCAGCTTAATATATTATTGCATGATTTCTTCTTTTTTTAAATAGATAGTGGGTGTCTCATTGTGAGAGTCCTGAATTGTTGATGACCCCTGTGTGCATGTGTTTTAGATGAACGATTATGCTTTCGTTGTGCAGGGTGGGAAGGAAAGGATGATATGTTTTGACATTTGCTGTGTATTTCCTGGGTTGAGCAACTGTTTGACATGAGCCCTTTTCCCAGGAGCCGATGAGTCTATATCTCCATGCAAGGAGGCTTCTTGTTGGTTACTAGAGAATATAGTTCTGATTCAGACTGAGCTATCTCCTTCTAGTGGTAATGGAGCAGGGTCTTGAGGGAATAGGGTGTGGATTTGTCTCTCTGGGTTTTGGGGGTAAAAATCAGATGGGCTAAGAAGGGGAAAGTTGGATTTTGGGTGGTATTTGTGTGTGTATGCAGGAGCTCTGTCTCACACATTGGGAAGACTGCAAACAGAAATGAATCTATATTTCACATTCTACATTTTCTGATTCAGAAAGGGTGAACAGATGGGCAGCCAGCCAAGTTTTTGCACACTTCTCTTTGGCATGGCCAATATTGGGCTTTTTTTGGATTTACCAAGACTGAGAGATGTTTAAAGAACTCTGCTCTGCAGTATCTTCTCTAGGACTATGCTGTCGGAGGCTTAGTGCTAGCTAGCCAGCTCTTAATTACAGAGGGGTGGGGAGGCACCCTTACCTTTTATGATGCCCCCCTTAGCTACTGTTTTTAGAAGACTACATGGGGGATGAGGTGGATAAAATGGGGGGGAGGAGGAGCTGAGGGATGCAGCTTGTGAAATTCTTTAAGCCCCCACCCCATAATGCATAATTAGAGCATTGGTGCCAAGCTGTCCTTTAATGGAGTTCATTATGCCAAGTTCTTTCTTTCTTTCACTCTCTCTCTCTCTCTCTCTTTGTTGTATAGCATTTTATTGGTCTTTTCGATTAGCACAATTACATACAGCAAGTGTGCATGCATTGGATCTCTTTTGGTATTAGGTTTTCAAAGTTAATGAATACATAGTACACCACTTATCCCACAGTATAACAGGTCACAGTTGATCTATAGGAGCACTCACGGTGTGAGTCCACTTGAAGCAAACTGGAGAGGGGCCAGTTGATCTTGGTATATTTCCCTTTCTGTTGATGGGAAATACTGAAATACGTTCAACCAAAGGACGTGGTGTAAAGCCCATCTTCTTCTTTGTAGTCTCTGTGACTCACACATTCAGAACATTCTAGAGCTAAACAGAGTTTTAGGTGGGAGCCCCACCCACTTCCTCTGTGCATGCCCCGGGTGTGGCTCCCGCCTGTCTCTCAGTTCCTTTTTGTCCAACGTAGAAACTAGCAGCATTTGGAACGTTTTCTTGCCTCACTGCAAAATAAATAAAAATTTTAAAATCACTAAAAAATTCTACTGTCCCCTCCTGGGATGCTGAACAGAGTTCTTTCCCTGTTTTCTTAGTTTCCTATCTTCTCTGAGTGTTATTTCCTTGGCTTCACTGCCCCTTTGGGGTGCATGGCCTGAAAGGCCTTCTTCAAAATTGTACCCGTTGTGGCAGAAAGATATTGTTGACCAATGGATACCCCAACTGCCTTCTCTGCCTCGGAGAAGCACACAACGTGGATTCCTGTACCCACTGCCGGGCCTTTCTGAAGTAGGCCAAGAGAAACAGAATGGCTTGCCTGTGTGCCTTATTGTGGGAACAAGCCCTCAAGGCAGCAGATATGGCTGCACTGAACTGGCCTCTGCATACTGCCTTGGCCTCCATTTGAAAGAAACTGGCTCTGGCTCTTTCTCAGCTTCTTCCAGTGAACAACATAATGGAAAGCACTTCAGAGCAACTGTCCCTAGTATTGGGAGTACCAGCCCTTGCAAGTCGCACAGCTTTGGCCATCCCTTTGGACCAACAGCTCAAAACCAGCCATTCAGTACCGACGGTAGAAACTGAACAGATCAAGCAGACCAAGTCCTGAAACACACACCCCACTAACACCCAGGCTCCATGACTGAAAAACAGAAAGAAGAAGGCGGCTCATACAATAGAATCCGACATTGAACCTGGCTCCAAATCAGCTGCCCTCGGTACAGATGGCACCTCAAACTCTCATGCAATTGCCAACACGATCCTAGAGAAACTCCAACTCCGTGGGACTGTAACTCCCCAGACAATTTCCAGTGTCTGGGTTTGGTATCAGAAGGTAAATCCAGGGAATGCTTCTCACTGGAACTGCACTATTACCTACCCCGAGGCTGTTCTCTGAGAAAGTATAGATCCCCTTGGTACTGACAGACCTCACTGACTTCCTCGGCCTCTTTGGGAGGTTTTCTTCATCATCACTATGATATGCCAAGGGAGAGCCATAGACACCCTCGCTTCTACAGGTCTCCCTTTCATTATCATGAGGACCATTCACTGCCAAGATGGCATCATTATGAATATAGGGATCGAGACTACCTGTGTTACCATCCCCAACGCCAGTGTTCTCATTCTTCTCATTGTCGAAAATGATCTATGACAACTTCTAATGGTGCAACACCTTCTCACACAGTACCTAACCTGTCTCATGCTCAGTTACCGGAACCTACCGTGTTACCAAGCCTTACAAGTTTGTCACTTGCTTACAAGTTTGTCATGTAATCCTGAAAAAAATCCCAGAGCCACCGGTCGCTACTCAGTCACCACTGGTAGTACAACTTACCTAGCCCTCACTGGCCCCTAACACATAAACATCAACTAATGACCGCTCTTTGGCACAGGATGACTGTTGCTCAGACTCACCTTCTACCTCTTCTGTCTAGGCTTCAACTTCCTCACTGGACTCAACTGTAGGGGATCAAAATCCTCTCTCCCTGTTGGGTGACTTTAAATTGGTACAACTAGACAACTCATTTATTCATCTGCCACTCGGGGCCCAAGAAGGTTCACCCAGTGTCACCTCAACTCTTTGCCAAGTGGGTGGCTTCAGCTATACTTCTTGCTTATCAACTGGCATGCTTACTGACCCCCCCCCCTACAAGTACGGGGTCACTCGACTAGAGCTATAGTATTCTCTGCTGCTTTCCTCAGAGGTATTTGGCTTCCACAACTCAACCCTCTACCTTCATCAAACACTACTGCCTGGACATCAGAGCTCATGCTGATGTGGTTTTTGGCAGAGCGGTCCTTTCTTCAATTCTGGCATGACATCTTCCTCCAGTAAGTCTCTTGCTTTTCAGTCACCCATATGTGTGAGTCACAGAGACCACAAAGAAGGAGGACAGGTTGCTTACCTGTAACTGTGGTTCTTCGAGTGGCCCTCTGTGAACTCACACGACCTGCCTGCAGCAGACTCAGAACGGAGAGGCGGGCGGGAGCCACGCCCAGAGCGTGCACAGAGGAGGTGGGTGGGGCTCCCACCTAAAATTCTGTTTAGTTCTAGAATGTTCCAAATGACTGTTCTGTGCAGTGCATAACCCATATGCGTGAGTTCACAGATGACCACTCAAAGAACCAGAGTTACAGAAAGGCGACCTGTCCTTCTTTAATGAACATTTGAAAGAAAGCAGCCTTTCACATTATGTCTAGAAAAGTTACTGGTGTATACACACTTCCACCAGCCCACATGTTCCTGTATTAGTTGTTTGTTGTGCACCAAGAGCCTGAAAGAAAAAGAACCAGCTCTCTCAATTTACAGAAGCCTCCTTGTCTGATTGCCTGCAATGACAACCCAAGGGTTGTCAGGGCCGCGTACAAACGAGCGAGTGAGCATGCTGCCTCCTGCTGCTCGCTGCTTCTGCTTTGCATCTGGTTTAGCAAAACAACTGTGATGTCCGAACTTGGCACTCTGGGTTGTTGAGGGAAAAATAACCCAGAGTTTTAACCCATTGGCTTGTTGCTGGTTAAAACTTTGCATTGTTTCTCCGTCAACAACCCAGAGTGCTGGATTTTTGTGTCACACTGAACAATCCAGGAACAGGTGTCGTCCCAGGTTATTTGGTAAACTGGATGCAAAGTGGAAGCAGCGAATGGGTGGGAGGCGGTGCATTCACTTGCTCCTGCGCGGCCCCGACTAACCGTGGGTAATCCATGGTTGGTCGTTACGTGCGAAATGGGTCTTAGTCACCACAGTTGAGCAGACGAGTGGCTCTTCGCAAACCTGAATAAAAGGAGAGCACCACAGGGCTATAAGTCATTTTCACTGGGAAGTTAAGTGATGGTTTCATCAAGGAAAGTGATGTGTGGAAAATTTTGTACCTTTGTTGAGAGGTTTCAGTTAGAACAAGACAGCTTCAGCTTCCTGTGCCTGTGTTGTTTGGACTAGGAGTTCAGTTATATGTCAAGGGCATCTACAGCTTGGACTCTTTCATGTTGTAATCAAAATAATAGCTCCCAAAGTGTGCTGTGTGTTCTGCATACACCTTGTGCGAATACAGAAAAGGAGGAAACAGTGCTCCACTTTCAGGCCAGTGAAGAGTTATGGGATGATAAAGCCATTTGGTGGCTTAGTTCTTGGTCCTGCAAGCAGTTTTCCTTATCTCATGCACTGCATACCCTTGTACATATACTATGGATTAATTCATCCAGAACACTTACTACTCCTGGCTTTGTAATCACAATTTATTGAGTAGTTGGGGAAAAAATCTACTTAACTTTTCTTTGCAAATAAACTCAAAAGTGTCTTACAAAAGTATAATACACACACACACACACACACACACCAATAAATGAGCAAGTCCTAAAATCAAAATCCTATCATAAAACCAAGAGCAGGTTAAAACAATTTGACATAAAAACTCTAACTCACATTAAAAACTGTGCAGAATAAAAAGATGCAAGCAGCATACCTAAAGAGAGAGAGCCAAACCCACCCTCTCTAGGGAGGATGTTCCACAATCTGGGTGCTGCAGTAGAAACATCCACTATCACTAGTGCTGATTAGAATTTAACATGCGAGTCCTGCAGCAATATGTCGAAGTATGACGTGCTCCCATTCAGGGTTCGAGCCAGCTAGCCATGCCCTTTTTCAGTATACTCCATTTCATTCCCCCTACCCCTGGTTTTCCATCCAGTTGTTTGTGCCTGCTGAGTATGCTCAGTCCTCACTGGGCTATTCTTTGGGTCGCCCCCCCCCCGTGAAGTCCCCCCCCCAAGTTTTTTGTTTGTTTGTACTTCTGAAAACCTTGGGTTTCTGCCCAAACCTGCTGATACCTCCCTCATGCATGTGGACAGTGCCATTTTGGCTACATAAGGAGAGGCACTTGGAGAATGGGTAGAATTTAAACAAAGCAAAACAAAAACAAAGGGAGAATATTCCAATAATAGAGAAGGAGCAGGACAGTGACCGTAAAGAGGGGACACCATGCAACTTCTACCCAGACTAGCAGAAGTTGGTACCTCTTTATACTACCTTGTGCAATAAAACCAGGTAGTTGAGTGCTGATCGGTGTGACCTAATGAGATAAAATGGAGACTGCATCAGCTCCTAGTGCTATTATCAGTAGAAGATCATGCAGAAAGCTGCCAGCCTTGGCAGGCTCTCAGCTCTACCCATGTTGGCAAAATTTCTATTTACCAGTGCTTACACCCCAGATCTCACAGATTTTGGTTTAGAGAGCAAAGATCTGTTTTAAAATAAGCAAATAAAAATAGTCAGTGCTTTAGAATGCTTAGAAAGCTAGAGGGGGCCAAGACAAGATGTTGCTGGTAAGAGTTCCTTCTTCTCACAGCTGCTTGTGCTACTTGTTCATTGAGCTCAGCATGTCTAATGGGGAAGCTGGAGTCAAAGCCAGATAAGTAGCTGAATTAAGATCTATAAGCCATGTGAGAATAATTGGACAGCAAGGGAATAATACAAGAGTGAAGACCTAGAAAGGAAAAGAGCTTGGGGAAGACAGAAAAGCTGAAGGCTTGGGATTGCTAGAATTAGGAGCAATCTTTGGACAGATAGGAACACCAACAGAAGAAGGATGGAGAGAACAAGAGCCTCAAGAGTTAAGCCTCATGTTAAACATGCAGTCTCCATGTTGGCTGTTTGGGGGATGCTGAGAGTTGTAGTTAGTCCAGCCCATCTGGAGGGCTGCAGCTTGGATAAGGCTGCTCTAACCAATCACTTCCAGTGTTTATACTGGGGGAAGCCAATCCTAGCAGGGTTGCCTCTAATTAAGCTGTTACAGTTCTGCTGCCTATTCATTATCCTAGACAGCTCTTCCTCCATTGTGTTCCACATAGCACCACATAGGCTGGGTTATTATTGTTGAACCACAAAGCCCTGGTTCAAGGCCTACACACCATATGCTTATACAGAGATAGTTTGATGCTGGAAGATAGGATTGAGCTCATGGAACTAGTTGCAGATCCATTCAATCCTGGCCTTGGTCTATTATACTCTTGAAAATGGTTAAGAGGAAGGACCTGTCCCAGGTAGGCACAGAGCATCTGGATCCATAGGCCTGCTATCACAAATATAATAGAGATGGAGATCAAAGCAAAATATTGGAAACTGTGAAAGCAGAACATATAATGAAGCAAGTACTGTAATTATAAATATCACTTGAGCAATTATGGAAAAACTACCAAAGACCCATCTGTTTTCTGACTATTGATGAATAAATATGCTGACTGGCACAATTTGTAATTGGCAGTGGCAAGATTATATTGATTGTTCATTGGTAAGGGGGGTGTACATACATAAATGAAGTCAACAGTAATGGCGTGCTACATATTTGTCATTCTTGCGCAATAAAATTTGCCTTTAATAGATAGATTCAAAAGAACATTCCAAACAGAGGTTTTTCATGCATTTAGGGACGCTTCCTGGTGGATCTCTGAGGAAAAGAGAAACGTTTTAAATCAGCCATTCTGTGTGATATGTAGTCTCCCCCATGAAATGAAAATTCATCCTAGTGTTTATTTTTTTTTAGAAAGTTCTCTCCCATGTAGCATTAGGCACTTTTGAGTAACCTCCCACCCATTCTTCATCGCCTAACTTCCAACTGCCCACATTGCTTCATCCAAACAGGCAAGTAGGAATATGCCCTGTGTAAGCACTTGAGTTCTGACCTTGAGTTCTGTTTCACCAATAGACTTCCCAAGATGTAGTACTCCTGGCCACCTAGCAGGCTTTCTGGAAATCTTTGCCCAGCCTTCCCCAACCTGGCGCCCTCCTGGTGTTTCGGAGTTTGGACTTCAGCTCGCAGTCAGGAATGCTGAGTTGTCCAAAACGTCTAAAGGATACCAGGTTGGGTATGGCTGCCTTAGTCCTCATAGTAATTAATCTACTGCCCTAGTTACTCAACTCTTGTTGGCTGGTAAATCCGCCTTCCTTGGGAAGATCAAGAGGGCTGTGCTTTTCTCTTTGTTCAGAAAATGCTTAATAATGAAGCACATCTTTTCTTTCAGATTTTGTGAAACAGCATATTGAAGCTTTTGATTTATTTTTAATTTTTTTTAGGTTCCCTTCCTCTATAGTCATCTCAAGGAAAGCTGTGGGGGAAAAGTACTTTGCTCTTAGTTACTGTCACAATGGTTTTTTGTACTTGTTTTTTGTATTGCACAAAAGTAGAGGCAATCATTGCATAATGGGCTGTTGTGAGAAGCCCATTCTCCTGGTGTGGGTTGCCCCATAAGGGTTCCTTCTGAGTGATGCCCTGTCTGGTGATGGTAGCAGCCAAACAGAAAGTGCCTCATGAAAGAGGCACTTCCTGTTGTAGGGCTTTAGAGCAACCAACTATTGCTGTTTTGAGGTGACTGCAGCCCTTTCTCCCCATGCTGATGGTTCTAGTCCAGCCTTCCTTAACCTGGTGCCCTCCAGATGTGTTGGACTGCAATTTCCATCATTCCCAGCCAGCATGGTCATGCTGATAAGGAATGATGGGAGTTGCAGTTGAACACATCTGGGGGGCACCAGGTAGGAGAAGGCTGCTCTATTTTTATTTTATTTATTTATTTATTTATTAATTATATTTATACCCCGCCTTTTTGTCTGCAAGGAACCCAAGGCGGCTTACATAATCCTCCTCCTCTCCATTTTATCCTCACAACAACCCTGTGAGGTAGGTTAGGCTCTAGTCTGTACAGGCTAAGGGCAACTCACACGGGGATTCTGATGCTCCCATTTAGCAGTCGATCAGACAAGTGTGTGTGAAAGAACTCTGGAATGCTAGCACATTTACCCCTCCCATAAAGGCTATGCAATTTATGTTTTAAATGACACCCTATGGCCTGCATGCAACTCTTGAGGGACATGGAATCCTATTAGAACCTGGAAGTTGAGTTTTAATTAAAATTTAAAATGTCATGTATAGTCTTTATAGTACCAGAATTATTTTGAAAATATGATTGTAAAAATCCTAAAATATAAGAAGCCAAGGCTTGATCCCCCCCATGATATCCAAGTCCAGTTTATCAAGGTTTGTCAGAAATTCATTTTTGCATGTAAGTGATCATCCAAGAGACAGAGAGAATAAGAGTAACATATCCACCAGTTGTAGGTGGCTCCTGCCAATCTTTATTTGTTTATTTTATCTAAAATATTGCTTGGCCGCCTTTCAGGGCAGGACCCTCCCAAGGTGGCATACAACAATAAATCACATAATAAAAACAGATACAGTAGTAAAAATAGTAAAAACACAGTAAAAACAGCAACAGCAGCAAACATTCTAAAAAAACAGCAAACACCAGCATAAAATAAACCTTACATCACACAACCAGAGCTTTTAAGTTCATTATGTGATATGCATAAAGTGTAACTAAAAAGTTGTAAGTAAAATAATCACCCCCCTTCTTCCCTCCCCATTCCTTTTTCCTTGTGTGTCGTGTCTTTTTAGATTGTAAGCCTGCGGGCAGGGACTGTATTGTTAATTGTTGTAAACCGCCCAGAGAGCTTTGGCTATTGGGCGGTATAAAAATGAAATAAATAAATAATAAATAATAATAAATAATAAATAAAATATGCTGTCTAGCTTGTAATTTATTTGAAGGCTGTAGACTTTTCACTACCCCAGGCAAATGCAAAGTCCTTCTTCGCCCCCAGCATAGGTCACCTCCTTTCTACCTGGTCAGCTTTCTCTGGCATCAAGAATGAGGAAACTCTTCCAAGATGTTGCTTTGGATGTGAATTACATGCAGATTTCCTAGAACTCCTGCTGCTAGAGCAGTGCCATCTTGTAGAAACAGCTTTCCTCATGGGTGACTTAAAAAGTAAATCATTTTAAAGACTTGTAAAACTAAATAAATACTGCAGACAAAATCTGCTTCCCTTAAAGATGCCCAAAATTCACCACCTGAGGGAGCTGCCTCACCTTGCTTCATGTTAAGACCACCTTTGATAAATGTTTGTAAGTTTACAGGTTTCTAATCTTTGTATGAAATATACAGAAAACTCATTTTGGAAACAGTGAAAATTCCTGCTCCTGTATTACCTTGCTTCAAACAATCAAGAGCTAAGAAATCAAGACATCTAGCCACCTTATAATTCAGACCCCCTCTTTCTTCCTTCGTAGGCACTTGTCAGATTTCTGTGGAGAAATGACAAGTGGTAACAAATGACAAGTGGTAACAACAGCTTTTTTCTGTGATGTGGTGGTGCTGATTTTTAGGCAATAGGAAATTGGAGACTGACGGTTTGCACTGTTTTATGTGGCTACACCAGAAGTATAATGTGAAGAATACAGGTTGGGATTCACTATTAAGGGGAAGAGAACCCAGCTAGCTGCCAGACCCTTTTTTCACAAGAAGCAATGGAGGCTTTAGCTTTCTAGAAAACTTTTTTTTTTTTAGCAGTTAGTGAAAATTGCTTGTAATATATATTTTTAAAGGAACAGAATGAGCGCAGTTGTGGGCACTGGCAGTGTTTCTGGCAATAAAAACATGAGAGCAGGGATAGGGAAGCTCCACGCCACAAGCTTCTTTTGCTGCTAACCTTTGAATACCCTGCAAAGAATCAAGCTCTGCTTTGCAGGCATGAGAGCGGTTTCACTGGGGCTTACTCCTAAGTAGATTTGTTTAGAAGTGAGCTGTGCTTTGTAGACTTGTTGGGAAAATGTCCAGCTTGGTAAGAATTACATCTGGCCCTGCCCACTTTGCTTTCTCTGTCCTTGGCCCCACCCCATGCCCCTTGGACCCGCCCACTGCTGGAATGAGCCCCCCCTCCCGACTTTTCCCAAATTGAAATTTGGTCGCAGGCTGAAAAAGGTTTGACACTCCTGCATTAGAGAGGCATTTTGCTGAAATGCAAAGCACAACTATGTTCTTCCAACTCCAACTGACTTTTGGAAGGAGTTTTCAGGGATTCTCCACACTTTGTGTCAGTGGAAACCTCATCCAAATGTCTTTATTTTGTTTAATCCCAGTAGTGTTGCAAGATATCCAGTGATAATAGTGTTGCTCATTGGATTGTGAAATGCTTTTGCACACGAAAATGAATATAACACGAATTCCCTTGGGTCTTTTACTTGTTACATGGTTCTTTCTACAGACAGATATATATGAGCCTTAGGATCAACAAGAAGAGGAGTTTCAGAGAAATGCTTTTAGCTTGTTGTTCTCTCTTATTCATGTGCAGTCATATTGGCCAAGGAAGGAAATGGGAAAGAAGAACTGCTCAATTGCAGAAAATGGTTGTGTGAGAATCTTATGCATGTCTACTCAGAATTACCCCACTGAGTTTAGTTGGACCTAGTCCCAGGTAGGCGTATATAGGATTGCACTTTTAGGATGCAATCCTGTGTTCTTTACAGTGGAACTTACTTCTGAGTATATATACATGAGTGAATATTCTGGTAATTGTACACAGAGTATTCCATGCCAAAATCCAAATCCTCTAAGCTGAATAAATTATGCAAATTAAGCCGGTTTGGATATTTCCTTCAGTTACATAAATTACTCTGCTTCCATAATCAGGTTTGGAAACAGTTTGGCTTTGTTCAAGTTGTTGCTGCTGCTGTGTAAGAACAAGATGATGGCAAAGGAGAATGTCCTGGAGCCTGAAGAAAAGTGGGCAGTGTAGGCAAGAGGGAATGAATATTTGTATTTATTTTTATTTAATTAATTAAAAATTATTTATAGGCTACATGTTATCCAAAATCTCAAAGTGGTTTACAAACAAACAAAACAAAATCATAGTGAATACAAATTAACCATCAAAACATGTAAAATTCAGCATGTAAGGTCCAGCATTTAGTGATCAGGAGACACGAGAGAAAAAAAGATTTATTTTTAATAGGCGCTGGAAGCACATAACTGTCAGCACCTTTCATACAACGGGAGGAAGAGTATTCCAGAAGGTAGGTGCCATCACGGAGAATCTATGATCAACAGGGCCTCCTCCGAAGATTTTAGTGATCTAGCGGGTCTATACAGGGAAATGGGATGTTTCCGGTAAACTGCCCTAAACCAAGTCGTTTAGGGCTTTATATATCAGTAATAAAAGCTTGAACGTACTCCCTAAATTTGCATACAATTGAGGTGCATTAAAAAAAAATTTTTTTAAGGGCTGACTAACCAATGGCAGCCCATCCAATGTGCTGCTTGTGCACTTCGGAGGGTCTGTCACTGGCTGTTAAACCAGAGATCATGAAAGGTGATCTCTGAAAAAAAGAAAAGAAAAATGTTTAAAGGGGAAAAAGCCTCAGCGAGCTAAAAATGGCTTGCAATTGCGGCGGGGAGGGGAAGACAAGTTGGTCCTGCTGGGGTGTCCCCTGGGATACTGGCTGGAGGACCCAAGGGGAGGGGCGAACAACCCACAGTGAGCCCGATTGTCTGTCGGATGCACCATGGGTTGTTCTCGAAACAACCAACCCACCTTGGCTTATTGCCAGGGTGGGTTAGTGTGACATGCGAACCCACCCAGTGAAGTAGAGCAATTGCCCCTTCCCTTGTGTTTCATGCTCCTGTTCAGAACACTTACTTTGTCCACATTTTTGTCCTTTTTTGTTGCTTCTGAATTGTGTGAATAGGTTTGCACTTTCTCATAGTATTATCCCCCCCCCTCCCGGGTCCTTTGCAAGTGTGTGCAGATTAGCTTCTGTGCAGTCTCACCTTGTCAATTTCCTTGTATGATACCTACTCCACTTCCATGCTTTCTTTGACGGCTGTAACATACAAGGAAATTGACAAGGTGAGACTACCCCTAGCGGACAGCTGGTTCTGCGCTCCTGCGAAAGACTGGGAGAAAATAATAATAATAATTAAAAATATGCACCCATTTGTTTACTCCTGAAGTACTGGGGGGGGGGGAGGTGGCAAGCGAGTAATGGTCTTTCCAAAGTGCCATTTCGGTATTGGTGGTGGGGCAGTCATTGGCAAGGGAGGCTGGAGGCAGCACTGGTGAGATCGTGAAGAACGACACAGACTTTTTTTCACTCTTGCCAAGCGGCTCTATAGCTGCTTGGGACAAGCCACACAACTGGGTTTGGACATCAGGACAAGCCACCCTGAGAACAAGCCACCCTCAACAATCCTACTATAAGCCATGGGATCTCAGGATGGCTTGTTGGCAAAAAAATCAACCCATGCTGAATCTTCTGCACCAGG
Organism: Shinisaurus crocodilurus; assembly: GCA_021292165.1. Taxonomy (NCBI): domain Eukaryota; kingdom Metazoa; phylum Chordata; class Lepidosauria; order Squamata; family Shinisauridae; genus Shinisaurus; species Shinisaurus crocodilurus. The sequence continues at coordinate 81,844,174 of CM037879.1, read as the reverse complement.
TTTGCACATCATGGTGTGCCACACTGACACTAACAAGGCTCACAACCCACTGAGGCTTATTGTGTTGTGTGAACCTAGTCAGTGTTAATCAAGCAGCTCCTCCTCCAAAAGGGAGTGACAGGGACTTAGGCCTTCGCTGGGATTCCAGTGTAACAATACCCTGGTCTGGGAGACTGTTATTAGAGATGTAAAGCACTGGTAAAAATCTGGAAAATTTCAAAACACATTTTTTTCTGTTTTTCCTCCCTTGGCCTCCCCCCCCAATTTTTTTGGATTATGAAATACTTTCTTTTAGAACGATGAATAAAATGTTTAAGACAATGTGTTCATATATTTCTACCTGGCCCCCACTCCCCCAGAATGATTTCTAAAAGCTATGTAATAGAAAGACTTTTATGTAAGGCTATGCACAGTATCAGATCATTGCAATTCCTGTTAAGAAGTAGAGTACATTTCTCAAGTGGTAGAGATGCTAGATTCCTTAGAGTTAAGCATCTTGTAGCTCCATCTGTAACAGAGACTAAAAATATTGAAAAGCAAATTCAATTAGGGAATGTATAATTATTGGCTAAGAGAGAAACCCTCTGGTACCCAGAGAGCGTGTGGGTTGCCATAGGATGCTATGGATCTCCACCTCCGTGCCCGTAGACCGAACTACGAGAAGGAGATCCAAACATGGATCTTCCCTCCCCTACCCTCTCCCAGCCGTCATGGCACGCTTCTCTGAGGCTGTAACTGCAACCTCTTAAGAGAAGTTGCAGAGAGAGAAAAGGGTGTGTGCTGGTAGATGGGGAGGGGAGAGGGAGGCTGGGATATGCAGTATCCTGTGGCTTTGTTCACCAAAAGGTAAGCCATCTAAATGGAATCAGAGGCCCGTCTAGCTGCTTTTTGTATTTTAAATGGAGGCACAGAGGTGAAATCGCCTCCATCCTCTTCTTGCCCTGCCTTAGCTCTTGCTGGCAGGGCACAGGATAGGTGGAGGTCTCCAAATTCGAAGCCCTCTGTCTATCGGGAGCACAACCCATAGGACTGCACTCTGAATTAACTATACAGTAATACCTTGGATTGCAAGTAACTTGCTTTGAGAGCATTTTGCAAGACAAGCAAATTTTTAAATATTTATTTATTTATTTACTTTATATACAAGTGACGTCTTGCAATACAAGTACTGTAGTACGGCTTAAATTAAAAATCTCTGTACACATTTTTTTGGGGGGGATTTCATTTTGATATAAGAGTGTTTTGGATTACAAGCACGTTTCCGGAACGAATTATGCTCTCGATCCAAGGCATGACTGTACTTTTAAATTTAATATACCACATGTGATTGTACGGTCAAACCAAGTTATGCATACTACATTTTATGTTCCTAAAGTAACAAAATGACTTTAGATCAGTAAAGAATGCTGAAAAAAAATAAGTATTGCATATTTTTAAATTTCCCCCCAAATTTCCACCCCCCCAACCCCCCCCCACAGGAAAAAACCCTTTCCCCACCCCCCATGGCTTCAAAGTTTCCAGAAATTTTACACCTGTATCCTTATTGTTCATTAATGGATAACTTATTTATTTGTTTCCATATCTTCCTATTTTTGTTAACTTTAAATATACCTTAAGTTGTATATTTATCTGAATTGTTCCTTTTGCTTCCTCTTCCTGCTCCTTGTTAAATGCATCTTAGTGGTTGCTTTCCCATTTTATTAAGTTGCTGCAGATTTCCCTCTAGATCCTTTCAGGAGGGCTGGTGGACTGGAAGTACCACAATACCACATGCTATTTTGGGACCTGGCATTATCCCCTCCCCTATATATCTGGTTACAAGTTTTTTTTTGGGGGGGGGGGAACAGGCCCCATAATTTCCTCCCTCCCCACAACAAATTAGTTAAAGGTAGGGAAAGTGGGATCACAGCTGCTTTTTTCCTTCAAAAATAATTTTAAAAAAGTGAATGTCAAATTCCACATCGGATAACCAGATTCTACATGTATGGCAAAGGCAGGAATGGGTGGAATATATGTGGCCCTAGTTATTTGTTCTGTAACAATTCTACTCAAATCCAGAACCGCCTGAGCAATATGGGGTGCTGTTCCTTCCCCCAGGAGTTGGATTTTTTTTTTCACTTTCTCACTGATTTTTGTGTGTGTGTCTTCTTTCTTCGTGTGCCCCTTCCCCCCCCCCACATTCTCTGCCTTCCTGAGACAGAATAAAACCTCCTGCTCTGAATTGATGAAGATTCCTAACACAGGGCCTCGTACGTACCTCTCTTTCAAACGAGCCTCCGCAATCTAATAAACGCAGTGAATCTCTGCATGAGTGTGCGTGACTTCCATGTCGCCTGCTTTGCACTGATGAACAGGAATACAATATTCTTTGGCAGAGCTGGTGATGTACGTTATCGCTCAGCAAAGAGCCTGATTAGTAATGATGGTGCCAGTTGTAGACTTCCAGCTGTGAAGTAGTCTGTGCAGAAATATCATGTGGGGTTTCAGCAGGCATTTTTTATGGCTGAGAAATGAGGTCCTTTGTACTTCTTATATGAGTAAAAATACCTTGGAACAGGGCCCTGCAAGTTTCATACTTTTTCTAACTATGAATTGGGGACTCTCCCGTCTTGAACAATCCTTTAAAGTGCTGCTTATCGTTATCGTGCCGCTAATGTGAACCATCAGCTTTGGAACAGCTTGTCTGCTGCAAAGTAATTATGTGAACTTATTAGTTTGGTAAAGGTTTCTGAAGATCTACCAATAGTAATCAATATGAAGGCATACAGAAGGCTTTTAAGGGCACTTTGTTGATACTCTCTTCTGCAAGGGAGGCTGCTGCTAGGCTTCTGACATACATGGTGTGGGTCTTGCCTTCATAGCTTTATATTTATTTATATCGTAGACCAGGGGTTGGCAACTAAGTTGGGGTAGAGGCCGAATGACCCCTCACACAGCCTTCCACAGACTGAATGGCACCAGGGTCATTTGGCTCCCGGGTGACATGCTGTGTGGCTGGCATGCTGTGTGGCTGGCAGATTGCTCAGGACCGTGCTTCACTGTGCGCTGGCTTCTCCCATTGCGGGAGGCTGGTGCACAATAAAGCCACAGTGACTGGAGGAGTGCTCCTCCAGCTGCCGGCTCAGCCAACGATGCTTCGCTTGAGCAGTGCCTTCCAAATGGTGCCACGTGAACAAAGCCACCACAACTGAGGAGGAGTACTCCAGCCACAAGCTTTTTCCACATTGCCCCTTACCATTGGGGAGGGCACTTGTATTCCCTTATGTTATCTCCCATCACAGATCAGAGATAACAGTGGGGATTCCTCCAGGGGGTGGGGGCTTGGAGGGGGAGGAACTCTTCCTCTGACTTAGATCAATAGAAAGACTATGGGCGAGTTGGAGAAGATTCAAGAGCAGAGCCTAAATGGCTCATAAATTAGAAGGTTACCTTTCTTTGCCATAATTTCCCCCCCTGTAAAGTATAGGGAGATAGTGATCCGCTTCGCGTGATCAAAACAAGCCACAGTGGCCTGCCTAAATTGGTGGCGTGCACCTGGCGCCACCAGCCCAACCATCCACCCAGGCACAGCCTGCAATGCCATCCAAACCCAGGCTGCACGGCCCGCCCAATCTTTGCCATAATTTAATAAAATGTTGGCATTTTAAAATGGAACAACTTGTAATAGCCATTCTAATAATTCTGGTATCCCTCTCTGGATAGGTAGTTTTTGTCTGTCTCTGGCAGTTGATTGGCTCACCTTCCTGTAAACATGATATTGTGATGAGGGCAAATAGCTCTGAGCTTCCACAGCGTACAAAGATGTCTGGACCACAGTGATGTCTATTGATTGCATCAGTGGGGAACCTTTTCCCTGTCAAATTTGCGTTATCTTGGTCAAAACCTGTCAGGGTCAACATTCAAGCAGTGGGCACCGCATTGTGGACCACTGGAGTAAATAATAGTAACCTAGAGCTAGCTGGTATTGGGGCGTGGTCTGCAGAGAGTCCACAGTTCTGGATTGAGAAGCCTGGTGGTCTGCATTTCGCCCCTGGGCCAGAGGTTTCCTACCACTGAATTATGCTATTCTGATCTGAAAGACCGGCATAGTTCAGTTTCTATCAGAAGTTACATTTCTTAATTTTAATTAAAGGCAAAAGAAATCCAAATTGCTCTTTATTCCAATAGCCAAATTCTTAAAAGCAAGAGTACAACAGTGGATATGATGAAGAAATATCAGATTACCATATACGGTAATATTTCTACCATCGTAAACTGTACCTGTCTAGTTTCTGAAAAATAGTCAGCATCAAAATGCAGAGCATAATGTTCATCAGCTGGCTACAAGTGAGACTTGAGATGCATCTGTGATAGCCATGGTGCTCAGTCCTTTTTTTGTATATATTACCGTACTTTGAAACTTCAGAAAGTACCATGTCTCAGATGTTAATTGGAATCTAGTAGCTCAAAAGGAGCTTGATGTACTAGATGATATTAAACCTTACTGGTAGTTTCCCCTATCTTTTAAAAAACCCATTAGGAGCTTCACATCTCCTCACATGTGTCATAAATTGATATAAATAACACGTTATTAATTCTGAAGGAAATTGCCGAAATAAATCAGGCAGCTCTAAGCAATGTGGAACACTTGTTAAACAATTGGGCATATTGTGTATGTCTCTACTCAAGATGTATTATGTTGAGATTGCTTTTCCTGTTTGTTTACTTTAATGGATGAAATCCAGTTAAAGCAGCTAAACCAAGCTGCAGTGTTACCAACTTCCTATTCAAACTCATCATCCTAAGCAACTCATAAAAAGAGCCAATTCTCAACAATCTTAATTTATTATACTAAAAATTTGCAGTTGGGACTCTGTGTATCCCATACTAAATTTGACCATATAAGACTGACCCATCCAAAAACAAATCTAGATAGGCAAAGGGTCATAGGTTGACTCATCCAAAACAAACTTAAGGCACAATCCCATGCATGTTTAGACAGAAAAATGTCCTACAATTCCCAGCATTCCCTAGCCAGCATGGCTAGCTGGGGAATGCTTGGAGTTGTAGGACTTTTTTTCATGCATAAGATTGTGCCCTTAGATAGTCAAAGTGCCCTGGAAGCCAATAGCATTTACTTGAAGGCTCCAGCTGCTTGAGAGCAGTGGAGAGATAAGCTTTTTAAATGAGGGTCACAGACTTTGCTTCCCCACCCCAACCTTCCAGGACAATTAGTCAAATGGAAAGTACATAAATGCGTGCCCTGCCCCTTGTGGCATACCCAGAGGAGTGTGTGTGTGTGTGTGTGTGGCAATGCAAATATTATCTTCCCTCCCCCTCCGCCATTTTGTCAACCTTTATTTTCCCCAGAGCTTCTTGATTAGAAGTAGAAGGTATCAGGAAGGATTCTAGACTTCACAGTTGCAAGCAGTCTTATGCAGAGAGTGCTGAACCAAAAGTACATTGTTGTAGAGTTATAGTATTGTTATTCTACTTGTCTTATAGCTCATGTTTATTCATATAAATGCACAGATAGTAGGGTTCTGCTGTGTGTGAGGTAATTGTAGCTATGCACACTTCTAAAGTGATGGATGTGTCCAGTCCAAATTTTAGGTATGGTTTCTGCTTCCAACCATTATCTCTGTATTAGCCACCCTGAGCATCATTTTCTTGGTGGAAAGGTGGGGCATAAATCAAATCAAACCCTGCTGGTCTATGACCGTAATAAATAAATTGATTGATTGATTGAAATCAAATCAAATCAATCAATCAATCAATCTTTTTCTAAAGTCAGGTACAAGGGGTACAGAAGCATTATTCCATTGTATTGGGTGTAATATTTTCTGTGTTATCAAAGCATCTTTGTTTATTATGAAGCCTGCAGGAGTCCTCAGTATTTTGATTGAAATGTGAAGTTGAAGAAGCAGGAGACAGCTCTCTCATGCTTTAGGAATGCTAATAAGCAGAATCAGCCATTTCTCATCAGGTCATACAGGTCAGAGGGGTTGATTAGAAGATTAATCAGCAGAGTGGATGTCTCCTTGTCAGCAAGGTTGGTATCCAAAAATTAGGAGTTGATTACTGTGGCTAGGATTGCCATGTGGCATTATTTAAAGTCTGGTGTCTGTGCTGAATAATTTTTAATCTGCATTCCTAATACACTTTGTGCTACTCACTGACCCGGTTCACATGTAACACTCAATTCCTTGGTTAAACAACGCAGGAATTGGTGTGGCCGTATGGGATCACATGCTGCCTCTCACCCACTCACCACTTCCAGTTTTCAAAACAATCTAGTTCTTGGGTTGTTTCATTACGTCCGAACCAGGAACTTTGGGTTGTTTAGGGGTTAAACAACCCAGAGTTAACCCAGCAACAAACCATGGGCAATGGTTGGGTTAACTCTGCATTATTTAATCCCTAAATGACCCAGAGTTCCTGGGTTTTGGATGTCACGAAACAACCCAGGAATGTGGCATCCCTATGTTGTTTGGAAAGCAGAAATGGTGAGCGGGCAGGGGACAGTGTGCTCACTCACTCATGCATGGCCATGCCAATTCCTGGGTTGTTTAACCCAGGAATCGAGTGTTGCATGGGAACCTGGTCACTGTGGCTGAAAACTCTTTATTTGCCTGCATAGGCACCCAGAAAAAGGGTGGTTTACCCTAAACACTAACACAGACAATTGCTTAAAAGCTGGCCTTGGGGAACAAGGGAGATTAAACAAGGAAACACAAAAAGGAAAGGTAGCTGTGCTGACCATAAGACATATTGGTCACTTCTGTCATGTATATAACTGTTGTTTGATACTGTTTTGTTACTGTCAAAGGCCTACGTAGGAGTACAGCTTATTTATTTATTTATTATATTTATACCCCACTTTTTTTCCTGCAAGGGACCCAAGCCAAGATGGCTTACATAATCCTCTTCCTCCTCTCCATTTTATCCTCACAACAACCCTGTGAGGTAGGTTAGGCTGAGAGTCAGTGACTGGCCCAAAATCACCCGGTGAGTTTCATATGTTGACATATTCTGAAAGGTGGGGAGAGTGTCTATCGCTTTTAATAGTTTTGGATGCAGCCTGGATCAGGTAAATTCAGTTTCAATTGGTCTGGGAAACATCAGATTCGGATTGGCTGGAGGTTCTAGCTAGGTGGAAAAGAGCAGTTAGGAAGTGACAGTTGACAGTTAGGGATTCAGTTAGACAGTTGGTAGTCAGTCAGGGAGAAGGTTGTTGGTTGGTGTGGGTTGTGTGATAGAAGGGAGAAAGCTGAGGAGAAAGAATAGCTAAGGCCTGAATATTAAGCTATTCATTCTCTATGTGATAACCGTACATGACTGGTGAAGATCTGGAGTAGGGAGCAGGTAGCTGTATTATGCCAGGAGGCTGCCCTAAGATCTTATCAAAAGAAGGTTACACATGCAGGCATTACAAACCAGATAAACTGTCCAAGCAGCCAGTGGTACCACAGGTGGAGCTTTGGTGTCAGAAGAAGACTGTACTCAAGAGCTGGACCTGGTTGTGGGTGGATTTGGCCTGGGTGGAGGTTGAGGGAATTTGGCCTGAGGTAAAAAAAAAGTCTAAGGGTGCAATCCTATTCGTGTTCAGACAGAAAATGTCTCAATTCTCAGCATTCCCCAGCCAGCCATGCTGGCTGCGGAATGCTGGGAGTTGTAGGACTTTTTTCAGTCTAAACATGCATACGATTGTAACCTAGGAGGCTTGTTGTTTGTATGAGCAAAAGTGTCTTTTGAGTCCTTAAGAATTGCCAGTAAGCAATATTTTGAAAACCCCAAACTAAATATTCCCTTATGTACAGAATATCCCTTTAATAAACCAATTGTTTAATAGTTCATCTTGTCTCAAGTGTTGTGGCCCATCTCACACCTATGCCTCTTATACCAAGGTACTAGGAGGTTTTGAGATATTCTGGAAGAATTGGTGGCAGCAGAAAAGGGTCAGCCTGTGGAACTCTGAGTTATCGTGGCAGGGAGTTCCTTAGGCCCTGAAATATAAGCAAAATAAGAAGCCCCATAGGTGGGATTGCCCGGTGAGGGAGCAGTTTCTCCATACCATCACATGACTTGCAAGAGCCTAATTTGAATGTTTACAGACTCCTCCCCCCCCACTTCATCTTAAAACTCTGCACATACAAACAATGTGACTTCACCATCAAGTTAGTCTGTCCCCCCCCCCCTCCTTGAAACCTGCTTTTTGTGACATTTTGCCTGATGAAGAGATCTGGATACCTTGAAGCACGCACATATTTTGTGATCTTGGTTGGCCTAATAAAGAAGGAAAGTAGACTTAGAGAAGGGATAGAGATGATGATATTGGGACTCTGGATTCTGCTTTTTGATCAATAATGCAAATCCATTGTAGAGCAGCCAGCCCCATGCCCCGTCTTAAACATTGTCTGATGCAAGTCTTTCCCCTTTTCTGGAACTGTTCATAAACTTAATCACTATAAAAGCTCTTGTCTGTCACTTTTTAACCTCTAGTGTCCAGTGCAGTCCCACTCAATACATCATACCCAGAGAGAGAACTGCTTACAGTAGTGATCTTCACTCTTTTTCAGGCAGAAGCCACTTTGGCTCCAGCCAACAACACTGAGGCCACTTGGGGGCTTTCCTGGGCCTTGGGGGTGGAGGCTCTCCTCTTCTTCACTGGTCAGGTGGTGATGCTGTGCACCAGACTTGGCTGGAGGCCTTTTGAACTTCTCATCCCCATCTCCCTCCACATCATCCGAGCAAGGCCTCATCAATCAGTCACCAGGCAGGCAAATTCTGACAGGCTCACATGGTTCTTGGGTTGGGATGGATCTTTTTCTCATCACTGAGAGTGCTTTGCTTCTACTCAGCGCTGTGAAATCTCCCAGCACATCATCATCATCATCATCATCATCATCATCTTTTATTTGTATGCAGCTTTTCCACAAAAATTGTGCCCAAAGTGACTCACAACGTAACAAATAAATAACAGTATAATTTACAAAACATCAAAGATTTAGATGGAAAGATGACACAGGGCCAAACTAAACGTTCATTAAATCACGCATAGCTCTGGCTTATCTAAGTGTGTGTGGATGGCCACATGTCGAATTGGGACCATGGTGTTCCAGGACGGGGAATTTAAGCTTGCTCCTGTTTTCATCCAGAAGCTCCATCCCTTTGTGGAATCAATGGAGACGGTTTTCTTTCTTTTTTAACACCCCCCCCCCCCTGTTTAACTTACACTGAAGTAAATAAGCCAATCATATATAGCTCTGCGTGATTTGAAGAACATTAATTTGGCTCATAGTGTTGGGTGTCATCAGCATCCTGGTGGTACCACACCCCAGAACTGCAGACAACTTCCCCCAGCAGTTTCATGTATATGTTAAATAGCATGGGAGGACAAGATGGAACCCAGAAGGACAGTATAGGCCGATGGCCTTAATTAACCCATGAATTGTCACTGTTGTTACATCTAAACAGTGCCAATGTATCATTGTTTAACAGCGCAATCCTATGCATGTCTACTCAGATGTAAGTCCCGTTGAGTTCATTGGGACTTCCTCCCAGCTGAGTGGGTGTAGAATTGCAGCCTGAAATACTGCCGTAACATTACAGTATTCATCCAGTGTTGGATATTCTTTAAGGGGGAAAAACACACTTGAACTTTAATGCCAACTGATGGACAAATGACTTCCCTGGTGCAAGCCCTGGTGTGTGTTTTTTGGTTTTGTGTGGTTTGCATTTATTTGTAGCGCTTGAATAAAGATCCTGGAATGTATTGATCCTTTGAAGCTACAGAGGGCTGCTTCTAACTTGAGTTTTACTGATACTGTATGACTTCTGAGAAGAATTGTGAGAGAACTGTTGAACATTTAGCAGGCTAGTAGGGAATAATACCTCTTGACTCTGATGTTTCAGAATAGATAACACAAACACACATACTCTCCTGAATATCATTGGAAGCTTACTGTTTATGAGGGTTTTCTGAGATTGCAGTGGAAGCTGGGCAACTTATTCTTAAGAGGGAAGAAGAGCCCAGTTGAGCCGGTCTTCCGTAGGGTTGTTGGTCATTTTGTTTTAGGAGCAAAGGATATGTGTTAGGTGCTGTGCAATGGACGTCTTACACTTTAGTCTTCAATATGTTCATGGGAGACAATCACATTTATTCAAATGGAAATGTCTTTCAGATAAATGTGTTAAGGATTATAGCCTAAATATATTGCTTCCCAAGGAGTTAAAAAATGAAACGGGACAAGGTGGCAAGAGAGAATAACCCCTGCTGTTGTTTTTTCAGTGACTCTTGACAGTTTCAGTGCACAATCATGATGCATTATGAGCTGTGCTGTTGATTTCAGTAGCATGTGTGTTGCCCCCTAACTTACCAGCAAGGGCCACATGTGATCTTCTAGACTGCCGGTAGTCAGCAAGTGCAAGGGAATAATAGTTCAGGAGCATCCTACACTTCTTTTTTCTCTGGCAGAGTGGCTGGCTTTGGCTGATGAAAGGGATAAAGTGGAAGCCACTGGATAGAATATAAACATAGATGTTCAGAATGTATATTTGCTTTGGGGTTGTTGTTTTCTCCTCTTTTTTCTTCCAGAGATAAGCCCCAAGTCATGACTCTCTAGTGGAGATCAGTCACGAGATGGATAGTTGATGACAAAAAGTAACTGTGTGGGTTTCCTCCACGCAGTGCCAGCCAGCTGTTGATAATTCGTAAGCGCTGTGGGCTCTGGTGTAGTACCACAAACAAGGTCTGGAACTCTTGCCAGCATTTTGCTTGGCAGGAGGAATGCCAAGGCAAAACACTTGTCTTGGTGCTGCTTTGTTGAAAGACATGGGCTCATTTATGGATGTTCATTTTGTATTTGTGAGGTGAAGCTCCAGCCAGTATGGCCAATGGTTAGGAATGCTGGGAGTTGTAGTCCAAAACATCTGGAGGGCGCCCAGTTGGGGAAGGCTGCTTTACTCTCATTTACAACAACCCCATCGGAAAGCTCCAAGACTTTCCCAGCCCATGCAGTGTGTGTGTGGGGGGGTAGACTTTAAACCCCCATTTACAATGTTATCTTATTTGTGCAATGACCTTTAAAGATAGGTCAGTGTTGTTCTTATTTTATACATAGATACTGACCAGGTGATTTGTCAAAGCCCGCTTAGCAGGTATTTTTAACTAGTTCTCTATTACCAAACAAACTCTTAGTACAGGCAGTCCCCAGATTACGAACGAGTTCCATTCTTAAGAATGTCTTTAAGTCGAATTTGTATGTAAGTCGGAACAGCATAGCGTTCTATAAGTTAAAATCTGCATTTACGCAAATTGCGTAAATTACGCAAATTACGGCATATACTACGCTATGTACTCTACGTAAACGACGTAGCGCTGGGGAACCCAGAAGTCCATTCTTAAATATGGGTTGTCTGTAAGTCAGACGTTCTTAACTCAGGGACTGCCTGTACTTGAATGACATTGGATTAAAATTAAATTAGGTTTTAAAGTTATTATTTTTATTTTATTTTTTGTTTAAAGAAATAGTTTACAAAAACAATCTTCTTTCAGTCTGATATGTAGGCAAATCATAATCCAATACAAAACAAAATGTATACATTTTTCTCCTGAACTTGGAAGTGTTGATTAATACGGCTCTCATTTTCAGTTAACTTGTCTATTTCCCCCATTTCCAGTGCTTTCAGAATCAGAAGCCGATCTCTAATAGATGGAGAGGTTAGAACTTTTTCATTGATGCACCCAGACTATTTCAGCAGCTAACAATAGATTCATAATAAATGTTGACAGTAGCAGAACATTACCTTCAATAACATGAAACAATACCATTTTAGGAAGCCAGGATTAAGTTACAACTGACTATTTTAGTTATAACTCTTAGGGAGAAATCCTATGTCCCTAGACAGCATCCGATGGGCCATAGCATACTGGGGATTTTCACCTCCGACCTTGGAGGTGAAAATCCCTGCTTGGATCTTCACGCCTGCCCCTTCCCAGCCACTGTAGAAAGCTCGGCGGCAGCTCCTTTTCCGAGGTCGGTGTCATGAGCGAGGATAGGGAGAGGAAAAAGGGGGTGTGCTGGTTGGTGGGGAGGGGAGGAAGGAGGAGTGGTCAGGATATGCTGTATCCTGTGGCCTCTCCAGCCCCCCGGGCTGCCCCCACCAGCACAACTTCACCAGATGGGCTCACAGGCCTGTCTAGTAGAAAAATGTGAAAACCCATCGCTCCTCCTGGCCTGCTGGCAGCAGCCCAGCAGCGCATAGTATACTCAGAAGCCTCCAAGATCGGAGGCTTTAGTCTAGCGGGCAGCAACCCGTCTTAATATAGGGTTGTGCCCTTATTCTGGCATATGCTTTCGTGGACACCATGCACTTCATCAGATGCATGAAGTGTTAACTTCAAATTGGCAGTTGTATACACACACATTGGCAGGGACATGGGGGTGGGGGGAGATGTAAACAGTGTTGTCAGAGGGAATTGAAATGCAAAAAGTACAGGCAGTAATGATTACCTTAACAGTTGCTGTTCACAAAACATAGTTGGGTGATAACACAGTCATCATTGCAGTGCTGAGCCGATTAACATATGTAAGGTACAATCCTATGCATGTTTAGACAGAAAAATGTCCAGCCAGCATGGCTGGCTGGGAAATGCTAGGAATTGTAGGACTTATTTCTGTCGAATTATGCATAGGATTGCACCCATAGTGTGATTTAAAAACAACAACATTCTCCTTATTCAACCCACAGGAAATAGAGTTGAATCTCTCCATTAATTGTACTTCAGCAATTTTGCATTGATATCTGCCTAAAATTCCTTTGTTCAAGAATGACCACCTTAAGGTCTTTGGCAAAGTGTCCTGGGAGGACTCCCAGGACACACTCCCAGCGGAGTGCAGACTTCAGGGTGGTGGGATCTACTTTGTTTTTTTACTCCAAACTTGAGATCCACCAACTGGAGCCAGGTGCAAAACACATACACTTAGAAATGAATCAAAGAATTCTAAGCCCAGGAATTTGTTTTGAGTACCACAACTGTTCTGAGTTCTTCTACACAAAAATCACTTCTGGTAACTCCCCCCCCCCCTCAGGTTTTTGTTTCCTCATTTCAGTGGTATAACTTATGGAATGGGAGTAATTTTGTTGTTGCCAATGTTAAACAATTGGGAGTCAGAAATCCTTGCTGATCTACTTCCAATCACCCAAAGATCTACCAGTAGATCCCATTTTAACCTTCTGTTCACCCCGATCAACTTGTTCACCCCTAACAGGTTGACATAGACCACAGGTTCCACAACTGTGTCTGAAGCAGGATGGAGTGCACATTACAAGAAACACAGAGCTGGCACTGGAAAAGACATCCCCGTGTTGAGTCCTCCCCATCTGTAACTACACATTATGGAGGGGGAGAACATACATGGGAACATAACAGTGCCATTTTCAGCAGCAGCCTTGCAGTTTTGTTAATATGTGGCACGCTTTCTGAAGTCAACAATGCCTCCCCAAGCTTGGAGATGGTGTGGGGGCACTCAAAAAGGATAAAGAAGAGCTTGAGCAGCAGAGAGGATCGAGAATGTGTTACTATTGGATTAAAACAAAATACCACTTAAATGGGGTTGGTGTTGATTGGATGAAAATAGGCTTCTCAGCCAGGATTTGTGGAGAGAAGGGTTCTTTTCAGTTAGAAGGTAAGTGGCAGTTGAAAAAAGTTAGAGGGCAAGAGGAGAGTACCTGAAGAGGAGGGAACTATTTCCCCTGGATAAAGTAGTAATCTACAGGTTTAGAAAGGTCTGTTTAGAATAGTCTGTTAGAATCAGATAGAGTGGTGTCAGAATAGGCCTGATTGCATTTATCTTCTGTTTTTATTTTAAGTAAATGTTAACTGTAATTGCTTGATATTTTTGTGAACAAGCAAAATCAGAAAAAGTTAAATTTGATTGATTGTTAGCATTCGAAACATATATTTGTTTATTTGTTTTGTTTTAAAAACTGTGTGGAGATCCTGTTTGTAAAACCCCTGCACCAAATGCTATACCACACTTACAAATTGTCTTTAAGAGGTATATTAAAATTCTTAGTAAGGAAAGAAAGGCATCCTTCCTAAGAGAGTAACTAAGGCTGCAATCCTATACACACTTACCTGGGAGTTTGCTCCATTGAACTCAGTGGGCCTACTTCTGGGTAGACATGCATAGGTTTGCACTGTAACTGTGTTTGGTTGTAGTGTTCCAGGCAGGGGAGGCTCCTAATCCATTGCAGGTTTTATTTGGAGCTTTATAGGAGCTATCCATGATGCTCCATAGTGGTGAACCTATTTGGGGGATGGAGTACAGCACCATGGATAGCTCCTATAAAGCTCCAAATAAAAGCTGCAATGGATTAGGAGCCCCACCGAAATAGGAGTCACCAGCCTCCACTGTTTCCAGGTGTGACGCTATTGGCAAGCTTGTTATTTTGACAAAGAGTCAGCAGTGGTAGCGAGTGAGAGTGGCAGTCCTGCAAACTGGGAAAATATAAAATACCAGTAAATAAGCACATGGGATCAGCTGGATGTTGCACAATACCAATGCAGATTGACAGCAACAATTAAAGAAGGGTTGATTGAATGGTAACATATGCTGCTCATATCTCTGGACTGAGGATATCATATCTGATACAGTAGGTGTCTGCCAGCAGCATACTTCACGGTTCTAGGTGAAAGGACACCAATTAAGCAAAAAGTCTGCAAGGAACAGGAGCAAACATCATTGGATTCTTGCACTGCCAATCAGCTCCTTGCATGTGTGTGTGTTTGTATATGCGCATGCGAATGCATGCAGTCATACTTACAGCATTTTTATCACTGAGCACAGTGCTGAAATGGCACTCTGCTTCCTGTTCCAATTAAAACAGTACTCATTGTATCAAGGAGGAGCTTGTGCACCTTACATAGCAGTTGCCTCTGTCTCCTTAGGAAGTCCCAGTTCCATACTTGCAGAATCGTGGATTTAGAAGGAATAAAACCAGAGGTGATTGGTCTATCATTTGGTTTGGCCTCTAACATAATAGACATTGATAAAACTGTATGCTCAGGGATTATTTTTCCCATTCCAAATACAGAACATTACTCACTTGCCCTTTCTCTGTTCTCTTTCTTTCTCTGCCGCTCCCCACCCCACTCCCAATTTCATACTTCGTAAGCCATTTAAACTCCTTTGAACATGCTGAGAATTAGATAGGGAATTACAGTGCCCTCTTCTAATACCAGGCGCATTTGAGCAAATTCATTTACTGTAATAAAAATATAGGTAGTGGGTAACGTAAGCAAGCAGTGGTGTAACTGGAGAGTAATTCAGTTCATTATTCAGATTTCTGAGAATCAAATGTTTAGACTCAAACAATATGAAATGAACTCTTTAATTCTTTTGGAGCTAATGCTGAATCTTCTGTCAGGTAGCAATTGCTCAGAAACGTCTTGTCAAGGAGGTCCCAGCAATTGAGCCTCTCATTCTTACTACTATCTGAGTAACTAAGAATGTAAGAAGAGCCATGCTGGATCTAGCCAAAGGTCTGTCTAATCCAGCATTGTGTTCCACGGTGGCCAAAAAGATGCCTATGGGAAGCCTTATCTTCCATGAAATTATCTCCCCTCCCATTTTCCTTTGTATTGATTTATTATATTTATATCCCACCTTTTTTCCTGCAAGAAACCCAAGGCAGCTTACATAATCCTCCTCCTCCTCCTCCTCCTCCTCCTCTTCCTCCTCCTCCTCCTCTCCACTTTATCCTCACAACAACCTGTGAGGTAGGTTAGGCTGAGAGTCAGTGACTGGCCCAAAGTCACCCAGTGAGCTTCATGGCCAAGTGGGAACTAGAACCTGGGTCTCCCAAGTCCCAGTGCAACACTCTAACCACTATGCCACACTGGCTCTTTGTATTGACTCAAAGACTGATTTCTGGTAGTTTGACAACCCCATTTACAAGGTTTTAGAGACCTGCTGGTTTTAAAACCAATGATCACTATAGTATCTGTCTGTTCCTCCACCCCCATCCACTTAAGTAATCCTACCTCATCCACTTCATTTTGTCCATGTTTATATAAACTATCTTGTGTCATTTCTTGTTTTGCATGTATGTGAGCAATCATTTTGCTCACAATCATTTGGATTAACTGAAACCGTAAATTTAAAGTACATCATCTGTACGTACTACTGAACAAGAATTGTTTTCCCAGTAAACCACTCATATACTTCAGAGTGCATAGTCACACAATCCTGCTATTTTTGTATGTGTGTTTATTTATATATTCTTTTTCTTTTACAGAATTGGAAGCATCCAGGGAGTCCCAACTTTGAGTGACAGATGGCTTAAGAGGCTGCCATAGCTAAACTGAGACACCCAGATACAGTCCAAATTGCCAAATTGAAGGAACGCCTGTGTGTACCGTATGTATGTGTATACACACACACACACACACACACCTCCAACCACACAGACCAGCAGTTGCATACTTTAGAGAGTTTTTGCAATTGATGAAAATTAATTCAAGCACCAGATGGAGCAACCTGACAGCACAAGGACCAAAAGCCCATGGAAAACCATCTGTTACTAGTGGTCAGCTTTCTGTATGGTCTGCAGCGAGTGAAAAAAAAATTGCAAGAAGCAGAAAAAGAAAAACACCCCTCTGCACCAAGTAAATGACACGAATACCTCTATGAAATAAATATAACAGTCTGAGTGGAGAGGAGATTGATACTGTCATCCCCAAAGGCGGAATAATGAACTGGTGCTTCTCTGCGTTGGACTCTGACAGATTCAGCTGGGTTTAATATGCTTGCCGAATAAGCAGTGACAAATAATTGTGTAGTGATGACTGAAAGAAAGCGAGTTCAGGAGCAGTGGGACAGATCTAGGGGTTGAACTTCACAGACTTTTTCATCCTGTATTGAGTTTTGCAACTGAATTTTGCTGCTTTTTCTTCTCCACCCTCTTTCTGTTTTTGTTTTGTTTTTTTCCTTGTTAATATGATACAAATACTCATAAATATTTGATAATAAATATTACTCAGAACATTTGGAACACTGTAAAAATCAAATTCTGCATCAGCAAATGCGTTGGTTAGAATAATGAATCTGTGTTCTAGACAAGCACCAATCAGGAAGGGGGCAGTTGAACAAGCAAAGGAGACATCACAGGAAGGAAGGGAAGTTGGATTTTTTGTGCAGCTCCTCTATCCATCTTTAATTGACTATCTTCCTTCCTTTCTTGAATCTTACAGGATCTGCCAATAATTGCTTACTTTATGTGCTTTTCGCTCTGGCACCTTTTTTTTTTTAAACAAGAGGATGAAAAGTGTGTCCTGCGATTCTCTTCTAGCAGGAAAAAGGGAAAAGATGAAGGCACAGAACAGCCCAGTGGTTTGAAGGAGACTTCATAGTTCACCTAAGGTGAACTGATCTGCTTCAAAAGCTTAAAAGCTTCAGAGCATTTTTTAAAAACACACACACACACACACACACCTACACCTACTAAATGAAAAGGGGCTTTCGTTTTCATGCCTGCGTGTGGCAGCGACTCGTGAGGAAGCAGGCAAGACAGCATGATAAACTAAGACTCCAGTGGAAGTGGTGGGGAAATCACCAGCTACAAAGGAAATGGGACTGTCTTTGGATTGCAGACCACTGGGTTGAAAAGTGAGCGGTTAAGTTCAGAAAGGGCTTTCCCATCTGGCCTGGCACGTTGTTAACTGCACAAAACTCTGGTTTGTGGTCTCGCACGGTCTGTGTGCCTTTTTTTTTCCCTTTATGCAATCTATTTCAGCTTTAGTGGCAGAAATTTGGTCTGGTGGGGAAGATATCCCAGAGGGCGGCTTTGGGGAACAATGAATGAATGTCCTATATGCGTACGTGTGAAAATCCAACTGGAGGAAATCTTCTTAAAGCCTTAAGTTACTTGAAACCTACACATCTGCAAACCTTTGTCTCTGGAATTGCATAATGCTATACTGGAAATCTCAGGCTGTACGATGATTATATCCTATTGAGCAAAAAGACGGCTTGCCGTTTCTTTGAACGCCTCTTCTGCAGTAGCTGTTTCTCCAAAGGACAAGTATACCCTCACTCTAATGACTCCAAATCAAAATGAACCTGATTTGTTTTGGTTTTTTTAAGCATTACGTTTTCTTAGGCAACTGTCGTCATCTTTTATAGAGGAATTTTTCACTATGCATTTGGTGGATATTTATAAAAACTGACCTTCTCTTCTCCTCCCCCCGCCTCCTCGTATTCTGATCTGTCTAAACGTTTGGTCTTATCAATAAAACAAAAAAGTGATTTACATTTTCTGCACTAGACATAGTACTTTCTTATGTCAAAAGGGAAAAATACGGCAAAGCATGTATGCAGCAGTGGAACATGGGCCTGTTCTCTGCAGCGATTCGAACATCCTCTGCCTCTCTTGGAAAGGCAGGGTTCCTAAAAGTGAGAAGGAGAAACCTGTATGCCGGAGGCGATATTATGAAGAAGGCTGGCTGGCAACAGGCAATGGCCGGGGAGTAGTAGGCGTTACCTTCACCTCTAGCCACTGCCGAAGAGACAGGAACACACCCCAGCGAATCAACTTTAATTTAAGGGGCCACAACAGTGAGGTAAGTAAACCATTAAGTTTCAGTTAACGAAAGAGTACAAAATTATTTGTCTTAATCAAAATGTACGTGCCAGGTAATCAAATGATGGAAAACACTTGGAAAGGTAGATAAGTGGAATTCTTGCTTTCTGTGGCCACATTTGTATGGCATTCTAAACCATACTTTATTATGATGTGTATGAGCCGAAATAAGCAGTGAGCTTTTGGCTTGTGTGGTCACCGCACTTCCTGTGTGACCAGGAGGAGGCATTCAGAAGCTTTTGCTTTCCCTTAACTGTGGCTTGTTGTGTTGTCTGGAGTAACAAAGTGTGATTAACATTAATTATAGTTAGTTTAAAACAGGGGTGGGCAACCTGTGGCCCCCAGCCTAATTTCAGAAGCCCTCTGCATGTGGCCCCTGACAGATTACCCATGAGGGAATGCAGCCCTTGACAGAAAAAAGGTTGCACACCCCCTGTACAAAGTTCTGCAGCCATGACATCCAATGTACATATGCGAGGGGAACCTGGGGGTGTGCTGTGCATGCCAGAGAGCTGTCAGGTGAGCCAGCGTAATTCCATTCCCTTGCCATGTTTTTGATCATGCTGCATAGAGCTGCAACAAAGCAGGGTGCAATGCAATACTGACATTCCCTAGGAAGCGATGCAGGAAGACTGGTGTGACATTGGGACAGTGCTTTGTTACTAATTGCTGTTTGTTTTTAAATTAGGGTCTATTCTTTTTATGTATATTTTAAGATACAAAATACTTCTTTAAAGGGGAAAGAGAGAAGGAAGAGTAATGTTCTGCACCTTATTAGCAGAGTCTACACTTGCCTTAAGTGTTTCCTCAATGAAAATGTGGCAGGAAGTATACAGCTGATCCGCAAAGTGGTGAAAAGTGGATTCAAAAGAAAAGCTGAAGGCTCTCTGTTGTGAATTAATCCTGGCTGGCTTTTACTTAGTGGATTTTCATTTAGTGAGTGGATTTTCCTCTTCAAACCAACATGCATTGCAGGCTTGCCCTTTATCTTTTGCTGCACTGAATAGGAAAGATTGTTAAGGCTAGCTTCATCTGAGATGTAACTTTTGGGAATGCTT
The DNA here is from genome assembly GCA_021292165.1 of Shinisaurus crocodilurus. Classification (NCBI taxonomy): domain Eukaryota; kingdom Metazoa; phylum Chordata; class Lepidosauria; order Squamata; family Shinisauridae; genus Shinisaurus; species Shinisaurus crocodilurus. The sequence continues at coordinate 81,824,489 of CM037879.1, read as the reverse complement.
TTGGTGTCTGCATCAGAGATCACAGTGCTAAAGTGAGGGGTTCAGAATTCAGTACTGAGGTATCTTGTGGAGCGAGAAATTTTGCTCACATATAGGTGTGTTCAGAATATCAATTATAGCAACATAGGTGGCTGAAACTTTATTTTTTAGTGTAGTTTTCATTATGATTTAGGTTCCTGAATCACTAATGTCTGCCAAATGTTCCAGAATGTTAATTTTGGTCCCCTTCCAGAATGAGCTGCATATATTGAATGTATTAGGCGGTTGTTTTATATGGAAGATGACCAACTGCTGCCATGCAAATAAGTCCACAGCAATGAATAGCCCAATAATAATACTAGTTGCGAACTTTCCAGGCTAGGGTTGGAGAGGCCAAGGTTCAAATCCCCATTCACCAATGAAGCTCACTTAGACCAATCACTATCTCAGCCTAATCTATGTTACATGGTTGTTCTGAGTGTAAGGAGAATGATGTGTGTCGCCCTGAGTGCCATGGAAGAAGAGTGGGATAAGACTGACTGACTGACAATGAATGAATGAATGAATGAGTAAGTAAGTAACATAATTTGTGGCACATTGATAGCCTAAAGAGACAGCACCAAGCAGGGCCAGCCCAAGGCATTTTGCTGTCTGAGGCAAATAACAAGATGACGCCCCTTCCCATTCCATGTCCAAGAGCCGACTGGACTGGCAGTTGAATCTTACTTCAATGCTGGCAGTGGGACAGCATCCTCCACTGCACCTGACAGCAGGCTAGCTTACAGGATGCTGGACAGGCCATGTGGCACACAGCTCTCTCCTCCAGCATCTGTAGCCTGAGGTGACCACCTCACTCTGCCTAATGTTAGAGTTTGTCCTGGCACCAACTCTTTTCCATTTTACGAAAGCCTTCTTTGCTGATTTGCCTGGTGGCAATTCTTACTTGCCATAGGTGAGCAGGTGAGTGGCTATTTACAAGCCAGCCCCACTTAGAAGATATTTTGGAATGGGAAGGTGCTGTATCTGAATTTGACCATCTTACACATATGCATAGACCTCTGAAAAACAGGTGTTCCTTGCTCAGCTTGCTAATGGAGGATTCCACTTTGCAATTCCTTTAGGGAAATCAGGTTTGTCCTTTTCTGGTTTACCCATCTCCTTTAACATTGTCATGTTATTCATGATAAACATTGGAAATTCGTTACTCGTTGAACAAATCATGTGAGTGAGGTAGGATTTTGTCCAGGAAGTACATGTCTGGTTGCGATGCCTGCCAGCTATGCCAACTTCTGGAACATTTATTTATTTGTTACATTTATAACCCTTCTTTCCTCCAAGGAGCTGAAGGCAGCATACATGATCCTCCTCTCCATTTTATGATCCTTCTCCTCTTCATTGAGATCTAGCCACTATCTTTCATACTTCGATGACTTCCAGATTAGAGCTCTCTGCTCCATGTGGGGCTGCCATTGAAGACATCTGGAAACGTTATTTAGTTCAAAATGCTACCTGCCTGCCTTTTGACTGGCATGAGCTATGGGGAGCATATTACAGCAACTTCTTTGGCTATCGTAATGTTTCTGGGCACAATTCAAGCTTTGACCTATAAAGCCCTAAAAAGTCTGGGCTCGGAGTATTTCAGGGAGCATCTTTCCCCACTCTACCCAGTGTGCATGCTTTGAGATCTGCCAATGAGGGCCTGCTCAGGATACTGCCTTTTGTGAATACAAGAACAGCATCCACTTGGAGCATGGCCTTTTCTGTAGCTGCTTCAGTAATGTAGAATGCGCCCCCATGGCATTATCACTTGCTTCTATTTAGAAGTAAGCAAACATCCTGCCAGGTCTTTTGAGAATGAGGCCTTTGGAACTGGTGTTCCAGGATCTGAGGACTGATCTTGCAGCTGTTCAGTTAATTCTTGTTGTTATTTAACCTTACTAATTTTATTTTAGTATTTCATTGATTGTTCCCTTTGGCATTAGTCATAGTTTTGTTTTTATGCTGTAAGATTCTTTGTGAATTAGATATTGAAAAGTGATATACTGTAGAAATCTTACAAGTTAATAAATAAATAATATATGCATAGGGTAAATGTTAGTGATTGGCTATAACTGCAGGAAAATGTGGGCATGGGGAGTCTGCTAGAATATGTTTGTGAAAGACAGGTGGAACTTCAATGATATTGTTGGTTTCTAGCATGGTGGAATTATAATGGAAAAGATTCCAGTGAAACCAGTCTCAGTCTAATTGTACTCAAGCTTTTCTTTAACCACTGCCAGGGAAGACTCCTCTGATAACGGATTACTTATAGTCCCTGGAACAGAGTTTGATCCACTCAATTCTGAAATGACTCATAGAGCCATAACAATTGAATATGACAACCCATACAGTACGGTGGTGGTGGTGGTGGTGTCTATATGTATATATAATTCTACTGCAAAGTAATTAGAGTTAAATAATGGTTAGAATCTGAAATTAGAAAATGGCTTACCGTATTCTTACTAGCAATCTAATATCTTTTTTAAAATGGCATGCACTTACCAATATAAAAATGTGTGGGATGAAGCATGTTCCTTTGTTGCATTTTGTGGGATAATGTTTCTTTCTAAGGCAAACATATGCTAACCCTAACTTGGTATAAAATCTTTCATGAGCCTGATATATAGCAAGATCCAAGCCACGGGAGAAAATGGTCTCAAAGTTGATATTATTTTAGATCTTGGTCAGGGCCAATGTTATAGGAGACCTGCCATCAAGTCTTAGCACATCCATGAATTCAGTGTATGGCCTTAGTCTAGTCATATCTCTCAGCTTCCAGTCACCATAGAAAATGGAAGTAATGATGCACAGAGTAATGCAAGGGTAGGCAAACCTTTTAGGCTGTGAGCACATTTGGCAATTTGAGAAACTGTCCTGGGCACCACCACAAAATGGCTGCCATGGGAGGCATGGCAAAGGACAAGTAACCTACCCAGAAGACTAAATGCAAGGCAGAGGTAGGGTTTGAGACCCAACATACTGAACAACTCTTTTGAATCCACAGTTTTCAGTGCCAACAGAAACAGCAATCCCGGATGCCTGTAAGAAAATATGTAATTTTTAAAAAAAGTGGGAGGGGTACCTGAGGTAGGGCACTTTGGTGGGCACCAAGAAAGGTGTCAGGGAGCACATTGGTGCCTGTGGGTACCACGTTGCCTACCCCTGGAGTAGTAACTTGGATGAGCTGGGGGACTGTAATAAACTCTGCCCAATGAGTGTGCAATTTTTAACCTAAAACCCAGAATTTTCAGAGCTGTTTTTTAAACCCATTATTTTATAGACTTCTCTTAAAAGACCAAAGCCCCATTCACACATAATGACTGGGTTTGCATGACATGGTAAGCCTCAGTAGGTTAATTCCTAAAGCGGCTTAGTGTGTCTTGCAAACCCAGCACACTTCCTGCGGGGTGGTTTAGAAGCCACCCTGCTAAACCATGACTTGCGCTAGGGTTTAGTTAGCCCTCTGTGACTTAGGGTGTTGTCTGAACCCGGAGACACACCAAGTCATGGTCAAGCTAAAAAAAAAAAATAGAGCTGTTTGGCAAGAACGGCAGAATGGTGTGCCACTCGAGCCAAACAGCTAGCTGGTGACTGCCATTGCCAGCCACCCCCAAAATGCCCCAGTGGAGTTGGGCAGAGCTGTCAAAGCCTTCCCCCACCTCACAGCCGCCACGAACCGTTTCTGGCTCCGTGTGGCTTGTCCTTAAAAAAAAGAAAAGAAAAAAAAAAGGGAACTTTTTTTCCAGATCGCAAAAGCTGCCTTTAGAGGTGACTTTTATGATCCTGTTTTAGGGCATCTAGGAGGTCCCCCCCCGAGGGCGCCCAGGGCTGCCCGTGATCCCCCACTATTTTTTACATTTTTTTAAAATGCCGATATTCAGTGTGACCGGCTGCGCTGAATATATCGCAGGGTTTTTTAAAAAAAAATCCAGTTTGACAGCCTGGCTCCTTGCCAAGCCTGGGAGAACACGCTTTGCACAAAGGGGCTGTCTTTCCCTTTCCACACCGTGATCCCTCCATTTTGGGGGGGGTCTGCTGCCCCAGGTGGCTAGCAGCGGCGGCGGGACTTCAAAACTGGGGGGAATCCCCATGTGCGGAGGCAGGCTTCTACATTTAAAAGACAAGGCTTGCGCCCGCCCCCGACACTGGGGTTTCCCTCAGGTCTTGCCCCTTCCCAAGCTGCTAGCCACTTGGGATAAATTGCAAAACTGAGGGGACAGTTGGGGCTTCCCAGCACCCCAAAGAAACCCCAGGGATCCTGCTTGGAAGGGGGTGGAATTGAGGGGTGTCCCCCCCCAAAGCACCCTTTTTTTGCAGGATCTTTGCTGGAGGGGGGGTTGTGCCTCTGAATTATCCACTGTTGGGAAGGTGAGGGCAGTCCAGGGGGACATGTGCTCCCCCCCCCCGAAGATTCTGCTGTAAGGGGTGTTTCCCACTGCCCACCAGCATAAAAAAAATAAATGTTTAGCAGTAGGCTACAAAGTTAAAATTTGGCATGGAGCAAATTTGTCCCATAGAAATTTGGCATAGAATTTGTATATTGCATGAATGGCCAAATGGCAGCTCACCAGCAGCAGGCTATTTTCAGCCAGTTCAAGAGCAGCTCCCTTTCTGGTTGCTCCGATTCTAACCCATCTCCAGCCCTCTGGACTTTTTGGGCCAAGGCTACTTGCTGCTTGTGCTGCCAAAGCAGGGAAAAGTAATGGGGAATCTAGAGAAGGCGGCAGAGAATGCAAGTACGTAGATTGGAATGATGGTTCTTTGGGGAAAGTTGGGGGAGGTAAATAAAGGGCTGTTGTTTGAATCTGGGATGTAGGAGGAGGGGGTGCTAACAGCTAGGTTGTGGGGGAAGAGTGCTGAGGGACCACCATGGGGTGGATGACTTGGCTGGATAGGAAGCTTGCGGGGACATGTGGCTGTAGGGTCTTAACAGTTGTTAGTCATATGAAGATTTTGGCTTTGCTACCCATCTCGTAGGACTTTCCCTCCCTACACATTTGTTTTTAATATGCCATTTCTAACAATTTTACTATATTTTAGTAGAGTTCTGTGTGCCTGCATAAAAATTCAATCTGTCAGACTAAAATGTAGTGTGAGGTTAGGCATATGTCTTCCCAGTGTCTCCTGTCTACATGCAAGCTACTTCATGTTTTTGTGAATTAAACCAAAATTGTTAGTGTACTCAGCAAAATAGAAAACTAATTTGCTTTTAACTTCTGTTCAGCTGTTAAAATCCATCTTTGGCAGGCACAACCTGCCATTCGTTTCTGTAGGCTGGAGAGTGCTAGTGATGTGAGGCCTTTGGGCCGAGAAGGCCTCACATCACAGACAACCTATTTGCTAACTTTTTTGTGAGGAGAAGTCTTGCCATAAGAGATCAGTTCTGACCATATCTAGTAGCTTTTTGCAAAACATGAATAATAAAATCTACCAAATATCTCAAGGGTGAAGAATTGAGCATAATACCTGTATTTTAAGCCATGATAGCTTGAAAATATGCTACCTTGATTAAAGTGATTTAAGAACGTAGGAAGAGCCATGCTGGATCAGACCAAGGGTCCATCTAGTCCAGCATTGTGTTCACACAGTGGCCAATCAGCTTCCTGGGGGAAGCCTACAAGTACGACTTGAGTACAACAGCACCCTCCTGCCCATGTTCCCCAGCAACTGGTGTACATAGGCATACTGCCTCTGATCCTGGAGGTAGCATATAGCCATAAGGACTAGTAGCCATTGATAGCCTTATCCTTCATGAATGTGTCTAATCCCCTTTTAAAGCCATCCAAATTGGTGGCTATCACTACGTACATCTTGTGGTAGCAAATTCCATAATTGAACTGGAAGAAATTATGCATTGCATAAAGAAATACTTCCTTTTATCTGTCTTGATTCTCCCACCATTCAGTTTCATGGAATGACCCCATGTTCTAGTATTATGAAAGAGGGAGAAAAATGGCTCTTTATCCACTTTTTCCACACCATGCATAATTTTGTACATTTCTATTATGTGTCCTCTCACTTGCCTTTTTTCTAAATTAAACCGTCCCAGACGCTATAACCTTTCCTCATAGGGGAGTTGCTCGAGCCCCTTGATCATTTTAGTTGCCCTTTTCTGCACCTTTTCCAGCTCTACAGTACCTTTTTTTAGGTGCAGTGACTAGAACTATACCCAGTATTCCAGTTGTGGTTGCACAATAGATATATAGAAGGGCAGTATGATCTTGGCAGTTTTATTTTCAATTCCTTTCCTAATTATGCCCAACATGGAATTTGCATTTTGCAAAGCAGCTGCACACTGGATTGACATTTTCATCAAGCTGTCCACCAGAACCCCACCATATCTTTCTTGGTCAGTCACCACTAGCTCAGATGCCATCAGCTTATACATGAAGCTGAGATTTTTTGCCCCATATGCACATTTGGCCTAGTGTAACAATGGCATGGTGCACTTTTTGCACATGCATCTCTAGGTCCTGATTGTGTGCCCAGGGGCTTCTGTACCCTACTTTCTATGCACACAAATGAAGGTCTGGATTGTGCCCCAGAGAGACTTTGAAAACTGAATTAAGGACACTGTTTTCATAAAAAATGCAATAAAAAGCAATTCTGGTCCCTTCCAAACATGTGGGTGCCATACACAGACTATTTATACATTTTAATGTATTTTTTATACTTATAACTGTATGTTATTATTTCAGTTTTAGATTATTTTAAACACATTTGTATCCTGCATTTTAGTGCCAAAAAGGGCCCCAAAGTGGCTCACAATAAAACAAAAAGAAAACACAATAACATGCAATTTAAACACAGTAAAATTGAGGGGAGAATAAAGTTAGCCAAAACACAATCAGAAAGGAGAATACAAAAAATTCAAACCAGATTAAGTTAGGCAAAATAAAAGTCTTAGTAGCTCACCTAAAGCTTAAAAGTGGTGGTTCCCTGCTGGACTGGGGCCCTGCCTCTGCACTGGACTGATTGGGGAGTGGTGCCAGCTGCCCAGCAGAGCCCACTGCTACATCTGCCGGCCTGCGGAGCGGGGCGGCGACGCCCCGAAGGGGACGACGCCAAAGGGGTTGCCCCTTTGGGGGAGCCACTTGGGGGGTGGCACGAGGGCGAGGGCCCTCCCCCCTGTCTGAGCTGGGTTGGGGTTTTAGGGATTTTAGGGGTTGGTTTTAGGGGTGGGTCTCCCGCCTGATCGGCGGAAGCAGGGGGGGCATGTGTTCATCTCAGGGAGATGATGGGGGGAGTTCCGGGGGGCAAAACATACCATTGTTGAGCGGCAGACGCTGGCAGAGTGCTAGGGGCAGGCCATGCCGATTAAGGGGAACAGGGGATCGATGCTTAATATCTATCCCTTGTTCCGGGCCTGCCCAGAGCCAAGGGATAACTGGGGTGTGTGTGGCTCCTTCCCCACCCTTGCATTTGCTGCTGTGTAATGCCAGGTCCGTTACCCAAAAAACATCTGTAATCCATGACATGATCCTGGATGAGGGTGCGGACCTGGCATGTATTACGGAAACCTGGCTGGACGAGGCCGCTGCTCCAACTCTGGCGGCCTTGTGTCCGGCTGGTTTCTCGTATGCCCAGCAGCCAAGGGTTGGGGGACGGGGAGGGGGAGTGGCTGTTATCTACCGGGAGTCCTTGGTCCTCACCAGACTCCCTCTCCGGGAGACCAAGTTTATTGAGTGCATGTACTGGAGGTTGGGTCCAAAGGGCAGTCTGGGGATTCTGCTCGTGTACCGTCCACCCCGCTGCACGACAGACTCCCTGGCCGAGGTGCTGGAGGTGGTCTCTGATGTGCGTGTCTTGTCCCCCAGGCTACTGGTGTTGGGGGACTTTAACGTGCATTCGGGGGCTGCCCTCACGGGGGCACCTCAGGGACTTCATGGAGACCATGGCTTCCTGGGAGCTGCACCCTGTATTAACTGGACCTACCCATGTAGCCGGTCATGCGCTGGACTTGGTTTTTGTTTCTGGAGAGGGGGGAAATGATCTGGAAATCGGGGGTATATCCACCACCCCCTTGTCATGGTCAGATCACTATCTGGTGGGGTTGGATTTCTCGGTGCCACAACCCCTCTGCAGGGGTGAGGGACCTATTAGGATGGTCCGCCCCAGGCGTCTTATGGATCCGGATGGATTCCTGAACGCGCTTGGGGAATTGGAGCACACAAACAGTAGCTCGGTCGAGACCCTGGTGGATGACTGGAATGCTGCAATCACCAGGGCATTAGACCAAGTTGCCCCGAAGCGCCCTCTTCGCCTAAACAGAGCTCGCGCGGCGCCATGGTTCACTCCGTCGCTGCGAGCTCTGAAACAAGAGGTGAGAAGGCTAGAGCGCCGATGGCGAAATTCCCGCTCCGAAGACGATCGAACACGGGTTAGAGCTGCATCTTCAGCCTACCGGGTGGCGGTGAAGGCAGCAAAAAAGAATTTCTATGCTGCCTCCATTGCGTCTGCGGAGTGCTGCCCCAGGAGGCTGTTCCAAGTGGTCCGGAGTCTGGTCGGTCCAGTCGCTCCGGACCCACTGGAACAGTCTAAAGCCTCCTGTGAGGCTTTAGCGAAGCACTTCGCAGATAAAATCGATCGGATTAGGAGTGGGATATCGTACGTCGTGGACACAGGGAGTGAGCGGGAGGAGGCCAATGGCAGACCGGTTTTGTGGGATCGGTTCCGGCTTCTTCCTTCTGATGAAGTGGACAAGGTGCTTTCATCTGTGAGGCCGACCACCTGCTTGCTTGACCCTTGCCCGTCCTGGCTCATCATGAGCTGCAGGGAGAGACTGGGTGAGGGGATCAAGGCGGTGGTGAATGCCTCCCTCGAGGAGGGAGTGCTGCCATCAGCCCTCAAGGAGGCAGTAATAAGACCGCTTCTAAAGAAGCGCTCCTTGGATCCCCAGGATTTAAACAACTTTCGCCCAGTCTCCAATTTACCATTTCTGGGCAAGGTGATCGAGCGGGTGGTGGGTGCTCAGTTGAAGGCACACTTGGATGAAGCCGATTATTTAGATCCATGCCAGTCGGGCTTCAGGTCTGGACATGGGACGGAGACGGCCTTGGTCGCCTTGGTGGATGATATGAGGAGGGCTTTGGATAGGGGCGAATGCTCCTTTCTAGTCCTCCTCGATCTCTCAGCGGCTTTTGATACCGTTGACCACGGTATCCTCCTGGACCGTCTGGAGGGGTTGGGCTTGGGAGGCACTGTATTGCAGTGGTTCCGGTCCTTCCTCTCTGGAAGGTATCAGAGGGTAGTTCTCGGGGAAGAGGCTTCGGACCCTCGGCTGCTCACTTGTGGAGTGCCGCAGGGTTCCATCCTCTCCCCGATGTTATTCAACATCTACCTCAAGCCGCTGGGAGCTATCATCAGGAGGTTTGGGGTGCAGTGTCATCAATATGCAGATGACATGCAGCTCTACCTCTGTTTTAAGTCCTCACCGAGGTTGGCCGTTGAGACCCTGTCCAAGTGCCTGGAGTCAGTGGCTGGCTGGATGGGAAGGAACATGCTGAAACTGAACCCCGACAAGACCGAGGTACTTCTGGTGGGGGACAAGGGAAGGTTAGGGGATGTTGACCTGGTGCTGAATGGGGTACATCTACCCCTGAAGGACCAGGTCCGCAGCTTGGGGGTCATTCTAGACTCCCAGCTGTCCATGGAGGCTCAGGTGGCAGCTGTGAGCCGGGCAGCGCTGTATCAACTCCATCTGATACGGCAGCTGCGCCCCTACCTTCCTAATCACCTGCTCCCATCAGTGGTTCATGCCTTGGTCTCCTCTCGCCTAGACTACTGTAATGCGCTCTACGTGGGGTTACCCTTGAAGACGGTCCGGAAGCTTCAGCTGGTACAGAACGCGGCGGCTCGCCTGATTAAGGGCAGCCGCCGGCGTGATCACATCACGCCAGTGCTTAATGAGTTGCACTGGCTACCAGTTGCTTGCCGAGCCGAATTCAAGGTGTTGGTTTTGACCTTTAAAACCCTACACGGCTCCGGCCCAGCTTATCTCAAGGAGCGCCTCCAGCAACATCAAGTGGGCCGCTCAACAAGGTCTGCCACGGACGGCCTTCTCCTTATCCCATCAGCCAGAGCAGCCAGGCTGGTGGGGACTAGGAAGAGGGCCTTCTCTGTGGTGGCCCCCACATTATGGAACTCCCTCCCTAGTGACCTTCGCCATGCCCCCTCCGTGATGAGCTTCCGCCGTGCATTAAAAACATGGCTGTTCAGGCGGGAATATGGGGTGGGTTAGGTTTTTAATAAGAATTGTTTTATTGTTTTAATCATTATATTTTATTGTGTTTTTACTGTATTTTAATTGTACATCGCCCAGGGTGGCCGGGTGACCGGCCAGATGGGCGATTAATAAATATAATAATAATAATAATAATAATAATAATAAAAGGGAGGAATCCAATTGAACCTCTCTAGGGAGAGAGTTCCACAACCTATACACAGCCAATAGAAAAAGCCCTGTCTTGTATCCCAGCCAACCATAACTCAGAGGGTGGTGGAACTCGGAGCAAGGTCTCTGATGTTGAACACAGTGGGCAGTCTGGACAGTATGGGAGGAGGTCCCTCAAATATCTTGATCCCAAACCATTTTAAATACTTTTAAAATGGTCATTATCATGTTAATATTTCCTAGTGCCTCTGAAGAAAACTGTCTGAAAACATTAGGTAGACCACAATGAATCTCCTACTTTTGAGCATCATTTTGAGTCTTCTGCCTCATTTCAAAGATCAAATCTTTACTTAATAAGCCAGCACAAGCTTTGGGTACCCACATACAGCTCCTTCATCAAGTTATAGTTAACTGTGGCTTCCTGGCTTGTTTCCCCACTCTCAAGAAGGGAGTTTCCCACAGGCAACAGGTTGGCCACTGTGTGAACAGAATGCTGGACTAGATGGACCTTTGATCTGGCATGGCTCTTCTTATGTTGTTACATGCCACTGCAAAATAAGCCCTAGAGTGGGGGCAGTTCTTCGTGCCCCCAGCAATGCCTCGGGCCTATATACCACAATTCTAGCCCCCTGCACTCTTTTTAACTTAAAGACATCATCCCAAATTTTAGTCCTTCCTATTTTCCATATATATATATATATATATATATATATAGGTAGGTAGATAGAGATAGATAGATAGATGGATAGGTATCTCAAACTTAATGATGGATTTATATATGTGGTATTATGCAGGTCCTTTTGGTTGAGTAGCTAATATTTCTTGGATGATTTGACATGATAGATTGATAATAGTTTAGTGTGCATATTGATTATATATATATATATATATATATATATATCTTAAGCACCTAAAAAACAAAGCACAGTTCAGATAAAAAATGGAACTCTGCTTTACAGACTTACAATCTAATAACAGACACATCAGGGAAAGCAAAGGGAATAAGGCAAGATAAGACTTTGGCTTTGTTCTTCAGTAATATTTCTGTTGGTTTGTGGCAATGAGTTTCACTGGTTTCTTGTCAAGAGGCAAGCTGCTGAGATCTTCATTGAGTTGTTTTGACATAATAATAAAAAGAAAATCTTTGCCAGGCTGTACAGCCTAATTCTGACAGGTTTCTAAAGAGTGCATAACTAGTTTGTGCCTCCAAGCTTCTTGTGGGGCGGGGGAAGAGAACTAGAATGTATGCAGCATTTGTATGCTACTTCTTTGGCAATCCAAAAAGTATCGGATTACAGACTAGAAAGGGGTCTTCAAAAGTGTTAAAGAGCAGGTACAAGTTTTAAGAAGTCAGAAAATTGGGATGCTAACCCTGGTGAAATCCGTGGTATCTTTCCTATGACATGAAGGGAATCAGGATTTCCATATAGATCCACTGCCACCCAATATACTAGTACAGCCCTGATTTATAGTAGGGGTTAACGTAGGTCAGTTATTGAATAGCAAGTGGCACAGTCACCCTTTTGTTAATTCATATGATAGAATCTGTATAGCAATCTGTGTAAATCTTACTTCTATTTTTTTATTGTATCCCACCACATTAAAAACAGAACACAAAAACAGTATAGAAAAGATTTAATATGTGGAAACAGTTAAAAGCCATAAAAACTTTAAATAAAATTACAAAACAAATGACACGTTCAGCTGTTTCGATAGCTACTGCATTTTATTAATGGGGGATTGATCTTTTTTTTTAATCTGTAAAGCCTCTTGAGGTACATAGTAAAAAATGGGATGAAGTGTGCTAACTAAATGCTACATACTTTCGAATTTCATTAAAATTTCAATTCAATTGGCTGGTGAGCTCCTTGTTGCATGGACTTCCCTTCTTGTCTTCCTGGGCAATAGCCAACATTAATAATTCATCTCCAAATATAATTGTAGAAAAGAATGTGAGGATCCTTGAGACGTTCACTCAGTTGAGTTATACCACAAAGGGAGATTCAAGAACTCAAAAACCTCTTCTCTTCCAGCCAGAGGCTACCATGACACACACTATGGATTTACCTTTTGGTAACATCCTTTGTGCAAGAAATCAGTGAACTCTTGATAATCTCCTCTTTGAGACTGATACTCAAGGGGATGCCCAAGTATGGAAGTGGCTTGTTTTAAGGGCTGTGCGAATAACAAAATGTGTGTAGTATTGGTGAGTCAAACATCCCTTCTGACACATGGAAGCAGGACATTCTTAAATCCACACTACATGCATGAGAGAGTAATTTACCATGGACACAGTTCTCCAGACACTTGCAAAATACTACTACTACTACTACTACTACTACTACTAATAATAATAGTGTAGTAGTAGTAGTAGTAGTAGTGGTGGTAATGAACTGTATGAGGATATGTCATTAGCAGACCAGGTTTCTATTAGAATCATATAATACTCCATTTTTATTTTTTTCATTGAAAAGAAGTAAAGTCTTGTGCACTGCACGCAGAAGGGTTGATGGGGGTACTTTTTCTCTTCCCTGTATTGATTTTTTGTGAAGTACCATTATTAAGGAGTCAGAAGTGGAGTTCAAGGTAAATTCCTTTGATGGATAGTGGATGCCCTGGAGTAACTCTTGTTGACTGGAAACAGAAGCTGAAGTATCCAATAACCTCTGAGAATTTAGCAATTTTGGAAGTATTTTTATACATCAGATCTTGAAAGTTACACTTCCAGCCAAACCTCTGTCTGGATGGGAGTCTGCCAGGGAATGCTGGCAGTTGCAGGCATGGAAAGGAGTGGTGGTGCTGAGAAGTGGACTGCCATATAATCTAGATGAAGTACACGAGGGTGGGGGATAGGGCGGAAAGGGCATTGGTACATGAGCAGCAAGAAGTGGATAGTGGAGAATTCATGTATCTTTTGAATGTGCAGAAAAAGATGAAGTGGCTGTGCAATTACTGGTGAAAGGGTGATTTATGCAAAGTGCATGAATTTCATGTCCTGCTGAAGATAATTATAAAATGTGTGTTTATATAACTGGTAAGTTGTTTGGCAAGTTGTGTTTTAAATCACAAATGCCAGCCCGTATGTAGGGACCATTTCACACTTGCATGTTACTTTAAATCAGCTTTATTTAATATAGGAGCTGCTATGTGGCATGCCACAGGGTGCCATTCTGTCCCCAATGCTATTTAATATTTACATGAAATCGCTGGGAGAGATCATCCGGAGGCATGGGGCGGGGTGTTATCAGTATGCTGATGACACCCAAATATATTTCTCTATGCCTTCGGTAACAGCGTCAGCTAAGGATAGTGTGTCTCCTCTGAATGCTTGGAGGCGGTAATGAGCTGGATGAGGAAAAACAAACTGAAGCTGAATCCAGACAAAACGGAGGTGCTTGCTGTCAAAGGCCACAGCCTGGGTTTGGAGGTGTGTCAACCAGTTCTGGATGGGGTTACACTCGCCCTGAAAGACTGCGTTCACAGTCTGGGGGTGTTTCTGGACCCGTCGTTTCAAATGACAGCTCAGATAGATGCGACGGCTAGGAGTGCCTACTATCAGATCCGGCTGATACGCCAGCTGCGCCCCTTCCTAGAGTTGGAAGACCTAAAGACGGTAGTGCACGTGCTGGTAACTCCGAGGCTTGACTTCTGCAATGCGCTGTACATAGGGCTACCTTTGTACCTAGGTCGGAAAATTCAATTGGTGTAAAATATGGCAGCCAGATTGGTCACCGCCGGTACATCTAGAGGTGCCCATATTACACCAGCTTTAAAAGCATTACACTGGCTGCCAATCAGTTTCCGGGCAAAGTATAAAGTGTTGGTTATTACCTTTAAAGCCCTACATGGTTTGGGTCCGGGTTACCTGCAGGATCACCTTCTCCCGTACAATCCGCCACGCACACTCAGGTCCTCTGGGAGGAATTTACTCCAGTCAGCCAAGACTAGGCTGGCGAGTACTACCCAGAGGACCTTCTCTTCTGCTGCTCCCAGACTGTGGAATGGCCTGTCGGAGGAGACTCGTCAACTAGATAGTCTCTTGGCTTTTAAAAAAGGCCATAAGACTGACCTCTTCTGACAGGCCTACCCAGTGGAATTTTAAGAGTTTTTAGGATACTTTTAAAGGTTTTTAAGAATATTTTAATAATATTTACTATGTTTTTAACTAGTTATGTATTTGATATTTATTATTTATTTATTTATTTATTTATTTATATTTATTTCATTTTTATACTGCCCAATAGCCGAAGCTCTCTGGGCGGTTTACAACAATTAACAATACAGTCCCTGCCCGCAGGCTTATGGTTGTTCCCCGGAGAGGCGGGTAAGAAATACATCATCATTATTATTATTATTACTACTACTACTACTACTACTACTATTACTACTACTATTACTGGAAATCTTATTATACATGTTTTCTGTCAAGACGTAAAGAACATTTTTGTTTTTCTTTCTTGGACCAACCTCAATAACATAGATGTGTACCTGTGCCTATGCCTTTGCCTTCCTTCAGGGACACACACATTTTTCTGTTCTCTCCCCATCCCCTGCCCTGCTGTCTTTTCCCTGCATCCATGTCATTCTGGTTGGGACATGTGCACAACAACCCTCAGGAAGAACATGGAACTGATGAGTCTGGAGCCCTAGAGAAGAAGGAAGTACTGAGGCAAGAGAAATGAGCAGGCCATGAGATGTTTGGGGGAGATGCAAGAAAACATGTAATCATTGCTGTAAAGAAATGGAGTGCAGATAGAAGAAGGGATGGAGCCATTTCCTGGCCACTCCCCCGCCCCAAGTCCTCTCCAGCAGAAGGCTCTGGTTATCTCAGAATGTACTTCAACACTAGCAGTTTTCCCTGGAATTGTTACCGTTTGCTCACTCACTTCTGCACAAAGCATTCACGTGACATTAGTAGCCTGTTGCATTCCATTGTTCTCTATGTAATCTTTCTCTGGTTTATTCTGATTTGTGATTCTTTTGGAGAGGCAGGTCTGTGATATTCTAGTATTAACTTAGTAGCTCAGATTCTTTTAAACAGACCTCCTCCCCCCCCCCCCCGCTCCGTGAACTTTCAGAGAGTCCATGTTTAATACACTATCAATTCTGAGGCTCTCAAAGCTAGAGGAATCTGCATGTTAATTTTAAAGGGAGCTGTTATTGTGTCCAGGCATATATGTGTGTGTGTATA
This sequence comes from Shinisaurus crocodilurus, assembly GCA_021292165.1. Lineage (NCBI taxonomy): Eukaryota > Metazoa > Chordata > Lepidosauria > Squamata > Shinisauridae > Shinisaurus > Shinisaurus crocodilurus. Next base: position 81,808,887 of record CM037879.1, on the reverse strand, counting down.
TCAGTGTTTATCAAAATATTATTAAAATCAAACTGTCCCCTTTGTATTAAGGAAGGTCTTTATTAGGCTTAAAGAGTGGTTTGTGGGTTTTTTTTCGGGGGGCGGGGGGTTGCATGAGGCCTGAATAAAAATTTTCCAGGGAAGGTTGGGAAATTGCTGTCACTTAAAAAGAAAATTATAGGGTAGGCAAGAGAGCTATCTATTAGGGATGTTTATTCATAATTAAATCCTTCCTTCTACAGTGCTGAAGGTAGGGCTGAAAAATCTTCTTAAAGAAGCCATTTTAAAATGAAACTGGGCATATTCATTAATGGGACATTTGTAAACATTCTCCAGATATCAATCATATGGTGTTTTAAATGAAAAAAATAATTTAAAAGCAGTGTTCATTTTGGTGTTGGATTGGTTGCCTGGGCTGTGATGTCCTCATGAGGTAGCAAGCAAAAACTCATTTCAGTTTTCCTGCATAAACAGGAAATAATACTAATTGTAGGAGCAGTTTAAAAATGGTAGCAGACCATACATAATGCTACCGTCTGTTTTGCAAAATGTATCTTCAGAGCATTTTAGCAGAAATCAACAACAGCTGTTGTGTACAGCGACCAGAGGGAATGAGGAACTGAAGGCTAACTCAGGAGACAACAAGGATGCAGTCAAAAATAGAAAGAATGAGGTCAACATATGGTGCAGTACAAGGTAAATTAAATACAAGGGCTGATTTGGTTAAATAGATGGACAGTATCCTGAGGACAATGGGGAATGAGCAGCTCAGCAATGTGACAAATCATCGGTGGTGTTTGGGCTGTCCATGCATGAGCCAGGGTTGTTCATGCATGAGCCAGGGTTGTTCATGCATGAGCCAGTTTATTTCCTAAAGTAGAAGAAAACGCAAGGAGATGTAGGGCAGATACCTGTGCCTGAATGGATATTTTCAGGAAGAGTTTCTGAGGAACTAGAAGACAAATAGCGATGAAGTTCTAGACCTTATTGACAAATTGAAAACAGATCACCAGGTCCAGATGGTGTCCATCCATCTTAAAGAAATCAAAATTGCTGATCTTCCAACAAAAATATGTAACATGTCCATAAGATCAGCCTCTGTACCAGAGGACCGGAAAGTGGCCCGTGTAATGTGAATTTTTAAGAAGGGGTCCAGGATCCAGGAAATTACAGTTAGCTTAATCTCTGTTTTGGGTAAATTGGTGGAAAGAGTTATTAAAGATAAAATTAGCAAGCAAATGATCAATTATCCCCAGCCAGATGCCTTCCAGATGTTTTGGACTATAACTCCTAGCATTCCTGATCACTGGTCATCCTGGCTGGGGCTGATGTGAGTTGAAATCCAAAACTTCTGGAGGGTATGAGGTTGGGGAAGGCTGATATGGAAGGGAAAGTCTTGCTGAAAGCAAGTCAACATGGTTTCTGCAAAGGTAAGTCCTGTCTCTCTAACCTTTTAGAGGTCTTTGAGAGTGTCAAGAAAAGGGGCTGCTGTCCTCCTTTGAACCCTGAAACGGCAACCTAACACTTGCAATAGTCTTGGAGGAAGTATCTCCCACCCTGGAAGCCACTGCTGTGCGTCAGCAGGTGTGAGGGGGCAGGCAAGTAGGTACTGTCCCTCTGGCTTCTAAGATCTTACCAAACATTGCCCACACACTTTAAAGCATAGATCTTCCACAACAACAAGGGCTAGAAACTTGTTTTTATGTTTGTTTTAAATGAAAGCTGAAGTTCTCTGAAAGATGAATTCTTCACCCAATACAACTTTCTGTACTTTCCCTTTGGCTTACACAGAATCATAGTATACTTGCAGTCCTGCCTAAGTAGTAGTAGTGCTTTGGTATGCACTACTCTGTGTGCTGGTTTCTGTGTGTATGTTTTTAGCAGTGGACTCCGAAATGCAGACACTTGAAATGTACACCTGTGAAAGGATGCAATGTGAACCTAGGCCTGCGTAATATATAAAAGTGTATGTGTTATATCAATGGATAAATACATCTTTTAAAACTAAAGTACATAATCCTATGGAGGATGGTGCAGTAATCTTGTCATAGCTAAATCTTTTTCAAAGCAATGCTTCCAATCTGTTGCCAGAGATATTTGCATCCTAGTTTGCCCATGACATCTATTGTGTCATTTCCAGGATAACTATAGGCAGACCTTTTGCAAGAAAAAGTGAACAGCTTTCTGTGCAGGATTGCCACTCCCTACCACTCATGTCTTGTTGAATGTCTGTTGGTAGACCACCTTCTTCTTCCTCTGATAACCAAAAGATACATTTCTGTTTGGAGGAAATAAATGAATTTAGGGTGCATTCCATTTCCCACCAGAGCTCACTATGAAAGCCCTGTTAATTTTAATGTATTGTGACTTTTTATAATTACTATGAAACCTTTATTTTCTCCTGGCATTGAAAGGCCTAGTAGTCCTTTAAAGCCAGGAGATAGAGCACATACATGTGTGCAGCTTACATTAGCATTGTACTGCTATTCCTCTAGCAAAACAGCATAGCACAATACAACCAGGTCAGTCTGAGCTGCATCTTCTCCAGGCTTTAAAGTGCTAGAGAAGCAGGTGGAGTAGCCACCATGTTTGGGGTTCAGCAGCCGAAATGCCCAAGGGTTCACTTACCTTTAGTAGGAGGCAAAAGAGGACCTGAGAGAGCAAATGGTTATTCAGCACGGCAATGAGGGCTTCTGCACAGCAGGCATACAGGATCCAGTTATCAAGACAAGAATTCAGGAGTTGGTCCAAAGCTTGGCAGACAGAAGCAAGGGGGTGGATAGGGATATTAGCTAAAAGGAAACCGGGTAGTTCCTGACTGTCTAGACTAGGAGTGGAGGCGTTTCTCTAGCAAAGGCCAAAGTGAATCAGACCCAGGCCAGTTTATACATTCAGCAGAATCAAATGGGAAAGGTGTCTCGCCCCCCCCCCCCCCCGAACTGAACTATTCCAGGCTACAAATGGGAGAGGGTTGAATATTTGCTCCCTCATAAAAACGGCAACAACTCCCTGTGTATAGAAAACTAGCATGTTGGTGAGAAAGGTTCATTCTAGCATCTTGATGATGCTATTTTTCTATGTGCAGGAAATTTTTTCCCTGGGGAAAATCTTCTTAAAGAAGCCATTTTACATACAACCCCCATCCTTCCCCACTTGCAGTCTGAAGCACTTCAGTCCAAAAAAGTCTTCATTTTAATGGAACATGGAGGCAGCAGGATCATGTGAACACACTGTATTCCTAGAGGCCTCCAGTGGCGCCTTCTGCAAAAAGTAAATGGTTCCAGTGTCCCATGGCTAGGGATGTCACCGTTCTGGGGGGGGGGGGGTTTGCATTCTGGAACGGTGAGGCGGTCTGAGCTAAAGGAGAACGTTCGCGAACAGACTCGCGTGAGCCGAACAAGGTGAGTTTGCACTTGCTGAACGGTTCTCCAAAAATTCTCACAAAACCCTATAAAAAAACCCGTTCTGTGTTTTTGCGTTCGCAAACGGTGCGCTGAACAGAGCTAAAAGGAGAACGATTGCGAACAGACTCGTGTGAGCCGAACAAGGCGAGTTTGCTACTGTTCGCGCTTGCTGAACGGTTGCCCAAAAATTCTCACACAACCCTACGGGCCATGGCACTGTTGAGCCACACAGCTATTCAAACATTACGTTGATCTGGAAATTGAGCTTGGAGGTGATAAATCAATGCATGAAAACTGGCCTGTTTTGGAACAACTGTCTGTACCTCATTATGGAGGCTCACCTCTCACTTTCTGAATCTTAATTCTGTCCCCCGCTAAAATTACCATGTACCTACAGCCCCACTTTACATTTGCATGTGGTAAAGGGGGAAAGTACTGCCAGCTGCTCTTTTGAACATGATTTCAGTGGTGGAGATGAAGCATATCTATCTGTGTCTGTACAGAACAAAATTCTGTCCCTTGGGAAAGACATCACATTCATTTTGCTCACCAGTTGCCTTATTTTAGAGGTGGCCGATTCTCTTCCTTTATTGTTCGCATTTATTTACAAGGCTAAAAAGCTGACTAGTGGGGTGAATAATACAATACATCATTCTGAATAGGAGAAAACGTCAAAGCACACCCACTTGTGTCATTGGGAACAAGGAATGAAACATGGTGATGACTTCTGAGCAAGAGAGAGAGAAAATAGCACGGTGGAAGCAAAAATGTGGCAGTACTGCCATGAGCTTTCCCCCCATTCTCACTGATTTAATGGTAATTCCAGAGGGTTAGCTTGTCTTCCATGGCTTCCCATGCTGTCTGGGAAAGGGACCTCCATGTGCTCATCTTATGGTGAAAGAGATGTGGTGGCCAACTCTGAGTAGGAAATTGTCAGTAGGAAATTGTCAGATTGTTCTTTGCTTTGCCAGATTGTTCTTTGGAATTCAGTGGATTTATGTTTTGTCAATCTTTATGTGCCCTAATCATGAAGGGAAACTGGAGAAGCTCTTTTCTGTAGCTGATCACGCGCTGAAGAAAACAGAGAGAGGGACAAGGCAGAGAAGTAGCTGAAAGATGGGAGAAGAAGCAATACACAATGTGGAGAAAAGGTGGATGGGGGAATGAGTGAGCATCCACATAGAGCATAAAAGGGCGGGCAAAAAGCATAGAATTTCTATCCATGTCTTTATAGTGTCAAGTGGCTGGAAATAGCAGCTTTTGTCCTTCATGTTTTTGGTTATCAGAAACAGCCCAAGACAAAGGGCCAACTGGACATGATGTGGGAGCAACATGATCAGATCTGTTGTCTTTTGTTTACATTTAAAAGCAGCTAAAGGGCCTCCAGATTGGGACTGGTGTGCACTGGAGGTTTAAATATCTGACCTGAAAATGCTATTGGCTGGGGAGATAGGAGGAGAAACCTGTATCCCCCCCCCCCCCAGCTAATAGCAGCTTCAGGGAGGCACCAGAGAAACAGCACAGTGTGGGAAGGGTTAACTCTCACCAGTTCTACAATTCTGATCTGCATTCCCCCTCATATCTGCTTTTAAGTGTAAACAGAGACCTCCAGATACAGATCTAGTAAGTTTTAATGAATGGTGAGTCACATATTACTATACTTACCTGTAAACCAAGGGTCCGGTTAACTCATTATCCTTTACTTATGATTAGAAAGATATCCATTATGAGGGGATGGGAGGAGGCCTGTATATTGCAGACATCTTAAGGACATGCAATGCATCACTGTGCTCTGTAAAGAGAGAGAGAGAGAGAGAGAGAGAGAGAGAGAACATCTGAATACACATACACATAGTCCCTCCCAATGGAGGCGGGGCATCCCGCTGTATTTTTCTCCATCACAGCTGTATCCCAAAGTAGTATACTTTGCTTTTCCCCCTGCCCCCCCCCAAGGAGTGAAGGACAGCCATTGTTTTAATTAAGGAGTGTTGCAGATTCATTCTGCTAATGCTTCTTTGTATAGAGGTATTATTTGTTTTTATTGATTTAAATATTTATAAGCCACCTTTCTGGACTAAGTTCTGGACTAATGTGAAGATTTTCTCTCTTTCCTTTCACCCTGTACATTGAGTTGCTTGATGCTCCCACGACAAACATCCCTGTAGACTTTCTAGCTTACCGTAGTAGCTGTGCCTTACATTTGTTCTGTTCTATAACGTTCAGAATTGTGGGGGTGGCGAGAAAACACAGCCATCTCCCTCGATGCCTGATTATGCACCAGCCTGACTCTGGCAAAGCTGCCAGAAATCAAACAGTGCTTCTTCAGGGCAGTGACTCTTTCTCCCATCCCTCCATCAAGTGGATTATAGGTTTTGCTACAACCATCTCGGTTCATATTTATTCTAAGTTATTATAGAGGATTTTGTCTTAAATAGGAAAGAAGAAGAATAGTTTAAATGAACGATTGCCAGAGTTGTTTGTTTATATTATAGACCTAATGTTTAAAGAAGAACTGCCAGAATCTCAGTCAACATTTGAGGTGGGGGGTGGGTGGAATTATAGCTTTGCAAAGAAGCAGCCATATGGTGGTTTACCTAATTTTAGAGATGGAGAATAGAAAGGCACTTGCATTCAATATTGGTTTTTAAAAACAGGCAGCAACAAGACAAACCTCAAGCAATTCCGTTCATTTCCACTGGGGTTTTAAATTTACAGAGCTGAATTTAGGACCAACTTGATCAGTTTGAGTGATTTTGTTTTTACTTATGGCCCTATCTGTGGGGAGGTTCTCTTTCCCAAGCTCCAGTGGAATACATGGGGAACTGCACAAGAACGTGGTAGTAATCAAATTACTAACTTCATACTAGGCTGTATGAGGTTATTAGTATGGTTGTCATCCAATTGATTAATAGATTAATCAGTTGATTAAATGTGCAGCAATTTGCATGTGAATAAAAGCGTAGATTTGAAGACAAGGCATACTTTCTTTGTTTTTAGATTATTTATTTATTTACATCCCACCCTTCCTCACAAGGAGCCCAGGGTGGGCCAACAACAACCTATATAAAAACAATACAGCACATAAACTGGGAACTTCAGCTATTGAGTGATATATAAATGAAATGAAATAAACACCATTAGAATCATAAATCACAAATACATAATAAAAGACAATAAAACCATCAATACAAACACGCCTCTTCTAAAATGGGGTCACACCTCTACTAAGATGGTGCCTGCCATCTGCAGAACTTATATTTCAAATAATATTTTTCGGAAGCTGACTGATTAATGCCTTTGAAAAATGTTTTTACTTGTTTTAATCAACTAGGGCTGTGGTTCCCAACCGTAGGTCTCCAGATGATGATGGACTACAACTCCAGTCATCCCTGACCATCGACCATGCTGGCTGGGGATGATTGGAGTTGTAATCTAACAACAAGGTTGGGAACCACTGAGCTAGATGAACCCCCCCTCATTCTATCTTAAGAGGCAGTGCCAAAACAAAGAATGATAACTAAGAAATTACAGTTAGAAATCAATTTACACAATGGAACTGAAATCTGTGAAACCTATTTTCCTTTGAAAATGATAGATTTTCTTCAAAAATCTATGAGACAGATGATTTTACTTGAGAAATATATTGTCATTTTTCAAATGTGGTATTTGAAAGACCGCATTCTCCCATAAGTCTGCCAGTGTTTTAAGATTTTCGGGGTGGCTCTTTTCTCGGTCCTGCTGCCATTGGAGGCACATGTAATGTGAACACAAGAGAGGGCCTTCTTAGTGGCTGCTCCCAGGCTCTGGAACTTCTAGCTGGGGGAAGCTAGGTTAGATTAGCAAAATGCCAGATATTACATAACACAGCTCTCTCATCTGTTGATGTGGCCCATAGCCTTTCAAAACAAACTTTTTTGGGGTTAGGCTCACCCTTCATTCTGTTGGGGCTCATGCATTATACTTTTCAGATGAATTGTGTTCACAGCCTTTAAGAGAACAATTTGTTTTGAAAGGGCTATAGCTGCATCACTAGATACAAGAGCTTTTCTTTAATAATGTATGGCAGAAAGCAATGAAAGACAGCAAATTATGGTACATTTTCAAATCAAATTGCTGGTCTCAGAGATGAATTTCAAAGGGCCACTAAAGGGTCACATCACTTAGTTTTTTGTCTTGTAACTTAATTAATTCCTAAGTATAATTACTTGGTTTATATTTATCTTCTCTTTGCTTGGCCTCACAGAGTGGAATGTTTTCTTCCTGAGAATGCAATCATAGCCCAATACGAGGTTAATGAGATTATTCAAAATATCTATCAAAGGGAATCGAAGGCACTTGAAAAAGGCAGCCAGTTCTAGTCAGCAGTTAATTTGAAAAAACAAAGCACCACATATCAACAGAACTACCATCTTATTCTTGGCAAGGTTTGTAAATAGCCCCTTGCATGTTTCTTGTTGACTTCAGGCAACCAGTTGAGAGAGCATTTGTAAAGTAGAAAATCGTTGATTCTTTCTTTCATTCTGACTGTTGGTGTACACAAATAACTAACAGGATATGTGTGGACAGGTGAACTAGTAAAAACTTGTGTGGGTCTATAACTTTTGTGGACATGCTTGAAAGGCTGTCCTTAACTCTCGACCGTGTCTAAAAGTATGTTTTTAAAACTACCGGTAGGTGCTATTTGGATTCCCTGCCTGAACCTAATTACCCTCTGCTAGTTTACTGAGATCTTCAATTTAGCAATGTCATGTCCTGCCTGGGCTGGATTCTGGTATCTATCTCTGAGGCTCCAGAACATTTCATGGGGGGCAGGAGTTACCCTGTAAGCATCTTTCTAACTGTTGGTTAAGATCTCTTGACCAGTTACAGATATCCTTTGTTATATTGGTGAGTCATCATCCCCCACCCCCAACTTATAATACTTTTAGAGATTCCAGCAAAGCTCACTATTGGGTTTCCAACACAAGCTTCCGGAGTTCTTAACACTAACCTTGAAAGAAGAGGTGAACTTTCCAAGCATCTGTAATATTCTTTGACTCAGATTAAAATCTGAGCTGGAGAAGAATGGTTTCTCCACCACCCTCGCTGCCAGCTCCATATGCAGATGGGATCCGGGCTGGCAGTCACTCGCCAAGAAAGACATCTTGGGGTTGTGGTGGACAGCTCATTGAAAATGTCGACACAGTGTGCAGCTGCTGTGAAATAGACAAATTTCATGCTGGGCATAATTAGAAAAGGAATTGAAAATAAAACTGCCAATATTATACTGCCCTTATACTGTCAAAATCTTTGGTGTGGCCAGCTTGGAATACTGTGTACATTTCTGGTCACCACACCTCAAAAAAGGATACTTTAGGCTTGGAAAAGGTGTAGAAAAGGGCAGCCAAAATGACCATAGGGCTGCAGCAACTCCTCTATGAAGAAGGGTTACAAAGTCTGGGACAGCTTACCTTAGATAAAAGGCAAATACAGGGAGACATGATAAAAGTCTACAAAATTATGCATGGTGTGGAGAAAGTGGATAGGGAGTTTTCTCCTTTTCTCATAACCCTCAGTGGGTAGAGCACATGCTTTGCATGCAGAAGGTGCAATCCCGGTATCAATTCCTGCTTGAAACCATGGAGAGCCATGTTAACAATACTGGGCTAGATGGACCACTGGTCAGGCTCAGTATAAGGCAGCTTCCTATGTTCCTATAATATTAGAATATGGGGTCATTCCATGAAACTGAATGGTGGGAGATTCAAGACAACACTGGAATTCGCTACCAGAATATGCAGTGATGGCCACCAAATTGGGTGGCTCTAAAAGGGGATTAGACAAATTCATGGGGAAGACCCAAATTGGATGGCTTTAAAAGGAGATTAGACAAATTCACAGATGTTGATGGCTCCTAGTCATGATGGCTATATGTTATCTTCAATATTAGAGGCAGTATGCCTCTGTATACCAGTTGCTGGGTAACATGAGTGAGAGGGTGCTGTTGCACTTATGTCCTACTTGTGGGCTTCCCGCAGGTATCTGGCTATGCTGGACTAGATGGGCATTTGGTCTGGTTCAGCATGGCTCTTAAAATCAAAAAGTTGAACCACAGACACATAACTAGTTCATCACTGTGTTTTAATGCAGGACAAATCCTGATGCAGCTGCATGGGCAGATATATTTGGAGAGAGCCAAGACTGCTGGCTCTTTGTGGCTTTCTCTTTGACATGTGCCTGAAAAGATACAGGCCCTTTAAGGCAAGGATGGGCAACTTGTGGCCTCCAGATATTTTGGCCTACAACTCCCATCATCCCTCACCATCGGCTATGCTGGCTAGGACTGATGCAAGTTGTAGGACAAAACATCTGGAAGGCCACAAGTTGCCCACCCCTGCTGCAGTGTGGAATCTGGCCTGGTGCTAAGGTGGGGTGGGGGTATCCACCTTCGCCGCCATTTTGCCCGATTCCTTTTTCAAGGGAAGCCATGGAAGTGGCAGGTTGAGGAGGAGAGGCAAGGAAACTGGGATGGCTGACTAGAGGGTGGATGGGCAAGCAGCCCCTCATTCATTTAGTTGCAAGGGTAGTAAAAACATGAGATACATGCACATAGCTCATTACTTTTTGTAGTGGCAGAATTGCGTTCCGTGATTTGACAATTGAATGATGGCTTTAGAAGAAGAAAAAACCCAATTAGGAATGCTCAGAAAGCCATACCACCGCAATTATATTTTCTGCCACGGTTGAATGCTGATGTTTCGGCATTACCAGATTTTTAAAAATGACCAGGTACCTACTTTCACGTGTGGTTTTCTGCGTGTGGTTTTCATCTACAAGGCCAGCCATTGTGCATTCGCAAACTCTCCTGTTGAACATTACCCCAGTGCTGATGTTTCTTTCCATCTACACACTTGAACAGTAATCACCTATTGAGACATGTTTGTATAAAAATGACGGCTGCCTTTATTCTTTTTGCTGTATCAGCATATCCAGGGCTTGAATAAGCTTAAGTAAATTGTGCTGTGCTGAAAGGAAAAGCTGTTTGACAATGGAAGCCAAAAATAACTTGAATGGCTTTAAGAACATATATTCCTCTACAGAGTTAGTCACAACTAAGCAGAGTTGAGGAGCAGAACTGATAAACCACATTTTGTTCATGTCAAAAGCAGCAACGGAGCTCTCCATCCTTGCCACACTGCAGATTTGACACAGTTGCTGGCTGTGAACACACCTCCTCCTTCCCTAGAAGGTCTAACCCTTGCATAATCCCCGCCGGCCAGGTTTGCACGACATGAGAACCCACAGTCGGAGGTTGAATATTCAGGATTCATTCATTCATTCATTCATTCATTTCATTTACGGCATTATATTTATACCCCGCCTTTTTTCCTGCAAGGAACCCAAGGCGGCTTACATAATCCTCCTCCTCCTCTCCATTTTATCCTCACAACAACCCTGTGAGGTAGGTTAGGCTGAGAGTCAGTGACTGGCCCAAAGTCACCCAGTGAGCTTCATGGCTGAGCGGGGACTAGAACCCGGATCTCCCCAGTCCCAGTCGAACACTCTCACCACTACGCCACACTGGCTCTCCCACGATTGTGTCTATAGGGTGCTGTAGCTTGTCGTGGCTTAAATAAGCCACGACGAGCCACAGCATGTCGTGATGAGAACCCAGTCAATGAAGCTTATACATGGGAGCTTCCCAATGGATTGTGCCCTGTAATTCGGATCTAGCTATCTTCCATCCTGTTGCCCTTAAGGGCATTTAACATTTGCTGCCCAAGCTGTCCTCTCACCTTGCTTCATGGTATGCCCACACCCTTGTCGTAGTCTACTCATAGATTAATGTTGTTTATTTATTTATTTCAATATATTTGTTCCCAGCGTTCCTATATACATGATTCAAATACTACTTGGTATCATTCTTGCTATGGAGGCACAGATGTAAAATCATTCTTGCTATGGAGGCACAGATGTAAAATCCTGCATTTGAATGTAGTCATGCATGAATACCAACAGTGACATCACAGACTGCCTCAGAAAAGATTTTGATGCCTCCCCATTTTACAGCATGGCTCTTGCTAAGTAAACAAATATTACTGTTTGCATAATCAAGAGGGTGGCATGGTCAGGAGAAAGTACATTTTGAATTGCAAGGGTTTTGTGGGGTTATTTTTTTCCCATTTGGGGCAAGTGTGTGTGTGTGTGTGTGTGTGATTAAATACTATGCTATAATTTGGTTTAATATTGACCTCTTGAGTTTGTTTTTGAGCCAAACTAGATGTTTGGCAGAAGACCTGCATGGTGAAAGCAAAGCTCTGACCTGATCTTCCGTTAAGAATTCCTATGTTTGCCCAAGTACTCTTTCTTCCATAACAGCCAAGCGAGTGGAACACCTGAGCCTTGTCTGAATACAAAAGGAGGGTCAGGCAGGAAAGGAAGAGGGAATTTTCTTCAGGTCTGTGCCTTGGAAATTCGATTTGCGTGGGCTATGCAAGGTGCTAGGTACTGTTATCCCTGCATATGTGTTGGATCTGGCAAGCCCCAGGATCCTATCTGATTGGATGCTTGCTTCTCCCATACCAGTCATTGCCCGTCCTGGAACCCAACATAAAAATGGGGTAGCTTGAGTATTTTCTCATTCTCTATTTGCCTTGAGGATCTCTGCTTATTCTCCTCAACCTACGAGTTCCATGCATCTCTGCACGTACAAGGATGCTGTACTTTATGTAAGTTGCTGAAACTAACTTGGGAAGGTTAGCTAGAAATTGCTTGTTTTCTTTTCTATTTGTGCAGGGTTTTTTTTGGCTCTCCTACTTGCTTATTCTGAATCATTTAACAAATCCTTGTATTAGAAGCCTGGAGTTGACAGAATAACTTAACTATCTGGTTAATTAAAGGGAGCTGCCCCTGCCCTGCACAAAATACTAAGGTTTGAATTCCCATGTGCTCAGACTAAGGTGAATAACTGGTGAGTGTGGGTGTGGCTATTGATTTCTTAAGAAGATAGCGACTCTCAGTCTGTCTGACCTCACAAGAAAGATGGGAGCACTTGTCCCTTTGTCACAATCTAGGTCTGGGAACCTGGGTCTCTCCCAAGTATCTAAAAGTCATGGGAGGAATGCAAGACTTCAAAGCAGAAGAAGCAGGAGTGTGTGTGCGTGTGCGTGTGCGTGCGTGCGCTTCTCCCCTGCTTTGTGTTGTGTTAATAAGGAAATATGTAGAGTTACCAGATGTGTTTGTCAGGGTTGGAAGAAAAATAGCTGGGGGTGAAGAATGTAGGAGAGAAACTGCTGATGGGAAAGGTTAAGCACCCCTTTGCTCCAAATCGTACCCCCCCCCCATAAAATCATACTTTTTAGCTGTTTGACAGAGAGCTGGATTTCAGACATATAGTTGGACCAGGATTGTTGTGCATTAAAGATCAACTTGGCATGACAGTTGTTTAGAAACAATGACATAGCTGTTGGACGGATTTGTGCATGATATGGCAATATGCCATTAAAAATAGAAAATACCTTCCATCTTTTCTAAGAATGGTGGTAGCAAATTTGTTAACAACGCTTGGTGACTTTTTTTTTTGTACTGAAAGCTTATGTCAGTTGGTCTCCTGCACACTGATTTGTTGACCGAGCTGCTGCGTTCATTTCATTTATTCCTACAGCAGGAGTCTATGACGTTATTGTGCTCTTTTAAAAAATGGCTGTATTACATGGGACATCTGTCAAGGCTGCTTAATATATTAAAAGCAAAACAATATCCTTTAATATAACTAAGTCAAATAGCATACTAACTGCACACACACACACACACACACCTTGTTCACAGAACATGCCAGAAATCAGTTCAGTTCAGAAAATCTAGAACGTGTAAACAATTGGATGCTTGCAAGAAAATAAAGTGACACATAAATCGAAAGCCATTATTTATTTATTTATTATATTTATACCCCACCTTTTTTCCTGCAAGGAACCCAAGGCGGCTTACATATTCCTCCTCCTCTCCATTTTATCCTCATAACAACCCTGTGAGGTGGGTTAGGCTGAGAGTCAGTGACTGGCCCAAAGTCACCCAGTGAGTTTCATGGCCGAGCAGGGATTCTTTCATACTAGGGGCTATACAAGCAAGCAAGCTCCCAGAGAGAGCGCGATCAGAGCGAACGAACAGCGACAGCTAACAGGAGTTTGGCAGCAGAGTTGTAGTGGAAGAGGAGACAAAGCAAAGTGGTCAGTGGCCTGGAATAAGCCCAGGGACTGCCTATTCCTAGTCACCATGTGCTCTTGAGAGCTGGGGCTGAAGGGGCACGGCCTGATTACTCTCAGCTGCTGTGTAGGCAGGCAGTTTCATTCTGTTTCCTGACCCCTAGCTGAGCAGAGCAGAGGAAGCTGCGCCACCTGGTCTAGGGCTATAAAAGCAAGCGAGTTCCCAGAGAGCAAGCGATCATAGCGAGTGAATAGGGAGAGCTAACAGGAGTTTGGCAGCAGAATTCGGTGGGGGAGGTCCCTAACAATCTTTTCCCTTCTTGTAACACACGCTTATATACCAGTGGGACTCTGTTGTTAACCTTTTGGGAAGGCAGGACAAAGCACAGCCCATTCCAATACAATCAGAAAAGTAGAAACAACAAGGGAATAGAGACTATGGACGGAAAAGACTCTCTAGTGGTGGTGACCTGCAAGGTGTGTGCACCGTTTGTTTTCTTGCCTGAAATCAGCATGGCTTTCATGAGCAAACAAGTACAAGCTGGTTGTGCTGTTGGAAGAAAAAGTGATAGGACTGGAACGGTGAGTGTTGACCCTCAAGGGAATAAGAGAAGATGAAGAGTTCCTAGACAGAATGGTGGAACTACAACAGCAAAGTGAAATACAGGAGGCAGAAGAGCAACAGCAAGCTGAGGCAGAAGAGGAGAATGCTGAGGTGAGGAAAAATGAAGTAGAGGAAACTCCCTGGAAAAGGGTGACAGTTAGGAGCAGAAGAACTGGAAGACATTCTGCACCAGTAGAAGCAGTGGATCTGTGGAACTGCTTTCAGGTACAGTACTTGAAGATGAGACTGGAGGACAGCCAGCAGAGGAAGAATTACAGGACACCTTGCATGACAGCAAGCAAAAGGCTGAAGGTCAGTCAAGCAGAGCCAATGAAACCAAGGCCTACAACAACAAGAAGAGAACAGTAATAGTTGTGGGAGACTCCCTGCTGCGTGGGATTGAAACCAAAGTATGTCGTGAAGACCCATGGACTCACCAGGTATGCTGTCTCCCTGGAGGACAAATTAGAGATTTGATTGGAGGGTTTCCAACGCTCATAAAGCCCACTGACACATATCCCTTTCTTCTCATCCATGTGGGAATAAATGATACTGCTAACCTGAGCTATGAAGAAATCAAGTCAGACTGAAACTTTGGGAAGGAAACTCAAAAGTTTTGAGACCCAGATAGTTTTCTCATCCATCCTTCCAGTACTTAGAAGAGGAATAGAAATGGAAAGAAAAATACTCCAGGTGAATGACTGGCTACGAAGGAGGTGCTGACGTGAGAGATTTAGATTCTGGGACCACGGGCTACACTTCTTGGAAGATGGACTGCTGGCAAGGGATGTGTTTCGACACAGCATGAAGAACTTCATCAGGAGGGGTTTAAACTGAATCCTACGGGGGATGAAGATGTAAACTAGGGGGTAACAATGGACCAAGGCTTATGCACCACAACGGAGAGAACAGCTCTAATAGTGCCCAATAATAGTCTTTTTAAAAAATGTAGAAAGAAAGCCAAACTAAAAAGCACATGGTCTTCGATGTCTATATACTGATGCCCAGAGTATGGGAAACAGACAGAACGAACTTGAACTCTTAATGCAGGAGTGAAAATACGACTTGAAAGGTGTAACTGAAATTTGGTGGGGTGACTCCCATGACTGGAACACAGCAATTGAAGGATATAACTTGTTCAAAAAGCACAGAAGGAACAGAAAGAAAGGTGGAGACACACTATACATTAAAAATACATATATCTGCACAGAAATACAGGAGGATGAGCTTGGTAGCCCGATCGAGAGCATCTGGATTAAACTAAATGCGGCAAAGAATAAAAGGAACATGGTGGTTGGAGTCTACTACCAACCACCCAATCAAGGAGAAGACGAGGATGAAACTTTTGAAAAGCAAATTGACAATGTTTCAAGTAGGCATGATGTAGTAGTAATGGGGGACTTCAATTTCCCCAATATCTGTTGGGAGACAAATTCTGCCAAACATGGCCCCTCCAAGAAATTCCTGACTTAAACTTATATTGCTGATAAATTCCTCCTACAGAAAGTGGTGGAAGGAACTAGAGCAGGGCTCTCCAACCTTGGGTCCCCAGATGTTGCTGGACTACAGCTCCCAGAATCCCTTGCCATTAGCCATGCTGGCTGGGTATGCTGGGAGCTGTAGGCCAGCAACATCTGGGGGCCCAAGGTTGGAGATCCCTGAACTAGAGGATCGGCTATCCTTGACCTGATTCTAACAAACAAAGATGACTTAGTGCATAAAGTGGCAGTCACGGGAACCCTGAGGGAAAGTGATCATGTTATACTTGAGTTCTTGATTCTAAAGGAAGCAAAAGCTGAGTGTAGCCAAACATGTACCCTGGATTTTAGGAAAGCCAATTTTAATAAACTCAGAACAATGATAAGGTACCATGGCAAGCCACTCTAATGAGAAAAGGAGTCCAGGATGGGTGGGAGTTTTCAAAAAAGGAAATTCTAAAGGCACAATTCCCACAAGGAAAAAAGGCAGAGGGCAACAGAAGAAGCCAATGTGGCTTCACAAAAAACTCAGATATGACCTGAAAACAAAAAAGGACACATAGGAATTAGAAGGAAGGCCAGGCTACAAGGGAAGAGTACAGGCAGGTAGCACAGAATTGCTGGAATAGTGTCAGGAAGGCTAAAGCTGAGAATGAGCTGAGGTTAGCGAGGGATTCTAAAAGCAACAAAAAAAAACTTTCTTCAGATACATGCATAATAAAAAAAAAAGAGGAAAGGAATGGTGGTTCAACTACGCAATGAGGACGGCAAAATGATCACAGATGACAAAGAAAAGGCAGAAGTGTTAAATTCCTACTTTGGCTCGGTCTTCTCCCGAAAGAGGGTCTATGACCCCCCTGGCAAACCTGAAGTACAAGCCAAAGGGGCAGGATTGCAGCTTGAGATTGATAGGCAAATGATAGGCAATAGGCAAAAGGAACCCCTAATTACTTTGAACGAGTTCAAATTTCCGGGGTCCAGTGAACTGCATCCTAGAGTAATAAAGGAACTGGCAGAAGAACTCTCAGAATCACTGTCTATTATCTTTGAGAAATCATGGAGGACAGGTGAAGTGCCAGATGACTGGAGGAGGGCTAACCTACCTCACAGGGCTGTTGTGAGGATAAAACGGAGAGGAGGATTATGTAAGCCACCTTGGGTTCCTTGCAGGAAAAAAGGCGGGGTATAAATATAATAAATAAATAAATAAATAATGCTGTTCCTATCTTCAAAAAAGGCAAGAAGGAGGAACCTGGGAACTACAGACCAGTCAGTCTGACATCAATCCCTGGGAAAATTCTGGAGCAGATTATAAAGAAGTCATTCTGCAAGCACCTTGAAAACAATGCAGTGATTACTAGAAACCAACATGGATTTGTCAAGAACAAATCCTACCAGACCAATCTGATATCATTTTTTTTATCAGGTAACCTCCCTTGTGGACTGTGGGAATGCTGTGGACATAATATATCTTGACTTCAGCAAAGCTTTCGACAAAGTGCCTCATGATACCCTGATTCACAAGCTGGCTAAAAGTGGGCTAGATGGAACAACTATCAGGTGGATCCACAGTTGGCTACAGAATCACTCAAAGAGTGCTTATCAATGGTTCCTTCTCAAACTGGGGAGAGGTAATAAGCGGGGTACCACAGGGCTCGATCCTGGGCCCAGTGGTCTTAAACATTTTTATTAATGACTTGGATGAGGATATGCAGGGAATGCTTAGATGACAGAAAATTGGGTGGAACAGCTAATACAGTAATACCTTGGATTGCAAGTAACTTGGTCTGAGAGCGTTTTGCAAGACAAGCAAATTTTTAAAATAAATTTTGACTTGATAAACAAGTGACGTCTTGCAATACAAGTAGTGTAGGGATGTAACCGCTCGCCTTGAGCAGGCGTAGCAGGCCGAAATCGGCCCTGCTCACGCCTGCCAGAGACTCGCTTTGGTATAAGAGTGTTTTGGATTACAAGCACGGTTCCGGAACGGATTATGCTTGCCATCCAAGGTATTACTGTACTCTGGAAGACAGAAACAACATTCAAAGTGATCTTGATAGGCTGGAGCACTGGGCTGAAAACAACTGAATGAAAACAACAAAATCCCACCTAGGAAAAAGGAATCAAATGTACAGTTACAGGATGGGGGATACTTGGCTCAACAATATAACAGGCCTGTGGCTTACGCTGGCTCAGCTTGTCTGAGTGTGGAAAGCTAAGCAGGGTCAAGCCTGGTTGTTACTTGGATGGGAGACCCCCAGGGATGTTGAAGAGTCCTTGGCCTCGAGTCACGAGTCGAGTCACGAGTCTTTGGACCCGAGTCTCGAGTCGAGTCTCGAGTCCAAGGTCCGAAATGGTGACTCGAGTCGAGTCCCGAGTCACTCCCAAAGTGGCGGCCCATGGAGGGAGCGGGAGGGTCTCCGCGAGAGGAAGAAGAGCTGCCCTTCCTCCCGCGGAGACCCTCCCGCTCCCTCCATGGGCCACCGCCGCCGCCGCCCCCACTTACCATAGGCGGGTCCTTCCCTCGTCCCTGCTCCTGCCGCCGCCGCTGCCACACCAGGGACGCATTACGAGCCCTCCCTGGGTCTGTAGTTCTCCGCGGCGGCGGCGCGGCCCGATCTCGCTCTTCTGAGCGGCGCGGAGAGTGTTCTCCGTGCCGCTCGAGTTGCCGCCGCCGCCGCCTCCCGCTCACCGCCATCTCCCTCGCCGCCACCATCGCACGCAGCCGCCCGCGCCCACGGCGGAAGTGACGCGCCGGGACCCTGCCCCGGCGCGCTTGGCCGCCGCCGCTTTAAACAGAGCAGGAGTCTATGACGTTATTGTGCTCTTTTAAAAAATGGCTGTATTACATGGGACATCTGTCAAGGCTGCTTAATATATTAAAAGCAAAACAATATCCTTTAATATAACTAAGTCAAATAGCACACACACACACACACACACACCTTGTTCACAGAACATGCCAGAAATCAGTTCAGTTCAGAAAATCTAGAACGTGTAAACAATTGGATGCTTGCAAGAAAATAAAGTGACACATAAATCGAAAGCCATTATTTATTTATTTATTATATTTATACCCCACCCTGCTCACGCCTGCCAGAGACTCGCTTTGGTATAAGAGTGTTTTGGATTACAAGCACGGTTCCGGAACGGATTATGCTTGCCATCCAAGGTATTACTGTACTCTGGAAGACAGAAACAACATTCAAAGTGATCTTGATAGGCTGGAGCACTGGGCTGAAAACAACTGAATGAAAACAACAAGATCCCACCTAGGAAAAAGGAATCAAATGTACAGTTACAGGATGGGGGATACTTGGCTCAACAATATAACAGGCCTGTGGCTTACGCTGGCTCAGCTTGTCTGAGTGTGGAAAGCTAAGCAGGGTCAAGCCTGGTTGTTACTTGGATGGGAGACCCCCAGGGATGTTGAAGAGTCCTTGGCCTCGAGTCACGAGTCGAGTCACGAGTCTTTGGACCCGAGTCTCGAGTCGAGTCTCGAGTCCAAGGTCCGAAATGGTGACTCGAGTCGAGTCCCGAGTCACTCCCAAAGTGGCGGCCCATGGAGGGAGCGGGAGGGTCTCCGCGAGAGGAAGAAGAGCTGCCCTTCCTCCCGCGGAGACCCTCCCGCTCCCTCCATGGGCCACCGCCGCCGCCGCCCCCACTTACCATAGGCGGGTCCTTCCCTCGTCCCTGCTCCTGCCGCCGCCGCTGCCACACCAGGGACGCATTACGAGCCCTCCCTGGGTTTGTAGTTCTCCGCGGCGGCGGCGCGGCCCGATCTCGCTCTTCTGAGCGGCGCGGAGAGTGTTCTCCGTGCCGCTCGAGTTGCCGCCGCCGCCGCCTCCCGCTCACCGCCATCTCCCTCGCCGCCACCATCGCACGCAGCCGCCCGCGCCCACGGCGGAAGTGACGCACCGGGACCCTGCTCCGGCGCGCTTGGCCGCCGCCGCTCTGTTTTAAAGCGGCGGCGGCCAAGCGCGCCGGAGCAGGGTCCCGGCGCGTCACTTCCGCTGCGCCGGGACCCTGCTCCGGCGCGCTTGGCCGCCGCCGCTCTGTTTAAAGCGGCGGCGGCCAAGCGCGCCGGGGCAGGGTCCCGGCGCGTCACTTCCGCCGCGCCAGAAGTGATGACGGGACTGGCGCGGGCGGCTGCGGGCGGTGGCAGCGGCAGCGTGATGGCGGCATGGCGTGTGATGGCGGCGGCGGTAGCTGCGAGCGGGTGGCGGCGAGGGAGACAGCGACGGCGGTGACGTGAGTGGCGGCGGTGGCGGAGTCATTGGGCTCGAGTCCCGAGTCGAGTCTCGAGTCCCATTGAAAAAATTGGGACTCGAGTGGGACTCGAGTCAAAGGGGGGACTCAGTCGGACTCGCGAGTCGAGTCGTCGAGTCCGAGTCCCCATCCCTGGAGACCCCTCCTCTAGTTTCCTGCATTGAGCAGCGGGTTGGACTCGATAGCCTTGTAGGCTCCTTCCAACTCTATGATCTATGAAATCTACAAGTGAGAAGAATCTTGGAATTGTTGTAGATCACAAGCTGAATATGAGCCAGCAATGTGATGTGGGTGCAAAAAAGGTAAATGCTATTTTGGGCTGCATTAATAGAAGTATAGCTTCCAAATCGTATGAAGTGCTAGTTCCCCTCTACTCAGCACTGATTAGGCCTCATCTTGAGTACTGCATCCAGTTCTGGGCACCACACTTTAAGAAGGATGCAGACAAACTGGAAAAGGTTCAGAGGAGAGCAACAAAGATGATCAGGGGACTGGAAACAAAGCCCTATGAGGAGAGACTGAAAGAACTGGGCATGTTTAGCCTTCAGAAGAGAAGACTGAGAGGGAGATATGATAGCATTCTTCAAGTACTTGAAAGGTTGTCACACAGAGGAGGGCCAGGATCTCTTCTTGACCATCCCAGTGCAGGGCACGGAATAATGGGCTCAAGTTACAGGAAGCCAGATTCCAGCTGAACATAAGGAAAACTTCCGGACTGTTAGAGCAAGATGACAATGGAACCAATGATAGCCCAGTTTGTCTGAGCCTGGAAAGCTAAGCAGGGTCAGGCTTGGTTATTACTTGGATGGGAGACCCCTCTAGTTTCCTGCATTGAGTAGGGGGTTGGACTTGATGGCCTTATAGGCCCCTTCCAACTCTACTATTCTATGATTCTATACAATGCCATATAGGAGAACCTGGAATCAACATTGGTTGTGACGCAGTCTGTACCAACCTCATGATCACAGAAATCTGCTGTATAGACCGGCAGAGAATCATCCTTTTAGGATCACAAAGGGAAATGATGCTTTTTTGGCCTTGACTTTAAGGAAGACATTAGGGTAAGTATATGTGAAGGATCACCACCTGGATCCTTTGCGTGAGTTCGGCGCTTAACGGGTTAACCGGCACTGGGTTACAGCCCGTACGAGCTCAGGAAGCCGCCTGAGAGGCTCGCGCACACAAGAGGAAACCAGAGCCCTTTAAATGACCAAATAAGGCTTTTATTTGTTTATACAAGACACGGAGCGGAACTAACAGCTTTCTAGGAATACTACGATGTCAACACAACCTCAGTTGACCTTTGCATTTATCAATGAAACAGGCTCTCGGGCTAGCGTATTGGGATTAGTCAATTACCTCAGACCAAAGACGTTACGCTAGTCAATGTCAGCCTGGCTCCGGGTCAGCCGATCCGGGGATGGGAATAGCTTACTCCAGCTGCCGCGTGGAGGCCAATTCTGGTTCCGAAGTACCCTGGGTTCCCAACAACCCTTTACCGGAAGGGAGAGGGGTTTTCTACCCCTGAGTTCCCGCTCTCCCCGCCCTCCAGGTCAGGTGGGGGCTTATGCCTGCCCCTTCGTATCAGGTGGGCTTATTCCTGCCCGGGAAGAAGGTGACGTACTGGGTACTTTACAGCTCTTTGAGACTGCCCTGATAGTTTGATGGTTCTTGATGGTCCTTCCTCGGGTTTTGTGGAATTCCACCGAGATTCTCCATTGTTGGGGATGCCGGTCTGTCTGGCTGCTTCCCTTGTGACCTCATCCCCCCTCCTCGCCCCTTCCCTTGGGCGGAGACTGTGTGTGTGTGTGTGTGTGTGTGTGTGTGTGTGTGTACTCGTATCAGGCTTTCTCCACAGTATAATAGCCTCATTCAGCAAGGGAGATACATGGATAGATGTATCCCGTGTACCCCAGTCTGCTTCCAAAATAACCTCCAGGTTATCCAGGCACTGTCCTTTCTTTTCTTCAGCCTATTGCTCACTTCCTTTATAAAGCCCATGAAGCATGGTGGTTCTCTGATTGGAGCTGCCTATTCTGCCAATGGGAGGTGAGAGGGAATTGTTGCCTGCTCAAGAACCTCTAAGGCAGAAACCTCTCTTGCTTCGCAGTCACTAGTTACACATTCACGGATCTGCTTCTCTACCTACCCCCTTTCATGCCATGCCCACATGGTGTTTGGGGCAGGACTTGGATTGCCAATTCATGCAGACTGCACAAGTGGTACAGTCAATGCAGGGGAACATGGCACAAACCCCACTCCACATAATGTCATCTTGCCCTCTTCCCTGCACTTCTTGATCAGCAGTGAATCATTGAATTAGCAGCACACAAAGGCCATGTATTGTTATGCTCTGTTCAGTCTGGGAAATAAATGAAAGGGTTTGCTTATTCTAGTAATTGGAGAGAGGTAGACGGCAGATGGATGCAGGAGGGAAGGAGGATTGCATGATATCGATCTAATTCATGGTCTTCATCAGGAGCTCTGCTTTATGTCCCACCACCTAGAGAGGCTAGGTTAGAGGGTACTCAAGACAGGGCTTTTTCCATAGCAGCTCCTCGATTATGGAACTCCCTCCCTAGAGAAGTTAGATTTGCTCCTTCTCTATTATGCTTTAGGCAGGCAGTAAAAACTTCCTTTTAATGTTGTTTTATGTCACTCTTTACTGTCACTCTTGAATTTTATTGCACATAATGTTTTTACTCCAGTGCTTGTTTGTTTGTTTCTATGATGCAGATGTTTTTACCTGGTTTTTCTTGTATATCACCCTGGGCACCTTATAGGCAGTGGATGGGATTCATACATTTGATAAATAAATAAATAAATAAATACACGTGCGCGCGCGCGCACACACACACACACACACACACATGGTGCATATGTACTTGTACATACACATGTGGCTATATCAAATTTGAATAGTAAAACTGATCTTATTTATCAAGTGCTGATGTTATACAGTATGATTCTGTTTTTTCAGAGCCGAGTGTGGAGAAGTGAACGACTCTTGTGCATTAACTTATTCCATCAAATAGTCTGCCATAATCTGGGTTTGTGGAAAAGCTGTCTTCAGAAGCTGCTGTAGGGCATGAGCACAACAAAAAGAAACTCATAAATGAAAGCTTGGTGGAGGGAATAGCTTATCTGTTTGCTGATCTGCCCGCTAACGTGAAAAAGCCTATAGGCCCTCAGTCTTTTATAGAACAAGTCAGGCACATGTGGAAAGGCTATGATGTAACCCTGTCTGTCTACAAGAGGAAAAACCTATTTCCAGAATCAGCTTCATAAAGAATTTGTCTCAAATATTGAAAATATAGCCTCTAGATCAGGGGTCTGCAACCTTTAAGACAAAAAGAGCCACTTGGACCCGTTTCCGAAGAAAAAAAAAACTGGGAGCCGCAAAACCATCAGAGGGCCCCATAGCAAAATTTGCAAAATAATCTGCCCCCCTCACATAAAGTAATAATGCCCCATCCTGTGCCCCACATATAAAATGTAATAATTTCCCCTACCTATGCTCCCAACATAATCCACCAGCAAGAGCTGGTGGATTATGTTGGGTGCATAGGTAGGGGAAATTATCAGCTGACGGATGATGGGGGTGTTGCTGGTGGATGATGGGATGCCACCAGCAACATCCCCCCCCCAAGCAGTAGCATCCCGTCATCAGCACCATCCAGCAGTAGCACCCTCATCATCCACCAGAAACACCCTCCATGTGGTAATAGCACCCCTCATCATCCATCAGCAGGATTTGCTGGTGGATGATGGGGGTGCTACTGCTGGGGGGAGGGTGTTGCTGGTGGATGATGAGGGTGCTACTCAGGCCTGTCTTTAATGTGGGGCAAAAGGGGCAGCTGCAACAGCTGGAGGCACCCTGATTGGGAAACAGAGCACTTCCCCCTACCCTGGGGCTCTTTAGCTGTTGCACAACTACAACTCCCAGCATGCCCGGATAGCCATGTCCGGGCATGCTGGGAGTTGTAGTTTTGCAACAGCTGGAGGCACTCTGATTGTAATCCCCCCCAGCCAATTTAATTCTCCCCTGATCCATTTGTGCCCTGATTAGAGGGGGGGGAAGAATCTCAATGAAAATACCACAAGGGGATCAGGGGGGTTCAATCCTGGGCCGGCCATACATTTACCAAATTACCCCCGGTGGCTCCCCCGCCCACAGCCACTCATGAAAATCTCTCCCCCCGAGTCCCCCGGCCCCTCATGATACCCCGGTCCCGACCCACTCCTTCATTTTGGCACCAGCTCCCATCCCCGCAGCGATATTGTAATTTGTGTTTTATTCTTCTTTATAACCTGTTTTGGATTGTTTTTAAGAAATGCAGGGTTAAAAAAGCAGTTAATAAATAAATAAATTTATGGAGATATTATTTTGTTCTATTGCTATTAGTTTTCCAATAATTTGTACATGAATCTTTTCCCCCTTGTTTTCTGATAACTATTACTGCTTTCACGCAGGCCTACCTGCCTCCTCGCCTGCTTGTGCTCTCCGCGGCGAGCCGGCCGCGCTGGTCCCTCGACATGCTGGACCCCGCGCTATGTTTTTGGCGGGGGGGGGGAACTTTGGCGCGTGCAGGAGCCCTCCTCTCTTCTGCCGCTCACCCGCTCACGTCCCTGCTGCCCGGGGGGGGTGTGCTGCCGCCACGCCAAAGTTCCCCCGCCCCGCCAAAGTTCCCCCGCCAAAATCATAGCGCGGGGGTCCAGCGCGCCGAAGCAGCTGGATGTGACGCGGCGGCGGCGGCTTCAGCGGCTCCGGCATTGACTCCAGTGGCGGCGGCGGCGGCAGCTAGAGCGGCGCGGAGAATGCTCCGCGCCGCTCAGAAGAGCGAAATCGGGCTGCCCCCGCCAACAGAATCAGGCCATATGTGAGGCGGCGGCAAAGTTTTTTGCGGAGCAGGCAGCCTTGTCCTGCTCTCCTCTCTTCCGCTGCCTGCCTGCTCGAGTCCCTGCTTCCAGGGGGGGGGGGGTGCCGCTGCCGCTGCCAAGTTTTTTTCCCTGCAGGACCCCTCCTCCTGTCTTCCACTGGACCGGTTGGAGGCACGCAGAGGAAGGTAGGGGGAAAAATATTTGGTTTTTTTCCCCAGCATTCCAGCGGAGTCTCAGACCGGAGCGGAGCCGCGGCAAAGGTTTGAAAGAGCCGCATGCGGCTCTGGAGCCGCGGGTTGCAGACCCCTGCTCTAGATTATTCATGGTGAACAATTATGTGTATTTTTACATTATTTACTAAGTACAAAAGATAAATGGCTTAGCTTGAATATAGATCTAACCAGTGCAATAACACTATTGCTTTAATGATCAGATACTTTTTTTTGTAATAAATGTCGTACTGGCTGTACTGTCATTTTAAAGGTCAAATCAGTTGATTAGTCGGATGAATCAGTTACAAAAAACGTTGCAACTCCCTGCTGATCATTGTTGCTTATGTGTTGTCCTTGGGTTAATTTGCACCCTGGCAAAGGCTTCTAATTGTGAGGGGAAATGATCCAGTCCATCTCAGCTACTGGGAGGGGTCACAGTGCAATGGTAGAGGACGTGCTTGGCATACCAAGGGCAGTATGCAATGCCAGTGGTCCACCAGCACTAAACACATTGTATTAGTGGAAACAAACACTAGCACAACAGGGAGCTAGCACTTGCTAGTGCAACCTTTGGAAACTAGCCTAAATTAGTGCTTCTGGAATGGGGTAAGTCATCAGAGCCCTGAAAGTGCTAATTTGGGATTGTTTCCAGTTGTACTAGCTTTATAGGTTCAGAGCTTTATAGGTTAACACTAACACTTTGAACTGTGCCCAGAAATAGACCGGAAGACAGTGTAGTCATTTTAAGACTGGTGAAATATAGCTCCCAAACTGTCGTTTAAAGGCAGTCCCACCTGGAGCATATTACAGTAGTCTAGTCTGGATGTAACCAGAGCATGAATTACTGTGGGAAGGTCCGCTTTCTCTTGATAGGGTTGCAGCTGGCAAATTAGTTGAAGATGATAAAAGGAACCCGTGGCACCTGCTGTACCTGCACCTGCACCTGTATAGACAGCACCTATCCAGGAGGGCCCCCAAGCGGCATACTTGGTCTTTCAGGGGGCGTGCAATCCCATTCAGTATTGGAGGTCACACACCTCCCTCCAGATCAGCAGGCTTCCCCCACCCAGAGTCCCTCAGTCTTATCCAGATTATATTTCAGCTTGTCTACCCTCATTCATTCTCAAACTGCCTCCAAATACCTCTTCAGGTTTCCACGGCCTCCCTAAGACTAGCAGTTGAAAATGAGAGGCAGAGCTGTGTGGCATCTGCATACTGATGACACTTTAGCCCAGTGGTTCCCAACCGATCCACTGCTTTAGCCTAAACCTCCTGATGACTTTCCCCAGCAAATTTCACCAATGGGGAGATTCAACGCTTTAGAAGCACTGTTTTTGTTAAATTAGGGGTTTTAGCTATAAACGTTAGCATTCCTAGGTCACATAGAATGAAACAAAAATTGAAGAGATTTTGTAAACAGTACAAAATATTTCCCTTTATTAAGATAATTATGCCTTCTGTCAGGAAATCTTCCAGAAACTTGCTTTTCCTTCTCTACCAAATCTATCCAGCTTAATTCCTGATTTACTGAAAGCCTGAGTGGGATCAGCCAGTCACCTTGAGGCGTGGTTTTGTTTTTTGTTTTTTTTTACATGATAAGGAGGGAGGAAAATAGCATCAGGAGGATAATGAGAAACAAGGTATGGTCTGTCTTGCCTAAATAGAATTCATTCCTTCCGCAGCTTTTTTGCCTCTGTCACTTTCCAGATGCTCAGTAGGCAAGCCATTGTCCTGAGGCAGGATATATGTACATATCTTGTCCCCAAGAATCCCCTTCAGGATGTTACTGAAATACACAGGCAGAGCATTTTCTTCTTTAAAACCCTCTTCTGTACTATGCTTGACGCACATTTTTTCTTCTTTGCAAAGCAGTTGACTGATTTGCTTATTGTGACGGCCAAAAAAAAAAGAAAAACACTCCACTTTCCTACTGTGCAATAGAAATGAAAAACAATAAAACAATCCTATATATATCTATATATGTCAATAAACACAATATCAACATTTCAATAAACAAAGGCAAAAATTCAGAGCAGCACAGCCTACAAAAAGGCCAGGATAGGATAGAAATAAAAAGTAGAAACCTAAGAAGCCTTGGAAAATTTAAAAAAAAAAAGGGAGGGGGGGTTATTCTAGAGACAATTCCAAAGCCAGGGCTCCACCACTTGCTTCACCTCTGATAGAAGTGAGATCCTGCAAAGGACCTCTGTGAGCGATCTCAATGCACTGGCAGATTTATATGGGAGAAGGCCATTGTGATATGTGTGTCCCCAGCCTTTCAGAGCTTTATAGGGTTAACACCAACACTTTGAATTGTGCCCAGAGATAGACCAGAAGACAGTGTAGTCATTTTAAGACTGGTGAAATATATTCTCTGAACCCAGCTCCCTCAGTAGTCATATTGCTACATTTTGTACCAACTGTAGTTTCCAAACAGTCTTCAGAGGCAGCTCCATCTACAGTGCATCACAGTAGTCAAAACAAAATGTTACTAGAGCATGGATAACTTTGGCCAGGCTATTTCTGTCCAGCTGGTGCACCCGTGTAAGCTGATGGAAGGTGCTTGGTGCCATGGAACCCACTTGGGCCTCCAAAAACAGACCAGATCTTGTAGCACCCTCAGACTGCAAAACTGTTTCCTTACAGCAGTGGTAAGCAACCTAGTGTCCTCCAGATGTTCTGGACTACAACTCCCATAAACCCAGCCAGCATGGCCAGTAGTTAGGAATTAAGAGAGTTATAGTCCAAACATCTGGAGGGCACCAGGCTGCCTACCTCTGCTTTAGGGGAAGTGCAATCCCATCCAGAACAGGCTGGACCCTACCTCCCAAAACAGCTAAACTTCCCACTGACAGTAACTCTGACTTCTCTAGAATATATTGAGCTGCAGTTTATTGGTTCTTACGCAGTCTGTTACTGATTCCAAGCACCCGTTCAGCAGTGCTGCTGCTTCATTTGAGTCTGATGAAAAGGAGAAATTGGCTGGGTCCCCACTACACTTTAAGCCCACAGAGGCTCTGAAGCCTCTGTGGGCTTAAAGTTGCCCTGGGCCCTGGCTGTGCCCAACTAAAGGTTGAGCACAGCGGGGGTCCGGAGGCACCGCTTCTCCCCTCTTCCTCCCTCAGTCCTCCCATTGGTATCCCAGGGGACACCGCGGGAGCACTGAGGGGAGGAGTGGGGATGACCGCTGCCAAAAAGTGCCCAAGCGGCACTTTTTGGCAGCGGTCAGAAACTCATGGCCCTCACTTGGCGGGGCCTGTACTCAGCTGAGCTGCAGCCATGCCAAGTAAGGGCAATGAACCCCATGTTGTGGTCTTTCCTCGAGAGGAAACACAGTGCCATGGGGTACATCCTCAGCCCTTTCTTGGCGTGGCTGCCACTGAGCTGAACAGTGCTTTGCCCTCTTGTCCCCCCAGGAAAGGTTGCTTCCCCCTCTTGTCCCCCCAGGAATCATTTGTTGTAGTGCCCGCAGGGGCCTCAACAAGCAGGAGCAGGGGGGAGAGCCAGGGTCTGCCGACCAAGTGGAAAAGGGGGTGTGTGGCAGACCCTGCCGACATGGTACTCCCTAGAAATGGTGGGTTAAACCTGCTATTGCTAGGGAGCATTGCGGCATCAGCGAAGGGAATTGGGCATGCACTGTCAAGACAGCACATGTGGCCAATCCCACCCACTGACACACCACTCCCTAGCAATGGCAGGTTTAACCCACTGTTGCTAGGGAGCGTGGTGGCAGTGTTTGCCGCACGCCCTCTTCCTTCTTGGGAAGAGGGTGTGCAGCAGACCCCACCACCGTGTGTCTCCTCTTCCCTGAACCCACTCAGGGAGGAGGAGGTGCACCACCACAGCAGACCTGGCAGCTTCCCCTCGCTCTCCTGCTGATGCAGGACATCAGCAGTTGCGTGCAGGGAAGCCAATGACAGCCACGCCAAGTGCCACTTGGGCACTTGGCCAGCTGTCAGCAGCCAGAGCCCCATGGCCAGAGCAGCAGTCCTTGTCTGCCTCTCTTGCCAAGGGGCTCTATAGCTATCTGGCTTGGCCATGGCTTAGTGTGTTGTCCTGGTTTAGATATAGCGAGATTTCATAGATATAGCTCATAGAGTTGGAAGGAGCCTACAAGGCTATCGAGTCCAACCCCCTGCTCAATGCAGGAAACTAGAGGAGGGGTCTCCCATCCAAGTAATAACCAGGCCTGACCCTGCTTAGCTTTCCACGCTCAGACAAGCTGAGCCAGCGTAAGCCACAGGCCAACACACTAAGCCTTCTAGGGTTTCTTAAACCCTAGAACAAGCCATGGCTACTTGGGGTGGTTTAGAAGAACCCCCAGGTCACTTCTATATCACCTCCCTGTGCTCACATTACATGTTAAGCCACAGTAGGTTTATTCCTAGGGTGGCTTAATGTGTCAGGCGAACCCAGTCATAGAGTAGGGTGTCATCAGTGTATTGATGGCATCTCACTCCAAATCCCCAGGTGACCTTGCTCAGTGGCTTCATGTAGATGTTAAATAGCATAGGAGATCAAACAGCCTTGTAGTACACTATAGCACAACTGTCATGGGGCAGCACAGTAGTCCCCCAGCATCACCATCTGGAAATGGCCAGCCATGTAGGAATAGATCAATTGAAGCACAGTGTCCCAAGTATCCAGCCTGGATTGCTGATCTAGAATGATTCCATGGTGTCTAAAGCTGCTGAGAAGTCCAAGAAAATTAATAAGGTTGCACACCCTCTGTCCTCCCAGTGTAGGTAATTCATTAGGGTAACCAAACCTGTTTCATTGCTAAACCCAGGCTGTAAACCAGATTAAAATGGATCCAGACAGTCTGCAACATCCAACAGTGCCTGGAGCTGCACAGCAACCACCCACTTAAACTTCTTGCCCAAGATGGGCAATATTTGCGACCTGCTGGAAATTAGAATAATCCTCTGGATCCAGAAAAGCTTTTCTGAGGAGTGCTCTGTAGTGAATGTCCTCTTGTCATTGTTTAAAGGTCTTTCATCCAATAGATCTGTTGGGTATCTGATTTTTATTGGGGGATAGTTCTCCTTATATCTCTGAAAAGGTGGCCTGTTTTACTTTTAGACTGTCAATTTTAAGAAGGAAGATTGGTAGTGACGATAAACCAAATGTTTTAAATGAATAGTTTTATTTGCTGGAATGTTGGTCAAATGTGTGGAGAGAAAGCCTGAGCACACATGAACCCTGACACATTGAACCCTGACATGTTTTTTCTCTTTCTACTGTCTCCATCTGACTGCGTAATCCCCACCAGGGCATAGGAGACACAGTTCTGGGCAGACTGAGACACAATCCACATCTGCACAATAGGGCACATAACATTCCGGAGGGGGTGGCGGGCGCAGTCTCAAAGAGCTGCAAAGTACCCCAAAGTATCCAGGAGGCGCCAGCACCAAGAGATGCCACCACCCCACAGGGAGGACCCAGCCCACCTGGTCATCGGGGGCGGGGAGGGGGCATAAGGGTGTAGAAAAGATACATGCCAAAGGACAAAGTTTTGTTGGGAGCAAGGTGCAGGTTTGCACGGATCAGGCCCCTGGCTCCAGTCAGGCCCAAGCAGCTTCCAACCCTGGGCAGGGCGCCCGGAGACCAACTACATAGATCGCTACGCTAAGTCCGTAAGTCAGATTCTCTGATGTGAAGTTATCCTTCTCTGTAATACGCCAAGCCTCTAATGACTGTGGATTGAAGCTTTCCACTTCGGTGATGTTTACGAACTGTTCTGTTTATAGTGTGAAATTCCTGGTAGTCTATTAGTTCCGCTCCATTAGCTGTATAGTAAATAAAGTCTGTTCCTTGACCTCAATATGATTCCATGTCATTCAATGGTAGCGGTTGTGTCTAAAGAGCACAGGAGCTGCATAGAAGGCATTTTCTCAGTGCCGGTTAACCTGTTAAGTGCCGAACCCGCGCCAAGGACCAGGTTTGGTCCTCCACAAAATGTTTCTTTTATCTATTTAAGGTATTTTATCTGATTTTATTGCTTTTATAATGGCTTTGGTTACACAAAAATAAACTTTACTACTACTACTTACTACTAGTAGTTTAAAGGTGGGATTGCACCTCACTCAAGATATTGGTGTCAGTTAATCTGACTGCACAACCGTCTAGGATTAAAATGCAATGTGTGAAACAACCCTCACTACACTGTAGATTCGGTGTTGGGCTAAACTCATTAAATCTTAAAACTCACTGAGCTTGCAGAGGGTCTAAAAGATCCCAGCACATTCTTCTGTTTTGAAAGTTCAATGCCATTTTGGTCACACTTCTTCATGAGGCAGTTCAGTAAAGCTTCTGATGACAAATTAAACTTTGGCCATCACTGCCCGTCTCTCACCCTTATCAGTACTGTGTTTACATTTGATACATTAAACATGTGAAACAACTCTCGATCGTTTGACTAGGAGTAGCCTATATTGCTAGTGTTATATGCTGACAACATTATTTTGCCCTAAAAATCATTTACAAGAAAAATGTGGTGGAAATGCTACCTTGGGGAATCCTTGCGCTCTTACAGAGTGGGGATTTGCATTGTAACTTTAACTAATGAGGAACTGGGAGATGAAACAGCTAGAGCAGCCTTCCCCAATCTGGTGCCCTGCAGATGTGTTGGATTACAAGTCTCATCATTCCCAGCCAGAGCTAGAGTGTCTTCTGCTTGTTCCTCCCCCCTGTTCACTACTCCTTCTCATCTGCTGTGCAGTACACCTTGAATCTTGCTTACTGTACCAGGTAAGGGAACAAAGCAGATGACAAGACCAGGAAAACAACCCCTCCTTCTTCGCAAGTTTTAAAGCTACAGCAGGTGCAGGAATTACAGGCAGGAAGCAGGATAGAAGGAGCCCTTAGCAGGCTGCCTTGGTGGAAGGTGATCTGGAGAGCACCAGGAAATCTTTTTTTCTGTTTCTCGCTGTCCTAATTATATTTGCTTTTCCATAGCCTCTTGTTCTCTTTCCTTCATGCCCTCTGTGGTCATCCCAGTTGCAGCCTCTTCTCATAAAATGTTAGGTTGCAGTAACCCTGAAGAGGCTGTAGAAAGGAGATCAGTGTGCCACTCATTGCCTTGATTATATACAAGGTTGAAAACAATCCCATTGATTCCATCTGGAACAGAATTGCTTCTGTTCTAATTGAAGAGAGTTGTGATATTCAGCCTAATAATAACTGGTAATTACTTCATTAAAACTTATTTGTGTTCAGCTTCCAATCAAATGGCTACCTGCTTGGGCTAAAATAATATCATTTTTATGATGTGTGTGGGTTGTTGTTTTTGTTTTGTAGAGAGGGAGGAGGAAGGAGAAGAGGGGGGAAAAGGAAACCTATTTTTAAAGCCCACTAATAAAAGACACTTAAAGCATGTTTTAATTGTAGCACTTAGTTTTAAAACTCCTAATCTCCCATCTTGCTTTAATATGTGCATAATTTATTATCTGCTATTTAGAGGAAGAAACCAAAGATGACAGTAATTGGCAGAATAATTCATCTTCCTGATGTAAAACTATAAATTTAGGATGAAGTAACAGCATTTGAAATGTGAGTTCAACTGGAGGCCACTGTCCAGCATGGCCTTCAGGGTTTACATGCATTTTTTCTTTTGCACTGCTGTCATTGTGAGTTGAACTTGTCAGTGACAGCTTTTGCTCCTTTGCTTCCAGTGTATGGCAAGGATAAAGGTCATTAAAGGATATCCCTGCCATTCCACTAACATCTGGGTGCTATTCCCAAGGATAATGTATTCTATGTTTCTTCTTCTTCCTTTTCCTCTTCCTCCTCCTCTTCTTCTTGGTTTGTTTTTTTAAGAATGTGACTTGCTTTTGTATAGAAGCAGATGGGTTTCCAGTCAAAGAAATCCACAAGAATTGACAAGCATTGAACCAGCTTTCAAATGTGTTTAGCCCGTAGAATAAAGTTAAGAAGTAAGGTATATAAGTGTTCATGATAGTTAAGAATGATAAGACATTTAAGTGGTCCTTCAGTCTGCCCTTTCTGACAGTGGAGACTGCCTTAACTAGAAATAAGTTAGACTGTATAGAGTTGGACTGGATTAACATTTCCCTTGGGAAAATTATTGCTGTATTAGGGATTAGGAAGACATTCCCCACCAATTTCAATTGACTAGCATTCTAAGGTGTGTGTCGTCGTCCCCAACACACATACACAGCCTTTCCTTTCTTTTAATTTTTAACATAGGTATAGAAGATTCATAGATCATAGAGTTGGAAGGGGCCTACAAGGCCATCGAGTCCAACCCCCTGCTCAATGCAGGAAACTAGAGGAGGGGTCTCCCATCCAAGTAATAACCAGGCCTGACCTTGCTTAGCTTTCCACACTCAGACAAGCTGAGTAGCTTACTTCATTTAAACTGAGCTGTTTGCAAGTCACCCTTTCACATTGCATGGAGTGTATAGTATTCTGTGGCATAATTTGTGGTGGTTGCTTCGCTGTTTGGCATTTAACTGGATGGCCTTTTGGTTCCTAACAACTATATTTCTGCAGCATTTTCCCCGTGATAACTCACACCTGCTTTTGCGTTATATTAGAGAGAGGCTGCAGTTACCCACTGATAGATTATTTCTTCCTTACTTGTGACCACCTCCACAAGAAGACTTATAGCTGTAAAATGCTAAATGGTAAAATCTCTCATTTCTGAAACAAAATTGCCTTGATCCAGCAATGTACTTAGATGTGTGGTTGAAGACTTGCATGCTTAGAATGCACAAACCTGTACTGTGAAAGAAAGGGTGGATACCACCTTAATAGCATATGCAAGTGTGGAATTGGATTTGTGGGCTCAGATGTGCATACAGAGGCAACCCAACCAGTCAGATCCTCATTCCACCCTGATGTCGATGAAGATGTATATTCCCATCCCTCTCTAGAGCTGGATGAGCATGGGTGTCTGTCTTCATGCTCCATTGGGACTTGGGAGCAATAAAGAAGGGGTTTCCCCCTTCCATTACTCAGCACCTTGTTTCTGAATTAGGGCCAGCTCCCTATGTTCAATTTAAATCCTTGGTTTATTGTCTTCTTCCCTGTGGGCTCAGTTTAGGGTGCATTCCTATGCATGTTTAAACAGAAAAAGTCCTACACCTCAGGCCTGTGGCTCATGCTGGTTCAGCTTGTTTGAGTGTGGGAAGCTAAGCAGGGTCAAGCCTGGTTATTACTTGGATGGGAGACCCCACCTCTAGTTTCCTGCATTAAGCAGCAGTTACTTTATTCCCAACTCAAGGATGGAAAGCGGAATATCGGTGGTCAATATAAGAGGTTTAAAGATGTTCTTAAGGCTAATCTAAAAAAATGCAATATAAACATCAAAAACTGGGAAGCTCTGGCCCATGAACGATCTAACTGGATGTTGGCCTTTCACAAAGGTTCTATGGACTTTGAAGAAGCTTGAGTGCAAGGTGAAAGGGAGAAACGTGCTAAGCGAAAAGCACGTCAGATGAATCCTTTACAAGACCATCTTCCATCTGGTAACCTGTGTCCTCACTGTGGGAAGCTGTGTGGATCTAGAATTGGCCTCCACGGTCACTTACGGACCCATCGCTAGAGTCTACACAATTTTCTTTAGAATTTTCCTCCTTTTAAAATCTTCTTTTTGTAAATTTTCTTTTTTTAATCCTGGAAGACAATCTTACTCGGTCACGAGTGATCGCCTGACTGACTGACTGACTGGACTCGATGGCCTTGTAGGCCCCTTCCAACTCTATGATCTATGAATCTATGAATAAACTCCCTGGGAAATGCTGGGAGCTATAGGGCTGCTTTCTGTCTAAACATGCATAGGAGGATTTCACCTTTAACCTTTATTCATTCTCTTCCTCCCCCCTGTCAAACTTCTAAGCACTGCAAATGGCAAATGGCTGGGGCATGCTGGGAATTGTAGCACTTTTTCCTGTCTAAACATGCATAGGATTACGCCTTTAAAGACACATTTTACAGCAAAACACAGCATTTATTGTAAGTATCAGGAGTTTTAAGTGCTTTAAAGGACAAGTTGTATGTAAACATCCTATTAGTGAATTGACATGGAAAATGAAGAGAAATCACATTTCCTTTATTTCATAATTTGAACTCTTGGTCTTTTTTATAATGACCCCATATTTTAAAATTATTTTTCCTTGTTTCGTTAAATTGATGTGCAATTAATAAATATTTAAAAAAATAATGTGAGAGTCTTGTTTAGGAAGAAAGTAACTGGAGTCCTGAAGACCAAAAGCCAAATCCTTCTTTTGACTTTCTTTCTATCCTAGCCTCTCTTATGAAGTTACTTTTTGCCACAATTGTTTGAAGCACAGATTCCTGCTCTTGGATTAGTATTCAGGAGTGCTAGCAAGTAATGAATCTAGGAAGATCGTAATAACAGCTCAGCCTATCAATATGCTGAATTAAGAGAGAAACCCCAGGCCTTAGGTGGGTGGGTGAAAAGGGGAGAATGCAGTTTTACTGAGCAGAGAGAGAGAGAAGGTGGAATAAATAATAATTTTTAATCCTGCTTTTCTGCATTAAAGGAAACCCAAAGTGGCTACGATAAAACATAACAGAGCACAATAATCACAAAATTATAGAAGCAGAAGATATAAAAGGACATACTATTTGAGAGCGAGAGGCTGGTCTACATGACTCATTTGGGGGTTAGAGATTGATGGGAGAAGTTAATTAAGTTTAAATGTGTGATATATTCTTTTTTGGAGAAGACTGATTCACATGACACTGACAGCAGAACTACATGTGCAGAATGAGGTGGTAGATTGAGATGGTAGAATTCTAGATGGTACAAATTGCAATTGGGAAGAAGGTATCATATTTTTTTAATGTTCTTTTTGAATAGTTAAACCAGAATACTGGGGAGAAGGGTTTAGTGTAGCTTATTTACTGCATGCAAGGTGTAATCTGAAATGATACAGTCCAAAACAGCTTTACCTGGGGGTTGATTTTAAACTAAATCGATGTGTGGTTTGTTTGGGGTTTTTTTTTTGGTCAACTAGGGTTGAATCACTGTGCAGTCATATGCCTCAGCTCATGGCAAACAAAGGCTCCAGAATATCTACACGCTGATTTCATAGATTTCATAGATCATAGAGTTGGAAGGAGCCTACAAGGCCATCGAGTCCAACCCCCTGCTCAATGCAGGAAACTAGAGGAGGGGGTCTCCCATCCAAGTAATAACCAGGCTTGACCCTGCTTAGCTTTCCACGCCCCATGTGCAGTCCTCCAAATTTCCTGTAACGTCTAAAAATACTAAAACTAAACACAGGGTACCATGTTTGGTTGCTGCTCCATTACTTCTTTATTATCTAGTTTTACCCTTAATACAAAGCAGTATGGAGTAGTAATTTCTCTCACACTCCACTACCTTCAGAGAAGGGTCCATATAGTAGCTGTTAACAACTCACAGTAATCAAGGAAGCTCAAGTCTGAGGTTTATTCAACCCTTGATTTTCTAGTACTAAATGACCTTGATTCAAGATGAAATGGGCTTAAAATATAAAAGATTTCCCCACCTTACTACCAGTAATAATAGATTCTTAACAGTGCAATAAGGCTAGAGGTAGTTACTATCTAATTAACATGAAGGTCAAAGAATAATATCTTTGCATATAATTTTTTTCCTATTATAAAACTTTAGTCCACTCTGGAGGAGTTAGAAAAGCATGCAAATTCAATTACGTTTTGAAAACAATTAAGATATACTTGCTTCTTTCAGGCACATAAAACTTATGCACCGCGAACATAGGAAGCATTAGCATCCATACGTCAATTTCAGATCTTTGATCAAAGTTTGCTTTTACAGATCTATAGCTTTTAAGATCTACCAAAACTTAGTAAGCAAGTGACATGTTGCACAATGAAGCCTTTGTAGCAGTAAATCATAAATTAGAAGTGACTTTAGCTAATATTTAGCAAGTAAACACTTTTGCCAAGTGCACATGTTCTAGAGCAGGTCTCTCCAACCTTGGGTCCCCAGATGTTGCTGGCCTACAGCTCCCAGCATACCCAGCCAGCATGGCTAATGGCAAGGGATTCTGGGAGCTGTAGTCCAGCAACATCTCGGAATCCAAGGTTGGAGAGTCCTGCTCTAGAGGAAGTAGAACAGCACTTTTTCTTTAGTGCATGAAAGAGAACAATGTCATAGTTAATTACACAATTCACACTTCCTTCCATTTTTGTAAGATCCTTACACATAATACTGCATGACACTAATTGACAAGTTTCTTTGTTAATTCATCTTTCCCCAATAAATACAGGCATTCCCCAGGTTATGAATGAGATCCATTCATAAGTCTGTCTTTAAGTTGAATGTGTATGTAAGTTGGAACAGAAGCAGTACAATGTTTTCAAAGTGTTGCAAAGTATAGTGCGTTCGTTCGTAAGTACGAACCATTGTATTTAACTCAGATTTTCACATCCATTCTTAAGTATGAGTTGTCCGTAAGTTGGGACATTCGTAATCTGGGGACCGCCTGTACAATTAAAAGTCATTATTATTAAAATATACAATGGAATTGGTATACACTGGGAGCAGAAACATCTATCATTTTTGTCTACCTCAGAGTGAAGTTGTGGAATTATCATTAACACTCATCATAAATTACTCCACTTAAAGATAAGAGTGGAGCAGTGTTTAATATTCCCATCTTTAGAAAAATCATCTTCATTTGCTATATAAATGAGACATTGCCATTCCCTATCAAACCACATTTATTATGTGTTCTTCATCTAGCTACAAAATTCTGAACAAGAAAATCAGACTACCATTTCTGGAAATCTAAAGCAGTTTTTCCAGCTGATGCAATGCCCCTCATTTCAATATTTCACTTTTTCACAGGACATGATCATGGAGAGAAATTTGCAGTAAAGTGATTTCTGCACCTTGCCAACTCTGCTAAATAATATTTTGAATGCAATAGCAGCTTTACACAACTAAAAGTTCACTTAACAGCATCTAATAAAGTAGACCCTTCAAAATAATTAGAGGTGTTGGCTCTTTTTTTTTTTTTTTTAATCCCATTCCCTCACATTTTTTGCACAGCAGTTTTGGGTCAGGGATACACAGAGACTTATGGCAGGCAACAATAAGTTATATCATACATAGCTACAGGCTACTGTGCTGATGCATTGTAGATGCACAGGGCATCCAAGGTCATGAGTTAATTTACCCTAACCTTCTGCAGTTCTTGAGACTTTATCTTTTAAAATGGACATGGTAGTTTTAGACAGAAACTCGAGTTTTTCAGTATACAGTAATACCTTGGATTGCAAGTAACTTGGTTTGAGAGCGTTTTGCAAGACAAGCAAATTTTTAAATATTTGTTTAATTTTTTTTTACTTGATATACAAGCGATGTCTTGCAATACAAGTACTGTAGTATGGCTTAAATTAAAAATTTCTGTAAAAATTTTTAGGGGGATTTTGTTTTGATATAAGAGTGTTTTGGATTACAAGCACGTTTCAGGAACGAATTATGCTCTCAATCCAAGGCATGAGTATAGTAATGTTATTTTATATTCCAAGACAGCAAGCTTGAAAAATATTATATCCTAGT
Source organism: Shinisaurus crocodilurus (assembly GCA_021292165.1). NCBI lineage: Eukaryota > Metazoa > Chordata > Lepidosauria > Squamata > Shinisauridae > Shinisaurus > Shinisaurus crocodilurus. The sequence goes on along the minus strand of CM037879.1, from coordinate 81,770,294 downwards.
GAAAATAAAGGCTTCCAAGATCTAGACTGTAGCAGTCTTAAGCTCAACTCCTAAAAACTTACAGAATTTGCATAGATTTCATTAAAACATGTTTAGGAAATTTATTCCCCAAGAAAGAATGGGGTTTGCATTTGTTCTTTTTATACTTTACTTTCTAAAGGGCTGAAATCCCCCTCCTAATGTTTAGTCACTGGCAGAAAGAGATTTAAGCTAGCATATACTGGTATTTTTGGTATTTGGGGTCCAGCCCCTTTTGCCTTTGCCCCCACCCACCACTAGAATGCAGCCCCCAAGAGCTTCTTCCAAAATGGATTCGGCCCTCGGGCAGAAAGAGGTTCTGCACCCATGTTTTACAGACTACATTTATTTGTTGACACAAATATCATTGGCATTTTTTAAATGTTTTCTGAACCGTACTATGAATACTAGTTTTTACAAATTTTGAGCATAGAAATCCACAATAATGTGTTCAGGTGTTCTGAATAAGTGGGTCACAAAAGTTCTGGTGCCTGGGCATGAAGTGAAGCTATGAATATGACTGGTTGCTATGCAATGGCTCAACCTGGGGTGAACAAGCCAATGTCAACCCAGTTTGAAACAAGTTGTGAATCAGCCCTGAACGGTTTGCCAGGTGCCCACGATGCAGGCCTGGCAACAGCACCTGGCATAGAGGGACAAATGCAAGGGCCTACTAGAGCTGACTCTGGCCTCAGTCAAGGACCACCTTTGGCTTGCCCATATGTAGTTTAGGATGCACTCACCAGTGATCTGGGCTCATGGTAAATTGTTCAGACAGCCAGATCAACACACAGAACTGCCGATCTGATTTGAAAGCAAGCCTTAAAAATGGCCCATGTAAATTCACTAAGGAAGCAGATTCAGAAAGTGACTACAGCTAGTACAAAAATCTATAGAAAGGGTAAACATTATGGCAATAGCGGAAGAGATAATTTATTTCAGCAGGTACACCCTGAATTAAATAAATGAGAAGAGGAAGCATCTGCAATAGGCAAGTACACCGGACGGAATACCACTGTTTAATCTCTCTTTACTCTTGGCGGGAATGCTAGTAATCCAGCCATTGGACTGTTCAGCTAGAACTAAGTAGAGTAGTTGATGGCAGGTGATTGGAATTTTGTCTATATAAATGTATCTTGTAGAAAACCCCATGTCTCTTCTGGAATACTGCTCAGATACTCTACTGCTGTAGGACAATGTACGGTATTATATTAAGTTTTGTGGGCGAGTTTTGAAAAACACCCATTTCAGCCATCTGCTGTCCTGTATTTATTTGTTTGACACAGATTGAAGTTGACTCAGCCTAAGCACATGTCTTTTCCAGTAATATATTCACCACTTTATTCAAAAATTGGTACAGAATCTTTGGAAATTGACTCTTTTTAAAAAATCTAAATTTTTACTTAACTGTTGTGCAACAGTTGGCTGGTGGAAGACAAAGTGGTAGACTGATATCCAGCCATTACTGGATCAGAGGAACGTGTGTTTCTCACCCTAATACTCATTCCTCCTAAAGTTTAGCTGTGAAGAGGTTAGCTGTGGATAAAACCCCCTTTTTATTAGCTATATATTGAGTAATGGCCAACTGGCCAGATCTGTGGGCCAGATTTGCTTCACAGACTGCTAGTTGCATACTCTCAGCATATGGAAGTCGAGGTGATCAGCTGTGCCTGGTCTAGTTGAAGTAAGCAGTACAAGCCATGGTAGCATAGATCACTGATGATTTCATCGTTGTTCATATTGCTCCATATAATCAGAAGAATAAAGGTAGATAGAAATGATATTTATGTGTGCCATTTCTAAACCCCAGAGTTGATCCTAAGTGCCTGCCTTGGGTAGTAATTTTGTTGCAGAAGCAGATTGAAGTGATTTTCTCTCCCTTTCACCAACTTGATAAATGTAGTTTTGCTGCTCACCCTCTTTTGTTTGTCTGTTGGCTTAGTTGCTCAGGTGCAGCAGAGGGCTTGATGCCAAAGCAGCCTTCCCCACACAGGTGACCTCCAGATGTTTGGACCTTATCTCCCATCAGCCCAGGCCAGCATGGTTTGCGGCAAGGGATGATGGGAATTGAAGTCTAAAGCATCCGGAGAGCACAAGGCTGTGTTCAAAGAAGGCAAGGGAGGACCAGGCCACAGACAAGGAGTTTGGGTGGCAGTAGTAAGCAGTAAAGCCAAGGAGTTAATTTGGCCTGGCTTGGGTAGGAAGCATGAGTATGAACAGCAGCGTTATACTGGGATCCTCACTGAAGTATGAATGAACTGCAAGTAATACATACGGTACCTATTTAAAGAAGCTGTGGAAATCAGAACCGAATGATACAGAATCGACTCTGAAGAAGTCCAGTGCTTTGGTCAAAGGACATATTTAAAAGGGAAACAAAATACTTTGAAGTTGCCTCATCAGGTATGTATGAATGATAAAACGTCACAGAGATGACTTCCTGTCACATTGGTTACCAGCAGACTTATGATGCCATTGGCCTTGTTTCATTTGTAATGACAGCGCTGTCTTTGTGGATTAGAATGGCAAGGTGTGTATGAAGTTTTCCATACTGAAGCTCATAATAGGCGACAGTGTGCTTTGACAACAAAGGCGGCATTGCTCACCTACTCACAAGCAGCTCCACTGGTCCACATTTCCCATGCATACCACTTTATTTTTTAATGAAAGGGGTGTGTGTGCGCATTGGATGTTTCTTATGCAAAGTGCACAGGTCCAGTGGTGGCTTGCAAGGGGGTGCGAGTATAGGAAGAGGCTGATGCAGCTGAGCAGCACCCTAGGGCAGGGATGGGGAACCTCTGCTCTTGGGGGTCGCATTCCAGTGATGGGTAGGGCCAGAGGGAAAGGGAGCGGAGCCAAAGGCAAAAGGGTGGGTCCAAAAAATATTGGTGTATTTTAGCTTAAAGCTCTTACTTCCAGCACCTAAACCTTAGGAGAGGCATTTCAACAGTCTAGCATGGGGGGAAATCTGTACAAAAGCTGGGAAGCCACCAAACAATCAGTGGTTGAAGGAACAGGCGTGGCTCTCTGGGGTTTGGATTTGGCTCCCAGACCTGAGATTCTCCGGGCCTAGTGGGAGGGGAGCCTTGCACCCTTACCAGCAGGTGCCCTAGTGTGGTGGCCTAATTTAGTACAGTTAAATTAGAGGATGCATCCCCTTGTGAGTGGTTGATGCACATGTCTCTTCTTCTATGGCCTTTGGAAAAAAATGTAGACTGTTTTCTGAAAGATCAAATCAAAACTTAATGGGAAAATAAGAAAGAGCTGAATGTTGCTTTTAAATCTTAGAAATCAAATTCGCTCTGTGTCTCTCTCTCTCTGTGTGAATGTCTGCATCCATCTGGCTATGTGGATTTAGACAAGCTGTAGCCCATATACCGTGGCAGCTTACTGGAGTGTCCAGAGACTTGAAATGGTGACAAAGTGATCATTTAATTGTTCCACCATGCTTCTGAATTGGAGCTCACCTTGCTTTCTCTCATTTTTGTGGTCCTGTAGTGAACTGTGATCCGGGCTGCATGACAGAATAATCAGTGATTGCTTCGCTGCTGTGTTGACTCCCGTTGTATGCTCGTTAATCTACACCTTGCTATGTTAAAGGGGCTTGTGTGGACCTGCCTTACTTTACGAGTCTGTGGGCTGGTTCGCATGTGTTTTGTTGTTTGATATTTATTGTTATTTATTTATTCTCGTAAGCCACTCTGGGAGCTTTGGATGAAAAGTGGCAAGGAAATAAGCAAGCAAATAAATAAATAGCCCCAGCCTGTACAGCATATATGGAATATTATGTATGAACTGGAGCCTACATGGGTACATTTGTAACAAAGTACACCCTGCCCATGCAATGTGCCAACACGTTCTTTAGCAGTGGATGAATTAAAACCTTGCAGCAAGGTTGTACACAAGTGTATGTGCCTCGGTCACATTAAGTGTTCTACCCAGGGTGGGGAAGGGAGAAAAGGAGTGAGCCCAATGCTTTCTCTTAGTAGCATACACTATGGATCTGTGTGTGAACAGACTTACCCATTCTTTGCCACACTATATCAAATCCTTCGAGACCGCAGAGATATCGTTCTGCTGTCACCCATGTCTCTTCCATTTCGTTTTATCCTTCAGCACCAAGAAGGGAAGTAGAAAAAGCATGCATCAGGTATCACTAATGATCCAATTTCGAACTGCCAAGTAATGAATTTCAAGTTTAAATATTGCCACTTTTCACCGGGCTTCCATTCTTGGGTCTATGCATAAGTATAACTTGTAAAATTCATGCAGCCCCCCCCCCTTTTAAAAACAAGAATCAATCTTAACAGAACAGCTATGTTGTGACATTCTTAACTGAATTTATTGGCTTCTGTTGGTATCAGATAAGGATTATAATATTATTTGAGTAATTAGCTTGTAACCTCTACCTGATTTCCCCTTTGCAGTTCACTATCTTATCTGTCAAATGTCCTGTTACTGTTTTATCAGATATTAAAAGGCCTCATTTTTCAAAGTGCTATGCCACCCACAACTATAGTTAGTCAGTAGAAATTGCAGGAACTCAGTTCCGTTTGAAAAAAACAACCACATGCTGTGTTTTTCCAGGCAGTAAACAAGGTGTTCTCTTCACCTCCTTCTTGCTACTGTTGTGGGTATGTGCTGTCATATTTGTTGTTGCATTTCACCTGAGGGATAGGGGAAGCAATTGTTTTAGGGGCTATTTGTAAGAGACAATGGAAGGCATGAGGTAGAGGAAGGGAGGGGGGAGAGAAGTGATGTTATATAAGGCAGTATATAATTTGAGCTTATTCAGTATAGATGTGGAATAGAGCTGTTCTGGCAGCAGTTTCCAGCCCAACTGCAGAACAATTCATAGCAACAACATACTGCAATGGTTTGCTTGCTTCTCCTGTAAACAAGGGCAGCACATGAGCCCACTAGAGCTCTGTTCCTGACAAAATTGTGTAACGTTGCTAGTGATCCTGGATCAGTCACTAATCCTGAAGTGATTGGCTATAATCAGATTATTTATTTACAGCATTTTTACCCCACTCTTCAGCCAAAAAAGGCTCCCGGAGTGGCTTACAAAGATTAATATTAGACAGTCCCTGCACTCAGGCTTACAATCTAAAAGGCATGACACAAAAGGAAAAGGGATTGGGAGGGAGGAGGAAGAAAGCAAAACTCAGGCACCAGTTCTTAGTTACAAGGTTCTTATAGATTATTTTCCTTATAGATTAGTTGATAGAAGTTCTAGGTGTTGCCCCCCCCTCTCTTTCACACATTAGTAGAGATTGGAGTTGATTGGGGGCAGTGGAGGCTGGTGACTCCTGTGCCAGTGGGGCTCCTTCTCCATTGCATCTTTTGTTTATAGGAGCTATCCATGGTGCTGAACTCCACCCCAAAATAGGTTCAGCACCATGGATAGCTCTTGTAAGGCTCAGAATAAAAACTAATGGATAAGGAGCCCCACTGACACAGGAGTAACCAGCCTCCCCTGACTGAGAGAAGTTTCAAGACAAACGCAATGCATAATTAACTTATGAAATTAGTTTCTACAATATGTGGTTGCAGACAATTTATAGAAGGTAAGTTTGTCAATGGATATTTGCCATGATAAGCCAAGCAGAGTCTTTATGGCTACATGCAATGTACTTCTCATTGCTGATGGTTAACAGTGGGTCAGGACAATGGCTAGAACTAGACATTACAAGAGTTGTGTGGCTTTTGTTTTCCTTGTCATTCTTTATGCTTGTCCAGTAGCATCTAGTAATCTAAAATTAGTGATTCCACGTCATTTCACTGTGGCTCTCCCTGCCCTGCACAAGTGGCAGCCAGAGAAGTAGAGCAGAGCCAGGAAAAACTGAAGTGCAGTGATGTCACAAATTGCATTTCAGATTGCCAAGCTTTATGGGGGAGAAGAGATGCAGAACTGTTGTGTCTTGTTCAAGCCATACACTGACTATGAGTTTCCCATGGCCTTGAGCTGGCCACAGTTGGAGACAAAATGCTGGTCTACAAGGACCCTTGGTCTGATCCAGCAAGGATCTTATTTCTTTTTATTTCTTATGGCTTTGATGGAATAATAGGAGTGAATTCTTTGTAGCAACCTCAGAATGTTATGGTTCATCAGTTACTTGGACTGTTAGCTCAGTGGCTCAGGCAGCCCTGGCTTGGATCTCTGGAAAGATCCATGATTTCTGACACATTCATCCTTCCAAGAAACTCCCATAGCTAGCTGTCCATAGTAAACGTCATATCTGGTACAGAGTGGTCATAGAAGAGGGTAGATACATCCCCTCTAGAATCTGTATTCTGCTACAGCAGGGCTCTCCAACCTTGGGTCCCCAGATGTTGCTAGACTACAGCTCCCAGAATCCCTTGCCATTAGCCATGCTGGCTGGGTATACTGGGAGCTATAGGCCAGGAACATCTGAGAACCCAAGGTTGGAGAGCCCTGTGCTAGAGAGATTTTTCATGTGCATGTTCAACTAGGTTAGTGAACTATCCAAACATACCGTATATACTCAAATATAAGTCTAGTTTTTCAGCACATTTTTTGTGCTGAAAAATGCCCCCTCGACTTATACCTGGGTCAGCGCCCCCCCAGGACCCCCACCACCACTGCAAGGCACCGCCAGGCACCCCCCTCCACCCCCAGGACCCCTGCCGCCACCCCCAGACACCCCACCCCCGTACCTGCACCCGCCGCCGCCGAAGCCCCTCCCCTGCCGAAGCCCCGCCGCTGCCAAAGCCCCCCCAGACACCCCCATGCCACCCCCACGCCACTCCAGACACCCCCCCACGCCACCCTACCTGCACCCGCCACCGAAGCCCCGTTGCCGCGGAAAAGCCTCCCTGCCGCCGAAGCCTCGCTGCCACCGAAGCCCCTCCCCCGCCGAAGCCGCGCCACGCCACAGCTTCCCCAGACACCCCCACGCCACCCCCAAACACCCCCACGCCACCCCCAAACACCCCCACGCCAGGGAGCCCCTGCGCGGTGTGGCTGCTCGCTGGGCCAGTGCCTCCCACTGCTTTCTTGAGCCCCGTGGAGGCGAGGTGCGGCCGCTCGCTCAGCTAGCGCCTCGCGCTGCTGCACCGCCTCCCTGCCCGGAGCAGCTCCGCTTTTCCCTACCTTTGTCAGCGGCGGCTCGCTCTGCTGGCGCCTTGCGCGCTGCCATGCCGGCTCCTAGGCAGGGAAGCGGCACAGCAGCGCGAGGCGCCCGTAGAGCGAGTGGCTGGGCTGCGTCTCCCTGGCAGGGAGACATGTGGAGTCACTCTGCTGTTCCTCTCCGCTCGCTCTTTAAAATTATTTTCCTCCCCCCCCCATACCTTTACCAGCAGCCGCTCGCTCTGCTGGCGCCTCGCGCGCTGCCATGCTGCTTCGTTCCCGGGACCCACGTGGAGCTGCTCCGCCATTCCCTACTTTTCTCTTGTCAGCGGCGGCTTGCTGCGCTGCCGGCGCCGTCCTCGTCACATCCGGCCCCGGAAGTGACGCGTACGGGTGCAGGTACGGGGGTGGGGGGGTGGGGGTGTCTGGGGGTGGCGGCGGGGTCCTGGGGGGGCTTTGGCAGTGGCGGGGCTTCGGCGGCAGCGGGTGCAGGCATGGGGGTGGGGGGTGTCTGGGGGTGGCGGCGGGGGTCCTGGGGGGGCTTTGGCAGTGGCGGGGCTTCGGCGGCAGCGAGTGCAGGCATGGGGGTGGGGGGTGTCTGGGGGTGTCTGGGGGTGGCGGCGGGGGTCCTGGGGGGGCTTTGGCAGTGGCGGGGCTTCGGCGGCGGCGGGTGCAGGTACGGTGGCGGGGGGTGTCTGGGGGTGGCAGCGGGAGTCTCCCCTCATACATTTCCCACCCTAGACTTATACTGGGGGCAATAAGTTTTCCCAGTTTTTTGGGGTGAAATTAGGGGCCACGACTTATATTAGGGCCGACCTATACTTGAGTACTTAATGTGTGTTGATCTCAGAGAGTATAGTTGTCTTTACAATGAAGAGAAAAGCTGATAACACATTAGGAACTTGATTTGTATCTGTTTAGAAATGTTGGAGAGAGTTGAACTTTTAAGTCCTTGATTTCAACAAAGTGTGTCCATGAAGATTATTCTCGATTGCTTTTACAGCTGCAATTAAATGTGTCCTGCTGAGGAGAAGCCTCATCATCAGACCATTTCTAATTTTTGTAGCTCTAATTTAGAATGTAAACATGACTATTTATTTTTGCTGTGCATGATAGTGGAAACTCCAGTGAACTGCATGTTTGTGCCTTGTACAAAATCTTGGACAAAGTTCTGTTTTCTGGAATCTTCTTAGGTGGTGCTCGTAAGATGGAATGAACCATTCCAGAAGTTGGCAACATGTGATGCGGACGGTGGAATATTTGTTTGGATTCAATATGAAGGCAGATGGTCGGTGGAGCTTGTGAATGATCGTGGGGCACAGGTCAGTATTTATTTATTTAATACATTATTATATCGCCCAATAGCTGAAGCTCTCTGGGCAGTTTACAACAGTTGAAACCATAAAATACAATATAACTATAAAATTTAAAACCACAGATTAAAAACAAACAGCAAAGCTAGCAGCAGTTCAAATTACAGTAACAGAGTTAAAAACTACAAGATAAAAATGATTAAGATGATTAAAATGCCTGGGAGAATAAAAAGGTGTTCACCTGGCACCGGAAAGAATACAATGTAGGCGCCAGGCGAGCCTCTTTGGGGAGCTCATTCCACAACCAGGGTGCCACAGCAGAAAAGGCCCGCCTCCTTGTAGCCACTTGCCTCACTTCCTTTGGCAGGGGCTCTCGGAGAAGGACCGCTGATGAAGATCTTCGTGTCCGGGCAGGTATATATGGGAGGAGACGATCCTTCAGATACCCTGGCCCCAAGCCGTTTAGGGCTTTGAATGTTAGTACCAGCACTTTGAATTGGGCCCGGAAACAGACTGGCAGCCAGTGCAGATGAGAAAGTACTCGCATAATATGTTCACATCAGCCAGTCCCTGTTAATAGCTGCCCTATTTTGGACCAGCTGAAGTTTCTGGACCGTTTTCAAAGGCAGCCCCACGTATAATGCATTGCAGTAATCCAAACGACAGGTTACAAGAGCATGGATAACTGTAGCTAGGCTATCTCTGTCCAGATAAGGACGTAGTTGGTATATCAGCCTAAGCTGATAAAAGGTGCTCCGTGTAGGGATGAAACACGAACCTGGGGGGGGGGGGGCTCTCGGCTCTCCGCGGCTCGCCTCTCCGTGGGGGCAGCCCCCCCGCCTCGATCTTCTGAGCGGCGTGGAGCAGTTCTCTGCGCTGCTCGAGCCACCGTCGCTGGTCCCGTCGTGTCACATCCAGCCCCGGAAGTGACGGGACGGGACCCTGCGCAGGCGCACTGGACCCCCACGCGCCGTATTGCGCCTGCGCAGGGTCCCGTCATGTCACTTCCGGGGCCGGATGTGACGGGACTGGCGCGGGCGGCGCAGGTGCTTGCCGCGCCGGCGGCGGACAAGGTAGGCTTGTAGGCCCGCACGAGCCCCGTGCGGACATGAGCAGGGCCGATTTCAGCACGCTAAGCCCACGCGGGGCGAACAGTTACATCCCTAGCTTCGTGCCACCAAGTTCACCTGTACCTCGAGTGATAGTTGTGGATCCAAGAGCACCCCCAAACTATGAACCTGATCCTTCAGGGGGAGTGCAACCCCATCTAGAACTGGTTGAATATCACCTAGCCGGGCAGTATTCACATTTTGGTTTCGGTTTGAGAATGTTTATTTATTTAATAGATTTATATTCCGCTTACCGTATTAAAAAAAAATCTCTATGTGGTTTAGAGACATTTTACTGACTTTTCTTTAAAAAAAACAACCAAACTCCCAGTGGAAAGAGTGAAAATGCAATGGTTAGGAGGAACATTTTAATTGAAATGAGTTCACAAGGAGTCTCCTTCTAGCTTGCCACAGAGGCAGGCAGCAAAAGGACTGTGGGCTATCTCTTGCTCACAAAGTGAAACAACTGCTTGTGGGTGAGTTGCCATAGAGGTTCAGGCCAAGTGGAAAGAGAGCCTGAGTAGGGTAGATATACGTAACTGTTGGGCCATACATTCCCCATCTCTGCTCTGTTGTCTATTTTAACATACCTACAACTCACAGATTGTGCTTGTTGACTCATGTCATTTTTTTTTCTTATGAAAACCAGCACTTTTCTTTGGTGATAGTGATAGTGCCATTAATTTATTATAGTGGCAGCTGGTTACTGTTTCTGTTTCATATGTAACAATAACATTAATCCTAAGAAAGTTTTGCGGCACCTTGTGTTAATTACCCATAAAGACTCACAATATGTTGAAGCATTTTGATATGAACTGGAGCTAATAATCATTAAAAACTAAAGGGACAATCTAATCAAACTTAGGCACTTAAAAACCCATAGATTTCAGTAAGAGAGATTTAATCATATACATACTTAACCTATTGAGATCAAGCACTTAACGTAGTGTTAACACTTGGAATCAGGACTATGATCTGACATTGATGCTCCCTACTTGTGGGCTGAACCCCCATGCCAACACTTCTAAAAGAAAAGAGATGGGCTCATCAACTAGAAAATATTGGTGTCAATTGATAGTAGCCTCCTTTGCTTCTCTATGCTGCTATTTCTTTTAAGTATGGAATAAATTGTCAGAATCATGTCTAACCTCCTGTATGTATATGCATTAAGGTGAGCGACTTTACATGGAGCCATGATGGAACACAAGCACTTATCTCCTACAGAGATGGGTTTGTGTTAGTTGGATCAGTCAGTGGACAGAGACATTGGTCTTCGGAGATTAATTTGGAGAGTCAGATCACCTGTGGCATATGGACTCCTGATGATCAACAGGTAATGTTACTCTGAAAGCAAACATTGCACCTTTCTGTATATATCCTGGGCATAACTATACATCATCAGGAAGTTACCCCGCTCCTTCAACAGATTACTGGTTTACGAGCCTTCATCTGAAGCAGCCTTCCCCAACCTGCTGCCCTCCAGATGTTTTGGACTACAACTCCCAGAATTCCTGATCATTGACCATGCTGGCTAGGGCTGATGGCAGTTGAAGTCCAAAAATCTGGAGGGTACCAAGTTGGGGAAGACTGATCTAGGGAACCTGGGATACAAATTTGTATGCCTGGATAACCAGCACAAATACTTGCCTACTACCATGCCAGCACTGTCGAAACAAATGTTTTATTCAAATAAGGGAAAAGCTAGCCTACCTGCACAATATAAGCTGTATGCAATGGTTCCAAGAATGCTTCCTACACTCTAGATAGTCAAGAAGAACTATGTCTTTTTTTTGTTTTGTTTGTTTCTAATCCACCCACCCATAAACATAGAGTTCTTGGGAGTGCAGCTCCATCACAATGCCCAGTGTTGTCTCCTGTTGAGAAACTCTTTGAGAATAATGTCCTGGCAGGGTTGCAACTGGTCCAGCAAAAGAAAATCTCACCTCAGGGAAAGTGAAATGTCCTAGGGACTAACTGTGAGCCAGTGTGATGTAGTGGTGAGAGTGTTGGACTGGGACTCAGGAGATCCGGGTTCTAGTCCCTGCTTGGCCATGAAACTCACTGGGTGACTTTGGGCCAGTCACTGACTCTCAGCCTAACCTACTTCACAGGGTTGTTGTGAGGATAAAATGGAGAGGAGGACGAGGATTATGTAAGCTGCCTTGGGTTCCTTGCAGGAAAAAAGGTAGGGTATAAATATAATAAAAAAATAAACTGTCCTCTGGAGCAAGAAAGATTTTAACAAGGTGCTGGAGAAGAGGTGGCCAAACCAGAGGGATAGGCACAATTACACCTCTTGTAGCTCACTTTGGAAGGCAGCCAAAATTCATGGTCACCATCAATCCTGTCTCTCTCCTGATTCTGTGGAGGAACAGGAACTCCTCTCTGATGTTGTATTGGGCTTCGCAGGCAGTCAGAAGCAGCAAGAAATCTTTCTTACTTTGGAGTACCTCTGAAGCCCCACATGACCATATGGAAAAGCTTCCCCATTATTCTTCTAAGTCCGGGTGACAAGCCCATGCCTGCCATTTTGCTGGGCTTCAAAGATACTCAAAAGCAGCAAGAACTCTTGTTGCTTCTGTAGCTTGGCATGAGGTGAGAGATGGGCTCCTGTCCCTCTCTCACTTTGTGCTTGCCAAACAATTTATTCATCAGGTTAAAATATATGATCACTACAGGTGAATTGGGAAATGCTTTTACAGACTCCTGATTTGAAACTCTGTTCAAGTTGCTATTTTACAGATTCTGGAAATCATTCCTCATACCAAATACAGCAGCCCATAGTGAATGATTTAGAGAGGTTTTAATGAAATATAATAGTAACACTTAACATTTTGCTCTCTCTGGGGGGTCTTGTATCACTTTGAAGAGGGAATTAATTATCTTCAGGCCACTCTTACAGAGGTGCATCTTCTCAACTCCTCATTTTGATGTTGAGAGAAAGAGAAAGATTGCTTCCTTTGCTTAAAAGTCTCTCTGGGATGAATAGATTCAAATCTCATTGCAGCTTGATAGGAAAATTTTCATTGACTTCAGTGGACTATCAAGCTACAATTAAATGAGAGAGTTGGGCTCAGAACACAGATCTCCTGGCTCCCAGCTGTATCACTTAATTGCTAACCTGTACTTGCTGTAGAATTATTAATATCAAGTTTACTGGTTGAAACATAGCCTTGCTGCTCTGTTCCCTCTCATCTTTACCTCAGTTTAATTTCATGAGAGTACACTGCAGTTTCTGCTGCTAAAAATGGAGGGAAACTGATAGCATTTGAAATCTTGACACCAAACCTATCACTTTTTAGTACAGCCATGTTTACTTGATCTGGGGACACTGCCTCATGGCATTTTGGAACTGCGCATGAGACTGAGCCACAGAGAAAAAGGCAGTACAGCTGCTATTCGGTCAGCTGAAGACAGAGACGATATTATTTTAGTCAGAAAGTGCTGTACTGTGTTAAAGAAATGGGGCTTGGCAAGATTCAAAGTACAGAGAGGTTGAGTGTGGTAATACGCCACCTTGAGAGGGTTCCACCCTTAAAGGCGGCGTATAAATAATTGTAGATCAACCAATAGATAGAATTTCTTAGGCTTAATCAAACTTTATAGAGAACCAGACCTCTTAAGAGAAATTTTATCGGGGCACCAACTCCACAGTAACTAAAACCATGTATTTAACTTCACATTCAATGATATAATCTTAAGTATTTTTTATTAAATGATGCGGGGAAGATGCCTTCTGATTTTCCTCATATGTCCTCAGTGAGCCTCTCCCTGCCAGAGCCCTTAAATATCTAGGCCAGGGTTCAGCTATCGAACAGCAACATTAGACGATATCCAACAGCTACCTATCTGGAGGCCATTACTCCCTCAGGGTCCATATAGTGACTTTGGCCTATTTTCAAAGTTGCTCTCTGAAAATGACAAGAAATACCGGCTTTCCTTTTCTTATGTACAAAGATGTGTTGTAAGCTGTGACTCCAAATACATTCTTCATCCCTATTGCTAATTACATTTCTGATTGTTATGACCACGCCAAATAGCAAGTAGAAAATACTCTTAATTAATTAGGCAGTAGATTTAAGCTGCGTGGAATGAAGACAATGGCTAAATTGCTTCTGTAAATGCTGCTGTAATAACTAATAACAGTACTATCCAAAAAGTTCAAGTGCAACAAGCAAAGAAGACTTGAGCTCATATCATCAGTGGTTCTTTTGTTGTATAAACAAACCATCCTACCATATAATATTTTGGACTATTTTTACTTTAGTTTTTTGTGTTAGTCTTGTCATTTAAAATTAATGATCTCCGGTTGCTCATGCTAAGAGCTTTATGAATGTTTTATACTCCATTGCTGTGCCTTTCGGACTGGATATGTGGTTTTCTTTCTATATTTAGAATGCTTAAACATATTTTAGTGATACTTGCTCGCTTTTATAAATTATGGAAACAGATAACACTTTGCTTCTTGCTCAGTTGCCTGATGTTTATGGGTCTCCATGAAACAATAGATCCTGTATAAAAAGAAATGAGGTTACTTTCTGAATTAACAGTTCATAGTGCAAACCTGCCCTGCCCTGCCCTGCCCTGCCCTGATCTGATCTGATCTGATCTATACAAGAAACCCACAGGGCACAATGGAAAAAGTCAGGCCAGTAGTAGTTGCAACACCATGGAAAGCTCCAAGTGAGCAACTCACTCCAACAAAGTCTAAGAGTGGACTGAGGCCTTTTATGTCTGCAGGGCAAAATCAACCCTCCTAGGCTCCGCCCCTTCCTTGAGAAATGAAAGGCCTTAAAGGGACAATCCTCTCACCTAGAACCTAGCACTCTTTCTTCTTTCTGACAGTTCCTTCCAGGTGCGTTGCTTGTGTTGGCTGGTTAAACACAGTGCAGTCTCCACAGCCACGTACTTGAGAGGTCCCCATTCAGGTGTCCCTGGCTCAAGAGCCTCTGATCTGTTGTGCTCAGGCCTGGTTGCAATGCTGGGGCCTGGGTTGGTTTCCAGCACCTCTGCCTCCAGTCCCACTGGTCTGATGGATCTGGCTACCTCTTTGGTGGTAGAGCCCAGGCTGCTGCTTAAGATGGGGGTCCTGCCAGAACTACCTGCCAGATAAGTCTTCTTCAGAAGAGCCTCTTTATTTTATGCGTGGAGGGGGGGGTTACACATGCTAGCTGTGGCCCAGTGTTGTCATACCTGCCAGCTCTGCCCCTCTGACCTTCAAATGTCCTGCAGAAGGCCTGAAGTGGAGAGCCTACATGAATACAGCATATGTGGGGTCCCCTTCAGTCATTCTACCAAATGTGCAGTTGTGGGGCAGAGCTAGGGGGCACAACACTGGGGCATAGTCAGCAGGTGCAACTATGCTCCCCTCTTCACAGATTCCCTGCCGATTTGAGGGGGCTTCTCTAGTAATTGCATGTTCACATGATGCCTGTGTATTGCCCATTTCAGCAATGTACTTTCCATAAAACCTATTTGGGAAGGCAGGAGATATAATCTCTTCTTAAATGACTGGATCCAATGTGAAGAAATAACAATGTCTGTAAACTCATGTGACTTTACAATACACACTCAGTGACACAAAAATACTTCTGTATACCTTTACATAGAGTGCATTCTCAGGGAATATTTTTGCAGGATTTTGATGCTGATGAAGAACTTGGAGCACTACAATAATTTTGGTGCCAGAAAAGATCAGCAACAATTTAAACCAAAGCAGCCATTTTCCATATAAAAAACAGTTTTTGAAAGGGAATGCTTGACATTTCCCCCAAAATTTGGCCTCTTTGAAAAAGAGATTTTCATCTTGAAAATCAAACATGGTAGATATTTGGTGCAACTCTAGTTCCCTCCTGATAGTTGCCTTTAAACTAAAGGTTTTAGAATGGAATGGGACCCAAATTTATGTTGTCCATCTACTGCTACAGCTGCCTCAATAAAATCTGGTTTGGTCTACAATAAAAATCCATTTGGAATAGTGATTACTTAGGGCAGGGCTCTCCAAACTTGGGTCCCCAGATGTTGCTGGCCTACAGCTCCCAGCATACCCAGCCAGCATGGCGAATGGCAAGGGATTCTGGGAGCAACATCTGGGGACCCAAGGTTGGAGAGCCCTGGCTTAGGGGCTTTGAACTAGAGAACTTGCCTTCTAGCTCCCGATTTAGAATACATCCACCAGTGACCTCAGCTTCTAGTTGCTAATTTGACTGAAGCTATGCTTGGTGCTTTGATTGGTTTATAGCTCCCTTTACCTTGGATAATGAAAAGAATTGTCTTTATGAATGTGAGAGTGTTGTGGGTAAAGAGTGTAAACTAATTTTCAAGCCTGTGTATCTTAATAAATGGCCAGATGGGTGAACTGAAGCAAACAGAGATTCCCATGTAGCCTTTTGGCATTGTACCTCTGACAAAACAGATGTGATTGCTGCTCATTGTCTCCTTTCCACAGAATTCCGTTTCCCAAGTAGAGTTTGCTTGGCAAATATTCTTCATCTGTGTTGTGTGTTTTTTTCCAGAATGGGTTTTTCCCATCTTCCCTAGCAACTATGCCTCCTTAGTGGGGGCTTGCCTCACATTTTGAGAAGCACTGATGTAGAAGATACAGCTGTCTGCAAGTTATTAAAAACCTTGGTTGAGTTAAAGTTTCTTCTTTAACAGGCAAGACACTGAGGAGGTAGAAACCTTGCTTGAACAGACGTATCCAGTTTACAGTGCCCAGAGAAAAGCCATTTACAAAATAGCAAGCATGCAGATTGTAGTACACTATAGACACAAGAATAACATAGCTGTTAGTGACCTTGTAGGGTTAGATGACTCAGAAGAGATAGATGTAGCTGCTGAAATTGTATCTGCCACACTGTTGCAAACTAATGCCTTTATTTATCTCTTGTTTTCCAAAGGTTGATTGACATACAGCGCAATACTATGCATGTTTACTCAAAAGTAAGTCCCACTGTGTTCAATGAGGCTTACTCCCAGGTAAGTGTGCATAGGATTGCACTATCCCACCTTTTGATACATATGGATTCCAAAAGCATCACATATAACATAACAAGATACAAATAACCTTCCCCCTAACCCATTTAGAAGCATTAAAACATCAGATTAAAACAACCAGTCAAAGCCACTAAAAGAGAACACATAGGTGTAAAGCTAATAGTATCAGAATTATTTGTTGATAATCCATTGGTCCTGCTGGTTAAGCAGTTGCCATACTGACATCTCATACAAGAATTATAAGCATCCTCCCTGATTTCTTAGCAATGGCTGGGTTTGTTTTTTAACTGCAGGAATCATTGAGCACCATGTGACGGAAGCCATGGACTGTCCCATTCATTTCCTTAACTCAGGGATGAGGAACGTGGCCCTCCAGATGTTGCTGGACTGCAACTCAAGTCATCCCTCATTATTGGCTGTGCTGGCTAGGTCTGATGGAAATTGCAATCCAACAACATCTGGAGTTTTCCATGTTCTCCATCCCTACTTTAAATAGACTGAGCAAACCTCTTTAATATATTCAGGTTTCCTGTTTCCAACTGGCAATATAAATGAATGCTAGCACTGCAATCCTAAAAACGCTCATGTGAAAGAGAGCCCATTAATGTCAGTAGAATGGAACTGCAGTGGAAGTATACGTGTGTAGGATCACAGGACAGGGTTTGCTTTTCTGGGTGTGACATTGTTAATGCATTTGCCCCTTCCTAGATTATGTTGTATGCCTTCTAAAATCTACCAGACTGTACAAGCCATAGCTTGTTCAATACATTGGGGAACAAAACATGCTCAAGGGGGAGATATCTGTAGGTTACAATCTCTCTTATCTTAGATGATGTACCTTGGCTGTCTGCTAACTTCTATTTTAAACAACATGAAAGCCTTGCCTCATCTATTCTGTATTTGACATTGTGGGTGGAAACTTTCCTTTATTTGTTGTTGTTGAGCTTGTAACATTGCTTTTCCGCCTGGGCTATAATGCTCTGGTTCTACCTGATTGATTCACATTGATTTTTGCCAGTTTTGCTGGCAGGTATCTACTTGCCCTTAGATGGTTGGCTACTCATTTGTTGAGTATTCCATCATCCTCACAATCCACAACCATCTGTAAATTGCTGCTTGCTGCCATATCTTGTGTCCAATGTGCTAAATATTTTGTGATCAAGCCACTATCTGTTTGATCTGATTTACAGTATTAGCATTTAAGTAAATAATCATGTGCCATATAAAACCTAAGAGCTGCACTACCCATTCAGAAGTATGTCACTTTAGATTCCAGGTAGGGGAAGCATGTGTTTGAATGTTTGAATGCTTCACCAAGTAAAAAACTCATTTCTTCTAGAAAGCTAGCATGTGGGGAGAAGGGTTCTAGTGACAGCATGACCATAGGGTTGGTGGAAGAGAGGGTGAGTGGAGAGGAACTGGGTGCTAGATGGGAATTGGGAGAGGGAGAAAGAAACAAGTTCTGTAGGAAAGGGTAAGAGAAATGGCAGGAATGAAGAAGAATCTTCAGTAGTGAAAGCATTAAGATATGTTGTTGGTGGAAGAGAAGCAGCTGTGGCAGAGCAGTGACTGTTGTTCTTGATTATAGAAGAGAGTCTAGTGGGGGTTATGGATTTTTAGGCAGGAATTTATTCCTGACTGTTAAGGGCATCCCTTGTAATAGCTGCTTGATTTGTCTTGTATTTATTGTGAATGTGGGCAGTTCAACATGCCACAGACCGAAGATTACTTGAAATACGATGACAGAGAGCTGTCTTTTTCACATTCTTCTTTTTTTTAAAAAATGGGATCTTCTTTATATTGTTGCTAACCTTTGCTTTATCTTCTTTTTCCAGGTCCTATTTGGCACTGCTGATGGTCAGGTTATTGTCATGGATTGCCATGGCCGAATGCTGGCACATGTTCTCCTTCATGAGTCTGATGGTATCCTTAGCATGTCCTGGAACTACCCAAGCTTCTTGGTGGAAGACAGTAGTGAGAGTGACACCGATTCAGATGACTATTCCCCACCACAAGGTCATTTTGCCTCAGTTTCAAGCTCATTTTATGTCTGTGGCCTACTTTTCACTGAGATTGTAAAGTTGTGCCTTGACTATACCATTTTAGAGTGCAGATGAGGTTTCACATGCTTAAATGCTCCTCCATACAGTGGGTGAAATTCAGCTGGTAAGGTGATTCCCCCTCTCCCTATAGCCCCCCGCTCCTCCCCAAATCTGCTCCAAAAGATTGGGGGAACTTCCAGAGCAGATTTAGAGGGGTACAGGAGACTGCAGGGGGCAGAAAGGGAAAGGAAAGCTCCATTGAGCAATTGGAAGTCCACTCATGCAGTGCTTCCATCTAGTTTTCTATGAGGATGTGTGTGTGTTTTGAAATGCATTCAGTTGTGTGAGCCTCTACCATATTAATACAGAAAGAAGAAAACAAGGCAGACCAGATGTGGAGCAAAGATGTTCAGATCTTGGGGAAATTCTGCGGTGGTTAATTTGCATATCACATAATCAACAGTATGATCACTGAACAGGTTTTCCTTCTACTGAAGGATCTGCTGCCCCTAGATAAAAGAATAAACTCCAGATTAAAGATACCATGCTTAATAATGGAGCAAGAAGCAAGATGGAATGGACCACTTTAAACATTTTCTGCAACAGAAAGAATATTCAATGAACATGAAAATAGGTGATACAAGTTGATACAAATGAAAATCTGTATAAAACAAAGATGTGTCGGAATTGACCTCAGAGATTCAAGCCTTACTCTGCAATCCCTTCAGATGCAGCCTTAAGAATGAAACGTTTTTCAGAACTTTGGTTTCAGTTAGGAAACTTCCTACACACACCTTATAGGAGCTCAGCAGCACTGAAAAAAATGTATTGCATGAATATTACTCCCTTGACATATCTTCAGGATTCACACTGTGCTTTCATAATAAGCTTCATCTTCATTAAGAGAGAAAAGGTTTTCAGTTTCTTTAGGTCTGCTAGGTGAGTCAGATGAGTGAAGAACAATAAATGGACATATAGTAAAAAAAACAGCAGGGTGGTAGCACATAAAGTATAGAATTCGGTGTCACAAGATTTGGTGATGGTCACCAACTTAGATGGCTTTAAAAGGGGATTAGACAAATTCATGAAGGATAAGTCTGTGAATTGATACTAGTCATAATGGTTATGTGGAACCTCCGTTTCAAAGGTAGCATACCACTGAATATCACTTCTTGGGGAATGTGGAAGAAGGCTATTGCCCTCACGTTCTGCTTGTGGGCTTCCCAGAGAAATCTGATTTGTCACTATTGGAACAGGATACTGGACCAGATAGGCTTTTGGTCTGATCAAACAGGGCTATTCTTATGTTCTTAAGGCCTGGCATGCATGTCATGGTAAACCAGATTTTTTTCAAAAAAATCTGGATTACCATGCATAAGCAAGCAACCTGGTACATGCTGCTCAATCACTCCTGCTTGGCTCCACCTGCCAGTGGGAGCAGCTAAACAAGCTAGAGACTCTCCTCCATCCATGGCTTCTTTAGTGTGACATCTTAACTGGGAACTTTGGCTTGTTCCTTGCCTCTCCAGGGTTGTTCTTGGCTTATGACTCTGGCTTGTTAGAAGTGGACCAAGCCAGAGTTCCTGGTTCGGACGTCATGCTAAACAAACCTCAGATGGAGCGTCTCTGGCTTATTTAGCCACTCCCACTGGCAGGTGGAGCCAAGTGGGAACGATTGAGCTGCATGTACCAGCACGCTTGCTCATTCAAGGTAAGCTACAATTCTAAAAAAATCTGAATGTGGCAACTATGGGCAGTATCCAATGAGTCCGTTGCGTGAGTGGTCCCTCCTGCCAATTCCATTGCACTTGCGCAATGGAGATTTAATGCTTCCTATAGGAAGCCCCAAAATGAGCGGAAATACTTGTTTCTGGATAGGGACAGCTTGGCGGAGCTCCCTTATGTGAGCTCCACTGACCTGCCCTGTTCCAGAAACAAGTGTTTCTAGTTGCTCATGGAAGCGTTAAAACTCGGTTTCGCAAGCAGTGGGTTTCGCTTGTGGAACGGAATCAGCTGGGGCGCAACAGAATTGGCATGGATGCAGCACCCCATTGGATACTGCACCACATCACCGTTTTGCATTATCAAGTTTGCAATTCTGAAACAGATTATTGAAGAAAATGATTCCTCACTTTCAATTTTTGGGAGATCTTCCTATTATTGCAGATATTTCCACTGTTTCAAACAGTGGTGTTGAATGTTCAGAACATCTGCAAATGTGGATATATGATTTTCATATTGACGTGACTTTTACATTTCCCAAATTGTTGTTGTGCCTTGTACTTGTGCGTCACATGCGCAGTCTGCTTAATTAGACACTTCCCCAGTCAAAAGCACAGGCCTAAGCAATCATTGGTCTGAAACTGCATTGAACAGGATTAACTGACATCTTCACTTCTTCCCCCTCTCCTGGATCCAGCTATTCAACCCCACACACCTTCAAGAAAGACACAAGACAACAAAAGTGAAATAGGGCCACAACTTTATTGATTGCAAAGGCGGAACTGCAGCTTGGATACTATTTAACTGCCAGCCTCCAGACCTCAGTGCAGGTATCCTGTTTATCAAAGAAGCTGAGCGAGATCATCTGCTGCTGCCAGCCTTTATCAGACAACCCCACCCTGGCTTCAAGGAATGGATCAGTTAAAGCAGCAGTTGCTTGTTCTTCCTTGTCTACAACACACCTTAAAGATGTCCCAAGGAAATTCTGTCAGCATCTTCAGCCCTTCCTCCAAAGCCAGTAAGCCCAAGGCGCTTCCTATACTAGGTCCCTCCAAACTGTGAAAGGCTACTTTAAGTAGGTACCCTTCACCACACAAAAGGCTCAGAAGTTCTCACCAGTTCAGCTTGGATCCTTCTCTCCTACTGCCGCAGTGATCCTTCCAGTTGTAGCCTAGTTATCTAAATGGAAAAGAAAGCCAAGCAGACCAAATTCAACATGTGCTGACACCCCCACCTGACAGTGCTGAGTAGGCAAAAAGAACTCCTCTCCCAAGGCCAAACAAGGAGTGAATGCCCCAAGCATCCTATTTATTTATTTATTTATTATATTTATACCCCACCTTTTTTCCTGCAAGGAACCCAAGGCGGCTTACATAATCCTCCTCCTCCTCTCCATCTTATCCTCACAACAACCCTGTGAGGTAGGTTAGGCTGAGAGTCAGTGACTGGCCCAAAGTCACCCAGTGAGTTTCATGGTCGAGCAGGGACTAGAACCCGGATCTCCCGAGTCCCAGTCCAACACTCTCACCACTACGCCACACTGGCTCTCTCATGCTCTCCACCATCTCATGCTGAAAGGATGTGGAAGCAAAATCCACACACACACACACACACACACACACACACTCAACAGGAGGGGAGTAGCTTACCTGTTTGCCTATTCAGGACACTTATCTGCCAGAGCAAATCTATGATTTTCACTTTGGGCATATAAAATCATATATTCATAACATCTTAAGATGAGTCATGGAATAAGAGGGGAGGTCCTCCCGTGGATCAGTAACTGGTTAAAGAACAGGAAGCAGAGGGTAAGAATAAATTGTAAATTCTCCCTGTGGAGGGATGTAAACAGTGGGGTCTCATAGGGATCTGTAGTGAGACCAGTGTTTTTCAACTTATTTATAAATGATCTGGAATCAGGAGTGAGCAGTGAAGTGGCCAAGTTTGCTGATGACACCAAAAACATAACAAAAAGGGATTGTGAGGAGCTCCAAAAGGATCTATCCAGACTGGGAGAATGGGCATCAAAATGGCAAATGCGGTTCAATGTAAGCAGGTGTAAACTAATGCACGCTGAGGTGAAAAATCCCAACTTCTAGTATAATCTGATGGGATCTGAGCTAGCGGTGACTGACCAAGAAAGAGATCTTGGGGTTGTTGTGGACAGCTGGATGAAAATGTCGACCCAGTGTGCAGCTGCTTTGAAAAAGACAAACTCCATGTTATGCATAATTAAGAAAGGAATTGAAAATAAAACTGCCAAGATCATACTGTCCTTATACAAATCTATAGTGTGACCGCACTTAGAATATTGTGTACAGTTCTGTCACCGCACCTAAAAAGGACATTGTAGAGCTGGAAAAAGTACAGAAAAGGGCAACTAAAACGATCAAGGGGCTGCAGCAACTCCCCTATGAGGAAAGCTTACAACATCTGAGATTGTTTAGCTTAGGGAAAAGGGGAGTAAGGGGAGACATGATAGAGGTGTGCAAAATTATGCATGGTGTGAAGAAAGTGGACAGGGAGACATTTTTCTGCCTCTCATAATACTAGAACCTGGGGTCATCCCATGAGCTGATTGGTGGGCGATTCAGGACAGATAAAAGGAAGTACTTCTTTACACAGCGCATTCACTTCCACAAGATGTAGTGATGGCCACCAATTTGGATGGCTTTAAAAGGGGATTGGACAACTTCATGGAGGAGAAGGCTATCAATGGCTACTAGTGTTGATTGGCTATATGCTTCAGTATCAGAGGCAGTATGCCTATGTGCTCAATTTGCTGGGGAACATAGGCAGGATGGTGCTATTGCACTCAATAGGAAATGAGTGCAAAAGCACCATCCTGCCTGTGGAATCACCTGGTCTGATCCATCATGGCTCTTATGTTCTTATGAGTCCACAGGAGGGCTGGTTCCAGTGTTGCAGTTTTCCCTCAACAGTATATATACCAATTTTATGTTTGTTATGAGATTGATTTACAGTTCTGTGAGGGAAATTCGTAACATCTGATGCATCCCTTTAGATGAGTAAAGTAGGCAAATGTGTAAATGCTGCTGAGTCAATCAGGAGTGGGTGAGCTTGGTACAAGCCTACTTCTAATGATTATTCTAATATGATGTATTCTTATGAAGTATTGCATGTTCCTCAGAAACCTTTCAAAGGAGGCATGCCTTTGACTCACCTAGATGAGTAGGAGGGGGTTGATTGAACTGTACTAACCTATAAAACACCAATTATGTGGTGTTGGTTTTACCATCCCCATCTACAGCACAATTTCCCTGTATTTCAGTTGTCTCATCTTAATAAATACACAAATAACATTTGGTTCTGTTGCTAATCCAGTGTAACATGTGTGATTAACAAGAGTACACTTAGCTGGTGTCCTGGGAGCATCTTTCTCTTCGGACAGCACCTTCTGTCAAAACTAGTCAGATAAAAAACAAAGAATTAAAATAGTGAACGCTACAGATGGTAGTGGGAAAGCGTCCACTCAGTGTCACAACTGATGACACTGTGACAGCTGGTGATAAGCTGGAAACCTGGTTTCAAATTCTTATTTTCTTCCTAAAATATCCCCCCCCCCTTGCAGATGGTCCAGCTGCATATCCAGTCTTGGTTCAGAATACCAAACCACTACTTACCGTCAGCTTCACATCAGGAGACATTAGCTTAATGAACAACTATGACGACTTGTCTCCTACTATCATCCGCTCAGGGTTGAAAGGTACGAAAAGGAGATGTCTTCCTGCCTGCCTCCACTCGGTTTCTCTTCCGTTTTAAATTTTGATTGCTTTGGCATGAATATTTCAGCATCTGTCTCTTGAAGCTCAGCAGCATCCCTCTGCAGTGATTTCTGCTAACAGCAGTGACACCTACTGGTGAAAAGAAGAAGAAAAACTCAACTATGGAATTCCATTTGAAATAAGCGGTTAGCTTGTTTTATGTTCACTGGCACTCACCGTAGCAAATGAAAATAATCAGCTTTCCAAAATAACCTCCAGCTTTATACAATGACTAATTTTGTTTTGCCTTGCCTTTTCTCTACCTTAAAGGGTTTTGTGAAACCCGAAGGAAACTGAAGCCAGAAGAATGCTGGGCTCTAAAGTTATTTTAGTTTGAAGCGTTGTTTCAAAGGGCTTAAAGTAGAGCTACAAGCTTAAATTGGTTGAAGTCATAGTAAATCAATGGTTGCCAATTTTGATCAGTGGAGGTAACATTTTAATTGGTGGGTTTTTGCACTAAGGACACACTGATTAATTTTCTTACACTTTAGGTGTGTTTCACTACTCTTTTAAAAATGCAATCTCCTTTAGAGGCACTCGGCATCATGTGCCTTGTACTCAGGCAAAGCTCCCATTGTGAGGAATCCTTGTCATTCCTGATATATACTTAATAGGGGCGGGGCTAT
This sequence comes from Shinisaurus crocodilurus, assembly GCA_021292165.1. Lineage (NCBI taxonomy): Eukaryota > Metazoa > Chordata > Lepidosauria > Squamata > Shinisauridae > Shinisaurus > Shinisaurus crocodilurus. The sequence goes on along the minus strand of CM037879.1, from coordinate 81,745,590 downwards.
TGTGCTGAATGCTGAAATCCAATAGCCTTCTTGTGCAGCAAACACATGGGATGGATGTTGCCAATAATAAAGTTTTGTCAAGAAAGGACTCTCTGCTGATTAGATAGCCTTGTGTCCATTCCTATGTATTTTAAGTACTTTACACTGCAATCCTATGGCTGCTAGACAGCGTCTAGAAGGCCATAAGATTTTTCAGAGTCCCAGCTCTGACCTTGGAAACTCGGTCCAAGGTCAGAGCTGGGACTCCAAGGTCAGAGTTGGGACTCCAAGCTCAGAGTGCCTCCCCCTGTCCTGCAGCTGGCGTGGAGAGAACCATGCCAGCTGCTTCTCCAAGGTTGCAAATGCGACCTCGGAAAAGGGGCTTTGTGGGACTTCCGGGGGACAGGGAGGAGACAGGCAGCACCACACTACGAAGTATCCTGGTGGGCAGCACCTCTGGACTCCTTCCCTCCCACTCCAAAGTGCCATACTTAGCCAGAATCATCCGTCTAAGTGCTTTGCAGGGCAGGAGGAGCTCAGAAGCGACCTTTGCCTCTGCGTTCCTCCTGCCCTGTATAGGATGACCTTAATCCTCCCAAGTTTGGAGGGCTATGGGCATCTGGATTGGATTGCGCACTTAATTACAAATTTGAGGCTTGACTTACATACTGTAAGGACTTCATGCTGTTAGGGTGGAACATTAAGGTGTTCCTTAAAATGGACAGCCCCGTGTCAAGTTATTTTTCCCTTCCCTCCCTTAACGTTAAGGCACACTTGTCATGTTGTGCATTTTCCCACCCCCACCAGCAAGTGAAATGGAGCAGGGGTTTGGAAAATGCATGGTATGATGACATCACAGCATGAATAAGTGTTCCTGGACATTAGCTCCTATTAATGTACCATTGACCATTTGACTTATTTTGTAATTAGTGGCTGCCATCTTAAGCATTTTTGTGAGGAAGGCTCATAAGAAGCCCATGAGACTTGGTTAAGAGAAAGTATATATGAGTAGGATTGGCCCTGTTTGAGACATTGAAAAATGAGCCTCCATCCGTTTGTGATTTCAGACGTAGTGGCACAGTGGTGCACACAGGGAGACTTGCTGGCTGTAGCAGGCATGGAAAAACTAAGCCAACTAGCTGAACTTAGCAGTGCTTCCTTTCTGAAAAGTGCACTGGTCAAGTTCTACAATGTTCATGGAGAACATATCTACACCCTGGAGACACCTGTACAGGTAAGGGTTATGCTGAAGTATATTAATGCATGGAGAAAAGAAACTATCCCACCAAAAAAAAATACTAGCATAACCTATGTATTCCTAATAGATATATGGGGGAAGCTTGCTTGCCTAGTGGGTCAGGCCCAATGTAATTTCAATTTTCTGTGTAACATTGCATACAGATAATCAGTTCTGATTTCACACTTGCAGTGACGCTAATAATGTTCAGTAAAGAATGAAAAGCAATGGAAAAAATATTGAAAAAAACAACTTGTTTTCCAACAGTAAACTAATATCCTAGCAATTGGATGATACAATCTGAAGTGGTATAGTCCTTGGAGACTCTACCACTTGAACATGTAGATCAGCCCTGAGTCATTACCTTTAATTAAGGTGTTCCAAAACAAGGTGATGTGGCCAGTGAAATATGTGCTATAAAAAAGGTGCTTAAATATGTTTCATTGAGAGGAAAACATCTAAAATATTATTTCTCACACAGCGCCCCATAATCTCAATCTGCTGGGGTCACAGGGACTCACGTCTGCTCATGGCTTCTGGTCCTGCCCTCTATGTTGTCAGAGTGGAGCACAGAGTGTCCAGCCTGCAACTCCTGTGCCAACAAACCATTGCAAGCTCCTTGCGGGATGACAAAGACATCAGTAAATTGACCCTGCCTCCCCGGCTCTGCTCATATCTCACCACTGCCTTTACACCAACAATCAAGGTAAACTAACTAGGGTGATAATTTCGCCGTAAATAATGAACAAAGGAGGGGAAGTACAGATGGCACTAAACAACTGGCAGAAGTTGAGGCATAAAGTACACAAGCAGGGAATGTTTTATTAATCATAATCATTTGTGTTGCATTTTGAGGCTGCAATCCTGCACACACTTACCTGAGAGTAAGTCCCACTGAATTCATTGGGACTAATTTCTGGGTAGACCTTCATAGGATTGCAGTGTAAATGTACAAAACAACTTGTAGGGAGAGGATTTTGATGTCCACTTTGAAGGACGATACATGGCAACCTGACTGAGGCCATCCAGTAAGGGCTGGATCGCAAATTAGGTTTTTTTTTATAGGTAAGCAGCCCTGCCTTCAGACATGTGCATGATGTATGGATATATATTAATAATACCAGTCAATCACAAATACAGCCAGCAGCTGTTTGGGATTGTGGTGGCACTTTTTCTAGCTGTTGCAATTATGGCCATCTGTATTCACAATCAGATGGTTCACACATTCAAGCAAATGTGTGATGGATGAGAATGCTTTTGGGTAGAAGAAAACTTTGTGTAGAACTGGGTCTGAGTTTGTGAATGAGCCAGGATTTGAAGATCTCCCAGGGCAAGCTCTAAAACGTTTCTTGGGGAGCCTATATAAATATTGTAAATTAACAAATGAAACTCCCAACTTGATCACAAAGCCGTTTTTCCAGCTGCATTTGGCTCTTGGCTCTTCTTGAGAAACTTGATCCCCTGAAGCAGTACTACTGTTGTCTACTTTATACTTCTGCAAGGTCAGCAGACTTAAGTCTCTGACATGGGAGCTTCTATGCCTCTCTGCAGTTCTGATGCATCATACCTGTTCAGCTTTTAGCCACAAAGTGGTCACTTCTTATTTAAAATGTAGCTAGCTTTATTTTGCACACTTTTTTTAAAAAAAGGCTGCATTTACTGCTGGCGTCTTAAACAAAAATAAAGAGAGAACAAAAAAATACATCGGGCGCACAGCAGAGTTCTAGACAACAGAGCAGATTCGTTGGTTAAACTGTGCTGGTTTTTATTATGTACAAGATTCAAAATAACATTGGACTAGCCTACCATGACTGTAAAGACTTTAGACGGATGGAGAACGACTTGTGTGACTTGCATTTCCCCCCTTCCTATATTTAACCCAGCCTCCTATCCCAGACCCCAACAACATGAGAGATTTTGTTAGCTACCCAACATCTGGTAATGAAAGGCTTCACTGCACAATGAAGAGGACAGAAGATGACCCAGAGGTTGGGGGGCCTTGCTATACACTGTATTTGGAATACTTGGGTGGTCTGGTGCCTATCTTGAAAGGACGCCGAATTAGCAAACTGCGGCCTGAGTTTGTCATCATGGATCCGAAGACAGATGGAAAAGCAGGTACAAAGCTGTTGATACTTGCTTCTTGATTCAGGTTCTGGACAATCTGATGCAGAGATCCAAATGTGTTCAAAAGTGCGCATGGATTTCTTGTGCAAACATTATAGGTAGCTGATATGTGTGTGTAAAGGAATATGCCTGCAGATCTGGTCTCTATGGAAATGAGTCATCCTGGGTGGTGGAGCTTCAGGTGTACATTGGAGTTCCTGTAATAAATTAGTGGACTGAGATGCAGAAATGTATACCTGTTAATCCACAAAACAGGTGAATCCACCAAAGAAGTAATGGCAATGCTATTTTCTTTTTCCTCCTATCAACCATTCTGAACTAGACTTAAGACAGACTTCAAGTTATCTCCCAGATTGTAGTACATTATAATATTCTGTGTCCTGATGGCAGAGGAAAGAGTCTCTAATTAGTTGTAGACATCTTTCAGTTTTGGAGAGATACCTGTCAGCTAGCATAATTGAGCACCACTCGCTTGATTTCAGGCTGTTGCTGACTCTGCATTAATTTCAAAGAATACCCAGTGCTCCTTGCTGTAGTGTATCTCAGCTACTGCTTGTAGAATATCCTAGAGATGATTGACAGTTGTAATTGGGATCTGGTTTTTGAAATGATTCTTTCTTTCCTTCTTTGTGTGTGTGTGTGTGTGTGTGTGTGTGTGGCCTGTGTTGACAGATGAAATCTATGGAAACAGTTTGATTTCCACTGTGATTGACAGCTGCAACTGCTCTGATTCCAGCGATATTGAACTGAGTGATGACTGGGCTGCAAAAAAGTCTCCCAAAATCACACGAGCTAGCAAATCACCCAAACTTCCCAGGTAATTTACTTTGGCGATTTTAAAACTCCCATCTTCCTTTTCTTTCGGTCTTGAATTTTTATTATGCCAAGAGGGCATCCTATACAGTTTAGAACAAAGGGGGGAAATGCTTATACAGTGCCTAGGAAATGGGCTGCTTGAGACATTTTAGGGTTTTGCTGTGAGACATTATAAGACCCTTAGAATTCTCCTGTGTGATTAGCTACAGTAATAATGCAGATATAATCCCTATGTTTGTTATAGAAGGTTCATCCAGCTGAAACAAAGCCCCTGTGCGTAAAACTGGATAAGCTAATCCTGGTGGCCTGTCTCTGTCAACGGACAGTTTCAGATGTTTGATGAAGCATATAACAACACAGGGTACTTGTCAAGTTCTCTGTTCACTTCCAGCCAGTGTTTTAAGTAGAATTCTATATTCTCCTTGCTTGTGCACCAACCCCCACCTCCCGGATTCTGTGACCAGAATAACACAGCCTACTTAAATGTTAATTCATTGACTGGTTTTCTAAACTTTGCCCGAGTTCCAAGATTTGTTTTTCAAAGAAATTGGAATAATTGGCAGGCACTGCGAAGATGAGGGAGATGCTGATGATTTGGGCTAAAGGTAAAAACTGTGGGCAAGGAACAGTGAAGAATAGCTGTCCAGGGTGTTGAAGTGACATATTGCATCCTGCTCAGCTACTTGCTGGTTTGTGAGATTTCATTAGATGCTGCCCATGTGTTTTCTTGCTATTTTTGGCAGCCATAAGGGCATCAGATACAAAGACATAAAGACAATATTACTTCACGGTTGTGTTACATATATTTTTGGGATATATATAATAGTAAAACTAAATATACAGTCATCTTTTAATTTGATTTCATGCTCTCTTTTTCCCCTTTTTTGCTCATATTTTGGGGAACTGGTTGCCTGATTTGCTAGTGGTGCTAGGAGAGATTTTCTTTCCCCTTCTGCTTGCCTCTCTTCCCTGAGTAGTTTGTTCTATAAGCACTTTTCTGAGCTCTGCTTACGGAACACTGTAGCCTGTGGGTTTGGTGTGTTGATCTGTGTGGGGCTAGATGGCCCTTTGATCTGTTCAAACTCAATGATTCTAGGAGGTGAGTGATGCTTCTCTGAAGTTCACAGTTCCAGCCACGTGCATTTTGCTCAGAAACCTTTCCTAGTCTGTTTACAGCAGCTGCTGTCCCTGTGATACCCTTTAGCCAGGTATTAAGCCTTATGTTCTGGTCTGATACATAAGACAAAAGCCTGTTATGATTCCTAGTTCCTGAACCTGCAGATAGGCCAACAAAGAAGAATAATGCTTTCCTTGCTGGTTATTAAAATATAGCCTCATGTTTCTGGTATACAAATTGAATTAAGCCCCCTACATTACATAGAGCAGGTTCTCCTCCTCTGTTTACCAGTAGCGAAAACTAAAGATATTGTGCCATGTCTGCTTAGACTGTATTTGCCTCTATCTAGTATGCTAGGATGAAGACAGATACGCCATTTTTATAGTAGTGGGGCCAATTTGGAAGCTGTCTTGCTGCATTCAGTCCCAACATGCCCTTTCTTCCCAGTGTCAAGTTCTAAAAAAACCCACCGAGTTTGCAAGTGTGAAGCAGAAGCCAGCTTTGCATGATGCTAATTGGCCAGCTCCCTGTGATACCACCAAGAAACCTCCCTCCAGTCCTCAGAGCAGTTTTGTACTCTCTTTATGTTAAAAGTTACCCTTTTAATTAATAGGGGACAAATAGACTGGTAAACCAGAGGTGGGAAACTTGTGGTTGTCCAGATATTGTTGGACTCCAGTTCCCATCAGCCCCAGCCAGCATGACCAATGATCAGGGATGATGCTGGTTGTTGTCCAACAACATCTGAGGGCTACAGGTTCCCCACTGCTGTGATAAACACATGAATATACATGCTGCACTCTTTTTCAAAAATGTACAGGAAAGGACAGGCAGTCCACCTGAAGTATCAGGGAGGGGGCAAGACTGATACCTGAGCCACTGTTCAGTTCAGTGGCTGAATGCATGGCTGAGGGAAGCACTGCAAGCTCTTTTTTTATATTAAAGTGGTGTTTATGCTTGAAACGATTTCTGAATAGTTTGCCTGTTATCATTTTGACCACCACCCAGCTAATCATGTTCCATGTTCTGTTTACAGAGAGGCAGACAACATGTATTTGTGCTTGTCTAATCATTGTAATTTTGCTTTTCTGTGCAGAATTAATATAGAAGCTCGCAAATCTCCAAAGTTATCACGAGCTGCTCAGGAGATATCAAGATCTCCCAGGTTGCCAATAAGGAAGCCCTCCATAGGTTCACCAAGTCTAACTCGTAGAGAGTTTCCTTTGGAAGATATCACTCAGGTACTGCACGGCTATCTAATTATCTACCTACCAACATTTATAAAATGCTCATTATTCTGAGTAGGGCCAAAGCCGAAGAAATTTCATTGTGAATGATGACTGATGGCTTGCCATAGAGCACGGTATTTATTGTAGTTTGTAATCTGGTTCAGATCTCACCTATACAGCAAACTCTTTAGGTGGCCTAAGGCAAACCACTCTTTCTCAGTGTAACCATCTGCACTATGGGGATAATAATATTGATAGACCTTATAGGGCTATTGCAAGGACTGCTAAGTTAATGTATGTGAATATTCTAAAGCAGTATAGAAATGCTTGTTGTTATTTTGTTATGTCTTTCCATTGCAGCACAACTACCTTGCTCAGGTCACATCAAATATCTGGGGAACCAAATTCAAAATCGTGGGTTTGGCTGCTTTCCTACCAACCAATCTTGGTGCAGGTAAGAATTAACCCTGAGGATTTTCTTCATTGTAGTCCCTTGCTGACCAAAAACAAGTTTTCTTTGCAATAGTAAAAACTCTGCATCTTAATTCTAATATGGAGCAAGCAACAAAAACACTGACAGCACAATCCTATGCATGTTTACTTTGAAGTAAGTCCCACTGAGTTCAATGGGACGTTCTCTCAAGTAATTGTGTGTGTAGGATTGCAGCCTGAGGATTAAAAAAACATTTTTAAATAGACGTCTACATGGTTCAATGAAAAAAAAAATTGAAAATGTGCTGCCAAGGTCTACTTAAATCTTTTTAGTGTTCTGCCCAACCTGTAGCCTGACTCTTATTGAGATATCTTGACAGTTTGGGGCAACTCCCACAACCATGTTTTATATGATGAAGTCGCTATGAACCAGACTTCCTCTACAGTTATTTTGTGAGATAAATGGTCTTGTAAATGCTCTAGAATGACTCGTCTAAATTCTCCAGGGTTTCCTGGTGATGTCTCAGTCCATGTCAATTTTTTATTGGGTATATTATTGCTTGGAAAATAGTATAGTAATATCATTTAAAAGAAGAAGAAATCAACTCATGGTATTCTCTAAATTTTAGTGAGGCCTGTTATTGATTATGAATTGCACTTATACTCCATTCTTCCCCCAATGAGCTCAGAGAGGCTTATGTATAATTCTCGGGAGTCTCCCATCTATGTTACAGGGCTAGACTTAGCTTACATAATCCTCCTCTCCATTTTCTCCTCACAACAACCCTGTGAGGTAGGTTAGGCTGAGAGTCAGTGACTGGCCCAAAGTCACCCAGTGAGTTTCATGGCTGAGCAGGGACTCGAACCCGGATCTCCTGAGTCCCAGTCCAACACTCTCACCACTACGCCACACTGGCTCTCTGGGCCAGTATCATACAAGTTGGAAGCAGACTGCGCCCCATGGAGATCTACAATAAATTGCACCAGAACACACTAGTCAAGACCATACTTCCTCCTTCCCCAGCTCACGCAGGAATAATGTTGCTTTGCTTATCTCTAGAGGAAAACTTGTCCAATTTGAGACCACCCAATTTTTTAAAAAGAAAATACCTTAATGAAATTTATAAAAAAAACCTCTTCCCACCCACCCTCAATCCTGCCAATAGCTTGTTATGGACTATTTTTGTGAGATCTTCTGTTGGTGCGAAACTCCCTGGAACGGGTGATTTAAAAGAATTCTATGTCTAGTTGTGGGGTTTTTCCAGAGAAGTGTTCCGTGTAGGGAGAAATCCCTTCTGCTCCAGAGTGTATTTCATTGCCATTTTTAAGGATACACTGTACATCTATTTGCTTCATAAATATATAAACAATCTAAACAATAAACTATAGGCAGTATCCAGTGTGACACAAGTGCTAACATAAATTACATTTTACTAGCATAAGGGACCTCTAGTGCAACACCAATAGTGTTAGTTTACATGACGGTATTCCCCAGAAAAGTCACTGTGCCAGCTAATGCTGTTGGCGCTGTGCTAGAGGTCCCTTATGCTAGCGCACAATGTGATTTATGTTGGATACTGCGCAAGAGTATTACTCACTGGATACTGCCCTACATCTGCAGCCCCTTTAAGTGTCTACACTTGGTTTTTTTCCCCATCACGCTGGTATCCTGATCTTTTTCATACCTGGAGTTCCCAAGCAGTCTGCCATCTAGACACTGGCCAGGGCCAAACATGCTTAGTTTCAGTGATGGAAATAAATAATTCCAGACCTTTCCCTTTAGCCTAGACTAGAGGCTTCTTTAGTTCAGACAGAATCCCCAAATAGAAAGTACTCCTGCATCTGTGTATATTTTTTCTGTGTATCATCATTGGAAACCTTATTGGTCTGAAGCTTCCTAGTCTGTGTACATGCAGCAAAATACATTTGTGTGTGCTTATCACATGTGGTCAGCCCATGAAAGGACTTTTCACGGAGGAGCTTTGTCATGGTTGACGCAGCACCAACTAATTGATTCCTTTGGTCATGGTAGATCTTTTCTTTTATATTTTCTCCATTACAAAGATTTTCTTTCTTTCTTTTTCTTCCTTCCTATCTGTAGTTATCTATAAAACCAGCTTGCTGCATCTTCAGCCCAGGCAAATGACCATATATCTTCCGGAAGTGCGGAAGATTTCCATGGACTATATAAACCTGCCTGTTTTCAACCCCAATGTTTTTAGTGAAGATGAAGATGATTTGCCAGGTGAGATTTAACTGAGTGTCTACAACCCTACAGGGTATGCAGAGTTTGATTCTTCTTGTAATAAAAAGCCCAAGGCACAAAATTCTGTTAAATGATCTGAATGGTGTGTTTGAGGTAGTGATGGTGGCAGATCTAGAGCCCGCCATTTTGAGAGGCCATGGACTCCGAAATAGAACTGAAAAGGCATGTGGATCCTGTTGTTCTTCCAGCAATGTCATTTGGAGCCTCCAAATGTCATTTGGAGCCTGGTAGAGCCTAGAGGCTTTCCCAAAGTCTATATCCTTCTCAGCCTGGATGGACCCTCCCTACCATCACCCCCCTGCTCCATGTTACTCATTGGAAGCGGGGGCAGGGAGGTCCCACTTGGATTGGGAAGAGCACAAGCATCAAGAAGACTTCAGACACTGCAATGCATGCATGGCGTATTCAAAGCATCCAGGGATCACGGGAGCTGTCCTGAAGGCAATTTGCATTCCCGACAGTGTCCAAAGTCTTCCTGAAGCCTGAGGCTTCCTGGCCTAAATAGAACCTTCTTATCTGCCTCCCTGACTCCTGTAAGGAATGTGAAGTTGAAAGTGGGGGGAGTACGCTAGGCCAGGAAGGGTACAGGCTGCTGGTAGGTTCCTAGGTCCCATTGTGTTCCCAGTTACCTAATCGAGAGCTCAGCAGGGCCCGGGAACATTGGCAATCTGTAAATACCATCAACAAAACAAATGCCATGATTAATTTAGATGTCCAGTGGATGTCCTCCTAATTAATCAACTTTAAATGGAATCAATGCAGAGGGAGTCCACATCACTTGTTTGGTGCTTCCTGAGAACTTAACAAGCATTTGTGGAATTGAGAATTAAATCATCAGGCTTCAGTGTTATTTCATTTAGAAATCTGAAAGCTGATTGAAGCTAAATTTAGATGTGACACAAATAATAACAGTCGACAGGCATTGCGAATTGCATGAAATAGGGGCACTAGTTATTGACAAGGATCAGCCTCCAATGGTGATTTAAGTTCACACCCTTAGGGTGGAATGGATCCATCATAGTGCCTGGAGATTGAGGTTGCAGCGGTGGCCAGGTGCATTCACATACTTCAACAGGTGAGCAGGTTGTGTTCTCTCCTTAGATTCAGATCAAGTTACAATCATTCATGTCTTCATAACTGCTTCCCTTTAATGGCAGTGGGCTATAATTTATTATATACACCACCTTCAATGAGTTTGCATGAAAGGGTCTGATTTAACAAATTCTAGAACACTAGATTGTTGTTACTCAACCTGAGAATTAGGATTGATGCAGATGCAACACTGGCTCCAGCTCCTCCCCTCCCTGGGGCAAATTCCCTTCCTCCCTTGACTGTGAATAAACAGCTAGTTAGCTTCAAATTTTTACTGCAGAGATTCCCTTAAACTGTGATCTGAAACAGGGATTAAGAGAAGCGGGATTTGTCCCAAGGAGTGGAGAGGCTTTTGCAGAGAGAGTGCAAGTTCTCATGCCTGGCTCCTTATTTGCTTATCATGGTTAGCAGGGAGACTCATTATTCCATGTGCACTCGCCCAAAGTAACAGAGCAAGTTCAAAAACTGAATAAATAATATTTGCCAAAGGCTGGATTAACAAATTACTCAAATAACCTTTAAAATGTAAACCAATGCCATAGATGACAAGGAATGAACCTAGTATATTTCTTGTGGATGAAGGCTGTCATACTATTATATAATGCAATGTTTTTTTTGTCATAGTGACTGGAGCATCTGGAGTTCCTGAGAACAACCCACCTTGCACCGTAAACATCCCAATTGCTCCTATTCACAGTTCAGCACAAGCAATGTCACCAACTCAGAGCATTGGGTTGGTTCAGTCTTTGCTGGCCAATCAGAATGTACAATTGGATGTCCTCACAAATCAGACGACAGCTGTGCCAGCCGCAGACCACGTGACTGATAATGCAGTCCACTACCCGATCCCAAGCAGGTACTCCAACCCGGGCCAGGTGATCTTTGGAGGAGTAGAAATGGGGCGCATAATCCAGGCACCCCCTCAGTTACCCCTGCCACCTCAGGGTGCAATCCAGATGGCAATTGTGGACCACAGAGATGGGGACAGAGACCACGAGCACCTCCATAAAGCCAAAACATTGCGTCCAGCTCCACAGATGGCTGAAGGAGAAGCAGCTGTCTTCAGCACTGCCCAAGAAATTCAGATGAACAAAATGAACCCTCCCCCTCCGTACCCTGGAACCATACCAGCAGCTCCCACCACAGCACCACCTCCTCCTCCTGTACCCCCACAACCTCCCATAGACCTCTGTTTGAAAAAGGGAGATTTCCCCCTTTATTCAGCAGGGCATTATCAGACCCCTCTTGGCTATGAGAGGATAACAACCTTTGACAGTAGCGGGAATGTCGAGGAGGTATGCCGACCCCGGGCGCGGATGCTGTGTGCCCAGAACACTTACACTCTTCCGGGGCCTGGCAGTTCTGCCACTTTGAGGATTACTTCGTCAGAGAAGAAGATTCAGCAGCCTTGCACCAGTGCCACCCTGAACAGGCTCACGGTTCCACGCTACTCCATTCCAACTGGGGATCCACCGCCGTACCCAGAGATTGCGGCCCAGCTGTCTCAAGGCCGTGGCCTCACACAGAGACTGGACAATAGCATCATCCATGCTACTCTGCGGAGGAACAGCAGGGAGGCAGCCCTGAAAATGGCCCAATTGGTCGACAGCCAGAGAGCCACTCTGCAGCTCCCACCGAAACTCAAGAGCAACGTTGTGGCAGCCCAGTACCAGCAGAGGGTGCCGACGGCACTATACACCTGCAGCCAGTGCAGCAGCAACAGCGGTGGTGGCGGTGGCAACACTAATAGCGGAAGTGGGAACATGGGCAATGTCAACACCAACAGCAGCGCCTCTGGCCTCGGCAGCATGAGGCCGGACGTGACGACAGGGAGTGGCTCCCAACACAGCTCTGTCATCGCACACTCTGTCAGTACGTCACCTTTGGCCTCCCAGTCCTCGTACAATTTGCTGAGCCCACCCGACAGCTCCCGTGAACGGACAGATTACGTAAACTCTGCCTTCATGGAGGACGAGGCTCTTTCTCAGCACTGCCCTGTGGAGAAATCAATCCGCCACATCCCGGTAGCCATGGCGGAGCCTAGCATTGGGGTCAAAAGACCACCCCCCTATCAGTGGGAACCGATGGTGAGTGAGGAGATATGGGTTCCTCAAGAAAGGACAGCCCATAATACTTTGCCTAACCCCATTAAACCTGCCCCACTAGTCATTGGCCAAGCTCAGCATCTGGATATATCCCGAGTGCCATTTGTTTCCCCCAAATCTCCAACCAGTCCCACTGCCACTTTCCAGATCAGTTATGGGGTTGGAGCACCATATGTGGGGAGCTACAGTGTTCCTCCTCCTCCACCCCCGCCTCTTCAGGGAATGCAGGTTCCTTGTTCTCCCAAAGAAGCTCTGGCCCCACCCCAGATCGCACAACAAGAGCCGACCGTTGTGCTTCAGCCAGGTTATCCCTCAAACCTCTCTTATTGCCCTTTGCCCCCCATGTACCCTGGAAGTAGCACTTGCTCGAGTTTACAGCTGCCACCGATGGCCTTGCACCCGTGGAATTCCTACAGCACATGCCCCCCTGCTGCGCAGAGCTCCCAAGGCCCTCTGCCCCCCAAGGCACTTCTCGTGGTGGAGAAACCAGTTATGTCTCCACCACCAGCAGAGCCTCCAGGTCACGTGGGCTCGGACGCGATGGCAGAGACAGCGGACAACTTCCAAGAAGTACTCTCCTTGACAGAAAGCCCTGTTCCTCAGCGGACAGACAAGTTTGGGAAGAAGAATCGGAAGCGCCTGGATAGCCGGGCAGATGAAGGAAACATGCAGGCTATCACTGAGGGAAAGGTCAAAAAGGAGGCCAGGACAACACTGACTGATTTCAACTCACTGATATCCAGCCCTAGACTAGGCAGGGAGAAGAAAAAAGTCAAAAGTCAGAAGGACCAGCTGAAGTCAAAAAAATTGAACAAGATGAATGAATTTCAGGACAGCTCAGAGAGTGAACCTGAACTGTTTATTAGTGGGGATGAATTAATGAACCAGAGCCAGGGCAGTAAAAAGGGGTGGAAAACAAAAAGGAACTTGAGGACAGCCAGTGAACTGGATGAATTTAAGTGCCGGAAAGCAAACGAGAAAGAGGATGGACGGCTGGGAAGCCAGGGTTTTGTGTATGTGATGGCTAACAAGCAGCCCTTGTGGAATGAAGCAACCCAAGTCTATCAGCTGGACTTTGGAGGGAGAGTGACCCAAGAATCTGCAAAAAACTTCCAGATTGAGCTGGAAGGGAGACAGGTAAGACATTCAAGGCTCTTCCTTGTATTAGGCCTTGACATGTGTGTCAAATTCGTTTTGATGTGATTTCTTTCACACATTAGGCACACACTCTTGCAGATACATTTGCAGGGAAATGGTGGCATATAGAAGGCCTTGGGCAGATGCACTTTTGATCCTGATCCCTTAGCCCTTGAAGAGTGTTCTGTCTGCACCAAGTCTTAGGCACGTGTTCTTTGCATAATATTTGTACTGTGTTTGTGTCTGTCTCAATGTCTCAGCTGCCCAAGTATTGAATGCAGCATGTATAGAGATTCCCTTTTGAGGTTCATGCAACTGCTCGATATGAATACATAAACCCAAAGCCATTCTATTCCAGAAAGAAAAATGTAGAGAGTGGCTGCTCATCATTTTCACTTCTGTTCCTCAGAGATATTTGATGTCATACTATGTGTAGACATATGAACCCATATAATGAGAATGGAAACATTATGATCTGTGGGTATTGCCATGATCTGACCTGTGTACTGTAGACGAGCCTTCCCCAACTAGTATGGTCAATAACTGCACTGACTGCTGCAGATGGGAGTTGTAGTCTGACGCATCTGGAGGGCACAAGGTTAGGAACCTAGGAAGCTGTGTTATACTGAGTCAGACCATTGCCCCATCTAGCCCAGTATTGTTGACACTGACTGGCAGTGGCTCCCCGGGGTTTCAGGCAGGATTATTTCCTAGCCATACCTAGAGAAGTCAGGTATGAACCCAGGACCATCTGCATGCAAAGTATGTGCTCTACCACTGAGTTATGGCCCTCCCTATAGTTGCAAAGGCTGGTCTAAAACATGCCTAATATGAAAAGCAAGCAATAATAAAGCATGTTCAGGGAGAAAGTGATAGGAGAATATATGAACTTTAACCCCTAGTCATTATTTTTCATCCCTTAAAGGAACTGCTGCACTGTATAGCTAAGATGTATGAACAAGGGTGCAAAACACTTTGCAAAGCTTAGCTAGCTCTATTTTCTACAAGACAGGATCAGGGTGATCCTTTATCGCCTCCGGCTGCCAGTCCTTTTTCTTCCTCCTTTCCAAGCCTCTCGAAACTGCTTGGAAGGAGGCACAAATGGAGACCTGAACACACACGTGAGAGGAAGAATCCTTTTGCTAGTATATTCTAGTTTTCCCCTTTCCTTCCACCTTTCTTTCAAGTAAGTTGGGCAGAAAGGGAGATTGAGGCTGATTTGAGCTGTAGTATGAGAGGAAAGATGAAACCGTCTACCAGCCCAGCTTAGGCTGTCCCTTCCTGCTTGGCTTGCCTCCAGAAAAACAGGTAAGAAAGGAGACTGAGACTGGCCTAAGGCAGTTATGGGAGTCTCCCTTAGCTAGTAATTGGCAGCTACAGAGATTACGGAACATTCGTCAACCTCCATCCACTAGCCAAGAGGCTCTTAGGAATCTGTTGTGCATGGCTTCCAAGAAGACTTCAGTTTAATCTAGAGTAAGAGAGATAAACTTAAAAGATGTGTGAACAAAAGGATGATTGGAGTGAGGTCAGGCTTAAATGATCACAGAAATGTAAGAATTGCCTTGCTGAGATGAAATGAAGGCTCCAGCTAGTCCAATGTTCAGTCTCCCAATAGCGGCATCATTTTAAGTAACACCTGGATGAGGGACCCACATAAAGAATTCTGAGTTTTCTAAAGGAAGGGCAGGATAGAAGTAAAATAAAACAAGAAATTGAGAATTCTCTCTAAACTAAGTATGGGAGAGTGAATGTGAAAACAGTACTAGCATGTGACACTATTCATTCTAGGATGATTAATCTGGAATAGAAGTGAGTCATTGTATGAACATTCCAGGCAATTGGCAAAATTCTAGGTATGTTCCTGGAAAAGGAATGTGCTACCACTGCTTATTTGCGTGATTTCACAATCTCACTGGCTACTGGGAGGCTGAGCAGACAAGTCACTGTAGATTGGATTGTGTTATTTATAAATCATTTTGGGATTGCAATCATGTTGCATCCAGGTGATTCAGGATCAACCCAAGGACAGCTAGAACTCATACCATATATATATATATATATATATATATATGCATACAATTATAACTTAAAAAAGGGAGGACTGCACACAATAACACAGATAGCAAGAACATAAGGAAAAACAATAATAAAAGCATCTGCAATCGCAATGACTGTTCACAACACCATTGACTTAAAAAACAAAGTTTTGACACTTCTGTTTCAAATATAAGTATTACTATAAGCAGACCATATGTCTAAATAAACATCTAGATGAAAGCTATGCAGCAAGAGCAGCAAGATCTTCAGTCCACTGAGTGGTGGTGGGTGTTTATCCTTCCAGGCTTGACATATAAGTTTTTTGTAACTGTTAGGGCTCTCAGAGTCCACTTTTTCTGTCCATATGTTAATCCCCACATCACAGGAATATAATTTAAAAGCTCATGAGCATCTGCAGTTATCACGGATTTTTCAAGAACAAAATTTATGCAGGCAGTAATTCCCAATCAAAAAGAAGCCAACGGAGGGCATGCTCACATATATTTCAGCAATGCATTATCTGCATTATATCCCCAGCATTTAGCAGAGCTAGCCAGCTTTTTCTTAACCAGCCTCTGTGGTGCCCAAAATACACAAAACATCATTTTTTTGTTGAATCAGCCTCATTTTTAAATCTACGGAAATAATACATATGGAAGCTAAGGCAACTTTTGATTGATTAGGCTGTATAGAGCTTTCCAGTTTCCTATTCCATTCCTCTCCAACACACTGAACATCCACTTTATTACAGTCCAAATGACATTTATAAACAACTATTGCAGACTTAGCTTTTTGTAAAGAGCCAATAATTTCTCCCAACAGTATGCCGAAGCACTCATTGCTGATGGCCTATACATAGAGGTGCTGTAATTGAATATATTGCCACCCAGCACTAGTTGATATCTACTCCAAAGTACTGAAAATGTTAAAAACTCATCATCCGATCCTATTAGCTGATCTAAAGTATAGATTCCACTATCAACCCAATTCCTCCACAAAAAGGCTGTTTCTCTATTTTCAAATCAGGATTCCCCCATAAAGTTAATTTAGCATGAGAATAAGGATCAAACTGCAGCTGACAAGATATGCCATGTTTCTCTAGCCACCAAAGTTGTCGGTGGAACCAATCCTTTCTTTTTAATGTGCCTAGATCCTAGTGCTATCTAACTAAAAATGGGTGTCAAGCAGTTTGATTCTAAAACTACCCATGGAGGAGTATAAAATGAAAAAAAAAAAAGATATCCTTCAGTCATTAGTATGAAATAGCAGATAAGCCTTATGATATACACCAAGATCTGGGAAATTAAATCCTCCCTCCCGAATTGGCAACTGCATGCTCTTAAGCAAAAACCAGGGAGGAGAAGCCCCCCCCTCCCTAAAACATCTGAAATGCTGCATAGAGTTTTTGAAACTGCATTTGAGGAAATTATCCATGGAAATTTATCCATGGTAAGACATATATTTTAACTATATTAACCTTGCCCCAAATACTTACATTAAGTGACGTCCATCTTTCCAAATCCAGAAATATTTCTGCCAGCAACGCACTTAAATTCAGTTTAATCATTTGAGAAATATCTCTAGGCACCTGTATTCCAAGATACGTTATAACTTCTGGACAGCAGCAGAATTGGCATTTAGTAACTTACATTGGATAACTTAATACTACCTACTAGCATTAATTCAGATTTTGACCAATAATAGTATAGCTGAATGTATACCAAATAAATGTTAATAATCTTATTAATTTTGGCATTGAATATTCTAACCTACCGATAAATAACAAATCATCTGCATATAAAGCCATTTTATCTTCAACCTGCTCATGCACAAACCCCTGAATTTCTCTGCTCTGCCTAATTGCACATTCTAAGGGTTCCAGACACAAATCAGATATAAAGGGAGAAAGAGGCCAGCCCTGCCTTGTGCCCTTCTGTAGACAAAAAAAAACCTTGAAAGAATTCCATTTGTCATCACTCAAAACTATAAAGTTCCTGTGGAAAACCGATTTTTTCCAAAGCCACAGACATAAACTGCCAATGTAATTTGTCAAATGTTTTCTCAGCATCAAGTGAAATAACCGCTGCCAAATCTGTTCTTTTTTTTATTCAAGGCAATCAAATGTACCACAACCCTCAAATTATCTGCATCCTGCCTTTGGTGATTAAGTCCCCCCTGATCAGGATGCACTAATGTATGTATCACCCACTGAAGCCTATTATCAAGAATTGCTGTTAATATTTTAGCATCCACATTGATTAAA
Organism: Shinisaurus crocodilurus; assembly: GCA_021292165.1. Taxonomy (NCBI): domain Eukaryota; kingdom Metazoa; phylum Chordata; class Lepidosauria; order Squamata; family Shinisauridae; genus Shinisaurus; species Shinisaurus crocodilurus. The sequence continues at coordinate 81,727,750 of CM037879.1, read as the reverse complement.
GAGATTGGCCTGTAATTTACACAGGTAGTATGATCTTTACCAGGTTTAGGAATAACAGAAATATAAGCATCATATAATGATGCTGGTAATGTTCCTCATTCAAAAGCCTTACTATAAAGAGAAAAAAGCTTAGGAGTCAAAAAATCCAAGTGCAGCTTATACCATTCTATAGGAAAACTACCTGGCCCCAGAGCTTTCCAGTTCCTCATATTCTCAATAACACACTTAACCTCCTTGGCCCGCAAACACTCTGCAAGTAGGTCCTTCTGTTGCAAATTCAATTTTAGGAGGACCAAATTCAAAACGAATGTTTCAAATTCCTGATTCATCAGATCCCTATCCATCCTATATAGTTCAGAATAAAACTTCTGAAACTCCAAATTTATATCCTTTGGAAATAATCATCATCATCATCATCATCATCATTGTTATGGTCATCTTTAATCAACAGAATATAATTCCGAATCTTTTTTTGTTTCAATCAAAATGCCAGACTCTTGCCAGGCCTTTCTCCCTTTTCCCAATACAGTACTTCTGGCATAGGCAAGTCAATGCGAATTCTGCTTTAGATGAATATAATTTATTCAATTCATATTTAGCACGTTGTACTGTTTGATAGAGGTCTGATTTAGCACGTTGTACTGTTTGATAAAGCTACAAATTGACTTTAATAAGGACTTCACTGTTTTATCCAGATTTTCTTCTTGCATCATCCTAATCTTTTTGTTGTGAGAAACATATGCAATAATCCTTCCCCTCATATATGCCTTAGATGCCTCCCATTCAATAGCACAGGATGTAGCTGTATCCTCGTTAATCTCAAAACATTCCTCAAATTCGGGAAGCCATCTATGTTTTAAGATTATCACCATTAAGAAGTGAAACATTCATGCGCCAAATGCCAAAAGGCTTAACAAAATTAGGCAATTTAATTCCTGAATGAACCAGAGCATGATCTGAGATAGCAGTTTTATCAATATGACATGCTGTCACACTTTGAAATAGAGAAGAGACCAAAAAATAATCTAATCTAAAACAATTCTGATCCATAGATGAAAAAAAATATATAATCCCTTTCCACAGGATGTAGCATGTACCCTACATCTATCAAACCTAACTCAGACATATAGGCCTTTAGTGTTGAATGAATTACAGACTAAAATTTGCAAGTGGGATGAGTCCTATCTAAAATTGGGTCAAGAATCTCATTAAAGTCCCCACCAATTAACAGATCTTCATGAGTAATACCAGGCAGGTGAATCCAGATTAAGCCCATACACATTCACCATGGCAATTATCATGTTTGTAAATTTGACCACTAAGATAAGGAAGCGCCTGTCTGAATCAGAGATTGCTTGTAACACTGATATTGGTGCATTTTAGCCACACCTTTAGTTTTCTTAGAATTACCACTACAGTAGACTTCCCCTACCTAGTCTTTGCAAAGTCTGTCCTTGTCTTCCACCAAAAGGTGGGTTTCTTGTAAAAAAGCCACATCAGTTTTTAACTTCTTGAATTTGGAAAGCATTTGTTTTCTCTTATTAGGAGTGCTTAGCCACCTAACATTTGAAGTGATGATGTTCAGAGACATGGCATTTCACAAATTAGAGATAGCCTCCAAAAATTATACAGTGCCTTGCAGAATAATTCACCCCCTTTGACTTTTCCACATTTTGTGGTGTTACAACCTGAAACTGAAATGGATTTAATTGGCATTGTTACCACTTGATATACACAAGATACTCAGCACTGTGAAAGTACAAAATATTTTTATTGTGGTACAAAAGTTAAGTAAACAAAAACAAACCAGCACTTGGTTGCATAAGTATTCACACACACACACACACACACACACACATTGAGTCAATACTTGGTAGAAGCAGCTTTGGCAGCAGTTACAGCTGCGAGTCTTCTTAGGTAAGTCTCTATCAGCTTTGCGCATCTGGATCCTGCAATGTTTGCCCATTCTTATTTATTTATTTATTTATTTCGTTTTTATACTGTCCAATATTCTTCTGGGCAAAATTGCTCCAGCTCTGTCAGCAACTTCCAAGTCTTGCCACAGATTCTCAGTCGGATTGAAGTCTGGGCTTTGACTGGGCCATTCTAAGACTTTCAGGATCTTGTTTTTAAACCACTCTAGTGTTACTTTGGCTGTGTGTTTAGGGTCATTGTCCTGCTGGAAGGTGAACCTCTGCCTCAGTCCCAGGTCCCTTGCAGATGGAAGCAGGTTTTCCTCTAGAATTGCCCTTTATTTGGCTCCATCCATCTTGCCCTCAATCCTGACCAGTTTCCCAGTCCATGCCAAGGAAAAGCATTCCCACCACCATGCTTCACCGTGGGGATGGTGTTCTCAGGCAATGAGCACTGTTGACTTTGCACCACACATAGCATTTTGTGGCAATGCCAAAAAGTTCAATTTTGGTCTCATCAGACCAAAGAACTGTTTTCCACATGTTTGCTGTGTCTCCCACATGCCTTTTTGCAAACTCGAAACGGGCTTTGATACGGGTTTGTTTCAGCAATGGCTTTCTTCTTGCCACTGTTCCATAAAGCCCAGCTTTGTGGAGCATCCGGGCGATAGTTGTCCCATGGACAGTTTCTCCCATCTCAGCTGTGGATCTCTCCAGCTCCTTCAGAGTTACCATTGGCCTCTTGGTTGCCTCTCTGACTAATGCCCTCCTTACCCAGTCACTGAGTTTTGGTGGATGGCCTTCCCTAGGCTGAGTTGCAGTTGAGCCATATTCTTTCCATGTTGTAGTAATAATGGATTTAACAGTGCCCCTGGGGGATTTTCATAGTTTGGGATATTTTTTAATAACCCAACACTGATTGGTGCTCCTGCACTTTATCCGGGAGTTGTTTCATAGCTCCTTGGTCTTCATGATGCTGTTTGTTTAAATATGCTCTCCAACAAAGTCTGGGCCTTTCAGAAACAGGTGTATTTAATCTCAGATCATGTGGCACTGGCATTGCACATGGGTGGACTCCATTCAACTACAGTTTGTGACTTCTGGAGGCAGTGGGTTGCACGAGAGCTTCGTTAGGCGCAGGGGGTGAATACTCATGCAACCAACAAGTATCAGTTTGTTTTTGTTTACTTAACATTTGTGCCACAATAAAAATATTTTGCACCTTCACAGTGTTGAGTATCTTGTGTCCATCAAGTGGTAACAATGCCAATTAAATCCATTTCAGTTCCAGGTTGTAACACAACAAAATGTGGAAGTCAAAGGAGGGTGAATACTTCTGCAAGGCACTATATATCTGAAACATTTGTTTTCAACTACCATCTCTCACCATTACACCATTTATAAAGCCTAACAAAAAGTTCACATGAACTACATAGATTTGAAGACAACTCACTGCTCCCACCCTAGCACTTCTAAAACATTTTATCACAAAACAAGCCATCAAGCTCAGTATCACGCATTGTATGCCCAAAGTATCCAGGATAGTGTTTATGATGTTTATAACAGACCAAGTATATGAACTTACTAGAACTCATATGCTTGAATCTGCTGAAAAGCTTGGGGAAGTCCCAAGCTTTTGTTGTGCTGACGTGGCCTCCCCAGCATTCTTTCTTGGATTCAACCCCCTAAGTACTTTGGGCTGTTTCTTCTGGTTTTTGAAATCATCCTTTCTCTCCAAAATCAACCCCAGTGATTCCAATGAAACCACATACCAATTAGATTCTCAAGATGATGCAAGAACTTGTGAACTTCCTCTTCCTTTAATAGCTCATTCTTTAACCGCTGTCTGAGTTCTTATTTATGATGTCTCTTTATCCACTTGCTTTCTTTTTCTCCTCCCACTACTTTGTCCTTCAGGTCATGCAGTTTGGGAGGATTGATGGCAACGCTTACATTTTGGACTTTCAATATCCGTTTTCAGCAGTGCAGGCCTTTGCAGTAGCTCTGGCTAATGTGACTCAACGCCTCAAATGAAACGAGACCAGAGACCAGAGAGAGGAAAACATAATAATTTTTTCTCATAAGGGCCAACCCAGGAAGTGTCAGGGGGGCCTGGCAGCGACATGCAAAAGATTCTGGAGTAAAAGAAGGAAGTGCAACTGGGAAAAGTCTCCGAGTGCCCAAAAGAAGGCATCAACTTTGAACCTTATTGGGGATGTGGGTGGGTGGGCTCTTTGGTTTGGGATTTTTTTCTTTGAATCAACATTGTGCTGGTTTTACAGGGCGAGCAAAGGATGAGAGCTATTCAGTGTTATGTTGGGAAATGTGGCTTTTGGCTTGTTGTGATGGTTCTGTGTTTGCTGCAAAAAGTAGCTGATGTAAGCTAATAGAGGGATTTTAAAAGACTGCCCTTCTTTTTCTTTTTCATTCATTCTTTTATAGACTGCTTTATATCATGCTGTTCTTTTTAAAGCAGGGAACATAACTCCATCCCCGCATCACTTTATACTATTTACATCCATAGTAACAGCAAAAACAAAACAAAATCTATAATATACTTGAAGACACATTTTTCTTCTCCGATAACTGAGCACTGCAGGCACCCTGGAGATTTTTCAGAAGTCCATACCTAGTTTCTAAAATATTATTCAAAGGAAAACAAGTCTGTTACCTTTGGGGTGGTTTGCAGTGACACTGTGTTGAACAAGTTTTTTTTTCTCTTTTTCTTTCTTTGTGTTCCTTGACCTGGGTTATAAGTCTGTACCAGACAGTGAAAAATAGAAGGAGGAAAGGAGAGAATGGCATGATGAGGCATGCAGACACATACAAGTTGATTTAAAATATTTGTACTGATTTTAGTACAAATGTGTGGGATACATAGGTGTGACCTGGTGTGGCACTTAAGAGCTACATCTGCTGATCCTCACTTAACAATGTTTACAGCTGAATAAATAAAAATTACCCTCTGAGCAACTCAAGATACATGATCACTCCGAGTTCCACAACATTATAGTCCCAATTTGGAGGGATGTGGGCATAAGCTGGAACATTTCCTGTCTCTGTCAGCAGTGCGCTCAAGGCAGCCTGGTCATATCTGAGTTCATGGGTGGACCAAGACCTGATAGGATCAGGTGCCAATGTTGCCAGGGAGTTCCAGGAGTCATTTGCCTAGAAGATTGAGACTGGGTTTGTGAATGGATCCACACAAGCGGACTGTGGTAAGGATAAACTACAGCAGCTTTTCCCAAGCTGGCACCCTCCAGATGTTTTGGTCTACAACTCTCAGGATTCCTGACCATTGGCCATGGTGGCTCTGGAAACATCCAGAGGGCACCAGATTGGGCAAGGTCAATCTAGAGTTTAACTGGAGGGAGTCAAAGTTAGAATGATCTAAGTTGGCTGGATGAAGGAAGGTGACAGGTAGAAGGGTTAGAGAGCAAATATTGGCTGGACTAGAGCAGCCTTCCCCAACTTGGTGCCCTCCAGGTGTTTTGGACCTCACCTCCATCACCTCTACCCAGCACTGCCAATAGTCAGGAATGCTGGGAGTTGTAGTCCAAAACATCTGCAGGGCATCAGGTTTGGAAATGCTGGAGTAGAGATAGCCACCCAGACTAAGTCAGATCTAGGTTTTGTCCAGTCAAAGACCTAGGCTTCACCTACAAGTATTTATAGCCAGGCTAGGTCAGGGAGGATCAGTGGATTGCTATGTGTAGAGCCATGCTGGAGCCCAGGGAAGAATACTTCCTCTTGTCCAAACAGTCTTCAACCTTGGAGTGTCTTCACCACCAAGAGTGCCAGTATAAATATTAGAAGGTTCCTGGTTTGAGTCCAGCTGACTGGTACCCTGCTGGTTGAGAATAGGAAAAGAAGTGTTCGAAAATACATGCTATTTCCCTGTTCTGCAGTCAAAGCATGTCTTCTCGGGCTATAAATTGGAGTGGGCAATGCTCCAGAAAATGGATTGAAAGCCAAAACTGATGGAGAATATAATGGTTTCTTTAATCAACTTTATGTAGTGAGAGAGATTGTTTCTACCTGATGAACTCTCCATTATATGTCAGAGGCCATGACAGGTATTTCAAAAGAGGCGGTTTTAAGAGAGAGTGAGTCTGTTTCATGAACTCACTATGCTTCTATATTTTCCTGATTCTGAGCTAGAAATTACTTCACCTGTGAGCGTGTGCAAACCAAAATATATTTCATGAAAGTGATTTGCAGACCATATAGCAAAGTTTAACTCCAGATCCCTAGGAACAGATGACATTGAAATGCCTCGATTGCTATAAAGATGGTGATGGTGACTGCCTTATTCAGTTTTATTCATTCTCCAAAGGAAAATAGTCACAGTCTTTAAAAAAAAGGGGGGGGGGAGATGTCAGGCAGGTAAATGAATGCTTGACCTAAGCTAGGCAGGACAGCCTTAGCATGTCCCCCCACCCCACCCCTGTTGTCTCATGCAAAAGATCTGTTGGCAAACCATTTCTCTAGAAAGAAGACCCATGAGAGGTAACATAATCCACTTGTGTTCCATAGTCTGTACCAGAAAAAGCTCTAGATTCTGTGACAAATATATCATATGTGCACTTGTTTGTTTAATTAGCACAAACTTGTTTCTGCTAATGTGAGGAGGGATGCTTCCAGACAGAAGGTTCCTAGCACTACCGCTATGAAGGCATTGTGCAGCTATTCCATCTTTTCCTTCTTAATGGATTTTCTGTGATAAGAAAAAGACAGAAGAGGTGGTTGAAAAACATGGGAGGGTTACAAGTGGAAGATGTCGATGCCTGGGCCCCCTGTAAAATTCTGTAAATGAGGCAGGGCAATGGCGTGATAAATTCTTTACCTAATTGTAAATTCTCCCAACAGAGGGATGTAAACAGTGGGGTCCCACAGGGATCTGTATTGGGACCAATCCTCTTCAACTTATTCATAAATGATCTGGAATTCGGAGTGAGTAGTGAAGGGGCCAAGTTTATTGGTGACACCAAATTATTTAGGGTGGTTAGAACAAAAAGGGATTGTGACGAGCTCCAAAGGATCTCTTCAAACTGAGAGAATGGGCTTCAAAATAGCAAATGCGGTTCAATGTAAGCAACTGTAAAGTGATGCATGTTGGGGCAAAAAATCCCAACTTCCAAGTATAAGCTGATGGGATCTCAGCTAGCAGGGTCTGACCAAGAAAGAGATCTTGGGGTTGTGGCGGACAGCTCGGTGAAAATGTTGACCCAGTGTGCGACTGCTGTGAAAAAGACAAACTCCATGTTAGGCACAATTAGGAAAGGAATTGAAAATGAAACTGCCAAGATCATACAACCCTTATACAAATCTATGATGCAACCACACTTTGAATACTGTGTACAGTTCTGGTCACCACACCTAAAAAAAGCCTATTGTAGAGCTGGAAAAAGTGCAGAAAAGGGCAACTAAAATGATCAAGGAGCTGTAGCAACTCCCCGATGAGGAAAGGTTACAACATCTGGGATTGTTTAGCTTAGAAAAAAGGTGAGTAACGGGAGACATGATAGAAGTGTACAAAATTATGTATGGTGTGGAGAAAGTAGATAGGGACACATTTTTCTGCCTCTCATAATACTAGAACCTGGGACCATCCGATGAAGCTGATTGGTGGGCGATTCAGGGCAGATAAAAGGAAGTACTTCACACAGCACATAGTTAAATTATGAAATTCACTTCCACAAGATGTAGTGATGGCCACCAATTTGGATGGCTGTAAAAGGGGATTGGACAAATTCTTGGGAGGAGAAGGCTATCAGTGGCTACTAGTCCTGATGGCTATATTCTACCTCCAGTATCGGAGGCAGTATGCCTATGTACACCAGTTGCTGGGGAATATGGGCAGGAGGGTGCTGTTGCACTTGTGTCCTGCTTGTGGGTTTCTCTTGAGCAGCTGGTTGGCCACTATGTAAACAGAATGTTGGACTAGATGGACTCTTGGTCTGAACCAGCATGGCTCTTCTTATGTTCTTACGTGATAAAAGCCTTCTCTAAGCACCCAAGAAGTGGGGGCCCAAGAGCTCAGCAAGCCCTGAAGCCTGAAAATCCTATTCATCTCCTGCAGATTTCTTGTCATGTCCAAGAGGTAGGTGTGTGTGTGTGTGTGTGTGTGTGTGTGCAAGCAATCCTATGCATATTCAGTCAGAAAGAAGTCCTACAAGTCCCAGCATGCCCCAGGCAGCCATGCTGCATGCTGGGAGTTGTAGGACTTCTTTCTGTCTAAATATGCATGGCATTGTGCCCTAAGTCAGTTAAGACTCCCTTAATATGGAAAAAAAACCCATTGTCATAATTGCTTGCTCACAACATGTTTTGCAGCAAGGAATTGTTTAAGAGTACTTTCTAGCCATTGATTTTTGTTTAGTGCACACCTCTCCTCTCCATCTCATAGCATCACTTCTCACTGACACTATGTAGCCCCTACATCAGGGGTGGGAAACCTATGCCCTTCCAGACATGCTTGGACTCCCAACTCGCATCAGCCCCAGCCCCCAGGACAGCATGGCTAAAGGTGATGATGGGAGTTGTGGCCCAACAACATTTGGAGGTTTCCTAGCCCTGCCTTACACCCTGTGTGAATTTTTCCCTATCAAGCCCCCTGTCTCTCCAGTCCCCCTGCAGTACACTGCCCTTCCTCTCCCTTGGACTTGTGCATCATTTCCCACCCTCCCCCATAGTCCCTTTCCTGTTCTGATGGCTGAGAACCCTTAATATACACTACATCATTGTAAGAGGCAAATTAGGATCTTGACTAGTTAGCACAATGGCAGGAATAGACTGGGGAGAAGATGGGCTTTAAATGGTAAAATTATAAGGGCAGGCAGGATAAGGAAGGGGAGGCTACCAGGCCAGGGAACCTCCCAAATGAATGGCAGGAGAGAAGAATGGAAGATACAGTATTTTACCAAGAGCATCAGAGCATGGGGTTAAACCATTAATCTGGATCAAGATCAGGGCTCTCACTCAGCAAGGGAAGGAGTGGGAAAGATTATGCCACATTTCCTGGGCTTGTTGATAATGTAAAAGGAAGAGGGCAGCACCAAAAAAAGAAAAAAGAAATGTCAAACAAGAAAGAAAGAAAAAGGCAAGCCTCAAAATGGTGCCAAAATATACGAGGAACTGTCATAAAAATGTCAGCTGGCTGATGCATTTCAGCAGAAACCTCCCCCAGATGCAGAAGAATATTGTTTTCTTGGAATACCCGATCAGGGAGCTGCATGCCTGAGGAAGGTTTCTGCTGAAACACATTAAATGATGGCCTTTTTAAATTACAGTTCCTCATTTATTTTGGTACCATTGTGAGGCTTGCCTCTTTCTCTTTCCCTCCTGTATTCATTGATAATCACCACCCTCAACTAGAAAACTAGCAGCCTGGTAATCCAGCATTAGAACATTCTCCAGCAGTCCTCACTTTAGAACAGTTTTCACTTTTTACCACAGCCTGATTTGAGAGCAATCTAATTCTCTGCACATATGATGATGCTAGGTGTGGTTTCTCAAAGGTGATCACTAAGCTCAGTGTGCTTGCTCAGTTGATTCATAATGAGATAGAAGAACAGACAGCAAGAAGAAAACATGGGGAAAACACACACACACACACACACACACACACAGTTTCCCATATTCTGTGGCATGCATCCATTCCTTTGGCTTGGGTGAGACAAGAAAAGAGGTTGCAGTAAACAACAACACTTGGATGGAATAGTTGTCCCTTTTCTGGCACAAAGCCTGCAGACAACAGAATGGCTGGCCCTGCCCCCCCTATCATTTCCCCACCCCAGCCTGGCATGCTAGGTACCTGGATCTCACTACCTTTTTTATTTCCCACAATACCTCTGATCTAACACCATTCTTGAGCATTGTGGGAAATTAAAAGAGCAGCTGGACCCAGATGCTCAGCAGTGTTTGGAGTGTTGCTGCCATATTAAGGGTTCACTGATGGACGAGGGGGGCTACCAGAGGATACTTTGCCCACCCCCACCCCAAACTTGGAACCTGCCCTGAACATGTTAACGATGGGCCAATGTACCGTAATATCTGGAATCTTCTAAAGAAAAGTGAATGCAGCAGTGTTAAAACCTTAAAATGGAAATTGGTTCTATGGCAGCCTTTCTCACCCTGGCTGGGGGATTATGGGAGTTGTAGTCCCAACACCTCTGGAGGGCACCAGGTTGGGGATGGCTGTTCGATGGGTTGATTCTTCCTCCTCATCTTCTTCAGTACCTATTCCTACAAAGCAGACTACAGGAGCGATCTGGATCAGGTTTGCACAGGTCAATGTCGATATGGTGAAATGGAGCTCCATACTGGGCCTATTCACATAATCACAGAGGAAGAAATAAACAATGTTGCCTCATTTCCCCTGCTGCGTATCCCAGTCACGTGCCAGGGGGGATTTGCATAATTGCTGTGTTATGTAAACCTGGCAAGGGTGGCTTGTTGCTTTGGCTATCAAGCCACCCCAGAACCCTAAAACATCCCATGCCATGAGTTCGGTGTGGCTTTTTAACCACAGCAACAAGCCACCCTTGCCAAGTTTACATAACACAACGACAAACCATGCCAGTGAGGGTAATTATGCAAATCCTCCCAGCATGCAGTGGGTGAAATAAGCCACAATGGGTTATTCACAATCGTGTGAACCCAGTCAATGTGTCTTGCTGGAATGAAACAAGCTCTGTGATCCCCTCTGTGCTCTAATTGATGTTTGTGCTACATCTCTGTGAGAATTCTCCTAATATATTGTGTTACAGGACAATTTCTTTTTAATTGTTTGTTTTGGTTTTCATAAACTTTAAATTATATTATTTTTAAGAAGCCCTGAGAATACAGAATCCGGGCCTAACTGGAGAGCCAGTGTGGCGTAGTGGTTAGAGTGTTGAACTGGGACTCGGGAGATCCGGGTCCTAGTCCCCGCTCGGCCATGAAACTCACTGGGTGACTTTGGGCCAGTCACTGACTCTCAGCCTAACCTACCTCACAGGGTTGTTGTGAGGATAAAATGGAGAGGAGGACTATGTAAGCCGCCTTGGGTTCCTTGCAGGAAAAAAGGCGGGGTATAAATATAATAAATAAATAAATAAAAATAACGGTAAGCATTTCATTTGATGGGAAGTCTTGGAAGATGTACAGAAAATAAAGTGTTTTGGTGCTGTGGTTTGTTCTTGTTGTGTTTGTGAAATGGAAGGCAAGACCGACTAACGTAGTAAGAGGACAAAATATGGAGCCAGTATGGCTGGATTTGCTATTTGCATTATACCCTTCAGCCTTAGGCTCCAGCTCTGTAGCATGTTTGAGCAAGATTGGTTCCCTGTACATCTGTGCAGAATTTAATTGGGTTTAGGGGTCTATCAAAACAGAACCCAGAACCTTTTGGAGACTGCAGTCTATACATCTCTTATTAGTCTGTGCGGGTGCTGCAGTGAAACAATTTCAGCTGGTTGACTAGCAAAGCTGGCTAAGGCCCAGGGGAGTAGTCCGAAGTCACATGATGATACAGCAATTTTGCTGAAGCTAAACAGATCTAGATGGGAACCCTATCTGTGCAGTCTTGGGTTTCATGGGAGGAAGGTGAGATGAAAATGAGTGGGATATAAATTAAGTATGTCCTGGCTTCCTGTTGGGAACAGAATCTGTAGCATGGAATATATCTGCAGGCCTATGTCAATCTTACTTTTTCCTACCAGTACATTTAAGACCTGTGTACAGAATGTAGGGGGATGCCTGAAGACTCAATAGAATCTTTGTGATGGCAACATCCTTAGACCCAAATCTGGTCTACAATTTGTGGACCAGCTTTGCTAATTACATATGGCAAGTTTTACCTTTAGCCATCCCCCCTCCCCCACTATCTCAAGACCTTTCACACATTATGTAAAGCCAAGCCTAAGTTTGCCAACATGTGCACATTTTACAAGGAGCTACAGCCAATTATAGCTCCCTGGCAAGTGTACCTGATAATACACGTGTTTCCCATTCCAGTTTACATTTTTGGATGTGTACCAAAAATGTGTAAAGTGGCTCTCACATGCATCTGAAAAGATGTGAGAAGAAGAATGCAACTTTAGAGCTGGCCTTTATATTGGACAGGCGAAGCATCTGTGGCAGTGGTTTATAGATGTGTGTGTGCAGGAAACAGGAAATTGCTATACCCTCTTCCAGTCCTTCCAGCACCTTTGGACATATGTACTACTGGAACTGTCTTTCCCGCCTTGCCATGTAACTTCTATCAGGGCAAGATAGTCATAGTAGCCAGTACCTGGTCAAATCCTCCTGTTCACAGTCCCTTCAAGATGCTGGGACATGATAAGCAGAGGTCTCATTTCAGACTTTCATGGGTTACAAGAAACTTTTTAAAAGTGGCCATTTTCAGAATATCATTGGAAGAACTGGGTTATTAAAACATACCATATACATTTTAAGACAGCACACCTGTTACTTTACACCAACTTTACACCCAATTAAGGGGGCGTGGAGGGAATAAAATCAGATTCGGGTGTTTTATTAATTGTAATTTATTTTTAAACCAACACATAACATCCAAAACATTGTCCCCCTGATTGAGGTGTTTTGGACAGTTGGGAAGGTCTTCACTTGTTGAATGTTTGCTCTGTCTTATAAATGGTTGTCCTAAAGGGGCCTTCAAGCAGTGTTAAGATGAAATGAATAAAACTGCAAAAATGATATATATTAGAAGATGCTTTGTATTTCCAGTGTTTTGTTCAAATAGTGCTCAATGAGCTCTTGTCATGATTTCCATCATACTTGTCATTCCAAGTTCTTGTTTAGGTCTGCAAGTTTTTCTTCTTTTTTTCTTTTGTCTCAATTTGACTTTCTGTTCTATTTTGTTCCTCTCAAGTCTATGTTTTATCCTCTTTAGTGGGGAGGGTGTTTTGTTTTTGTTTTTTTGTTTTAAAGACCTTGCTGTTTGTTGTAGATATAAATTTTTGTATTGTTGTGGAATTGCATGGGGATACATTTGGTTGAAAAGGCACTGTAGTCTTTACTGGAAAAGGGTTTCATCTTTATAATTTTGCATTTGTTTATAAATGCATCATTTTGGTACTGTAACTTTGGTCATTGTTTCTGAATTTGTTACTAGCTTCTCTCCTTTTTTTTTTGTTGTTGCATTTGTATTGTTATTTAAGGGTTCTTTTTTGTTTAATTTTGGGTTGCTGGTTTCTTTTAAAATTTTAAGAAATGTATATGGTCAGATGTATGGGTCTCCTTACCATGCCAAACCTGCATGATGATCTCAGTTCTGCAGATGAAATGGTACACTTCTCTGATGACTGCTCTATGCCTACCATATTTTTAATGGCCTTTTGAAAATCATGTTTTTTTTTAAATGCCACTCAGACCTGGGTTTTCATTGTAATTATTAACCTTGCCCTGACCTGCCTCTCTTGTCATGTGCCCTTTGTAATAGATTGTGCAGAGGGTACCTAGAAAGCATTAAATTGTTTCCCTTCAATAATGTGGTTTGTCCAAACTTTTGACTGTCTACATGATTGAGATTGGGTCAGTTGCCCTATTTTCCTTGATGATTTGGAATTGTAAGAGTTGTCCAGGTGTTCCTTATTAAATTTTTTGCAAACTAGAGAATCTATGAGTTGGTTTTGGTGTTTTGCTTCTTATTGAGCATCTTGAATTCATTCATTTATGTATTTAGATACACTGAAAGGCCTAAATTTCTGTGCCAGCTACTCTCATCATCATCATATCCGTGCTTCCATTGTTCATTCTGATACCCACTGATCACTCCTACTGTCATCCCTACAGCAGGATTTTTGGCCCATAAATCTTTGTAGTAATGTTCTATTAGAACCAAACTTTGGATAACAGCCAGTTTCCTCTGGATACTTAATTGAGGTAATAAATTAAGGGAGTTGTTTCTTTACATACTTATAGGAGGTAGACTAGGAATATCAGTGTTCTCTCAAGTAAAGCCTATATCCTCTTGAGTAAATTAATAAAGTGCAGGCCCGAGATTTCATAGATTCCCATAGAGTTGGAAGGGGCCTAGAAGGCCATCGAGTTCAACCCCCTGTTCAATGCAAGAAACTAGAGGAGGGGTCTCCCATTCAAGTAATAACCAGGCCTGACCCTGCTTAGCTTTCCACGCTCAGACAAGCTGAGCCAGAATGAGCCACAGGCTGTTATCCTCTTTTACTGAACAAAAGATTACTTACATGAAACAACCTATTTTGATGCAGATGCCAATATACGTTGTCAGAGGGATCAGGTGAGGTCCACATACTTCTGCCTTTGAATTCCTGTAGTAAGGCCCTACTTTGGATCCCAGCACAATGAGTTACTATAAGAAGCAGGTGGAGAGGGGATCTGCAGAAGCCCCAGACAGTAAATTAAATACATTCTCTCTCTCTCTCCAGATACATGGCTAAGTAAGTCTGATGCCATAGGGCTGCTACAAATCTCAGAAGATTTGGAAGTAGGTGCCAGCAACATTCAGAGCCAGCTCTTGTATCAAGATCTCAGTTTTCCTGTTTGTTGGTCAGACAAGATGAGCAAGACTGTTGCAGAACTTGTTACTGCAAGGTTTCCGATGGGAGATGATTCATGAGGGGAGACAGTAAAGTTGAGGATGCTTTTCCTATTGTTTCCTTATTAAGTAACTTAGGACTACCAACTAGCAGTTGGATTCTGGGTAGTTCCTCAGTCTGAAGTCCAGAACAAAGTCATTTCTAAAGCTATTTCCAAAACTCTGTGCATTTTTCATTTGTGGAAAAAATATTCTGAAATATTTGCTTGGTGTTAGCTGATCACCTGTGGCTCTTTGTCATTGAATGATGCTAGGAAATTGACAGGCAGCCACTGGAATTCTTTCCACTCCGGTCCCAGTTAGCTGACTAGTTGCATTCTTTTGAACTAACTTCAGTTTGAGGGCTGCTAAAATGTGATATTCCAGCAACAGAAGCCCAAGCTTGAGTCATTCCTTCTACAACCCATCCAAGAACTGGGCAACGAGCAGTGGTGCAGCTACAGCTGGACCTTGGGGCCAAAGGCCAGGGCCCTGCAGCCCTGACCACCCAGAGAGTGGCATATGATGAGGGCATCAGGGGAGCAGAAGCAAAATCCATTTTGTTCCTGTAGTCATGATAGTGCTATCATTTATGTGAGTTTAAAATGCAAAACTGCACCAGATCAGAGGTTTTTGTTTTGTTTTTTTAAATCAAGCAGTCAAGCATATCAGGAATGCAGAAGCAACTGTAAAGCATGGAATGGCTATGAAGGAGTGGGGGGGGGGGCTGGGGAGAGAAGAGGAATGTTAATTGTGTGCTTCAGAATTGAAGTAATACACGTGGCTGTCTAAAGGGGGCTCCCATCAGACCATTAAGGCCTGGGTCTAAAAGGACCTAGCTGCACCAGTGACAACCAGCACCTCTGCATTTATTGCACAAAACACCAATTGACTGAAAAGCCCCTCTGTACTGAGAGGGCAAGTACCTGTGGCCGGCTGGCTTGCAATGTGTGCCATCCCGAATATGCAGACCAGACGTGCCTGAAAAAAGGCGAAGCCCCTGTTGTGGTGGCCATTTTGTCCCACTCGTAGTACCTGATGGCGCTGTCCACGGTGCTGACTCTTTTCCCGTTCCATCCATCCGGTCAAGAATATCGGGAAGGGGAAGGGGAAGGGGCGCGTGGGCGGGAGGACGGACGCCGGCACTTTATTCTCGGCGGCCATTGCCTGCCAGGCTCCCCTGGCCGCGTCATTTTCTTTGCGTGCAGCTGGAAAAGGGGAGTCCTCCCTCCAAAACGTTACAGACTTCAGCACAAGTCTGCCGTGAGTAACGCCGGAGGAGCAGGAGCGGGAGCGAGGAGAGCCTTTCCCTCGCGCACAAAACTCCCTCCAGCGCCCAGCAGCGGCGCTCTGCTCAGAGAGAGACAGAGGAAGAGAAGGCGGCGAGGAAAGCGGGTCAGCTGCGGCTCCCCCTCCCCTTCCTCGGCAGCCCGGAGCAGCCCGGGGTGCTCCACACAGGCCCAGCGCTAGCGGGGCTCCATGGCTGAGCGGAAGAGGCGGCGGCGACCATAAAGCGGGGCTCGGCGGAGGATCGCTCCGATGTCCGGGTGCGGCATGGAGGCGGATTACCCCGCCTTCGAGAACCCGCTCTGCGGAGAGCTCAAGCACATTTGCAAAAGGCTCAAAGAGACTTACAAGGAGATCAAGGAAGATCTCACCCCTTACAAGGATGATCGCTACTACAGGTAAGAGATGAGGGCAAGGGAGCGGGGTCCCTAATCATGCCTTCGGCCAAGAGCGGGGGCAACAAGAGAGGGAGAGAGCAGGCGGAGGGAAGGAGAGGCCGCTGCCTTTCCTAGGGAAGCCAGTATTTGCATCATCGGTGCAGCTGGGCCTGTTTCATGGATTTATTATGTCTTTAACTCGCCCAATCACAAACGTTTTCTGCGCAGATTAGAAAGCTTGGATGAAAAGGGCTCTTAATAACAAAAGTTAAAGGTTGAAAAGGGCTCTTAATAATAATTTTTAAAAGTAATTAAAGATTCAGAACAATCCCTCACCCCCACCCCACACGTCAATGGGGCTACTCAGTAGTAAGGAAGCAGTGTAGGGGACCTCCTTTGCACAGAGCGAGCCCTTTTCATCCCGCCACATCTCTTCCTCCTCCTCCTCCTCCTCCTCCTGACGGGAGCTGCGTCAGCGGCTCTCCCCAAGCCAGCGCTGCTGCAGCAGCTTGGGCTGATCCCATCATGGCAATGGTCTCTCGTTTCAATATGGCTGCTGCTGACTTCACCCAACTGAGTGATCCGTTGCCGTTCTTGGGGGATGGGAGGGTTACTTAAAAAGAAGAAAAAGAGAAATCGTTGCTTTAGTAATTCTCTTGACTCTGTTTCTGTTCATTTAAAAAAAAAACCATTTTCTATAGAAAAATTGAAAAGCTGGGAGGTTCCCCCCACTCCAAAAGAATCCATTCTCTTGTGATGACATGGCAGATATTACAGAAATAATCAGGGCTCCACCTTCTCTCATAACTCCTCAGGATCCAAGAGTTCTATACACATTCTTCCCTAAACCAGGGATGTGAGTCTTCCTCTGCCTATATTTTTCTTCTTCAAATAATTGATTCCCCTCTTAGATGGGGGGGGGGGGGGACCTTAGGGAAATTTTCTCAGTTCTGCAAAATCACAAGAGCAAGTTGTTCCCCTAAGCCAGAAACAAGAGAATTATTACTCTCTGGAGTAGAACTCCATCAACTAGAACTAGAATCCATTAGTTCATATACATACTATACACTGTGATCTCACTAACTAGTTTCTGCACAGAATTGTATTTCCCTTTGTGGTGCAGGTACATAGGTTCTTTTACATTCTTCAGACTCTAGTAAAAAATAAATAAATAATCAATTTCTTGTAATATTGGTTGAAAACCAACTCCAATAAATCCAATGGGGTCTGTATTATCTTCAACTAATTGATAATTTCACCCTGTGCCTATAGCCTTAGACAATAACCCTAGCCCAGACTAAGGGCAAAATCCTCTGCATGTTTATTGAGAAGGCACACTATGCTGAATGGAGCTTTCTCCCTAGTAAGTGCAATTAGGATTGTAGCCTTAGGGCACAATCCAATGCATATTTAGACAGAAAAAAGTCTTGCAACTCCCAGCATGCCCCCACCAGACAGAAAATGATTTAGGAACGGAAGAATTGCTCAGTCTACTTACCATGCAAACTTATATATGTCTACCAAGAAGTAAGTCCCATGTAGTTTAAGGGGGTCTATTTGCAGGTAAGTGGTTACAGTATTGCAGCCTTACAGCACAACCCTATAAAATCTCTACTCAGAAGTAAGTCCCAGTGATATCAATTGGCCTTATTCCCAAGTGAGTGGGTATAGGATTGCAGCCTTCTCCAACCTGGTGCCCTCCATGTTTTGGACTATAGCTCTCATCATCCCTGGTAATTGGCTATGCTGGCTGGGGTTGATATGAGTTATAGTCCAAAACATGGAGGGCACCAGGTTGGGCAAGACTGGTCTAGGATTCTCACTAGCAGTGGCCATTGAGATGCACCTGAGCTCACAACAGATCATGACGGAGATAGCATCCTCCCCACCCTGCCACCAATCCCACAATATTGTGTATCTCCACTGGCATCTGGTAATAGGAATATAAGGCCTTTGACAGGGAGGTTCCAATTTCAGCTAATATGCCTAACAACCTAAAATTCTTGGGACAACAAATTCCATAGCCTGAGGCTGCCCTGTGAACCAAATTGTTGTCTGTGCCTGTGCATTATTGAACAACACCTATTGACTTATAGTAAAATAGATATGCATGTTCAAATCTGATTGACCAGTGTTTTTAATTGCACTGTGGATTTATCTCTTTGTCCTGAATGCCCAAATCAGAGCCTTGGAGTGCTGTTAAGGCAGAAAACCGATCTTCTGAAAAGAAAGTAGTTTCCTCTGTTTCTTTTTTAAAGAGAAAATTATTTTAATTTTCATCCTTGATGCAGAGACATGTTACTCATGTTAAAATTAGCATAGACTGTTGCAGACTATGATTAACTGCACACAAACAAATTGTAGGTAGATGTGTTGATCTCGGGGGGGGGGGAGCAAAAGTCACACTATGGTAATGCTTTTATTAGGATCCAGGGCTGGCCGAAGACATTTTGCTGCCTGGTGTGGATCAGCAAATGGCACCTTCCCTCCCTCCCTCCGCCCAAGTCAAGGTGCATAGTGCCCAAGGCAGGAAATCCCACAAGTGCCTCTCCCTGAGATAAAAATGCAATAATAATAAATTGCATAACTAAAAATTCAGCTGCCCTTTCATCACACCCAAAATCAGCTGCCAGAGGTGACCACATCATTCTGTGTAATGGAAGGGCCAGCTATTAGAACCAACCAAAATGGCACAGATAAGATCACTTTGTACTCCATGGGCAGCATGCCCCCCCCCGCTCCTTTTAGTGCGCTATAGCTACTATGGCGCACTAACAAATAAGCTAATTTTGCAACAAGCTAATTGCAAACAAGCTAATTTTGACCCTTTTGATGATCCATAGCCACTCTGGATGCCATTAAACCAATGTTTTCATTGCTGCAGGGGTGTGTTTGGCCCATGGGGGGGGAGCAAAAATGGCCCCTAGATCCAAATTTCCCCACCTCTGTTGTACTCCATGGGTTGTATCCAATAGTGGCTTTGAACTAGCAAAGCATCGATTTTTTGCCAGTCTCCCCTGTTTAGGAGGGATCAGAGAAATTCAAGGTACCTAACCTTGTGTGAGTGGGAATGTTAGCACAAAGCCATTATTGGATACAGTCCCATGTTAAGTGATCTGAAATAACTACCATCCATAGTTCTGTACTAACACAATTAGAATTGCCACTCTCTCATGCAATTTGGAAAATGGTAAGAAGTATTTCCTCCTCTTCAGCTCAGCAGTGACTCCATTTAGATTAGAAGAACATAAGAAGAGCCCTGCTGGATCAGACCAAAGGACTACAAAGTCTGGAATCCTGTTTTCCAGGGGCCAACCAGATGCCTCTGAGAAGTCCACAAGACATGAAGGCAATAGCCCCTCTCCCACTCCACTCTCCAGTGACTGTTATTCAGAGGCATATTGCCCCTGATCCTGGAGGTAACATCTTGCCATCATGACTATTAGACATGGATAGCTTTAACCTCCATGAATTTGCCTAATCCCTCTTTAAAGCCATTTAATAGTGCAGTCCTATGCACATTGGTCTCCAGGGCTTACACAGATGCAGCACCAGCACTTTTTGATTAGCAGGGATGCTGATGTCATGAGCCACCCCCACCACCCAGAATGCCCTTTCCCCTCTAAGCTTAGCTGCAATCCTCACAGTAGCTGGAGAGAAATTTTTCCCAGCAACAATATATTGCTCCCTGTTACAATGCAAACTATTCTGAGGTGGCCTGGTCTTGAATGAACAATTAAGTCCTAGTAGCTTGACAAAAGGCCTGCTCTTAGCAGGGATGGATACTGCTAGAACTAATCTGATATGAATCCAAACAGTTGCCTTCATTTTTGGACTCTCCTTGGGGATGTGGTTATGGGTACTATCATGATGAGCACCTGCACTTCAAAATGTATCACTACATCATTGCCTATGCATGTCTACTCAGAAATTCAGTGGTTAAGGGCACAATCCAATGCATATTTAGACAGAAAAGAGCCAGTGTGGCGTAGTGGTGAGAGTGTTGGACTGGGACTCGGGAGATCCGGGTTCTAGTCCCCACTCAGCCATGAAACTCACTGGGTGACTTTGGGCCAGTCACTGACTCTCAGCCTACGCTGCCCTTTCATGCGTCGCCTTCTCCCGGCGAGTTGGGCTAGCAGCTAGCTGAAGGTCTCTATGGTAACGGTCTCACAAACACTACCATCAACAGAGTCTTGTCTTGTGACACTTTAAAAGACGAGCACATTTATTCCGGCACAAGCTATTATTTATTCCTACGTATCTATTAAATCTGCACGTTTATGCAGATTCAATCAATAACTAATAGTTGTCCAATTAATCATATATGTTTTATTTATTCGCCTCAACTGTCATGTTATCTTGGCAAACGTGGGTTTAGGAACTTGCATTTGCCATAATAATGTAATAATGAGAGCCAGTGTGGTGTAGTGGTGAGAGTGTTGGACTGGGACTCGGGAGATCCAGGTTCTAGTCCCCGCTCGGCCATGAAACTCACTGGGTGACTTTGGGCCAGTCACTGACTCTCAGCCTAGCCTCCCTCACAGAGTTGTTGTGAGGATAAAATGGAGAGGAGGAGGATTATGTAAACTGCCTTGGGTTCGCTGCAGGAAAAAAGGTGGGTATAAATATAATTAATAAATAAGGCCCACAGTTCCTAGCATAGCTGACTGGGGAATGCTGGGAGTTGAAGGACTTTTTTCTGACTAAACGTGTAAGATTGCACCCTAAATCTGTGTATAGGATTATAGCTTAAGGTATTGGCCATCACCCAATATTGTGGCAATAAATTACATAAATTAGATCACTGGCATAAGAAAAGTACACGCAACTCCTCAGGATCCCTCTCAGTTTTTCGACCTGATACATCTATGAATAGCTTCCGTGGAATGTAACCAATAACGGAGTGACGGTATTATAAATGCTTCCCAGGAGCCTAAAGGCTGTTCCGAATTACAAGGGAAACCTCTTGCTTCTCTCTCAACCTTAGGACTTGCCGTCCTTTGAGAGCCCACGCAAAGTTGATAGGGGTGGCAGCCTAAAACCAAACCCCCTGCAACTCCCAGCTCCCCGGCTGGGAAGCTCGGGGATCGGCATCCTATCGTCCAGGATCTCGTGTAACGGCCCGGAGGTAACAAGTAACGAAGAGCCGCAGCTGCTCTTGCCCCTCCGCGCTTCCACTCTCGTCTTTCAAACTTCCCCGCTCCCAGCCCAGGTTGAAGCCCTTCGCAGCAGCGCGCAGACGCACACCTTTCGCTCCCATCGGGGCGCCTTCCCCGGTCACGTGCCCGCCGTCGGGGCGGGGCTTGCGCGCTGGATGACACACGCGGAAGTGCTGTGCGTTCCTCGCAGCTGATGTTGCCAAGTAGGCTGGTGGGTGAGGTGAGCGGCTGCCGCCTGGTTAAGAGACCCGCTGCCGGAGCCAAGGCGCCGCGGTGCGCAGGTGCGGCATGGACATGGACCTGTGAGTTGGGGGGTACGGGGCTGCGCGGGGCAAATGGGTTCCTCGCGCGCGGAGGGGAGGCCCCGCGCGTCGCTGCCAGGATCGCGGACCAGCAACCGACTGACCCCCGCCAGCCCGGCTTGCTTAGTGATTGCACCCCACCCCGCACAGCAGGGGCCGGCACTTCTAACGCTTTGGCACAGGCTATGAGCGGACTGTTCCTCTGCGCCTATCCTGCCCGGTGAGGCTGGCTAGAAATGCAGGGCTTAACGTAAGAAGAACCGTGCTTGGGTAGGTCTAGCCCAGTGACCTGCTCCCGGCGGTGGCCAGCGAAAAGCTCACAAGTAGAGCATGGAGACAAAAGCCTCCCCACCTGCACCCCACACTCTCTCATATATCCCCAGCATCTGGTTTGAGCTGCGTCAGGGCGTAACCCTATACCAGTTTTCCGTGGAACAGCTGAGTTCTGAAAGCTGGAAGGTAATAGTTCCTCTGAACATGTGTGTAATGCACATCGACTACTAAAATAGTCACCACTACACACACACCCGTGCCTGTTAGGATAAGGGCTCCTGGATCAGTGGGTGTCATTTCTACACAGGTTTTGAGCCATGACATTAGAACTGAAGTCTTGAGGAATGGTTTTTCCTTCCCTTCCTTTATATTTATTAGTGAGGTTGGAGGGGAATGAATTTGAGCATCTGTTGTTTACCTGTCACCCAGTGAGGTAATTGAGTGCCTTTTATGGATTTTAATGAGCTGAATTGTGCTGCTTGTTAACATTTTTTTTTAGTGATACTGCACAATGAAGAGAGAGAGAGTGTGTGTGTTACCTCACAACACCATCAAAGCCATGTTAACACCAAGGTTGGGGTGTGTAGATTTGGACAGTGGGTGTAAATGTGGCCAGAATGCTGGCTAAGTTACATTGTCATACAAGAGCTAGCTTAAATGTTACAATGAAGCCCGTTAATTCCTCATGCCTTAACTTCTGCTGTTGCATCTGAAGTGAATTTGCTGACTTTGTCCTTGAGTAGATCCAAGAGCTTTAGAAGTCAGTTGGGGCCCTGTAGAAAAACTCCCTGCAGGTGAAACCTGCATGTTCCAATTCCTACATTATAAGGAAAACAGAGAAACTGAAGTGTGTGTCACTTGTACTTTTGCACTCCCTTGTTTCTTTGTAACCTATGAATGGCTCCGAGGTAGTTTCAAACTATCTCTTAGTAGGACTGCTTGGCTGAAGGTTTGTTGTTGGCAATGTTTGCAGATGTCTTAGACAAGATCAGCTCAGTTCTGGGTGGTTCTCATTTTGATCTCCCCATACCTATTCCCTGCATGTGACCTTTATGTCAAGAAAGAAGCTGGCTAAAGTTCCCTCTTTCTGTTTATCAGAAGCAATGAATGGACACAAGTTAAAGAATCTGATCTTAGCTTTAAGACAGCCTTCCTCAGCCTGATGCCCTTCAGGTACGTAGGTAGGACTATAGTTCCCAGCATCACCGGCCAATATGGCCATCTAGACTAGAGGGCACCAGCTTGAGGAAGGCTGCTCTAAAGAGGCTACGAGGCAAGGTCAGTGGATCATTTTCTGCCTCTCCTGTTTGTGTTTCCTGCTAAGGACCTGAAATGCTGATAGAAAAGTCAGTGTAAAACCTGGGGGTTACTTTCTTGTTATGTGCCGAATCTCTCTCATAGCAAGCGCATCTGGTCCCAGCATATATTCACATTGGCCACTTCCATTGATAATGCCTTGAATAAAGCAGAAATGGATACTATTTAAACAATATGCTGAAAACAACTCACAGTACACTTTTAAATTGATATGCCCATCAAGAATTGAATAATATATAACATTATATAGTACCTATAAGCATTCTACAAGCTTTATATAGAGTATATCATAGTGGCTAAGAGACTGAGCTATAAATCAGGTTTGAATCTTGACCCCGCCATGGACTTGCTGCGGTGGCCTCAGGCAGGTCACTCTCTCCCAGCCTGTCCTCCCATCTGCAATATGAGGACTACTAATACTGGTTTACCATTCAAAAGGGTTGTTGTAAGGATTACAACTAGATAATGTATCTGAACTGTTTTGAATACTTGAAACATAAGAAGAGCGCTGCTGGATCAATCCAAAGGCCTTTCTTCTCCAGCCTCCAGTTTCCTATGGTGGCCAACCAGATGCCCTTGGGAAGCCCACAAGCCCTCTCTCCCTGTTGTTCTCCAGCAACTGATATTCAGAGGCATGAGAAGTAAACCTGATTGAGGTGACTGAGGCAAACCTCATTGAGCTTACTCCCAAGTAAGGTGTGCACAGGATTGCAGCCAAAGGCAGGTTGAAATACAACCTGTGATTGATGTAGGTAATGTAGCACTTCCTTGAGGAAACTGTTTTTTGCCTCTGCCTATAGAGAATTGGCTTGTGCTTGTAATAGCGAACATACAGTTGCACAGGTGACACTGGAAATGGGCCATCGACCCATCTAGCCTAGTACTGTCTACACTGGCTGGCAGCAGCTCCTCAGGGTCTTGAGCAGAGATATTTCCCAGCCTCGCTACTCAAGATCTTTTAATTGGAAATGTGAGGGATTAGACCCCCTGTTTTGCATGAAACAGATGCATTCTCCTACTGAGCTACAACCTCTCCCCTTGTGGAGTTGTTCCAGAATCAGTGGTAAGGGTGGGGCAAAGCGAGGGAGATGGGCTCACTTCCAGTATTTTTGCCAGTGGGGGAAGCTGCTGCCAGGACACAGCTTTAGGGTGCAGTCCTTTTGTGATGGCTGTAAGCCCCTGAACTTGGAGGCTTACGGTCATCCTATGCAGAGTGGGAGGAGTGCTGGAGGCAATCTTCGCCTCCCTGTCCTCCTGCCCTGCATTTTTCCATAGACAGGCTGTTTTGCCCATCTAGTTGGGGTGTTTCATAGATTTCATAGATCATCGAGTTGGAAGGAGCCTACAAGGCTATCGAGTCCAACCCCCTGCTCAATGCAGGAAACTAGAGGAGGGGTCTCCCATCCAAGTAATAACCAGGCCTGACCCTGCTTAGCTTTCCATGCTCAAACAAGCTGAGCCAGCGTGAGCCACAGGGAAGGAGACTGGAGAGGCATCAGGATAACTCATATCCTGGTCTCCCCTCCCCACCCACTGGAACACCCCCTTTCCCCCTTCTTCGAGGTCGCTTTCCTGACCTTGGAGAGCGGCTGGCACGGTTCTTGCTGCATCAGCTGCAACGGGGTAGGGAATGGGGATCACAGCTCTGATTCCCAGTTCTGAGGTCAGAGTGCTGTCTCCGATCTCGAATCTGGGAATCCAAAATATCCTGTGGCCCCTCAGACACTGTCTAGGGGCCATAGGATTGCTCCCTCTGAGACTTAAAGCTGAGGACTATTTCTATTTCACAGATAGACTTCATGCATCTGATGAAGTGGACTGTAGTCCATGAAAGCTTATGCCATAATAAATTGTTTGCCCTGAATAGGGGTCAGCCATTGCTTCTTGGTCCCAAAATGTTAGATATAATCTGACCCCTGCAACACCTATAGCAGTGACTAAGTAGTTCAGTCTGCAATCTCCATTTTGAGACTGACTCTAAACAGCAGACCTCATGGCCACAACATCTGGCCTAATTTTTGTGTTTTTTTGTTTCTTCCCCCATCACCTGTTTTTTATACCACCTAGCCTGATAAAGGGTTCCAGAGAACTCGAAAGCTTGCACAATCTTTTGTGACATTTTGGTTGGTCCTAATAATGGTATTTCCCGAGTGTGGATTTTGGATTTCCCCCCCTCATGAACCAATATGGCTGCCTTTGTTTTTTATTAGTCTTTAACATACTACAAGATGTCTTGTTGTTCTTGCTGTAACAGACTACGGGCATAATTCTATGCAAATTCAGACAGAAAAAAGCCATACATGCTGGCTGGGGCATGCTGGGAGCTGTAGGCCTTTTTTTTTTTTGTCTAAGCATGTATAGGATTGCGCCTTAAGACAATTACCCCTTTAGAAATATTACTGCAATGTATTGCCTAAACTAAAATGGTAATGGGAGAGGCATGGGTATATTAAATCACTCTTTATTACAATATATGCCCTGAATTAATTCTAGAGAGTTTTCTTCCCTTCTCCGCCTTTAAATCTGTTTTCTCTCTCTCCTGCTTCTCTGATGCTGCTGAGTGATGGGGTTAAGACGTCTTTCCCTTTAGGACTGTTGCATCAGAGGTAAATCAGGGATGGCTGTGTTGTGCTCATAGTTTAATACCCACATGAGATAATATTTTTTTTCTGGATTGGATGGGCTTGTGACCTTGGAGTGTGTTTGGTTCCTCACGCCTCACCTTTCCCTGCAGCTTGGCTGGCTTGCATGACATATCTGAAGCAATTGCTCTGTAGGCCCTTCTTGCAGGGCACCTGCTCCTATGCTTATGGGCATTGCAATCTGGATTGCATGGGAGGAGGCTAACTGGAGAGTCTGGTCTGAGTGGCGTTTTCCCCTCTCCCAACTGTGGCTTTGTATGAAAAGGGAGCAAGCCACCAGCCTGTGTACACTCTTGCCTCCCCCTTTCATCTCCCTGCCCTGTTCTCTCTAATTAGAAAGTAATGTATTGCCCAGTACAATGCCAGGTTGGATCTTATTTGCATCTCCTGCTAGGAGGAAGAAAGAGTGCTGCAAAGCATGGTGTGAGTGTACTTGCGCACAGGGGGATGACTCGCAGGGGTGTGTGTATGCTTAACCTTTCCCCTTCCTGCTGCTTTCCTCCTGCAAACACTGCAATCACTTCTCCCCACTTCTGGGAACCCCAGCTAGAAGAACAGCAGCTGGTGTTTGTGTGCAAAGGAAAAAAAAGGTTCGGGAAGAGTTTCACCCTCACTCCACTGCCTTTCAGCTTGGTTCCCAGCCCCATCTTTGCTGCTGAACATGGTGATCTGCCCTTGATTAAGGTTTTTCTTTCTTGTTGTGAAATGCCCTTTTTTAAAAACAAAAAAACCTCTTGCTTTTTAAACTTTTTGTTTGGTCATGCTTCCTCCTCCTGTTCCTCTTAATCAGATAATTTTGTATACTGTAGAAGAGAAAGCATTTGTTTAATGTAATATTAGGAAAGTGCTTCAAAATAATATTTAGTTCTGTAGGCAGAATAGTAAAATCAGCACTAATGATCAGTCAGCATGCCTTTTCAGTAATCCTGTTATAGTTTGGTTAATGTATAGATGGCAGACCAACCACAGTTTGAAAGTCTGCTCCATAGTATACTTTTCTGCTGCCTTCCTATTGCTTCAAGGACAGTCTTAATGTCAGTTCATGACTATGCGTGTGGAAAATGTTAATTCATCCCTCTATTACCATTGGATGAAACAGCAGATATTGCCACTGGTGCATATCTGTTCTATGTAAGTCAACAATAGGTTCTACATGTACTTCAGGACTGTGACAATTATAAGATCAAATGTTCCACAATCATAAGATGATCTAATGTTCCACAATCTGCTTAGCTATGTGTGTGAGGTGTTCTCGTGTGTGTGTGTGTGTGTGTGTGTGTATGTACTGTATGTGTGTGCATATGTTTACATCACAGGTAATGGAACCATAACTTATACCTTTTTCTCTAGGGTTGAGCTCATAATCTTAATACCCACAAGAGAGAATCATTTTCTGGGTCAGGGAAAAGTTCTTCAGAGAGGTGGTAAAACTATTCTGGTATGAAAGCAAGTATCTGCTGTGTAAAGAGCTATTAAGGCACATGCCATTCTGTGGGGTATATAGTCAGAATGAACATGCCACCAATCTAATCAGTGATTATAGCACAGTGTTATGCATATCTTCTCACAAGCCCCATTGAGCTTAATGAGACTTCCTCCCAGGTAAGTGTGTATATGATTGCAGCCTTGGACAACAAGCTCAACTAATAGGTTGAATACCACAGACACTTAGTCAACTCATTGGCTGAGTTTACTGTTTCTTCAGCTTTCTGATGGTACATTTAAAGAACAACATAAAGTGCTGTTATTGGATACTTGCTGTAGGAAATCTGCTGACATTCTTTCTCTCCTTATTTGCAGGCTGGCTCCAATGCGATTGTATACACTGTCCAAGCGCCACTTTGTCTTGGTCTTTGTTGTCTTCTTCATTTGTTTCGGTTTGACCTTCTTAATAGGCATTGCAGGTAAGATTTTTAGATTCTGTACATACTTATATCTTATTCTCCCTTGTTGCTTTGTTAGTGAGATAAACAGCCTGAAGTGTATTCCATGTTTACGTACTTTCCTTGTATGTGTGTAATGAGTAGTTGGGGCCGTCTTTGAAATACTGTAGTTATGGATTTCATAGATCATAGAGTTGGCGATTAGAATTTATCAAGTGTTTAAGAATAGTGGTAGCTGGTGTCACCCAAAAATAACAGAGGAACAGAGACCCTGCCCACCAACTCCATCCATAGGTCCATTCTTGCCTTTGCACTCCCTACCCTACACTGTTACTGATGGCGCGTGAGTGACAGCACAGCCCCGTGTGTGCGAGATGGGAGATTAAAAATCCTGTTCGTGTGTAGAGGCCCATTTATCCACACAGAGAAATCCAGATCTTTCTCCCCCTCTCTCTGCGCAGCGTGCAGCGTTTCGGTTGCAATCAGCCAGCCAGCTTTCCAGCCTGTAATCCGACTCCAGCAGCCAGCTCCCCCGTTTGCAGATAGCAAGGAAAAAACTCTGTAACTCCACAGGTCTATTCTACCTGTTTATTTACTTAGCAAAGTAATATTCTACAGAGTATACATTTCCTAGTTACAGTCCATGTGCAGAGTACAATGCATAGCAAGCATTTATTCCAGTGGAGCAAGTTGAGCTTTACCCCACCTCAGCAAAGACGCTACATTGTTGCATAAGTCCAGCAAGCAATAGTCAGAAGAAAAGAGTGAAGAAAGAGAACAGTCCTGCTCCTCTCTAAAATGGCTCCAGACAGAAAAACAAGTCAGTACGTCACCAGAACATACAAACCATGTGACTAGCTCATATTGTTCTCACACTTTAGTAACCCCTGCGAAAACATGAGATTCTAGAAAGACACAACAAACTTGTTTACCGCCATTCTGTTCCTTCCATGTTGTAAACAATGTGCTCCAGCTTGTGAATGTGATACATATCACAACAGTTACACCCATGACCATCCATAGGTTCAAAGTATGCCTGTTTCTCCGTTCTGCAATGGCAGACTGCCACACTACCCATCTAATCCAGAGTTTGCATCCTGAGTTTATATTGCGCTTTGATTTTAGTAAGACACAAGTGGGACATGCAACAAAATGTTTTAGTGTGGAGTGTTTCCTGTTTAGGATTCCATCAACAACAACACCCCCCCCCACACACACACACGATCTGTGATCACACACAGTCCCCACTAGGCTGTTTGGGGGTGGGTGTTCCCTTGAGGTTTTTTCCCTAAAGATGTTTTGTACTTCTGCAAACCTCAAGGTTTCCCCACATCTGTTGATGCCTTCCTCTTGTGTATGCATGGTACCATTTTGGCTTCATAAGGACTAGCACTCAGGAAATTGAGATCGCTATTACAAGCAATGTAATCACAGTGGAAATCAAGGATAGCCAACCAACATGGTGGGTGTGGCCCTCAAGCCAATTTTATCTGGCCCTGGTGGCCCTACCCAAATGTTCTAAAACTAAAAGAAAGAGAGATTCCTCTTTCTCTGTTGGGAAGAAGTAATAATAATAAGTAATAAAGGATGTGTGTTTTATATGAGAACTAGCTGTTGCCTCCGGCTTCACTCGCGTGGATTTTAGGATTTGGTACAATTGTTTTTAAAAGAAACAGGAGTTTTTTGTCCAAACTGTACGAAATATAATTTACAGGTTGATGTCTTAACGTAATAAGCAATGTTTATTACAGACGTTAGTTGGGGTGTATTGGCAACAAAACAAAGATAGTTGTTCCATTCATATGCGACCATGAATTTTTTCGTGTTGGAATTACAAACAGACAATGAGACAGACCCAAAATTAAAAAAATATTTATTTGGCATCTGCAACCTACAAAAAAACCCTATTTCAGTACTTCTTTGTAAACTACATTAGTGGTTCTCCCTTCAGGTGCTAGGATGACCAGAGAGTTAGGTGAGCTCACTCTGGAACAGGCCACGTAAAACTGCCGATGTGAGAAGCAGTCTTCCCTTAGGTCAATCCCCGCTACCTTCAAAGTCTGCCCCTGCGACTTGTTTTTACATTTAAATTTTCAATTAGCATTTTGATTTTTTTTTTATGGAGAAGAAGAAAAATAAAAAAAAACAGGCTTAAAAATGAAAAGGGGTTTTTTTTTGGTCTCCTTGAAGGCCTGCTAGAGCTGTATGGAAAAGATACAGTGTCTCTGACTGAAAGTGTAATGTTTAGGTTGGGTGCTGGCAGCAGAAATATTTTCTGACAGAAATATCTGATCTTAAAGAAAAATCAGGTTAATCCTGAGAGTCTACAGGTGATGAAGAGTGACTGTGCCAAGTTTGGGGTAGATCCGTCAAAATGTGATGGAGCCTATGCGACGATGCCCCCCCCCCCAGCAGTCATTCAGTCAGTCAGTCATTTAAAAAGTTTCCCTCCCTTTTCACTCCCTTAGAGAACATTCTAAATGACCTAGGGGAGATTTGCATAACCACTCCTATTGGCCCCTGCAGGAATTCATATGAACATTCTAAGTGTTGTATGGGCTATTTGCATAACTGCTCCTGCAGCAATTATGAGGTGAGGCCGATTTGCATAACTGCTCCCCTGTTGTTTTGCCCATAGGAGATATGAGAGTGGGGCGATTCCCCCCTTTTTTCACCCCCTTAGGGATGGAATTTCCAAAAATCCTTCTTTAGTGGGTGTCTATGTCATAAAAACAATGTTCCTTCAAAATTTCACGTTCCTAGATTAAACGGTTTGAGCTGGGCGTTGATGAGTCAGTCAGTCAGGACTTCTTCTTATATAGAGAGAGATAGAGGTGTGTGTGTGTGTGTGTGTGGTCTGAATGGTATAGGGGTGTATGAATGCTGTGAATGGGATGTGTATGTTACCAGGATGTGAATTACTGTGATGAGGCTCCCTCTGTCCAGAAAGGAATACAGTTGGCATACCAGCTGATGCTGGTGGAAGGCACTCAGGGTCAGAGGCTGCTTGTGCATCAAGTGACAAAGCTGAATCAATGAGCACCTCCAGACTTGCAAACCTTATTCTTCAAAGGGAGTGCAACCCCATGCAGAATAGGTTGACCATCTCTGATTATGTTATGCCCTGTTAACTGGGGGATTCAAAGGACATTTGTGTATTTAATATAGACTGTATTGTTCAACAAGCATCTCATATTTTCAGGAAAGAATTCAGACTCTAAACAAAGTACAGTCATGTAAAGATAGGAAAAAGTAAGCTTCTTGCACCTGAGCATACTTAACCCCTATTCAGGCATGCATGCATAAAGAATGCGTGAACAGGGCTGCAGGGCCTGAATTGGGCTTCACTTAGAAGCAAGTCTGGGAATGGAGTTTCCTTGGTGTGCTTGGAGTACTGGTCCCAATGAATTGCTATTCTCTGCAGAAAAATATATATTTATTTTATTTATTTATTACATCTATACTGCCCAATAGCTGAAGCTCTCTGGGTGGTTCACAACAACAAAATGAGAGGGTTTGCACATCACGCTAAGCCACCCTATGAATAAGCCACCATGGGTTGGTTGTTCACTGAACAACACATGGTACTCCCAACAGATGATCGGGCTTCCTGTGGCTTGTTCTCCCTCACATTCCCCCTCAGTCCTCCTGCTGGCTCCGGCATGTATCCCAGGCGTCTTTGCAGCAGAACTCCTCATCGCCTTGGTCTCTTATGTCAGCACCCTTTCTGCAGTTGGCCCGCTGGGGTTGCTGGCTACCGAGGGAAATTCCCCGCCCCAGCCCACATCAGCTCGCCAAATAGAATTAATTTTTGAGCCCTTATGAACACGGTAACGCATTCGCCAGCTTTAATTTTTATTTTTTGGGGGGGACTTCCCGATATTTATCTAAGCATCCCCATATTCCCCTCTTCCACTTCAGCACTTACATTGCTAGCTAACAAACACCTTAAAAAAAAGAAAAAGGCTACTTCACGTTACTCTGAAATAAGCACGCCCACTTTCAAAGTAAGAAACCCCTCTGGCAGAGCGCCTTCTGTTCAGCCACTTTTGGCTCCCCACCCCCTGCTTGTTGCTTCCCTCTGTCGCTAGATGTCACGTGTTGATATGGGTTACAGAGCAGTGAGCGGGATCAGGAAACATACACAAATGTTATGGCAAAGCAGTAACACAGAGGGGGAAATTGCATAAATGCAAAGGCAGCTGTCAGCTGAGAAGGGATGAGGGAGGATGACGGTGGCACAGGCGAGATCGCCAGGAGTGGCAGGGTTTTTTGCTGCTCTGGCCGGGCGGCTCTCTATTCCTGGCAACCCATGATAAAATCACCCTGCTGGGTTCAGACAACATGACAAGCCACCACCATGGGTATGAACAACACTAAAACAAGCCATGGGTTCTCAGGGTGGTTTGTTCATGAAAAATAAGTCACCCTGCAGATACCGTGCTGGGTTTGCACAACAACCTACCATGGCTGATCACCCATGGTGGGTTGTGCTGTGCAAACCAGGTCAATGTGTATCTAATAATTTTGCTGCACTGCTTTGTGGTTAGTTGGGGTAGATTCCTCTCTAGACTTACCGTACTCTTAAGCACCACATGACACTTTGTGCTGTGTTGGAAGGGTGGACCTGACCTTTGTTATCTTGGAGAAACTAGTGATGCTGTAGATTATTTTGTCCTTGCACAACTGCTTTGGCAGACTGATTTGTTGATTCGAGCCCAAGTTATTGGTATACACTGTTTGCTTTTAGTGAGTGCTGTAGCAAAAGGAGGACTGTCCAGCTGTGTTTAAAAAGTACTTTTTGTGATTTTTATTTCTTAAAACAAGATGAGAACTGATGCAGCATAATAGGAGCTCAAAGGAATAGCCTGGGGGTGGGGGAGAGAAAAAGAGGTATAGACGGAGAGTAGCTCCTACCCTCCTTTGCGGCTCAAGCTCCACAAAGCCAGGAAGTGGGAAACTAAGGTTGATGCCTTAACTGGTGTACCCTGTGATCAGTGATGATGTTGTGCAATGTCACAAATTGTGCTTGCTTACACCTTACCCTCCCCACACTTTTCCTTGGTCTTTCAGGCCCAAATCTGGATGGGGAGAATGGAGTGCCTGGGACTAGCAAAGATACCCCACATTGTTCTGGTCCTGTATTGTCTTATGAAGCATCTGAGCCTTACTTTATTGCTAGAGGAATCCTCCTGTGAGTTGGCCCATGCCTGCTTGTTGCTTACATCAGTAGCAGGCAGGGTGGGTTAAACAGTGATAGGGTGCCCTCTTCTAGCAGTAAGGCCAGATTCTTCATAAGACAATACAGGACCAGGACAACATGGGACATCTTTGCTGCCCAAGAAAAAATGTGGGTACATGGAGGGTAAGTTGTAGGCAAGCACAATTTATGATCGTACACAACATCATCACTGATCATGGGGCGCATTAGTTACGGTATCAGCCTTAGCTTCCAATTTCCTGGCTTTGTGAAGCTTGAGCCCACATGAGATATCCTTAACTCTGGTCTTAAACCAGCAGGTGTTTTTTTTTTAATCACTGAACTCCCCTAGTTTTGAAAAGGAAATTTATAATTACAGTGTTGGCAATCCTACCTGCTCCCCAATGTATTTGAATCTGCTTTCTTGCCAATTTACCTATATGATAAATGGATTATAAATAGTTAACTAACGGTAATCATGATTTCATTTCAAGAATCAGGATTCTGAAATCTCAGGGAGAACTTCCATGGATAGAAAAGACTGTCCTCTGCAGACAATCACCTTCCACATGTAGAAAGTGATGAGAACGGCCAGGGAGGGGGTGGCGTTAGCGAGATCATCCCCATTTCCCTTCCTCACGTGTAGAGCTTATTCATGTTGAGAATGAATAGATTTTCACAACCTGCTGAATGAGCATACATAGAGTGTGAATGTACGTTCAGTGTAATGTGTGAATATACCTCTAGTGTGAGACATGATCCTTGCATGTTCTTTCCCCACCACACAGAAAGTAAGAGCAAAGATTGTGGCCCCTGCTTTCAGAAAGGTGGTGTGAGGCCCTGATCCTTCTGCTCTTCCCACCTGTGCATTCCACACCCATCTCTACCAAATTCTCTGAGAGTCAAACTGAATGTTACTTTAAAGATGTAGCTAGGGTTATTTTTCTTTTTTCTTTTCTACTGAAAAGTAAGCTCATGGGACCTCATATGGGTCAGGACCTTAGAGGAATGGGTAGGTGGCTTTGCCCCTTTGCCCACAATTTACATTACAACTGGATTCCTTTTTGGCAATGTAAATTGGAGGCATCAGGCGTGATTGGGACCACAGCAGAGGGGGGGAGATTAAAGTCTCCCTACCCCCCATGGTAGGGTCCCAATCCGTGTAGTAGCATGTAGTCTCACCTTGTGCTGTCATGTTCCATAACTGAAAGAATAGGCCTTGCACATAGAAGCCCTCTGTAACAGAATTCCTCTGAAAACCTTTACTGGTAGTGTAGAGAAAAAGAGCCTCATTCTAGCTGCAGAGTGAAACTGAGCATGCTAGACATAAACTTGGCCAGCAGTTGCTGCCATAAGCTTTCATGGGGCAGAAAAACCTTAATCATTCTTGAACTGTCGCTCAGAACTTCACCAAACCAATGAAAGACACGTCTCCTCAGCAAACCTGAATAAAGTACATAAGTAGTTTTCACCAAAACCTGAAAGAAATATGTCAAGTAAAAAGGACAAATGTGTCAATTTTCAGCACTTTTTAACTTGCTGTACCTGTGGCAATTTGTACTGGATTGGTTTGAAATTCTGCACAATTGCAGACCTCACCAGGTAGAGCCTGGGTGCTAAGCGTCGAGTTATTAGCTGAACAGGTATCATTTTTATTAGCAGTAGAATTGTGGGGCTTAACCTTTTTTGTGTGTGTGACTTGCCTTAACTAACCCCCATGCCTCTTTAATCCTTGTTCTCCTGACCTTCTGCCAGCATATAGTAGAAGGGAGAAGAGCAGGTGCATGCTCATAAGTCCTTGTTTGTGATTTGTAGCCCAATGCATGCTTGGAGGAATCTGACTAAGAGAATCTCTGCATAAACAGCTCATCACATGGTAAACTCATTTTTGGGCTTAAGACTGCATGTGGGGAGTTGCATGATTGAATATGTAAACATAAGAAGAGCCTTGCTGGATCTGTCTACTCCAGCATCTTGTTTGCAGCCGTGGCTAGCCACAAACCCACAACAAGCCAAGCATTAAGGCAAAATCCCTCTCCCATTGTTTGTGCCCAGCACCTGGTTTTCACAGAGATACTGTGCTGAACATAGAGATGCCATAGCCATTGACAGACCTATGCTTCTCCTATAGGAGGAAACAACCTACTCATAAAAAGCTAGCCTATCAGGGAGAAGACTAGGTTAGAAGCATTTTCACTGACATCTAAGTATTCTATGAGCAGGAAAATTCCAAAATCCATATTAGGGCAATATTACAAAATAGTGCAAAACTTTTCACGGTCCCCAGAAATCTTCAGGTGGGGTGAGAGATCGGGGTGGGAAAGAAAGTTGGCTGATGTTGAAGCCATTAGGGCATCAACCTGGTATGTTCCAGATGTTTTGGACTACAACTCCCAGCATTCCTGACCACTGGCCATGCTGGCTGGGGCTGATGTTTCAAGTCCAAAACATCTGGAGGGCACCAGCATGGGAAAGGCTGCTCTGCTAGGTGCTGTGTAGGTTTTAGGTTGTGCTTAGGACTGCCACTAGGTCTTCTGGGACAAGGAAACATACAATTGTTGAACCAACCGTTTTTGAAAAAATTAGAATTGTCTGTTATCCATATCTGTTTCCATCCTTAGGCAAGACACCCAGGTTCCTTGGTAGGTGGAAAACATGCTGTTGTTTTTAAATGGGAGGAATGTTCAATCCCCCACCTGCAGTCTAAAGTGGTACAGTCCACAGTTTTACCATGTGATGAGCTGTTTGCCCTATAAAGAGCCTTTGAATTACTTAGCATATGGTAAGGGACACTGGGGCTAGATTCTTGTGTGAGACCCTGCTGTGCTATAGAATTCAGTGGGGAATCCATGTAAGAGATTTCCCCTCATTTGATATGTGTGTAAAACAAAGTAATATTTGCTATTCATGACAGGGCCTTTTGTGTAACTTAATATAGTCTACCATTCCTGAAACTTTTAGTTTTTAAGGTAGTCATTTGCATCTTATGTTGCACCAACAACTATTTGAATATTGCGCCCATGTCTCTGTATAACATACAGGTCCCCATGTCATTGATTCTGTTAAAGAAACATCTCAGCTGACTAATGGTTCCAAGGTAAGTCTTGTTATAGTGTGCTTATAGATGTATATTCTGACTTTACGTAGCTTCTTCTAACTTGTACACAAGTTCCTAAGAATTATGTGACTGCCCACCTTTATTTTAAAGCGTTGTCACTGAGTCTTTTGCTGTGTCTTATGAGACCTCATTCACCTCACTTCCTTACCCCACCCTGCTGAACTAGGAAACACTGTAAACAAAAAGTCAATATCTGTACCTTTCCTGCAACAATCTTTATAGCTGTGTAGTATGTTGATGTAGAAGGGCCACAGCTCAGTGGTAGAACACATGCTTTACACACCAGATCCCAGGTTCAATCCTAGGTGTCTTCAGTTTCAGATCTTGTGTAGCTGTGTTTGTAAGACTTCTGCCTGACTCCTGGAGAACCAGTAGCAGAGTAGTTAGTACTGGGTTAGATGAACAAATAGTCTGATTCATAGATAGAGTTGGAAGGAGCCTACAAGGCCATTGAGTCCAGCCCCCTGCTCAATGCAGGAAACTAGAGGAGGGGTCTCCCATCCAAGTAATAACCAGGCCTGACCCTGCTTAGCTTTCCACGATTCTGTATAAGGCAGCTTTATATGAGCCCATAAATTTCTCTCTGACCATGAAAATATACCAGTCTGTGGAGAGAATCTTTTTGGAGAGCTTTTGGTATATTTCTGGTTGAAAACGAGCAGTAAGGCTCAACAACCCAAGACAACTAATGAGTCCTTTCACTCCACAGAAGAGCTTGCTGCATGCAAGTTTCAGGATTTCTTAAGGACTAGAATGTGTCTTATGGCTAAGGATTGAATCATGTGTTTGAACCTTTTTGAGAATGACAGTGTTATGAGTTGCCATGAGTGGCATATTTTTGTAAATTATATTAATTTTATATAAATAACATACAATTGCTCTCTTGTTTGTGAAAGATCTTTTTAAAATATGCTCCATTATTGCTAAACAGGTTTACCTGATCTTGGATTAGATAAAGTTTAGACTATTAACACTTAACAGGAATGTGGTGGTCAGTTTTATGTAAGGAGATGTTTCATTCATTGGCCTTAATTTACTGATGAAATCTGGAGTAGCTAATACAGCAGAATGAATGAACGTGATTTAACTTTTGCCTCCATTTTGTTCTAGATACGGCTGTTTAATTTAAGTTCACAACCATTATCTACTTATAATCAACAATTATGGCTAACATGTGTAGTGCAGTTGGACCAACCTTATGGTAAGAGTGTTTAAATTTTATTTTGGATTACACTTTGACTGAACTACCTTAATTATATACATATTAACTACATACATAAGGGTGTGTGTGCATCACATGCCTGTACAATGTAGGGGTGCCTAAGCCATACATAATGTACCATTTTTGAGATGCAGTTTATTAGGTGCTTGATTAAACCCCTTGTTTTACATAACTCAACAAGGCAATAGAAATGGTGTGTGTGTGGGGGGCAGTATCAAGCCTGTGGTGAACTGTAATACATTGCTGATGTAATGCATACAACTCAGAGATTTTGTGCCCTGAAAGCCTGGTATATTCAGAGGAGCCAGTTTACAATGGGAACATATGGGCCTAGTCCAGTGATGGCGAACCTATGGCACGCGTGCCACAGCTGGCACGTGGGGACCGCTGTGTTGGCACGTGAGCCATAGGTCGCTTGAATAGAGATCAAGAGCAGGGGGGGCTCCTGGCCAGTTTCTCCCAGCGGACGTGAGTCAGCGTCACGCCGCTGGTGAAGGTTTTTTGCAGAGGAGGTGGAGCTGGAGCAGAGTGGTGAAGATCTTTTGCAGAGGAGGTGGAGGAGGAGGACCCGAGTGGACCGGAGGCAGACAGGTAGGCAGGAATGCTTTACCTTCTGCAGGGGGAGAGGAGGAGGAGGAGAAGGGAGGCAGGGCAGGCGTTTTTAAAAAAGTTTAATATAGAAAAAACGAAGTGCCGGCCGGGCCAACTCCCGTGCCCAGCCGGCAGAGAAGAGGGGCCTCTGCAGCCCCTTCCCTCCCTGGTGAGGACGCGCCGCCGCGGGCGGGGAAGACGCGCCGGCCAGGCCAACTCCAGTGCCGGGCGGGGCTTCCCCGCCCAGGCTGGCGGCGGCGCGTCCTTGCGCCAGGTTAAGGAAGGGGCAAAAAAGCCCCTCTTCTTCACCGGCCGGGCACTCTGCTTCAGGCGTGCTTTACCTTCTGCAGGGGGGAGGAGGAGGAGGAGAAGGGAGGCAGGGCAGGCGTTTTAAAAAAAGTTTAATATAGAAAAAACGAAGCGCCGGCCGGGCCAACTCCCGTGCCCAGCCAGCAGAGAAGAGGGGCCTCTGCAGCCCCTTCCCTCCCTGGTGAGGACGCGCCGCCGCGGGCGGGGAAGACGCGCCGGCCAGGCCAACTCCAGTGCCCGGCCGGCGAAGAAGAGGGGCTTTTTTGCCCCTTCCTTAACCTGGCGCAAGGACGCGCTGCCGCCAGCCTGGGCGGGGAAGCCCCGCCCGGCATGCCTGAAGCAGCGCCGGCCGGGGCCAACCACCTAATTAAGCCTAACCTACCTAATTAAGCCTAACCTACCTCACAGGGTTGTTGTGAGGATAAAATGGAGAGGAGGAGGAGGATTATGTAAGTCTGGCATATAATCATATTACAAGTTGATCCTTATCCAAAAATACATGCCCCTTATTATTTAAAAGGTTTATCTAAATTACCTTCAGGCAATGTCATAAGCATGAAGGTAATTTAGATAAGGATAAGGGATTCTCATCCCTTTGTAATAAGATTATATGCCAGACTGAAATTGTATGGGGCAAGCTTTACTCTGATGCTTCTACAGGTGTTGAAAAGGTGTTTTACAGTTAGTAAAAGTAAAAGTCAACCTGTACAATGTAGTACTATTTTTAAAAATCGAGTTGATGTTTTTTTCAATTAAAAGCAGTTTGTATCATTGAAAGCCCTGTTATTGTGTTTTTCTTTTAAGACAAAAGATGTTAATTAGTTCGGACAACTGTATGAGTTGTTTTTCTAAAACTAAAACCCCGATATTCAGGTTTAATTGCAGTGTTGGCACTTTGAAATAAGTAAGTTGGTTTTGTGTTGCAGTTTGGGCACTCGGGCTCAAAAAGGTTCGCTATCACTGGCCTAGTCCTTTATTCAGTATAGAATGGCTGTCTGCAAAGTCTTATGGAAATCAAGATGCCAAAAGAAGATGGATTCGGTTAGCCTTTTTTTCCCTTGAGGAAGCTGTTCTGAAAATGGAGTGTACTCCAAAACATCCAATGTTATGGAATTTGCATAAAATACGTAAGGGCTTCTGCAGTAGTTTTGTCAATTTCAGGTAACTGCCAGCAGCCTGCTTTATGCATAGTTGCTTAGGTTGGCATTTATTATGTATGTAGATGCATTCAAGTTTTACAGACAAAGCTCTGTTTATATCCAGGGCAGGGGGAGATACCTATTCATAGAATGAATCATGGAAATAAGCAACTTTAATTTTCTCCAAGTCAAGTTATGTGACACATTTCACACATGTATGCTAAACGTACAGATGCATGTAACATATACAGGCCTGGTTATTTGTGTGCTTTTTGGAGTGCTCCTCTTATTGGCTGTTCAAGCACCAACAGCTATTGTCCTGCACACAGGCACCAATATAGAAGGCTCTGAAACTATTCGGCACCTGCTACCTTTTGCCAATCCAGGGCATTTGAGCTAGCTGAACTGAAGCACCAGGAAGGGAAATGATTGCAAGGCATAGATCATAGCACACAGTTGCAAGCAGATCGCTGTCACTACTAACCATGATAGCTTGGTGTGATGGGTGGCAGCACATTTCAAAATGTGCTAGCTTCAATGTGCAGCTACTGTTGAGGGTTAAAATTTACTGTTGATCCTATAACAGAATCCATTGGTTTTGGGTTACTGCATCTGCTATCTTATTTCTAATGTATGTACCCTAATCTGCGTCTTATAGCGTCTGAACAGTATTTTGTTTTTGTTTTAAAATTTCAGATAATAAATGGAAAGTAAACTTTAATATGTTGGTTACAATACGTGGTGTAGTAGAAAATGGAAGTGTAAAATATTTCAACAAGGAAAATCACAACCGGACAAGGACACTCAACTGTGCGCAGGCAAGTGCATTGTGAAATTTCTTACAGAGGAGTTAAAAAGCATGTTCAATGGGTGAGCATATCTGTTAGTGAAAACCTATAAACAGAATAGCAGTTTATGAGGCCCCAGTTTCAACATTTGGCATTTCAAGAAGTAGTGATGGGCAGTACTTCTTTGAGAGATCTTGGGAAACAGTTGTCAGTAGGGATTGACTGTATTGTGTTAGGTGGATGAATTCTTTATCAGTAAAATAAATAAATAAATAAAATAGGGGAAGGTCTGTGATGAAAAGGTTAACATCTAGCGTTGCCAGGCAGAGTGGTTATGCCCGGCAACCTATGGGGTGGGGGCTTGCCTGTAGAAAGTTCTGATGGAAGGGGGAGCTCTGTATATATGTGCCTGTGTGAGTGTGTGTGTGAGGAGTTTTAGTTTAAGAGTGTTAGAGTGTTAGAGAGAAGTGAGTTGGAGGGAAGTGAGTTGGGGGGATTCTAGTCAGTCAGTCAGATAAGAGTCATAAAGTTAATTCAACATAAACTATTGCCTTTATGGAAAAGAGATTGCTCCTGTTTAAAGAAATGTTTTACTTAAGAAAACAAAGAACCATTTGTTGGGTTACTGAAGAGACTGATTTATAACTGCTACTATCCTGAAGCTCACCCCTAATCACTTGGTACAGCTGCTAAGAGCAAGATAAACAATATCTACCCAGCGTAAACACCACAATAACCAGCAATGGTATTTTAACAGAGTTTATCTCCCACAGACAGATTGTCCGCTCGAGTTTGTCTGGGAGTGAGTGAAGACTTGTGACAGAGTTGGAACAGTGTTAGTTTAAAATAGGGTGAACTAATACACTGGAGCTATCATATCTCAGCCACTGGGTTAGTGAAGAAAGTGAACTAACAGCCAGGTGGTAGTGAGAGAATAAAATTAAATAACCAGCCACGTTATCATCATAAGGTCTATATCTGAATTGCAGAGTGCATGTTTTATAAGTATGAACCTCCAGGCCCTGCTTCTGGCATCTACAAATCAAAACAAGGTTAGAACTATTAATGATCTACCAACCAAGGGTTGTATCCAATGGTTGTGCAAACAGAAGGCAAACTGATCTTTTCTCCTCTTCCTCCCGTTGTACCCCTGACAACCTCCTCAGGAGAGTCAGAGACCTTCCTGAACAGTGCAGGCTGTGTTTCACCAGACAGCAGGGGGAGGGAGTAATCTTCTGAAATTGGGCAGAGGGACCTTACAGGAGTGGAGCTCCACTGGCACAAGATCTCTCTGCCTGCGTTTGGGCTATTTCCCCCTCCCACTGCAGATCTGTGTGACACAGCCCATGATGTTCAGGAGAGCCCCATAGCCTCTGGGGGTGGTTGGTTGTAGGGTGTACAGGGGGTTGCAGGGGAGAGAAGAGAGAGAGAAATATTGGTTTCATGTGAGCTACATTCTGCTTCCACAACCATTGGATACAACCCCAACAGTTTTTTTTAAATCTGATAGCTCAAATTTCTAGGAAGATGCAGTGGCTCCTAACCTGCACTCTTGTTGCAAATGTTGATTACAACTAGTGGCCTCAGATGAGTCTTTATTCTTTATCTTATGAGAACAGAGCAGCCATGATCTTATGAACAGCAGAGAGTTTTAGAGGAACCTAATGCAAGAAGCAGGATGGAGATTCTCTTACTGGGGAAACTCAAACTGCTAACGAGTGTCCTCCCAGAACAAGAGTATGTGCATATACTTATTTAAGGATACGTGTGTCAAAGGACCTTTTAATGTTGGTCGTATCATGTCTAGACAGATTTGTGTCAGTTGCGTGCGCACACACGCATACACATATATTCAAAAGGAAAGTTGACATTATTTATACAGGAATGAAAAAT
This sequence comes from Shinisaurus crocodilurus, assembly GCA_021292165.1. Taxonomy (NCBI): domain Eukaryota; kingdom Metazoa; phylum Chordata; class Lepidosauria; order Squamata; family Shinisauridae; genus Shinisaurus; species Shinisaurus crocodilurus. The sequence goes on along the minus strand of CM037879.1, from coordinate 81,685,775 downwards.
GTATGAATGATCAATCATGGAGAAGTACCTTGTTGCAATAATAAGGCAGTTATAATAATCTTAATATAGTTTCAATCAGTGCATATGATGAACTGTCTTTTATTATTATTATTATTAATAATAATAATAATAATATCATCATCATAATCATCATCGTCATCATCAATATACCACCCAATAGCCGAAGCTCTCCGTGAGGTTAACAGTTTATAAAAAAACAATAAAATACAGTACAAATTGAATTAAAACAGCATAAAATTCATTACAAAATTTAAAAATAGAAAATAAAACCATTTGAGCAATTAAAATATGTTCAATAATCTAGACCACTGCAAACATAACCCCCCAATAGCCATTAAATGACATTAAATCCCTCATAGAGGGCAGTCTTAACTTGGCACTGAAAGGATAACAGAGTTGGTGCCAGGTGGGCCTCAGTGGGGAGATCGTTCCATAATTGCGGGGGCTGCCACTGAGAAGGCACTCTTCCTTGTTGCCACCAACTGAGCCTTAGGCATATTAAACACATGAAGCATGAACAAAATGGATAATATTCCATCTATGCACAGGGTTCAATAATGTGGGGGAAATAGCTCAGAGATTTGCTTGGTGTCTAAACCAAGGGTTGCTGTGCACGGAAGACAAGGCCGCAGACATGCATGATGAGTCCAGGTTTAAATGGGTTCGGCTATAGTTCTAAAGAGCCAGCTGGAGCTGGAGCTAGGCAAATTGGGGCTCTAAAGGTCACTGGGAGAAAGGAAAGGAAAAAGAGGCTTAGGGAAGGATGATGCCTGGTCAGGAAGAAGAAAATACCTCACCGAGGTTTGTCTCTAGCTGGGGCTGGTCCTTGTGCAAAGTCACCGTGGTGAGAGGGAAAGGCAGACTGAACTGGGTATTTATACTAAACTCATTCTCACCAGTTTCTATTGCGTTGTGCGCCAACCACTTCTTGTTTCCTCTTCCATATCTTTAGCACCATTGAAGCCACCAAGGCTTCAGATTACATTGTATGTCAAGCCAACTTTTCTGGAGAATTTATCTTGGTCCCAACCAAGGACTGTGGAGAGGAAACAAGGGGAATAGTGTAAATAGGAGGCCTTCTTAAAGTGACAGTATCATGTCATGCCAAATATTGGAGTGAAGTGGCTTTTGTGCTCTGTGTCAAGTAGTCTACCAAAAAAAACTGAATTGCGTCTCCATTTACAGCTAAAGGTTTACAGCTGTAATCTGTTACTATTTTTATTATGGTGATCAACACAGCCCTGAATGGCTTGAAAGCCCAGAAATGTAAATAGACTATCAGTGTGTTTTTGTTCTCACTGTCCTTCTGTTTCTTTCTCTGCCAATCCTCCCTTCCCCCAATGTGTCTTCATAGCAATGTGCTGAAATTATTGTGGTTCATCTTGGTTACCTGAACTACACTCGTTATGAGATCACTGTTGCCTTCGATAAACTTCCTCATGACTACCACATCAAGAGTTATACCTTCACAGTAAGTGTAAAGGAAACAGAAAATGAAAGTTCAATTTTAATTGCAAATCTTTGTGTTTACTTTGCAATAGTAAAGGGTTCTCTATTTCCCAGTAAGGAGAAAGGACTGTAAAGATGGGCCAAATGAATGTCTTAAGGGGCAGAGTTTCCAAGCTGAGGTTACAGCCACTGAAAAGGCCCTCTCTCCGTCAAACGCACTTCAGAATTTGGCGGGACCAGGAGTAGAGCATCTATGATAGTCTCAATACTAGGGCAAACTTGTATGGCGATACCTTTTGTGTTTTATTTGTGAACTGTATTACTAAAGTCCAAATTTGAAAGCAGATCAGAATTTATTAAAGAAATAATTAGTCACCTCCATTGGTCCCACTCTGTTGTCAGCTGACCTCCAAATGCCGATGAAACTTGTGCTGCTGTCCTGGCGCAGCAATTGGCATGCCTGGGGGCAGTCTTCTCCAGCTTGGAGCCCTACAAATGCTGGCTGGGGGATGCTGGGAGTTGTAGTCCAACACAGCTGGAGGGCTCCAGGTTGGAGAAGGCTGCCCTAGAGGCAAGTAGCAAGTTTTGGGGGCATGCTTCAAGCTGGACAAATTTGCATTGAAAGGAATCGGGTTATTGAGTTTATGGTAAGACACGTTACATCTGAGTAGTTTTGGTATGCTACGATGCTTGGTTAACATAGGGTAGCATTTTGTGTGTACCATGCTGTTCCTTTAGCTAGTGTAAATTTACATGAGGAAGACTTGGTCTCTGTGGAATTCCCATAACTTGGGTCCAGGTGAAATGTAACTTGTAGTGTGGGGGCTGTTTTTGACATGGTTCTGTTAGGTTTTGCATAGGCAGAACGAGATTACCACCTGACATCGGGATCATCACCTGACCTAGTGGGTGTTACTTGAGTTCAGGTATACAAGGCCTTTGGTCAGGAGACATGGTCTCGAGGTGATGTGACTCAGCAGCCTTGAACAGGTTTGAAGCAGTAAACATGTTGATGAATGGGTTATACACTGGAGTGAGTAATATCCTATTTATAGGTGCAGGGTCTGGGGTATATAAGCTGGCACACTTGCTGATAGCTTCATTCCGTTCTTCCGTCATTCCTCTTCATCTCTCTCTGCTGCTTGTTCGTCTCGACATGTATTGTCTTGGACTTCACTTCATCTAGCCTTACCACTGGGGTAGTGGGTTTGAGTCTGCAATGATGTAGTGAGTAGAAATGCATTGATTGCCTTAATCCCATGTAATTGGGTCTTACAAATAAACTCTTAAATCTTTATTAACTGCTGTTATCTCCTCCTTCCGCTTGCGTGACAGGGACTGAGGGTCATTGGCTAGGGGAGCTTTTGAACCCGAGTCAGTCCAACTCTCACATCGGTTATGGGCCCAGATAAGGATCAGATAACGATCTGATGGTTATCTCAGATGGGCAGATAAGCCACAGAGACGCAGTTCGGAAAAATTCAGCAGTTATAGAGTTAAAGGAATTTGTTTACTATTTGTAAGAACGGTTTGTAAACAAACCGGAAGGCGATGCGGTGTTGCTAAAGCTGGGAGCTGATAACAGCGGCTTGGAATGCAGCACAACTGAAGAATGCTGAGACACAGAGAGACGGAGGATTTTTCGTTTTGAAATGCAGCTGGAACGGAGATGCCAGGCTTGGCAAAATCCAAGGCTACAGACTGTGAAGCTGGTTCGGGCAGCTACTAGGCTGAAAAGTGAACAAAGCTGGACACAAGGATTTGTTTTCCACAGCTTGCTGGAGTGATTGTCAAGGAGCTGTATCGGGCAAAGAAATAATCTTCAGGAGGCTTTGTGTCTTCTCATTCGAGTCAAGGCTACAGCAGGAGGATCATATTTCATTTACAGTCTTCTTCACACAGCAGCGGATCAGCTATCTTTTGCATTGTATCAACAAGTGGCTTGGATTACAAATGCGTGGATTACGTCTGACGTGGGTAAAGCGTCTGGAGCGTCATGTCGCAGCAAAGCAAAGTCACGTGTGACAAACGTATCTGGGAAACCTGATACTACAGCGGAGGCTGTATCAAACCAGCGGAGGCGTGGTTTTGAAACAACAGAGAAAAGCAGCGCGGCAGTTTTGAACAGAGAAAGCTGTGCTTAAAATGTGAAGCTGTTCTTCATTTTCTTCATGTGGGATCACAGAAGAAGGAGCTTGAAATCAGCAGGGGTGCTGCTGATGGGAAAAACTTTGTATTTTAACTCAGGACATAACAAAATGGACACATTATTTTGTTGTGAACAGAAACGGTGGATTGTTTAAACGAAGCTTTCTGTGTTGGACATAAATAAGCAGAAGGAGGACTATGCAAATGGTCAGAAGTTTAACAGTCACATGTTTTTGAAACTGTATTTCTTGAAAGTTTAATAACTTGGAATCAAGAAAGTGTAATATATGCTCTGAAATGTCAGGAAATGTACTGAATGTATATATGACTTGAGTATATTGTGGATTTTTCTGTAGCAAAATGTAAAATACTGAATAAGTAGGTATGTTTATATGGCAAAGCTAAGAAATGGAAAATTGTACTGATGCAACTAAAAAAAAAGTAAAATGCTTATATGTATGACATGTACATGCATGCATATCACATGATTGTTTGATCATTTAGATTCACAGGCTTGTGAAAGAAAATGCAAACTGTTGGTGGGGAAAGCATTGGGAAATGGTAATTTTCACATGAAAGGGTATTTTGTGCACATAAACAAGGGATGCTAGCTTCAACAGGTAAACTGGAAGGCAAGCAGAAAAAACAGTTCATTTCTTTAAATTTGTTCTTGGTGATCTTGTGGATACTCTGATGGTTTTTAGAGGAAAGGCACGTTATTTCATGATGTCAATTGATCAATACACGAAGTACAGTTTGTGTACATGTTAGATAGAAAACTGGAGTATTGAACAAAGTCAAGGTGTTTTGTGCTTGGATGGGAAACAAGCATATTACCCATGTTACCTATTTTCTTTTCAGATATGGGGAAGTTCAATTCAGTGCATGTTTTGATGACTTTCTAACAGGATGTGATATTGAACACATGGATTGTGTGGAAGAGTAAACAAACACTCAGAAGAGGTGATACTAATTTGGATAATGAGGTTTGGGTAGAAGCTCTTAAATGTTTGATTATGTACATGATAGAAGTTTTAGTTCTGTGTATTGAACTGTACACCTTATAGAAAGTAGTGTAGAAGGAAGAATCTTCTGGAGAAACATTTCAGGATCTTAGATCTGATATGTAGGTACATACACCTCAAAGTTAGAAGAAATCTGTAAGGGAGCTTACATGAGATTTTTCTAGAAAATGAGAATATTGTGTTTCACATGAACAACACTTAGATAGTGACATTATCTAGAAGTGTTAAGTATAATGCTGAATGAAAAGGTGAGATCATTTTTCAAAATTAATTCTGTTAATGCAGGGGAAGCATCAAGGTCAGAGTCAGAATAGAAAAGCATTTGCTGAAAGACAGTCAGGTAAATTTGACAAACTTTGATACACATTTGGTTTGGTGGAGACTAAACAAATGATTGTTCATCATTGGTGCAAGTTTATTGGAACAGGAACCTGATAACTGATAAGGTAAGGAACAGGTGAGTCAAACAACCTGTGAGATATCAGGATGAATTTGCAGGAAAAGCCATTTGAAACTTCAAAATTTCAAAGAGGTGAAAAATTGTCTGTTAAGGAAGCTGAACCATAGCTTCAGGCTATGCAAGCTGAGTTGAATTCTTTGGATAAAGAACAAAACATGGAAGCTGGGTGAAACAAACAGCAGTCCATGGAACTCATTGTTACCAGATAGATTTTTAAGTGAAAACTAACCAGATTGGGAAAAGGTTATGTGAAAAATAGCAAGATTGGTTGCTTGTGATTTTTGCTCAAGTTAAAAGGAGCAGGATAATCATGAGATGAGTGCAACAACAATTTGCTTTGGAAACAATTAGACTGATGTTTAAGAATGTGAAGATGTAAGGATATTTCACAAGTGGAAATATTGGAACATAAGCATTTTAAATGAGAGGAAGTCTTTGGAAAACTGTCTGAGATTTTCTTTAGGAAAAGTTAGAATCAGCTGGAGGCTGGAATTCTGTTTTGAACTCAAACATTGCTGAAGTGAGATTTGCACAGAGAGGCAGATCAATGTTTGTTTGTTAAACAGGAGAACAGGGACATAGACTGTATGTACTTTGTTTAGATGGATGATCTATTGTTTTTTCTGGACAGATAAAAGCAATATAATATAATAGATCCAGGGTTTGGAATTTCATTGAATTGAAACTGCTTGGTGGTGGATCAACTGTTTATTTGTAAATAGAAGTTGAGGGAGAACCAAGAGGGCAGTACTTACTGCAACGAACCAGAGAAATATCATGGATGTGATTGAGAATTTTGGAGATAGTTAACTCAGTGAGAGACTCCAAATAATTGAGGATTTTCAAGCACATGCTGATGGAAAAGCAGTTTGAATGCTACACAGAAGCATTGGGCTGTTGAGCTTTACTGTACAAGCAACAAGGCCAGGTATTGCTGTCAGTGTAATGGGCAGACTGTTAGACCAACAGGACATGCTTGGAGAGCTCTGAAAAGGAGTTGAGTGTTATCTGGAAGGAACATCACACTTCAGACTAAGAGTTACAAGTCAGAGCACAGGTGGCTTACAGATTCACAGAAATGCCAGTTGTGGTTGTGATAGTAAGAACAACAAGAACACACCTGAAGTTTGTTATTTTTATAATCATACTTTGTTTGATTGATTTTGTAGAAACAATCAGCTAGAAGTTAGAGTTCAACTGAAATTGAACTGAATGCATTGTATTATGTATTGTGCTATTATGCTATTGTAAAGCTTGAATAGTTAATGCATTTGTTTAAATAGTTTAAATTGTTAAAAATGTTTAAATGATGCTGGGATTGATGTGAAAAACCTATTACAGTTTTTTCAGGAAACCAAGGCAGGATTGCTATGCTGCAGGCAGATAGCAATACACAACGTTTTGGGTTTGCAAATAAAACTGTGTCATAAGGAGGGATACATCAGAAGTGATTTGATGGTGGTTCAAATTTCTGGCAGGTAAAGTCATTCCTGCAAAAGTTTTTTTTATCAAAGTTCATAGATGAAGGAACAGCATCAGATGTCAACAAAGCTGTTGCTGTTGTATGAGGTAAATAACCACGTTCTGCGCAAATGCAAAAGCAGGGGGATGTTAGGTTTTGCATAGGCAGAACGAGATTACCACCTGACATCGGGATCATCACCTGACCTAGTGGGTGTTACTTGAGTTCAGGTATACAAGGCCTTTGGTCAGGAGACATGGTCTCGAGGTGATGTGACTCAGCAGCCTTGAACAGGTTTGAAGCAGTAAACATGTTGATGAATGGGTTATACACTGGAGTGAGTAATATCCTATTTATAGGTGCAGGGTCTGGGGTATATAAGCTGGCACACTTGCTGATAGCTTCATTCCGTTCTTCCGTCATTCCTCTTCATCTCTCTCTGCTGCTTGTTCGTCTCGACATGTATTGTCTTGGACTTCACTTCATCTAGCCTTACCACTGGGGTAGTGGGTTTGAGTCTGCAATGATGTAGTGAGTAGAAATGCATTGATTGCCTTAATCCCATGTAATTGGGTCTTACAAATAAACTCTTAAATCTTTATTAACTGCTGTTATCTCCTCCTTCCGCTTGCGTGACAGGGACTGAGGGTCATTGGCTAGGGGAGCTTTTGAACCCGAGTCAGTCCAACTCTCACAGGTTCATCCCCACACCACTCTGGTTATATTAAAGAGCATGCGCTGTATGTGTTGATGTGGGAAGTAACCATAGCAAAGAGGCTCAAATACACCAAAGATAATGTGTGAGTTGGCCCTCAGTCCTTCCATGTGAAGGAAGGATGAATCATTCTTCGCCCTTCCATATTGGTTCAATGTAATTGGCTTGGTCTTGGTGGTTAATCCAGCTGGCTGGCATGCAGGTGCCCTTATGATGTGCTACTATGTCTGTAAAGTATTATTGATGCCGGTTTTGTGGGATCGGTTCCAGCTTCTTCCTTCTGATGAAGTGGACAAGGTGCCTTCATCTGTGAAGCTGACCACCTGCTTGCTTGATCCTTGCCCGTCCTGGCTCGTTATGAGCTGCAAGGAGAGACTGGGTGAAAGGATCAGGGTGGTGGTGAATGCCTCCCTCGAGGAGGGAGTGATGCCATCTGCCCTTAAAGAGGCAGTTGTAAGACCACTTTTAAAGAAGCCCTCCTTGGATCCCCAAGATCTGAACAACTTTCGCCCAGTCTCCAACTTGCCATTTCTGGGCAAGGTGATTGAGCGAGTGGTGGGGGCTTCATTCAAGGCACACTTGAATGAAGCTGATTATTTAGATCCATGCATTCGGGCTTCAGGCCTGGACATGGGACGGAAATGGCCTTGGTCACCTTGGTGGATGATATGAGGAGGGCTTTGGATAGGGGTGAATGCTCCTTCCTAGTCCTCCTCGATCTCTCAGCGGCTTTTGATACCGTTGATCACGGTATCCTCCTGGACCGCCTGGAGGTGTTAGGCGTCGGAAACACTGTATTGCAGTGGTTCCGGTCCTTCCTCTCTAGAAGGTACCAGAGGGTAGTTCTTGGGGAGGAGGCTTCGGACCCTCGGCTGCTCACTTGTGGGGTGCTGCAGTGTTCCATCCTCTCCCTGATGTTATTTAACATCTACCTAGAGCTGCTGGGAGCTATCATCAGGAGGTTCGGGGTGTGATGTCATCAATATGTGGATGACATGCAGCTCTACCTCTCCAAGTCCTCACCAAGGTTGGCCGTTGAGACCCTGTCCAAGTGCCTGGAGTCAGTAGGTGGCTGGATGGGAGGGAACATGCTGAAACTGAACCCCAACAAGACCGAGGTACTTCTGGTGGGAGACAAGGGGAGGTTAGGGGATGTTGACCTGGTGCTGAATGGGGTACATCTGCCCCTGAAAGACCAGGTCCGCAGCTTGGGAGTCATTCTAGACTCCCAGCTGTCCATGGAGGCTCAAGTGTCAGCTGTGAGCCAGGCAGTGTTGTATCAATTCCATCTGATACAACAGCTGCGCCCCTACCTTCCTAATCATCTACTCCCATCAGTGGTTCATGCCTTGGTCTCCTCTCGCCTAGACTACTGTAATGCGCTCTACGTGGGGTTACCCTGGAAGATGGTTCGGAAGCTATAGCTGGTAGACAACGCGGCGGCTCACCTGGTTAAAGGCAGCTGCCAGCGAGATCACATCACCCCAGTGATGCACCTCAAGGAGTTGCACTGGCTACCAGTTGCTTGCCGGGCCGAATTCAAGGTGTTGGTTTTTACCTTTAAAGCCCTATACGGCTCCGGTCCAGTTTATCTCGAGGAGCGCCTCCAGCAACATCAAGTAGGCCTCTCAACAAGGTCTGCCACGAACGACCTTCCCCTTGTCCCATCAGCCGGAGCAGCCAGGCTGGTGGGGACTAGGAAGAGGGCCTTTTCTGTGGTGGCCCCCAAGTTATGGAAGTGCTTCCCCAGTGACCTTCGCCATGCCCCCTCTTTGATGAGCTTCCACCGTGCATTAAAAACATGTTTTTTCAGGCGGGAATATGGGGTGGGTTAGGATTTTTTAAAAAAAATTATACTGTTTTAACTGTATTTTAATTCTGTTTTATTATTGTATTTTATTGGACTGTACATCGCCCAGGGTGGTCGGGTGACCGGCCAGATGGGCGATTTAAAAATGTAATAAATAAATAAATGCCACTTGCATTCCTGGAGCTTTTAAAAAAAATTAACATGCTTATTTATTTATTTCAGTGGAAAACCTATAACCCAGCCTTCTCGCAAGTGGAAATCTGGTTCCGATTTGTATTTGTGGTTCTCACTTTCATAGTCACAGTGAGTGTTGGCTCCCTAGTTCATTTTAATATGCGATATAGAGATAGCTCTGGAGGGAGAGTTCATGGTGTTAGAATAATCTGACCAAACCAGACAAAAAATAGGCTGTGCTATTTTGTAACTAATATAGATCAGTGTCGGCAGGTGTGCCCTTCCTAAGACAGACCAGCATCTGCTTGGCTTTAGTTGTTGCTGGTCTGCTCTTCTTGTTTGCTTTGTTGTTCATTCTGCTCTGTCCAGAACATTAGAGTTGATTTATACTGGAGGTTCTTGAAGACAATTGAGAGAAAGCTCTCCTGTCTGTACAAAACACATATTGACCAACTTTGTGGGTAAATTTTTCTTTGCCAGCGGGAGGGAGAGAAGAAAAATGGACAGAGGCATAGGTGGGACTTAAAACAGTGTGTGCAATAAGAGAAGAAGAAAGAGAAATATAATAAATGGCGTAGATTTGGTACCTGGGACAGAATCCAACGTTGCATGAACAGACCTCACTCGCACACGAAAACTTTCTCCTCTCCTCTGAAGGATCCCCAAGCCCTCCAGAGCAGATTTTGAAGATGCACAGGAGGAAGGGGGAATCGCCCGCTGACAGAAGGTGCACAGGAGCAAGGGGGAATCGCCCGCTGACATCCATTCTGTGGATGGATATCATCCATTATGTGTCCCCCCCACACATAGGTGGTTTGAGCAAGTTTCTGTTCAGTGGCCTTTTGGCACTGTTGCTCTCCTAGGGCAAAATGTGGTCCCATGTAAGACTGGTGATTTTATCTGTTGCCTTTGCCCTTCAGTCAGCCACCCTGTTCTCTGAAACACAAGAAATGCCTGCAGAGCTTGCTCTCTAATGTAACGTGTTGCGCTCCTCTTCTCTATTTCTGAAGACGAATGGGTACTGTGTAATCTTTGCCGGTTTCTTGTGTTCCTTTGCAGTGTCTCTTCGCGCACTCTCTGCGCAAGTTCTCCATGCGAGATTGGGGAATAGAGCAGAAGTGGATGTCTATCCTCCTTCCCCTGCTATTGCTTTATAATGGTATTTATATGAATTACGTCATGCTATGAAGGGTTTCTGGGACGACACTTTACAAAACCTGCTTTTTTCCCCACCCGGGTGAGATTTGTAAAAGGAAAAATCAGTTATACCTCTTTCTGTATTTTGAAACAGAGTTGGAGTTAGTCTGAGAGTCAGCATGATCTAGTGCAGGGGTTGGCAACTTGTGGCCCTCCAGATGTTTGGGCCTACAACTCCCATGATCCTTCACAATTGGCTGTGGTGGCTAGGAGTGATGGGAGTTGTAGGCCACAACATCTGGAGGGCCACAAGTTGCCCATCCCGGATCTAGTGGGACAGTTTCAAACTTGACAGAGGACTGGGCTGGCTTTTTTGTTTCTTTCATTTATTAATTGTTTCATCCCATCTTTCAGCTGTTGTGCCCAAGGCATCTAACAATAAAAAGTTCACCATTAAAAATAATAAAATCAAATTATTAAGAACTTATAAAACGAGTGGCTAGAAAGCAGGAGCAGATAAAAACAGCAGCTGGCTTAAAATCATCCACCCAGCAGCAGGAGAACACAATCAATAAAACAGGCCAAAGACCTAACAAAAAAGTCTTTACCTGCTACTGAAGGCCATCAAAGAGGAGGGCTAACAAGCCTCCCCAGGAAGGGAGTTCTAGAGTCTGGGGACAGCCACTGAGAAGGCTCTGTCAAATCCCAGTTCTGTCACAGGCTTACTTGCATGACCTTTGGCTGCAAGAGAGTGCCCAAGTTCACATGTTAAAAAATAGAAAATGCCAGTGAGCAATCAGAGCAGCCTTACATATATTATGAATATTCAAATAATCCCATGCTCTGTGTGCCAGTCTCTTAGACCCACTCTCAGTTATCCTTTCCCTCGGTGGTTATCCCAGATGCCTGATGAACCATAGCAGCAGTTACAGAGCTTGTGGATGAAACTTTCTCTTTCAATCTCCTAGGCTCCAAGGCCATGCCTCCACCCAGTTTTGGGGGATTCTCCCTCAACCCCCTGCACTACAGCCCATTCGTCAGGGTGCCCTGAGTCTGACCAGCGGTGGAGCATTTTCGGAGGGGCTGCGATGGGGAGGAGGGGGTGGGGAGCTCAGCCTCCAACAGCTCTGTTACATGCATTTAGTTAACCCTAGATCCAACCCGTAGTTTAGTAGGAGGTGTTCTATCACTAAATTCCCTCCAAGAATACTACTGAACTGAAACCCTTAGTAGAACATTCTGGGAATGGCCTGTGGAAAGTGCCTCTTACATGTTGCACACTAGCAGTTGTTCCTGTTTTGAGTCTGAACTGGGTGGGCTGGGCTGGAGAAGGAATACTTTATCCTGGCGGTTGCAATGGTGTCTTGTGACTCTTTTCTTTCATTTTCTTGCAGATCCATTTTTCCCCCTCTCATTCCTAATCAACAGTTGGTTTCCTGGAATGCTAGACGACCTCTTTCAGTCACTGTTCTTGTGTGCACTACTGCTGTTCTGGCTCTGTGTCTACCATGGGATCAGAGTGCAGGTAAGGAGAAGCTAAGATATTGGTGCTACTTAAATTCTGTCCTTCATTTTTATGTGTGTCTGTATTTTTTTTAACTTTTTACTGGATAAGCATTCCTTAGGTCACTATTAAAACCTATCCAGAATAAACACTTCTAGAAAAATCTGACCCAAATGATTATTAACAAATTGCCTTACTTGTTAAACAGCAAGTTTAATTTTCTCTGCAACCTTTTTACTGTGCCTATTGGTAGAGATGTCTGATCCAGCCATGGTCATGCATCATGCATGCCTTAGTAACGTACCGTTTGGACTATTGTAATGTACTCTACATGGGACTGCCTTTCAAAACTGTTCAGAAACTTCAGCTGGTCCGGAATACTGTGGCCAGACTGTTGACCAGGGCCAGTTACAGGGAGCATGCAGCTCACTTGTTACAGCAGCTTCACTGGCTACTAGTCTGTTTTTGGGCACAATTCAAAGCGCCGGTTATTTATTTATTTATTTATTTTATTATATTTATTAATCGCCCATCTGGCCGGCCACCCGGCCACCCTGGGCGATGTACAATCAAAATACAGTAAAACACAATAAAATATAATGATTAAAACAATATAAAAAATTCTTATTAAAAACCTAACCCACCCCATATTCCTGCCTGAACAGCCATGTTTTTAATGCACGGCGGAAGCTCATCACGGAGGGGGCATGGCGAAGGTCACTAGGGAGGGAGTTCCATAATGTGGGGGCCGCCACAGAGAAGGCCCTCTTCCTAGTCCCCACCAGCCTGACTGCTCTGGCTGATGGGATGAGGAGAAGGCCGTCCGTGGCAGACCTTGTTGAGCGGCCTACTTGATGTTGCTGGAGGCGCTCCTTGAGATAAGCTGGGCCGGAGCTGTGTAGGGTTTTAAAGGTCAAAACCAACACCTTGAATTCGGCTCGGCAAGCAACTAGTAGCCAGTGCAACTCATTAAGCACTGGCGTGATGTGATCACGCCGGCGGCTGCCCTTAATCAGGCGAGCCGCCGCGTTCTCTACCAGCTGAAGCTTCCGGACCGTCTTCAAGGGTAACCCCACGTAGAGCGCATTACAGTAGTCTAGGCGAGAGGAGACCAAGGCATGAACCACTGATGGGAGCAGGTGATTAGGAAGGTAGGGGCGCAGCTGCCGTATCAGATGGAGTTGATACAGCGCCGCCCGGCTCACAGCTGCCACCTGAGCCTCCATGGACAGCTGGGAGTCTAGAATGACCCCCAAGCTGCGGACCTGGTCCTTCAGGGGTAGATGTACCCCATTCAGCACCAGGTCAACATCCCCTAACCTTCCCTTGTCCCCCACCAGAAGTACCTCGGTCTTGTCGGGGTTCAGTTTCAGCATGTTCCTTCCCATCCAGCCAGCCACTGACTCCAGGCACTTGGACAGGGTCTCAACGGCCAACCTCGGTTATGACCTATAAAGCCCTATATAGCCTGGGATCAGGCTACCTGGAAGAACACCTTCATCCATATGAACCTGCCTGGGTCTTAAGATTGTCAGAAGAGGACCTTCACTTGGTACTGCCACCTTCAGAGGCACGTTTGGTGGCAACGAGACAGAGGGCGTTTTTGGTGACTGCTTCCATGTTGTGGAACTCCCTGCCAAGGGAGGTTTGGTTGGCTCCCTCTCTGCTGTCCTTCTGCCAGCAGGCAAATATGTTTTTATTCAAGCAGGCCTGTTGAATAAGCAGGTCTGTTGGCTTGGATGCTGTTTTTATTCTGTTGTGTTTTAAATTGTGTTTTAATGTAGTTTTATTTTAATCAAGTTTTTTTTATTATTATTATAAGCCACCTTGTGTGCCAGTAGAAAAGCAGGGTACAAATCAAATAAATAATTTTTAATCCTGCCCTTATTCCAAGGAGCTCAGGGTGGGGGTTGGTTCTCAACCCTTCCATAAACTCTGTCAGATAGGTTAAGGTGAGAGGTAAGGGAAAGATTCAGCAGTGTTGATGTTGTGCTAGTGTAAACCAACACTTGTGCAATGTTAATAGCACTTGCTAGTGCAACAGGTTTCCAAAACCTATTTTGTGCTAGCAAGTGCTGTTGACATTGCACAAGTGTTGGTTTACACTAGCACAGCTTCAGTAGCAATAGCACACAGACACTGTTGGAGCCTTCCCAGTGACTGGCCAAGAATACCCAGTGAGCTTCATGGCTGAGCAGGGATTTAAACTTGGGTCTTCTGATCCAAGTCCAATACTGCACTATACTGACTCTGTAGTTGCCTCTGCTCTTAGCCACTTATGTCCCAGCCCAAAGATGGCCAACATGTGGGCTGGATTCAGCCTCGAAAGCAATTTTTTTCTCCCCCATGGCAGCACATAGGAGTACTATGTGGCCACATTGGTATGAAACAGCCTTAATAAATTTCATCAAGCACCAGGCCACACATTGTGTGCCACCCTGGGAGTCTTGCACTGAAGGGCAACCTATGACTAGACAAAGTGATTAAATAAATAAATGCACACTTGATTACTTGGAACCTTCATCAGAGAACGCAGAGAAAAGTAACCACATGTGGCTTTTTCATGTCACAAATGCTAACATTTTAAATGAACGAATTTTCCCTCAAAATATGAAGGAACACCTGCTTGCTGACCTGCATATGTGGGTCATACTCAGTGTCTAAACACTACTTTTTGGCCTTGCTGGGAGAAGAACCAAGGATCTGTAGTCTGGAACATAAATGAAGCTTTCTATTAAAGTTGAAACAGCAAGCACTGAAATGTTTTTTTGCTAACCTTGCATTCAATAGGAATGCAACAGATTGTTGACTCTCCCGACACTCCAACTGCCAGCAAAATCAGCCAAAATCAGCTAGTGCAGTAATAAGCTGTACCTGAAATACTTCAGACCGTGTGTGTGTAGTGTGTGTGTGTGTGTGTGTGTGTGTGTGTGCTTTAAGAGAATCTCCACAAACTTGACAACCATTCCCTGAAGAATGGTAGACTTTCCAGCTGCAGGCTGACCCCAGCTAGAGAAACTACTGTAATCTGTATTTTTACTGAAGTGAACTAGTATTTCACAATACTGTAAATTAACTGATGTCTGTTTAATTTTCGTAATCTGTCTTTTTTATTAGGGAGAAAGGAAGTGTGTAACATTCTATTTTCCTAAACTCCTTATTGTTGGGCTTCTGTGGTTGGCTTCTGTTACATTAGGAATATGGCAGACGTAAGTAATTTCCTTCTTTCCCCCCCTCTGATTTCTAACCAGTGAACAAGAACGCAGTACTTTAACATTAGAAGGCTTTGCAGTCTTATTTCTTCTCATTTTTTCTTTCAATGTTATAGTCTTAAGGAGATTCACCATTTCTCTATGCTTCCATTTTTCTCCTTCGTTTTGCTAATAGAGAAAATGCTCAAATGGCTGCTATGTATGGTAGCTGATGATATTAAAATAGCATTTTCTTAGCTATATTGATAGCCTGGCCCATTAACATGTGTCCAGGGTTTCCCTGCAGTATACAATAACCCACTGTTTTGTATGACACGACAACCCACCATGGGTAACCAGCCATGGTGGGTTGTTGTGTCATTGAAACATGGTGCAGTTTTTGCAGGGTGGCTTATTTTTCACCAGCAAGGCACCCTGAGAACCTATAGCTTATTTTAGGGTTGTTCTTGCCCACAATGGGTTGTTGTGTCATCCAAACCCAGCAGAGCGACTTCATCGTGGGTTGTCAGGAACAGCTACGGAGCAGCTTGGCAAGAGCGGCAACACCCCCCCCCCCTGCAGCCCACTTTCGCAATCTTGCCAGTGACTGCGCTTCCACTGATGCTGAAATGACACTTTGGATGGACCGTTTCTTGTTCCTCAGCTTTAAAAAAAAACAACATTTGGAGCCTCACAAAAGTGCAACTGGAGTTGTGTGTTTTTCCAGCCCCTGAAAATTGCGCAATTTTAAAAAAAATATTATTTTTGTTCATCCTTCACAAGTTTGCAAGTGCGCACTTACAGGCTATCCGATATATGTTGTCTTGCTTGGTCAATATACTTGTTTGTTTCAGCTGTCAAAGGGAGGACAAGATGGGACTGCATATAGGTTAATTTGTACACAGTTGCCAGGGTCCTAGGGCCTAGCTGTCAATGGAAAAGTGCAAAAAAGCATCGAAAGAAGGTGCACGGGGGGGGGGGGAGACATTATCACCCCCTTGACAATGTAATCCTCTTAATTTTAAGTGCTGAACTGACAGTTCTTGGTGTCCTCCACCTTTTCAATACTTCCCCAAGTCTGCAGCTATTCCAGAAAGGGGAGATATTAACTCCCCCCACCTCTTTCAGAGCAGTTTACTACAAGTGCAGAAATTTCCCCTCCATTTACTTCCCAGCCCTTAAATTGGCACAAATTTCCCCTCCATTTACTTCCCAGTCATTAAACTTGCATATATTCCTGCGGGGTTTTTTTAAAAAAAATGTCAGGGAACCAAAGTGACCGCAGCAGTAAGTGCTCCGAAAAGGAGCCGCATAAAGGGGGGAGTTAATACCTCCCCTTTCTGTAGTAGCTGGAGACTTGGAGAAGTGTTGAAAAGGTGGACCTCAATCGATCCCAACTGCACTTTTTTGAGGCTCTGAAAAATAAATAATAAATAAAAAATGGCAGCAAATGAAATGGGGTAGTGATCGGAGTAGGGAAGGGGAGACAAGACAGGTTCTGCCGTGAAGGACGCTGGGATATGTGCCAGAGCCAGCTGGAGGACTGAGCGGAAAGGAGCGGGAGAACAAGCCATGGTAAGCCCGATCATCTGTCAGGTGCACTGTGCGTTGTTCAGCGAACAAGCAACCCACCATGGCTTATTTGCAGGGTGGCTGAGCATTACATGCGAACCCGCCCATTGTATACTTGCCTCCGGTATTTCTAATTAATTATGCTTCCAGCAGTTCTTATTAAACAACATTGCAAAGTTCCATAGCTTTCACTCTTCTTTTAAAGTGCTTTTATTCATTTTCAGTTGTTTTTGATTGTGTTGAGAATTACATCCATTATATTATTTGAATGTGTAGAATTATCCTCCTAAAATTGTTTAGCCAACAGAGATACAAGCTTACTGAAAATATATTATTTATTTTATTTATTTTAAGTATTTTTGTCCTGCTCCTCACCTAAAAAGGCTCCTGGAGAGGCTTAAAAACAATCAGTTAAATGAGATGGTCCTGCCCACAGACTTACAATCTAAAAAGATCTGGCACACAAGGAAAAAGGGATGGGCAGGGAAGAGGAAAACATGAAGTCTTTAAGCAGGGCTGGTGGCATGGCCTTGGTTCCTCTCTCATCTCAGCCTGCTGGCATTGCTGCAGGTGGTGACAGTTGAGGGAGGAGGAAGCTTCATGAGGGAGGCCTTTCAGCAGGGCTGTTGGAAGGCCCTGCTCTCCCTCTTGTCTCCCTCAGCTCAAGCTGCTGGAATAGCTGCTAAATATATACATAAAACATATGGTATTTTTAAGTGTGAACATGAACTGTTCGTTAAAACTTTAACTACTAGCATGCAATGTGTCTCTTTTGATAAAGAAATATGTGTAATAAGATGCTTCAAAAATCAAAAGCTTTTGAGGGAAACATCTTTATTTTTACTCTAGTTAAATTGAAACTGAAATTTAAATAGCATAATTAATACATGAAATATTGTCCACGGGGGTGGCTAAAGAGGGTGAATAGATCAGAAGTTCAAAACCAGTATTGTCCATCAATATGTATACAGGACTAGGAAAATCTAAGGCATATAAAAATGTGTTGCTGACATTTAAGAATGATTTTGAAACATTTCCCTGGTGCAACATGTGTGTGCATTTGAAATGTGTTAGATGGAACTAGTTCAGTATTCTCAGTTTTCTGCAAATAGGCATGGTTAACACTTATATACTCAAATTGGAACTGAATCTTAACTCTTTCTAGGAAATGGAGCTGTGTTGATAATACTAACAGCAGAGGGTCTATATCTGTGTCTTCTAAGTTCTGGAAGAAGAAAAGGCCAAATGTCAAAATTTTAGTTTCTGTGCATTTATTATAAACTTTATGATGCTCCATACAAATTCTTACATTCACCTTGGTGGTGTTTTGTTTTTGTTTTTTAGTGTCAATGAACTACATGACCCAACATACCAATATGGGATTGACACAAATAACTTTCAGGTAAGTTAGTGTCAAGCAATGCTTTGGGTTCTATGGGAAATCCTGATTGGATTACCAGATTTTGAAAAAGAAAACCAGCTATTTTAATCAGCCTGTCTGTCCATCTAACATCCTTAGTGTGAGATAGTATGTCTTTTGTCCTCTTCTCTTTTCTTCTTCTTTTCTGTTGAAAGATTTTCAAATTTTTTAAAATTAAAAATTTCTGGTACTTCCTGGGTTTTTCCTCCTCCTCTATGCCTCTTTAGGGTCAGTGCACGCATTCCAGATAATTGATCAGAATTGATCAGTGGTCTTCTCTGCTTTGTGTGTCCATAACAACCTTTTAAAGATTTTCCCTGTCAAAACCAACCACCACCAAGTGATTTTTCTCTGAAAGGCAACACATAGAACTGCTTTCCCCAACCTGGTGTCCTTCAAATATGTTGGACTACAATTGTCATCACCCCCAGCCAGCTGGCCATTATGGCTGAGGATGCTGGGGAGTTGTAGTTCACCACATCTGGTGGGCACTAGGTCGGGGACAGCTGATGCAGAATGTTGCATCCTCTTCTGCCTAGTTGTACTGGACAGATGGGCCATCTTGTGGAGTTGGTGGTCTCTGTGTGAAGTATAAAAGAGTTGGAATGGGGAGGAAAGGAAAGAAGCCTAGTGCCATCAGAATAAAGTTAGTAAAACTTGTTAATATATTTTTGTGACAGGGGATGAAAATCTTCTTCCTTGTGGTGGCAACTGTGTACATTTTGTACCTTCTGTTCCTGATCATCAGGGCATGCTCAGAACTTCAAAACATGCCCTACGTTGGTAAGCTCTGTTCTGTGCCTGTCACTACTGCTGTGGAGTTGTTCTTCCCGTGACATTGTTGTGTCTGCTTTCAGATAACTCTTTGCTCTCCTTTTTTCCTCAGATCTCAGGCTGAAATTCTTGACTGGGTTGACATTTGTCGTGCTTGTCATTAGGTAAGATGCTACTTCCTCGAAGAAGAAGAAGAAGAAGAAGAAGAAGAAAATTCTCAGTAATTTAATTTCCAGTGTGACAGATGATAAATGCAGCATGTGTAGTGTAAGAGACTAAGCTGCAATTCACCAGAGCGACCTTCCCCAACCTGCTATTCTCCAGATGTGTTGGCCTGCAACTCCCAGCCTCCCTCAGCCAGCCAGGTTTAAAAAAAAAAAAAAAAAAAAAAAAAGCCCTGCAAGACTGAAGTTGGCCTTCTCCCCACAATCCCATCATCTTTCCTCCCCATCTCAACTCCTCCTACTGCTAAATTCTCTTCTTTGTCCCACTCCTTTAGACCAGCGGTGGGAACTTTAGCTTTAGCTCCTTGTATTAGCTTAGAAATTTATCATACCACTGGGGACAAAACCTTGGATTTGTAACAATTGCACCAGTCTTCCTTTCTGCCCTAAGCCCTCCCCCTCCCAGACTTGTTAATGTACCCATGATTTGAGGATCAGGCTTTTCCTGGGCTCTAGTTATAGATTTAATTGGGAAGGCGACTACTTTCCCTATTTATTTTATTTATTCATTATATTTATACCCCGCCTTTTTTCCTGCAAGGAACCCAAGGCAGCTTATATAATCCTCCTCTCCATTTTATCTTCACAACAACCCTGTGAGGTAGGTTAGGCTGAGAGTCAGTGAGTGGCCCAGTCACCACTCATGGCCGAGTGGGGACTAGAACCTGGATCTCCCAAGTCCCAGTCCAACACTCTCACCACTACACCACACTGGCTCACTAGTACTATTCCGTTCAACTGAGCTTTAATTTGAAAAAGAATTACTGAGTATAAAGTGACCCTTGGTTTCTTTCCTCCTATTTGCAGCATTGCTATACTTTATCTGCGTTTTGGAGCACAGGTTCTACAGGACAACTTTGTGGCTGAACTGTCAACTCATTATCACAATTATATCCTTTTAATGTAACGTCCTGTTAAGATGTTTCAGTCAAATGGTGTATGTGGCAATAAGAGTGGTTTGAGGGATTAGTATAGTACACTCCCATATATAATGAAGCTGGGTTCTGTGGCCAGTTATATCTAGGACTTGTAGTTTCCACTTCCATGCACATAGAATTTTGTACCTGGTGCAAATGCCATTTTGGGTTGCTATAATAATGTGGGTCTTGATATATTAGGTAGGCGCAGGTAGCTGCCAAATATTCCGAACTGCTCCCCCAGTTCTTGCTTGATTTATTTGTTAAAAATAATTTACTCCACCTTTCCATCAAAATGCTTAAGGTGGCTTGCAACATAAGAAAAACATTAAAAATATCGATAAAATGCAAGCCAATAAACAGTTAAGTGATTGGGACACCTGGCAAAACACTTCAAGGACTGATGTGTCAGAAATTAAAACTAGTGACTTGGCAGGTCAAATGCCAGCTGGGGGAAAATGGTCTTCTCATTATAGTGGTGGAAGGTCATCAAAGAGGGGCAAGCTGAGCCTCCCAGGTAGGGAGTTCCAAAGCCTTCGTGCAGCCACTAAAAAGGCCCTCTTGATATCCCAACCATATGCAACTCAGATGCTGGTGGGACATTTCAAAGAACTTGTTTAGAAGACCTTGGTTGGTGATGGCTGTGTATATTAGGGCAGCTTTGTACATTAGCAGTGCTTTAATGTGTGAAGCCACCTTTAGGTGTGGAGTAGAAAACTGACGACATTTTTTTTTTCAGAAGATGATTCTTTTCTTACATGTTTCATTTGGGTCTATGATAAGTCTGTGCTCACTTCCTACATACATGTGGAGAATAATATTTGATTTGGGTGCTCAGAGGTGAGCATTGTGAGCTGTTGGGCATGGAATCCTTGACTGTTATCACCTGCAGAATTCCTATCATTCTATGGCTTGTTGAACTTCTATCTGTACACATTGGCCTTTGTGTATTCTCC
Organism: Shinisaurus crocodilurus; assembly: GCA_021292165.1. Taxonomy (NCBI): domain Eukaryota; kingdom Metazoa; phylum Chordata; class Lepidosauria; order Squamata; family Shinisauridae; genus Shinisaurus; species Shinisaurus crocodilurus. The sequence goes on along the minus strand of CM037879.1, from coordinate 81,664,816 downwards.
ATCAAAAAATGCCCTGTATGGTAAGTTAACATTATTTTGTTCTGTTGCAAAAAGGTGACGTGCTATAGTGTTGTTTGAAATATTCAGGCATTGACCTCATTCAGTTTATGTGCCCTATAAGCTGTGTGGGCTTTGGTATTGGATATGAGGAGGAGGAGGAAGTGGCATGCGCTACAAGGCTTTTAAAAACGTGGCATACTTCATGGATTCTCCCCTCAGAATTGGAGAGATATGTTTTGCTAAGTGAACTTTTCCCTGCAATTTCTTTCAGAATCTCAACTGAAAGACAATCCTGCCTTCTCCATGCTGAACGACTCAGACGATGATGTGATTTATGGGTAAGAAATGGGTTGAATCCAACATCACATGAGCAGCAATGGGAACTTCCCTCCTCGTCCTCCTCCTCCTCCTCCTCCTCCTCCTCCTCCTCCTCCTCCTCCTCCTCCTCCTCCTCCTCCTCCTCCTCCTCCTCCTCCTCCTCCTCCTCCTCCTCCTCCTCCTCCTCCTCCTCCTCCTCCTCCTCCTCCTCCTCCTCCTCCTCACTGCAACCCTGCACATCCCCCAAATCTGCTCTGGAGAGTCCCCCAGCCTACTGGAGCAGACTTGGGGTGCACATGGGGGAGGGGAAATTTGATCCTCCAATGGTGTCTGTTCTGCTGGTGGAAGGACACAGTTGGATACAGCCCAATGTTTACAGGAGTATTGATTTCATATATTGTTTTTCTTGTGTTTTAAAAATCTAAGTGATGGGGTTTCGTGATTGACTTTGGACTTTTACTTTTCTTTTTTTAAAATGACCACCCTGCTATCGATGGTGGTCGTGTAATGAAATGGAAAACAAGGAATCTGGTGCTTGTGGAATGGGTGGGATTAATATTAGGCCACATTTTAAGTAGCCACTGTGGCATAAAGTGTTCAACATTTGTAGAAAATATCTATAGCTAAAATGGTTGCTGGGGAATTGCTAAGGAGGGAATCAGGCAACTTAATGACCTTGATAAAGGGAAATACATTTGGAAGCAAGGATATTGTAGTTGTTGGTTGTGTTTTAGATCTTTAAGGGTGAAATCCTATGCATGTTTAGACAGAAAAAAGTCCAACAACTCCCAGCATTCCCCAGCCAGCCATGCTGCCTGGGGAATACTGGGAGTCATAGGGATTTTTCTGTCTAAACATGCATAGGATTGTACCTTAAGAGTAGTTTCCCATATTATAATTTTTCTCCCAGTTAACTGGTGTGAGCTTGGTGTGGTAGATTTTTGTGATGGGGGGGTCAGCTGAGTAAGCTTGCAATCAAGTGGAGGGTTCAAGGTCATAATTATGTAAATGTAGCCTCTTAACTATGTTTTTTGAAAAAAAATCCTAGCCTTCCTCTGTGGAACTCAAGAGTGGCTCACAGTCCACCACCCCACTTTGTCCTCACAAAAAACCCAGTGAAGTAGGCTGGACTGAGAGTGAGTGAGTAGCCCATGGGTCACCATGAGCTTTATGGCAGGGCATAGATTTGAACCCCGGTCTCTGCAGTCTTCGTTCCAATGGTCTCATCACTGTGCCACACTGGCTCACATATTAGCCCACATCTCCTTTTTGCCCTTGTGTCAGCTGAGTTTGAAATCCACAAAACTGCCTTGAGAGCACTCTATTCTGGGTTGAGGGCTGAATTTGTGAGAGATTACATGCAAGTGATACAAATATGTAGCCACGAAAGTGAGTGTAGAGACAGATGTGCTTTGTTTAGGGCAGGTTTGCAAGTGAAATGTATTTTTGAAAGTAAGGGAAGTTGTGTGAGTGCACTGTAGCAATCCTGTCAAGCCTCAAAGTGGAAAGCAGGCTCCAAATTCTATCACAATTCTTTCCAACGCCTGTATTATCTATTGTGAGGGCCAGCAAGAGTGCAAATTTGCTTCCTTTATCCCTTTCGAGTCATTGCAACTTAAGCAGCTGTGTGTCTCTACCCTTCCTGTGGGGATACACAACCGCTTGAATTATATGGGAATAATCTTTCATAGATGTTTTAACTTCTCTCTTCTGGGGCAAGTCGCCCGCCCTGCCTGTTCCCTCTTCTTTTGTCATAACTTGCCAGCTGCTGAATTTGAAACAAGTGCACACATCTGTGTTATATATTGGATGCCTTGAAAAAGTGTGTTGCTTTAAAAAATAAAATTAAAAGAAGCTCACTGTACCAGCCTTCTAATATAATCAGATTCTGAAAGCATAACAGGTAAAGCCGGTGTGGCGTAGTGGTTAGAGTGTTGGACTGGGACTCAGGAGATCCAGGTTCTAGTCCCCGCTCGGCCATGAAGCTCACTGGGTGACTTTGGGCCAGTCACTGACTCTCACCCTAACCTACCTCACAGGGTTGTTGTGAGGATAAAATAGAGAGGTGGAGGAGGATTATGTAAGCCGCCTTGGGTTCCTTGCAGGAAAAAAGGCGGGGTATAAATATAATAAATAAATAATAAATAAATAAAGAGAACCTTCAGATGGACTGGAAGCAAGCTAAGGAATGCTGCTTTCAGAAACTTTATGTGGAGAGATCTTATGTTGGAAACAACATAAGTGTTGTTGTTTATATTGGAAACAACAGTGTGGCGTAGTGGTGAGAGTGTTGGACTGGGACTCGGGAGATCCAGGTTCTAGTCCCCGCTCGGCCATGAAACTCACTGGGTGACTTTGGGCCAGTCACTGACTCTCAGCCTAACCTACCTCACAGGGTTGTTGTTAGGATAAAACGGAGAGGAGGAGGATTATGTAAGCCACCTTGGGTTCCTTTCAGGAAAAAAGGCGGGGTATAAATATAATAAATAAATAAATAAATAAACCTTTTAGAATAAGGGTGTAATCCTATGCAAGTTTAGACGGAAAAAAGGCCTACAACTCCCAGCATGCCCCAGCTTAAGATACTCCTCTTCTCGCCCGGAACTGTAGTTTTATGCTGCTTATGTTTGAGATATTCTCCAATATGTGTTTGGACAGGAGTGACTATGAAGAAATGCCACTTCAGAATGGCCAAGCTATCAGAGCCAAATTCAAGGATGAATCGGACAGCGATTAAAGTTTGCGTAGAAGTGACCTACAATAGGAGAACAAGAAGAATTTTTGACTTTTCTCCCATGTTCCTCCCATGTCTACTGTTAACTGTCCCAGTCTTCTGTGGAAGAATTTTCCGTTTCTCCTTTTCTGTTTACATATCTAAAACTGAAGAGGGGCGGGGGAGAAGAATTTTTAGATCAGATTTATTTTTAAAAACCTTGAAGTGTGCTTTAAACCTCCCCCAACAATGCTGATGTTAGAAAACACTAATGTCATGGGATGCTGCCAGATCAGTTTACTAAATCAAAGGGGCTTTGGGGGTCTTAGTTCACTGATAATACCCTGATTTCCTAATTGCTACATAGCTATTTACATGGAGGTTAATATTCAGCAACTTTTTTTTTTTTCCCTTCAAGGTAATTTATCTTGACAGTTGCAATCTGCAGGGCGGGGAGTGCATCATCTCCCAACATCTTTAGGTTCCGAACTTACTCAGAAATTGGAAACTGATTGATGCTTTTTTTCCCATTGAGTAACCTCAGTTTCTGTGTCCTTATTTCAGGGATGGAGAGGTAGCAGGTAGGAATCACAATTGTGATTCAATACTGTATGTGACTTGAGTTCATAAAATGAAGGAGTTTTTTCTCCAGTTACCTGAAAAATGCATTGTTTTGTTAGCAATGCATTAGGCACAACATCCGAGACCAATGTAATTTTATATATTTGTATTAGGAGGTCAAAATAATTTGAAAAAGAGAATTGTTTCAAGGCTGCTTTATCTTAAAACAATAACAGTAACATTCGAATAGTTAGATTACAGATTTTAGTGAAAAACATAGCCTTGCACCTGAGTATCTTCTGCATATGTAAATGAGTGTGGATGCTAGTGTTTTGTTTTGTTTTATGAAAGGGAACAAACACACATTCCCTTAAACACTCTCTATATTTTTTTCTTAATATTTTAAGTAGTTTGGTCTATAATAATCAGTAGTATAGTAATAAACACATCATAATGTGTTGGATGAGTACTTAGGTGGGCTCTTGGACATATTTGGGTAGAACATCCTCCTCGTTTAACTGAGCAAGATCCAAAATGGTGGTTCATCCATTTTGTTGAACTAACTCTGTGTTGACAAAGGGAAGTAGAGCTTTCAGATTTCACAGAAGCCTTTAGATTACAATGCTCTGCAAGAATTATTGGACCAAGACAACATTTATGATTGTGTGGAGGCCACTTGAAATGGCCTTTTCATGATGGCTGCCACAGGCGCTGACTGTAATGTGGAATGGATCATCCCTGTTGCATGCATACAATGGGAGCACATCACTCTGCATGCTGCAGCAGTGGTGTGGTGATTCTGATGTGTGGACTTAGTCACAGTTGGTTCAATAAAAGGTTTAATCTGAGCCATTTTAGATCCTGTTTTGGAGAGGAGCATTTCTTTTAGCTCCTCTTCAGACATGCCTAAAATGGCTGCTTCCAGAATTTGTGTGTGTTCTTTTCTTGTCCATGCTGAAAATGTACACTACTGAACCTCAGGAGGTTTACCAGAATGGTGTTGCCAATCGCAGTTTATTGGGAATGCCTCTTTACTCTTCTACCGTGGTCGCCTTAGTTCTAAGTGGATTCTGTGAATTGGCATGATAGTACATTAATTTTACTGGGTAGCCTACCTACCTAACAGAATTTGCCAGTATTTGTATGTGCTTTTACAAGCCCATGTTCCTTTTCATAAATAACTTCAGTAGGTTCCTCTAGAATAAACAAGCTGTTATACTACAGAGCAAAAATGAAATTGACCAATATAAAAGATATTAAGACTGATGAGCCCTGTAATGTAAAAGTCCAGTGCAATTCCACTGATCACACTTGAATTACTACAAATTGTGTCCCTTGCTTTGCAAACCTTGTTGTAATGTACTTCAAGCTACAGGAACAGTCTGATTAGTGTTTCATTCCACAGTTATTGGTTCAAGTCATAGGCTGGGATAGAAAGAACCTTTTATGTGAGCAGAAAGCACTTCCCTGTATGCTTGGGTGCATGTAGTTCTGGAGGTCCCTGACCCTCAGTACTCGCTCTTCAGTTTGTGCAAGAAGTTCCAATGGGAAGAGATTTAGTGTGTGTACCAAACACTGCACCCAGCACTTTGGATCCCAGACATGGACCAGTGATATTGCAAGGCTACTAATATACTGTGAAAGATCAGTTCGGTTATTCTTGCAAGTCAGTGTGTACACTGATACTTAAGCTATGGTGTGTGTGTGTGTGTGCAATGCATTTCCATTTCAAAAGTTCTAGGTATGTAATAGTATGATCAGCTAAATATAATACTTCATTTTTGCTGAAAGTCAAACTTCTGGCGCACCATCTCAGATGTCTTGTTCTGTGACAGTGTGCTAGAGTGCTAGCATATAGTTAGCACTTTTTTTTTTAACACTAAATTAAAGCCAAGAGACGGAGTATATCCAAAATGTCATAAAACAAACTGGAAAACCAGATGTGTATTTCCCCCCAAATCTTTTATACTGCTTGTTGTTAACTCCTAGTAATGATGTGGAAAAATTGTGCTACTTGTCTTTTGGTGTGTACATTTTTAAATTATTGATGGTTGCTTTTCTAAGTTTTTAAATATCTATTTTTACTTACCATGGTTTCCAATCTACTTTCTCCCCTTAATTCTAGGAAAAAAACCAATTATTGTATTCATTTCTTTATTAAATATCCCTAAAGTGTATTGAACTCCAGGAATGTAAGGCTTCTTTAGCTTTTGAGTTGGTAATGTTTGCCATCCGATTATAATTGCTTATTCCAGCACAAATCCCACTGAACTGAAGAGGCCTAGGGACAAACATGTAGCATCCAGCTCTTTCTCTTTTCTACTGAGAGTGGGCGTGCTGCCTGCCGTGTGCCCGCCACATGAACAGCTCCTTTGTAGGTTGCTGAGCATGTCATCCAAACCCAGACTGCTGGCTTGTTCAGGGGCTAAACAGGCCAGTAAACCCATGACACCTGTTTTCTCTTGCTTGACCCTAATAGCTGATGGGTTGTTTAACTCATGGGCCGTTGATGCGTGTGAACTGGCCTAGTCTTTTGGTGCTTTTGTTTTGTTTTTCTACTTGCAAAATATTTCTGCTTACCTTGGAAACTTATCAGTGTTGCTTACTGGGCTCTACAATAGTTTGATACATATCAGATAACTAGAGCACAATCCAGTCAGAATTAAGCACTTTCTTTGATCTCTCTCATTAAGTCCATGAGATCCAGAAGTTCTTAACTCTGGCTGCATTGTAATATTGGGTTTTGTAAAATGCCAAAAATGGTTCTCTTAAATTTAAACTTACAAAATCATACTTAGTCTTAAGATGCATTTTTAAAATTGGTTTCTTTAAACAGTTAATGAGACAAAGCTTAAAATGGTGTGGGATGGGATTAGGCATTTTCTCTATTTCTGTCAATGTTCCTATTGTTGAAACAGAGATGAACCACGTACACTTTCATTTAAAAACCTCTTGCAGGAAGGTGTGTTATTGCCTTTCTTCATATGAGTGGTTATGCATCTTAAAATGTCATAATGTAACTTTGAAAGCTCAGAGCAAAACTACTGGAATAAGCAATGTTTCCATTATTGCAAATGGGGAAAAACAAGGAAGTAGTGGAGAGATGTTCGATCATGAAGCCTGAAACGCCATTTACGTACTTATTTTTATCCAACTCCCCAGTTGGGAGCTGAGACTATTTTCAGGCTTATTGTGAGTTAGAACACTTTTGCACTGATGTGATCTGTGTGAACAGAATGGTGGACTAGATGAATCCGTGGCTTGATCCAGCATGGCTCTTCTTTTGTTATCTCTTAGCCAAGGTGTCTGAATAAGACATTCACTTGGATGGCTGTTTGTTTTCCCTATAGCTGGCTGAGGAAGCTATTAATGCAAGTGCCTTTTGATATGGTGTTTACTTTGCTTCCATAAAGAACCGTTGCTGAACAATTCAAGTTGAATTGGGCTTTTGGGTGAACTTGAACTAGATCCTCACATCAAATAAAATAATCCTCAGTAAACAATTGCAAGAATAATTCTGCTACAATTAAAGAAAATAGCACTCTATAGAAAACACAGGATTTTTGTTACAGAAAAAGTTGCTGGCTTTGAGTTGAGATTTTCACTTGACAAAATGGTTTCTGTGGAGAGTGTAAAAAATCTTGTCTAATGTACTGTTGGTGCAAAACATCTCTAGGTAAAGAAAATTCACATCTCTCGGTATGTGACCTGCTCAGGAGTGCTTCTAGTTTATAGCCACTCTTTTCTTGCCCTTGTTTACCATTGTTCACTTTTGCCTTACCAGTTAACTGTACCATAAACCTGTATGTATAAAAGCATCTGAAGACATAAATTGTTAGCCCTGCAACTGCCAGTCTAGAGAAACCAGAGTATAATAAAGACATTCCCAGTGTCTGTAAAGCTGAGAGCAGCGTAACTAGCGCTGCATTAAATGTTCTCCATTTTGAATTTTTGAGTAGGAACTAGCAGTTTGGTGGGGATGGGAACTCCCACCCTTTCAAGAGACAGTGTGAATATTTTTTTTAAAGCCTGTTCAGTGTCATTGGCTTCCCAGGTAGCAGGGACACTTTTAGCATCTTCTCCCCCTACCATGTGCTTGCTGCTTACTTACTAGTTTAGTCACATTCCACCCAGCCAAATATCATGTAGTGAAGGGGGATGATGTCATACTGCCATATAGCCAATCACTGGGGTTGAGGGGGTAATTTTAAACAAGCAAACATTTTTTGCAGAAAATACTTTAAAATTGTCCAAAAAAGGTGAAACTTTTTCAGTACTACCAAAATGTTCATAAAAAACAGTAATTTTGGCTGAGCCCTAAATGTAACCCAGTCAAATAATATGCCTGTGAGCAGGAAATCTGTTTATACTGAGATACATTGAAAGACTGGTTTAGCAAGACAGTTACAGCCTGATCCTGTACATGTTTACTCAGAAGCAAGTCTCACTGGGTTCAATGGGACTTAGTCCCATATTATGGGCGAAGGATTTGCAGCCTTCAAATGAAAAAATATTTTAGACTAGGGACAGAGCCAAAAGACAATTGCTGCATTTAAATTGTGTAATAATGTTTTGCATTTTTAACCATGTTTCAAGTGTACCAGTAATTGATATGTGAAAAGCTTCTTATAACACTGTACAACTGAAATTAACATTTGTAAATAGATGTAAAATGAAGTAAATCTCTAGAAAATATTTTATACAGAAATGTGACTAGAAGCATTTTCAAAGTGGATGTTCATGTTAATGAGAAGCTGTAGATATAATTTTGCTTTTTGGGAGGCTATGCATGGTTTATCTTAATGTGTCATCTTCGTACTTCAGCAAAGATGCTGTTTGTTGTTATGATGAGTCACCAGGAATGTTGCAAATAACTTTCCCCAGCACAAATAAGAGCAAAATTAAAGTTTACTTTTAGTAAACATTGGGTACTGAAATGCTTTGGAGACTGTGCATAATAAAATCATTGTGTTCAACATGTTCATAATAAAGTTTTATAATGAATCTCTGTACCTATATCAATTGTATTCTTTCCTGCACACAAATAAATAACACACTTTATTTTCCATCTGTGCATATGTAAATTGGTCTGACAGCATATAAGACTAGTTAAAACTGCTCTGGCAACAGTGAAATTGCAATAGTTGTTGCTGTCTGTTTTAATTTACTGGGTTTGATGGAAACAGATAATGGCATTTGTCTGCACTAAAAATTAAAATTGTTAAAATACTTAGATTTTTAGAATGTAACTTTGCACACTGACACATTACATCTGAACAGATAAGGAGGCAAGAAGAAATCTAATAATGAAACCCTTTTGATTTACTGTAAGATGGCGGTTAAGTCAAGTAACCAAAATCAGAATTTGAAACACTCATTTTAAATGAGTGTCTATTTACTTTAAATAAAAATGCTTTAAGGTCCAGAAAAATTTCCTTCTAGAAACTTAAGCACTTCGTTTTGTGGTCTTCAGAACATGCAGCATATAAACACATTTCTACATGGCCTATACATTGCCAGGATAAAGCCTAACTTTGTGGGCTGCAGTGCATGCGTGTGTGGCCATTTTGAAAATTCAAGCCACAGCTGCAGCTTGTGCTACCCAAACCTAGCTGGCAGAGGTTTTGCAAGGATTAAACAACCTTTGCATAACCTATATGGCCTGTTGCAGGCTTGAATATTCAAAAACCGCCCAGCAGTTCCACAGCCCACTGTGGCTTAAACAAGTCATACGTTTGCAGTGATTGTGCAAACCAGGTCCGTGTGTGCATTTTGTAGCCGATACTGAAAGTCAAAGTAAGGCAGGCATTTGGAATCCTGCCAGTGGCACACTCAGAAAATGGCTGCCGTTAGCTGTAGCCAGTTGGAAAACACCTATTTCCCAGAAGGCAAACTGGCTGGGCCAGAGCTACTGCCGAGGCAGCAGCTGGCTCTTTTTCTGTTAGAGGTGTTCCATTCAGCCTGCCCTGCACCCCTAAGTTAATCTGCTGCCCTCAGGTGAGGTGAAGGATGCTGCCCCATCCCCTGAGGTAAAGTAAGATTCAACCCTCAGTCTGGTCAGCTTCTGTAGGTGGAATGGGGAGTGACATCTGGCTCTTCGCCTCAGGCAGCAAAATTTCTTGGGTCAGTCCTTCAAACTGGGGAGACTAAAAGAAAAGTAACATGCTCAAGAGTCTCAAATACAAGGCAGAAGTGGGGTCTGAACTCCAAAATACAAAACCACTCTCCTAAACACAGTTTTCTGCTTCAACACCAATTTCACAGAAGGCAAACTAAGGATCAGAGATCAGTAATTCAGCCAAGAAGCTGCATACAAGACAGAGACAAAGCTTGATCCCCAAAAGGTAAATTGAGTGTTTGCTTCCGCGAAGTACAAGCTACCCATTTCACAGAAGGTAAACTGGTGATGCCCGGAAATATCTCTCTCTCTCACACACACACACACACACTACAAACACAAGACCCAGGCAAACCGCACATCAAACACACTCTAGACCAGGGCTCTCCAACCTTGGGTCCCCAGATGTTGCTGGCCTACAGCTCCCAGCATACCCAGCCAGCATGGCTAATGGCAAGGGATTCTGGGAGCTGTAGTCCAGCAACATCTGGGGACCCAAGGTTGGAGAACCCTGCTCTAGATGTACACACACAAGCAAAACACATGCCCCTAACTCTCCCCCACCACATTTCTATACCCCTGCAACACTCACAACCCATCCAGCTAACCTTTTGCTTCTTTCAGGGCATGCTTCAAAATGAAGTGCTTGGCCACCCACCATTTCTATCTTCTAAGAATGTCTCTGTGGCCCAGAGGCATTCTTGGAAATAAAGATCACACTGGAGGCCAGCACTTTGCTGCACGCCAGCCTCCCCATTAAGAAAAAAAATCTAACAATCGGGAGGGGCAAGAAAAAGCATGGCGGGTGTCTGTGGACACCAAGCTGCACTCCCCAAACTATGAGATCGCAGCCTATCCATGGCCTACTGGAAATGTTCTCCCATTCTTGCAGAACTGGGAAAAGCTGACAGCAAGAAGTAATGGACCATTGGTGCCAGAGCCTGCCTAAAGACAGAAGTATGAATCCACAGCATAGCCAGCCAGAAATTGAGGCACAGGTAAGTCAAAAGACATTGTGGGGGCAGGGCAGAGGGGTTCTAGAAACTGAGGAAAGTAGATGGCTAATGGGCTCTAGAAGACTTGGAGTAGATATAGCCAAGGGCTTGCATGTAAGCAGTTTTGATTTCTTTCTACAAACCAAACCAAAACCAAACTTTCTACAACATAGTAAATGTTCTTCTTTACTAGTTACCGTTTCTATTCCCATCAATCTGTAGTCTCTCTTAGCACTTCCCAAAAGAACCATCTTACACTAGTCAAGACCTTGCTCCCACTTGTATGTAGTAGGAGCAGTGTAAGTTGCAATTATATGATTGGAGGCTATAGCCAAACTTACTCTAACAGTTCCTACCTTGCCATATAGATTAGTAGAACCCAAGACTCCCTCAAATAAAAGAATGCAAACCCAGATTGGCCCATCAAATGTCACTTTCACTGTTCCTTCTCTCTCAGAGACTGCTTCAGTCAATTCAGACAGACCTGGAAATTTGACTATAGGGCATTTGAATTTTGTGTTTCAGTATGGGTCAACTATTGGCTGCTTCTTCCCTTTGTTCTGAAAGGACAAATGCTGAATTCCATTTTGAGAATGCGATAAACAAAACACTATTTGCTGCAGCCAAGCAAGTTGCGGACTCTCCCTTAACAAATACATTATTTTTTTCTTTAACTGTGTCTTGGGTCATTTAATATTGGCCAACCCGTGCTTACTCATGCTAAATGCACCTAAACGTTTTAGCTCCCTGTAAATTTTGGGGCTCTTTTATATGAGAATGTTAAGGCACCTCTAGCTACCTGGTTTAAACAATTGGATTGATAGCACTTCTGAGGTTTCAATAGGTTTAAAGGCACCAGGGAAGCCCTGAAAAGGGCTGGGGAGTTGGGTTTATTTATTTTATTTATTTATTATATTTGGGTTGGAGACTAAGGAATAATTCAATATCCTCAGTTTTTCAAAATTATCTATTGGGACCAGGGTATTAATAGCACATGAAGTTAGTCTCTTGCCTCTTGAATTTGTTGCTTTTATGAATACACATAGGCATGTTCAGAACTTCAATAATTTAATAACAAACAAAACTATAAAGTGTGAAAGTTAGTCTTTTTCAAACCAGTTGGAGTAAAGCTGAAGAACTGCAGCAGTTTCAGGTTTTAGCACCTTGAGAAAGAGTCCTTAAAGTGTTAAGACAGAGAGTGCTTTCATATGGATAGGGGGTGATGTATTTATGTAACAGCACAGAAATTGCTCTCCCATTTTCTCATTGGAAGAAATCAAGTTCTTTAAAAACAAAATTGTTCATTGAATTCACAGTTTTAGTGGACTTATGAAATGGAAGTGATGACACAAAGGCTGAAAAATTCCAAGGCGATCATATTGCAAGTCCAAAGGCACTGACAATACAGTACATAGTCTTGTTCTCCCATCTCACAGTGCAGGTTCCTGCAAAGAAAAGCATTCAATTAGTGTGGCAACAGTATACATAGACAAAATACATCAGTGCATCAAATTTAAAGCCACATGTTTAAGATCATCTGGAGTAAAGCTGCCCATCGCAGTATGGTTGTTTTCACATCACACTCTATACCATGTTTATTAAGTTTAGGTCCAAGCCAACTTAGCCCTACATAGACAACCTTCTCATAATTTGGGACAGTGAAATCTGAAGTTATCTGAACCACCACACCCCAAAGGTCAGGCATACTTTATAGTTCCATAGGAATCTAAAGATATACCATAGGATTTTCTCCATCATTTATTCTGGGGCAATTAAAGAAGAATAGTGCAATCCTATGCAAGTTTACTCAGAAATAAGTTCCCTGTGTTCAATGGGGCTTACTTCCAGGGTAGCACATACAGTAATACCTTGGATTACGAGCATAATTCGTTCCAGAACCATGCTCGTGATCCAAAATACTCGTACATCAAAGCAAGTTTCCCCATTAGAAATAATGGGAACTCAGATGATTCATTCCACAACCATTTAATCACTGCTTTGCCCCATGAAGGGAGCCGGCAAAGCAGTGATTAAATGGTTGTGGAATGAATCAGTGGAGTTCCCATTATTTCTAATGGGGAAACTTGCTTTGATGCGCTGGCTCCCGGGGTCCTGGCCGCGCCTCGTCTGCCTCCACTCACTCTGCCAGGAGTGGACAGGAGACGGGGGCTTCCCTGGAGGCGCGGCGCGGCCGGGCTTGGCCACCGCCTTGCCCTGCTGCGCCGGCCGGCCGAGAGTCCAGGAGGTGAAGGCTTCCCATGAGGCGAGGCGCGGCGCAGCTGGGCTCGCCCACCGCCTCGCGCTGCTTTGCCAGCCGGCCGAGAGTCCAGGAGGCGGGGGCTTCCCACGAGGCTCGCCCGGGCTTGCCCACCGCCTCGCGCTGCTGCGCCGGCCGGCCGAGTGCCCAGGAGGTGCATCTCCCTGCCAGGGAGCCGGCAAGTGCTTTGCCAGCTCCCGGGGAGATGCGTGGAGCTGCTCCCGCTGCTTCCTACCATTCTAAACAAGCGGCAGCTCGCCTCTCCGCTGTGAGCCGCTGGAAAAGAAAAGGTGGGGAGCGGTGGGAGCGCCTCCACACATGGAGGCGGCAGTGCTTTTCCGGCTTCCTGGCAGGGAGCCGCGGAGGCCAGGCGTGGGCGCTCACTCTGCGCCGGCTCCCGGGCGGCTCCACGTAGCGTGGAGCCGCCCAGAGCCAGCAGCGAGTAACCCGGTGTGCTCGTTTTTCAAGACCTCGCTCGTTCAGCGAGTCAAAAATTTTTAAAAATTTTTGCTCGTCTTTCAAAATGCTCGCACACCGGGTTACTCGTAATCCAAGGTATTACTGTATAGGATTGCAGCCTACGTTATTTGTAACAAGCAGCACACCTTGCCCCCTGATCACTTGTACTTGCTGGGAGTCAAGCTTGTTACTATACAGTAAGTTTGTGTAGAAGATTCTTCAAAAGGGAAACAGCTGCCAGAGTTACACAAATACCTTTAGAAACATTTCAACAGAGAAGCTGAGAGAAGGTATAAGAATATTCTTGTACCATCAGCAGAGTTGTCCCAGAAGCAAGAGCTCGCTGTATGAAGTCCAGCACCATTCTTTTGCATAATCACACAGGTCACTATAAATTACAGAAGACAGAGTGCTGTTAGAAAAGGGCATGTAGCCATTGCATGGGCTACAGAATTACATCCATATCTGCTTTTAGCGTTAAAGTAATCTATGCAATATCACTTTTTATGACTTTTAGATCCCAGCAGTTTTGAAATTGGTTACTGAGGGTATTGCCCCCACCCCACAACTTCTACTTTAGGCTTTAATCATCAGTTTTACTTGAAACCATTTCCATCATATCAATAGTAAACAGAGAAATGTATTAACTTACCAACATATTTGAATGGTTTCCCCAGCTTTGTTAGTTGACTTAGAATTTGCTCTACGACACTTGTAGTCCATTGGTTAACTTTGCTGTGTAGATATACATTACCACCAATTGTCCCTTCTATGGCCTACAAATGAGAAGTTTATCTTACCATTATACTAAGGAATTTTACCGGTAATTCCAATACTCAAAATTTTAAAATGCATGCATTAGTTTCAAAACCTAGAATCAGCGTGCAAATGTTTTCCATATAACTCAGACCACACAAAGGACTCCAAATAACAATGCATGTCAAAACCCAAAATCAAACTGCCATACTGATAAACTAAACTGCTTGGGGTGGGGTGGTGAATCTTTGGGGTGGTGAATTCTTCCCTAGAGTTCCAAGCACAGAAGTAATCATGCACATCTGTAATAATGATTGGTTGTATTCTGTACAGATAACTACCAATTTTGAGAGCTAATAGTCCCTCAGATCTTAATTTTTTAGGTTACTTTAGAATGTTAAGGTAATTAAGGTAAGTGACCTTTTGACATGGTCTCTGTGCCTTAACAACACACGCCTAATGAAGTACCTTACTCAAAATTTTTGACTGAACAAAATTAAATCTCATCTTAATGTATATGTTTCCCCAGTCATGAGCACTTTAAGCCAAGTTTCTTAGAATCCAAGAACAAAATGTAGACACATCCAAAATGAGGTCTCTCTTCTTTTCTAAAGAGACAAATAGAGACCTAGAACATATGATAACCTGAGATGTGGGGGGAGCACTGAGCAGCCAAATTGGCAAATTTACTGGTACGGTATGTGTTTCCTATGCTCAGAAGTGCTCTGCTCTTGGCTGCACTCCCTCCTCTTCTTTTAGAGTGTGATCCTATGCACGTTCAGACAAAAATAAATCCTGTAACTCCCAGCATTCCACAGAGCATTTCTGTCTAAACATGCATAGGATTGCATCCTTAGACTATGAAGTAGTCATGACTTAAGGACAAAATTAATTTAAAATCAATTCATCCACTCTTGTCCTACTCACCATCACCTTTTTAGAGAATAATCCTATGATCTCTGGGTGAGCAACCCAAGGGACTATAGGATGGCTCAGAAAACCACTTCCGAGATTGGAGACGGTCCTCCAATCTCAGAAGGGGGAGTCGAGAGATCCAACCCGCAACTTCTCACAGCTAGTATGGAGAGACCCATGCTAGCAGCCTCTCTGAGGTCGGAAAATCAACCTTGGAGAGTGGGAAACAGGGGCATTTTGGTGGGAGGGGAGGATACCAAGAGGCCAGGATACAATTTATCCTGATCCTCCAGCCCCCTCCCCTTGCTAGACGGGCTGAAAAGCCTGTCCAGCGAAAATATAGGAGATCGGAGGATGGGGAGGCAAAGATCACCTCCACCCCTCCTCTCACCCTGCTGGCGTCAGCCTGGCAGGGCATAGGAATCTTGGAAGCCTCGGAGTTCAGGGGCTTCTCAGCAGCAAGGGCTCAGTCCATAGGAATGCACCCTTAATATAGGATCGATGCACTTCCACCCTTCAAAAATGTATCATTCTCCCTTCTTCAGTCATAAATAGGTTTTAAAAACCAATTTTAAAACGAGCAGGCTCTTAACTGATCTGATAGATGTCAGTCCTCTACAGCTCTGCCTCACTCTCCCCCACAACAAAAACATTCTCCACCAAACCTTCAGAGAGAAAGGAGGTAATTGTTTAGGGACTTCACTGTCCTGGCAAATGTAAGAGAAGCAGTGGACAAAGTAGTGCCTCCATTGGACTCACAGTGTGCCAATGAATATATGGAGGTTACATCACACTCCATCAACTCAGCTCCATCAACTTCCCCTGAAGTGCCATCTATTAGCAGCCATTCCACCTGGCTGCAGCAGAGGGAGAGACAAAACAGCATAGCTAACTGCATCATCTCAGCTAGGACTAGCTGCCGTTTGGCTTCTACTCTCCCAGTGGTCATTCCACCTTGCCAAGAAACATTTATGCAACTTCATGAAGAATGTGCTAGTCTTTCTGTTCTCTCCCGATTCCTTTTGTACTGTGTCAAAAAGAACAGAATCCTGAAGGCCACACCTGTGTGCTGTTTTCATCTTCCTACAGTGCTTAGAAAACTTAGTTTTCCCACTTCCAGAGTTACAGCGAAAGTGGCAATGGGAACTTGTAACTAGATCAGGGGAGGGCAGCTTGTGGCCCTCCAGATGTTTTGGCCTACAACTCCCATGATCCCTTACCATTGGCCATGCTGGCTAAGGCTCATGGGAGTTGTGGCACTCCAGATGTTTTGCCTACAAGTTGTCCACACCTGAACTAGAGGCTGAATGTGGAGACACCCACATTAATTCCCCTCTTAGAATAAAATGTGTCTCACCCACCCTATCTTATCTTGTGATTATACCCATGGATTACACACTTTATGGAGTCTCAGTGCTGAGATCGAATGTCACAATGTTCTGGTACTTGTGTATGTTTTCTGCAGACTTTAAACTTGCAAATAATACTGGAGGAAGATCTGCTAGCATTTGGTAAGTGTATTAACATGGCATTCCAAGTAAGGCATGTGGGGTTCTGGCACATAGTTGAGAAGTAACCAATTGTAACTTTGCTTAACAAAGAATGCCATGAACTTTCTGCTTTGTAATGTATAGTGCATCTAGTGCATGCTCATAAACCTCCAGTAGTTGTCAGGGAGGTTGCCACAACAGAGGATTAGTAAACAGGGCAATGGCACCTTGGCAACTCTTAAGTAGAGTATATTTGCCCTAATCTGCTAACTACATTGATTCTATACTTGTAAGTCACTAAGTCACTAGCAACTTATTCCTGAAGTTGGAATTTAATGGAACAAATCAGCCCACTCCATTTAAGCCAAGGTACAAGCATTAAGGACCAAGTTCACTGACCTCACAATTGCAATTCAAGTACATTTAGCCAGCTTGCAGATTAGGCTAGAGGTCAGCTCATATTACATGAGACAAAGTCCTAAATCGGATATGCTTAATCATTAAAAAGACAATTAAAACTCCTTATGAATGCAATTCAGTCAGGATATCAAAGGTCCGCATGCATACATGCGTGCATGCACACATACACCCCATATAGCGCAAGAGAGAGACTGGTGATGGGGGAGGGGGTGTCATTCTACTAGTGGGCAGAGCTTCGGCTTCTGTCCAATCTTCAGGGATCCCCCTTCCCCCTCACTCCCCTGGGCCATAGCTCACTCTATCCAGGAGGATCTCCTGACCATTTGTGTAGCATTGTTGTGAGGCTATGTGGGTTGCCGTGGAAAGGAGGGTGGTGGGGAAATCAGCTTTGGTGAAATCCCTTCCGCCAGCACAGTGTTGGAAACCACAAAGGCCTTCCAGCCCCTCCTTCTCACTACAGCTTCTTACACCCCCTGAAAAGCCATTCCTGAAGATTCCTAGAGTGGAATTCATTACAGCATTAGTAACTGCAGACCAAAGGCAAGGGGCGGGAGCAATTCAGCTGCATGTGTGGAAACACTTTCTATGTATGCAAAAAGTTATTTCAATCTTGATCCACTTTTCTTTCATTTGTGGAAGCAGCCTTATGTTTTTGAACTAGGAACACTATAGCACTATCTGATGCTGGACCCATGTTTACAATGTTCACAACACCAGAATGCATGCCTGAATCACTATCACTTTCAACTGTCTCAAATGAAATAGCATATCTGTACAGAATTCCATTAGATGAATTTGTACCCAACACAAATCTAAGAGGAATATTTTAAATACTGCATATTGTGATGTGTCTTAAGAAACTGTTTACATAATTAGGCAAGTTGATACTACCCCTTGAATACATGGGCTTATTCTTACAATTTAGAGCAATGTGTATTTTCCAGTGTAGATGTGATCTATTTACCGTACCTTTTTCAAGGAAGTTACAGCTGGGAAAGAATATAGCAGAATTAATAGTGCATGTGAAATTACAGTCTTGTAAAGTGCAGCATAAATGCTGTCCTACCTCTTTTATGATGTTGCTTACTTCATCCACAACAAACGCAGTCTTAAAAAAATAATCAGAAATAACATTTAAACCAAGTACACAACTTGCACTGTGTGAAAATGAAAAAAGTACAGCTGTAATAAGTAGGCTAATGCTCCAAATATTAACCAGGTATGGTTAACATACCTAAGCATCTATGAAATCTCTCCGAGAGCCCCTGCCAAAGGAAGTGAGGCAGGTGGCTACTAGGAGGAGGGCCTTTTCAGCTGCTGCACCCCGGGTTATGGAATGAGCTCCCCAAAGAGGTTCGCCTGGCGCCTACTTTGTATTATTTCCGGCGCCAGGTGAAGACCTTTCTATTCTCCCAGGCATTTTAATCATTTTAATCTTGTAGTTGTTTTTAACTCCGTTATTGTAACTGCTGCTTCTAGCTCTACTGTTTGTTTTTAATCTGTGGTTTTAAATTTTATATTTATTTTATATTGTATTTTATGGCTTTAACTGTTGTAAACTGCCCAGAGAGCTTCGGCTATTGGGCGGCATAAAAATGTATTAAATAAATAAACTCCTGTTTCTGCTTAAATGGAGATAGCACCATCCATGAAAAGAATGCCACTCACGGAACAGGGTTTTGCCGGTCCATGACAAGGTGTGACGGTACAAATTCAGCACAATGTTAGGGAAGGGGCTGTAGCTCAGGAGTAGAGCACTTACTTTGCATGGAAAAGGTCCCAGTTTCGATCCCGGGCCTCTCTAGCGAGGGTTGGAACACCACCTGCCTGAAACCCTGGAAAGCCGCTGCCAGTCAGTGCCGACAATACTGGGCTAGATGGACCCAAGGTCTGACTCGGTATAAGGCAGCTTCCTACGTTCCCAACGCTTAGCCTGGGGGAGATGGAGCCGCCCCACCGGGACTTTAGCGGACTCGGGGATCCGATCCATGGGATCTTCCCGGGAAGGAAGGGGTGGGGCGGCCGGGAGAGATTCGAAGAAGGGCGAATGAATAGAGCGATGGGGACTGGAGCAACAATGGGGAAGGGGGCGGGTCCTGACCGGGGCGACTGCCCGGCATCGCTCCCACAGCAACGCCTGCTGGAAATAACGGGCCAGAGACGCGCCGTCTTTCCCTCCGCAGCCGCCCCCCGAGAGACGTTACCTCCTCTGCGGACTGGAGCTCGTCCATCGTCGCTCTCCCTGCAGAAACTTCAGCTTCCACCCTGCCTCCAGCCTAGACTAGCCTTCCAACCCACTGCGACCGTTATAACGGCGCATGCGCAGTCTCTCCGGCTACGGAGACTGCGCAGTGCGTCCCTATGCTCTCAACCAATCGCCCGACGCAGACGAGTTTGACGGAAACGTTGCTGCTCTACTACGCTCTCTGGGCGTGCTTGTGCGCTCGCGTAAACAGTCCCCGATATTGACTTGCTTCCGTCCGTAATAGGTGTGGAGAAAACGCCCTCAGGCCATCTCTGTTTGTGACGTACTTCTCGCGATGAGCTGCGGAGCCCTGCGGCCTTTGCGACCATAGAGATAAATAAATAGACTAACGCCTCCTGTTTGATTGAGAGCTTCCATTTTTACATCATTTGAGCGCCGCGTTGCACGGTCTGCATGAAAGTAAATGGAGAATAAGGTGTCTGCATTCAGTTGAAGGCTGGCTTTAGGGTGGGAAAGGGTTTGAGGAGACAGTGGAGGTGGCAATTTAGTGAGAATGATCTCCTTCCCCCGCCTGCGGTTGTGCTGTTCGAAATATATATTTTTGTCGTTGCTGGAAATCCAAAACAGCCACCGACGGAACGTGACCGGGTGTGAGAGGTATAATGTCCACTGTAGCATTTTAAAGCACTGCTTAACCAATCTTCATTGTTGTACGAAATGAGAAGTCCCATAGAGCTGGGGGTCTCAGTGGCGTCAAAGCACCCAGAAAGTCCCATCTAAGCACAGTAGTGTTATGACTCTGCACCCTTCTTAACAATGGTTTTACGATTCTGCATCTTCTTTAAGTGTAGGCCCTAGCCCCAGCCTGCCTCACCTCCCTACGCTGCCCTTTCGTGCGTCGCCTTCTCCCGGCGAGTGGGCTTGGGCTAGCTGAAGGTCTCTATGGTAACGGTCTCACAAACACTACCATCAACAAGAGTCTTGTCTTGTGGCACTTTAAAAGACGAGCACATTTATTCCGGCACAAGCTATTATTTATTCCTACGTATCTATTAAATCTGCACGTTTATGCAGATTCAATCAATAACTAATAGTTGTCCAATTAATCATCTAAGTTTTATTTATTCGCCTCAACTGTCATGTTATCTTGGCAAACGTGGGTTTAGGAACTTGCATTTGCCGTAATAATGAGAGCCAGTGTGGCATAGTGGTGAGAGTGTTGGACTGGGACTCGGGAGATCCAGGTTCTAGTCCCCGCTCGGCCATGAAACTCACTGGGTGACTTTGGGCCAGTCACTGACTCTCAGCCTAACCTACCTCACAGGGTTGTTGTGAGGATAAAATGGGGGGGGGATTATGTAAGCTGCCTTGGGTTCCTTGCAGGAAAAAAGGCGAGGTATAAATATAAATAAATAAATAACTAGTTCAGCAGGGCAGCTTACTAGTTTGGGTTTGTTCCCGTCCTGAGACATTTGCAGGGTTAACAACCCAGGACAACTACTTTTCAGTCACCACTAATCTTATCCTTGCTTCCTTCTGACTGTCTTATCTCAGCCTTTTTACATTTACTCCCCCCCCCCTTCAAACCCACAACACTTGGCTAGCGCGGTTTCTGTTCCTCAGCAACACTGTATCACCCAAGTCCACCAGGAACTTTGCGCTTGTCACATCCTGCCCCACTCTTCCCAAGTGCTACAATGCTGTGGGACAGAATTCTGTAAATAGCTGTGGTGGGTATGTGTAAGCATAGCCATTGACTGGTCATGTCACAACACTGAAAGCACTCTCTTTTTTCTTTGAGTGGTTGTCACCTTTGTAGTTCCTACAGGGGAAGGTACATTCAATGTGAAAGGTCACAGGTTTCCCAAACCTTGTCGTCCTCATCTTCCATGCTGGTGAAGTTGTTCAAGCAGAGAAGACACAGACATAGCCATATGTCACTGACATAGCTATGTCAGTGACATGTGAAATGTTGTTATAGAAGATTGGCACTTCATGTGGTAAGAATGTGTATGGAGTAGTTATGCTGCTTACCTGTGTATACCCACATTCATTTTTGAGCCAGGCCTGTTCAGCATGGCAGTATTTGTTCCCTTCCCTAGTGTGAGGTGTGTCTGCTGTTAGGCTTGCAAATAGGTCTGAGATGAGAATGGTGATTAGGGTAATGACTAGCGATGTCACAGAAGTACTGGTGGCTCTGTAAATGAAGGAAAACAGTGATATTCCCCCATGAAATTCCTTGGGGAAGTGGCATTGAGAAGACTCTCCCATGTTAAAATTGTCGGTTTCCCAAATGCAGCCTATTATTAGGCTGCATTTCAACTTCCTGACCTCTGCCACCTATACCAGTAAAGGGCCTAGGTGGACAGACTTGCAAATGTATGGAACATTTTTTAAAACAGTATTTAACCTCTTCACCAGCATAGGTGGGAGGTGTATGATTGAGAAGATGAGAGGGAAGAGGAGGTAATTGTCTAGGTAACCTACCGTATTTTTCCGTCTATAAGACGCCCCCATGTATAAGACGCCCCCCACTGGGCAGTTTTGCAACCGCGTGGTTCTCTCCTCGGCTTACTTCCGTGTATAAGACGACCCTCAATTTTTAGTCTAGCGATTTTAGGAAAAAGTATAGTCTTATACATGGAAAAATACTGTATGCTCTTTTGTGTGGGCAAGATGGGTCTGTCAATGGTTATTAGTCATGATGGCTATGTAGAACTTGCAGATTCATAGGCAGTATGCATCTGGTTGGCTATTGTGGGAAACAGGATGCTGGACTAGAAGGTTCTAAAAACAAACACACAATCACTAAAATTCTATTCACATAAATAAGAGCTAAGCTTAGTTTGAAATTGAAAAAGCTTGTACACAGAGGAATATGCCTAGTAAGGTTTGGTGGCCTCTGTGTAATCATTTGAAGTGGAACCTCCGGTTCAGACATTTGCAGATCTGAGTGAGGGATGGATTTGTACCTGATCCTACAAGAAAAATAGCTGAATAAAGTCTGCCTCTTGGTATCCTAAACGCATTTTGGAATCTTAAGATGTCTTACTTTTATCATACTAATAAAACAATATTGATAACAGATATGTTAATAATCATACAATACATAGTCACGGGTGAGATAGATGTCAAGGATAAAATATCTGTAATTTCTAGAAAATGGTTTATTGAAGATATCTATGTTTTTCTCATTCTGAAGCTTTGCGGAAGTTGAGGTTTGCAATATTGCACACATCTAACATTCGTGAGCAAGAGAGAAACCACGCACAAGTAGAATACTTAACAGCTACTACTCTTCCTGGAGTGGCTTAGTGGTTTCAAGTACATTTTAATGAACCCAGCTTTGTCTTTTCTCACAGTGAACTGTTTCCTCCCAAGCCACTAAAACATTTAGAGCCTCTCTTTGATAGCAAATTACATTAGTAGCAGTTACGGTACTTCTGATGCAGATGGCTGTAGGATATGAGGTTCTCTCTGATGCAGATGGCTGTAGGATATGAGGTTCTCTGTGTCAATCGTAGGCCCAGCCAGAAGGAAACGGGAAAGTGATACCAATTTTCTTCAGTAAAGAGAACATCCTGAATCTCATTTTTCTACAGAAGAAAGGTAAGTCAGTCTTTCCTAACAGAGAAGAAAGGCAGGGAATTTTTCACACAATGTTGCTTAGATGTTTACAAGGCAGATGCCATGCATTCCTCTCATGTTTATGATTACTGTGTTTTGGACCCCTAGTGCAGAGAGGACACATTGTTCTTCAGTGGTTATTGAATTAGCAATCAAACATGCTATCTCAGATTATATTGTATATTTTTCTGTTGATTTAACATCCAAAAGCTAATTCAGCTCTGGTTAAAAGCACCGGGAATGTTATTCTTGGATCCTAACCACCCCCACCCCGAAACTCAGTTATTTCCAACAAAGAGAACATTCTTTATTTGCTACTTCATTTTTTGTTTGCTATTCTACTTTCTATGGGTTTACTGTTCTCATTATTGATCATTGGAGGGATGGCAGAATACTGCAATTGCAGTTATTTGATGCCTTTTAGAAAAGCACTTCTATAAGGAAGCTGTTGAGAGCTTGTATGGTATGTAGTGGCTACAACTATTGAGTTGTGAATCAGAAGGTTTCCAGTTCAAATGTTGCCTCAGCCACAAATTCATCAGATAGACTTACTCTTAGGCAGGGCTTTTTTTCTGGTGGAACTCACCGGAACTGAGTTCCAGCACCTTTTCTTCTATTAATTGCATTACAATTTAATCGCCATCTACTCCCGAGGAAATGTAATCCAAGAGTTCCGGTACCTTTTTCTCCAGAAAAAAAGCACTGCTCTTAGGCAAAGCATATTACTCAACTTCAGGCTCTTGTGAAAGAGAAGAAGAAGATGAATACCAGCCAAACTTTAAAGGATTTTTAAAATCAGGATTACTGAAATAATGTATGTAGAGCACTGACCATTCAAATACCAGGTCTTTTAAGACCTTTTGTAATGTTGCACATTTCTATTGTCTTTATTGTTAGATAGTTAGATAGTTATTGTTAGATAGTTGTTAGCCAGTGTGGCGTAGTGGTGAGAGTGTTGGACTGGGACTCGGGAGATCCAGGTTCTATTCCCTGCTCGGCCATGAAACTCACTGGGTGACTGTGGGCCAGTCACTGCCTCTCAGCTTAACCTACCTCACAGGGTTGTTGTGAGGATAAAACAGAGAGGAGGAGGATTATGTAAGCCGCCTTGGGTTCCTTGCAGGAAAAAAGGTGGGGTATAAATATAATGAATAAATAAATAAATACTCTCAAAGGCCCATCTCACCAAATTGTAATCATTTAATTTTTATTAAAGCTTATCTTTTGCTTCCTTTACAAAATGACAATAGACAGGCCTGTGGCTTACGCTGGCTCAGCTTGTCTGAGCGTGGAAAGCTAAGCAGGGTCAAGCCTCGTTATTACTTGGGTGGTTAAACCCCTCCCCTAGTTTCCTGAATTGAGCAGGGGGTTGGACTCGATAGCCTTGTAGGCTCCTTCCAACTCTATGATCTATGAAATCTATGAAACATTAAACTGCCTTGTGCCCTACAATCTGAGAAAACAAACTTATGTAGCAGTGAACTGGAGTGTTGGTGCATGAACTTCTCTTTAGAGTAGGTTCCCAAGCAAAATTTGGTGGTTTCCTGTTCTTTGGGAGAGAAATGCATAACCACCACAACAAAAATTGAACTTCAGAGATTTGGCTGGGTCCTTGACATTTCTGAACAAAGACTAGCCAGCATCATCATCATCAGGCGATCACTCGTGACCAAGTAAGATTGTCTTCCAGGATAAAAGGAGGAAATTCTAAAGAAGATTGTGTAGACTCTAGCGATGGGTCCGTAAGTGCCTGTGGAGGCAGGAACGGTGCAGGGCTGTTTGGCGCCCTAGGCCGAATTATATTTAGCGCCCCCCCTTGTGCCGTGGGGGGGGGCTCCGGAACAAAGCAGCCCTGCTCTGCAACGCCCCCCCCCCGCGCCGCCGCCGCCACCACCACCTACCAGCTCCTCCGCAAGGGCCACCAGCCGGCCCTGCAGCTTGGAGGTCTTGGCGCTGAGCAAAAAGCAGGCGCCCACCGAGAGGAGCGAAAAGAGCAGCGAGAGGATGACGGGGGCCCTGCCCGCGCCTCCGGCGCACCGGCAGCCGCCTTGCGGCGAAGCCGCAGGCTTCTTCTTCTCCCGAGGCTCGCTCATTGCGCGCGCGCGCTCTCTGCGGGGGGGAAGACGACGACGACGACGCAAGCGCTCAGGTTCGCCCCTAGGGAGCGAGGGGGTGGGTGGCGGCTCCTGCAGCGCTCCCTCCGTCCCTCTGGCTCCGGAGGGAGGTGCAGCGGCGGCGGCGGCGGCAGGCAGGGCAGGAGCGCGCCGTAGGCGAGGAAGGGGCGCAGAAACTGCGCCCTCTTCCGCCACGCGCCCTAGGCAGTCGCCTGGGTCTGCCTAGCGGTAGCGCCGGCCCTGTGTGGAGGCCAATTCTAGATCCACACAGCTTCCCACAGTGAGGACACAGGTTACCAGATGGAAGATGGTCCTGTGAAGGATTCGTTTGACGTGCTTTTCGCTTAGCACGTTTCTCCCTTTCACCTTGCACTCGGGCTTCTTCAAAGTCCATGGAACCTTTGTGAAAGGCCAACCTCCATTTAGATCGTTCATGTGCCAGAGCTTCCCAGTTTTCAATGTTTATATTGCATTTTTTTAGATTAACTGCTTTGGGAGACGGCAGTCAGGCATTCGAACAACATGACCGGTCCACTGAAGTTGGCGTTGAAGGATCATTTTTTCAACGCTAGTAGTCTTTGCTTCTTCCAGTACACTGACATTTGTTCGCCTATCTTCCCAAGTAATTCGCAGGATTTTCTGGAGGCAACGTTGATGAAATCTTTCAAGGAGGTGGAAATGACGTGTATAGATAGTCCATGTTTCGCAGGCATACAATAAAGTTGGTAATACAATGGCTTCATAAACCAGTGTTTTGGTCTTCTTACAAATATCCCAATCCTCGAACACTCTATGTTTCATTCGAGAAAACGCGGCACTTGCGGAGCTCAAACGATGCTGGATTTCACTGTCGATGTTAGCTGTAACAGAAAGATAGCTGCCAAGATAGAGAAAATGATCGACATTTTCCAGTATTGTCCCGTCAAGCTGGATAGATGGCATCACCAAAGGGTTAGATTTCACTTGCTGATTAAGCACTTCGGTTTTTTTGATGTTAAGTGAGAGACCAAGTTTTTCGTATGCTTCTGCAAAAGCATTTAGGATAGTTTGGAGATCATCCTCTGAATGTGCGGAGACCACATTATCATCAGCATACTGAAGTTCCACAATGGAGGTTGTAATTACCTTACTTTTTGCTTTCAGCCTGCTGAGATTAAAAAGCTTTGCATCAGTTCTATATATAATTCCCACACCAGTGGGAAGTTTCCCCTCGACAAGATGTAAAATCATGGCGATGAAAATAGCAAATAATGTTGGGGCAATAACACATCCCTGTTTAACACCGATCCCACTTTAAATGGAGCACCATGAGAGCCGTTGTTGTCCAAAACCGTTGCCGTCATGTTGTCATGGAGAAGTCGCAAGATATTCACAAATTTATTGGGGCATCCAATTTTCGTAAGGATAGTCCAGAGACTATCCTTCGGTCTGCAGTATCAAAGGCCTTAGCCAAATCGATAAATGCCATATAAAGGGGTTGATTTTGTTCCCGGCATTTTTCTTGGAGCTGACGTGCAGTAAAAATCATGTCTACTGTCCCTCTAGAGGGGCGGAAACCATATTGAGTTTCAGGGAGGATCTCTTCTGAAATAGATAGAAGACGGTTTGCGGGAATCCTAGCAAATATTTTACCTGCGGTAGCTAAGAGAGAAATGCCCCGATAGTTTCCACAGTCTGTTCTATCACCCTTCTTAAAGAGGGTGATAATTATGGAATCCCTGAAGTCTTCTGGGATCTCTTCTCTTATCCAGATTTTTTCGATGAGTTTATGAAGATGTTGTACAAGTTCGGGCCCCCCTTCTTTAAAGATTTCAGCAGGAATCCCATCTGGTCCACTAGCTTTGTTGTTCTTCATTTGATTAATGGCTTTTTTTACTTCATCCAGAGTGGGGAGTATTGCAAGTTCCTCTCTAATTTGTTTTTGCGGGATTTGCGAGAAAATCTCTTTATCCACCTTAGATTGACGATTTAAAAGGTCATAATAATGCTCTTTCCAACGCAGTGCAATAGACTCTTTGTCTTTTAAGAGTTTGGTGCCATCTTTTGATTGTAAAAGGTTTGTACCATAGGTTTTTGGTCCATAAATGGCCCTTGTGGCCTTAAAAAAGCCCCGTGCATCATGAGATTCTGCAAGTTGTTGAATTTCTTCAGCTTTCTTTTTCCACCAAGCGTTCTTAAGTTCTCTTGTTCTTCTTTGGACCTCAGCCTTTGCGCTAGCGTAGATTTTTTTCTTGGCAGTGCAGTTAATATCATTTTGCCATATTTGGAAGGCTTTCCTTTTTTGGTCAATTATATATTTAATCTCATTATCATTTTCATCAAACCAATCCTGATGTTTCTTAGTTTCATATCCAATAGTTTGTTCACAAGCTGCAGTAATGGAGGTTTTCAGCTTAGACCAATGGTCCTCAATGTTGTCAGGAGGTTCCGTAGGTAGATGTTCCTTAAGAAGTGATTGAAGACGAGTTTGCTTAATAGGATCTTGAAGGGCGTGGATGTTCATTTTACGCCTTGGTTTCCTTCCTTGAAGCCTATGTTGGGGAGCAATGTTGATAACCATTGTGGACCGGATTAGTCGGTGGTCTGTCCAGCAGTCGTCGGCACTCACCATGGCCCTAGTAAGAAGTACATCGCAGCAATCTCTAACACGGACAATTACGGAACTAGCCAGCAATCAAATGACAGTTGGCAATTGGCTAATGGGTAGAGTGTTTAACTTAGGTGACAATCCTAGGCATGTTTAGACAAATGAAGCCCTACAACTTCCAGCATTCCCCAGCCAGCCACTTGTAGGACTTTTTTCTGTCTAAACATGCATGGAATTACACCCTTATAGCATGTTCCTGCAGTAGGTCATCTTCAGCTGATGGGCACAATACACTCACCCAGCTTTGACCCCTTTACCTTGTTATGATGTGGGATTTGTTAACAGATATCTATGTTTAGTTAGTTTGCTTGATGAAAGTAGCTGAGTACCGTTTTTTGGCACAAGAGTGGTCAATGGATATTAAAAACAAATAAATTCCACTATTAGTGAAAGTATATTTGTCTCTCTATAAGAAATTGCATTAAAATATGTAAATGATGCATTTGTCGATGTAGATTTGAATTTGTGACTTTAAAAGGTGGAGATTTATTTCCCTGTGGTTGGATAGTGTGAAATGATGCATTACGCACTGTCTGTGCCTTCCTTCCTGTTTACTGTATATTTAACTCTCTAACATTGCAAGCCTCAAACCTTTTACTTTTGAGAATTCTCAGTCATTCTGTGTGCCTACTCCACAGTATATCATTTGTGACTCCAGCCTATGGCTTCCAGTGTTTCAGAGATAGGTAAGTATTCTGTGTTAAGCCCAGTAACATGTCAAAGAAGAAGATCTGTGACCCCCCCCCCCCATGAACACTTCTTTGTTTTCTAAATGTAAATAGCTGAGTTTTTAATAAGAATTTATACAATAACAACCTTTCATAGGATCAATAAAAAGTTCAGACCACATTGGATTAAGTCCTTATAATTCCTTGAGAGTCAGCTTATAATCAAGTTGGCATGGTTTGTTGTGAGTGGGCTTTATTTACACATTACAGTTGCAGTACACTGCCATGGTTAAACATGAAGTCTTGTATTCCTTGTTTTAGCTGATGCTGTGAATGCTAAGACATTTGCTTCATTTGACAACATGTTTTGATATGTTTTGTTGCTAGGGAGTAAAATAAGACACACATTTCCCCTCCATTTACTTCCCAACCATTAAATTTACATACAGTATATTTCCCCGCCATTGACAGCTGGCAACTGTGTGCAAATTAGCCTATATGCAGTCTCAGCTTGTCAATTTCCATGTATGTTACTGACTGCCCTTTGCTGCCTTTGACAGATGAAACTTGTAAGGCTATTGACAAGGCAAGCCAAGACTACACATATCAGACAACCCTAAGTGCACACTTGTCCACCTGTGGAAGACCATTAAAAAAATGAAATAAAAAATGATGAGCACAGCTGCACAATTTTGGGGGGCTGAAAAAATAATTTTAAAAATACAATCCCAAATGTACTTTTTTGAAGCTCTGAGAAAAAAAACCCAAAAGAAAGCAACAATATTTTTTTTAAAGGGTGGCAAACCAGTGATGGTCACCCCAAAGTGCCGCTTGGGCATTAGTAGAGGGGATGTCACTGGCGGCAGCATGGGTGAGATCACCAAGAGTGGCAGGGTTTTTTTGCTGTTCTTGCTGAGTGTCTTATTAGCTGATCACAGCAACCCACAATAGAATTGGCCTCCTGTGTTCAGACAGCACAACAACCCATCGTTGGTCAAACAACTCCTGGAACAAGCCATGGGTTGTAAGGGTGGCTTGTTGCCCCAAAATAAGCCACCCTGTGGGAAGTGGTCTGTGTTCGCATGACATGACCACCCACCATGGCTAGTTACCCACAATGGGTTGTCATGTCGTGTGAATCCAGTCAATCCCTCTTACCCCACCTCCCAAATTCGGGTGACTCCTCTAACAATTGGTAGGGAGGCCTGCCTTATATCTGGAAAACTCCAGATGAAGAATGATCTTTCAGTCAGTTACAGTCTACTTTTATTTCCTTTTTATGGCTTGTTTGACCAAAATTCTCTATGGTTGCTATGGGCTTTTATTTAAAAATTGTGTCATCTATATGTATATGCATACTAGGGTTTTCCAGTTCACTGTGTATCTGTACTTAGCTAACCCATGAGCTGGTATTAGTGCATAACGCCTGAAAGAAAATGACATCCTCTTGTGTGGGATGTGTGGTGTCAGTAACAACTGCATTGTTTTGTGCAAAATCTTTTTCTCTGCCTCTGTAAACACAAGCTAGACATGATTCAGATGATAGGTCCATTAGCTTTTAAGGCCTATAAATAATTGATTGGTTAAAAAAAAAGTTTCTATAGAGCATCTCGTCTTCACCCCATACTAGTTTCACTTTGATTGAATAAGAGGAAGATCAGGTAGCAAGCAGAGGGATATGTATTTTAGTTAAGGTATCTTTGTTTTTGTAATTGTATAGAAGGCAATCTCTGAATTTCTTGGCATCTTTTATTGATATGATCAGTTTTATTCTGTTTTTTCATTTTTTCATAATCCATATAAAGCAAAAAGACTCATGTACAAGCCTGTGGAGGGTTTTTTTTTGGGGGGGGGGGAGTTTACACCAGGGGAAATAAGCACTATGATGGGCAGTGGTGCTTATCATATTATAATGAGACTGAGCACTGATGCATCATATTTCACAGCTCAGCTGTGGCTGAATAACTTTTATGAAATGTATGTCAGAACAGTGTGTGTTTTCTTTTTTCAGGAAAATTGGGAGCTAGCAATTATGCTAGTACTGCATAATAAGAAAAAGAGATACGGTTGGGGAAGTAAAGTTTTATTTTTTGTTTTTCCATAGGTCTTGCAAGAAAGACTCTTCCCCCCCCCCAAAGTAATTTCCTAATATGAAATTCCTAAAGTTAAAGCAAGGTAAGTAGGATTTCTCCCTGTTTTTCCTGCTGCCTCTTAGTTTGAAACACTCAAATTTTCTTGGCGAAATTATTAATCTAGACCAAACTCCTACCATTTTATCAGTTTAAGAACTACTTGCAGCAGATTGAGAGCCTGAAGTCCTCTTGCTTACAGGAGACAGTGGACTACCGAAACCCAGCAAAGCAAGTACATTCAGGAGGTGGTGAAACTGTGAAAACGATGACTTGCATGGAAAAGGGCTCTTTTTATCCCTCTTCAAAAGTATGACACAAGGCAAATGAAAGAAGGACACAGGAAGTTAAATGGACTCCTAGATCTTTGATTGCCAAACCCTGTCACTAGACTTCAGCAACACCCATCTTTTATAGGGGTATTGTGGAAGACCAAGATTCTCACCTTATTGTGAATATCAGGAGAGAAAATGTTCCAGGATCTTGACCTCAGCTTACTTAAGGGACTGGAGCGAGACGTTATTTTAGATGTCCTGCACCGTGACCAGATGTTGAGAAAGGTGGATGAAGAAAGAATAAGGTATGTTACCATTTTAGAATATGCTGTGCCATTGTTTATCCCTGTTTTTATTTTGTATTTTGTTTTTTCTAATCTGTTCTTTGCTAAAGCTCCCCTCTCAGTTTCCACTTATGCTGGAAACCTATGGAATGCTTTTGTTCAGTGATTGCTACAATACTTATTCTGCACTAAGAATTGAACTTGGACTGCCTTATCTCTTTCACAGGCAAGCACATAGGGTCCAGCATGTTAGATTCCCCCCACCCCCAGTTTCTGTCATTTCAGCTATGCTAGGGGCTCTTCAGTGAGATTTGGAAAGCAGTTATGTTTCAGCATGATATAAAACTCCCTAGTAGATTCATCCAAATGACTTTAAAAAGGTTATTTAGGAAAGGGGCAAAGAAGCAAGCCCCACTCACTCATCTTCTGAGGTCAGCCAATTACTTCAGCATAGGATTACAGTGGGTAAATGCTGTGGAAAAGGACATGTTGGGTTTATTTCTTTATTATTCAAAATATTTCCCCTCCAAAGCAGCCTACAACATCAAGCAAAATATTAAAACAAAATATAAAATCCAATAAAACAGCACTAGTAATTAAACATCAACATCTAAAGCATTTTTAAAAATTCACTTTCAGAAGCCAGCCATACAAAAGTTAAAACCTCAGCATAAAAGTCTAAAAGCCCTCCTTAACCAAATTGGAGGGGGGGGGGAGTGTGATGGATTGAGGCCTACACAGGCTTAAGTTTGCTGAAGCCTGAAGGCCCAAACACTTCCCTAGATTTGTTGAAGCCTGAAGGCCCAAACACTCCAGCATGGGAGGGGGAGTTTGAGAGTTTAGTTCACCCAATAGAAGTTAAGAATTATATCTCCTGTTCAAAGTCACATGATTATAACCTTCCATTCCTGGGAAGGCTATATATGTGTGGGGTGTGGTCAGCTAGCAGCAGAGAGAGCCTGACTGCAGAGAGAGCCTGACTGCAGAGGAGAGAGGTAGTCTGAAGTTAAAGAACCTTGTATTAGTTGTTTGTTTAATTTGATCATACTTGCTTTTGAATTATAACCACTCTATTAAGTAAATACCCTAATATAATAAGTAAAGTGCTGTTGTTTACCCTGGTTTGTTGGAGTGACTTATTCACCACGTCTAAAAGCCTACACCCATGCTACTGGAAGCAGGTAAAGGATTTGATCTCCTGGAACGGGAGAGGCTTTGAGAAGAGGCAGAGATCTTCCAAAGGCAGATCAAGGGGTCCCTGCAGTAGCGGAACCTTGACAGGGAGTCTTAAGGCCTCATCTGAAAGATAACAGAAAGGGGGCTGGATGTATATACTGGAGGAGGAAGTTCTACAAGTAAGGGGCTACTACTAAGAAAGCCTGATCACTTGGGCCCACCAATCTAATTGCTGCTGATAGTGGGAAAGCGCGCACACACACACACCCCGCAGCAGATCTTAATACTCAGGCAGGTGTGTACTTCAACTAACTTGGGGCTTTTCTACATGAGGCTTTTAACCCGCCACTTTACCGAGGCTCTGCTTTCAGATTATTTGGAAAGCTAAGCAGGGTCAGGCCTGGTTATTACTTGGATGGGAGACCCCTCCTCTAATGTCCTGCATTGAGCAGGGGGTTGGACTTGATGGCCTTGTAAGCCCCTTCCATGATCCTATGATTAAAATCAGCTCCTTTACACGTTTCTTTTCTGGTGTTTTTCTTTCTCTGGCTTTCTATATGTTCCATTACACAACTACAAGGTGGCGCTGCAGTATAGTGGAATTGCGTAAATACACGAGCTTTTCATAGCACAATTTATAAATAATACCACACTTTCCTCAATCTTAAAAAAGCCGTGGAAATGGTTGCAAAGCACAGGAGAGGCCCTGGAGGATGACAACGTCATGAAAAGCGCCTTCAAACTACTGTGAGTGAGGAATCATGGGTGCACAATAAATGGCTTGTGTAGAAAAGCTCTTGGTCCCCAGGTGTTTAGGGCTTTAAAGCCAAAGTCAGCACTTTGAATCGAGCTTGGAACCAATGAGTGCAAAATTAGTGTAATACGATCCAGGTGCCTTGCCCCCATCAGCATCCAGGCTGCCACATTCTAGCTCAAGCTTCTGACCTCTCTTCAAAGGTAGCTCCATGTAAAGTGCATTGCAGTAGTCCAGTCTGGATGTAACCATAGGATGGGTAACTGAGGTGAGACCCACAACATCCAGATAGGGCTGCAGCTGGTGCACCAGTCTCAGTTGGTAAAGGGCAGTCCTGACTACTACAGCTACCTGCTCCTCCATAGATAGCCCAGAAGCAGAATCCAGGAGGACTACCAAACTGCAGACTTGTTCTTTCAAAGCAAGTGTGACCCCCATCTAGAACCAGTTGAACACCTCTATATCTGCTGGCTTTCCCACCCGCAGTACTTTTATTGGGATTAAGTTTCCACTTGTTTGCCCTCGTCCATACAACCCCCCCCCCACCTGATCAGGAGTTTCACAGCCTCCCTGTGATCAGTAGGTGGAAATGCTAGGTAGAGCTATGTGTTATCAGTGTACTAATGACACTTTAGCCCAAGCTCTAGATTACCTGCTCCAATAGCTTCATGTACATGTTAAAAAGCTTAGGGGACAGAACAGCACTTGGTGGTGACCCATAAGCTAAGGCCATAGGGCAGAACAGAAGTTCCCCCAGCACCACTGAGTGGGTATGCCCAGCCAGGAAAGACCATAGCCAGCTGAATAGCAAGCCACCCAGGCCAACCCTGGCCAGGCAACCCAGAAGGATACCACAGCCAATGGTACTGAAGCCTCTGAGTGGTCCAGGCATAAATCATCAACAGGGTGACTAAGGCTATTTCTGTACCATGACTGGGATGAAAGCCAGATTGGAGCAAATACAAATAATTATTATCCAAGAGTTGGGATGCCACCCCCTCTTCAGGACCTGGCACAAGAATGGAACTGTGGGGTAATTATCTAGGACGATAGGGTTAAAGTTTAATTTTTTCAGTAGAAAGGTTGATCTCCTTTATCCTCAGTTCATATTGGCTATCCCAATTACAGTATATTATGAATGAAAGTGATTTCATTAAACTATTTAGAGACTGCAGTGTAATAATCATTCCAGAAACATTTATATTTTTGCAATCCCACCTGGTGAACATGTGTGCATATTTTTATTTTTTTCTGGCTGGGAACAGGAAACTGAAAATGCAGCTGCAGCAACGTCAGTGGAAAGGAGCAAAAAGTGCAAACTATGAATATCGGGAGAGGTCATGTGCCCGTTGTGAGAAGTCTCTTGGAGTGCTGCTCAATAGAGGCGCAGTGTGCAACGGGTGCAGTCATCAAGTATGCTCTGGATGTCGCATCACTCTGAATCCCTACCTATGGAAGTGCACTGTCTGCTATGCTCATGAGTGAGAAATTGTACCAAACTTGCTCAAAAACAGTATTTCAGTTGTCAGTACTTGCTTTTCTTTCATTGGTTGCTTTCTGAAATTAATAAAGGCAGAGTCAGCATGTACATTGGACAGACAGAATATATGTCTTGAGGATCTGGTCAGCAAGAGGTACAGGGCAGTCTGCTGCTGAAAGGAAGAAAGGGAAAGGGCAGCATGTGTTTTTGGACGGGAATAGGAGTGAGGTGGAAATGGCATGGATCCTAAGAAGAAGGCAGGGAGGCAGCATGCAGCCCTCAGGAGGAGGGGAAAGAGTGGGGTGCAGTCCAGATGGTTGATAGTGTTTATGATAGATATGAGCTGATTTTCAGAATTAAAGCTGCTTTTGCTCGTTAAGTCTGCTGCACAACTGGAGGCTGAGCTAGATAAGACACCATTCACACAATTAGCAATTGCATGAATAGTTCCTAAAAAGTAAATTGCAGGAACGGGGGATCTGCAATCTGGATTGGGACACTGGGGGGTGGGGACAGATGGGCTTTAACTCTTTGCACTGGACTGTGGTCTCAATCCATATCACCGTCCCCCCTCCCCCCTGCTATTTGCACTGGGAAGAAGAAGCTCCCATTGGACCAAAGGGAGAGCCAGTGTGGTGGTTAGTGTGTTGGACTGGGACGCGGGAGATCCAGGTTCTAGTCCCCACTTGGCTGTAAAGCTCACTGGGTTTGCCTTGGGTTCCTTGCAAGAGGAAAAATGGTGGGATATAAATGTAATAATAAATAATGAAAGGGAGATTTTTCGCCAATGCAAATAGCAGGTGCAGGGCCCTCAGCCCAGATTGGGACCACAGCACAGAGGGAACGGTTAAAGTCCCACTACCCCCTACACCAGGGTCCCAATCCAGATCCCCTCCATCTGCAATGTATGAGAAAAGCCATCCACACAATTTCTAATTGTGTGAATCGTGTCATGTCTAGTTTGGCCCTGCAAGAGTTAAAAGGTATCTGTATGTCTCATCAGTGCTGCCTATCAGAAAAAGGCGACAGTAATAACAGATATGTAAGATGAATTGCTATGGTGGATCAGACAAGTGGCTCATCCAACTCAGCCTTTTGTCTATCAGCCTCAAGAGAGTTTCACATGGATGGAGAGGCACAATGGTGGTTTTCCTCTCCTAATCATCCCCAGCACTTGGTATCAGAGTCCTAGGCTACCTTTACATGCACTTTCAGTGGGATGGGAGCTGCTTCTAGGTAGTATAGTGTATAAATGAATATTGTAACCAAGTGAATACTGGAGCCAATCACACGGGCCTTTCTCTCCCAGTCATAGGGCAGGTTCGCATGATCAGGGAAGGAAAATAATCCACTGTGGCTTATTTTCCCGTCCTACGTGTCAGTCGTGCACTGCTGAATCACTACAATTACCCTTCCTGGGCCTGGCTTGTTGTGTCATCCGAACCCAGCCAGGGCAGGCAGTGGGGGTGGTTTACATCCCACCGCACAATCCTAGAACAAGCCGTGGGTTCTGGAGTGGTTTGCAAACCCACCGACTGCCCACCCTCACCAGGTTTGGACAAAACAACAAACTACACCCAGCGTGGGTAATTATGGTAATTCGGCAGCACGTGACCGCCATGCGTAGGGCAGGAAAATAAGCCCTGATCATGCAAACCTGGTCATTGCCAGCTGTGAGGGGAGCTGGCTCCTTCTTGTCAGCTCCAAAAGTCAATCTTCATTCTCATTTACTGATTACATTTGCACGACCTCCTGTTTCTTTCCATGTGGTATTTTTGGTATCTAATAGCCATTGGCTATCAAGGGCTTTGGTGCTCAGTAAGCAAGGGACTTTAGTTATCAGGCTAAACTAAAATTAAGGTAATTGGCTCATTTTGTTTGACCACAACAGTACTGAAGTTCTTGTGATTTCCACATTCTAAGTCAGTAGAGTTGTTTCTAAGAGGTGATTTTAAAAGTGTAGAAATAAGTATATAATGCAATCCATTCCTGCATTTGAGAGTGCAGTTGAGGGAATCACATCTTTTAATATTCTCCTATATAAAAGCAAAGCACAAAACCTCCCTGACATGAAAAACTATCACATTAGGGTAATTGGTTTTAGCCAACTTTTTCCGAGACATGCTATTTTTCCATGTACAAGGTGTGCCTTTTAGTTGGGGGAACATTCAAATATACAGTCCCTGCCTGTAGTCCCACATGGTACAATTCAGGAAGGACTTTTACTACACATTGGAATCAGCTTTACATCAACACACAAACATCATCTTTCAAGAGCCATATAAGACCTAGTTCTCAGAACTAAACCAACATAATGCAGGAGATCTGTGATGGGATCTCCTGACATCTTTTTCTTTTGCTAAAAGCTACAGGGGGAGGGGGAATTGCATAAGAACTGTGCATCAGGGGAAGAGGGTTTCAGCCTTTTTACCATGCAAATCCCCTTTGGAGCTGTTATTAGCCATGGAATGAAAAACATACTGTGCTTGTATATTTCCTCCTCCATGCCTACTAGCAGCTGTGGCATGGGTTGCATCAGTGAATTGGAAGCAGGAAGTAAGACAAGGCTTAAATTCTACTACCTCTAGGCTGCAGCCTTAATCGAAATCACCCACCCACCCCTGCTTATTGTAGCAAAACAAAAAGACATTGGATCCAATCACAGCTCTCGCACATCATGTTTCGTTTAGTCCTCACAAATAGTAGATGAAGGGATAATTCTGTGGGTGATTCCAGATGGAGGGCTCCTAGTGCTACCACTTACTTTCCCGTACTCTGAAGAAACAGAATTTAGACATGCATAGATAATATACAAGAACAAATTTTGGATAGATAAAGAAAAGATTTAATGGTTTGGTGCAAATGTAATGTTTCTCAAGGTCAAGGGATCAGGAGCTCCTTGAAGGCTCAAATGCACCCTTCTCATTCTCTCTCCTACCTTTCTCTTTTCAGCATGAATCATGGTGTAGTATTATGTCTGCACCAAGGTTAATGATAATCATGGTTAGCTTTAAACTAAGGTTTGCAAACCAGCTTCAAACCCTGGTTTCAAACTCTACTTTAAACCATAGTCTATGTGTTCAAACCTGTCAACATTCATATGGGCTAGAAACTTCATTAAAAAAAATGAAAGCTAAGATTCTCAAGGAGCTGAATTCTTAAGCTCATCACCAAATTCTGTGGATTTTTCTCTGCTTGTGTAGAACCCATAAGATACACTTAGTTCTGGTTATGCTATAGCTGATGTTCCATTGCTGTTTATTATCATGAAGGAGTTGGTTTTTATTCTGTAATGAACCCATATGTGGTTATGAAAATTCTTCTTTAAAAATGTATGTAGACAGTTAAAATATTATTTATTTTTGCAGGGAAATTAAAATCAAAACAGGCGAGTGGTTCTTTGAGGAGCGAGCGAGGAAATTTCCAGCTGAAGGTAGTTATTAAAAAAAGCAGCAGAGAACTGTTCTACTGTGTTAAATCAAATATAAGATAAATTAATAACCTATTATTTCTAGTTCACATTTTGCTGTCTTAGCAAGAATAATCTTTCTGTTGTAAGTCTACCATGGATAAAAGTACCACTAATAATGTGGAGGAAGGGGGGGCTGGCTGACCCGCCACAACCCACCCTTTCCTAACTCAAAGGACCCAAGACCCCCAGAGATCTCAAGGTACCAGATTGCCAGCCTCAGCTGTCTGCAATCCTACTTGAATCTCTGTTCAGGGACTTGCCTTTCTGACTGTAACCTGGATTTAGTTGCTGGAACCACAGAGCAATCCACAAACACCATGTGGGGTAAAAAACCAAAGAAGGTTTATTCTGGTAGCATTTTACAACAAGAATAGGGAAATGAGAGAAGCACATGAAATTAGAGAGAGACACTTTGGTACAAAGTAATAGAGCTACAAAAATAACAAAACCTGATTCCTTATATCTCCCAGGCACACACACTGTTTCCTGGGGGTCAGTTCTCTTCCAGGGTTGGGTCCAGCACAGCCTTGCCGCCTGGGGGGACTACTTCACCTACCCGAAGGTCCGAGATGGGTAGCCCTCCACAAGGCTTGCCTTTCCAAAGCCCTCATTCAGCTAATTTCACCAGGAGCTACCTGGGGTCGGATCCTGAGGCCACCCGAAGGCTTGGGCCTCTGCTTGGCTTGCTGCCATTGCTCCACAGCCAGCAACCACGCGACGAACAAAGACACAAAGGCTACACTTTGGGAATATACCTTTTCCCTCCCTCCCCTCCTTTCTGTAGCTTTGCTGCTTCTATCCAATCATGATGCACTTCACCTGGCCAGGCAGGGGAGGGAAACTCATGACATTTGCATCTGAAAAGCTGTAGACTTTCAGGCGCCATGTCCCATCCGATACTTTATGCACATTTCGCCTCCTCCCAGCCCCCCAACTGGCCTTACTGGGTTTACACATGAGGAGGCGTGTGCGTGTGTGTGTGTGCATGTAGGAATCCCCCAAAGGCTCTTTTCTTCACAAATATCTATATTTAAATTACCACTAATAATATCTATAGCAATACATTAAACTACTTCAGGGATGCATAATTACTTCATCATTACAAAAAAAAAATTCCAACAGAGGGCGTTGTTTGAATTCATAATTTAACACAGGTCACTGAGCAGGACAATGAATATTGACAATTTCTAGTGAAAGCAGCTCTGGTCTTAATATTTTCCAGGCCACTATTATAATCCCCGTGTGGATGTTTTGTAGAATTAAAATAAAACTCAAACAGCCTCACAGTCACAGAACCAATAACTTTGCATAAAGAGAGGTGTTGCTTTCTTTGTCCTGGAAAATGCAGAAGAAATGATTAGGAAAGATGAGATCTTTTACTGGAATCTGTTTTTGTTGGTGACAGAGCATCAAAGTTCTTGAATAGTAACTAGCATTTGAAAGTATGCAGAAGCTGGTCAAGTTAAAAGCTGTAATCCTACAAAAGTTTAGGCTTCTTAAAGCCTATTTCCCAGGATCAAACACTGGGAATTATATAAATAATTTTGTATATTTAGACAGTTGTCAAAAACAACATCTTTACTCTCACCCAGGTTTCTCCATAAGAATTCCAAATACAAATCAATCTATCTTTATTTGTTTTAACCCATCAGTCTAGGAAACTTGGTGTAAAATATTGAAGCTAGGACAATGACATTACTGGCATAACTTGATATGGAAGATCAGGCAATTAGTCATTGTGAGAAAATCATTTTTACTGCCAGTTCATTTGATTATGCCAGAGAGTTATTTTCTTTATTGTTAATAATTGATCTCATGTAAGTAGCTATGATAGCATATCAGAATTTTCACTGTTAATAATTGACACTGAGTACCTTTTTTGCTTCATGCCATTCATCATTTGTGGAATGTGATTGATTAATTGAATAACATGAATTGCCTCTCTCTTAGTGGATTGTCAGCCCAAAGCTTTATAAGCATAATAATAATAATAATAATAATAATAATAATAATAATAATAATAATAATAATAATAATAATATTATTATTATTATTATTATTATTATTTGCATAGTGGGCAATTATTTATACAGATTAATTGTTCAAATTGTGTTATGTGTAGAAAGAAAAGTTTACACCTTTCATTTCATGGTATCGCTTGCTGAATTGTTCAGCTGCAATTTAGGTTTCTACCATCCATTCTTGGACATTGAACCAAAATCAGGAAGTAAACTTAACATCACATTTTAAAAAATAGTCACAAAATCTCTTGAACTTTGGAGACTTAAATGGTTGGCAGAACTGAAGTGTACCAACAAAAAGAGTTGACAAAAAATTGCAAGAAAAATATGTGTTATGTAAGCACAAGTTTATTGCTGCTAAATGACCTTGTTTGGTTCTTTTCTTGTTTCATAGGAGGACATGAAACTGCTGGCGCAAAGCTCTTGAAATCTTATCAAAGACTAAGGTAAGGTCGACTTGTCCTAGAGAGGTTGATGCACTACAAGGAGTGCATTGTACAGTGCAAAATAAGCTGCCTCTTGAAGCTTCCAGCAGATGTCAAAGTTTGATATTAAAAGCTTGTAATGCAATAAGCAGAATTATAAGACTTTTTTGGGTGTTTTTGCTGCACTCTTTGAGTGACTTAGGGCAAGGGGTAAGCAACCTTTTGGGGCCAGTGGACACATTTGATCTTTTGAAAAAGTGTTCCAGGCACCACCACAAATTGCTGTGGGAGGTAAAATGCTGGGAGTGCACCTTCACTGAATTCTCATTTTTCTCCCCCCCTCAGCCCTGTGGATTCTCATTTTTCTTAGACCCCCTTCTCTGGATTTTCACTTGCCTTGCCACCCTTTCTGGATGCTTACTTTTCTTGCCCCCCCCCCCCACTTTCTGGACGTTCACCTTTCTTCCCTCCTCTGCTTCAAGCCATTGTGAAAGTTTTGTTTACTTTCTTGGGACAGGCAACTCAGTGCTATGGGCACACTTCAACTTCAGAGGTGCAATCAGTCCTGCATCTATTATAGTATTAGAACCCTGCCAAACGAATCAATGGAACTGCCACTCCCAAGTCATTCACCTGGGGAAGATCAGTACAGAATTGTGCCAGCTTTCCTTTGATCCTAGTAACCTTGTGATAAGTTTCAACCACGACTATCCAAAGCACTGCCTCCTCCCTCAGCATTGCAGTTTAGTCCAATACCCCTATGTGCCACTGTGGTACGGCTTCTGGTCTAGTCACCTGCCTAGTAGTAACCTGGCAATTGCTGTCCTCACAGTGTAGTGGGGTAGGGAGCCTGCTGCCAGTTGTGACTTCACAGTTAAGGGCATTGTGGCCCTTAACTCTGATTCTGTGAGCTGCTTTGCTTGTTAAGATAAGGCTGTAAAATGGATTAAGTTGTTTGTAAATTTTCAGTAAATTCTTGTTCAATACCTTTTCACATTTACAGCTCTGTTGAAAGGGTAAAGGTTAAAAATAAATACCAAGACTGACAGGAATGTGTCAGGCAGTCAGCAAATACGCTGTGTTGATAATACTCATTGAATGTTTAAGTCATTACAGTTGGAAGGTCACTTCTCAGCAAAATACTTAACTCTACATCTAACTTAGGCCCTTAGCGGCTATCTAGTACATTATCTTTCCCACTATTATTTAAGCTAAATGTTAATTTGGTGAGTGGAAATGTAGTATTTCTTTAAATGTTCTTAATGGTTAGATGACCATTTTACTGACCAACCCCATAAATATAAACAGCTGTCAAAAGGCAAACTGTCAAGGGAAAGCAAAGGGGTGAGTGATGGTTGCTCGCGAAAAGGGGGTGGTGAGATTCACCCCCCCTTCATGGCGAGATCCTCATCCCTCCTCCTCCTCCTCTGATAGTCCTCAGGGTGAAGCACATTTTGTGCTTTTTCCTGAGGCTGTAGCTGCTTGGAAAGCGCAAAATTTTATTTTATTTATTTATTTATTTAATACATTTTTATACATATATCCTAGTCAAAAACCACCCGTTGCCCTGTCAAAACCCCACTTTAAAGGGGACCCAGAGTTTTGACAGGTAGCTGTCAAAACTCCTTTTTTCCCCCAAAAAAGGGTGTGGGATGCACTTTTGCACTTTCCCAAACAGGTAGATTGTTGGGGAATAAGTGCAAAATGTGCTTCACCCTGAGGACTATCAGGGCAACCCAACCCCCCTGAGATGAGGATCTTGCCATGAAGGGGGTGTAAATTTCACCACCCCTTTTTGGGGATCAAAAGTTCACTTGCACCTTTGTTTTCCCTTGACAGCTTGCCTTTTGACAGCTGTCAAAAGAAAGCAAAGGGAAGAAATGGTCTGTTTGGACCCTCTTTGGATCAATGTCCAGGGTTGGTACCTGCTGCACTGTGACAGCAAGTATCCCTCTGACATTGCCCAACTGAGGGTCCTGATTTCCACACTCACACTCCTGCGCAGTTGTGCAAGTGAGGCTAAAAATTTAAATGAAAACATTTGCGCACATTGTGTGCACACACAAAAAAGTTTGCCAACTACTGACAGGCACTCCAAGGTGCTGCTCAGGGACTTTGAAGTGGCTGTCAGAACGGAGATTGTGAAAAGTGGCTGTCAAGCTGGACTTCACGAATCTCTGGGGGGGGGGGGAAGGGTAAAGGGACAAATAGCCATGGTGAGCTGAGCTGAAAATGGCTCGTGATTGTGACGGGGAGGGGGAGACAAGTCGGTCCTGCTGCAGTGTCCCTTGGGATACCCGCAGGGGGGAGAAGGGGGAGGGAAGGGGCAAACAACCCGCAGTGAGCCCAATAGTCTGTCGGGCGCACTGTGGGTTGTTCGCAGAACAACCAACCCGCTGTGGTTTATTGCCTGGGTGGATTGTCATGACGTGAACACACCCATTATTATCTTGTTTATGTGATAATGGACCAATAGTTAAATTAGTTTTGCCTGTGCTAAGGCTCATATCTTCAAGCAATGAGTATCCTGACTTACCTCAGTAGGTTACCAAGAGGTTGGTGTATTTATTTATTTATTATATTTATACCCCACCTTTTTTCCTGCAAGGAACCCAAGGCGGCTTACATATTCCTCCTCCTCCTCTCCATTTTATCCTCACAGCAACCGTGTGAGGTAGGTTAGGCTGAGAGTCAGTGACTGGCCCAAAGTCACCCAGTGAGTTTTATGGCTGAGCGGGGACTAGAACCCGAATCTCCCGAGTCCCAGTCCAACACTCTAACCACTACGGTGTATGTGTATGTCCTCCTCTGCACATGATCTGTTTGGGAGGTTATGCTTAGTAGGATTTAGAGTATGGCCTACTCAGTTGTGATACTTCTGTTATCGAATCCTTTTGCTAGCAAGGTCTGTCATGCCACCTTGTTATATTCTTTTAGGCATCACATGACCATTCTTCTTTTCTTTAGATTGGTATTTGGTCTCTGTTTATTACAGCTAGATTGTATTGTGATTATATTTTATGCTATTATCCTTTTATTGCTATTTTTATTGAAATAGTCTTGAGCAATGATATGTTCAGAATAGTGGTTGATAGTTTAAAATAAAATTTTAAATTTTGGAATAGTGGAAGGAGGGAGCTATAATGAACAGAACATTGTAGAAATATAATTAAATAATTTTGGTTATATTATTTCCCCCTTAAATTCTCAGTAAAATATCGGTGGTTCCCCCAACTCCGCCTCCATTTGCTGAATCCGCAGGTGGAATCAATGCAGTGGTAATGTATAGTTCTGTTTTTCAATTTAATGGAGCATCTATACATAAAGCTTTTAGTGTTGTTAGCTATTATTTCTTTTCTCTGTAATGGTTTTCCTTTAATCTTTTAGGTTTTTTTCCTGGTAGACTTGTGACACTGATCTATGATTGTACAGGAAATGGTGGCAGGATGGGGAGGAGGTTGGAATTAAAGAGAAAAGGGGTGAGTGCATAAGGAATGGCAAATCCTTCCACCTGCAGTTAATTTCCCTGCAATCTGTCTCCTGACATCATTTTTTCCATCAACCATGCTCTGATACAGGAAGTGAGCCTGGCTGGAGCCTGGAAGAAGTGAACTAGGGAAGTGGGACTGCAGGGAGATACGTGGCAGGTGGAGGAGGATTCTGCACTCCTCACCCACCCCCCAGGACCCGTTTGCTTCCCCCACACTTTCTACATCCAGATTTAAACATAGGGATCTGCAGCCATTAAGTCTAGTTTGACCCTCAGTCACTAGGCTTAAATCTGAAACACGGTTGACAGAAAGTGTGCAAGGTCATGAATGACTGCAGTTACATTTTCTGTAGCTATTTGCTTGATCACAACAAGCCTTCAGGCTGAGTGAGACAGCCACTTAGACTTACAGCTTCTTGTCTTGAACAATCACACTGGTATGATGTTATGGTAGGCATGACCGTTAATTTCTTTCTTAATTTGGGATGGTGGCAGTTCTGACTGCCTCCTGTTAGCGTGAGCCTCTAGACGAAGCTCACCTTCTTTCCTACTGCAGCCATGGGCATGGCTGGGGAACGCTGGGAGTTGTAGGCCTTTTTCTGCCTAAACATGCATAGGATTGTGCCCTTAGTTTATTTATTTTCTTACCTGCTTTGAACTTTTTTGGGAAATTGTTAAATATCTTAATTAAATGTATAAGCATCTTAAATAAAAGGGACATGGTTCTTGTGAACGAAGCCTTTGGGGGTTCCTACATGCACACACACACACACACACACATGCCTCCTCATGTGAAAAACAAGTAAGGCCGG
The DNA here is from genome assembly GCA_021292165.1 of Shinisaurus crocodilurus. Taxonomy (NCBI): domain Eukaryota; kingdom Metazoa; phylum Chordata; class Lepidosauria; order Squamata; family Shinisauridae; genus Shinisaurus; species Shinisaurus crocodilurus. The sequence continues at coordinate 81,620,234 of CM037879.1, read as the reverse complement.
TTGGGGGCTGGGAGGAGGTGAAATGTGCATAAAGTATCAGATGAGACATGGCGCCTGGGTCTACGGCTTTTCAGATGCAAATGTCATGAGTCATGAGTTCCCCTCCCTGCCTGGCCAGGTGAAGTTCATCCTGATTGGCTAAGAAGCAGCAAAGCTACAGAAAGGAGGGGGGGGAAAGGTATATTTCCCAACGTGTGGGTTTTGTTCTTTGTCTTTGGTCATCGCGTGGCTGCCGGCTGTTGGAGCAATGGCGGTAAGCCAAGGAGAGGCCCAAGCCTTCGGGTGGCCTCAGGATCCGACCCCAGGTAGCTCCTGGTGAAATTAGCTGAATGAGGGCTCTGGTAAAAGCAAGCCTTGTGGAGGGCTACCCATCTCGGACCTTCGGGTAGGTGTAGTACTCCCGGGCAGCAAGGCTGTGCTGGATCCAACCCTGGAAGAGAACTGACCCCCAGGTAACAGAGTTGTGTGCCTGGGAGATATAAAGAAGTAGGTTTTGTTATTTTGCAGCTTTACTTTGTACCAAAGTGTCTCTCTCTATTTTGTGCTTCTCTCATTTCCCTATTCTTGTTGTAAAATGCTACCTGAATAAACCTTCTTTTGGTTTTTTTTTTACCCCACATGGGTTTTGTAGTTGCTCTGCTTGGTTCAGCATCTAAATCCAGGTTACAGTCATAAAGGCAAGTCCCTGAACAGAGATTCAAGTAGGATTGCAGACAGCTGAGGCTGGCAATCTGGTACCTTGAGATCTCTGGGGGTCTTGGGTCCTTTGAGGTAGGAAAGGGTGGGTTGTGGCGGGTCAGCCAGCCCCCCCTTCCTCCACAGTTCTCATTTTAAAAATGGTATAAAAACATATACAGGCCTGTGGCTTATGCTGGCTCAGCTTGTCTGAGTGTGGAGAGCTAAGCAGGGTTAAGCCTGGTTATTACTTGGATGGGAGACCCCTCCTCTAGTTTCCTGCATTGAGCAGGGGGTTGGACTCGATAGCCTTGTAGGCTCCTTCCAACTCTATGATCTATGAAATCTATTTAATAATGCTGGTGGATATATTGGTTAATTTTTGAGATAAATGTGAATGTTTTCTAAGTAGGGGGGGTTGGAGAAATCCTGCTGTATTAAAAATCTGGTGGTGGAGAGCCAAATGCGACCCACCCAGGGTCCCAGTCTGGCCCTCGGGGGTTCCCTAGATGGCCATGCCCCCTTCCCATGGCCCTTTCCCCTGACCACTGATAGTTTCCCAGCTTTTGTTCAATCCCCCCCCCCCCCGTTCTAAAAGGTTGAAATGCCTCTATTAAGGCTTAGTTAATGGAAATAAGAGGTTTAAGCTAAATATGCTGGCATTTTTGGCCCCACCCCTTTTGCCTTTGGCCGCTGTGGTGCACCACCACTGGGGTACACTCCCCAAGAGCTCTCCAAAACTGAATTTGCTCTGCAGGTTGAAAGGGGTTCAGCACCCCTGGGTGGTTATTGTTGATTAAAATATGTTTGTATCTAAGCCAGAGGGTAGAAGTTCGATATATATATGCATTCCAAAAGAAATTACAAAAAAATATGATAATATTCCAGGTATGTCATTTGCTTTTTATTCGTTGCATAATTCGTTGCTTTGGTAGATACAAAACGATTGGACTGAGCTCTCTGTCCTTTTGTATCAACAGTTCTACTCATGCCAAAATGTTTCCCCTAATTGCTTGGCTACAGAAATGATACCTCTGTTTGTGGTCTTGCACACAGGCTTCCGTTGCAGTTACTAATGGGCATGTGACATGAGAAGCCCTGACAAAACAACCCCTTTTATCTTTTTTTCCCTCTGTATTGCAGGAGCATGACCAGTTTAAAAGTTTCCATAGGTCTGTGGAAAACCTATTTCTGTCTTTTACCACACATATGAAAAGTAAGTGTTCTTAAGGGCATTGCTATTCTACATATGGTTCTACATATGTTTCAGTTTGTCAGGCTGTGCAACTGGGGCCAGGCCATTTAACAGAGATCCAAGGGAGTATTCAACTCCCTTTCTCTTGGTTTGAGAGTCTCAGAACATAATGGAGGAGGATACACAGCCAAAGTACAAACATACAGGCCTGTGGCTCACGCTGGCTCAGCTTGTCTGAGTGTGGAAAGCTAAGCAGGGTCAAGCCTGGTTATTACTTGGATGGGAGACCCCTCCTCTAGTTTCCTGCATTGAGCAGGGGGTTGGACTTGATCGCCTTGTAGGCTCCTTCCAACTCTATGATCTATGAAATCTATGAAGGGTGTGACCTAGTGAAAGTTAGAGGGCATACAGACAAGCCTCAAAACAAGAGTTGGTGTTTTTCTTTCTCTCCACCAATGCATTGCAAACAACAGACATACCTTGCTTATGTTTCTAATGCTGATCATATCTTCTATTGTGCCCCCCCCCCCCCGTTTGTGTGTGCTGTTTGCCTATTTTTTTTATTGTTTAAGGTGAAGCTTGTCTGTTTATGATTGAAGTAATAATTCCGCACCTTATTTTTAGGGAACATAACATAGGGTTGTTGTTTTTTCAAGTTGGAAACTGTTCCTTGGAGAGGTTTCTCAGTGACATCACGGACATCAGCCAGTCAGCACTGAATATAGCCAGTTCTGCTACAAACTGGCAGGACTGGTTTCCCTGATTTAGGAGGAGGAAGATTTAATATTTGACCAAATCATTCTGTGTGCATTTCCACACTGGACTCCTGTCTTTTGATATGTCTGTTTGCACTGTTAGTTGTGACTTAGCCTTTAGAAGCAAATTGGATGTAAGCAGTTAATTGCTTTGTTTCATTCAGTTGAATGAAACAAAGGCCTAGAGAGGAGCTAAACCTGTTTCTTAATTGAACCACATGGTTGAATGCTTCTTCATACAAAAAAATCCTGCATGCAGAAAGCTAGATGTCAGGGAAATGGGTCCTCTCCTAGGCTTCTTCCTGGCTATTAGTCATGATGGCTGCACAGAATATCCAGATTCAGAGGCAGTATGCTACTGAATACCAGCTGCTGGGGAGCAGCAGTGGGAAAGGACAGTTGACCTCAAGCCCTGCACAAAGGGTCCCCTGAGGCCTCTGGTTTGCTATTGTGGGAAGCAGGATGCTGGACTAGGTGTAGCGGGGTTGGGGAAACTTCTTTCAGCCCAAGGGCCAAATTCAATTTTGGAGAAGCTCTTGGGAACTGCAGCCCAGTGGTGGGTGGGGCTAAAGACAAAGGGGTGGGGCCAAAAATGCAAAACAAAAACAAAACCCCAACAAAAATACCAGCTCTTACTGCCAGTAACTAAGCCTGAGGAAAGCATTTCAACCTTTTAGAATGTGGGAAAAGTGGCACAAAAGCTGGGAAACCACGAAATGATTGGTGGTTGGGGGAAAGGGGGTGCAGCTGGGGGAAGGAGCATGGCCATCTGGGGAACCGGGAGGGCTGGATTGGGACTCCAGGATGACTGGATTTGGCCCCTAGGGGTCTGAGGTTCCCCAACCCATCCCCAACTGTTTGATCCAATAGGGCTCTTTTGTACCTGATGTGCCAGTTTTCTGTGTTCTGTCTTTTTGTTTGTTTTTTGTGGTCTGTATGGAGGAACATTTACCGTAATCATGTGAGAATCAGGCCTTATTGGTGTGTGACTTTTGTTGGATTGTGCCCAAGGTCACCAAACATTTGTCTTGGTATTTGCTTTATGCTTCATATGTCACTTTGTGTACCTGTGAACCTCTATCCAACATCATTTTCAGAAAAGCTAAATGACCATGTACATTTTGCACGGGCATAGGTTTGTGAGGGTGCAAAGCAATGCTGCTGCCCTACATAAACTGAGAGTGCCACCTAGAACTCACCCATGTTGCCGCATGCCGTCCTTAACTTTTCATTGAGGAACCCACATGATAAGCTTCTGGGGAGCCTCAGGTTCCCCGGAAGACAGGTTGAAAACCACTGCCTTGTAGGAGCCTTTGCTGATGAAGAGGCCTGTCTGTGTCACTTGAAAGCCTGCGTTGCGTACTCCTACCAGTCTAATAAACAGTAGAATCCTCCTGCATTCCAAACTCTTGTTGGTAAACATGCGAGTCAGAAGAATAAAAAGAACCACTTCCTTGGATGGATGTTCCACTGCAATGGAACTTACTTGGGATTTACTTCTAAGTAGACACGCATGGGATTGCGCTGTAAAGTTCCTCTTCAGTGTCTTGCCAGCTATCTGTCTTTCATTACAAGATCAAGTTCACAGAAACTTGACATGAAGAGAAGATGTAGTCTTCTAGTGGTATGAGGCTTCACCTGGAAAATGACCTATAGATATTCTTATGGCAGCACAAAACCATATGTGCAGTTTGTCATGAATCAGCCATACTGGAAATTTCAACAGAGGATCCAACTGACATGAAAACTGATTTGTTCTGTTGTGGAGGAATCCTATGCAGAAACTTTTATATGGTGCTTCACCAGCAGCTGACATTCAAGTTTAGGCCTACTTATGGGCACAGAATGTTCTTAATAGCTAAACAGACATGTGGCATTCCCTACCTAGACACAATCGGATGCAGCTTCTTTATCAGTGTGTTGCCTCCTGTTTACTGCAAGCAGTGGATAAGTAAACATTGATTGTTATTTTAAAGGACAGTGATTGATTGCTATTTTAAAGGACAGTTATAAAGGCTTTATAAGTTAAATCATTGGTCCATCTAGCTCAGTATTCCCTACAATGACTGGCAGTAGCTCTCCAGGGTTTTAGACTTTCCCAGCCCTATCTGGAAATGCCAAGGATTGAACCTACCTGGAACCTTCTGCATGCAAAGCATGTGCTCTACCACTGAGCTATGGGACCTTTCCCACAAATGCACATATGGCAAACATGACTGCCCTGTAAAGTGTAAATTGGATCTTAGTAAACTATTCCCCTTTAAAATTAACTTCCAGATGGACAGAATATATTTTTTCTAAAGCAACTAATATACGGTATGTGAAATAATTTGTCAATTATGTACAACTTGTATTCCATACCTTTTGTTTTGCTGCATCCACATTTTTTACAGCAGAGATAATTTGAGTAGCATAGCTCCAATCCAAGCATGGATTTAAACGTGTTGATACATATAAATATGTTTATAGCCTTCTTTTTTCTTTCAGAAGATTCATGTTTAATTCATAGCATAGCATGTTATAAGGCATTAGATTATCTTCATAAACATAAACATGCTGAATTTGTTTGATAGTGGTTTTTTTTCATTCTCTTTTTCTTCATTCTAGAAATCTCTAAGTCCCAGAATGATGTGACAACTGAGAACAGTCTTCTAACAGCAAATTATGGACAGCAAAAAGATCCAGTGAAGGAGAGGAGAAGCCTGTCTGATACTGCCATCGATATTTCATCTAGGGTATTCAGTTATACACAATCACCATATTTTGAAGCTAATATTTATTCATTTGTTTGTTTGTTTGTTATATTTATATCCTGCCTTTTTTCCTGCAAGGAACCCAAGGTGACATATAATCATCCTCCTGCGTGGTAGGTTAGGCTGAGAGTCAGTGACTGGCCCAAAGTCACCCAGTGATCCTCATGGCCAACTGGGGACTAGAACCTGGATCTCCTGAGTCCTAGTCCAACCACTACACCACACTGGATCTCAATATACCTACAGAACCTAGCATTCTTAAAATTATACTAAATTCTGTAATTAGAAAACACAACAGATTCTGTGAATGGAATAAATTATACAAACTGAATATTTACATAATTGTGATTATTTGCTTTCCATAATTCTATAAGCACATATTTGTATAATTTGAAACTCTTTGTTTGATCCCTCCCCCCCCCCCCCCCCGACTAGAAAATGAGAGTTGGGAGAAGCCTCCATATTTTTCTACTGCATGTGCAGGCTGCCCTGTTAACTTCAGGTTGGAAGGAGTAATTTCATGGATGTAAATGGATGCATGTGCAAGCCTGTGTCCTCCACTGAAGAGAATGGGGCAGTCCTTTTGGAGTGGGAGAGTACCCTGTATGAATAGAGCCCCTGCACCTGCTATAAATAGCCTGACGGGGGCAACTATCTTAACTGAACAAGTAAGCGAGCACATTTTTCTGTTGTGCCACCCAGATTAAGTTGGACACCTCTCTTTTAAGTTTCAGGCAAGCAGCTAAGATTTCTTTATTTAACCAAGCCTTTAGTGTGGGTTAAAGTTCTGTCTCCCTGTTTTTATACTGAATTGTTTTATACTGATCTTGGTTTTAATATAAGAAATTGATGTTAGTCTTTTGAACTCTTTTTATTGTAATGTTCATTGTGTGTTGTGGATTTTATGATTTTTTATAAGTTGCTTTGAGTTTATTTTATAAAGAAAAGTGGGGTATAATTTTTTTAATAAGTTAAAATAAATAAGTTAAAATAAAAACTCATTATTACATCTGGGTTTTTTACAGATAAATAATGCCCCAAGTCTTTACCGGCTCATAAGTGGAGAACAAGATGACAATGGAATTACTTCCAAAAAGATTTCTAGTGAAGAGATCATTCCATCCAGTCCCATAAGTGACACTATGTTTTCTGCAGGCGTAAGACGGGTAAGTCATGATCCTATGTTTCCATCACTATGCATGGAAAATGCAATAGACTCATGAAGCATAAAAATTCACTGGCACTACTTGCAGTCAATCTGTGGAAAATTCCCTCTGCCTTCCAAGAATATACACAGCTTCATGAATCTTCTCTTTCAGAGAAATGCTGTGATGTTCATAGATCAGATTGCATATTGCTTACACTTACGATAGACCTGCCTTTGGTTCCTGACAGCAGAGCAAGCAAGGGTGGAGTGCGGAGCATAGCTTTACTCACTTAGGAAGCAAACTTAAGATTTCTGTGGAGTAAGTCAGACACATGGAGAATCTTCTTCTCCTTCAGAAGGTTAGATCGTTGCTCTATTTCAAGACTCTACCATTATACCGTACACCCCAATTAGCCTGAAAAGAGACAAATTATTATGTCATTGGCTTTTTACATGGTATTCATTTCTCATCTTATTACAGGGTAGTATATACAGCATTAACAGCACATGCACTGAGGCTGGCAACTTTGAGAAAGCTGATGTCAGTGGTGAAATAGAATTTGCCATCAGATATATCTTCAAATCTGGCATTTTAGAAGTATGCATCAAGGCCTGCAAGAACTTGGCTTATGGAGAGGAGAAAAAGAAGAAATGCAATCCGTATGTTTGTTTTGATTTACCTTTCCAAATCCTAAGGCATGACATTTTAATTCCAGTAAAATCAGTGATGGGCTTGCTTCTTTGGCCCTGTAAACATGTTTTCCCTTCTTTAAGGTAGCTTTTAGTTTTCATTGAAATGATTTCCAAAAAGAGGCAGAATGGCTAGTTCTTCTTCGTGGTCTCTGTGCATCACACACATATGGGTTCTCTGCGCTTGCGCTGAGATCGTTCGGGAAACTTCTAAAGCTGAGGTGAATTGGGCGGGAGCCCCTCCCCCCGCGCGTGTCCCTTAGCGCGGCTCCCGCCCATCTCCTCAGTTCCTCTTCGACCGCCATTGCGTGTAGTCGTCGGGTTCTTCTATCCTCTCTCCGGAGTCGCTTAATAGCTGAGTTAGCCTTTTTTCCTATCCCTTTTCCTTAAGAATCTTCTCTCTCTTCTTTCTTCGACTAGTCTATCCCCTTTAAAAAAAAAAAAAAAAAATTATTACAAAAAAACTCTTACTATACCCGTATCTCTCCCCCGATCTTATCCACCTATCTCCTAATCTCTTCTTTATAATTCTAACTATGCCTCTGAAGGCACCTTTTAGAAAATGCCAGCGGTGTGGGACAAAAATCCCACCCGCTGATAAGCACCTGCTGTGCTTACTTTGCCTGGGGCAAGGCCATAAAATGGAGACCTGCCAGGACTGCCAGGCCTTTACAAAACAGGCCCGAAAACAGCGCCAAACTAAGCTGCGAGCTCTCCTGTGGGAGCAGTCTCTATCAGCTAAAGGGCCTGATCCGGAGGAGAAACCTGGGGGATCCCAGTCAGCCAAGAAGCCGGCAAAAGATACTTCTGCGGCAAAGAAATTGGCGAAAAAGGCCCATAAAGACAAGGCGGAACGCCTGAAAAAGAAAATGGCGGACAAACCTAGCAAGGACGCTGAGCCTTCTACCTCAGCTGCCATGAAGGTCTCAGAGCGTACGGCTCTACTAATGTCGGCGATGACTGGGGCTCGGGATCGAGCTACGGGACCGATTGCCCCCCAGTCTCCCCCGATCTCGACGACGTCTCCTCGAGATCGAGAATCGGGTTCGAAAACCCCAAATAAGCAACCGCCGACTATAACCACCTCCCTGTCGGAGGGAGAAATTGTGGCCTCGCCATCGATGGAACGACCCCATTCGGGCTCGAGGGGTCCTCCACCACGTCTCTCGCCCCCAGCAGCATACGCTAAGGAGGAGCGGAGGGCGCACAGACCATCACGCTCTCCTCGATACCGAAGCCGCGATTCGACCTCGAGGGATTCTGCCTCCCGATCAGTCTACTCCCGCCGCCGCGATGACAGATCGTGGTCGGGTTCCTATTATTCGGACTCGAGATCTAGGAGCTACAGGTCCCGATCTCGAGGTTCGCCTGAACGGAGGAGGCGCGATCATTATTACCGACACCGACGCTCCCCACCTCGAGAGCGCGGACATAGGTCCAGATCTCCTGCGCCAAGGCAAAGTACGTCTGTATTTCGGGCACCCGTCGAGACCGTAGTCCAACCGACCGCCTCGACCTCGACTGCCCAGACGATTCTCGCCCCTGTCGTCGCGACTCGTTCTTCGTCGGGATCGGCGTACGTATCGGACTCGGACTCAGTGGCCTCCTCCTCCCATTCCACCTCACCAGATGCACGGGTGGAATCCAAGAAAGCGATCTCCCCTTCGGAAGACATGGGCAGCTTCGCCGAGCATGTCAGCCGGATGGTGACAGCTCTAGGAGTGGAGGCGAAAACCGCGAAAGGAAAAGCAAAAGACGACATCTACGCAGTCCTGAAGTCCACTCAGTCCAACCACCTGCTCCTTCCCTTCCTGCCAACACTGCTGGAGACGGTGCAGGAGACCTGGAAAACTCCGGCCTCTACAAAACCAACAGCTAAGAGGCTGGAGTCAATGTACAAAATCCAGGAAGAAGGAGCTAAATTCCTGTTTTCCCATCCGACCCCGAACTCGCTCATAGTTAAGTCAGCGCAGTCTCGTGGGGGAAGACAGCATACAACGCCGGCAGACAAAGAGGGTAAGACATTAGATTCTTACGGCCGTAGGATCTATTCCTCGTCTTCCCTCAGGCTGAAGGTATCTAACTATGAGGCGCTGCTAGCTAGATACCAGATGTTCATCACGGAGAAGCTGGGAGACCTCTGTGATTATCTGCCGGACGACAAAAGAGACCTGGCGGCGCAATACATCAAGGAGGCAACCAGTATCGGTGCCCTTCAGATGAACACGGCCCGCCATCAGGTCGATAGCCACGCTAGGTCGATGATCGGATCCGTGGCTTTGAGGAGACACGCCTGGCTTCGCTCTACCAATCTGACTCCCGATGATAGAGCGAAGATACAAGACCTGCCATTTGACGGAGAAGGGTTGTTCAACGCCACCACGGACGACTCCCTCGACTCCGCCCAAAAGGCTTTAGCGACGGCCAAGAAGATGGGACTTGTCCGCCAGCCCCCATCTCAACAATTCAGGCCAAGACGTTGGTCCCGATTCCCATATCCTTCCTCGCAATACCAACCAGCTGGACAGTATCGAGGTGGGAATCGTCGGCCTCAAGCCCCACAGCCGCAGGCGCCACAACGCTCATACCCTCAGCAGCGCTCGAGGGGCTCGCGGAGGGGGGGCGACTTCACTCGACGGCGCCTTTGACTCCGTCACCAGCCCGACCGACTTGTCTCCTCCAGCCCAACCTGCTCTCGACACCAGCAGGCCGATCACCTCGTCTCCACCACCTCAGGCACCTCTCTTCGGCTCCCGGCTTCATCAACACCTCCGGTCCTGGAGGACCATCACGACGGATCGATGGGTGTTGAGCATAGTAGAACACGGCTACAGGATCGAGTTCGGAGCCCTCCCTCCTTTTCTCGGGATCAAGGCCACCCGTCCAACTCGAGTGCTCCTAGAAGAGATGTCGAACCTCCTGCAAAAAGGAGCAATACGACCGGTTCCCGCAGAAAACTTGGAGGACGGCCTGTACTCCAGGTACTTCATCGTAAAGAAAAAAGGAGGAGGACTCAGACCGATCCTGGACCTTCGCACGGTAAATCTCTTTATCCCACCAAAGAGATTTCATATGGTCACACTCCAATCGCTTCTCCCACTACTCCGAAGGAACGATTGGTTTGCATCCATCGACCTCAAGGATGCGTACTTCCACATCGCCATCCACGAGGACACCCAAAAATACCTTCGGTTCCGAGTGGGAGACGACACCTTCCAGTTTGTGGTTCTTCCATTCGGACTTTCCACCGCGCCGAGGGTATTCACGAAGTGTATGGCTGTGGTCTGTGCAAGTCTTCGGGCAAGAGGCATCACTGTCTTCCCGTACCTGGACGACTGGTTACTAGTGGCTCAATCAAAACGGGAGCTCCAGCACGCTCTGGAAGAGACCCTGTACCTCCTAGAGGACCTGGGACTCTGCCTGAATGTGGAGAAATCGGTCCTTCAACCAGTAAAGGAGATACAGTACATCGGCGCGAAACTAAACGCCTTCGAAGGTCGGGCTTATCTACCAAACGACAGAGTGCGTCAAGTAAGGACACTCGCAAAAAGGATCTCAAAGCAGCCAATATGCTCCGCTCATACGATCCAACGCCTGCTAGGACATATGGCCTCAACAATTGCAGTCGTACGATATGCGAGACTTCGCATGCGACCCCTTCAAACATGGTTCATCAAGGAGTTCAAACCAGAGAAAGACAAACCATCCGTCCGCCTATATCTTCCTCGAGCCGTAAGAGAGTCCTTGAGGTGGTGGCAACAGGAGTCGAATCTGAACGCGGGCATACCGTTCCAGTCTCCGATGCCGAACCGCATATTAACAACGGATGCATCGTTGCTGGGATGGGGGGCCCACTCAGGCGATCACGTCGTACAAGGCACATGGACGTCCACACAAGCTTCCAAACACATCAACTGGCTGGAACTGATGGCCGTTTGGAAAGCATTACAAGCCTTAGAGCAATATCTCTCGAACTGCCACATTCAAGTCGTGACCGACAATACTACGGTGGTCGCGTACATAAACAAACAGGGCGGCACGAGATCGACGCGCCTCGCAAGACTGACCATGCAGCTCTACGAATGGGCTCTACTTCGAGGAATGTCCTTTGTAGTGATCCACATCGCAGGAAAATCCAATGTACTAGCAGACACTTTGAGCCGCGTGTCGATGCAATCGCACGAATGGACGCTGGACAGGAAGGTGACCAACTCACTGTTCCAACGCTGGGGTCATCTGAGAATAGACCTATTCGCCACCAGCGAAAACACAATGTGCCCCATGTTCTGCAGCAGGGCAGCCTCGGACCCGAATTCGATCACCGATGCCTTCCTGATGACCTGGAGCGGCGACTTCTATTACCTATTCCCCCCAATCCCACTTCTTACACGTGTGATCGCCAAGATAGCTCGGGACGAAACCAATTGCATCCTAGTATGCCCGCGGTGGCCGCGTCAACCTTGGTTTGCACACCTGCTCAACCTCTCGCAGGGAGATTATCTCCCATTACCACTACAGGACAATCTATTAACACAACACAAAGGCAAAGTGTTTCACCCCAACCTACATTCTCTAAACCTAATGGCCTGGAGAATCAGATAGCGGCAGATACAGACCTATCGGATGCGGTGAAGGAGATCCTCTTAGCAGCAAGGAAACCTTCCACAAGGCTCTCCTACGCCAGGAAATGGACTGCCTTTCTTGATTTCGTCTCACCTTTAGGCAAAGACCCAATGACTTGCTCGATCTCGACCGTTCTCGATTTCCTCCACTCGCTAATGACCCGTGGCCTGAAATTCTCGTCAATCAAAGTCTATCTAGCAGCTCTGACAGCGCACAGAACTGCCTCAACGGGGACGTCCTTATTTGTACATCCATTAATCAAACAATTTTTGAAGGGGCTTAAAAATCTTCGACCTCCAGTCCGCAACATAGTCCCAGGTTGGGATTTACCCTTGGTCCTGAATGTTCTGACAAAGCCACCGTTCGAGCCCATGGCTAAAGCAGACCTGCGACTGGTATCGTTCAAAACACTATTTTTAATAGCAATTACTTCGGCAAGAAGAGTGAGTGAACTGCACGCTCTCCGAGTGGACCCACCTTACACAACCTTCCATAAAGATAAAGTCGTCCTAAGACATGACATAACTTTCTTACCGAAGATGGTGTCAGAATTTCACCTAGGACAGGACATTATTCTACCAACGTTCTTTCCGTCCCCATCGTCAACGATCGAGAGGTCGATGCACAGCCTCGACATCCGACGGGCCCTACTATTCTACAAAGCCCGTACGGAATCGATAAGGAAGACCAATCAACTTTTTGTGTGCTACGGCCCCCCTAAATCGGGCCATCCTGTATCCAAGCAAAGACTATCCTCTTGGATAGTGGACACTATTGAACTTGCCTACCAATTAGCTGGATGTTCTCTACCAGGGTCCATAATAGCCCATTCAACCAGGGCTCTATCGACCTCGACAGCCTTCGGAAAAGGCATTCCTTTACTGGACTTATGTAGGGCGGCGACCTGGTCTACCCCCTCTACTTTCATCCAGCATTACCGCCTCGATGTTCGAGCCAGAGAGCAGAATGCATTCGGCAGGGCGGTCCTGTCTTCGGTCACCATCTGACTACCGACACCGACCCACCTCCGGTAAGTCAGCTTGCTAATCTACCCATATGTGTGTGATGCACAGAGACCACGAAGAAGAAGGACAGGTTGCTTACCTGTAACTGTAGTTCTTCGAGTGGTCATCTGTGCATTCACACAACCCGCCCTCCTTCCCCGCTCGGTGTCTTCATCGAGTTCGATGGATACCAAAAGGGAATGGGTTGGGAGACCGTTTTTTTAACTATTCCACTCGATATCGAAGTATACGCCGAGTTCGTATTTCTTTTATGGTATCAAACGTTTGCAATGTTATCCTCGGTCCCGACGGTCGCAATAGGCGGTCTCAGGGAACTGAGGAGATGGGCGGGAGCCGCGCTAAGGGACACGCGCGGGGGGAGGGGCTCCCGCCCAATTCACCTCAGCTTTAGAAGTTTCCCGAACGATCTCAGCGCAGGCGCAGAGAACCCATATGTGTGTGAATGCACAGATGACCACTCGAAGAACTACAGTTACAGGTAAGCAACCTGTCCTTACTAGGACCATTGTAGGGAGGAAAAGAAGCAGTGGAGGGGGGGGGGTCATGTTTATACAAAGTAGATTTAAACATGCATAGGATTGCACCCTTACTAACTTTAAGAGTGCATTGGGCAATTGGAGTGGCCCAAGGAAATGGTTTGGTATAGACCAGGGGTACATGACCTACAGTGCGCCCATGAAGCTAATGACACCCACTTTTCCCCATAGCTCAGCTGTTCCACCTATTAGTTTCTTCTCTAGGTCCTGCCCCCTCTCCCAGCTGGGAAAAGCTTTTATCTTCAGTCACAGATAAGAGCTTTCGCTGATGGAGCACTAAAAAAGGCTGCCTTTCTCAGGGTTTAGCAGGGAAAAGCTTAACTCTGTTCAGCTGTAGAGCGTTTTCCTACCAGGAGAGGGAGCATAGCTTGGGAGCAGAAGCTGCTGAGTGATTCAGTCCTGCTTGCTTCTGGGGCTTGTCCTGCTTACTTCGGGGTAGATATGCAGAGGCTTGGTATTTGGGTGCTCTTTGAAAGTGCTGCTGAGTGATTCAGTCCTGCTTACTTGTGAGTAGACATGCAGAGTTCTGGTTTTTGGGATGGTATTTGAGTGATAATGATTCAGTCCTGTCAGGGCTGGTGCTACCATTAGGCCAACTAGGCAGCTGCCTAGGGCGCAGGGCTAAAGGGGGTGCCAGAAATAGGGAGAGAGGTCTCAAGTGGGAAGGGGGGCGCACTAAATATCTGATCTTGCCTAGGGCACCAAACTGCCTTGCACAGGCCCTGAGTCCTGTGTAAGTATGAGTAGAAAAGGGTTCCCCACCTGCTAGTGGCAGTGGAGAAGCTACATGTCCCACTAGTGGTAGCATGTGCATGTGCATGTAAATGCACATGTATAGCCCCCGGACCCCTTGCAGACACTGGATGAAAAGGTTGCACACCCCTGCTATAGACTGTTGTTGCTGTGTCGTTGTCCCCCATTCCTGTAAATGGTACAAAATAGGTAAACTATTACCTCTTAGTGGATTTAATAGAATCATAGAATCATAGAAAAGTAGAGTTGGAAGGGGCCTATAAGGCCATCGAGTCCAGCCCCCTGCTCAATGCAGGAATCTAAGTCAAAGCATCCCTGACAGATGGCTGTCCAGCTGCATCTTGAATGCCTCCCTCCAGAGTGGGAGAGCCCACCACCTCCCTAGGTAGTTGGTGCCATTGTCTTATTGCTGTAACAGTCAGGAAATTTTTCCTGATATTTAGGTGGAATCTGGGTTCCTGTAACTTACTTGAGCCCATTATTCCATGTCCTGCAAACTGGGATGATCGAGAAGAGATCCTGGCTCTCCTCTTTGTGACAACCCTTCAAGTACTGGAAGAGTGCTATCATTATCTCCCCTCAGTCTCCTCTTCTGAAGGCTAAACATGCCCAGTTCTTTCAGTCTCTCCTCATAGGGTCTCGTTTCCAGTCCCTTTATCATCTTTGTTGCCCTCCTCTGAACCCTCTCCAGTCTGTCTACAGCCTTCTTAAAGTGTGGTGCCCAGAACTGGATGCATGCAGTACTCAAGATGAGGCCTAACCAGTGCTGAGTAAAGGGGAATTATCATCACTTCACACAATTTGGAAGCTATAGTTCTATTAATGCAGCCCAAAATAGCATTTGCCTTCTTTGCAGCCACATCGCATTGCTGGCTCATATTCAGTTTGTGATCTACAACAATTTACTTTAGTAGGTGTAGGAACAAGCTTTCAATTTATATAGACATCTTCATTGAGCAAAATGGAAAGGCAGCTATTTCTCTGCTATTCAGAAACCAGTATAGGTTGCAAATCAGTGCACATGTTTTAGTCACTTTCAGGTAGGGAAGGGTGTAATTGCAGAAGTTTATTTCTCTGCGAACACTTATTGACCAGCAGGAAGCTAATGGCTATTGTAATAGTTTAAGAAGAAATAAAAATTATAGAATCTACTTCTATGAAACTAAAATGTTAAAGAAGGGTCTACTCTGGAGAAGTATCTTTGGGACTGAGAGGGTTTTACCCTCAAACGTGGCCTAAAAATAATTTTAAACAAATAAATAGCCTATTTATATTTATTTATTTATTTAAAGTGTTTTAAAAATTGCCTTTAAGGGTTATACTGTCCTCTCAAGGTGGTTTATACACTAGAATCACTATGAAACAAAATGAACAAGGCAGGGCAATTGCACAATCAAAGCCTCATCTGGAAATACCCATGAATTGGCTGCTTGAGTTTTGATTTTTCTAGCAAGCTCCATCTCATACTGAAAACTTTCTGAATTTACCTAGTTGCTGAAGTCTTTGAGGCTTGGATCCTTTCTTGACAACTTTGATACCTTCTGCTGTTGACTGTGCATTTTATATTCAGGATGTAGTTGCTATTTTCCATCCACATAATGAGTAGATTGGAGATTGGGGCACCAGCCAAAGTTAAGCACTTTTAAATCCCATTGATTTCAAAGGGAGAGTTGCTACAACACAGTCCTTTGCTCATAAACAAGTCCCACTTTGTTCAGTGTGGTGTTCAGTAGGGCTTACTCTTGTCAGTGTGTTTAGGATTGCAGTCTTAGGCAGTGGGAAGATACTGGTTGAAAGATCAGGAAATGACTCAGTACAACAGCAAAGAGAGAGAGAGAGCAGAAGTGGACACAGTAGAGGAGGTTTAGCAAGCTTGTCTCCTTAACAACAACAAAAAGTTTATTTTAGATAACTCCTGACTGACTAGCAAAGGTAGCAAATGCCTCTTGCAAAAAAATCAGGGCCCCCAAAAGCAAATAAAGGGATATCAGAATCAGTATTCACCTTATATTATCTTTCTCTTAATTAGATCCCAAGGTCTAACACATGCATGGAACTGAATGAGAGATTTGCTTAAGATGTTCTTAGGATTGCACTTGGTTGCTTTCAGCCTAGGATAACTGAGCTCAGCCTTGCAGCCTGTTCCCAGTGCCAAGGCTCAGTCCTGGAAAGTGGGAAATAGTATTAATGAACACATTATCTGAAGATGTGCAGAATATTATTCCTTTCACACTGAGCAATTATACAACCAGCCCCTATTTGAGATTCGGAAGAAGGGCTTCGGAGACAGAGTGTGTGGCTTGAGTCCCAGAGCTTCTCATTTACAAATGAAGCACCAATGAAGTTGAAGAATAAGCTTGTACCTTTCATGGCAGAGAGACTTGGCATGTGCCTTCTCCTGTAACTGTGGCATTCAGATGGGAGAAGCCTCATCTATTGGATGTGAGAGTCCTTCTGGATCAGACCAAAGGTCCATCTAGTCCAGCATCCTGTTTCCCACAGTGGCTGACCAGATGCCTCTGGAAAGCCCACAAGCAGGTCATGAAGGGAACAGCCCTCTCCCACTGTTGCTCTCCAGCAAGTGGTATTCAGTGGCATGTTGCCCCTGAACACAGAGGTTTCACATCGCCATAATGACTAGTTGCCATTGATATACTCATCCTCCATGAATTTGTCTAATCCCCTTGTAAAGCCATCTAAGCTAGTGGGAAATCTTGTGGCAGCAAGTTCTATAAATAAATCACGCAACACGGTGTGAAGAAGTATTTGCTTTTATCTGTCCTGAATCTCCTGCCAATCAGTTTTGCTGGATGATCCTGAGTTCTGGTATTTCCTGCCTATACCATTGTTAAAAGAAGAGCCTTTTTTTCAGGTCAGAAGCTGACAGCTTAGATTACTTTGCTTGGCTTTGCCAGTGGATGCTAGCCATTTTACTATGGGTGTTACATTTTCCTTAGTGCTACAAGCTGGAACTGCTTACACCTGGTCAGAGAGTGGGATCCAGCTCCTTGGCTGCTCTGTAGCAGAGACAAATTGGGTAGCCCTGCTTTTTCTAAATATGGTTGCCAAAGCATGGTGGGCAGTACTTCTGCACCCACACTGTGGCCAGTGGTTCACCCCTGCAAGTCCATCGCCTGATTTCTCATCACTTGATAATTGGCAGCTGGATGCATGAATAGACACCTCCAAAAAGTATTGTTACACTACAGACAGAACTTTCACATCTGCAATGACTTGATTTGACATTCACACTTACAAGCCATCAAGTGACCGACTTGCAAAATTGAAATGGCCCTGAGTAGGAGAAATAGGACAGAATGAAATGAAATAAACAGTAACAAAAGGTTCACAAAAAGGAGATGCTGCTGCTGAAGGAGGACTGGGAATAGACTTGCTAGTCACTAGTGATTGCCACTTAAAATGCAACCATGGCTGGATGAGCACTTTTGCACTAGAATTGTATTCTTTGGAGAAGTCTCCAGAGTGCTGTGTGGGGCTTAATAAACGGTTCATAAAATTGTGCAGCTATAAGTAGTGGTGGGGAGTTGTAACACTGGTCACTAAAAAGAAACAAAAAGAACTATCTCTGACACACAACCACATTCCACGCAGCAATTGTAACACCAATGAATGTGGTAGTTGGGGGAAGTATTTCATTTTTCCTTTGGTGAAAAAGACTGCATTTTGAATGCTCAGAAAATGTCATATCTATGGAACTGAAGTGCAAGTTTGTGGGGATTGTATGCAAAAAATGATAAGCTGATAGTGCAGAAAGGCCTAGATTGCTGTGAGGAAAAAAACCCAATATCAGTGAATGCTGCAGAGATTAATTAATAGCAAACATATGACTTTATTTCCTCCCTTCCTTTTCATGGCTCTTAACTACTGTCTCCATCTCCGATTGCAAGGTACGTCAAGACTTACTTGCTGCCTGATAAATCTCCTCAGAGTAAACGGAAGACCTGTGTCAAAAAGAACACGCTAGATCCAATGTTCCAAGAAACGTTAAAGGTACACTAACAATATTTATAATATAAATCTCTGTCCTCCCCCTCTTGCACCATCAAATCCCTGTTGACAGACCTCACTTCTAGCAAACCTTTTCACAGGGAGAACCTGTGAAGGAGAGAGTGAGAACACTTAGTGAAAGGGTTTAATGTTGTGGGTTAAAGTGGGTTATTTCCAGCATATCAAAATCAACTTGGCCTTTAAGAATTAACAGATGCAATCAGAATAAAAGGAACTGCTCAAAATAGCCCTTTAAAACAACTTTCGCAGGTTAGGAAGGCAGGAGTTACCATTTTCTATAGAAAAGTCTAGAATTATTGAATTATGATGTAGCCAAAGCCATATAGACTGCACTAAAAGACCAAAAAACCCTGGCTAGAATAAGAGAATATACACTGATTGTATATTGTACAAAGCACAACTTCCACATGCTGACTGGGTTCCCACAATCGGGGAAGGAAAAGAATGGTGGCTTTTCCCCCCAACCTGTGTGTGCTGGTTGTGTGCTGCCTCATTTCCATAATTACCCACACTGGGCGAAGGTTGCCGTGTCGTCCAAACACGGCAAGGGTGAACATTGGGGGTGGTTTCCAAACCACCCTGGAGCCTTAGAACATCATCATCATCATCATCATCAGGCGATCACTCGTGTCTTCCGGGATAAAAGGAGGAAATTCTAAAGAAGATTGTGTAGACTCTAGCGATGGGTCCGTAAGTGACTGTGGAGGCCAATTCTAGATCCACACAGCTTCGGAAGCCACCTCCAATGCCCACCCTTGCTGCATTTGGACGACACGGCAACCCACGCCCAGTGTGGGTAATTATGAAAATGAAGCTGTATGCGATCAGCACATGCAGGATGGGGGGTGGGAGCCACTGTGGTTTCTTTTCCTTCCCCAATTGTGAGAACCCAGTTACGGTTAACATCCTGACCAATTGTCTCTTTTCATGAAGGTTAAAGGAAGTGTATCATTCACTGCAGCATGAGGTGGACTGAATACTTCTTAAGCTGAAAGGAGTTGCAATCCGCTTTATAAGCATCCTCTTTTCACAATGAATGTCTCATTCATTGCTGCTTGGGCTTGTTCACTTAAAATGTTTTAACTGTCACATTAAAGAGCACTAGCAATTTGTCAGTACTTGCTGGCAGCTCTGAGTGACTCATCGATATAGTATTAGGGACATTCATCCCTGCTTTTCAGAAGATGTTATTTGCACAGATCTTAATGCTTTATAAGTACGCAGGGAGGTCTCTATTTTAAAACATTAATTGAACCGCCAAGATAAAGAGTAGACCACAGTAGGCTGACCATACTGTAAAGGAGCACTTGGCTTCTCTTATCTTTAATAGTTGTATAGAAGTCAGTTAACTATCTTCAATAGTTGTATAGAAGAGGGAAGGGAATTCCAGTAATGGCTGCTTTTCTTATCCCTACATGATAATCTGAACTGCTAAAGTCCCCTCTTTTATATAAAGTTTAAAAACATAGGAGAGCTCTCTCTCTTCCTTTCTAAACATCAGAAGGTCATAGAGAGTCAGAAACTGATCCAAGAATTAGTTGCACAGTAGTATTTTCCCCATGCTTGCCCTATTCTTTAATGCAGAATTCCCTTGGCCAGTGCAGCAGAGGAATCACATCTCAATGAGAATACTGTTAGGTAACTTCCAGGAATCAGTATTAGGAGTGGGAAAACTTCTGAGTTTTTGAGTTGTTATTCCTGTTCAGGTGATGGTAGCCCTCACCTGTGTGCTGATCCTGCTAACCCATGTGGATTAGCGGTAGAGAGAATGGGATCAACCCCTTCCACCTGAATTTCTGGTTTGTGGTTGTACTCTGATTCAGAGTGCTGATCACCCAAAATTGTCTGGTCTGGTAGCGCCCTTAAGGAAGAGCTACCTAAGGATGCAGTCCTTTGCACACTAACTTGGGGGTGCTGTTCCCAAAACATGCCTGTCTCGCAAGTACCCACCAGCCTTTCTAAGTAGTGGGACAAATAACAGAGCCGATGATGATTGATGATGATGATGATGATGATAAATTATGGGCAGGTTTATATGGAGGCAGTCCTTCAGATTTCTTGGCCCCCAAACATTTAGGGCTTTGTAGGTCAAAATCAACACCCTTGAATTGTGCCCCAAAATAAACTGGAAACCAGTGAAGTTGATGCAAGTCTGGTGTAATGTGGTACACAAAGCACACTCCTGACCAAACTGTAGCCTCTGCATTTTGCACTAGCTTTAGTTTCTAAACACTTTTCAAGGGTAGCCCCGCTTAGAGCACATTACAGAAATCTAAACAAGAGGAGATTAAGGTATGAATCACTATGGCCAGATCTTCCTTCCCCAAGAAAGGGTGCAGCTGGTGTACCAGACAAAGCTGGACAAAGGCACTCCTGCCCACTGCTGCCAGTTAACCTTCCAGGAGCAGCACCAGATTCAAGAGTACTCCCAAGCTGTTAACCTGATCTTTCAGATAGAGAATGCTATCCCATCCAGAACAGGTTGTACCCCCAATCCCAGGCTAGGTTGTCTACTGATCAACAGGACCTCTGTCTTGTCTGGACTGAGCCTTAGTTTGTTCACCTACATCCAATCCTACACTGCATCAAGGCAATGGTTTAGATAGGACTTCCATAGCCTCCTTGGCATCAGTTGAAAAGGAGTTAGAGCTGGATATCATCAGCATATTGATGAGACCTGAGCCCCAAACCCAAAATCCTGAATTACAATATGCAGGGGTTCTCTGCCAGTTGTCGTGTTGTTGTTGTTAAGTGCCAGTAGTGTGCATGCAGGGGTTACTCCTCAGATAAGTTTATATGGAAGGGATTGCCTGGCATCAGAAAGTTTGAAAATTCCTGCTCTAGATTGTCTGGAAAAACAAATGTAATGATGGCCAGAGCTCCAATCAGTGCTCACTTTGACAGTAGTATATCTGGCTGCTGAAGAGCTTTCCTTATAGATTTGATCCTGTTTGTAGTGTCCTTTTTATAAACAGTTGCCCTACCCTTTAATAAACAAGGATGTTAGATGTGTGTTTGGGAAGGGTAAACTGGCTGTCAGATTATTTCCCACTCTATTGCAACATAACATTATTTATAAAGCTGGGTTTTGGTGGTGGTTGTTCTTAGCAGAAATTGGATAATACTGTACACCATATAATGTGGCCAATTTTTATGCTGCAATTGCATAAAGTGTGTTTATTAACCTTCCGCCTTGCACACTAACAGTACTGTTTATCTTTATAGTACAAGGTTGAATACTCCCAGCTGGAAACCCGACAGCTTCAGATATCCGTTTGGCATGCTGAAACTTTCAGACGTCGAGTATTCCTTGGAGAAGTGGTCATATCATTTGAATCTTGGGATTTTGAAGACAATTCAGCTCAGTCATTCAGCTGGTATCCACTTAAAGCAAAGGTGGCTCAGGCTTAGTATTAGATCTATAAACTTTAATTTTCCAACTTCTTGTTTTTAAAACAAACATACAACAGGCAGCTCATTTGTTCATTTCTTGCTGAAATGTAACGTCAGCAAACCAGGTGTGTGTGTGTGTGTGTATGTGTGTATGTGTGTGTGCATGTGCATGTGCTTGCATGTATGTATGTAGTTTACGCCAGTGTGGCGTAGTGGTTAGGATGTTGGACTAGGACTCATGAGATCCAGGTTCTAGTCCCCATTCAGCCATGAAACTCACTGGGTGACTTTGGGCCAGTCACAGACTCTCAGCCTAACCTATCTCACAGGGTTGTTGTGAGGATAAAATGGAGAGGAGGAGGATCATGTATGCTGCCTTGGGCTCCTTGCAGGAAAAAAGGCGGGGTATAAATATAATAAATAAATAAATTTAATTTGTAACATTTTGATGCAATCTTACTTTGTCCAATACATTGAGCTGGACACTAAGCATTCCTACTCCTAGAATCATGGAGTTGGTCGTCTGGACTACGTACAGCATCCCTGATAGGTGGCCATCCCGTCTCTGCTTAAAAACCTCTAATGAAGGAGAGTCCATCACTGAGGCAGTCTGTTCCATTCTCAAACAGCTAATACCATCAGCAAGTTCTTGCTAATGTTTAGTTCAAATCCCCTTTCTTCTTGTTTTGAACCTGTTGGTTTGCATTCTACCCTCTGGAGCAACAGAGAGCAAATTTGCTCCATCATCTATATTGCAGCCTTTCAGATATTTCAAGATGGCCATCATATCACTGCTCATATTCCCTGTCAGAGAATGTATTGCCACAGACGTTGCTTTGATCCAGCAAGGCAGTTCTTATATTCTTAGAGAAGACCAGTGCTGCAGAAAGCACCATCCTTCTGTGACCACAGCACCACTGGAATACATCCCGACTCCCTGTCTTACCTCCCATCCCAGGGAAAAAGATAGGATGAGCAAAGGGCAGTGGTGTCAAAGTCCCCAGCAGGAGATTGCCCTCTGGCTTTCTCTTCATACACCCATCCATAAATGAGCTTGGACTGTATGAATTGCAGCCAGAAAACTGTAAATAAGACCCATGGTAGAACTCACATTTCTCATACGTGTCATCTGTTTAATCCTCAAGCACCATTCAAATTGCTGTGACTCTCCAATCTGCCTTGCACTTTCGTGGCTAAAAAGGGATCATTGTGAAAACTTCAGCCAGGACTGTTCAAAGCTGACTACATGCTGTTACTAACTTTGAATTGTTTTAATGAATATATTGTAACTTGTTTTTTTGGTATTTTATTCTTTTTTTGTAAATTGCTTCAGTATTCCTTTTGGTTGTGTGAAGCTGTACATACATTTAATAAACTAAACTAGCATCACTGGGATTTGGTCATTAAGGAGCTGGACTGGAGAAGCAGGAAAAAGAGCACAAGTGCTGGAAGGAAGTTCCCCAATGTTTTTGCAGTACCACAGATGTGGCTTTAAGCACGTGAATGGGGCAGAAGTGATGAGATAATATTGGAATGCAGGTTTATCTGAGTAGTCCTCCTGTTGTGTGGATCTACTCATAGACCCTGTCCCTATGATGCAATGTGGGATGACCAGTTGCTATACTAATGGTCTCAGACCTTGAAGTCAGTTTGGTTTAAAAAATAAAAATAGCAGATTCGCAGCCTGACCTAGATGAGAGTCTACCCACTTACTCAAGTTTATTAGATCAGTGAAAGATAAGGTTGCTTTCCCATATTACTATAACAGGTGTTTGGTGCATGGGTAAACTCTATATGCGAGAAGGGGGAGCAGGGATGAGCACATAAACTCTGCCCCCTCCGTTGTTGTCACCCTCCATGTGTAGAGGGCGAGTGTCTGTAGTGGAAAGCCTTCTTTATCTGTGGAGGCTCTCCACAGAATTTAGAAACCTGGAAAATCAGAATTTTGTGTGGAGAATCTCCACGGATAGAGTGGGCTCTCCACTACAGACAGTCTCCCTTTACTCATAGAGTGTGACCAGAATATGGATGGAAGGGTGTGTTTGGAAGAGGGAAGGCTCTGCTCCCTCCCTCTTGTGCAGAGGCTACACACATAGCTGTATCAGATACCTGAAGAGGGTTTACCTAATGTAATAATTGTGATTATTACACAACAATGCATGGCTCATTTATCTCTTGATAAAACCTGTCTCAGCTGATCTTGTGAATGACTCCTGAGATGAGCAGAATGGCATAGGATGATCACAAGCTGTCAAATATTTTTCTGTGTATTTCTCTCTCAACATCTGCACAGCCTGAAAAAGTCTGGAGATAATGTAGCCTAGTACAGTGGGGAACTTTTAGTGCGTGCAAAGCTGGTTTCATCTTCCATGTGTAAGAATTTCCATTATGAAGAGCAGACAAAAGAAAATACAAAGCACTGTATGTATTATTGCAATTAAAACCCTAAGCCAATTGATGTAAAGCCCTCAAAAATCACATGCACTCCTTGCTTCAGGTGCTGGTTGATCAGTCACAAAAGCTTCCAGATAGAAGAGCAGAGAAGTGCAGGTTGTTGATTTCTAGGGTGCTTCCAGAGAGAAGGCTAGAACAACCGCTTGCCTTTTTTATCCCCCTTGTTGTCCTGTAACTTGATTGGTTCCTTTCTCATACTCCCTCCCCTTCCACTTCCTCTTTGCCTCTGCAACAGGCAACATGTGCTCTCTTCCAGAGGGAAGCGAGTAACTGTATCTCATACCTTTGCTTACTTATACTAATGTACCCAGCTTTAGTGGGTGCTTGTAGTTTAACAGTGGTAGATTGGTTTCTGCAACGATGTATATAAAAGCACTAATAAAGTAAGTTGATTTGAACGTCTTCCAAACTGGCTCTAGCCTGAGTTTATTCCCTCTAATACTAAATGCTGTGTTACCACGCTTTCTTTATATAAGGCAACTCTGCTGTAAATCACACCAGACTTTCCATCATGGGTTATTGGCCCAGGAAACAGTTGTTCCTTCTTTAAATAACTAGAGATTGAATGTGCCATCAATTTAATGACTGAAGCCACACACACAGCAAAATGAGGCTTGAGAATTTATTTATTTTTGAACTGGGACTATAGCTGAGAGCAAGCAAACCGTGGCCAGGTTTGCATGTAACTTTAAGCCAGCAGAGGCTCTGAAGCCTCTGTGCGATTAAAGTTGCCCTGGGCCCCAGCTGTGCCCAACTAATGGTCGGGCACAGCGGAGATCCGGAGGCACCACCTCTCCCCTCAGGGGACACTGCGGGAGCACTGAGGGGAGCCTAGCTGGAATGACAGTTGGTGAAAAGTGCCCAAATGGCACTTTTTGGCAGCTGTCAGCGGGGCCATAGCGGGCCTGAGTGGGGCTGGGCAAGGAGGAGGTGCATGGTGGCGGACCCTGACAGCTTCCCCATGCACTCCTGCCGATGCAGGACCTCGGCAGGAGAATGTGGGGAAGCCGATGACAGCCAGGCAAGTGCCTCTTGGGCCCTTGTCTGCCGCTCTGGCCAAGAGTCTCTGTGCCTTTGGGGCTTGCGCTAGGGTTAGCGTGTCATCCAGGTTCAGATGACATGTTAAGCCTACTAGGATTTTGCAAACCCTAGCGCAAGCCATGGCTTAGCAGGGTGGTTTATAAGCCACAATAGGTTGGCTTATTGACCACCCTGCAGGGCTCAGATGACATGCTAAGCCTCAGTAGCGCTTAACCTACCGAGACTTGGCATGTCGTGCGGACCCAGTCAGTGATTCTGAAACTAAATGCAGAGAGCTATAATGTATGGTGCTTCAGACTGAGAAACCAACCCGAGGTAGATGGAATGCTTGAAGCACTGAATAAAGACATGAAAAAGGGCAGCACAAGAAGAATTAGAGGCACTACACAAAAACAAATATGGACAACAAAAAACAAAACATCAGCAAAAAGGCCATAGGCTGCAGGTGGGTTTTTAAAGCAAAGCAGGGTGCAGGAGGAGAGATACAGTGATACAAGGCCAGGCATTGCCAAAGGCTACTCCCAAAAATATGTTGAACAGTATGATGAGACTTTTGCACCAGCTATGAAACATGCTACAATAAAAGCACTCTTAAGCCTAGCAGGTTCAAGAAACACCTTGATGTAATGACTGCATTTTTTGCATGGAAAAATAGAAGAAGAGTTGTACATGGAGCAACCCTCAGGATTTACAAGTAACGGAAACAAGCATCCTGTGTGCAAGCTGCAGAAGGGGATCTACAGCTTAAAACAAGCAGCAAGAGCATGGAACAAAAAATTGGACAAGATTCTGACCAGCCAAGGCTTTATGCAAGGTAAAGCAGACCCCTGCCTCTATACGTGTTATAGAGAAGGCAGATGGACATTTATACTGACTTATGTCAATGACCTAATCATATGCCATGACAATGAAAAGGACAGTGCAGAATTTGTACTCCATCTAAACAAAGAGGTAGAAGTCAAACATCTAGGAGATGCTAGTTACTATTTAGGCATACAAACTGATAGGGAAGGAGATGGCAGTTATCTTCTTAGTCAAAAAGAAAAGATCCTGGAGTTGCTAGAGACCTGGGACTAAAAGATGCTAATCCAATGCCTACACCAATGAAAACAGGTTTCCATAAGGAAAGGGAACCTAGTGAGCCACTACCAGAAAACAACTGCTATAGAGAGGCTTTAGGTAAGCTTCTGTACTTAACCATAACTGCAGTAGGTATACTATGCAGGAAAACTAGCTCACCCAGCCAAAGAGATTGGACTGCAGCCCCGATCTAGGAGAGGCGGGTAAGAAATAATTTTATTATTATTATTATTATTATTATTATTATTATTATTATTATTATTATTATTATTATTATTGGGTAGCAAGGTATTTGAAAAGGACTGCAGGCTTAAAACCAAGACTGCCAGCCACCAATAACCCTAAACTAGTGGGATACACTGATGCAGATTGTGCTGAAGACATTGCAGACTGCAAATCCATTAGTGGACATATATTTTTCTACATGGGGGCAGAGCTGTGAGTTGGGCAACCCACAAACGGGCCGCAGTCACCCACTTATCTACTGAAGCCGAATATCAGCTGCAGAAGTGTGTAGAGAGGTCTTATGGCTTAAGCTACTTGAAGACTTGGGAGTTGATGAACCCATACTTATACAGATTTATGAGGCCAAACAAAGTTGCATAAGGCTCTATCAGAAAAACTGCACATGCACCAAACACATTGATGTTAAAAATCATATAATAAAAGATCTACAACAACAGGGGTTTGTTGAGTCACGCTATTGTCCCACCGGAAACTGCAGGTATTCTCACCAAGCCATTAATCAAAGATAGTTACCAAGGTCTGCAAGAAAAACTAGGTCTCATGGACTCTGAAGCATGCAGAATTGAAAAGGGGAACGTTGGATAACAGGAACAACTCCGCATGCTTCCAGACACCAGGGGGCGATAGAGAATGTGATATAACAACAGCCGCTTGTCTCGTTCATCCCTCTTGTTATCCTGTAATTTGATCAGTTCCTTTCT
This sequence comes from Shinisaurus crocodilurus, assembly GCA_021292165.1. Classification (NCBI taxonomy): domain Eukaryota; kingdom Metazoa; phylum Chordata; class Lepidosauria; order Squamata; family Shinisauridae; genus Shinisaurus; species Shinisaurus crocodilurus. Next base: position 81,593,138 of record CM037879.1, on the reverse strand, counting down.
CATACTCCCTCTCCTTCCTCTTTGCCTCTGCAACAGGCAACATGTGCTTTCTTCCAGAGGGAAGCAAGTAACTACATCTCATACGTTTGCTTACTTACACTCACATACCCAGTTTCAGGGGGTGCTTGTAGTTAAAAAGTGTTAGATAGCCTTCTTCGACGATGTGTATAAAAGCACTAATAAAGTAAGTTGATTTGAACTTCTAAACTGGTTCTAGCCTGCGTTTATTCCTTCTAATACTAACTGCTGTGTTACCACACTTTCTTTATATATGGCAACTCTGCTGTAAATCAAACCAGACTTTCTAGCATTCCCTTCCTGAGGTTAAAATGTTATGCCACATAAAGGTTTGAGCCCTAGCCAGCTATAGTGAAATGGAAGCAACCTAAAGGCTTCCTCAGACTGCAGATGGGTGTATGTATTATGGCTGAATGCAAAAACATGCCCTGGGCAGAGGAAACTGGCATATCATGGAGAAGCGTTCTAGCCTAGCCTCAATGACGTGTTAGCTTTCTATGTGCACACACACAAAAATATTTGGAGAAGCATTAAATCGTGTGAGCCTCCAGCTGCCACCTCATATGCTGTTCCTGCGAACCAGGCCTCCCTCTTTTACTGAATTGTTTTTACAAAATCTCTGCCCCCATTTTTGCCTAGAAGCCTCATGCTATATTGTTGGGCTTTGAGCTCGAGTTGAATAGTAGACCTCATAGTGCTGATAAAGGCTTTTGGAGAGGGGGCCAAGGTTCTCCCTCATTTAACACCAGCCACCATGGCTGCTTCTATGAAGATGAAATGTAAGCAAGATGAAAGCCCTGTTCAGGGGTTTTCCTGGGCCAAGGTGAGTGGAGGGACAGGCCCATGCATGCTGGTCCTGCCCCCTACCTCTCTCCGCGTGCTGGCCCCGCCCCACCCCACCCAGCGCAGTCCAGACCTTGCCATGCTGAATTTACAAGGTCTGAATGGGTGTTCTACTCATGTTTACTTGATTGCGAGTAGAACTCTGTGCAGTCGTGGACACTGCCTTCTCAGGGTTCCTGACCGTGCAGAGTTCTACTTGTGCTCAAGCAAACGTGAGTAGAGCTCCTGTTCAGACCTTGCCAGTGCAACGCGGATGGGGCCAGCATGCCCGGAGATGTAGGGGGTGGGATCATCAACGTGCACGGCTCCTTTCCTCTACCCACTTTCAGTCCTCAGGCCAGGCGTTCAGGTGAATGTCTGAACAGGGCTGAAGTCTTCCATAAATATGCAATTCTAAGAGAGTAGCCTGATTAGTCTGCAATGAAAAATACAAATACTCTATGGCACGTTAGGTTGCGCCCATAAACGAATGCTTTTGAGTCCTGGAAATGGGATGGCTTTAATGGTTTTCCAGATACTTATAGTACTTGGGAAAGCCAGTGGGACTGCCAAAGAACTATGAGCCTGCCCAGTTGTTGAGATCTGGAGAAGCACATCTCTCTATCCCAACTTCTAATGTGTGATTGGTGGGAACTTGAGAAGTGGCCTTCCCAGTGGCTGTATCTAGATTTTGGAACTACCAAGGGGAGGTTCATCTAGACTCGGCCTCTCATTGATGGCCTTTGCCATCAGGCAAAACCCTTTTTATTTAAACAGGTATTAATGGAGCTGATTTCTTTTTCTCTGCAGCTCTGTGTTTTAATCCGTATTCTGATTTAATGATGTTTTAACTGGTTGCCATTTTATATGCTCTTGTCTGATTTTTAGATGGTTTTATATTGCTTGTTATTTTTTTTAATGGTTTATTGTGGATTGTATAGTTAGCTGCTTTAGGCATTTTTTGTATGGAGAGGCAGGGTATAATTGTAACAAACAAACAAACAAACAAACTGTTCCAAAGCACTCTGGATTGTGATTGGGATTCTAGGAGTGCTGCTGATATTGTACATTGTGATCCAAAGTTATTTATCCTACTTCATATTAATCACAGGGCCAGTCCTACCATAAGGCAGCTGCCTCAAGTGGGTGATTTTGGGTGCCATTAAAGGGAATCAGATGAATTTATATTCTGTTGTGTGTGCATATACTTGTGGATTTTCTGCTTCTGCAGTTAATCATTTACAGTGCAGTTCTCTACACATCTGCCCAGAAGTAAGTCTCAGTGATTTCAGTGGAGCTTATTCACAGGTAAGTGGGTATAGGATTGCAATGTGAGTGACTAAGAAAAAGCTGTTGTAGTACTTTTTTGCCTATTTTTTGCCCATACTTAGAGAATCAGACACAACTAATAACAGTTGTGATGATGATTTTGGTAAGTCACCTGGATAACAACACCTGGACATTTTAACCTGCTCATTGTACTAACTCTGTCCTGTATTATTAATGTTTAAATAGTGTTTCCTCTTTCAGGGATAGACAGCAGAGCACATTGTGATTACCAGCTTCATCTTGTAATACTTGGAGCCAACAACTTGCCCATGATAAGACCAGATGGCCTACTGAACTCATTTGTTAAAGGGTATGGTTGACAAAATTGCTTTTTTAATAAGATTTATACTTTCTTTGAGAGTTTTTTAAAAGTTGCTTTAGAAGAAATGTCATTATTCTGGTTCATACCTATGGCCAGGTACCTAAAGACTGTAACGAGTGGGAGGCTGTGGGAAGGTCCTTGTATACAGTGGGGTTTCTTTCCAGAAGCGATGCTCATACCTTCCAAGAAGCCATTCCCCAAAGTCAAAAGAACTCTAACACATAGTAAGATTCAAAATGAGAGGCTACTGTTTGGAAAACAACAATGGGGAAACACTATTCTATTCATAGAATTGCTTGCTTGTGCATAAGAAGGCTTTTTAAACCCAGGCCTTATTATGGAAGATAAATGTTAAAACATTTCAACAGGTAGATCTTAAGATATTAAGAGTGAGCGGCATAGCTATGTACTAAACAAGCCCATCGTTAAGCACCTTTTGGTACCATTCATTTCTATGGGCGTTAAGCATCTGCTTAAATCTTTCCTGTTGAAGTGCTCAGTTTTGTACATTGTGAGTGAAACAAGAAGATGGCTCTGCTGCACTCGGAGTACTTCTATGCATTGCAAAGGGAGCCCAAGACTGCTCCAACTCAGTGACACGTGGGGATGATTTTCTGATGTGTAAAAGATCTTAAGATGCAAAAAGATAGCGGTTTGGTTAGGCTTCTAGTTGGCTTAGGATTGCTGGAAAGTCTTGGGGGAGTAAAAATATACAAAGGAGATAAAAATGTGATATGCAGCACTGCCTTCTCATCAAACAGGCTTGCTAGTGAAGATAAAGGTAATATAATCAAGGCTTAAATCTTGAGGGAGTTAGTAGCCGTAAGTGATGCAAAATGTAGCTGCCCACAGAGAGTTGCTAGGAACAGAACTACTTCAGCATTGCTGAATCTGATTTTGGCCAGGAAGTTCATAAACAGATTGGACCCTGCATGTCTAACAAACCATCGCCTTGCCTGGCTGTCTTAGCAGCCCCTCTGAGAGCTTCCTCTTTACTGTATTGTTTGATTGCCAAATCTACACAGTGAGAACAGAGCATATAGAGACACTGGCTGCTTCACAGGTTTGGTCCTCCCTTCGTCCCAGACTTTGAGGATACATTAGGTACATATTACATTCAAACATGTGGAACTGGAACCTGACACTGTTTAATAAAAAAGAAAATCAATTGGGCATGGAGTTTGAGAGTGAAGTAGCAGAAGGAGTGGGTGCTCAACCCTTTTCTTGCCCATGGCTTTTCAGCATAAAATCCCATCCTGGCTAGCATTGGGGTTCCATTACATACATTTACACAGAATATGTAGCTAGCCCTTATCAAGCCCAAGTAACAATATTGGTTGACCTCTCTTGATTGGGGGATGGGGTAAGTCAAGCTTTTGGGTTTTTGAATGTTTATATAATGCATGGTTAACTTTAAATATGCTGTTTGTTATCTTAATCCATCAATATAGCATAGGATAAAATCCAAATAAATAGGACTTGAAGTCAACAGGTATTGACTCGGCTTAAGTGGTTAGACATCAGCTTGGATCTGCAACTAAGGGTGCTTTCAGACACTTTGCCTCAAACTCAGAATATTACAAGGGGTCCAGATGACATTGTCTTCCATTTATAACCCTCCAGTCCCAGGTTTTCCCACCACTTCTTACCACAAAAGATCTGTTAAAGGAGGGAAAGACAGCAGAGCTGCACAAAGCCTTTTGATTGGTAGCGCTAGGAGCCCTCCATCTGGAAGCACCCCAAGTATAACATGGAATAGTAAGGAGTGCCACATTGTCACTTGGGTGCATTGGGGAAGTCTCACTCTCTTTTGAAATATTCTGTTACACCCCAATGCCAAGAGAGAAATCCAGAACAGGGTCAGAGAGAGGGATGGCTGTAGCCCTGCCCACCACTTGTATGCAGCCCCCCACAGATTACCTGTGAGGGAAAGTGTTCCTCGACAGGAAACAAGTTCACCACCACTCCTCAGTTCTGTACTTGTGCTAATTTAAATAGTAATATTTAGTATTTGCATAGCACATTAACAGCATTCAAAGCACATCACATACATTATCTTGTTGTAAACAATACAATACCCCTTTAAGGTAGCTCAGCATTATCCTCATATTAAGAAATGAGTGCAGAGGCTTGTCTAAGGCCACCTAGTGAATTCCAATGTCATTCAAACCAGAGAAGACTTGTTTTTTATACCTGTCTCTTAGCCACTGCACCAGCTCAACTACTGGGTGAAAATACGTGATAAAAATCAATGGATATACATAAAAATGGGGTAGGTCTTTTGAACACAACACCAGTTTAAAAACGACTTTTGGTGTTTAAATGACTGGATTGAACAGCCAAGACAGAACTGGCTTACTGGAAGTAGAAATCGCCCTATTGCAAAAACAACATATGTAGGTAAAAAGTAAATTTAGGGATGGGGCATTAGTGGTTAGTAACCTAACTGGCTTCACTTACTCAGTATTGATGCCTAACCCAGGCTCCATTAATTGATCTTACCAAAACCAAGCTGACACAAGGAGCTCAAAGGTTTGTGGACTGAAATCTAAGAATGCCGTGTTATAATGACATTCTCTGTTAATGCTTCTGAAGCCTCATCTAGGGTTCTCTCCAGGCTTTAATGTAAATGGATCTGTGGTCCTCAAGCTGTCATGGTGGGCCTCCTAAAGTCAAGAAATAACCATCCAAGCTTGTCAAGACAGAGGATTCAGCTGTGCAACATTTACTGCTGTTTCCAGCTTTGAGTCACAAAAACAAACCCCACCCACACATACAAGCAAAGGAAGGGGGAGCAGAGACACAGCCTCACTTCATGCAGTTAAACAGAGTGGTGGCCCTGTTGCTACAGCTCCATTGGGAAAGTACTGTATGAATTGGAGCACCCATGCAGATGCTTTAATCCTCTAGAGCAGGGCTCTCCAACCTTGGGTCCCCAGATGTTGCTGGCCTACAGCTCCCAGCATACTCAGCCAGCATGACTAATGGCAAGGGATTCTGGGAGCTGTAGTCCAGCAACATCTGGGGACCCAAGGTTGGAGAGCCCTGCTCTAGAATCTCCACTCAACCAAGCACAGAGAGAAGTTGCAACAGATTTCATGTCTGTGTGAATGCTCTGCTTCACTGTCACTCTCTCCCTGTGGCTGCAGCTGGACCATTTTATGTGAGGGACTTTTAAATGTATGAATGGGAGCACATCCCATTTCAAAAAGGAAACTTCGGGGAACACAGATGGCAGCCCTATTGGTCCCTGACATATCCAAACAGCATAAGCATCAGCACTCAGTCTCCTGGCCCAGTCAGGTTACATACTAGGAGAGTCAGTGAAGAATGCCAACCTCCCCAGTAACTCTCTGCATCTCCCTAGAGAGGCCTACCCCACGCATTGAGAACCACTGACCTAGTTGCTGTTTGTTGAATTAACCCACTGTATTTGCTATTATTCCATCCTGGCTCTGCTCATAACAGCCTTCTCTTTGGCAAACAATCAAAGGGACAAAAGAAAGCTGACATGTCATTAGCAACACTAATTGGAATTGCTCTCAGCTTGCTTTGTATCCTGCTAGGTGCTCTCTCTGGTTATCCATTCTTTCCCCTCTGCCAAACCCCCCATCTAATTAAAAACCGGTCAGAGACTAAGGTTTTACAGCTGCACCAATTAACTGCTCCAAATCCAGTTCAAGTGCCAGAGATAATCATTTAATAAACTGTGTGCATAGAATCTGAGATGATACGTACAAAACAGGAAATATCTTAATTGGGCGTTAGCAGTTACTGCATTCTCTATAAAGATATGTAGTGCAGGAAGGATCCTTGAATATTGTATACTCAAGGTTGGTTCACACACTTAGCTAGCCAGTGATCTTCTGAGTGTTCCCTCCTCTGCTTCCACCAAAATAAACCAAATACTTCCACCAAAGATCCTCAACCAGGTACATGCAGGAAGCAGCCCTGAATCTCTCCACTTCAACATCTTTTTATCCCAGGTTTTGAAGTGCTGTTTGTATTGGAAAGGTATGGTTACACTCTGATTTCATGTCAAGTAGCAGCTGCAAATTTTATTAATACTCAGATCTTGTGGCACTCTAGGAGGATAGTTGGAACAAGTTTCAAAGTAATCCAGCATTGCTATGGTCACAACTTGTAGTTTCAAAGAACAGTTCTGAAAATCCTATTGTGAAAGGACAGTTTATCTTTAGAAGTCTTGATGTTCTAAACATGTTCACACTCTGGAAACAATTTCCTTTGCCACGTAGAAATCTGTTCTTTAAAAAGGGATGTTGGGTGGAAATCAGATTGAGCTTCCTTACTTCTTAGTTTGCATGTCAGCTTTAAAGATAAGCACAGAAACATAGCTTTTCAGCTGAGATATGCTCTGTCTTGCAAACATAATGGTGTGTATTGAAAGACACTAGAAGTAAGGAGCTTCCATCTAATACTTTGTTGAATTACAGTTAAGTATTGAACTACATTGTACAGGACATGAGGTCTTGGGTTTTCTAAAATGAGAGGATTGAATGGAGTCAAGATGGGTCACTCTCCTTTTTTATGTTTGCAGAAACACCAACTGGCACTGTTAATGCAACCTCCCAAGCATGGCTTCAGTAGGAAAACAAGGCCCTATGAGGAGAGACTGAAAGAACTGGGCATGTTTAGCCTTCAGAAGAGGAGACTGAGGGGAGATATGATCGCACTCTTCCAGTACTTGAAGGGATGTCACACAGAGGAGGGCCAGGATCTCTTCTCGATCATCCCAGCTTGCAGGACACGGAATAATGGGCTCAAGTTACTGGAAGCCAGATTCCACCTAGGGAGGTGGTGGGCTCTCCCAATCTGGAGGCACTCAAGGTGCAGCTGGACAGCCATCTGTCAGGGATGCTTTGACCTGGATTCCTGCATTGAGCAGGGGGGTTGACTCGATGGCCTTGTAGGCCCCTTCCAACTCTACTTTTCTATGATTCTATGCTCAACAGCCCAGACACATGGACAGACATAACACTTACACTGTGTTCTAATGCTTCTGCATTTAAATTCTGAACAATAGAACGTCTCCTGCTGGAAAGCTTGGTGTAGCATGTTCAGACAAGTATTGAAGGCCAGTTATTTTAACCCTAAAACAATAAAAGCTATGAAGAACAATACCGCTTTCTTGAACTCTTTATATAGGTGTCAGGAGCATCACAATGTCAAACTGTGTACAGTAATACCTTGGATTGCAAGTAACTTGGTCTGAGAGCGTTTTGCAAGAGAAGCAAAAAAATTTAAATTTTTTTTACTTGATAAACAAGCAAGGTCTTGCAAGACTAGTAGTCGTAGGGATGTAACCGCTCTGCTCGAGCGGGCGTAGCGGGCCTAAATTGGCCCCGCTCACGCCTGCCAGAGACTCGCTTTGATATAAGAGTGTTTTGGATTACAAGCACGGTTCCGGAACGAATTATGCTCTCAATCCAAGGTATTACTGTATCTAATGTTTTCACACACCAGAAGTGTTTAACTGCAAATCTTATAAATCACCAATTTCTCTGGGGAACTGGTTGGGTATCTTAGCCAGGTCAGCTGCAAAGACTTCTAACCACAAATCAAGAGATGGTGAGGTTAGATAGGGAATTCAATGGTGCTGGTTTTGAAAACAAAATCCACCTGGGTAGATTTCATTGTTGCATTGTCTTCTGCAAACTAAGCCATGCAAGAACTATCTCAAGTGTGTGAGATGCTTGCATGTAAGGAACCATGCTGTACCTCTTCCCTAAGTCAAGCCCACACCTTTGTTAGTTTCTACCTCAGTCAACTTGCTCCTTTCTTCATGCTCAGTCCAAATCTCCTTTTCTCTTTATCCAAATTTCTGTACTACTTTGTCCATCAGCTTTCTCTCCTTAGATCAATCTAGTTGAGCTTTTATAAGCATGAATTCTGACTATAACTATTCACTAATGTTTAATCAGTTGAAATCACATCTATAACTACAGCCAAAAATATTTCAGCACCTGGACAACAGCACACACTCTCTGCTTCTCAAAGTCCAAGAGCAAATTTTCTCCAGATAAAGTTGAGGTGATGATAAATCATTGCTTTATTCTTTCCATAATCTACACTGAGCACACAAGAAAAACCCACTGTATGGTATTTATCATTGCACATAATTAGCTGGGATTGGAGATGAAACAGTATTTTTTGGTTAAAGTTTATAGTTCACTTATTTAGCTGGAAACAAAATCAGGAATGGTGCTCAGTTCTACATGAAGCTACCCAATACGATTAATCCAATGAGCTTGATATTCTACTTTGACTAGCAGTTACTCCCAGTGGTCTGAGGCAAATTTTAACCCAAGATGCTAGGGATTGAAGCTACTGTATGGCTCCTATTACTAACTTATCCTCGTTACAATTATTTCTGCTTTTAATTTATTTTCCCACTTATTCTGGTTTGACACTCTCTCTGGGGTACATGGATTATGTTATTCAACTTTCCTATTACTCTAAAAAAATTATGAAGGGAGATTTTTTCAGAGGGGAAAAACACACACACAACTTCAAAAACATATTGCCTTGCAGATTTTTTTATTTGTGGGTAGTAAATTGCACAAACACAAATCCCAGAACACTGTATCAGTGTACAAAGGTTTATACTTGAGCACAAAGCAGCGTAGGGAGAGCTAACATACTGTACTCTGACATTCTAGCAGATTTCCAAAGCCTGAGATGGGATTATTTTTTGGGGTGGAGGTTCACATGGGTATGGTGGTGGAGGAAATCCATAGACAATCTCTTTAATAGAGAAAATAAAAAGCTGACAAAGTCCCTTCATGGTTGGAGTCTGAAACTATATCATTTTTAAAAAATTAGAAAATTTGTTAGAAAAAAAATAGGTACAGTGAAATTGTATATACTGAATCATAGGAATGTATCACAATTTTCTTTTAAGTAAAAAAAAAATCATCTTTACAAATGTTTTCTAGATCATAATCAGTTTCCTACACTTCCTCACCCCAGAGACTAGGAGATATTTTTTATCTTTTTACATGTTATCCTTTTCATATTAAGTTTGAAAGTAGTAACAAAATATACAAAGCAAAAAAAAATTATCCTCCCTTTTCAAACTAGAATTATATTTTGTCACTTACATCTTTAACATAGGTATATATAAATACTACACTACAGCTGATTGGTTAAGCTGGAGTACCACACTTCAATAATATTGAAGGCCAACAATATTCCTGACTATCTCTTATGCAAGAAAGGCATCCAAGTGTGCCTGTAATGCATTTCTTCTGAGTGATCACTGTGGGAACTTTTCTAATTCAACAGCTCAATTAAAAAGTTTCCTCAGACTTACACTTAAGAGGTTTCTATGACACTGTTATGACATTTCTGCAAGAGTAATAAATGGGAACAGATGGACAACTTGGAGATCTTTACAGCCCTGAATTACATGTGGTGTTTAAAAACAAGAAACATGGCACAGCATACTAATAATAGTGGGTTCTCTCCCTGCCCAAAAAATCTGGACATACCTCCCACAGTAGAGATATCTGTACTCAAGCAGCAGCATACTATTAACATATGGGGAAAAAGCAATTCTGAGAGGCCTTTTGGCACTAGGATATGACCAAATTTTACCAAGATTTGACTGGCAGCTATTCTTATACACTCAATAGTTGATAGTTCCATTAGCTAGATTCAGGTAGCAACTGATAGTGTGAGGGTTTGGGGACTTTTTTTGGTATGTCTGTTCAGTGACCCTTCAGAAAGAAAAGTCAGCATTCAAAATCTGCCTTTCCCAGAGTCTGATGTTGGTGTATTTACATAGCCTCAAACTCATCAATTCTCTGCTTGGTGTTGCCTTGTCGGATCTGCCTCAATGTCTTGTACTTGTCACGTCCTTGTCGCATGTTCTCTGTGTGGATGAGGTCATTCTGGGTCTTCTTGTTTTCATCTCTGGCCTGTGCTAGTTCATCAGTCAGCGTCTACAATATTTGAACACAGTATTACAGAGGCATACAAAAACCTAGATGTGTGTGAGATAACATGCAATGCCATAATAGGACAGAACCTATTAAATGCAGAAACTAAAGAGGAACCAGGAAGCTCACATGGTATCCTGGGAATTTTCAGCTTTCATTTAAAAACAGGATCAGTTCTGAAGGACCCATGCTTATACAGCCCAAGAACATGTACTAAGGCTCTGCTTGACCTCTATATGGCCCTCGAGCTCTATGCTCCTACTCCTCTAGCTCCATAAGTCCTGGTTCTCTTTCTTCCTCCTATGACAAGAAACACCATAGCAAAGCTCTCTACATTCTGTCCTCCAAAGAGATGCATATGCAATCAGTGTATGAAAATAAATGCTCTCAGTCACGAAGTTTTCTCTTGGCATCTGCTTACTTCCTCTCTAGGCTTTCCTCTTAAACTCACATGATATTAACCCTCATAGATTTCACAGAGTTGGAAGGAGCCTACAAGGCTATCGAGTCCAACCCCCTGCTCATTGCAGGAAACTAGAGGAGGGGTCTCCCATCCAAGTAATAACCAGGCCTGACCCTGCTTAGCTTTCCACGCTCAGACAAGCTGAGCCAGCGTGAGCCACAGGCCTGTATCCTGCTCCTCAGATGCTTGGTTTTGGGAAAGGGAGCGGCATAATCCACTTCATCCCTCCCTCCAGTACTTTACCTATTAGTCCAGCAGCAGCACAGCAGAGGACTACAGCAGTGTGAAGAAGCTCCCAGTACATTAATTCTAATGTGTCCAGAGTATCTAGTACATTACAATTCTCTTAAATCTCTGGAGAGGCTAGATCAGGCAGCCATTTTCAGCAACGATTGCCAAACAAATCTTACCCTCAGCTGTTTTTGCACACGCTCATTCTTTTCTGTTTCAGTAATACGCTTCTCTTCATTACGATCATCCAATATGCCTTCACTTGAAAATTCTGCACTGTAGCCAGAGGACTCTGTTCCTTCATCGTGAAAGTTATCATGGACATGGTAGTTCACTGGCTCATACACAGGTGGGGGAGGAGGAGGTGGAGCAGTCATCACCAGGTGTAGCTCCTCTTTTGTTTTTACAAGATCATCTTGGGCTTCCTTCGCCTATTAAAACGGAACAAGGAAGCAAATTTCTACAGTGTACTTTTAACCAGTGTAACTGTGCTTCAGAGCATGTAAGAACAAAAAAATAAAAAATAAAAGCAGATTTCCTAGAGAAGAATATTGTAGTCTATAGTATTTGTCTGTAGAGCAGAAGTGCACAACATGCAGCCCTCCAAGGCCTTAACTGTGGCCCCCAGGGATGCCCTGATCCCACTGCTAAATTTCCTTCCCTGGTCATCCTGATACAGATAACTCTTTCCTCTCATGTTTCCTCCAAGGATTCTTCAAACAAGGCACAATTAAACTATGAAAATTGCTACCACAAGATGTAGTGATGGCCATCAACTTTCCCAGCTTTAAAAGGTGATTAGACAAATGCATAGACAATAAGGCTATCAATGCCTACTAGTCATATGGCTACATGTTACCTCCAGTATCAGAGGCGTTATGCTTCTCAATACCAGTTTCTGAGGAACATGGGGGGGGGGGGGCTAAATTGTGCTCATGTCCTGCTTGTGGGCTTCACATGGACATCTGGGGGGGGGGCATTGTGGGAACAGAATGCTAGACTAGATAGGTCTTCTGGTCTGATCCAGCATGGTTCTTATGTTCTTATGGCTGCTAGAGTAGCAAAAACTACTGTTCTATGGGACTGTGCAGTCCATATTCACAGATTAATGGCATTGAAATAAAGAACTAACTATTTATTTGTGCAGGCCTAAAACTGCTGAATACTTGACAGTAGGACAAACTGGTATACAGCTCTAAAGGTACTTACCCTGTGCTGCCACTCTTCCACCTCATTCTCTTTGCGTTTCCTTGCCTCTTCCAAAAGTGCAATCCTGGCTGTGTATTCTGCAAGCTCTGTGGCCTTTTTGACAGAGAGAAAAGACTTTTAACATAATCCAGACAAGGTGAAGTACTTTTGGTCTGTAAGTTGGTTGATCCAGGAATAGGGAAAAGGTCTGTTTTGGATGGGATTAATGTAGACAAACTGGAAATCATCCACCACAGGTCTACAAAGAGAGAACTTGTCTCAAGATGCTGGAAAATATAACTTTATTTTCAATAATAAAATTAAGTTATATTTTCCACCATCTTGAGACCTCTGTAGATTTGGGAAGGGTCATGTGCCGCTTTAAAAAAAATCAGGCTTGCAATCTCAGGTTGCTTCTGGATCTGAGTACTACTCTTAAGATTGTTGGGTGGTAGCAGTAGCCAGGAGTGCTTTTGCCCCATGTTGACAGGTGCACCAGCTGCACCTGTTCTTGGAAAAAGCAGATCTGGACATGGTTACACATGCCCTAGTTACATCAAGGTTGGACTATTGTCACACACTCTTACATGTGACTTTCCTTTGGACAGCATTCAGAAACTTTAGTTAGTATAAAATGCTGCCACAAGCCTGATGACCAGAGCCAGTTTTAGGAAAGAAGTTACTTCACTCCTGTAACACCTTCACTTGCTGCTGGTTTGTTTCCAGGTGCAATTTAAAGTGCTGGTTATGACCTTAAAACCCTAAACAGTTTATGGCCAGAATAGTTTAAGAATAGCCTCCTCCAATATGATCCTGCCAGTTCCCTGCAGTCAGCTGAAGAGGGCCATTCCACGTGGTTCAGCTGGTGGTAACAAGGGAGAGGGCCTTCTTTGTGGCAGCCCCCCAATTGTGGAACTCCCTGCTCTGCAAGAACTGCTGTGCCCAGTCTCTATGATTTTCCACTGCCAAGTTAAGATGTTTTTGTTTAGGCAAGTATTTGTCTTGCTCTCTGTTCTAGTTGCCTGGTTATCGTGTATTTCCCCCTCTACTATGCTTTAGTTTTGATGTATTGTTATGATTTTAATGATTTGTATATACTGTAAGTTTCCTTCAGCAATTTATTGAGAGTGGAAAGGCAGGATATACATTCTATAAAAGAAACATACATGGTTTGATTTTTTTTCTTTCATTCTGACCCTCAGAAATACAGACTCATATAATCCCTTATGAATCAGCTCCACACCACTGTAGGATTTGCATCGGCTTGACCAATAACTTTGTTCTGTCCCACAATGTAGTACTCAGTGAAACTTGTTTGCTAGGATTAATATCATTTTCCAAGTTTATCTCTAAAATGCCATACCAGCTGCTCCTGGCTCTTCATCTGGTCAGCAGCTTGCCTCTCCAGTTCTTCCTTGGCTTGCAGAGCATTCAAACGCTCATTTTCTAGGCGCTCAGATTCTTCCTGAGCCCTTCTCCTTTCCTCATCCAGCTGTCTGGCTTTTTGGATTTGGTCCGAGAGCTCTGGAAAGAGAAAACCCCCCACATATGATTAAAATGCCAACCTTAAAAAGATACTACACCAACTCAGTGTCTTCTGCCTACACAGGACATGTAGGGTCTTGCTTCCTGAATGCTGTCACTTGGCTTATATGCAAAGCATTCCTAGTTGAAGCTAGTTACAGCTTTGCATTATGCAATTTACAGGAATGAAGGAAAGTTATGGATTCTAAAGTATTAGAATGGTATACAATAGGTTAAAGGGAGGACAAGGGGATGTTATGAATTGGGATTTCATAATCTCATTCACAGACGTTGGCTTGTCTAAATCACGGTGTAAAGGAATCCTGAGGGCACAGCTTCAGAATTCACTGCTGGCCTGCTGGGGAAACTGAACAACCCCTGTAGCTGAAAATTCTTTATTTTAGCTAAAGCTTCCTATTAACTGAACTGTCACCACATGGAGCAGATATTTTGGGAATTGTACAACAGCAGTGCTAAATACTGGACCTCATATGTTGGGTTTTAAATACAACTTCCCCATTATGAATTATCTATCTCATCTGTTTATAATTGCTGTGATTATGGGATAGATTGGAAAGGTGGTATTAAAGAGTTGCTTTTGAGCAACTGCTTAGCTCACTCTTTCTGTTGTTGGAGTAAGTAGTAGTAACGCCAGATGCATCTTAGAGGGAAGTGTGTATGGGTCATAATTCAAAGACTAAAATTAAGAGGAAGTTGCTATTAAACCCATATCCATTAAAGTGGGGCTACTGTGCTCTATGAGGGAGATGTTCCCCTGTCTGCATATTTCTGTCAATCAGGAAACCCAGGAAATGTCATGGGATGGTGGTGATAGCTTGCAAACATAATGCTATGCTGCATGTCTAGGCAAATCTGAGGGAAAGAAAGGTAGAAACATGAACATGGGATCCAGTTATCTACTGAATGAATGCAAGTAGTACCTTTTTCGGCTCTCTGTGTCTTCCGTTCATACTCTTGCAGTCTCACCATCAGCTCTTCTTTCTCCCTTAACATCTGCGCCTTCTCCTTCTCAATTGTCTCTCTCTTCTTCTTTTCATTTTCCAACTGTTGTCTATAAGGATATAAAGATGAATTTGTTTTAGAACCTTGGAGACTACACATCTGCCTACTTTACATAACCATGTCTACAGTGGGGTAAAAAGCCTATTTTGTGATTTTACACGGTAACTGGGACAGAAGGATGCTGAAAGTATGGCAGCCAACACTCCTTCAAGTCAACAGTGCTGCATATGGTGCTGGTGGCAGTGGTTCTAGTCATTCAGGCAGGCAGGCAGGCAGACAACAATTAGGCACCACAAGCTTTCATATTAAGAAACCAGAAATAAGTTAAAAAGGATGTGTGCAGGTCACAATTCAGCAACTCAGCCTCTCACCAGGCAACATCCACTGTAGATACAATTTCCACTAGCCCCACCATGGGCATACATGGCATTGTAAGGGTATCACCATGCATGCTGGAGAAGAGTCAGACTCAAATTACTTTGGGGTAGACAGTACCTATGTAATAAAATATATGCTGTGTGAGTAATGGCAGAACTGTTGATGAGTGTGATTTACCCTAACTAGTAAGGGCAAGTCCTGGTAAAGGAAGAAGAGAGTTTTGACTTACGAATATGAACCCACTGGTACTGCATCACAGTAGTTAAGATTTCTTAATATGTCTCTGGAGCATTTGGATATGACCATTCTAGGATACTCTTTTCATTCCTTTGAAAAGTTACCTATCACTTTATGTCAGCTCCTCTCAGCTCAGTATGTCTGTATACATACAGTGAGAAAAGAATGGCAGTTCTCAGAGTTGTCCCGATTCCTAAACTTGCTTTGGTGGCATTTTACCCTAAACACCAATCTCCACCTGCTCCACCTTCTGTTAAATGACAGACCAGGTCCAGCCACTTTCTCCATTCAAGGGAGCCATATTCTTCCTACCCATCCCACCCTCATACCTTTCTACTTCTTTTTGATGCTTCTCTTCACGGGCCTGGGCTTTCATCTGTTGGACCTCAATGGTGTCAGGTTTCCTACGGCGCATGTACAGCTCATGATTTCCCATACATAGCTGCAGGATTCTCTTGTTAATTCTTAGACGAGGGGCATAAAACACAAAGTCCTAAAATAAAGAAGTATGAAAAAACCAGGTCAAACCTCATATATACAAGGGTTTCATTTAAGTATTCTCATCTCCCAACTTTTTTAGACATCACATTTGGTCCCTAGTTCTTTGTAATGGAAAATCCAGGTAGTAACATATTAACAACTGCCTGTATGTTTAATCATCCAGGACTCTATTCCTTTCCTGTAAGCTTCTTATTTTAACAGTTCGGATTCATTAATAATTCCTGAACCTGATCTTTTCAATAACTGCTATAACACCACTTCCCTAATAGCTTTCTCTGAAATGTGCATGTGGTTTTTAAGTAAAGGAGTGGAAGGCATCCAAGGTTTAAGAGATTTGTCACTCTAGAATGAACACCCAAGTACCATGGATTGAGAGAAAGAGAGAGAGAAGAGAAATTGGGGGGATACAAATACAGGGTAGAGATGTTGATGTTACAAAGGAAAGGAAATCAGAACAATGAAAGAGTCCATAATCCTACTTTTCCAATAATATTTAGAATACTATACTATAGAATACTATATTCAGAATGGATATTTAGAATACTAAGCAGTTTTCAAAACCACCAATGAATTTATGACTGAT
Source organism: Shinisaurus crocodilurus (assembly GCA_021292165.1). Taxonomy (NCBI): domain Eukaryota; kingdom Metazoa; phylum Chordata; class Lepidosauria; order Squamata; family Shinisauridae; genus Shinisaurus; species Shinisaurus crocodilurus. The sequence goes on along the minus strand of CM037879.1, from coordinate 81,576,558 downwards.
TTTCTTTATAATCTTGAAATGATATGCTGCACCAATAATATATTCAAAAGGGAGGGAGAAAGCTCTGAAATGGCAGTATTTTGTAACTGGAAGACAACCATCCATGTAATAGAGGAAAACAAAAGTGTAGCAGTCAGCTTTTGGTCCCTTCTTTAGAAATGTTACTTGTGAAACTATGAGAAATATTGGATTATACAACAAAATGGTGGTTAATCTGCATAGTGGTAAGGTGTCTTGTTTTATCCCCAGCTCTTAGTCCCTTAAATCTTCTTATAGAGGGGATTCATAACTATTATATAATTTGATGACCTCTCTTACTTAGCTAGTCCTAAATTAAGGGAAGGGCTGTGTCTCAGTGGTAGAGCACCTGCTTCACAGGCAGAAGGTCCCAGGTTCAATCTGTGGCATCTCTAGGTAGGGCCAGGAAATAATCCTGCCTGAAACCCTGGAGAGTTGCTTCAGGTCAATGTTGACAATACTGGGCTAGATGGATCAAAGTTTTGACTCAGTATAAGGCACATACCTATGTTCCTAAGGTATTTTGCAGCTATGTTACCAGAGCAAACTAGACTCGAACCTGCATCTTCTTAAAACAGATTTCTATGGAACTGCAGAGTTGTATTCTCTTACTGGTTATCATCTCCCTTTATGAGGAGCTCGCAGTGATAGAAATGGAGTTATCCCCCTTTATCCTTACAACAACCCTGTGAGGCAGTTACAATTGAGACAGATAGAGATATGCCCAAGTCCATTCAATGAGCTTGATGGCTATGGATTTGAAGTTGAATTTCTTCAATCCAGCCAATATACCTCACTGGCTCACTTTTAATCCTCTAATAATTCTAAGTGTTTATTGGATTAGTAAAAGACATGGCTTAGTCATCCGAAGCAGTGCACACTTCTTTTGAAAGTACAGAAGTCCCATCTTCAGAATTTCTGTGAACTGCATATCTATGCAGCCTATCAACCTCATCTGCTAACAGGGTAAACAAGTAATGGTTGTTTGTGTGCTGTCTGTTACCAAAACGATTTCACATAAACATCATCTCTTTTGCAATAGACAGCTGTACTCAGGAAGCAGCGAGTAATTCATTGAGCTCCAATCATAACTATACAGGGAAATTAGTGCATTTTGGTTTAGAGACATACATCTTTTCAGGCAGATAATTGTGTATGGCATGGACTTTGAATACTAGTGAATTGTTATAAATGCTGGTGTGTGTGTGTGTGTATTTTAAAGGACAAGGAATAGGAACCCTGGCTTTTCTCTTGAATTTCTGCACCCACTTGCCCAGGGAAGTTAAGATCAGTGTGGGGTGGGATGCAATCCAGAGCCCTACACACAACCCTGCCAGTGCGCACCATAAGGTTGCACCACTGGATCACAGCCAAAGACTTAAACCACACTGCAAGGTAAAAGCAAATGTACTTAATAGACACTATGCTCTTCACTAAACTAATCTGATTTTGGTAATAGCTTGTTGTAAGTTCCCATTTTAAAAGTTAATTCCAAGTTTGCATAGGATAGTGGGAGGAAAGCTATGCCCAAGATTGATAAATATTTGTATTCAATAAAAATGACATGACAAACAAGTTATGTGCACATGAGGAATGAAGAAGCATTCTGGATTTCATTGAGTCAGTGTCAACTACCAACCAGATTTATTTCTTGGAAATAAAGGCCTTCAGTATTGTCCAGCTATTAGAAGTATACAGTTTGGAGGGGCAGTCATTTTCACTCAAAAAGACCTGCCTCTGAGCCATTACCAGTCACTCCAATGCCCTTGCAAAGGTCACATTCAGAGTGCATTTCCACATCAACCCTTTTCTCTCTCTCTTCTTATCAGCAAATTGAACAAAGGTCCCATATGATAGATGCTCAGATCAAGCCAACCCACACCCACCAATGACACAAGGTTTCTTATACAGTAATACCTTGGATTGCAAGCATAATTCGTTCCGGAACCGTGCTTGTAATCCAAAACACTATTATATCAAAGCGAGTCTCTGGCGGGCATGAGCGGGGCCGATTTCGGCCCGCTATGCCCGCTCGAGGCGAGCGGTTACATCCCTACGACTACTTGTCTTGCAAGACCTTGCTTGTTTATCAAGTCAAATTTTTTTAAAAAAATTTGCTTGTCTTGCAAAACGCTCTCAGACCAAGTTACTTGCAATCCAAGGTATTACTGTACCTTGGATTGCAAGTAACTTGGTTTGAGAGCGTTTTGCAAGACAAGCACATTTTAAAATATTTATTTAATTTTTTTACTTGATATACCAGCGACGTCTTGCAATACAAGCACTGTAGTACAGCTTAAATTAAAAATCTCTGTACAAATTTTTTTGGGGGGGATTTCGTTTTGATATAAGAGTGTTTTGGATTACAAGCACGTTTCCGGAACGAATTATGCTCTCAATCCAAGGCATGACTGTATTTAAAACTCTACAAGAATCACTAAAGAGGTTTCACACACTCATATGGAAAAGCATCAGAGATAAAAAGCAATTTGCCATGAAAGAGAATTCACCGCATTTGAGCAGTTGGTTATGTCTAGAGAACTTATAGAAGGAAATGTATCAGCTAGAGGTATCAAAAAGATGATATATAAAATGATGTAGAAATCAGAAGAGCAAGCGGAAAATCTTAAGATAGTTTGGGATACAGAGTTTGAAGAGGAAATAGCAAAGGAAGAGTGGAATAAGATTTGGGATAGGCGAATATTGAAAAATATGTCAATAAGGATAAAAGAGAATTTCTGTAAGTTAATTTGGAGATGGTACCGGACTCCGGTGAGAATAAACAAAATAGATAATAAATGTTCTCCAATGTGTTGGAGAGGCTGTCAGGAGCTGGGTACGTATGCTCATATGTGGTGGAGTTGTAAAAATGTAATGGATTTTTAGAAAATGATTTTTGAAGAAATATCAGAAATTGTGGGTGTTGATTTAGAAGTTTGTCCTAAATTAGCATTGTTATCAATAACTGAAAAGGTGGCTGGTCCTCAAAATGTTAAAGAATTAATTGTAAATTTGTTATCGGCAGGTAGATTAATGATAGCAAGAAAATGGAACGTTCAGCTCGTTTTCTCTATCACCGACTGGTATAAAGAAGTGAGGGATATGGCTTTAAATGATATGTTAACTTGTAATATCAAATGCAAAAGGGGACAATTAAAGAAAAATAATTTAAAGGATATTTGGGGTTTATTTTTGGATTTTGTGTTAAACAAGGGGAAAGGGAGTATGCCGTGTCAAGATATGTTGTATTTTTGGAATAATGAATAATTATAGATTATAGAGATAGAATGTATTATATGGTCCCGTGGTGACGGGAGCACTATATAAGTTGTATGTTTGTTATTTAGTTATTTTATGTATTGTTTGAAACAATTTAAAATAAAAAAAAATTCAAAAAAGACAAAGCAATTTGCAAATACAAATTATTTAGAACAGCTGGCCTGTGGAGTAAGTTATTTAGAAGTCTTGTGGAAAATATTTCCTTCAGGTATAGAAAACAATAAGCTGGGTGGGTGTTGCTCAGAAGAGTTAATGAGGGATTGCCCTTGTGGTCCCTGAGGAACATACCTGAGATAAGGTCACAAAGAATATTTTTGAGGTGTTTTGGAGAACACATTGAAGAGAGAGAAAAATAAATTAATAGGTTAAGAATTGGGAGGGTTTGATCATCACAATAAGCCCGGGTTCTTCCAGAACCCAAACACCCCTGCTACAAGGGCTTTTGGTTTGTGGCTTGTTAAATGTGACATGCAAACCTGGACCTCTGGCTTGTCTCTCTCCCAACAAGCCAGCGAAATAATCCAATGACAAACTGTGGGTTATTTCTCTTGCTTGTTGGGGGAGAAACAAGCCAGAGATCCGAGTTCACATGTCATGCTAAACAACCCACAGACCAAAGGTCCGTGGGTTGTTTAGCTGCTCCTGATTACAGTGGGAACAATTGGACAACATGCATGAGCACAAGATGTGAAAACCAGACCACTGTCTATAAGGCCAATATTGCCTTTCATTCCACAGTCTACAATGAAGAGTCTAATACCAGTATGCTGAAGCAGTGGTTGTTTGCAAACACATTCGGCAGTTCACAACTAAGTTGTTAGTACGAAAGTAAAGATGGAAATTAATGTTCTCAATTTTGCAAGAAACAGTAATAATCAGTTATACTCACTGGTGCTTTCTTGTCGATTGGTTTTATAACAAACTTCTTGTCATTGAAAGAGATGTTTCTGATTTCACTCCAAGGGAAGCCAATCTTTGGGGTTAATCTGGAAACACAAAATTATGTATATGTTTTAAAGAGACATTGATGGTGCATGAGGTTTGTCTTAATTATGACAGTGTTAAAGCTAAATGTTCCAGATTACAGCAGGATTGGGCAGAAGGTAGATTAGGATCTACTGATAGATCTCTGGGTGACTTGCAGTAGATGGGCAAATATTTTTGGTGCCAATTGTTTAACAATAGCAACAGCAAAAGGTGCTTCATTTCTTTATTAGGCTGCTGAAATTAAGAAAAAATAAGGAAAACCAGGGCTTGATTTTTGTGTGGAAAGATACTGAGCTCAGTTCTGGTACTGAAAACAAATCCCTGTGCTAAACTTGTGCACAGAGAGGTACCCTGTTCCTTAATTCTATATGTAAGTCCACCCCCAAGCCAGAATTTTACACTTGGCTCCAGTTGGTAGACCTTGGGGATTTTAGCAATATACACAGTATATCCTGAAGGCCTGAAGTCTGCCCATTCCTGATCTGCACTGAATTAGGTTTGGTTTGCACAATTACAAGCCACAGTGGTTGTTTTAAGCCATGGTGCGTGCCAGCCACCATTTGCCTGATTACCCGCCCGAGCGCAGCTTGTCATGACATCCGAGCCCAGGCAACATGGCTTTTTGGAGGGGAAACAACCCTCAAATAACCCAACAGCCCATGGGTTATTTGAGAGTGGTTTCCCCCTCCAACAAGCCCTGCCGCCTGGGTTCAGACGACACGACAAGCTGCACCCAGCATGTGCCAGCACCTGCTGTGGTTTGTTTAAGCCACAATGACCGTGCAAACCGGGCCTGTGAGATCTGCTTCAGGGTAGAAAAACAATTGTCAGTCACTATTGGCACAATCCTATGCATTTTTAGAAAGAAAAGATTCCTATCAGCCATGGTGGCTGGAGAATGCTGGGAGTTGTAGGAATTCTTTTTTTTTGTCTAAACATACACAGGGTTGCACCGTTATTTGAGTTCCTGACTTTAAGACCCTTTATACGAGCTCTTATGCTTTAGATGATAGAGACTAACAGTGACAACGTAAGATAAAATGAGACGGCACTGGCACTGTGGGACTGAGGGTTTTTAACGAGTGTGCTTTAATGAAATTGATACATATTTATATAGCATTCTTCCTCTTGAAAACTCAAAATAGCTTATATGGGAGCCCTAGTAGTTGCCCATCCAGGCACTGATCAATTCCACCTCTATTTAGTTTCAATTATACTACAGCACCAGGTGCACCCAGACCATTAGTGCTTGAATGTGTTAGTTTTTCTTTCGTGGGTTCCTGAGTGCTCAACTCTCTTACATTTCCTAAATCCTATCCTCCTATTTCCTGTTACTATTGGGAACATTTCCTATTTCTATTGGGTAGAAACAAGCGACAGAAACTCTCTTATGGAGGCTTAATTGTACTTTGTCCACATTCCTATGCAGGTTTTATTCATGTTAAAAATTCACCTGCAGTTCATGGCAAACTATTACCATTTCAGCTTCAACACAAAGGCAAGACTATTAAAAATCCATCCAAGATATTAGCACCCATTTACCTTTATATATAGCAGAACTATTAAGAAATGTCTCAAAACATTCATTGGTTTATATGCTTAATTTGGAATTACAATCTTATCCTAAGGGGAATCTCTGTCCCTGTCTCTCTGTGTTTAACCCCATAATCTCTCTGGTGTGGAAGGTATAATTTACTAAATTATAACTGTAACACAAAATTTTAATCTCAGCCCATTGTCCACCACTTTAAAGTGCTGGCACAGTAATTAGGTGTAGAAGAACTAGAATTTATTTTCATTGTGAAAATGGTTTGCCCTATTCCATTCTGCAGCTTTCCCTGTACATTCCAGCACTAATTCATTGAAGGAACAAGAGATCTAATTATATAAATACATTGGGGGTGGGGGAATCCATGAACTTCATGTCATGAAGACTATGAATTAATTATTAGATGTGCCACGGTTTACATTGTTGTGCGCATTCCCCCTCCCCCAATTCTCCTTCAAAGGCAAAGGTTCCTTTCTGCAGGCTTATAAAGCTTGTAAAACCTGTTTCTGTGACTGTGCCTACACAAAGAGGCCTGTCATTCAAGAAACTAGAAGTAGTTTCACTCATGCAATACCTAGGGTGACACTCCTTGTTTTCTGGGTGATGGTGCGCAAGAGCATTGCAGGGGGGAAAAACATGCTTACTCTGTGGTCTCAATACAATTTTGATTCGAAGCAACATCAAGGCCTAGCCTACACTCTTTCCAGTCCTTAAAGACCACTTGTACATCTCCTGGTTGTATGGTAATATGGCTTATAGCTCACCTTGGACACAAACGATAAAGCAAAGTTAGCACTGACAAATAATCTGCTGCATTTCAAGCATGCTCAGCTCAGATTCCTCTGAACTTTTTACCTGTCAGCCCTCAGCTTCTGATCCTGCAGCTGCTCCCTCTACTAAGCAAACATGCATGTGAACAGGAACAGTTTCTTTTATATTTTGTTCCCATTACATTTCATCTCTCTCACTTCCTGATTACCAGTTCAGTTTCCCCACTTCTCCATAATTAGAGATCCCTTAGCTACTCACTGAAAAGGATTGATTGCAAATCTGTGAATGCCAGAGAATTCAACCTAATTAACTTCCAGGTTAACCCCAACTTTGCCAGCTAAGAACTTGTGTACACAAATGGCTCACAGCTTGAAGAACGCCACTATGGAAAGTTTTAAAGCCATTTCCATAAGCTGAGCATATTGTATACACCAACTCGAACTCCTATCTTCTGTGGAAGAACTGGGTGGGCAAGGAAAATGGTTCAGTGGGCTGGATCACCATGGGTTAAACAAGCCATGGTGGCTTGTTTAAGCCACGGGGTGTGCTGGGTGCCATTTGCCTAAGCACCTGCCTGGACACGGCTTATTGTGTCATCTGAACCTGGGCAGCATGGCTTGTTGGAAGGGGAAACAACCCTCAAATAACCCAACAAAAGCCCATGGGTTATTTCAGGGTTGTTTCCCTCTCCCAACAAGCACGCCACCCAGGTTCGGATGACACAACAAGCCGTGCCCAGGCAGGTGCTTAGGCAAATGGTTCCCGGCATGCATAGTGGCTTGTTTAACCCATGGTGATTGCGTGAATCAGGTCATTCTGTCATACTCCATTTGAACTCATAATACCTCGAAAGGCTGGGGTAGGCCAACTGGTTCTCCAGACCACTCAGAAGTACTGTATATAAAGGCTCAGTTCTACTTCATCCTTTGGTTCAGACTCCCAACCCCTGGCTGGCCTTCCAGATTCCCCTCTGCCTCAGATGTTACATTTGGCAAACGTCTGCCAGGGATGGGTTGGAGATAATTTATCTTGCTTTTGCACAGTTTTCTGGCACTGAAGATAGACTTGACAGCCTCTGTAGTTTCTTCCAGCCCTATCATTAGTATCTGATATACAGTTTGCCTTTCACACCATATAAGGATCCTTCCATTTGACCCCTGCCTGCCCTTCTGAAGCAACATGCTCGTACATAAACGTGAGGGGAAACTAGGTCAGTTTGAAGATAGGCAGAGGCAAGTCACTTTGGTGCCATGTGTATTTCAGCACAACTGCATCCAGCACTTATTCTGAAAGGCAAGGTGACTTGCTTCGATAAGACTGCTATAAAAATACAGAGCACAGATAATGAGAGCATACTTTGGCGCCAATGCTGCCAACTCTTCAACTTCGCAAAGGGGAAAAAAACACCTTAACTTACTTGTCATCCTTCTCATAAATGTTCAGTCCAAGTGCATCTACTCCCAGCCAGAGATCTGTCCCTTTCTTATTCTTGATTTCGAAGTAGTTGATTCCATACATCTCTAGGTCCTGGGCAATCTTCAGGTATTCCAGCATGGCATTCTCTCTGGTTGACAGCAGAGAAATTATACATAGAACATTAGCAGATGTTTTGAAGACTGATGCAGAGCCTTTGGGCCAGTAGGAAAATAAGAGCCAGTGTGGCATAGTGGTGAGAGTGTTGGACTGGGACTCAGGAGATCCAGGTTCTACTCCCCGCTCGGCCATGAAACTCACTGGGTGACTTTGGGCCAGTCACTGACTCTCAGCCTAACCTACCTCACAGGGTTGTTATGAGGATAAAATGGAGAGGAGGAGGATGATTATGTAAGCCGCCTTGGGTTCCTTGCAGGAAAAAAGGCGGGGTATAAATATAATTAATAAATAAATAAAATAAATAAAGAGACACTTGTTGGGATAGCAGAAACAGCTTAACAGAAACCATGCAGACAATTCAGTTCACTATAAAATAGTCACAATTTTATCAATTTCTTGTCCAATTTCCAATTTAGCTAAACCTCAGCCTAAACTGTTTGTCCCTCCTGTACTTTCAAAATCATTTCAACAACCCAAGACTATCATGTTGTGTTTCACCCATACAGTGTGCACAACACTAGAATTTTTGTGTTCGTCTATCAACTGTCAATTCTGTATAATGAATGCAGAGAAGATGGCCGCTCAGAGTAAGAGATGTTTTAAGAACCCACTGAAGTTCTTGGCTACTGCTCAGCTCCCATCTAAAAGCTGGGTGTAGAATGGGAGTGCCAAATGTTGTGGGTCCTAGAAATGCTAAAACTCCTACTTTAAAAAAAATCTTAATAAAAACAGAGTAAGGAGACAGACAACCTTTTTTAATGCCATAACTCACTTGAGCATTCCGCCATGTTCAGCATGCCAGACCTGAATCCGTTCTTCCCACTGTTCTCTAGAGAGCTTATGTTGGTCCATCACTCTAACATACAAAGAAAAGATATACCATGAGATTTATAGCTCCTCTAGGAAGGTTCATTTGTAATATTTAAAGGGCTGTGTTCTTTTAGTTTGAGAGTTACAAAAAAATATCCTTGTAAAGCTTTAGACAAAGGAGTCCGCCTACAAAGTTTACATCAGAAAGATGTCCGTCACATTTTTTGTTGTTTAAGGTGAAGGAAAGTACAAGTTGTGCAAGTTGGTGCCCAACACCAAAGGATTATTCCACAGGGTCTGCACATATACATGGCCCCATGCATTTTGCACCAAAAAAAGTTCCAGACTCCACAGACTACAATCCCATCTTAGCAACTAGACTGTATTAGACAGCTCTAAGCAGTAATGCAAAATTGCATAATCTGGCTATGGAGGTTGTGCACCTTATTGTGAAATCTGGAATTTTTATTCAAAGATAAGTGGTAGGGAGTGGTGAGAGAAACACTGAGGCAATGTTTCAGGGAATGAAAATGGAAGGCCTCTCTTGCACAAGAGTGATTGCCCAGGAAGTGACTGTACTCCCACAGTAATAATTCCTGTGTTTTTGTGGCCACTTGTTCTTTGTAAATGCCAAATGATCCCACTTATGGGAGAGAGAGGGAGGGAGGGATTCTTAACAAAAGACTACCAAAACTTCTCAACTTTTAATAATAATAAAAATGAATGGTAGGTTTCTAGACTTCATGGTTGCAAAGAAATGCAAAAGCTGAACATAAAGACTCCCAAATTGATTAAGTATCAAAGTTTCATAGATTTCATAGATCATAGAGTTGGAAGGAGCCTACAAGGCTATCGAGTCCAACCCCCTGCTCAATGCAGGAAACTACAGGAGGGGTCTCCCATTCAAGTAATAACCAGGCCTGACCCTGCCATGATTTCTTAAAGGAAGCTCATGATTTTGTGGTGTGAAACTAGAATCGGGTTGAGTAATAAGAGATCTACCCAACTGAGAAGTCTCAGCTAATAACACTTCTCAACATCCAATAGGAATTGTTTGCAAAACTTTCCAAATCCCCTTAAGTTCCACTACATTTATTTGCTAGTTAATATGTTTGTTGCAGTGAAGAGGTCTCCAAAACATTCTAATAGTTGCTTCTAGTCTCACGTCTCAAGTTGTTCCAAATCACAAAAAGAATTACGACACATTTACTACTTCTCTATTTCAGGTACGTTAGCTACATTTGAACTTTAAAACCCTGCTTTAAACCTTTACATGTCCAGTTTTAAAGAAACATCCTAGGGACGGGAGTTCTCTAAGAATTCTTTCAGCAGATGTTCTCACCGTTGGGGGATCAGACGTTCAGAACTGAGGTATCCAGCCTTGTGTATTTCTTTATTGTAGTCACCAAATTTGGCTTGCACTGCATAAGACCCAAGGAGGACTGCAGTTTCAGGTGGGCAGTAGATCTCATCACTAAGGATTCCTTCTTTCACCTGCAGGAAGAACAGCTTTTGCGTGATGTCCTGGATCAGCTCTTCAGGTACATCCTCAGGGAAAAACTTGGCACGGAATTTGAACTGCAGAGGGTTCTCTTTCCTGACTTCTTGAGCAGAGACCTGAAATGGAGAAAAAGAGCAACGAAGAATAAGCAGCTTGTTAAGTACAGTAATACCTTGGATTGCAAGTAACTTGGTCTGAGAGCGTTTTGCAAGACAAGCAAATTTTTTAAATAAATGTTGACTTGATAAACAAGCGACGTCTTGCAATACAAGTGTAGGGATGTAACCGCTCGCCTCGAGTGGGGCAAAATTGGCCCTGCTCACACCCGCCAGAGACTCGCTTTGATATAAGAGTGTTTTGGATTACAAGCACGGTTCCGGAACGAATTATGCTTGCAATCCAAGGTATTATTGTACAATGGAATTTATTTTACAAACAAGTTATTTTCTATCTTAAAATTTCCACAGACTCAGTCCAGAGATTCTGACCATGGGTCCTCTCCAGTTTTGGAGGGTGGAGTTCTCCATTTGTATACAATTTTCAAATAAAGAAATCAAGGACTCCATTTAGGCATGGAAAATTATCTTGTCAAGAAAATGCACTTTCAAATAATTGGCTCTACTTGCTTGCTTTGTATTCATCTGACTCCTTACAAGTTTTGACTATTAACTTTTCTGAATACAATCTTGGAAGTTAGCCCCATGGTCTGTCAATAGCAGATACTTTCAAGCATGCTTTACTTCCTGCCCTCTGCTTTGTACTACATTCTGGGTGCTCTTCCTGCCCAGGGCTCTTCATTTATTTAAGTCAAATGGCAGGATCACATATAGCAATTGTACAGCTGCTTATGTGATGAAATATCGCACACACACACTTCCAACCACCTTTGATCATTAACCCTCCGGACACAGAAGACCGACTGTACTAATCAGGTATTGGGGTCAAATGTACCCCAAGAAAGCCATACAATTAAAATACCTTTTGGAAGTTAATAAACACGGCACTATTAGCAAGTTTAAAAAAATGCCTTTATTGAGACAATGGCTGTGTTCACAAGTCATGGTAAGCCACCCTGCGAATAAGCTATGAAGTGTGGGTTGTTTGCAGAACAACCAACAGTGCACCTGACAGATGGGCGGGCTTACCGTGGCTTGTTCTCCCCCTCCTTCCCCCTTAGTTCTCCAGCCTGTATCCCAGTATCCTTCACGGCAGAATGCATCCAGTCTCCTCATCGCAGCTCCCTCCCCACTCTGATCGTGCCACCTTTTCGACACGTGTCACTGTCCTGCTTCCATTCAACACTTCCGAGTCTCCAGCTAGTCCAGAAAGGGGAGATATTGGCGCTCTCTCTCTCTCGCTCTCTCTCGCTCTCTCTCTCTCTCTCTCTCTCACACACACACACACACACACACTTTTCTCATGGCTCCCTTTCTCAGCAGTTACTGTGGGCTTTTTTCTAAACTATCAGAAATATTTGCGCAAATTTAAAAGCAAAGAAGTAGGGGGGGGGTATTGGTGCAAATTTAGAGACCTGGCAGTAAAAGGAGAATTTTGTGCAACTTAAGTAACTGCTCTGAAAGGGAGCTACAAAAAGGTACATAACTTTGGTACATAACGAAAAAGTGTCAATCTGCTCTCACATCTACATTTATGCACAAGGACCAATGGCAGATTTCCCTCAACCCCCTTTCCAATGTGCTACCCAGATTCAGTTTTTCTAAGTTAATTCCCTGGCTAGTGGCACACTGGTGAAAACATTATGGTTTATAATTCATCTGGAACTTGCTGTTAATTTATCAACCACTGTCCGGCCAAGATTTCGAGCTGCTGGGGCATCATTATATATGTTAGCATCATATGTTTTCAAATACCAACAGAGCCAGAAGAATATTACATACTTTGGATGCCATATACTGCCTTATCAGGCACCTTCCACTGAAAGATATTAATTGTTCATCCACTGTAATATCTGATGTGATATGAAGCACTGTGGAAGAGTCTTGCAGTTTGAGCCAAAATGACCCCACAAGCTGGATTAATAAGTTTTGCAGAAAATTATAGCTATGATGAAAAAAAGAAGTTTTACTGGGTCACAGGAAGGTTCTAACATAATTGGAGAAAATGTTTTTTAGGTTTTTTAAAAATATATATACAGGTTTGTAAAGGTGTTTTGTAAAGGCGCTTCTGTGGGTTACTACTGACCCCTGATACAGTTTGTGGTGATGTTAAAGAAAGGGAGTAATTTGTCTATTATGAAAATAGACAAAATATTGCTGTGTTTTTTTTACCCTCTACACTCCTTTCCCAGATGAAATGAACAGAACACGTTCTGAGCTAAGCAGCTGCAGACATGGCAAGTAACTAGTAACTTTAAACAGCATGGGAGGGGGTCACTTTGACTCCTAGCACCTAACATGGATGGCTATTCAGTTATCCTAGTCATTCCAGTAAGGGTAGAATTGACCCTAAAAGCCATAAAAGACATCTATTTTTTAAAATTAAACTAAGGAGCAGGGCCCCCTGAAATACCAAATAGCAATTCACACCTCATCATGGTTGAAGACTACCTGGAAGATGGAATTGTGGAAGATTAACACAATTCATAAACTTTTTCCCCAGTGCTGTTGTGGGGTGTTTGACCCCACCTGTTGATGGAAGATTAAGCAGTGCAGGGCCAGATTCCAAGTTCATCAGTATTCCTAATGTATATCAACATTATTATCTATAGCTCACACTGAATGTTCACAAGGAGGCAGGAGGAAAATACATTTCCCTCAAACAATTCTCCAAAGGAAAATGTGTGGGCTACTAATGTTCTATGAAACAATGAATCAGCTGCTAAGAAGAGGAGCACAGTAAAATGGCTTCATATAGTTTTTCACCATAGCATCAGCTGTAACAGCCACCATAAACTGGGAAGGTGATCGGTATGGCTAAGCGCACACAGAGGGTTATTTTATTTTTAAAGGCTGAAATCTTTAGAACAAGCAGTATGTCTAGACTAGTCGCCACGCCATAATGCTTCTATGAGAACAGCCCATTCTAGGCAGCCTGGCAACTAGTCCTGCAAAGTCTTTAGAAGATTAAGAAGTGTATACTGAGAGGTTCCGCTAATTGAAAGAAGCACAATAGCCGGCTACTTAGAATAGGCAAAGACATGCTGGGACTAGACTATGTACAAACAGGTCAGATTGTCAGTATTCATGCACGGAAATTAAGCGAGTATGCAGTTTGCCAGGTCATTCATCACCAGAGTGCTGAAATGTTTTTAAATTGTACTTTTCATTTCTTTTGTCTTTTTTGGAATGAGGTTTCCATACTGAGTTATTTAAGGCACAATCCTATACCAGTTTAGACAGAAAAAAGGCCTACAACTCCCAGCATGCCCCAGCCATACTGGGAGTTGTAGGCCTTTTTTCTGTCTAAGCGTGCATAAAATTGCACCCTTAACCTCTGAAAGTCAGAACAGCAATTGTTGGGTGCACTGGATTGAGCGCCTGGTATAGGTGGCTCCCTAGCATCTGCCAGGCACAACTTAAAGAGTGTTTATTTCAACATATGACACCTTAAATGGCTCCTTGTCCTACATTTCCCATTGCAGAATAATATTGACCAAGTGCATCCTTTTAACAAGGTTATCTGGGTGTCCTATATAGATGTTAAGGGAATGCACAGACGCAGGTGAGGTGGCCGATGCAGGAAGAACGAGAACCCCAGTTGTGCAAATGCTCAAACCTAAACATTGTAAAGAACTGTTAAACTCTAATAGGGCTGGCTTTTGGAAGGAAAGGATAAGGTGGCTGGGGGCGGCTGGCTTTTGCTGTATGTCCTGTTTTTATTGGATTCAGTAGTTGGCTAATATTGAAAGACATGTTTTTCCATTTGAAATATTATTTTGTGTCCCAAACAATTAGGATGGGTCTGGTTTCAAATTAACCAGTGTTTGGGCATACATATGCAGATTCTTGTTTAGGACTCTTAAGTATCAAGGTTAACCTCAAATTTCATTTACCTTTTTGTCAAGCTTCAGCCAGGTTGGGAATCCTTTATTATCCACATACTGAAGACCAAAGTACCACACTTCACGCAATCCTATAGTCTTGACCACCTGGAAGAAGAGGAAAGAATTAAGGTAGTAGATCAAATATCTAGAACTGTACAATTCCTGCTGTAATTGACTTTTTAAATGCTTGCCTGAATATGCTGATCACCTCTCCACCCACTATAAGAAAATAAAATAAGATGTGGGCTTCAAGATCCTTTAGAAGTCAGCTTTGGTGGAAGCATTCTAGGCAGTTCAAGTAGAGGGGGGGAATGAAAGATGAAGGGAGAAGATGGTAAATGTTTTTCTGTGAATGCAAGTGATAAAAGGAAATGCTGATTTGAAAGGCTGAGCAAAGGACATGCTGATCAACTATCTGCTGCCTTGACAGAATAATTAGTGCGCAAAATGGGCATCAAGGCAGATAGGTGCATTTGTAATGCTTTTAAAAATAAAAACCAATTCTCTAATTAGAATGGCTCATGGCTCAAAGGCAACAGTGAGAAGCAAGAGTCTTGCCCAAGGAACACTCAAGTAGGACCTGTGTCTTCAAACCATGAGCTTACTTTAGTAAGAAAAACTGTGTAAGGTTGTTTGAAAGCTGTAACAGCTTTCTGTAACTAATTCCAATATTAGTAGCTCAGTGTAACGACTAGATCATTTAAGGCACAATCTTATGCAAGTTCAGACAGCAAAAAGGCCTACAACTCCCAACGTAGCTGGCTGGGGCATGCTGGGAGGTGTAGGCCCTTTTTCTGTCTAAACTTGCATCGGATTGCGCCCTTAAAAAAGTAAATGTTCTTCTGCTCAGGCAATCTCACAGGTCTTTGGGAAAAAATGCAGAACCAATGAAGTGCCAGCATCTGCTTTGTGTAAAATATTTTATGGTATTAAAAGTTGCCAACTTATTTTTTTATTATTAATACATTTCTATACCATCATAAAATAGGAGAAGTGGCATAGCATTACTCATCAGCCTTTTCTTGTGTCCAGACTTAAAAAATCAGATTTATAAGGAGTTAAAATGTTATTACCCCTACAGCCAATGAGCACATTTATGGCACTTCCCTTAATTAACACTCTGTAGGGACTGTCACCTTCAGGAGCACTAGATTATTAGTGACGGCTTATTTAATCAGTATCTAATTTAATGACAACAACTAATTGGGGACAAAATCAATGGAAGGACATACAGAAAGATAAAAACTGGATGCCCTATTTAAAGGCAAGACAGCATTTCTGTAGCTTGAAATGCATCAGAGAGAAGGAAGAGCTGTTTGTCCTTTCAGAATGCAAGTAAAACTTCATAATTCGAGCCCCATGCAACCTTAATTTCTGCTCAATGAAGTTTTTCAAACACAAATATTTTATACTGAGCCTCAAAAAAGCACACAAAAACCTCATTCTCTAAAACAAACGCAAGAGGTAGGTCAAGTAATAGCAAAATATGGCTATCACAGTTTAATTACAATGGGTTGTATCCAGTGGTGGCCTTGCAATATGGAAAGCGTTTCTGCTTGTTCAAGGTGGGGTGCCCAATTTTGCTGAACCCCCCCAATCCTTTGTATCCCCTGTGGCCCCCCAAAGGTTACTCCTAAAGATTGGAGGAACCTCTGGAACAGTGAGGGGTATGGCATGGAGGACTGCAGCAGGTAGGGGGGGAATAAGCAAAAACTGGGTGTCTCGCCTTGTGCAAATGCTTTCCACTAGCACAAAGTCACCATTGGATACAACCCAGTTCTGTCACCACCTAAAGGAGACATATAACTTTCTCAGTATTCCTGATTTTACCTAGAAATGTTTTCAGGTTTTTACTGTTTTGCTATGGAAAATCTTGAGATAAAGAGTAGAGGTCACAAAATGTTAATGGAAATGGAGGTGGGGAGACTGCGCACACACACATCCAGAATTGCAGGATCTGTATGGTCCAAAACATGTTGTTCCACAACTCTAATACCCAAAGGTACTTTCAAAGAAAGCACAAACTGGAATTTACTCAAAATATTTCTGGCAAGGAAAGAAAGGTGGCAATATAAATTCATGGGAATAAAATATTTTCTGCCACAAAAACACTATATTAAAAAAAAGGAAGAAAAAAGAAGGGGAAAAGCTGCATGTAGAAAAAAACAACCACCCTCAGAAGCTTCAGACTGAAAAGAGAGGATATTTGGAACTATGAGTTCTAAAGTCTCATGGTATAGAACTTGTTTTTCCAACTGAGAGAGACAGCAATCTTTAGTCTCAGTAATATTAAACCAGTTTAAGTTAATTTACGTTCTGCAGGACTATATTTAAATCTATTCTCCAGTACAATTTGAGCACAATTAGGGAGGCTTTCTGATCCATGAGTTGTTTGGCTCTTTCCAGATCTGATTAAATTTTTTAATGAACAGTATAATTGCTTTAAAAGCACTGGCTGAAATGACAGCATCAGTTTGATCAGAGGGGCACACAGCTGTAGCATAATTTCCTCTGGGATTCGCCCCTTTCAGGACAGCAGCTTTTAAAACCATTTTCCTTTTGGGATCGAGGCCTGTTCATATACCCTCTTGTGTCCCTCCACTGCAAGGACCTATGTCTAGCAAAGCTATGCTCTACCGAGGTCCTCTCTACCTTCCATTATCTGCCATTGCTTGTTCTGTTTATCTGCATCCATCTTGCTTGCAGTATTTCCACAATCTGAAGCAGCCCTACTGGGGCCCAGAGGCTTTCTGGGAAAGGGAAAGGAGATGGGTGGGGTTGCTGGAGGCCAGAGCTCTGTTGCTTTCCAGCCACCCAAGTGGGGGAAAGTAAAAATTACCGTATTTTTCGCTCCATAAGATGCACTCCCCCCCCCAAAAAATAGGGGGAAATGTCTGTGCGTCTTATGGAGCGAATATTGTAAAAAACAAATAATTTTTTTTTTACATACCTCCCTCTGCGCGCCTCCAACCGGTCCGGCGGAGGGCTCCTGGGCAGAGCGGGGCAAGCTCCTGGGCAGAGCGGGGCAAGCTCCTGGGCAGAGCGGGGCAAGCTCCTGGGCAGAGCGGGGCAAGCCCCCGCCTCTCAGCTGATTCCCCCCTAGGCGGCCGCTTAACAACTGATTCCCCGCCGAACAGCTGATTCTCCGCTGAACAGCTGTGCTTTGCTGCCGCGGCGCCCCCCTGCCCAGCAGCAGGGATGCGAGCGGGCAGGCGCAGGGCCAGCTCTGCTCCGCGCAGCGACCTCCAGAGCGCACCGGCCCTGCCCTGCCCGCCGGCGGAGGAGAGGAGGGCTCCTGCGCGGAGCAGGACAAGGCTGCCCGTGCCCGCCACAAACTTTGCTGCCATGGCGGCGCCCCCCCCGCCCGGCAGCAGAGACGCAGGCGGGCGGGCGCAGGGCCAGCTCTGCTCCGCGACCTCCGGAGCCCACCGGCCCTGCCCCGCCCGCGGAAGAGAAGAGGGCTCCTGCGCGGAGCGGGACAAGGCCACCCGCGCCCGCCACAAACTTTGCCGCTGCGGCGCCCCCCCCGGCAGCAGGGACGCGGGCGGGCAGGCACAGGGCCAGCTCTGCTCCGCACGGCGACCTCTGGAGCCCGCCGGCGGAAGTGACGCGATGGGACCAGCGCACCTCGCCCAGCCTGCTGCGTGCCTCTCCCGGCCTGCTGCGCTCTCATTGGAGGTGCCGCGGCCGAGGGGGGCCAGCCGGACAATGCCGCCGCCGAGCCCAGAGGCTATCTTATACATAGAGGGTAAGTCCATTGAACTCAATGCGGCTTACTTCTGAGTAGGCACAGGTAGGATTGCACTGTTTTCAATAGAGCTTACTCCCAAGTATGTGTGTGTAGGATTGCAGCCTAAATACCTTATTAAAAACAAAGCATGGATGGATCAAATATTTAGACAGAAAGCTCATGTAAGACAACCAACTGCCTCCATAACGAACAAAAAGGTAATTGCCAACTTTTCCAACATGCACAGTACAATTCATATTCCCTCAAATTCTAAATAAAATTACTAATTTCAGTATTTACTAAACATTTGCATTGCCATTGTAATGATCAATTTGGGGGAGCTTTAATTGATTAAATCTGCATAAATTTTCAGAATATTTTTTTTCTTGTTTTCTTCCTTTAAAACCTAAGTGCGTCTTATGGTCAGGTACGTCTTATGGAGCGAAAAATATGGTACCACCCTCCAAAGTATTTAAAAAATAAATTTTTAAAAAAGGACAGTGAGCCTTAGCAGGGGACTAAGGGAGGTGTTTGAGGGCACTCTGGTACAGCACATCATATGACCTAGCCTCAAGACTGGCAAGTTAGGAGAAATATGTGCTAGATCAGGGACTTATAATTAGTCATTCCTTGTTTTTGAGAAAGTATTACCAATTCCGAATGGTTGGTCAAGATGCTGGAGCTGGCAGAGATGGCCAAACTTACATCACTAATTAGAGAAAGGACAACATCTGCGTTTATTATTGAGTGGAAACCTCTAATTGACTTTTTGCAGAGACTGGAAAATAATGATTTGTTTGTTTGTGGATTTATGGAATAATAAGTGAATCTGGGACAATGGGAAGAAAGAGATTTCTCATTTGGATTATCGAGTAAGAAAAATTATTGTTACCTGTATTTGCTGTAGAAGAAAATCGGAGGTCTATTTTGTTTTGTTCATTGTTATATGTTTGATATTATGTGTTTGTTTTATATAGAAATAAAAAAAATTGGACAACAAAAAAAACAAAAACAAAAAAAAAGTATTACCAATTCCATCTGTTTCCTTTTCAATCCACTAGAGCAGCCTTCCCCAACCTGGTGTCCTTCAGATGTTTTAGACCACAACTCCCAGAATTCCTGACCATTAGCCATGCTGGCTGGGATCAATAGGAGCTGAAATCCAAAACATCTGGAGGATGCCAGGTTGAGAAGGCTGCACTAGAGCAATTCTACAGATATCTCAGCAAAGTCATCAAATGTCTAATGCAGCCTTCCACTCAGTGCCCTCCATATCTATTGGACTACAATTCCCATCATCCCCAGCCACCATGGCCATTGGTGGGCACTGGATTGGGGAAGCCTAGTCTATTGATGCTTTACAGAAGCCAATGTGTAGAATTCCAAAGGATATGTGAAAGAAGGCTAAAAAAAAAAAGGTAAGAACTATGAATATTCTTAAACTAGGAGAAAAATAATATGTTCATTCCCAGAACAGACACAGTCCACAGGATTTCCATCTACCCTTATCCCCCAATACAACAGCATTTTCTAAACATTTAAAGCCAAGCTGCCAGTTTAAAAGGCTGCATATGACCACCATATTGTAAGCTTCCACCTGTACCCTAGGAGATAGGGAAACTGCTATCCAACCAATTGGGATAACTGTCTGAGGACTACTGCTTTGTCTTCAGACATTTGGAAGCTTGCACCACATCGCCTCTCCAAATTTCATTCCAGCGACTGAGCCAAGTTTGTTCATCTCCTCCTTCAGCATCCCGCATTTGGAACCCTGAAATTGAATAATTTTAGTTCCTTCCCACTGAATATGCCGCTGATGTTTTACTAATCTCCAGTAAAATAAGTCTGGATATTTTCTATTATAAAAAGAGAATTAAGGTGCAAGGTGGTTGGCTGGAGGGATGCTAGGAGTTGTAGGACTTTTTTTTGGGTCTAAACATGCATAGGATTGCACCCATACTGTATGACAGAAATAAAAGGCTACCTTTGCCAGACCTTAAAGTACAACACTTAGTGCCTACTCACGCAGTCATCAGTCTCACTCTGCTCCTCCCAATATCCTTAGGGCGACGTTTACATGCCTGTTAATATTACTACCAGCAGAAACAGCAATGCTGCAGAAGTCCTGAAACAAGTTTGTTACAATAACAGTATTAGCCTAAGCCAGCCTTCCACAACCTGCTACCCTCCAGATGTGTTGGGACTACAACTCCCATCACCCCACCCAGCACAACCACTAAATGTGCTAGCTGGGAATGATAGGACTTGTAGTCTAGCACATCTAGAGGGCACCAGTTTGTGGAAGGCTGGCCTAGACTGCCTTCTCTAGGTTACTTAATTCCTTCTTTGTATCATACTTTGCAGCATTTTAATGTTGAGCTAGGATTTGGGGATAGCACTCTTATGAAACAAACAGACTTAATACTAGTGGCATTGGTGCCAGCAGTGGAAGTAAGCAAGTACAAATGCCTTCTTAGGGCTCAGTGCTGGTGTGGCAAGAAAAGCCAGGAAACTGTTTTTTATGGATGGGGACTATGTTCTGTTTGTAAAACCTATTGACAAAGAAGGTGAGACACTGCATAAGTTCTATAAAGAGGCCTGTGTGAGTCCCACAGCATCTGCTCTAGAATCCCCTACCCTTAAGTAAGGGTGTGGATACAAGCAGAGCTGGAACAGCTCTTATGTAGAAAGGCTGAGGACCCTCCCCCTTTTCTAAACAAGAAAGCTCCAAATAAGGGTAAGGACAGGATGGAGTGGGAGTATCTCTCCCCCGCCTTCACACAGTGTCACTCAAAGATACTGAATCACATAAGCCAAACAAAAAGGAAGCACTTCCCCCCCCATCGTTCCCAGTAAATCTAGAGGGCACCAAGTTGGGGAAGGCTGCCCTATAGGGTCTGGTAATGCCCATTAGCTTAGATTGCTTTTTAATAAGGATTTTTCAAACTCATGGAGGACAGACTTTCAACAATTATTACCTAAATTGTAGAGGGAGGTTATGATAGCTAAAGGTAACCTCCATCTACAAAGGCCTTATACATCTGAGTCCCAGATGCTGGAGATGGGATGGCTTTTCACCATCATGCCCTGTGTGAGCTTTCAGAAACATCTCCTACACTCCTGGGAGACAGCATGTAGGATCTGACAAACCTTGGCCTGACCCAGAAAGACAACCGTGAAACTGATCCACAGTTCCTACAGACAACCTCTGTGGAGGAAGGGGGGGCTGGCTGTCCCGCCACAACCCCCAAAGTCTCCTTTGCAAAGGAACCAAGACCCTCTGAGATCTCAAGATACCAGACTGCCAGCCTCAGCTGTCTGCAATCCTACTTGGATCTCTGTTTAGGGACTCGCCTTCAATTTTCTGTAACCTGGATTTAGATACTGAACTCACAGAGCACTACAAAACCCATTTGGGGTGAAACCAAGACAAGGTTTATTCTGGTAGCATCTTACAACAAGATTAGGGAAATAAGAGAAGCACACAAAATAGAGAGACACTTTGGTACACAGTAAAGCTACAAAACAATAAAACCTGATTCCTTAATATCTCTCAGACACACACCTGTTACCTGAGGGTGTTCTCTTCAAGGGTTAGATCCAGCACAGCCTTGCCGCCCGGGGGGAACTATTTTATCTACCCGCAGGTCCGAGATAAATAGCCCTCCACAAGACCTGCCTTTCTAGAGCCCTCAAACCAGCCAATTTTTACCAGGGCTGCCTGGGGTCGATTCCTGAGGGGGCCCCCCCTAAAGGCTTGGGCCCCTCGCTGGCGCGCTGCCATGCCGGGCATGCTACCAAAAGGACTAAGACCAAGAACAAAGGCTACACGTGGGGAAATAGCTCTTCCCCCTCCCCTTTTCTGTAGCCTTCTTGCTTCAGCCAATCAATTTGAACTTCACCTGGCCAGGCAGGGGGGAGGGACCTGGCCAGGCAGGGGGGAGGGAACTCATGAGTCATGGCTTGAACTATTTACATATGAATGCCCTAGTCGTCTAGGTGCCACCCATGTCATCCGAGGCCCTCACCTCCTCCCAGCCCCCACCTGGTTCGCACATGAGGAGGCGTGTGTGTGTGTGTGTGTGTGTTCCTGCATGCCTGCATGCAGGAACCCCCAAAAGCTCCACACGCTCCCTTTTAAAAAAAAATGAACCTGAGAGGTTAATCCTCTCATTTCATTTTAAACTAACTAAAAAAAAAGAAAGAAAAAGCCTTTGCTAGCCTTCTACCACTAGTGCACCTTTCTTCACTTTTACACACACACAAAAACAGAACAACACAAAAAGCATCAAAACATCAAACACCTTAGCTATAGTCTTAACACAGCTTTAACATCTTAATTCTTAAAATCTTTAAACATCAAAACAGCAAAACAACAGTTAGTAACCATCAATCAGAAGTTTACATGTTTGCATACCCAAGAAACATCAATTACAATTCAAATGAGAACCCTCAACCCTTTTGTTGCCTGTCTGGCCCTCTATCTAAAAAAAAAAAAAAAAAAAAAAAAAAAAACTTTTTTAGGGTTGCTGTTTCTCACACATCCTGTAGGGGGCAGATTGCTGACTGAAATGTGACTCTTCCATTCGCCTTTGTTTGCTTTTAAAGGCTTGCCTCTGCTACTCTGTACTCAACAACCTGAGTACCATCACCCCCCCCCCTCCAAAGGCCCATGGGATGGCTTCCCACCACCCAACAACATGAATATACCACTCCCTTTCCCCAAAGGTTTGCATTTGGCACTTTCTACACAATGACTTGAATGGGATGGCTTCCCACACACACACCCCCTCCAAAGACCTGCCGGGATGGCTTCCCACCACCCAGCGACATGAATGCCTACTCCCTTTTCCCAAGGTTTGCATTTGGCACTTGCTACACAATGACTTGAATGGGATGGCTTCCCACCACCCAATGACACGAATACTCTACTCCCTTTTCCCAAAGGCACCTTCTAGAACACACAGCTTGGCAATCTTCCAGCCTCTTGGGCTTGACTCTTTTTGCCCACCACCCAAACTTGCACGGGATGACTTTCCCTCAGCACTGAATGCTTAGCTTTGGAGGCTCTACTCAGTTTCTAAAGGCCCTTTTCAGAACACAGTCTGGTAATCTTGCTTTCGGCCACTAGAGGGCTTTCCCGCTTCTAACTTCTTTGTTCCCTGCCCTCTTGAGACCTTTTACATTCAAAATTTTTCATCATCTTCATTTTCAAATTGACCTTTGCACATGACACAAGACAACACAATAGTTCAGCTGTTTACACTGGGAGCACCTGGCCCTGGTCCTCCAGCAACACTATGGACAGGATAACAGATACACTGGGGTCACCCATCTCCTCCCTGCCAGCACAGTTAAACAAATTTCAAATTGACCTGATCCAGTCTGGACCAATTTCTTCACTTGGGGACAAAACAACAATGGTTCTACTTCTTACCTGGGATCACCCGTCCCTTGGGCCCCTTAGCAACAATCTAAATAACACAAATAGACTTGGATCACGGATCACCCGCCCCTCCCTTCGAGGAACAACTCAACAGTTTTCATTTGCTTTAATCAACCCCCCAACCACCAATTTTCGTCTTTTTTTTCTTCTCGGGAGACACTTGAAGAAAAAAATCTTTCTGTCCGGGCTTCTGTCAGCTAGGAGGAAAATCCCCTTCTCTCTCCGCTCTCTTCAGCTCTCCACCGCCCACACGGGGATCGCTCACCCAGCAACAACACAAAAGCTCCACAACCTCACTCTGCTGCTCCCTGCATCAGGCAGACTGCTGCTACCACCTTCTCAGTTCCCCTAGTTCTGTCTCCAACATGAAGTATTTCCTACATGAAAAGCACCGAACCTGCATACCACAACATACTCTGCCCAGCTTGCCCAACCTGTACTTGATCTTTAAGAAAAACCTGCTATTACATCTCTTGCAAAGAACTGACTGCTAACAACACTTCCACTTGTTATTTATTAACAACAACAACCCCCCATAACAACTTTTGAAAACTAGTTAAGAACTTACTGCTTTTAATACACAGCTACAATTGGTGCAATACCCTCCCAAAGTATCAGAGGGAAACTCTCTTATAACTTGTACTGTTTCTCTGAATGCTCAGTAGTAGAAACCGCCCCAGCCATATTGCTACACTACACAGTTTATTACACTCTCTAATCTAAAGCCTCAACGTGTACTCAGGTGTCACACAAATGTTTTGCAGTCCCAGCTCTTCCAACTGGGCCCCTCCATCGAAATGCAACACCTGTATGCAGTCACTACACCAAGATGAAATGGATTCATTCTTTCTCACTCACACTCTCTTTATCACGGTCAGGAACGTTTACACCCTTTCTTAACTTTTCCCTATTTTCTGTGTCTTTTCTTTCTCTAAAGCCACTAGTAACAGATAAATTGAAAATATAGTATATCATAAAACATCAAATAACTCGTCAGGCAGAATGGTGTAGACATTCCATTCAGAAACTTCGTGGTCCTTGCTCAGCCAAAATAACAAAATGGGAGCCCATTTCCAAAGTATGCAGATCAAACACATTTAAGCCTCTCCAATACTCTTTGGGATATACGGTAGATCATTAAATCATTACTACTTCCTCATTATTACAGGGTATTTTCTTCTCTCCACTTGGTAATCCTACAGCAGTGACAGGTGCTGAGTAGTTTAAGTATGATTAATGCACACTTCTATAATTACTCATGTTGATTCAATGTAACAGAACCTGTACTTGAACCCTAGAAATAATTCATGAACAACCAAATAATCTAGCAACTTTTATTAACTGAGTATGTTTATACTATAGGGAAAATAAAGAAAAGCTTACACGTCTAGACAGAATACAATCTTAGCACGAGGCTTTCCTTCTCATTTTAAGAGCAAAGGATCCCCCTTATTCCAGAACACTACAGATGTCTCTTATTTCTGAATTACTACAGGTTCACAGAATACACATCACTAGTTTGGTGCTGGAAGTCACTGATGTAATCATGCCCTGTTTTTATTATTAGGGGTTTCCTCCCATTCCTTTTTATCTAAAACAGCCAGGGAAAAGTCCTTTTTACTTCTCCTTAAGCAATTCAGGCACTTTTAGATACAGGGCAGTATCCAATGCTGCTGCTACACCTCCGCTGTTTGTGTTGAGCCATCAGGACCCACCACTAGCACAACAGGAAGCTAGCACTTCCTGGACCTAGAGCAACCCCATAAACAAGCTGTAATACTTGATTCTGGAATGGGGCAGATCAGCAGAGCTCCCTTCTGCAAGCTTTGCTGACCTGTTCTGTTCCGGAAATGAGTGTTTGGATTAATTTCCGGTTGCTTTAGGAAGCATTAGCTTCCTGCAGGTGTGTGGGCAGCATTGGAGGCTGCCCATAAGATTTCTTAAGGAACAACAGCTTTTTATTGTTGATTTCTAGAGAGACAGATCTTCAAGGTGCCACCCAGATGCAAGGTTCCAAGACATCCATACAAGGGTCAGCCACTCACCTGTGCTTAAAGAACATGTCACACACACTCATACTAACCTGGTCAAACAGCTGTTTGCCTGTTGTGTTAGGCTGGATGGCAAACTCCAACTCTGCATCCACAGTGGTAACTCGAACATTGACCTAGAATAGAGATTAAAATAATGGATAAGGAAATGAAGGGTCATGGAAGTCCAAGTGTTTGCCAGCTTACTGCTATTTACATGCAGTTTTTAGGTCTATGATTTGGGAATAAAAAACTGTGCTTATAATCATTGTAGTGTTTAAAAGGAATGACTCAGGATACTCAGACATTACCCCGAGTGTTCTACTGGCTTTGCAACTTAGTGTTGAACTGGATTGGGCTTTTAGTTAAGCAAGATGACATTTTAGCATTGACTGTTTGAGAGTATACTGTTTCACTAATAGCAGCCAGGACTACTATTAGTATGGAGCCTGGCATCTTAATTAAAATCCTTTTGGAATTAGGACAAGGAACTGACCACATTAAGGGAAGGCTTTTAAATTATAACACAGTCTTCCCTGTTATATTAAGAGCTTGGGTTATTCTAGGGTTTTAAAGAGTTAAAAGGATGCTGATTATTCTTCCAAGCTAATCAACATTAATCCAATAAACATTTACTGTTATGTTGCCACTAAAAGGAGTTCCACTGAAAACAGAAAATGAGTTTAGAGAGGTTTATGGACAGTGAGAGATAACTGAAATATTTCCGTACAGCTAGTGCCTTACATGTAAGAAGTCACATTGTACAAAAGATATAAGGTACGAAGGTTGTTTTTCTGCAAATATTAGACTAGTGATTCTCTTATGCTGACCCCTAGTGGGTCAGGAATCAATATAAAGAACTATCATACTGGATCAGGTCAAAGCCCATCTAGTCCCACATTCTTTTTCCCCACAGCGCACAACCTAATGCAGGGGGTCCCCAACCTTTTTGGACCCATGGGCACATTTGGGAATTTCAGAGACTGCTGTGGGCACCACTACAGAATAGCTCCAACTCGGCCCCGGTCTGAGACACTGGGATTTAGCACTGAGTCAACAGAGAACCTACACACACTCTGCATAGGGTAAAGTGAAAGGAAGTTTGTTTTGGTTTAGTCAGTTACAAAGTAGGTGGGAAGATAAGGGAATGAAATTGACAGAATGAAATACCTTTGTTACACACAGCCAGAACTACAAAAATAACAACTGAGAACATACACTAGAATACCCAGGCGCTTTGCTTGGGGGTTGACCTTCCTGGGCTGCCCTTAGCTGCCCTCACTCTGTGCTTCGTTGCACCACGATCCAACAAAACCCAGCAGCCACGGCTGACTGTATATCGCTCTCCCCCGCCCCTCCCTTCGATAGCCCAAGCAGAACAAACTGGTCCGGCCAGGCAGGAGAGGTGAGGTGGCTTCAGGTGTCAGATGGTTGCATTCTTGACTATTGAGGGTGCTTGGGGAAACCATTAGCATTCAAATGTGTTAAAGGCACCACCTGGCCTCCTTGGAGGAATATGCACAGTTCACAGGAGCCCCTCCGCCTCTGGCAGAGATTATGCATTTTACATGTGGTATGTGGGGGGAAAGGTGTAGTAGGTGATGACATGTTTTTTCTCCACAGAGATCAATGGCGAGGCTAGAGGCTGGGCATGCAGAGGCACAGCAAGTAAAAGGGGTGAGTGGGAGAGAAAGGGCAAGGCTACGGGCTAGGAAGCAAGAGAAAGAAGGCTAGGGATGTGGAAAGGAGAGAAATGGCAAGGAAAGGGGTTGGGTGGAGAGAAATAGCAAGGCTAGAGGCTGGGAATGGGGGTAGGGGGAGGGAGAGAATGCACAAAGGGAAAAGGCCCCTGTGGACTGAAGAAGATTGGGTGGGGCTAGGAAGCAACTCTTTCCTTCTCTTCCTGCCCACTGAACAGCTGATCAGCAGCAGGTTCAGGAACAGGAAGGAGAACCTGGCACCCTAATATTTTTCAAGTTTTTTAAAAATTAAAAATAATTTTTTGAAGGGGGCAGGGAGTGAAGAGCTTTGTGGGTGCCATTTGAGGTCCCCACAGGCGCTGTTGGGGACCGCTGGAAGATCATAAGCAGAATATACAGGTAACGGCCATCCCTGGTTTGAATTCAGCATTTGAATCTCAGATATATATATTACTGCTGAACAAGGAGACTCCCACTTAGCTATCATGGTCAATATCAATAGACCTTCCATTTGAATCCTAAATAAAAAAGATTAGTCTTACCCAACAGAAAAAAAAGAAAAGAAACCCATACATCAGAGCTCAAGTTTATAAAACACCATCATGTATTCTTGGGGAAAACAACATTATGCAGTGTTATAGTACAAGGCTACTACTGGTTTCTCATGATTTCAATCATCAGAAAATTATGGCCAGAACTCTCTTTTTTAAAAACATTCCAAGCTCAATTTAAAAGGAACGGGGATTATGGGAATACAAACGGATTACATATTCTCAGAATCTAGTCTTTAGGTTGTGATAAACAGAATGGGGAAATGGGGAAGGCAGTTTGGATCTTTCAGATGCTTACTCTGTATACACATCCATTTCCCACAATTTAACAAAAGCTGTTTTCTAATAATGTGTTCTCTCTCTCTCTCTCTCTCTCAGTATCCCAAAATAACTATGAACTGTATAGTGACTAAATTTAACAATATAAATCTTCGGTTATTTAAATTAAGAAAACATCCTTCCCAAGTGTCTGAGAAGATTTATCTCTAGCAGCTAGAATCTAGCCCCTTGTTAAGGCATGCATGCAATCATATTATTTTTCCAACACAAAAGCTACAACTCTGATATTATTTACACTTCCTGGTGAAAACCAATACCCATGTAAAGGAAATTTGCACTGAATTACTAAGGAAGGTTCAGATAAGCTAAAACACAGGCCTGTGGCTTACGCTGGCTCAGTTTGTCTGAGTGTGGAAAGCTAAGCAGGGTCAGGCCTGGTTATTACTTGGATGGGAGACCCCTCATCTAGTTTCCTGCATTGAGCAGGGGGTTGGACTCGATAGCCTTGTAGGCTCCTTCCAACTCTATGATCTATGAAATCTATGTGTTTCTTTCATTTTTTTCTGTGATGCAAGTCCTGCCCTATTCAACATAGACATCCTGCTTATTAGAAAGTGAACTCTCTCTTTGACCCATCATTTTATACAAAGGAATAGGAAAATAGGTTTAGCTGTTGAACTTGAAACCACACCTGCCTACTTAAAGACATTTATAAGAGTACAGATTAACCCTAGTCACACAGACCAATCCTAAAAGTGCTTTCACACTTATCAGGACAATGCAGATCAAAATGACTCAAGTTGCTTCCTAATAACAATCCTATGAATGAGGAACTTTTACAGTCCGATCTCATAGATTTCATAGATCATAGAGTTGGAAGGAGCCTACAAGGCTATCGAGTCCAACCCCCTGCTCAATGCAGGAAACTAGAGGAGGGGTCTCCCATCCAAGTACGTAATAACCAGACCTGACCCTGCTTAGCTTTCCACGCTCAGACAAGCTGAGCCAGCGGTTCCAAATCAACATTAGCTCATATGTGCACAATCACTTGGATTGCTGCAGCATCGTAATGACTTGCATGTGTGAAAACAGTTATCACACATTAAAAGCCACAGCACAGCAAGTATTCATATCAACACAACACAAATGTTTGTCGACTGAGACACTTCAAACATATGGTCAGCTTTCAGCATGGTGTGCAGTTTGGCATTAGGCGAATGAATTCATCACACTGATGGGTGTTCTAGGCCCTGTGTGAAAGCTCTCCAAGAGTCTGTTCATCTATAGTTATCTTCCCCATCACGCTGTAACAAAGCAAAGGATCTGAGGGAAAGGGAGTACCTACTATATCAGCTATACAATGATCTTCATATGAGACTTGTCATGAATAGCTACTGTGTTTTCGTTTATTCAGCTCTTTTCCTATTGTTAACCTCATGCCTTTTATTTTGATGTAGCAGGTTAAAGTTCATCTCAGGATTTCCAAAGGTTGCCTTTCATCAGGTACATTAAGGTCAAGAGCTTTATGAGGGCCATCTTCCCAGAGCAGGTTACAGTTAATGCTAAGAAGATTGTCAGTGGGGGCAGGAGAAGAGACTGGAACAGTACCAACTCTTAGGCTACCCAGCATCAGTAGTTGCATTGTCATGGGATGACAGCATGCATCTATTTAAAGAGGAGTCATGTGACATGGAATAACTCAAGAGCCCTCACACCTCCTGGTAAGAGTGGTAAAACACCTATTTGCTGTAACACAGATTTTGTGCTGACTGGTAGCACACACCTAATGTATAAACAATGTAAGTATATGGGGGTTGGGGAGGTGGGGAGTGGAAAGAGCAGAAGCAAATCTCTCCCCCCACTCACAACTTTGGAAGAAGGGAGAGCAATAAGAGTAGCTGCCATCTCCCTCATCTATTAGTGAACCTACAGTCACTTCAGACTAACTTGGAATTGGAAGTACTGTTGGCTATCAAGAGAAGGAATAACAGCTGGGCGCAGAATCTCCAACTTCATTAAAAAAAAAAAAAAAGACCAAGAGAAATAATGGTTGGATACTTTCACTTTGTTTATTTATTAAACTATTTCTACACTACTTTTCAGCCAATAGGCAAAATACAAACAGTCTAAGAGTAATAAAAAGCTGGGCAAGATTAAAAAAAAAAAGTCTTCACTGCTCACTGAAAGGTACGCAATGAAGAAGCCAATCTAATCCCTCTTGGAAGGGGGTTCCACAAACAGCAGGACCCTGTCCCGTGTTCCCACCAACCTGGACTCATCTGGTGGTAGGACATACAGTAGGGCCTAGATGAAGAACAGGAAGTACAGGCAGGTTCACATGGAAGCAGGTAGTCCTTCAGATAACCTGGCCCAAAGTGGTTTAGGGCTTTGTAAGTAAGCAAGATCCAGCACCTTGAATTGGGCTTAGAAACTAATTAGTAGCCAGTGCAACCAGTATAATATGGTCCATATAATGCATACCAGACAAGTCTGGCTGCAGCATTTTGAACCAGCTGAAGTTTCTGAACACTCTTCAAGGGCAGTATCTATGTGGAGCGCATTGGATACTAATGTTGGTCATTGTTTCCTTTTATTATTATGTATTGTTCTTTAGTCATCCCATTTATCAGTTGCCAAAGAATAGTTCCCTGGGCAACATACACAATAAAACAGATTAAACTCCACAGATTTTAACTCCAGATTTTTCAGATTAACCTTTGTGCATGGAACAGCTATTAGTTTGAATGTTCACTGCTCTTTTGATTTGAAAGATGTAAGGGAGTGAGGCTCAACTATCATGATTATTAATTTCTAGGTACTCAAAGCTATGCTCCTAGTAAGAGATCAATGGATTTGTACCAGTACAGATGCTTCTTTAGAAACACTATAAACCCAATATAAGGGTCAGCATCTAAAGAGATACTTTAGGCACACTCAATGGCTTAGGTACATCCAGTGGGATTTTTGACTCCCCACCCCTCTTTGCACAGTAAACTCTCATGCCGTATCACAATCTGCTTCTCAAAGTCCCCTCGGGTTCAAAAGTTGTTTGCACAGACAGCTGCTGTTCTAGAAACAAACCATAAGACCCCTTGAGTGCATGGAACGAATTGTGTACTTTAAAGATCCTGGCTATATTTAAGGAAGAAAGCCAGACAGCGAAGTACTTTAGAGATATGCTACAGCTGCCCAATAATGAACTACTGTTTCCACGATTCCTTCCATTCCCCATCCCACTGAAAAATAAATGCTATAATACCGTACATCCTGCTTCAAATACTGTACATCCTGCCTTATAGGGCCGATCTATGAAGGCCCTTTTGATCAGTACCAAGAACAAGGCTGCATGTGTAGTAGTAATAATAAATGAAGCTTAGTGATCATCTGGTCTATACATCCCTTGCAAATGGAATAGCAACACCATCTTTGATATGGAGAAGTAGAATGAGAGCTGGACCAGAGAGCCAGCAAACCACATCATAAACTTTTGGGGGGGGGGGGGGACACTATGGCTCCAACCCAGAGGTGCATGCCACCAGATCTGCATATATACAGAAAGCCATTTAAAAAACAAAAACAGCAGCTTCCAACACTGCCTTTCTAGGTTCTAGCCAGGGACAGCACCATTCAGTTCAAGGGAGAAGCCAATACTGTGTTATATAATTGTGTATTCATCTGAGTGTGGAAAGCTAAGCAGGGTCAGGCCTGGTTATTACTTGGATGGGAGACCCCTCCTCTAGTTTCCTGCATTGAGCAGGGGGTTGGACTCAATAGCCTTGTAGGCTCCTTCCAACTCTATGAAATCTATGTATCTAACAATCCTTGGCCATAATGCAACACAGTTATTAGCAACAGAATCATAACTATAACCATACAACCAGTGTTCTAATGCTTCTGCCCAAATCTTCCTTTTGCAAAACTTAATTTCTTTAAGTTACGGTAAATATGATTTGCCAGCTATGGCTGAATGGCGATATGGGCAATTGAAACATTTGCTAGAATCTAGGTTTTATTTTACTTTATTTTAACATTTTTATGTTTTTCTTTTCTATTGACTTAATGACGCTCACACAAAAAAATAATGAAAAAAAGAAGAAAAAAGTAGTAATTTCTTTGAAAAGGAATAACTGCCTACAATCAACATAGTAGTATTGCAAGACCAGTTAACAGGCAGTCACCTGGGCACACGTGGCACGTAAAAAATGGCTTCCAGGACACCAGGGGCAACCCCAGAGCACACTCTACCAGCAATATGTGGCTACAATGCTCCACTGTGTTTCTGCAATGGTGCAACACTAAGATGACTCTCCATCCCAGTCTTGGCTGGCTCTTAAGCCTATAACGTGGGGGATTAGGAGGAGGGAGAAGACAAAGGGTGACTCAGGTGGGTGGAATCAAGGCATAACAGACCACTGAAAGTTTGGGTTGTGTGGCAACCTAGACATGCTATACTGATTTGAATACTTTACAGGAATGTTCTATTTATTTTCCATGACTGAAAATGTCCACTTAGTGTATTTCTGTTGTAACAATTGCTGCACCGCTTACCTCCTGACTCCTAAATCCCATACATTTGTATTCCTTACATAACACACACATTTTATAATTATTAAAATGTATAGTTCCTGCTTAAGTGTCCTTTAATAATTTTAATCTTTCAATTATGCAAAATTGTTACTTGAGTCCCGTGTTCCTCCTTTAGTGAAAGGCAAGATATGAAGTCTTCCTGGTTTGTTCACTGACACAAAGGGAGAAGAGAAGGGAATGTGTGTACAGCCAATATACTCACTGATGCCTTGGCTTATTAAGCAGAGATATAATCATTTGAACACAGCCATAGTAGCAGGATGAAACCAGTCATGCACTGAAGTAAACTTAACTGCATACATTTAATATTAGGAGGGTTTCTGATAAAGAACTTTATTTGCTATGCTATGTAGTTTATTTGCTCATATAAGATTAATTGATTTCAGATACATATCCAGGATAAAAGGATTAATCTGAAGAAGAATATTCATAAATGAGAAAAATAATTTTATGTTGTAAATTCATCCTAAGAGTTATTATTCTGGCAAATCTATAAAACATATTTCAAGTAAACTGATTTGCTAATCCGTTTCCCACCCAGTCCAATTTTTTGGTAATGGTTATTCTCAACTATAAATAAATAAACTAATGAGTCAGGATTTTGCATAACCTACATACCTTATCGGAACAGAGAGCTTCAGCTATTGGGCGGTATAGAAATCATCATCATCATCATCATCTTTCCGTAGTATAGAACATCACCAGACTATTTAACTTTTGCATATCTGTGACTATTATGACCTAGCCACTTGGATATTTAAAGATTAACTTTATGGTATAAAGTCACCCTGAAATTTTTACAAAAATGAACAAGAGTTATGTGGCAGTAATAAAAATGTATAGCCTCATTTTAAATAATTAAAAAAACACACAACTTCCTTCACTACCTTTCATCTGGAAATAGGAACTCTCATTTTATGTAGCAATTCTTTTCCAAAGATGATAAAGTCTTTGATGCTATACCATTGGCAGATGTAATATCTAATGCTATTTATCATCATCAAGGATATGTGATACAACCACATTCAAGATCTTGGATACTAGTCATCATGCCTTTTTAGATATACTATATATACAGTCATGCCTTGGATTGAGAGCATAATTCGTTCCGGAAACGTGCTTGTAATCCAAAACACTCTTATATCAAAATGAAATCCCCCCAAAAAAAATTTGTACAGAGATTTTTAATGTAAGCCGTACTACAGTACTTGTATTGCAAGACGTCGCTTGTATATCAAGTAAAAAATAAATAAATAAATATTTTAAAAATTGCTTGTCTTGTAAAACGCTCTCAAACCAAGTTACTTGCAATCCAAGGTATTACTGTATGTATATATATATATCTATATATATAGATATATATATTTAAAATCCCACAAAACCTATAGGGCTTGTTCAATTATTGTGCCCTACCTTTCCAAGATGGAGGAAAATCCTGCTGAAGCTGGCAGCCAGCAGAACTCACCACAGAATATATGCAATAAAAGCAATTTTGTTAAAAATATGGTACGTTTGTATTTGCACAGATTAGGTTAGCATTGTCCAATTTAGGGTGACAAATGATTCATGTGCCTTTGTGTCAGAGAGACTGTAGGAGAACAAACAGACCCTTTGTATAGGAGACTAAACAAATACGGAGAAAAGCAGGCAATTGTACCAAACTCCTTTTAAGCAGACTGCTTTGTTGCAACAGCTGTATGCAAATTGGTAGTTCATTAATAAACGAGATGGAACAGATGCTCAAACTTTGTTTAGGAAGTGCTCTAAATACAAAAAAGAGCGTATCAATTTTATTAGGGGCGGGGGCGGGAAAAGACAATAACACTCCATGCTAGGCACTAGACATAGGCCAGTAGCTATCTGCTTCTGGCCAACACTCAAAGAAAAACAAACTATCACATTGTAAGAGCCCCAATTCTTCCAAGAATGCAACAATATTGGCATGCACTGTAAGGAACGGGGTCACATATATAGTTTTATCCACATGTTCCATACCCTGACCGTAGCAGTCTGAAGTGCAGGTCAAGACCTACTGCATGAAGTGAGAAGAAACATGACTCAGGCTAAAATCATACCCACCCTTACATGGAAATAAGTTCCATTTCCATGGAACTTAATGGCTTACCGGTACTTCTTAGTCAAGATTTAAACAGACAGAATGTCGGAGATGCGGCACTGGGCAGGAGGGTGGCGGGGGCAGAGGACCTGTATGATCAGATGACAGCGGGTGTGTGTGTAGAAATAAAAGGTGTCCCTCGAAGACAGGGCTCTCCAACTTTGGGTCCCCAGATGTTGCTGGACTACAGCTCCCAGAATCCCTTGCCATTAGCCATGCTGGCTGGGTATGCTGGGAGCTGTAGGCCAGCAACATCTGGGGACCCAAGTTTGGAGAGCCCTGCTCTAAGACAACAGGAAGGGGAGCATTTACAGAAGCATTTCAGAATATTAAATAAATATTCTGTCACAAATAAATATTTACACCTTCATATTTCTTCAGATATCACTGCACTTAACTAATATTCACCCTGCTTGCAGCAAGCCCTCTCCTGTTACTCTGGCAACAATTTTATTTTAACATTTAATATTTTCAGATAGGGCTCAAGTGATATCTAAATGCAAACTAAGCACAAGCATGTCTAAGCACCAAACTAGATGTGATAACACTCACACAATGAGCAATGGCAGGAATTGTTTTCCCATGTAAATAGCAGGTGCAAGGGGCTTGATCCAGACAGGGACCATGGCTGCGAGGGCTTTAACTCTTTGCCTCCACTGTAGTTGCCGTCAGGATCACCCCCACAGCTGCTATTTAGTCTAAAATAAGCAATTTCAGCCATTGCTATTTGCATGAATGGTGTCTCATCCAGTTCAGCCCTGAGTGTTTACCGTACTTATATTTGCTGAAATTGTAACTCAATAACAAATTAGACCTGACCAGTCATTGTCCCTAGAAGGTGTTTCTCTTTAGTTTGGTGGAGAGGACTGCATAATAAGCATTTTCCTCATATTCCAGACTATGGAAATCATGCAGAATTGCTATTTAATATTGTTTGCAGCTTACTTTGCATTTCTAAGCAATGATGTGTGTGCATGAATGTGGAGGTGCACAAGCATTATGGCTAATATACAACAACTTGAGCCAAGCCACAGCACAAGGTGAAGAATACTTTCTATATGCACAGCCAGCAAATGAGCTATTTCCCCTTTTGCTGTTTCACGCTTTATTCCACAATTCAAGTTGATCTCCCAACAACCATAGAACTCAGGAAACAAAAAGGGCTGTTTGTAAGTCACAATTCCACAGGATTCTATAAATTAGGAAAGCCCCATAACATACTATTGACTCCAGAATTTAGTTTAAGAAACTCAGCTTTCGCATTTTAGAAAGCAACCCCTGTGGCTGCAAAGATATGCCTGAAAGTGTAAGAGCAATGCCTGCTGAATTTCAAAATCTCAAGTAGTTCCTGAATAAGATGTTATGTTGCCAGTGGGGCTTCAGAGCCCTCTATTGCTCCTTGCCCTTCCCCTTGGCTAGCACAAGCAGAATCAATTCTGCAAAATAGGAAATCATGCATATTTTGCTTAATATGCACAATTTATACATGTTGCAGAAATCAGCTTTTTGTGTAGAACCATGGTGTAAAATTCTGACTCCACCCGCCCTCTACACCTTTTGTATACATATACTGCAGGAACATTGATTATCATTTAACAGAATGCCTGAGAAATGGCAAGTTTAGTAGAGATCATCATACATAGTTTTTGGACATTTCAATTAATGTGCTACCTGCATAGGTATTTGCTGATAATCTCACTGCTTATTCTTTGCAAACAGCAGGAATGATAAGGCATGAGACATGTCCCCGCTCCCCGCCGGTCCATTACACTGGTCTCTCAAGCTATAACTTGCAACTCTTGGAGATTCTTTTTTGGTTTTCTTTATTAAAAATAAGTGAATTTCTAGTTTTATGCTTCAGTCCAACTAATGTGTAAGAGAAAATATTCAAGGAAAGATGTTCAGAAAGAGCAGTCTGTTTCCCATCATTAATGGAAACTTTTAAGAGATTAATCAAAAAAATGTTTACAATAAGCAGACCTTAAGAATCTTAATATCTCAGAGACACATTTAAATACAGCTGGAGGAAGTGTGGTCCAGCTGACATGGTCTAGAACAGCTCTTATCCTTGCACAGCACTAACTTCACTGGATGGTTTACAGCGCAATCCTATGCATGTTTACTCAGAAGACAACCCCGCTGTGTTCAATGGGGTTGTCCTAGGGTGTTTAGGACTGCCTTAGGCAAATCGCTCTGACTCAGCTTCTGTTCCCCCATCTAAATTGAAAACAGCTGGTTGCCTCATAGAGTTTAAGCAGGGTTAAACACCATGGTTTAGATCCAAAGGTTCTCTTCTTCGAGAGGAAGGCACCCATGCTCTGAATGGAGGGAACCTCTGGTGCAACCTAATGGGACTATAAAGAATTTAGGGTAGTTTCAATGCTGCAACTATAGGATTATTTTACATACCATAATGCTTAATTAGTTTATAAACAAATATACACCTCTCTTTAGTGGTACTAGGAGTCATGGAGGATAGGGCTGGAGAAAGAGATAGAAGCTAATCTTCCCTCTTTTGCAATTGGTAGAGATGAGCAATATGTTTAAACCAGGTAATCCCCATATGACTCTTCCCTACTTATAACTATCAGTCAAAGAGCTACTTAATAGCTGATTATGTAGAATGCGAAGCATGCTCTAGATTACAAACTGTCACAGAGCCATGCCTACAAGTCCCCAGCAGCATCGCACAGCTCACAAATCACTGGAAAGGAACTGGTGGCTGCCCTTTCCCATTTACCCCGCAAGTCAAGTCAGCATTTTGGCCCTCAGTCTTTTATTAACTGTAGAAGAAGGAACAACAAGTTAACCTCTGCTAGCTATTGCTCCACGTGTCAGCTGACGGACCCAGCTCAGGCATAATTAAGAACACAGTTCTAAGCAGCTTTTGTAGGTAAGATGGAAGGAACATTTCCTCAACCTATAGAATGTTTCTGTGTAACAACCAGAGCCCAGGAGGACATACAGTAATACCTTGGATTGCAAGTAACTTGGTTTGAGAGCATTTTGCAAGACAAGCAAATATTTAAATATTTATTTAATTTTCTTTGACTTGATATACAAGCAACGTCTTGCAATACAAGTACTGTAGTACGGCTTAAATTAAAAATCTCTGTACAAATTTTTTTGGGGGGATTTCGTTTTGATATAAGAGTGTTTTGGATTACAAGCACGTTTCCGGAACGAATTATGCTCTCAATCCAAGGCATGACTGTAGTGAGATAGGACCATGTCATAGAGCTTGTTTGCTAAATTCACCCCACTGCTTTATGCAGCTTGATTAAAAAGTGAAGAAAGCCTCATATTATGAAGAAAGGCCTTCTGTGATCAATGCAGTAATCTCTTAGGGGTGGGGGTAGAGAAGCACAGTGGAAGGAGGAAAAAGCAGAAGACAGCATGGCTGTACTTAAAGGTATTGTGCTTATTTATTTATTATATTTATACCCCACCTTTTTTCCTGCAAGGAACCCAAGGCGGCTTACATAATCCTCCTCTCCATTTTATCCTAACAACAACCCTGTGAGGTAGGTTAGGCTGAGAGTCAGTGACTGGCCCAAAGTTACCCAGTGAGTTTCATGGCCGAGCGGGGACTAGAACCCGGATCTCCCAAGTCCCAGTCCAACACTCTAACCACTATGCCACACTGGCAAACATAGAAACAATCTACTCCTATTTTACATTTCAGAAATGGACATAACACCCCAAAACCTTTATCAGGGAGAACATCCCAGTTTAAAACCCTCCTTGTCTATGGATCCTTTGGATGGTCATAGACAGCTCAGTGGCCCACATGGCCAATTAACATGGATTAGACCAAAGGCATATCTAGTCCAACATCCCATTTCCACAGTAGCCAACCAGATGCTCATGGGAACCCTGCAAGTAAACACGAGAGCACCAGCCCTCTCCCACTATTCTTTCACAGCAATTGGTGTCCAGAGACACACTGCCTCCAATCCTGGAGGTAGTGTATAGCCATCATGAGTAGTAGTCATTGATAGCCTTATCCTCCATGAATTTGCCCCTTTAAAGCCTTCTAAGTTGATGGCCATCACAACATACCGTGGAAGTAAATTTTATAGTTTAATTATGCATTGTGTAAAGAAATACTTCTTTTTGTCTGTCCTGAATCTCTTACCATTCAGCTTTATTGGATAACCCCGGGTTCTAGTATTACAAGAGGGAGAAAGACTTTTCCCTATCCACTTTATCCACATCATGCATACGTAATTGTATACACTTGTCATGTTTCCCAATACTCACCTTTTTTTCTAAGCTAAAAAATGACAAACATAACCTTTCCTCATGGGAAATTGTCCCAGCCCCAAGATAATTTTGGTTGCCATTTTCAGCACCTTGTCCAGACAATATCATTTCTGAAGTGTGGTGACCAGAACTATACACAGTATTCTAAGTGTGGTCACCCCACAGAATTGTACACAGGCATTACAATATTGGCAGTTTTATTTTCAATCCCTTTCCTAATTATCTCCAACATGGAATTTGTCTTTTTCAGAGCTTCTGCACACTGGGATGCCTGTTTTAACTG
Source organism: Shinisaurus crocodilurus (assembly GCA_021292165.1). NCBI lineage: Eukaryota > Metazoa > Chordata > Lepidosauria > Squamata > Shinisauridae > Shinisaurus > Shinisaurus crocodilurus. The sequence continues at coordinate 81,537,059 of CM037879.1, read as the reverse complement.
AACTATTCACTACGACCCCAAGATCCCTTTTTCCAGGTCAGCCCCTGCCAGCTCAGAGGCAGATCATCTGTAAACTGGAAATCATGACTTCTCTCAGTGGATTGCTCAAAAGATAAGAAAGTTGAAGACTGCAATGCACTTTCCACTTCTGAAGTGCTGCTAGTGCTATGTAACTGTTAATAAAAGCAACAACCTGAAGATTCAGAGACTGGCAAATTTAATCCTCAGACCTTTTTTTTTTTTTTTAAAAAAACTTAAACTAAAAAGAATAATTAACACAAGTTAGCTTTGGGCAGATATATATCCATCACCTATACACGTAATTAAGTAAACCTTTTGATTTCCAAGGGTGGAAACACAGCAATCAGCAACTGGCAAACATATTTATCTTCCCTTTTCTCAAGTCACAGCTTTAACTATGACCACCCACACCTGCCACACCTGTGGAGCTATGCTGCACCTATATATATATATATATATATATATTTAATTTTACGGTCATAGACCAAAACCGTATGCTGCACCTAAGAAAAAAGTCCACAATAGTAGGAAGTAGTCAAGAACTCCTACCACCATTATAACCTAGGCCTCTTAATGGTCTGAAGGATATGTGTGATTTATGAACAGCTGACTCTTGATCAAAAAAGTTCAAGTCAAAGAGATAGCTCTTCCCAGAGCTTTGTGTCAGCAAGTCTCCTCAAAAGGATCAGGGCTTATACTGGCAAAATGCCTCCAAAATCAGGCTCTTTTCACTCAACCCTTTCAGACTTCAAAGGCTTTGGGGCTGGGCCTAATTCCTTGAGAGAACAAATTCTATTTTGTTAGCTTATACATGTAATAATAACACATTTCCCAGAGTTAGAGTGGTATCAGCAATGTTTCTCCAAAAGCAGATCTCCTTGGGCTAACATATCCCTGCTACACCAAGGTTCTGATACTCTTACAGCCCACTCCTGTGCCTTTTCACACACAATTAGGTAGGTCCCTCCAAGTTCAATGGGACTTACTCCTACTGAAGTGCCCATAGGATTGAACGCTTACATCTCCCGGGCAGATAAAAGCTGTCTTGAAAAGCTGACCCGACCTCCTGAGCACCACTAGCTTCTTACTGTTGCAGCTTTTCACCACTACTTCTCCCCTGTGAGATGCTGAAAAAAATCGGTGGGGCTCTCTATATAGTTTCTTCTTACAGCTGTGGCAACAAAATGATCAGAGGTGCTTCCCGATGGGGGACTTCTAGCACTACCAATCAAAAGGCATTGTACAACTATTCCATCTTTTCTTCCTTAGACTGCAATCCTGTACCCAGCTGCCCGGGAGTAACACCCCTTTAATTCAATGGGACTTACGTCTGAGTAGAAATGTATAGGATTGCAATGTTAATGGATTTTTTTCTGGTTAAAAAAAAAAGACAGAAGAAGTTGTGAGGAAACATGGGAGGGTTACAAATGCAAGACCCCCTGTAAAATTCCGTGAATGAAGCAATACAGATTCCACAATCATAGCCTCATCTGGAAGCACCCTACATCAGGGGAGAAGAGAGGGACAAAGGTTTCACAGATTTGGCACTGAGCGCAACAGCTCTAACCACTGCAGAACCTTAAGGTGGCCAGAACCTCAGCTTGAGCGTAACAATCTTCAAGACACCACCATACAAGCCAGTTGCTTAGAGGCAAATTAAGTATGGTTCCTGGATACTGTGCTCTGTGGAGTGGATCCAGCCATGGCAAGGAACCCATATAGCATCCATGGAGTTTTAACTGAACTGGAGAATATCCCATGTATACAGTTAATCTCTAGGTACAGTTAGATATAACCTATTCACTTTATATCCATTTACTAAACTTGAACTGTACAGATTAACGTATCTTTCTGGAAGAAACTCCCTTTTATCAAGCTAATGAACTCTGCCATCCCTCTGAAATCCAAGTTCATTATTAAACTGCTTCTTAGATACCAGTTCTGCAAGAGAAGCAGATTCTTTGTTTGCATGTGACCTGTGAAAAGTAATTCAGAGCAACAGCCATTCAGTGTGAATGCACAATCCAAGGTCAGAAGGGGACCACAGCAACTATTCCAGTCAAAACCCTTAAGTAAGAAGAGACACTAAATCTTTTCCACGTGCATAAAAATTGCACTGATGTTGTTTGAATGGTTTCTTTCTGAAATCTGCCCTGAGAGGGTTTTTCCAGTAAATAAAAAGAAGCTGCAAGTACTAGTTGCTTCCAATTTTATTACTAAGACACTACACACTCAAATCATTAACTTGAAGTATGAAGTAATTAGGATCATGCTACATGGCTTTACACACTGTGGGGAAAAACAACAACCAACATCTATATTCAACCAACTTAAAAACCATAGAGCAGGGGTGGGGAACCAATCCGGCCCACCTAGGGGCCAAAATTGGCCCTCCAGGGCTACCCAGATGGCCACACCCCCTTCCCCCAACTGATCACTGGGTGGTTTCCCAGGTTTTGTGCATTGCCCCCTCATTCTAAAAGGCTGAAATGACTCTCCTAAGGCTTAGAGTATGAAGAATGCAAACAATTCAAAGGCAAATATGGCAGGCTTATAAAAACATCAGAAAGGAGCATTTCAACATTTAAATACAGCCTGTTTAGTCACATACCTACTATGACAGAAAAATACTAGATTGCTTGCAACTTTGTTTTTACAGCACAATCTTATATGCCTATTCAGAAGTAAGTTCCACAGAATTAATGGGTTTCACTTCCAAGAAAGTGGGCATAAGATTGCAGCCTCAATCAGGTCATTAGGCATTTTATAACAAGAAAGGCAAGAATTTTAGGCTGCAATCCTCTATCCACTTACCTGGGAGTAAGTCCCATTGAACTCAATGGGACTTACTTCTGAGTAGACCTGAATAGGATTGCACTGTTGGTTTACTATAATAATTTAACTAGAATTTTAATTACGGATAATTTACCCTACCATTTTTGTTAGGAAAATGAAACCAAACATTTTAATTGAATTTGGACATGGGTAAATAATTCCATGCAGTGCTAAGAAACATTTATTTATTTACAATATATTTATTTGATTTGTATTTGTTTTAGAGCAGCCTTCCCCAACCAGGTGCCCACCAGGAGCATGCTAGGAGTTGTAGGCTTTTTTTCCTGTCTAAACATGCATAGGATTGCACCCAGGAGGGATAACACTTACTGGTTTCGGCATTTTGATTCTTGAAAGTGTTCCTGATGGTCAAGAAGCAAATATTCATGCAGCAGCACAAGGGTGTTCTTTCTTCTAAGAGACCTGAGCAAGGAATTGAAATAATTATTACACAGAAGTTAAACTAAGACACAATTTATGGTGGAGGAGTTTCATGTAGGGATGATTCACTCATGGCCAATAATTACTTAGTAACGCCACCACTTTAGAAAAAACATAAAATCAGCAACCTCACCCCATGAAAGAAGAGTCCAATTGCAAAGAGAAAAGGTCATTTGGCCAGCCACACCCAAAGGAGAAACTATAATTTGAAGATTTTTCAAGGAACAGAGAGTGTGTGGAGCAGGGGTGGGAGTGTGTGTACCTAAAGCAAGTATCCAAGCAACACAAAATCAGCGAAAGCCCTTGACTTGGCTTGAAGGAAAACTTCTACTAAGTCTCTCAATTCAGACACCATATAGTAGTACTTGCTTTACTAACTACAGCCCCTTTTTAAAAAATCAGTGGGTCTTCGATCTGGAGCAAGTAGATCGCAGTCAACGATTTTATAAAGGGTTGAAGCACAACAGAAGGAAATTTTACACTCCAAGGAAAGCAGTCATTACTTCACTTTGCCTCCAAGCTATGCAGGCCGAGAGGAGTTTCCTGATAGGTCAAAATGTAGGTCTGATGTAACCTCTTTCCACCTCACCATTCAAATGAAGCGTTTGAGGGGGAACCCTCCTTCCAGGGCCCAGGCGCATACTCCCTTTATGTACTCTGCATTCAACCCAGAACAAGTTACCACTACGGAATCCCACATTTCCTACTTCATCCGCTTCCTACACACATATATTGAAAGTAGAGTGCGGGGAGAGAAATCCACGCTTTCCATCACTCTTTTGACAAGTGAAAAAGAGAGCGGCTAAAGGGGCAACTGATCCGCCTTAACACTGCAATCCAAAGCACACTTATTTGGGAGTAAGCCCCACCGAACACTGTGGGGCTTACTTCTAAGTAAACATGCAGGAGGCCTGCTCTGTACGTAATCTCAAATGGACATGCATAAGGAAAACATTCAGGCTACAATCCTATCTACGCTTACCTGAGAGAGTTAAGTCCCACTAGCGGGGCTTCCTTGCGAGTAAAACATGTCCGGGATCAGGCTGCAATCCCTGGCACACTTACTTGGGCGTAAGGCTCATTGAACTCGGTTGGACTTCTGAGAAAAAGGTGAACAGGGGTCGGGCTGTTCAAAGCAGAACTACTAGATGAGGGAGGGCGGTTAGAAAGACACACTTTAATAGCGCAACTCCATAAATGTGTACTCAGAAGTAAGCCCCATAGCGTTCAATGGGGCTTACTCCCAACTAAGTGGGTATAGGATTGCAGCCTAAGTTAACCTTTAAGATGCGCAAAAGAGTTCCTTAAAACAAGGAGAGAGGAAGGGGAAGAGGACCTAAGTGGCTCTCGAAGGAGAACGTAAATCTTGGCCCGAGAAGGACCTGCTGGGAGAATTTCCTCAGAGAAGAGCGGAGCGTTAATCCGCCCGCCGCCACACCTGTTGCCAAAGCCTCCTCCTCCTCCACGACGCCACTCCGTCCCCGCCGAGCCCCTCCGGACTTGTTTGTTTTCCCGCCAACCCCAACGAGCCGCCCCGGCGGAGAGGGGCTTCGATCAGCAGCCCTTACCTCGCTGGCGCGTCCTCTCGCTTCGACCGGGCAAGGCTGCTGCGCCTCCGCTCTAGCTGCTCTCCGCTCCCCTGGGCGTCACTGCCTGCCGCTCCCCGGTGCCAAGTCAATATGGCTGACGCCGCCGAGTGGGCAAGCGCTACAAGTCGTTTGCCTAGCCTTGCCCTCCACTCCGCCCGCCTCTCCCGCGCCAGCCAGCAACGCGCGCGAAGCCTGAAGACGTCTTCACTGTAGCTCTGTGATTTGTAAAGTACGGACGAAGCTTTCCAGACGGAAGCGTAACTGCTTAAGGGAGGGAAGCGTCCTGAGTCCTCCTGACTCCTAAGCCTAATGAGTTTTTCTGCGGCACTGCTCGCTACCCTCCAGTGTTTTCTCTGCGCTCTTTTCCCGGCGCCGCAGCCTGGAAAATTATTTATTTATTTATTATATTTATATCCCGCCTATTTTCCTGCAAGGAGCCCAAGACGGTTTACACAATCCTCCTGCTCCTCTCCATTTTAGTCTCACAACAACCCTGTGAGGTAGGTCAGGCTGAGAGTCCGGGACTGGCCCAAAGTCACCCAGTGAGTCTCATGGCCAAGCGGGGACTAGAGAACCCGGATCTCCCGAGTCACAGTCCAACACACCACTGGGGCCACACTGGCTCCAATTTGCAAGGCGTTTGAGGAGGGTGCAGTAATAATCGAGTTGCATTAGGAACAGGGTTTTTAGGGAGAACAAACAAAACCACAACAACTTGAGTAGTGAAGTACCTGGGCAACTGTGACAGAAATTGGTTGAAGTCCCATTTTTGCCACTATTATGTAGTGTTGGTTACGGTGTGTGTCTGTGGAATGGGGCACAAGGATAGTAAAATTAGACCAACCAAATAGCAGAATGTAAGTATGCAAGCTGTTGAGTTCCCCAGAACTCTTTCTCAAGCAGGATATTAAGCAAAAAAACCCCACACAACTCGAACAAACCACAGCAACAAGGATAAAAAGGACACCCATCAAAAAGGGAAGGGGAGAGAAAGGTGTTGCTCTCTCTCCCCACTTTTGTTCTTGTCACTTTGCTTCCCTCCCTCCTTCCTCTGCTTACAATCCTACTGTGGTGGATTTTTGGCTGGTTTCAACAAAGATGTTATTTTACTCTCATGTATTGGTTTGGGTCTGTTTCTCCTGCTCTGCCCCATAAATCACTTTGGGTGGTGAATAGCAGCGACTGCACGTTACTGTGCTGCGCAAGATCTGTAATCGGATCGCCTGTTGTTGTCGTCGTCGTCGTCGTCGTCGTCTTTAAGCTGAAAAAAGCAGTCAGATCGCCCAGAATTGGATTGGGGGAAATGGAGCAGCACTGCAAGGGGAGACTTAGACCTTTTTCCTGAGTTTTTTCATCAATCAAAATTACCATGTACCATGTAGACGGGGGAGAAAGGAGCCCATATTGTGTCTGTCTTCTCCCTGCTCCCCATGCAGGTAACAGGAGCTTGGGGAGGGGGAACAATTTCAATCAGGGAAATAGTGATGAGGAGAGGGTTAAAAATGTATCCCCCAGTGCTATGGCCCCAATCCAATTAATTCTTGGAGTTGCTTTTAAACCAGGAGATCCGATCTGCTTAACTCTGTGTCAGGAGTGGGGAGTATGTTGCTCTCCAACAACTGGAGTGCCACACATTCCCCATCCCTGCTCTGTGTAATGAGATGGGGGGGGGGGGAGAATGAGCTGGATGATCTCAAGATCCCTGCCAGCTCAGTGATTCTGTGGTTGTAAGGTTGGGGTTTGGACAATACAAGGGCTGCTAAGTGGTCAAACCTGCTTGACAAGTCTGGCTTCTCAGGTAAAACAGTGACCAAGTACCTTTCCTTTTGCTAAATATATATTTATATAGTTGGATTGATGGACTCTACTGGAAGGAAAGAGCCTTTCGGGAATCACTCACAGGCAATCCCATGTCATGCATGTCTTTTCAGACTTAAGTGCTCAGAAGTAAGTGGGGCTTACTCCAAGGAAAGTGTAGGACTGCAACTTTAGTTTCCTCCCTGCCTGCAGGAGATTATGTCATCATGGCTTTTGTGAAGAAGCTGCAATTTTTTTGAGATAGAGTTGTAGCTGAGTGAAACTCAGACAAGATCAGGCCCAGGAGTCCAAGAGGTCAACTGAGCTTTGGAAGCATCTTTTAGGTGCTTATTAGAAACATAATGTTGGAGTATTAATGCTGTGTACCTCTACTTATGTCCAACCTGTATACATGTGTAAATAAACCATATATCACAAAACACCAGTCAGTAAGTTTCCAGTAACCTCATTCCAAGGAAACAAAACCCTGGGTAATACTTGCACATTTCGAGTTCTCAGGGCTCTGAGAACTTGGAGGTGAGTGAGGGCGTTATATGTACTGTAGTTAGACCCGAGGTTTACCAGTTTTTTAATGGCCAGAGGCTCTGTGCCTTTAACAGCAGCATAACAAGCAAAAAAAAAAGGGGGGGGAGTGATGTTTAACTACATGTTACATTACATACACGGTCACATTTAATGATTCTGAGGGTTTTAAAAAAGAAGCTGTGGGATACTCAATCCAGACTGTGGCATGCATGAAGGACTTGTGCCATGTTCCTGACAATCATGCCTCCCCACCCCAATTGCTAGCTTCCCGACTGCAGCAAATAGCAGGGTATATGTGTTGGGACAGTGGCATGGGGGAAAGGGTTAACCACCCCTGCATGCTGCAGTTCTAATCCTGACAGGGCCCTCATATATGCAACAAAATCCCTCAGATATGTTAAATGCAACCGTCAGGGCTGGCATCAAGGGTAGGCATGGTTGGGCACCTGCCAAGGGCCCACACCCTAGCAGGGGCCAACTAACAAGAGCTTCCTGGAATTGCTGCTCCTTGTTAGCATTTCAACCTGCTTGTTCACCTCTCACTCTGCCCCAGACAACAGTGGGGGTGAGAAGGAGGAAATGCCACTGCCTCCTTGCTCACTGGCTCTCTGCCAAGTGAGCAAGCAAGTGGAAGCAATGATGGGAAAGAGGATGAGGAGCAAGAGCAGCTGGTGACAAAGGAAATGAGAAGGTGGATTCACTGAGGGGGGGCGTTGTCAACTATTGGTTGGTTTCAACAAGGATATTGTTTTACTCTTCATGTATTGGTTTAGATCAGTTTCTCATTGAGAGGGTTTTGCTCAAGGACCCTCAAAAACCTGGAGCTGGCACTGGTAACCATGCATTTAATATAACATGTAGTTTGGACCCTAGGGACTCACTTTGGCCATCAAGAATGTACAGGTGTGGAGTCTGGAGAGGGGAAAACATTTCATTCCCATTAGAGTTCCAACATGCTCCAAACACATGTTGCCCCCATGCATATAAGCAGTCAAAAACCCACAGCCAATCCTAGTTGTGTGCCAGTATAATACATTTATTTATTTTATTTATTTAATCAATTTATATACCACTTACCATATCAACAGTACTATTGATAGATCAGTGGATTCCTTCCAATTAATCGCTATTAGTCGGCGAGATGCCACCATCATATAAGTCAGCATTTCTTTGGTAAATGTTCATTGCAGCCACTAAAGGTAGATACTAATAGTGCCAACTTAGGATCCATGTGTACCTCCCCTCCTATTATATTACTACATTCTTGAAAAGCTTTCCTCCAAAAGCTATGTGTTTGTCCACATTCCCACCACATATGATAGTATGTACCTAATGTATTACATCCTCTCCAACAGTTCGGTAATGTTTTGTATATATGACTTAAAGTTATTGGAGTTAAATACCACCTCAGTACTACCTTCAAGGAGTTTTCCCTTATTTACTGCCTTACTAGTTTTTTTTTAAATGTTTTATTGGTATATCTTTATTTTAACTGTTTTGCTGTATTTTATTTTTAATGTAAACCACCCTGGGAATTTGAACAGTGGTACAAAAGGCCCTAAATAAATAAATAAATAAATAAATATCAACCCTTTCTCAAAGGGACTTCAGGCACATACATGGGGGTTCTGAATTTTATAATCAGGTAGGCTAGACTGAAATATAAGTGGCCCAAGGTCACGTATGGAGTTCCCTGGCTCAGCATGGAAACTCGGATCTCCCTAGTCCAGACTTGCACAACTTATGATCCACTGGCCTCAATGCAGCCAACCAGCCTCATATGGCATCTCACCCGGGGCTTGATATACTTCTTCATTGTTGTACAAGGGATCCTCTGGGAGGTCAATGAGTGTTGGGGCTCTAGAAGTGATTTTTTTTCTCCATATGGAAGACAAGCAGTACCGTATTTTTCGCTCCATAAGACGCACTCCCCCCCCAAAAAAAAACTAGGTGGAAATGTCTGTGCGTCCTATGGAGTGAATACAGTAAAAAAAAAAAAAAATTTTTTTTTTTTAAACTTTCCTCTGCTGGTCCGGAAGAGCGGAGGACTCCTGGGCAGGATTCCCCGTGGAACAGCTGATTAAAAAAAATTATTATTATTATTATTATTATTATTACTTTCCTCTGCTGGTCCGGAAGAGCAGAGGACTCCTGGGCAGGGCGGGGGAAGCCCCCACCTCTCGGCTGATTCCCTGTGGAACAGCTGATTTAAAAAAAATTATTATTATTATTATTATTATTATTATTATTATTATTATTTTCCTCTGCTGGTCCGGAAGAGCGGAGGACTCCTGGGCAGGGTGGGGGAAGCCCCCGCTTCTCAGCTGATTCCCTGTGGAACAGCTGATTTTTAAAAAAATAAAATTAATATTATTATTATTATTTTATTTTTTATTTTTTACTTTCCTCTGCTGGTCCAGAAGAGCGGAGGACTCCTGGACAGGGTGGGGGAAGCCCCCGCCTCTCAGCTGATTCCCCGTGGAACAGCTGATTTATTTATTTTTTAAAAAATTATTATTATTATTATTATTATTATTATTATTATTATTATTATTATTATTATTATTATTATTATTATTATCTTTCCTCTGCTGGTCTGGAAGAGCGGAGGACTCCTGGGCAGGGTGGGGAATCCCCGCCTCTCAGCTGATTCCCCACGGAACATCTGATTTTAAAAAAATATTTTTGGGGGGTACCATACGGTAAGTGCGTCTTATGGTCCGGACTCTCTCTACAGTCCGAAGATGGAATTCCAAAAGCAGCAGAAGGAAGGAAGAGCGGCTTAGGGAGATCAGTGGAAGGGACTAAGTTGGAAGTATTTCTGGGGGTGCTTTCAGGCTAGCAATCAGATGGCATTGTGCAGCTGTTCCGTCTTTTTCTCCTTAAGAGATTTTCTGCATTAAGGAAAAAGACAGAAGAAATTGTAAGAAAACCTGGAAGGGACACAAGTAGAAGGTAATATTGTCTGGAGTCCCTGTAAACTTCTATGAATGAGGCAGTGCAATGGCGCTCTAAAAGCCTCGCTTGGAAGCTTTTCTGTGAATGGAACTCAGGTAAACAACACCTAGATGCATGCAGCTTGGAATTGTAGTACCATCAATTAAGGAACATGGTATTTGCGAGGAGGGGAACAATTAATCCCCCGCCCTATTACAGAGTTATTATAGAGATGCCATTTAAAAAGAAGCTTCAGCTCTCACATGAACATACTTCACAAATACCTCTCTCACTCTCTCTGTTCTCCACTCCAGCTGTTTATATTAAGGGCCAATTCAATTGTTGTTGCATCTTCTGTATAGAATGGCTTTTCTTGAAAATGAAAATCTGTCCATCAAAGCAGTGAATTTATCACAAATGACAAGGAAATAGAGTGCAGGATATGAACAACAGGATGGAGGGTGAAAGCAAAATGACAACACCTCTTTCACCTGCTACCTTTCAAAATTTATGATGCATTTAAACACAACCGTGGAGAGAAAAAAGCAGCTTTTGTTGGTAGAGCCAAGCTGGCAATCAGCACAGCTATCACCACAAAGGAAAGGAAACATTTAGATGAAATGCTCAATAACTATGAATAATAGATATGGCAGTTTTAATGTCCAAAGTGCTTCATGGTCTTTGGCTGTGATGCAGCAAGCTCCCATTCATTCATGCATACAAGGGTATGCCTCTTTGTGTGTGGGGTGGATGTGCACATGCGTGTTTGATGGTGCTTTTTCAAACAACCGTTCTCCCATCCCCAAACTTCAAGCTGTTTCTTTTTTTAAAAAAATGTGTCTGAGTTTAGCAAGTAGTTTGTGGTGCTGCTCAATGTACTAATGTTTAGGAAATGGCCATGCTGGCTGGGGATGATGGAAACTGTAGTCCAACACATCTGGAAGGCACCAGGTTAGGGAAGGCTAAGATACTGTAAAACAACAAAAATCAGTGTGCTTATGAATATAGGCAGCTGCTGTATACCAAATCAGACCATTGGGAGCTTTTACATGCAAAGCTCATGCTGGCTCAGCTTGTCTGAGTGTGGAAAGCAAAGCAGGGTCAGGCCTGGTTATTACTTGGATGGGAGCAGTGCTTTTTTTCTGGAGAAAAGGGTACCGGAACTCTTGGATTACATTTCCTCGGGAGTAGATGGCGATTAAATTGTAATGCAATTAATAGAAGAAAAGGTGCTAGAACTCAGTTCCGGTGAGTTCCACCAGAAAAAAAGCCCTGGATGGGAGACCCCTCCTCTAGTTTCCTGCATTGAGCAGGGGGTTGGACTCGATGACCTTGTAGGCCCCTTCCAACTCTATGATCCTATGATATCCTATGTGCTCTACCACTGAGCTACTGCAGCCCTTCACCAGTTGATTGAATCAGCACGATTATTTTTGTAGCCAACCTTATCCCATGTGTGCAAAGTGGGTGATAGTATTTTTTCTTTACTCAAACACTCTCATTCTTATTATAAAACAGCTCCAGAAAACTAAGAATGAAATGAATCATCTCATATCCACCAAAACTCCAGAGTAGAGCATACAAAATATCTTGCCTGTTTGATTCCATCTTCAGTAACCTAATTACTTTACTCCCAACTCAAGGATGGAAAGCGGAATATCGGTGGTCAATATAAGAGGTTTAAAGATGTTCATAAGGCTAATCTAAAAAAATGCAATATAAACATCGAAAACTGGGAAGCTCTGGCCCATGAACGATCTAAATGGAGGTTGGCCTTTCACAAAGGTTCCATGGAGTTTGAAGAAGCCCGAGTGCAAGGTGAAAGGGAGAAACGTGCTAAGCGAAAAGCACGTCAAATGAATCCTTTACAGGACCATCTTCTATCTGGTAACCTGTGTCCTCACTGTGGGAAGCTGTGTGGATCTAGAATTGGCCTCCACAGTCACTTACGGACCCATCGCTAGAGTCTACACAATCTTCTTTAGAATTTCCTCCTTTTATCCCGGAAGACAATCTTACTCGGTCACGAGTGATCGCCTGATGATGGATGATGATGAGAAAGCCTTGATGTTTTGTTATCTATGGCTTCGGTTGTTTTGTTCAATTAACTTTGGAGTAAACAGTATGAGATTGATGGTCTAGATCGGGGTGGACAGAAGGTAGATCTGCAGATGTTTTGGACCTGCCAGCATAGCCAATGGTCAAGAATTCTGGGAGTTGACATTCAAAACAGCTGGAGATCTATTCTCTGCCCACCCCCTGATATATATATGACATGAGCTGCAAATAGCTATTTTTTTTAAAAAAATATTTCTTTTATTAGCTTTTTCTCTTTTTATACAATATAAATAAAATAGGGGGAGGGGGCTGGGACTAAGTTGGAACACATTCAAAGATAAATAAAAGCTATAATTGTTACTCATACATATCAGTGTATGATGACCAAATATCCAAATATGCTGTGTCTGTAGTAAGCTGCATGTTCAAATATAGAAAGGGCAGTAAGGTCCTCTGCCTATTAAAAAGTCGATGGTGTGGAGTTGGACTTCCAGTTTTGAAGTATAAGTCTTTTTACAACCATGAGTACTCTCAAAATCCACTTTCATTGACCATCTGATACATCCTAGAGCACAGGACTATAATTCAAAAGCACATGAACATCAGTAAATTTCAGCGATTTTTGTCATACGAAATTAATACATAGAAATACCTCCATCTAAAAAGGAGCCACCACAGGACATGCCCACATCATATGGGAGAGTGATGCAAAATCCATATCACAACACCAGCACTTGACAGTTGTGGACATGTTTTTCCTAAAAAGACAATCTGGTGTCCAATAAGTATGGAAAAGCAAATTCTGTTGTATTAATTTTCATTTCAAATCAAGAGAAACGGAACACACACAGGCAAGGACAACCTTCCATTGTCTTTCAAGTATGGAATGTTCCAGTTCCCCTGCGTATCAAACTTAGTCGTGTCTAGTAATTGTTTATATAGCTAATTGTAGCCTTGTGAATCTGTGGTAAAGAATAATTTGGGGGTTGCAGAAGCACTAAGAGCTGATGGACCAAAACAAGATGTTGAAAGGTGTGTTAATCGTAAATATTGCCAGTGGACTGTAGCTGGCATAGGGCTCTCCAACCTTGGGTCCCCAGATGTTGCTGGACTACAGCTCCCAGAATCCCTGGCCATTAGCCATGCTGGGTGGGTATGCTGGGAGCTGTAGGCCAGCAACATCTGGGGACCCAAAGTTGGAGAGCCCTGCTGTAAATTAAGGTAGACTGAGAGGTAATGATTTACCCAATGCCTCCTGGTAAGCTGAGCAGGAATTTGAACCTGGATCTCCTACAACTGAGCCCAATTCTTTAAAGACGGTATCACAACTGTCAGTCACTAGCTAGCTAGCCTCTCAGCAGCTGTCATCCAGAATAGGGCAGTCTTCATTAAGCACTCCACAATGAATGAACAAAGAGGCTCCTTACCCCTAGAGGTTGTTGCCTGAGGCAGGTGTTTGTCTTGTTGCTAAGGTATTGTGGGAAATGTTGGCAAATGCCTCTGTCATTTGGCCCCAGCAATTTTTATTGCAGACAATGAGGAAACTAGCAGCCTCATTGGCTTAGGGCCAAATTAGATGGGATGGCGATGGCCTGGTTCATGCATAAAGTGGGTGGGGGTGGGGGTGCTTGAGGGGGTCTGATTTTAACATCAACAGTGGTGTATAGGAATGAGGAGTTGAACCTTCTCCCCCGCTGTATCTCCCTTTGGTTGGTTGCCCAAACTTCTTTTCGCTTCAGACTGATACTGGAAGAGAGCTGGGCTGGGAGAAGAGTGGCAGAGTGTGGGTGAGGTAAGGTGGGTGAGGGTTCAGCTCTCCTCTCCCATGCACCCCTTTTGCTGCTAAAATAAGACCCTCTCTTTGCTTTATATGTGATTAAACAAATATGGCTGCTGCCAGCATGTCTAGTTTGGCCGTAAGCCTAGCAAAACAGTACCTGAGGTGAGAATGATCGGCACCTTGGCAGTTGGAAATAAAGGATCTGAACATTGGTTGTAAATAATTATTAACGCTTGTTCTCTCATGAAGAAAAGAGGAGGAAGTGTGATTTTACTGTGTTGTGGATGGAAGAAGCACAGAAAAAAAATGCCATTGTACACAGCAACAATAATAGGTCTGGCTTCTTTGGTATATAGGCACAATTATTGTTGGTACATTGGCACCGGAGAGTCAGAGCAAGTTTAGATTATATCTTTCACTGGACTTACTCGTTGGAAGAAAAACAAAGCAAACTTTCGAGCTGTGGGAATTACAAAGGTTGCAATATGTTTGCAAGGCAGTCCAGTTAACCTCTTAAATATGTAAATTTCCTGTCTTATGAGTTTTTCGCAACAATGCCCAGATTTTTTCTTTGTAACAATTCTTCCAAAAACGTCAGAAACGTAACGGAAATACTTGTCTCTTCAGTTGTTTACAGAAGTGTGAAATCATTCCATTCAGTTTATAGCATTGTTATTTACATGCATAAATAACATTTTAAGGGGATGTAAGAGTTCAGGTAAGAGAGAATTGTATACCCTCCCCACTGGGCTGAAATATAGCTGCTGCTAACTGTGGCTTGCCTGAGGATTCTTGCAGAGAACATAAGCCCCTGGTGAGTGTGTCCTCTGTTTCTGTCTTTGTGTACTAGAGCTCATGTGCAGTAGTGGATTAAGGCCTCCTCAAGTGGATTAGCTGATGAAGCCATCATGCTCTGCCTCTGAATGCTTGTCAACCATGCTCCCATTTTGCTTGCTGTCTGCAGCTAAGCATTCTTGAAAAGCAAAGGTAGTCATGTTGGCCATAAGAAAAATACCAAATTCAAATTAATAGGCCAACCCAAAGGTAATCAAAAATGTGCATGCTTTTGAGATCTCCAGTTCTCTTAATCAGGCAAGTTGTTACAAAAAGCAGGTGCGGCGAGAGAGGAAAGAAGGGAGAGAAAAGGGTGACTATGTTGAGTTAAAGAAGTCTGTATGGTCAGTATCTTAAGATGAAATGTGGGAGATGGGGGTTGCAGACATTCACATTATGTCTACCAGGTCATGTGATGGTTTTAGGTTGCACCTGGGACTGCTGGGAGGAACAAATAAGCAATGGGTGATCCCCCATTTTTGAAAATATAAAAACCAGGTGTTACTCAGAACTGTCTCCATCCTTAATACACAGGTTCTTTGGTAGGTGGAAAACAGAAGTAGAGAGAAACTACTGGACAGTACAAAGCTGGAGATTTTGTTTCCCCCTGAAAAGAAGACCTTGCCAAGCATAAGTTGTATTAAGTCATGCATAGCGTTGAAATATTGGCTCCCTAAAACTGTAAATTTAAAGAAACAAAAGGAAACCTCTAGCTCAGTTAGCAGCATATATATTCCCATAAGAACAGCCCTGCTGGATCAGTTCAAAGGCCTCTCTATTCTGTTCATACAGCGGCCAACCAGATGCCTCTGGGAAGCCCACAAGCAGGACACTAGCGCAAGAGCACCCTTCTGCTCATGTTCTCCAGTAACTGGTACTCACCGTCATACTTCCTTTGATAATGGAGGTATCAAAGCATATATAGGCATACATACATGTAGATGCACATATATATTTTCAGTGGTAACATTTGCCTACAGCCTTCATCCAAACATAACAAAAGAATGCTCCAATATTTTCTGCTGGGGAAGAGCTGATGATGATTCATTTATTTTTAAAGATCCTACAACTTTCTAGGCCCTGCTCAAGAATAACATCACAGACAGGCCCTGCCAGCCTGAGAACAATTTAAATAACTTCTTAAACCAGATGCCTATAAGTGATGTTGCCTGTCTTGAGAAGTTCAGACTTGGCCAAAGTAACACATCCCTTAATTACATTCAGATTGGACTACTGCAATGCTGTCTACCTGGCGGCTACCTTTGAAAAGCCTTGGAAGGAAGTTTAAGTTGGTTCAGAATGCAGCAGCAAGGGCGTTAGTTGGGTTTCCCCATGGAATCACATGACACCTCTCCTACAACAATTGCACAGGTTGCCAATCAGTTTCCAGGCACAATTCAAAGTTTGGGCGATTATCTAAAGCCCTACATAGCTATATGAACTCCTCCTCCAGTACCAGCCTGCCTGGTTCCTAAGATATCGTAGAGAGGTCCCTTTGTGTCCCGGCTGTGGTGGAGGCATAATTGCTTGGGACAAGAGAAAGGGCCCACCAACTGGGCATTAAGTTATTTGTTATGCTGCCTCCTAGGTTCTGCATTTGTAACTGCTCTCGTTTCCCTATATGAATCCATTGGCCAGGTCTTGTTATCATGCATTGATTAGTTTTCCCTAGAAAGAATCTCTAATCTGGTTTGTAAAGGAGGCTGCAGTTCAATTTAGGAAGCAAGTTCCCTGTGGCCCTTGGTTCTGCTACTGTTCTGGGCTAAAGCCTAAAGACCTGGCCTTGTTTTTTGTCGTCGTCCCCCATCCATACCCTTTCTTTCAATTCAAGAAAGTTAGTACTTGAGACTAACTGGCTGTATCCTTGAGTGCTGGGAAAAATGGTATAAATGCTCATTTATATTATATCCTCCCTCATGAAAGCTCCTCCTCCCTCAGCTGTCACCACCACCAGCCATTCTAGCATGCTGTAACAGAGGGAGATAAGAGGGGAAGTCAGGCTATTCCGCCAGCCCTACTAAAGACTGTTTCATTTTTTCCTCTTCCCTACCCATCACCTTTTCCTTGTGTGTCATCATGTCTTCTTAGCTGTGATCCTGCAGGCAGGGACCATCGTATTCAGATGATACTTTGTAGACCACTTCGAGAGCCTTTTTGGCTGAGGACTGGGATACAACTACTTTAAATAAATAAATATAAAATTATGATATGTTTCGATATCTGTCTTTCTGTATCAGTATATGCCTACTTCTCACTGAAGCAGCAAATCTGTGTTTATGCTGCACCACTTCAGATGGCAAGTGAAAGCTCACAGGACTCTATAATTTTATTTTATTTTTTTTAATCCCTGCATGTAGAAAACTAACATGGTATGGAGAAGGGTTCTAGCCTAGCCTTCTTTCGGACATCCAGTTTTCTTTGTGCAGGGAATCTCATTCAGCCCTGTGTGCCAGAGTCAGCACCCAGCATCCTCGCCGGGCAGATGCCAGGGCCCCAGCATGTGTGTGCTGCTGATGCCTGCCTTGGCCCCTTTTCTCTGGTACTCTTCCATGGTCCAACAATTTTTAAAAAATAGCCTTGTATGGTGGCACAAGTATGAGCAGCCTCCACCAGTACTGAGGTTCTCTTGTAAGTTTTCACTGCCGCCATAGGTAGTAGCACATCAAGAGATATCTGTGGCCTCAACCTGCCATTCTGGTTTTCCCATTATGCCCCCAGCACCGCGTCAGCACTAGAGGCATTATGGGAAAAACAGAAGGGTGGGTGGAGGACACCAATACCTCTTGCTGTGATGCAAGTGGTGAAAAGTTGAAAGATAACTTCAGCACGGGCAGAGGCTGCTCATACTTGTGTCTGTGCTGCCACTGCCATAGGCAACAGCAACAAGTTTAAAAATAATTTCAAAAACTGCTGGATCACTGAAGAAGCCCAGTGAAGGGAGCCAGGGCAGGTGTCAGTGGTAGTCTCCTACAGGAGCTCAGACTCATGTAACAGGGCGCCCACCATGGGTTTTGCAAAGGGTCCCCTTCCCAGCCTGGATCTAGCTTTGATGTGATCCCACCCTTGCAGTCTGAAGTACAGCCTGGACACCGGTCTTCCACCTCAGTGAGAACTTAACCATACTTTTTATTTAGTAGGCAATCACTCGTGACCGAGTAAGATTGTCTTCCAGGATAAAAATTACAAAAGAAAATTATATAAAGAGGAAATTGTATACATTTGTGTAGACTCTAGCGATGGGTCTGTAAGTGACTGTGGAGGCCAATTCTAGATCCACACAGCTTCCCACAGTGAGGACACAGGTTATCAGATGGAAGATGGTCCTGTAAAGGATTCGTTTGACGTGCTTTTCGCTTAGCACGTTTCTCCCTTTCACCTTGCACTCGGGCTTCTTCAAAGTCCATAGAACCTTTGTGAAAGGCCAACCTCCAGTTAAAGCGTTCATGGGCCAGTGCTTCCCAGTTCTCAATGTTTATATTGCATTTTTTTAGATTAGCCTTAAGAACATACTGACCACCGATATTCCGCTTTCCATCCTTGAGTTGGGAATAAAGTAACTGCTTTGGGAGACGGCAGTCAGACATTCGAACAACATAACCTAAACTATCCTAATTGCTTTTGCAGAAGCATACGAAAAACTTGGTCTCTCACTTAACATAAAAAAACCCAAAGTGCTTTATCAGCAAGTGCTTCATCAGTAAGTGCAAGTTAACCCTTTGGTGATGCCATCTATCCAGCTTGGCGGGGCAATACTGGAAAATGTCGATCATTTTCTGTGGAGAAACGAGCCTTTGGGGGTACACACACACACCTCATGTGTGAACCGGCTGGGGTGGGGTGTGCATAGTTAGCGTGTGGAGAAAGGGTCCTTTGGGGGTTCCTGCATGCATGCATGCAGGCACACACGCACACACACACACGCGCACACGCACACGCCTCCTCATGTGTAAACCAAGTGGGGCCAGTTGAGGGGGCTGGGAGGAAGCGAAAGGTACATAAAACATAGGATGGGGCCTGGCGCCCGGAGGTCTGGAGGAGCCAGGCTGAAAGCGTTCATATGCAGATGTAATTCAAACCCAGTAAGTCATGAGTTCCCGTCCCCCTGCCTGGCCAGGTGAAATGCATTATGATTGGCTGAGAGGCAGCAGAGCTACAGGGAGGAGGGGAGGGGGGGAAGGTATATTTCCCAAAGCGTGGGTTTTGGTCTTTGTTCTACCCGGCTGTGGTAATGGCGGTAAGCCAAGGACCCCAGGCAGCTCCTGGTGAAATTAGCTGGATTGAGGGCTCTAGTAAAGGCAAGCCTTGTGGGAGTTTTACCCATCTCGGACCTTCGGGTAGGTGTGGTAATCTCCCTCGGGCAGCGAGGCTGTGCTGGATTTAACCCTTGAAGAGAACACCCTCAGGTAACGTGTGTGCCTGAGAGATATTAAGGAATCAGGTTTTATTGTTTTGCAGCTTTACTGTGTACTAAAGTGTCTCTCTCTTTATTTTGTGTGCTTCTCTCATTTCCCTAATCTTGTTGTAAAATGCTACCAGAATAAACCTTGTCCTGGTTTTACCCTACATGGGTTTTGTAGTACTCTGTGAGTTCAGTATCTAAATCCAGGTTACAGAATTGAAGGCGAGTCCCTCAACAGAGATCCAAGCAGGATTGCAGACAGCTGAGGCTGGCAATCTGGTACCTTGAGATCTCTGGTGGTCTTGGTTCCTTTGGAGTAGGAAAGGGTGGGGGTGTGGCGGGCCAGCCAGCCCCCCCTTCCTCCACATTTTCTCTATCTTGGCAGTTATCTTTCTGTTACAGCTAACATTGACACTGAAATCCAGCATCGTTTGAGCTCCGCAAGTGCCACATTTTCTCGAATGAAGCATAGAGTGTTCGAGGATCGGGATATCCGTAGGGAGACCAAAACGCTGGTTTATAAAGCTATTGTATTACCAACTTTATTGTATGCCTGCGAAACATGGACTATCAAAAATGTCAAATGTCAGTTACGGTCATAGAGGCATTATTACGGTCATAGACCAGCAGGAACATGGACTATCTATAAATGTCATTTCCACCTCCTTGAAAGATTTCATCAACGTTGCCTCCGGAAAATCCTGCGAATTACTTGGGAAGATAGGCGAACAAATGTCAGTGTACTGGAAGAAGCAAAGACTACTAGCGTTGAAAAAAATTATCCTTCAACGCCAACTTCAATGGACTTTTTATTTTAAACAGCCTTGATAAGGACAGTAATGCAGTCCGGATATCTCTGTACATACTTAGCATATGCTCGGGGGAGGGGGGATAATTTGGAATAAGCAGGTATTTAAAACGGAACGTGTGTAAAACTGAACAAATGAGGAAGCCGTTAAGAAGAATGCATTTGCTTCTATATCTACCGGGCAGTGTGATCCAATGTGGCTGCCTGTAACCCTCGAAACTTGGAGGATTATGGGTATCCTATTGAGGGCAGGAGGAGTGCAGAGGTCCTCCCAAAACACTTAGATGGCTGATTTTGGCTGATTCCTCGTAGGATGGCGGTGCCTCACTCATCCCTTCCCTGCCCCCCAGAACACCCCCCCCCCCCCCGCAGGGCCAGCTCCAAAGTCAGTCTTCCATCTTTGGAGCCTCAGCTGGCACAGAAAGAACTGCGAGGCCAGAGGGAGGGCACTCCAAAGCTGGAGTTCCAGCTCCGACCTTGGAGTGCTTTCCCGCAGTTGGAGCTGGAACTCTGACCTTTCCTATGGCTCTCTAACAGCGTCTAGCGGCCATAGGATTGCGCCCTAGGTGAACTATAATTAATTTGCTTAGAAAAAGAAACCTTTAAGCACATAAACACTTAGACTGAAAACAAAATAATTGGCTGGTTTTTTTTAAAAAAAAAACATCTTGCATTGAGGCCAGTTGTCACCTCTTACCACACAATACAAATAACTGAAAACAAAATAAATGGCTGATGTTTTAAATATATCTTACTCTTGCCACCATAGAAATAACTGCAAACCTTTGGTTAAAATCCAAAGCCAGAGTTTGCACTCTGCAGTATGAGTAATTAGAAAAATAGTTCACCCCATGGTGGTAATACAGAGAGTGCTTTGTACGGAGTAATTGCTTCAGAGAGGAACTGTATTAAGTTATGCAATTAAATGCTAACAATGCTAAGGGGAACCCCCCCCCCTACATTCTTAGGTAGGTCATACATATTGTGATTGAGTAGCTGAGACTAGGAGCTAGATATTCTCATAGGAGTTAGCTGGATCATGTGGTAAATGCACATGACAATACTACACCTCCCTGGAGACCAGCATAGGTTCTTACCGCACAATCCAGGCACAACTCATGTGGGAAGACAATCAAGAAATAATTGTCACATGGCACCATAACCATGCAGAAATTATTTTTGGTGGCAAGCATGTCACAGTAATAACATCTGAATAGCCCCAAAGCTGACTTTAAATGCTCCCAGTGGATATGGAAAGCTTAGTACAGGTGCTCAGCTGTTCCAAAATTTACCTGAAAATAACAGTGTTTGGGACATTACTGCAAAGGTGAACATTACTAGAATGAAGCAAATGTTGGGAGATCAATCTTTAGAGCTGCAGGGAGGGAGATGATAAAATTAAATGTCTCCTACCCATACAGGCAGTATGGCAGATTTGCAGGTAATCTTACTTTTAATTAAAACCATTAAGGGTGCAATCCTATGCATGTTTAGACGGGAAAAAAAAAAAGTCCTACAGCTCTCAGCATTCCGCAGCCAGCATGCTGGGAGTTGTAGTAGGACTTTTTTCTGTTTAAACATGCATAGGATTATACTCTAAAGGCACAATCCTATGTCCCTCCGGCCTTGTCGGGGGGACGGGGACGGGACGGGACAGGATTGGGGCTGGAAGGCGCTGCAACCTCGGAAATCCCTTCCGAGGTTGCAGTGTCATGGAGCACACACACACACACACACACACACACACACACCTCGTAGCCCACACGGTTCTTTCCTTGCCAGCAGGGAACCAAACATGAAAGACCGTGTTCAGTTCCCCTGTGGAGGGGGCGGTCCTGGGGGTGAGGAGGGGAGGAGCATGGCTCCACCGGATGCTGAGGAATCCAGGCGGGCGCCTCAGCCTCTCCTCCTCACGAGGAGAGGTAAAACATCTAGACAGCCTAAATCGGCTGTCTAGAGGTTTTTGAGGGTGAGGGGAATGCGGCAGCAATCCTACCCACCGCGCTTCTCCCACCCTCTGGGTTCAGAGGCTTACAGGCAGCCTCATTGGACCGCGCTGCCCGTGGCTTAGAAAGGAGGAGGAAAATAAAAAAAAGGTAAGAAAAATGTGATGGTCAACAAAATTATTATAGGCTGATATCTTTTTAGTTGTCTCTCATTCAGTATGCCACTGCATTTCTTCATTCAGCAAAACTGAGAAAATGCAATCAAAAATATTATCTAGAGCTGCATGCTGTATTATGACTATAGGAGCTCCACATTTGTTTCTCAATAGGAGTTCCCAGTTGGGGATAATTAACCTTTGTACACAGAGAACTAAATGAGAGGCAAGAGTCCAAGAATACACCTACCCCATAGAATTCCTGTTTGTCTTGTGATACCGTAAACTTCCTAAATTTAGGCTGGGTGCAAGCAAGGGTAGTGCTACCGAAACAGAGGAGTTGCAACATACAGTTTTGTGGGCCTCTACTAGCTACGGGCAGGAGGCCTATGTGATCCAGTTTCCCTGAAGATGTTCTCATAGGCTGTCAACATAAGACTTCCCAAGGGTTATAAAGTCTTGAGAACAAATTTACCAGTAAAGCACAAGGGGTAGTATCCGATACTGCAGCAGCGCACTTGCTCATTCTGGTACACCAGTGAGACCCTCTGCTAGCACAACAGGAAATTAACATTTCCTAAATTAGCCCCAGAAACGATTGGAAACATTTATTTCCTTCTGGGAGCTGCGCTGACCTGTCCTGTTCTGGAAACTAGTGTTTCTACTCATTTTTGGTTGCATTTATTTATTTATCACCCATCTGGCCAGCCACCGGCCACCCTGGGCGATGTACATAGGATAAAAACAAGATAAAATACATTTAAAACAGTATAAAATTTTTAAAATCTTAACCCACCCCATATTCCCACCTCAACAGCCAGGTTTTTAATGAGCGGTGGAAGCTCATCACTAAGCTCATCTTAGTGGCCTTAAGAACCACTAGCTCTCTGTTGTGCTAGCAGTGGCTCCCAATGGTTCATGAGCAGCATAGGATACTGCCCTAGATTTGAGGGGCCACACTGGCTCCTTGCCCTCTTGAAAACATGTCAAGGGCTCACATGGTTCATCCTTGAATTGCAGAATGTTGTTCTGAATGTAAGCACCAATTGTCATTCCGGTATCTCAGCCTTCAAAGAAAATGTCTCATTGTGTTACCTTCTTGGCCCCCTTGAAAACTGGGGATAGGGTTTGAGATGAGTTTTCTCCTCAACACACAAAACTTTGTTTGTTCATTCACTCTCCTTGAACTAGGAGAAATCCTGCTCTAGACTTGTGCTTTTGAGCTCTGCCAGGAAGTGGGATATCCACCTGTTGAATAAACCTGTTAGTTACCAACACTAGTGTGGAGCCTGAATCAGTAGTTAAGGCTCAACAAACAACACATGGTGTCAGAGTGGGACAGTTTCCATAGAGACAGGGCTGACCCAAGACATTTTGCTCCCTGAGACAAAGGACAAGATGGCACCTGCTCCGCTCCAGATACAGAAGCCAACTAGGCTGGCAGTCGAGCAGGAACGGTGCAGGGCTGTTTGGCGCCCTAGGCCAAATTATATTTAGCGCCCCCCCTCGTGCCGTGGGGGGGGCTCCGGAGCAAAGCAGCCCTGCTCTGCAACCCCCCCCCCGCGCCGCC
The DNA here is from genome assembly GCA_021292165.1 of Shinisaurus crocodilurus. Taxonomy (NCBI): domain Eukaryota; kingdom Metazoa; phylum Chordata; class Lepidosauria; order Squamata; family Shinisauridae; genus Shinisaurus; species Shinisaurus crocodilurus. The sequence goes on along the minus strand of CM037879.1, from coordinate 81,513,343 downwards.
GCCGCCGCCACCACCACCACCACCACCTACCTTCCCCCCCGCCCCCGCTGCTGGCTGCTGCTGCCGCCGCCGCCTCCTCCTCCGACGCGATGGGACCCCCGCGCTTTACGACGGGAAGGTAGGTAGGTAGTTGGCGGGCGGGCGGGCGCGGGGGGGAGGTGCAGCGGCGGCGGTGGCGGCAGCGGCCGGCAAGCGGGCGGGGAGGCGCGGCGGAGGCGGCAGGCAGGGCAGGAGCGCGCCGGAGGCGAGGAAGGGGCGCAGAAACTCTGCGCCCTCTTCCGCCACGCGCCCTAGGCAGCCGCCTGGGTCTGCCTAGCGGTAGCGCCGGCCCTGCAGTCGAGTCTTACTTTGACAAAGGCAATGGGACAGCATCCTCCACCACACCCAAGGGCAGCAGGCTCGCTTAGAGGGTGCAGCAGGACAGGCTGTGTGGTGCACACAGCTCTGTCCTCCAAGAGATGAGAATTCTGAATGGTGGGGGGCTGCTGTTGCTACCCCCCCCACATCTGCCGCCTGAGGCTGTTGCCTCACTCTGCCTAACGGTAGGGATGGCCCTGCATACAGATCAGTGTCAGAAATGGATTTTGAAATGGAAAATATTGCCGAGAACTGGACTAGATAGAAGATTATTTTTGCAGGGCCTGAATCAGATTATGTGCTTCGCAGTTGCCAAAGCTGCTCTTTTTCTAAGATGCATTGGTCCAGAGGGCAGGGATCTCTGCAGGGCATTTGTCCCCAGTGGGAAAGATTAGAGAAGCAGAGTGGAAAGACCCAGATAGACTCTTTGTATTATTTGAGGCCTATGCAGCCCAAAGGGAAATGCCTCTGTACAGAGAAAACATTTCTCTGAAAGAGACTGAGGCCCGACTAAAACAACTGAGGATGAGTGGTTAATTCACCTGCAGTTATTAGTACAGGGTTGTTGTGTTTTGGACAATCAAGATGATATGCTTCAGGATAGGATTCCTATGGGATCCAACTCGAAAGTAATCCAAAAGAAATCACCAATAGAGAATGGATTAACTCTAGGCAAACTTATACTGATAGCTCGAGCCCACTAGGCACTCAGAAAGCATACCAAAGTACTCCTAGGCCTCAGGGATGTGCACCAGTTACCCAATAAAGAGGCAAAGGCGCAACAGGCTGTAGGCTACTGGCAGTATGGACAGAAAAGTGCACAAGCTCTGTATGTGTGCAACAGATGCACTCCACAGCACACATTGCAAGAAGATTGCACAGCACTAAGAAAGATCTTTAGGTAGTGCCCGAATGCAAAACATTTTTCAAGAGCATGCCATGCAAATGGTCAAGGAAGCAAAGGCCGTACAATCTGCATGCAGTGGAAGAACATTTCCAAGTTGAAGAGGTTGGTACTGCAGATGCAACAGTGTACCTAGCCACAATATTTAATGAACAGAGGAAGCATTTGTCACCGTTCATGCTTAAGACCCAATGAAACACTAACGCAGTTTACTGTTGGTACTGAAGTGTAGGTAAGCTTCATCTTTGAGAGAAAATGCAAGAGAATAGCCCCCTCCTGTTCCATGTACAAAAGCCAAATGAACTGGCAGCTGAATATTTCTTCAATACTGACAATGGGACAGTGTCCACCACTGCACCTGAAGGCAGTAGGCTAGCTTAGGTGGTGTAGGACAGGCTGCGTGGTTCATAGCTCTCTCCTCCAACACCTTGCTGCCACTTTCTAGCATCTGCTGCCTGAAGTGACCACCTCACTCTGCCTAATGGCAGGGCCGGCCCTTCTTATGCCAGATTTGGGACTGAAGGCTCTACAGAGAGTCTAGACCTGATAAAAATCTGAATGGCAGTAGAATTGACTGATGAACCCACATCAGCAAACTGAGCATCAAAAGGGAAGCTCCTGGTTTGTTGGAAGGCATAGGATGTTTGCCAGGATGTGCCAAGATCAAGCGAGCTGCAAATGTGGTGCCAGTTATGCATGTGTCCCTGCGATGGCCTCTAATGACCAAAGGAGAAGAAATAACTTCAGAGCAGAGCACAAACCAGCTAGGCCTAATCAAGGAAGTTAAAGGACCCTCAGAATGGGGCAGCTCCATGGTTGCAGTAGAAAAGAAAACCACTGGATTCGCCTAGATTCCCAAGACCTGAACAGAGCCATAGCGCAAGAAAAGTAGAGTGTCATGACATCGAGCCTACTCGTTTGATGACATCATTGACAAATTGGCAGTAGCAGCAAATGCGTAGGATGTGCTAGATGCCCAGTTGGGATATTGGCAGATCAAACTGGATGGAAACAGCAGCAAGGTCACCACTTTTGACACACCGTTCAGAAGATGGTGCTTCAAGAGGCTGCCCTGTGACATATAATCCACTCTGGAGAGCTTGTAAAGAAAGATCCATGGCTGTATATCTCTCACAGATTTTAAAAGTTAAAAGTGGCCTGAATTGGACTGGGTCCACAGCACGGGGGAGGGCAGAATTAACCCTTCCACCCCACAGCATTTTCTAGATCTAGATCAGCCCAAGTTGAACTTAAAGGTAGCTATATCATAGGTGGGGCAAATAGCAGCTTTGGAGTGGGATTTAGTTCAGGGAATTGGCATCAAGGGGTTAAACCTACCCTCTCCAAAGACTGCAGTACTGATCTGATTTGGGATCCCCATGGCTGCTTTTTAATCTTTTATTAAAAATCTAGAGGAGAACCAATCTCGGCTCACCCACCACTGCTAGGTACTCCCTGAAAGTGGGGAACACAAGAAAGAAGGACAACTACCTCCAGAACTGCCAGTAAGGTTCACCCTCTGTTCAGTGAGACTCCCTCCTCACTGCATGTCATCTGTACAATTTAACACACAGTCCCTGGTTTTCGAGCAACAGGGAGAAAATACTCCCATTGCTCTAAGGCAGGGGTGGGCAATTTGTGGCTCTCCAGATGTTTGGCCTACAACTCCCATCATCCCTCACCATAGGCTATGCCAGCTAGCTAGGGACAATGGGAGTTGTAGGCTAAAAGAATCTAGAGGGCCTCAAGTTGCCCACACCTGCTCTAAGGAATGCCAGCTTTTTAACTGGCCCTTCTCCTGTGCCACAGCCTGACAGACAGAAACTAAGCAAATGAAGCTTTTCCTGGTAGAGATGAAGTGAAGAGAAACCATGAAGTGTTGCCTGTGTGTCAGGCTGCTGTTAAATGCATAAGATCAGGGCCAGTTAAAAATCTGGCAACCCCAATTGAATACTCCTACTCCTATGCAAAACATCCTTCATCCAATGATTTCAGGGCGTGTACAAAACAAAACCCCAAAATAAGGCTATCAATGGCTACTAGTCCTGGTGGCTATATGCTATCTCCAGTACCAGAGGCTGGGGAACATAGGTGGGAAGGTGCTGTTGCACTCATGTCCTGCTTGTGGGTTTTCCAGAGGCATCTGGCTGGCCACTGTGTGAACAGAATGCTGGACTAGATGGACCTTTGGTCTGATCAGCATGGCTCTTACGTTCTTATGAAATGGTCTTATAATTCTAAAATACAATAAAAACAAAACAGAATACAGACATAAAATAATTTAAAAGGCAGTATAACATAAAAGGACAAACTAACCAGCTTAAACACCTGGACAAACAAAATGTTTTAACTTGGTGCTGAAGAGAGTAAAATCGGTGACTGTTTCAGCCCCAAGCTACACACCTGCTCTTTCAAGGGAAGTGGAACTTTGTCTAGATCAGCTTGCACACTTACATCTTGGACATGGGAACCACCTAGCCACAGGGCCTCTATTCTACAGAATCATCACTGCCTAGCTCCAGCATGTCCTATACCTGTAGGAATTAGAGAGCAGGTACCGATAATTCTATATGCTTCACAGCTGCTTATCTAATCAACCACTAAGATTTTTGGAGTAGCATTTCAGAAGTAAATGGCCCATTACAACCCCGTGTACTCTCTCTCTCTCTCTCTCTCTCTCTCTCTCTCTGTGTGTGTGTGTGTAGAAAAAGGCAGCATGAAGCTTCTTTCTCACCTGACAACACAAAGCATTCAGGTAATCTAAAACTGATGTTTTATTCACTGCCTCCTTATGACACACCCAACCCGAGGGGCAAAACTGTGGAGGAATTAGCTATGATTCATAGTAGGAAAGGTAAACAAGAAGCTATGTGGAGTGTTGGTTAGCAACTCATGTTGAAACAGATCATATTCTGTAAAGTGGTCATCTCAATTCTTCTCTCATTTCTTTATGAGACATTCCCGATTTGTAAAATTTGCAGTTTTATTGTTGCACACTGCCCTGAGCATAGAGCTACCAACTTTTGAAGCGGCCCATCTCTGTCCCTTTAACCGCAGTTTGAACTGCAGCACTTCGCTTGTTTAGCACCCTGCCATAAAAGCTTCATCTGCTGACCTCTTGTTAAAGATGCACACGTAGGCCATGCAGCTATTTTTCTGGCCAGCTGACAACCTTATTTGAGTACCCTTTGGCAGACAGGTGATAAAGAAATGATAGGGGGAAAATAAGTAAAAGAAAAGAAGGAATAAAGGTGAATGAATGAGGTTGTCAGTGCTTGGAATATGAAAGATGCTTCTGCTGCCTTCTCAAATGCATGGCTGATGTGGCTACTCTGATCACTCCACAGCACTGTGGGGAAGTGACACAGCTTTGCAGTCGTTTCAGCTGGTAGGCACCTCTTTTGACAGGCTTTGGCAACTCAAACCCTTAAATTAGACCCATTTTGCACCATTATTTCACTGCTTGCCTTGTATCATCCCAATCCCTCCCTCCCCATAACTTGACTGTCTGTGCCGTCAGGAATTTTTTTTTTAAGACCAGCATGTGAACAAAAGATATACAGTCATGCCTTGGATTGAGAGCATAATTGGTTCCGGAAAGGTGCTTGTAATCCAAAACACTCTTATATCAAAACAAAATCCCCTCAAAAAAATTTGTACAGAGATTTTTAATTTAAGCCGTACTATAGTACTTGTATTGCAAGATGATGCTTGTATATCAAGTAAAAATAAATAAATAAATATTAAAAATTTTGCTTGTCTTGCAAAACGCTCTCAAACCAAGTTACTTGTAATCCAAGGTATTACTGTACAGCAGGCCATGTTTAATGATGCAAAATTCATAAGCTTTGTCAGCCTAGTCCTATGCCATCAGGAGGTTATGCTGTATAGACAAGGCTGCATGGAATGTAAGAAACAGCCATATACCAAGTCAGACACTTGGTCCATCTCGTTCAGTACTGTCTACGCAGGGGTGGGCAGAAGGTAGATCGCCAGATGTTTTGGACTTCAACTCCCAGAAGCCCCTGCCTGCACGGCCAATGGTCAAGAGTGCTGGGAGCTGAAGTCCAAAACATCTGGAAATCTACTTTCTGCCCACCCCTGGCTACGGTGCCTGGTGGCAGTGGCTTTTCAGACAGGAGGCTTTCCTGGCCCTAGCTTGGAGGTGTCAGGTAGGTTTTACATGCAGAGGATATGCTCTGCCATTGAACTATGGCCCTTCCCACTGTGGATAAGCAGCTGATTCTGAGGGAATGTAGAAAAATGCACCTCAAAGTATGAAAGACAGCAGTTATTGTTTGTTTGATATTTAATCAGCAGTAGTTTTTTAAATTGCTGTACAGAATATAAAAGCAGCATGATTTCTTCCCATAGGGTTCATCTCTCTCTCTCTCTCACACACACACACACACATGTATGGCAAAGGTAAAGGAGGAAAAGAGGAAGATGGGATGGGGGAGATTCAGCAAAAACTTTACAGAAAAAACGTGGAACTTTTAGATGGCATTCAAAAGGAGTTGACTTGGTGGATACAGCATCATGGCAGAACTGACAACTCTTCTGCCACAGCAATTATTGGTGGTCCCAACACCCATCTATAAAGTTGGACCTGTAGTGGAAATAAAAATGCTTTTCTTTAAGCAGAAAGATGTATAAAATATACATCTGTGCAGCCTTTCATCTGAGATCTCCCCCCCCCCCCCGATTCTGCAGTTATGCCCTTAATGTACCTTGTGTCAGATTGACTGGACTAAAGGAGAATTGATAGATGGGTTGGTTCCCCAATCCCAAATAGGAGGTTAAGGGCACAATCTTATGCATGTTTAGACAGAAAAAAGTCCCAGCTGGCTGGGGTACGCTGAGAGTTGTAGGACTTTTTCCTGTCTAAACATGCATAGGATTGTGCCCTAAATGATCTTGCTCTATGTGGTTGTGTCTCTCCTTCTAGAAAGAAAAATAAATAACTGAGATCTTTATATCTGAAAAACACTTGCATAACTTGCCTGATCAAGAAATAATTGAAGCAAAATTGCCAGACCAAAATTTCAAAAATAAGTCAGGAGCCCCAATTAGAGAGGGTGAGGCTTGTCCCTCCTCCTCTGTATTTTGGACCACACGTGATTATTCCTAAGGAACACCTAAATCTTTGGTCAATTGATTAGGTCCTACCTACTGAATAACAGTTATAAACAGTTAATGGGGCCATGAACTGGTATGCATGCCAAAAACACAAACCCCCATTTAAAAAGAAAGAAAATGTCTGACCTCTGTTGATAGATTTCTATAGTCATTATGAGAGATAGAAAATAGACACAATAAATGCTTTTAAAGTACACTGCCTTTTTGCAATTTCATCTTGAATATATCAAAAAACATGGCTTTATTATACCTTGCTGATAATAGTCATTCTCACCCTGAACAGCATGACTATGACTTGAAACTGTCCCCCCTAGCCTAAGCCCATAAAATATGATTTTCATTGTCATTTTTGGCAATAATGTGTCATCAGTGCTTCCACACGAGGCTTTTATTGTGAAATCACCCTACTTCAAACATGCCATTTTACAGGAAGATCTGGTGTCATTGCCTTCCATTTGTAACCCTCCATCTTTTTCCTTACCAGAAAAAAAAATATAGAGGAAAAGATGGAATAGGTACAGTGTACTTTTTGGTTGGTAGCACTAGAAGCCCTCCATCTGGAAGCACCTTGAAATGGTACCCCTGAAATAAGCAACTCTCAGGCCAGTCCTTATGCATATTTACAGGAGTTCCTCCCGTTGTTCTCAATGGAGGCCTACTCCCATGTTGCAACCTCCATGAAATATGTTATAGAGTTTGATCAGTGCTACAGAAGTGAGTAACATTATAGTAGTAATAATGTCTTATGGTGCTTCCATACAGAGGGATCTGAGTGCTTACCATCAAAAGGTAATGTGCAGCTAATCCATCTTTCCCTCCTGGAGGGAGCAATCCTATAGCCCCTAGACCTTGTCTGAGGAACCATAGGATACTGGGGATTCTGTCCTCCAAGGACCTCAGAAGGGGGAGTCAGAGATCCATTCCACGCTCCCACCCGAAGCCGGCACGGAAAGAACTGCGCTGGCTGCCCTTCAAGGTTGGAAAATTGGCCTCGGAGAAGGGGAAAAGGGGGCATTGCGGTGGGCGGGGAGGAGACCAGAGAGGCTAGGATACAAGCTATCCTGAGCCCCTGCAAGCCTCCTTCTCTCCCCCACCAATGCGCCAGAGCTAAAACGCTGTGTAGTGAAAAATGCAGGCCAGCAGGCCGGGAAGGCAAAGATCTCCAGCACGACTCCTCCCGCCCTGTAATGGATGATCGGAAGCCTATGAGTTCAGGGGGGCTTCTGATCATTGAGGCACAATCGATAGGACTGTGCCCTAACAGATTTTTTTCAGGTACCAAAAAAAGGGGGGGGGAGAGAAAAAGCAGTGGGGAAACATGGGAGGGTTACAAATGTAAAATGATGTCGTCTGGACTCCGTGTGAAATTCCATGTTTGAGGCAAGGCAATTGCACAATAAAAGCCTCGTCTGGAAAAACCCTTTGTGGCAAAAAAGATACAAGTGGTGGTGGGAAACCATGAGAGGGCTACCAACTGAAGACGTCATCTCTGGACCCTTCATAAAATTCCGTGAAGGAGGCAGGGCGATTGCATAATAAAGCCTCGCCTCGAACCAACCGAAGCCCCATTGAGCTCAGTGGGGCGGACTTCTGAGTCGACATGCATAGGTTTGCACTGTCAGTGTGCGGATTCTTTTCAGTTTACAGGGCGAGCAGCAGCGGCGGGTCCTCTACTTCCACTGAGCTGCTTTGAGGCAGGAAGCTTACTCAGCTGCGAAATCCAGCACACCTAAAGCCACTTCGCTTAAATGGGGAAAAGCATCACTGATCCTTGGGTCACCTGAGCATGTCAAAAGCAGCCGCGGGGGACGTGGGCGATTTGGGCCTTCTTCCTCCCTCCCCCCCCCCCCCGGTTGCCCACCCGTCGCGCTCCTGCTTTTGGAAAGAGGAAAAGACGTCGGGTCGGGAGTTCCGATTACGAGACTCCCACGCCACGTGTGGTTTGCCTCCGGAAATTAACATCGCCCCGCGGCGGCGTCGCTCAGCTGCAGCCTCCCCTCCGCCGTAAAAAACTAGGCGCCCTGCTGGGAGGCTCAAGCCCGGAAGCTCCGCGGAGGCGGTGGCTTCCGTCTCGGCTCGGCTCGGTCGCCGCCGCCCCTCCCCGCCTAGTTTCGCTCTCCCGGGGGAAAGGGAGGGCAGTGGAACTTTGCCCTGGGTGCGATTGTGCCGTCACAAAGGCCGGCCGGCCAATGAGCGAGAGCGGTTAAAATAGCGCCTTATAAATAGCTGAGGTTGCCTCCGTCAGTCGAAGACGTGTTGGGGGGTTATCGAGGTGCCTCTCCCTCTACCTGTGGGTAGGCGAATCTGCCGCTATGCCTCAGCCTTCAACGGGCTGCTTCCTTGGAAGGCGGCCTGGCTACGCGTTTGCTCATAAAACGAGTTGAGTAGAACGCAAGATGCTCTCTGATCTTGACCCTCGTTGGTATGGTTATTGCTGCAGACTGGCACAGTTAGTTACTCTTCTCTCATCTGACAAGTTAGGGTAGGTTGCCCTTTTCCTATTTCTGGTTATGACAAGCAAGGACTTGGCCCGAGATAGCAAATTCCCCGCCCCCAAGTCAAGGTGCACCCCTGACCATGTACAGAATTAGTTGTAAGGGAACATTGTATTTTAGATCAGTAGGAAAAGCAGACATAATCCATGCTACACTGCCACCTGCCTCCTCTTTCTAAATGGCAGTAGATGTGGGCCCCCCAAACCCCAAAATACTGAGGCAGGGCAAGAGAGGAATATTTGCTGAAGGTACAGCATGTCTTGCTGTTTTATGCATGCATTACCCCACTTTTGTTGCATTTACTCATGAGGAATTACTCATGCAGCCTGATCCTATCCATGTTCTGGGCTGTCAGAAGGAATGCCCGGGGTGGATTTTCTCCCAGTGGGTGCATTTCATCAGTTTGTAGTGGGCATTTTTTAGAACACCAATTCGCCTTTTTCAAAGCAGTCAACTCGAATGATTCCAAAATAATTGGCGCCCATAATTTTTCATAGATTTAATAAACATCCATATGTTTTGCTTCTCCAGTCCATCCAAATGTCAGTTTTAACTCAACAGCATGTGTTATTTTGACCCTGAAGTAGGAGTTTGATGGAAACATTTTTTAAAAAGGTATATCCACCCCCTCCACTGTATGCAATAATATTATTGTATATGCTATATGCAATATTAAATTACATTAATAAAATATACACTATATTCCACTGTGTGGTTTTCAAACAAAGGATTAAAAAAACAAACCCAACACAAGAATAACTGTAAATCAAAGCATTGGCAAAAATAAAATTTGTAATCATTTTCCTATAACACCCCCCCCCCCCAATGAATAATGACAAAAGAAGTTATGGTTCACACAGTGCAGGTACACCACTTGATTACTCAGTACTTAATGAATAGTGAAATTAAGTACAGTAATACTTTGGATTGCAAGTAACTTGGTCTGAGCGTTTTGCAAGACAAGCAAAAATTTTTTGACTTGATAAACAAGCAAGGTCTTGCAAGACAAGTTGTAACCGCTCGCCTCGAGTGGGCGTAGCGGGCCGAAATCGGCCCCGCTCACGTCCGCCAGAGACTCACTTTGATATAAGAGTGTTTTGGATTACAAGCACGGTTCCGGAATGAATTATGCTTACAATCCAAGGTATTGCTGCATTGTGTTTGGAATGATGGTAGGTGATATGGAAGTTCTGTCTGTGGTGTTTGGAATGATTGTTCATTCCCATATACATGAAACCTCTCGATGTTGCCAGTCGACAGACAAGCATATGTGAACCTGCCTTACATGTTTTTTGCTCTCATTTGGCCTCAATCTGGTGCCCTCCAGATGCATTAGACTACAACTTCATCCTCCTCCCGCTAGCATTCTTCTGAATTTTCTTTGAATTGTCTCTCATACCTTCTTGTGAATCACTAGGAACAATTTCAGGTATTTTTACAAGCAGTAAAACCCTGATTTACAAGCCTCAAATAGTTATTTCTCTGTATGGGGGGGGGGGGGGGAGAACCTTCTGCAGATCACTTTTAATGCCATTTTTACATCCTCAGAAATATTTGATGTGATTGACAGACCTCTATCCTTGGCCTTCAAAGCTTCATTTTATGTGATTCCACATATCAAGGTGGTTTTTTTTAAGAATTAGAAAGAAATGTTCAAATTCTAATGCATTCATAACCCAGGCCTGTTAACAGACATGATTATCCAGAAAAGGATTTGCTATATCCCAGATTGCAGACCAAGAAGGTAAGCTCAAAATAATCATAAAATCATTTTCAGACCTAAGATCTGTCAGTTAGTTCCTCCACGAAGATAAATTTGCCTTATACAACTGCCACTTCCCCTGATGATTCCAGACAAACAGTTATATTGGCAATGTTATATATTTTCACAAGAGCCGGTGTGGCATAGTGGTTAGGGTGTTGGACTGGGACTCACGAGATCCAGGTTCTAGTCCCCGCTCAGCCATGAAACTCACTGGGTGACTTTGGGCCAGTCACTGACTCTCAGCCTAACCTACCTAACCTACCTCACAGGGTTGTTGTGAGGATAAAATGGAGAGGAGGATGAGGATAATGTAAGCCGCCTTGGGTTCCTTGAAGGAAAAAAGGCGGGGTATATAAGTATCTATATATATAAAAGAAGGTGTCCTGACTGACTGATTTTGACTGACTCATCAACACCCAGCTCAAACCGTTTAATCTAGGAACATGAAATTTTGAAGGAACATTGCTTTTATGACATAGACACCCACTAAGGAAAGATTTTTGGAAATTCCGTCCCTAAGGGGGTGAAAAGGGGGGGGAATCACCCCACTCTCATATCCTATGGGCAAAACAACAGGGGAGCAGTTATGCAAATTGGCCTCACCTCATAATTGCTGCAGGAGCCAATAGGAGCAGTTATGCAAATAGCCCATACGACACTTAGAATGTTCATATGAGTTCCTGCAGGGGCCAATAGGGGTGGGTATGCAAATCTCCCCTAGGCCATTTAGAATGTTCTCTGGGGGGGTGAAAAGGGAGGGAAAGTTTTTAAATGACTGAATGAATGTTGTGTGGGGGGTGTCGTCGCATAGACTCCACTCCATCACGTTTTGACGGATCTACCCCAAACTTGGCACGGTCACTCTTCATCACCTGTAGACTCGGGATTAACCTGAATTTTCTTTAGGATCAGATATTTCTGTTAGAAAAGTTTTCTGCGGCCAGCACCCAGCCTAAACATTCCACTTTCATTCAGAGATACTGTATCTTTTCCATTGTACCAAATCCTAAAATCCACGCGAGCGCAGCTGTGGGCAGCAGCTAGAAATAAATAAATAAATAAATAAATAAAATATTTTCACAAGGATGCACTGGTTCTTGGGTCATTACAAGTAGAGAAACACGCCCTCTGTGTGTACAGCATTTTTTTAGTCTTACTTGAAATGTTTATCCTGCTGAAAAGATTAATGCTCTGGTACTCTAGCTGTGTGCCAAGTTCGTGGCAAAAGTCCTGCCTTTATTGTTGAAGGGGCCAAACTAGGCAATGCAATGGAAATATGTGATCAATCTCCTGTCTCGTTCAAATTTGGCAAATAGTCATTGGTGGGATCCAGATTAGAATCATGACACTGGGGGAGTTTTTTAAAAATGCCCTTCCCTCCAGCACTGTTTTCCCATATAGGGTGGCTGTGTATCCTACTTTACTGAGGACAGTCCTCTGTTTGAAGGTGTCCCCTATTTGAAGGGCTGTCCAGCCCAAATCCAGTTTAAAGAAAAAAGATCTTTAAGAAGGGCGAGCAAGGCCTTGAAGACGTTGCCCATCAACACCTAGCGCCTGGACTGTAGACTAAGCAGGCACACAAGTCACCCACTATGGTGAGAGATATTTCTATTTAAATTATAGTAATTATTTCTAGATTTGCAGCTATATATAAAATTAGCATATGCAAATGTAATGCAAATTGGTGTCCTGTTTTGTCCTCTTTTTTGGTGATGCGTAAGTGGCCACCCCACCAGTGAAACATGCCCCCTATCCCAGTTAGGGTTTGCCGGTTAGGGCAAACATGTATGTACAGTTGGTGTAAAGAAATTAAATGCACAGATAAGAGAGGAAATGCCAGTCTCCTGTGCAAGTTTTATCTCTGCTTCATCATCTAACCTGAAGTCTCTTTCCACTTGAATTCAGTCCACACCATGATGGCCCATGTGCCTTGAGGACATCTTGATTGTGGGTTCCCACCATCTGAAGTTCAGCAGGTGGTTACCAAAACCAGGGCCTTCTCCAAAGTACCACTTTCCTTGTGGAACCTCCTTCCAAAGGAGGTTTACCTGGCCAATTCATTTCAAGCGTTTGAGGGATGGGACAGGATCCAAGATTTTCTGAAGGGCTTTTTATTATCTAAACTGGCACAGTTGATGATGTGGACATTCCTGGAAAACCGATTGCTACAGCATACACTTTTGGCATTGCGCTAGAAATTGCTTACTCTTGTGCTATGTCAATGGCGTCAGTGGAGCAACAGCATTGGATACTGCCCTAGAACTACTAGCAGATCATAAAACAAATGTTCTGTACAAAACCAGATTGGGAACCTGACATGGGGGGGTTATCATCAGAGAAAGTTTATATCATAGAACTATCGTCACGTCATATTTGTTTTTACCAAAGTAATCTGAAAAGTACAGATATGATTACAGACTGACATTAAATCTGTAAACATAAACTCAGCCATGGAAATGTCCCAGTATCAAATAAGTCACCTTCTTGGAAACAAGAATGGGCTACAGTTTCCCAAGAAAAATACAGAATGTTAAACAGCAATTGTTCCCTTTACTTCTCAGTGTTGGTCAGTAGTTGCTTTTACACCAGTAAAAGCTTAATTTTGGGGCTTAACTAGATGTCAAGGGGGACACATGGGGGGCTGCAAACCTGTGTCTATTTCCCCATAATATCTAGTAAAAGAATCATGTGACATTACATTATTGCGCTCAGCATATTCCCATCACTGGCTATTGCTTGCAGGGAATTTGGAAATGCTGAACATGATATTGTCACACCACCACACAATTATTTAACTCAACATTGCTCTCATTGGCTCCAGTGAGAACTCCCTTTCTGGGCCTAACAACTGCTGGGATGGTGGAGATGTCCATTGGGATCGTAGCAAGGAGGAAAGGGTTTACTCCCAGTGTGCCACACTGCCACAGTCTCTATCCTGACCAGTCCCTCCATGCCATTTACATGTTTTAAAACTTTCATGCAACTGTAAGTGATGCTTAAGAGTGCAAGCCTATACAGTACATGTCTACTCAGAAGTAAGTGCCATTGAGTTCACTGGGACTTACTCCCAGGAAAATGGGTATAGGATTGCAGTCTTAGTGTCCTTAGTAGGAGGAGGTTGGTGGGCAGACACACATCCCTGTAACATCTAGATACACTCTTAAGTGGAAAATGCCTCTTTCTCTGACTTCAGAAGGAACAAAATAGATTGAAAATAGAACTATCCTTCTATTTTCTACAAACGTGTATGTATAAACTCCACAATTCAACAGAAGATAATAGAAAAAAGGGGGTAGTTATATGAAAGTTATTTATTCTATTCCAGGAACAGCTATAAGTATGTTACAATATAAAACAACAGTTTCTAAAGGTATTTATTTTTAATTTACATAAAACATATATAACAATGAATAGTATGTATATTTATTTTTGTTTATATAGGAGTTATATCCACCCTTAACAAACAGTCCCTAGGGCATTAAACAAAATACAATCAACACAAAAATACAACAATATTAAAACTAATAACAGCTAAAACGAGTATAATGAAAGCGATGTCTTGAAAAAAAAATATGCACATGTAACATTGATATATTTTTGTTATATTAATAGTATAGTAAGCTTTTTGTTATCTATAACAATTGCAATAAATAATAATGGAAATAATTATAACAGAACAAATTAGGTTAAATAAAATCACAGTTTGGAAACATTTGAAAATCAGTAGCGTTCAATTTATTGTTGGCCTTCAGGACAGTTTTTACCAGAACAAATTCAATATTCAGTAGATGTTCCCAAATGATGATGTGAATTCTTGCATATATTAGATTCCCTGTAGAAACACAGGAAAAAACCCACACGATTTAACACTAAGTATCATGTACACAGTTACAGAGACCAGAACAAATAATTAAAAATAAATGACATCACAATATTTAACATATGTCAGCCTTCCCCAACCTGGTGTCTTCCAGATGTGTTGAACTACAACTCCCATCACCCTGGCCAGCATGATGGGAGATGTAGTCCAACATATCTGGAGGGCACCAAGTTGGGGAAGGCATTCATTAATTTATATCATTTATATACCGCCCCACAGCCGAAGTTCTCTGGGCGGTTCACAACCGCATGATTTAGCCAAAGTTAAAAAAACAGTTTAGAACTCCCATTAATTTCAGTGGGAGAAAGTTAAATACATGCTTAACTTTCCTATTGAAAACAGTGTCACAATTTTCTTAACTTTGGCCTGATCATCCCCATACATGATGTATTCTTACAGGAGAACTTGCTTTATATAGATCCCGATCTTTCTTATTAAACATCGACAATATTATTACAGCTGCTGGCAAAGCATTTATTTGCTGAGTGGATTGGTGGATTATGTGGATTGGTGGAAATGTTGCACTGTGCTGAGCTGCTGTTCAGGACTCCTGTCTTTTAACATGTAAAGCATACAGCTAAGCTATAGCTGCTACATGCATACACCCTTTTGAGGTAATATGGAGCACTCTTACCCAACCTGGTGTCTGCTTCACCTCGCTACATTGGTAAGGCTGCATTGATGTTTCCATACAAGTCATTGCTTCAATTACTGCCAAGCAAATAAAGCCATGCTTTATTTTTTATAGAAATCTGTACATATAAACTTGCTGCATATACACACCACCACCACTTGAATCATCATGACTTAGAATATTCAGAATATGTAACAATTTTCTTAGGGTTGGATCCAGATTTAGTCATGCTTAGGCCCATTAAAATCAAGGGGATTTCATTTAGTCATCTTAGTGGTTTCAGTGGGCCTTCTCCAAGTATGACTAAACCTGGATCCAACCCCATGTATTTCAGGCTTTGCTTTATAACAGGGACTTTGTTAACAATTACAAATTGTTCTGCTGAGAGCAGGCAGAATAGGTGACGGTTTTTGGCAAGGTGGGGCTATTTTCATGTGTAGTTAACGATTAAACTGATTTGCTTTAGTGGAATGCAGCGGCGTTCTTTTAAGTGGCAATGTTCCACTTGAACTGTTGGCATAGCAATAGGTATGCACTAAAATACATGAGGCAGCAGAGTTGAATGCATTCTGCAGTATCTGCCTGATGCATATAGTATGGAATGATTCAAACAGAAAATATAGGACTGTGAAACCCCCAAACTTGCCATGAATTAAGCCTCCATCTATCTTATATGGTTAGATGAAATGTAAGTGCCAAAACAAAGTCACACCACTAAGGATGTAGAGAACAACTATTCAGCTTCATCAGGTTACTACACCATCCAGATCTGTGTTTTAGAAGGAATGCATTAACACTAGTTCGCTCTGGATCTTGTATATTAGAAATATCTAGGGATTATAGAAAAGATGATGGGTGTATTCTGCACCTCAGCTCTGCCCTATTACGACTGGTCAAAATTCCCAGTTTTAGGAAGTTGTGCTGGACTGGATACACTCATAGCTAGGGATGCCAGAGAATTTTGTTTGATCTGCATTTTAAGCAAACAGACCTAATTTGCACTACCTGAACTAATATGTTGATCATGGCACATTAGCCTTCAAATCCCACACTTCTCTGAATTTTGTGGTGCAGCTCTTGGCTCCAAAATTGCATACAAAACTGTGTATATTAGGGAAAGTTTTGTACAAAAATGCATAGGTTAGGGAAAGTGGTGTAGGAAAATAAATGTGAATTTTCATGCAGCTTTTTAAAAGAAAAATTCGCAGAACTATGCAGAAGTTGGACGGAACACATTTATGATTGAACATTTAAGAAATCGACGTGGACCGGATATCAACTGATTTGTACATCCGTATTCATGACCACACCTAAAGTAATCCATTAATGTGATTCAGTGTTCTGTTGTGATTGTTGACAAGGGTGAATCATCAGCCAATATTAGTTCTGGCACATTCTGATCCCACACATCTTAAGCAAGAACATGGCCATGAAGACTTGTGTGAAAGGAATGTTTAGCCTGACTTATAATGAGTAAAACCTCTGGTCCACCAAGCCTAGTACTGTCTACTTTGCCTGGAGCTCTCTGGAATTTTAGGTAAAAGTCTCAGGCTCGCTACTCTAGTAAATGAAGATGCCAGGGGATTGCTCCTGAGAGCCTTTTAACATGTAAAGCATACAACTCACAGGTAAGCTATGGCTCCTACATGCATACTACTCTTCTGAGATAAGATAGAGCAGTTTTTCCTAACCTGGTGCCCTTGAAATGTGTTGGACTACAACTCCCATCATGCTGGCCAGGGGGTGATGGGAGTTGCAGTCCAACACATCTGGAGGGCACCTTAAGAACATAAGAAAAGCCATGCTGGATCAGACTAAGGGTCCATCTAGTCCAGCATTCTGTTGTATGCATTCTGTTGATGATAGCGGTTGTAACGCTATCATCGTGACACAGTGGCCAACCAGCTGCCCACAGGAAACCCACAAGCAGGACATGAATGCAACAGCACCCTCCTGTCCATGTGCCCCAGTAACTGGGGTACATGGGTATACTGCCTCTGATACTGGAGGTAGCATACAGCCAATCAGGACTTGTGGTCATTAATAGCTTTCTCCTCCATGAATTTGTCCAATTCCCTTTTAAAGCCCTCAGAATTGGTGGCCATCACTACTCTTGTGGAACTAAGTGATAGTTTAACTATGTGCTGTGTAGTTAGGGAACATTTTCAGGTTAGGGAAGCCTGATATAGACAGATATGCAGTAGTTTGGAACTCCACCAGAATGAAATTGGAATGTTGGGTCTAGAATATCAGCTTTCCTCCCAGCTGTTTTTGAATTCCCGGGAAACCCTACCTGTCTAGAGATGGGATTTGTGGGGAAATCACAATCTGAGTTATGCTTCAGCATGAAATCTAGTCTTGTTTTGGATGTTAAAATTTTCACAGAGTGGTTATGAAAAAAACAAGCATCTCCCCAAAATAGGCTCATGCCAAGAATAGTTATATGGGCTTCAAATGAAAGATGCTAACAGTGTCATCTGAAGCGTATCTATTCAGAAGCAAGCCCCAGGGATGTCAATGGGACTTACTCCTAGGTAAGTATGAACAGGGTTGCACTCTGTCCTATAACAGACTTACCAGAGTGGAAATCCCATTGAAGTCACTGGGGGTTACTTCTGAGTGGACATGTATAGGATTCCACTGTTAGGCTGCAGTCCTATACACACACTGGGATGTATCCAATGTTAGTCCTACTTAGAGTAGACCCACTGAAATGAATGGGACCTAGGTTAGACTAACATTGGATAAAACCATTACCTTAGAGTAAGTCCCATTGAAGTCAGTGGGGCTTACTTCTGCAGTATTATGCTGCAATGCTCTGCACATGCAGCTGGCAGTAAGTTTCACTGAACCCAGTAGGCCTTACTTCTGAGAAGACATGCATGCATAAGATTGGGCTGTTAACTCTTCAACAAGCTAAACGGGAGTGTGAATAAGAGCAAAGCCATTCACCGAAAAGAGGTGTATCAGTTTTGCTTTTAATGCTATTACTGACATCTAGTGGTGAAACATACAGAATGTCAGTGAAGTAATTACAGTATAAGAACATGACCAAATAGTAAAGGCATGATCCAGCCAGTGTAAGGTGTTTTTAAATCTCATCCATTTGAATGGATATTTAACACATTCATTCTTAAATCTGCCACTGAAATAATAGTCTGGATCACACCCTGTCTTTGTTATCTCAGATAAACTGTTTGAACGATTCAATTTACAGACAGCTTTCACAACAAATATTATCCAAGTGCAGCAAGCACGGATGAAGTGAGATTGCAAGCATTTCAGAGCTCTTACTGAAGTTTTGCATGGGCAAACGTTCATTCTGATATTACAGTCTTTAAGGCAGAGGTTATACTAATTTCTTCTGTGTGAATCCCTAACGTATTACATGACCCTCTTTCTTTCTGCCACCCCCTTCTGGTGATTTTTTTAAACTTTTGCCTTTATTATTGGGTACAACATCCCCCTCCCACCCTCTGTTTCTCTCTCTCTCTGTCCTCATCCAGCAGCTGGGGGAAAGACAGATTGCTCGCACCAGAGGTCTGAACTGATTGCTTGCAAAGGGCTTGTGAAATCAGGCCCGGCTTTAGATGGAGGGGGGTGGGTGGGATGTGTCACCTTCCCCACATTTTTGATGGCTTTCTCAGTCCAAACATTCCAGAGAGGTGTCTATATCAAGAAAACTGGCCTCCAATAATCAGCTCCCATAAAGAGACACCAACTGTTCACCAAGGAACAGTAACAATTGTTCTGTCAAATCTCAGACTCTCATCAGCCATTGTTTCAAGGCAAAATCAGGGCAACAGACCTATTCATAATAGCCAGATGGCAAACCCACAACAGTATAAATGGGCACATGGGTGAACACACACACACACACAGAGAGAGACTACTGAGCAGATGAATTAAATTGAAAGCTTCATTTTGCTTGGCCAGGAATGTTTCTCGAAACATAAGGGTTAGACAGAATAATTTGCTCAGGCTATGAATGTACCAATGTCACCTTCGCAACTTGCAATATTTTATTGAAAATGTGAGGTAGTACTATTGTTGTTGTCTGAAGGAACTTGATTTTGTTGATTGTATAAAGGTGCAACCAGGAAACCTGCCATTTCTTACTAAATTTGATTGTATGCTACTAATGCAACAACCCCCATCCCAAGTATGTAAGAACATAAGATCCCTGCTGGATCAGACCAAGGGTCCATCTAGTCTACTGTTCACATAGTGGCCAACCAGCTGCCCGCAGGAAACCCACAAGCGGGGCATGAGTGCAAGAGCACCCTGCTGCTTGTGTTCACCAGCAACTGGTATGCGGAGGCAGACTGTTTCTGGATATGGAGAGGTTAACTTGAATGCAGGGCTGGCAATGCCATGCGGCAGGGTGAAGGGACCTGCTTCAAGCGGAACTGTGTGTGTGTGTGTGTGTGTGTGGCAGACAGATGAAGGCAGGAATTGGTGCAGCAAGACTTCTGAAAGAGTTGGCTCCAGAGGATGGTCACCATTTGGGTTCTGCTTCAGGCAGCAAAATATCTTGAGCAGTCCTGCATGGAACTAAGACTCATTTATTTCAGTCAGACTTAAGGCAGTGGCAGCCAGCAATGAAAGAGATGGCACAGCAGATACCTCTCCCATCCTGCTGTGAGCCCGACTCGCTCCTGGTTTGGCAGTTTTCAAGATGGACAGACATTCTGGCAAACTGAATGCCGATTCAGCTGTTAGTCTTAATCCTTCCCTCTTGCTTCAGGCCAGCTGCCCACTTCAGTGGTTTTTTTTTTTTTTTTTAATGCTGCTTATAGATTTGTTTGCTTACTTTCTTCCTTTCACTCATGTTTTTTTCCATTTTATTTTTTTGTATTCATGGTAGAAAAATTGCTCTGCTGCAGTGTGTGTATCTGAGGTCAAGTTTATTAACTAATTGGTCTTGTCAACAGTGTTTTTTTGTTTGTTTTTTTGCTACAGACTGCAGAACCAGTTTTAAGAGCACAACCCTGCAGAAGAGAAAGTACATTGGACTGAATGGGGAGGATGGGTACTTCCAAACCAGCCCGAATGCTCTGCAAGTGTTATGACTTTCCTCCTCACACCTAGTTTCAGGTCAGCATGTTAGGATTGCAGCCTAACATGTGATCAGTGGTGCCGCTAGGTCATTTTAGATGCTGGACTTAATGTTTTTAGTGTGTGTGTGTGTGTGGGGGGGCTTTAGACAGCCACCTGCATTATTTCAATTGTGAGGCACACAACTAACATTTCTCTTCTCCCCTCCCTGCCATTCCATGATTCACAACCATTTCTACATTCCTGATATGTTAGAGCAAAGAAATCAAAGCAAAAAACTGGTTACCAACCCTGATTAAAAAGAAAAGAAAGAAATACTCTGTGTAAGTGCGCATTTGCATTTTAAACTCACTTCGGTTGTAACGCTATCATCGTGACTCCAGGAATAAAATGGAATTTGGCAATAAAATGGAGTTTGCTTCTGCTGCCCTGCTCCTAAATATATTTACTTGGGGGAAAACACCATTTTGTTGTAGAACAAGATAAAATACTTTTAAAATAGCCACCTTGAGTGCCATCTTTTGGTAGAAAGGCGGGGTGTAAATAAATTTTTTAAAATAAATAAATAAATAAAGTGAGCACTTGTAACCATGCATATGCCCAGTCGGCTGCTCCCTAACTCTAAATTGTTTAAAAATAGGAAGAAAGGATTATGTGGCAAATAGCGTCAGTCCTGGTGGGTCCCAACATGCTCATGCTGGCCCAGGTGATGACTCAGGGCCTGTTTGCCACTGCCCCCATTACCTGCTGCTCTCTGGATGCTCATCTGGGGGGCTGGGGGGCCATGGACATCAGCCCCAAGGTCCAGCCATAGCTGCACCATTGAATGTGACCATCATACTGTGTTAGTAGATGACCAAGGATGTATATCTTTTGGACAGGACCAACGATTTACCTGATTCTGCATGATCATTGGGATCTAGGGACCTTAGTTTATCACTGCTCTGAGCCTCCAAGAGATCCAAAGAGTTTGCTGGAATGCTGAAAGGAATGCCGCCGACGTGGAATATCTATTTGATACCGGTCAAACAACTGATTTTCAGCGAAGTCTTCCAACCTCTTTCCAACCACCTCATTAATTACCCCTGAAAAGTTAGTTACTTGGAGTTAAAATTTATCCAATGAAACATTTAGAAAATGTCTACTAAATTGCCGTCAGCAAGGCAACTGTATAATCATCATCATCATCATCATCATCATAGAATCATAGAATCATAGAAAAGTAGAGTTGGAAGGGGCCTACAAGGCCATCGAGTCCAACCCCCTGCTCAATGCAGGAATCCAGGTCAAAGCATCTCTGACAGATGTCTGTCCAGCCGCACCTTGAATGCCTCCAGAGTGGGAGAGCCCACCACCTCCCTAGGTAGTTGATTCCATTGTCTTATTGCTCTGACAGTCAGGAAATTTTTCCTGATGTTTAGGTGGAATCTAGGTTCCTGTAACTTGAGCCCATTATTCCGTGTCCTGCAAACTGGGATGAACGAGAAGAGATCTTTGCCCTCCTCTGTGTGACATCCCTTCAAATACTGGAAGAGTGCGATCATATCTCCCCTCAGTCTCCTCTTCTGAAGGCTAAACATGCCCAGTTCTTTCAGTCTCTCCTCATAGGAGAGACAGCAAGGCAACTGTATAATCATCATCATCATCATATATATAAAATCTGCCTCATTCACAAGGATTCAGGGAAGGACATGTCCTTTGTAAAAGAATATATAATATTTGTGAAGAGGAAGCCAGTCCAAGTACACCCCCCCACACACACCACAACCAGCATCAAGGCTTCTGCCTAGGGCAGAAACAGCTCAGTTTCTGAGCAGTCATTTGCATCAGCCTTCATTTACATTCACCTCAATAGGATCCATCTACATACTCCCCCCAGCGACTTCCCCTGGCAGCCCAAAAAGAGCTGCGAAGCACCCTCAAGCACCAAGGGGGGGCGCCAAGATGCCTGGCAGTCTCAAAGAGCTGCCAAGTACTGTCAAGCACCCAGGGGGCACCGAAAAACCAACAGGAAGAACCTGTCAGCAAGAAGGGAGGGGGAACGAGAAGGGAGGGGGAGCGAGAGAGGAGGCAAAAAAGGGGCGCCAAGCCCCAGTAGGTTGTTGAACACTGGGTGCAGGACTGCACAGACCATCCTGGCTATGGTTGGGGATCAACCCCGGGTAATGCGCCCAGTAATGGCTAGTAAGCGGCAAGGCTTCTAGGGACTCGCTTTCAAGGAAACAAGGTAACTCCAGGACGCTGTGTATTGCTCTCTGACTCTGCTAGCTGAGCTCAGATGTGAATTGAGGTTTGCACGCCTCATTAAACTTTATGGACTCTGCTGTATCTATGGTTGAGTTCTTATCTGTTTGTTTTGATACGCTTCATTAAACATACTATCCACAAGACCTGTATTCCAGTCAATTTCACTCTCATTCAGTGTCAAAGCATAGTGGCTACAATTTAAGTGTACAGGAGCCGCTTGGAAAGGGTTTTCGCAGCTCCAGTTAACCCGTTAACTCCCAAACTCACGCAAAGGACCAGTGGCGGTCCTTTACAATATTATATAATTATTATATAATAATATGATAAAACATGCATGAGTCATAAAATAAATGCAACAAGAAGGGCAGATTTTAAAAGTTGAGATTTCTATGTGCCGGAAGATGGAGACCAAAGAAATCTAAATCAGCAGCTAACTCTTGGGCAGCACAATCCTATGGCTGCTAGACTGCCTAGATGGTCATAGGATTCTTTTGGAGTCCCAGCTCTGGTGTCGGAAACTCACTCTAATGTTGGAGGTGGGACTCCGAACTCAGAGTGCCCTCCCCGCCCCGCAGCCAGCATGGAAAGAATCACACTAGTCTAGCTGCTTCTCCGAGGTTGCAAGAGTGACCTCAGAGACAGTGTTTAGGGAGCGAGGGGGGGAGGAGACCAGCATCGCCATGATATGAGGTATCCTGGCGGCACCTCAGTCTCCTTCCCTCCCGCTCCAAGGTGCCTCAGCTAGATGGCCAAAATTGCCATCTATCTGAGTTGCAGGGCGGGAGGAGCATGGAGGCAACCTTCGTCTCCACACTCCTCCCTCCCTTCATAGGATGCCCATAATCCTCCAACTTTGCTCCACACAGACAGTCAAAAGTCCTGTTAGGCATGTGCAAGCCCCTGAAGCATCCTTCCCCAACCAGGCAACCTCCAGAGGTGTTGCACTACAACTCCAATAATAATAATAATAATAATAATAATAATAATAATAATAATAATTATTATTATTATTATTTATATTGCGCTCTACACTAGAGCGCAGTACAATATACAAATAAACAATAATAATCACAATTTAACTAAAACTACATTAAAATACAGTAATACCTTGGATTGCAAGTAACTTGGTTTGAGAGCGTTTTGCAAGACAAGCAATGTTTAAATATTTATTTATTTTTTACTTGATATACAAGTGACGTCTTGCAATACAAGTACTGTAATACGGCTTAAATTAAAAATCTCTGTACAAATTTTTTTGGGGGGGATTTCGTTTTGATATGAGTGTTTTGGATTACAAGCACGTTTCTGGAATGAATTATGCTCTCAATCCAAGGCATGACTGACCTTAAAATGGGCTACAATCCAGGTAAATTTAAATTAACAACAAATAATTAAAACCATCAAGCCATAAAACTAAAATCACAGCAATTACCCAGTTCACACTAAGTCTAACACCTATGTCTCCAAGTTGAACAGATAGGTTTTCAGGTTACGCTTGAATTTACTCAACTCTGATTCCATCCAAAGGTGTAAAGGAAGAGAGTTCCATAATCGTGGAGCCAAATGAGAAAATGCCAGGAGCCTAGAATTTTCCACCTTCATCCAAGGCACTTCCAAAAACCCTGAGTCTGCAGATTGAGTTCTCCTAAGAGGTGTCCAACCTGGCTGGGAATGATGGGAATTGTAGTCCCACTCCCAATACATCTGGAGGGCACCAGGTTGGGAAAGGCCATAGATTTCATAGATCATAGAGTTGGAAGGAGCCTACAAGGCTATCGAGTCCAACCCCCTGCTCAATGCAGGGAACTAGAGGAGGGGGTCTCCCATCCAAGTAATAACCAGGCCTGACCCTGCTTAGCTTTCCACGCTCAGACAAGCTGAGCCAGCGTGAGCCACACATCTGAAAGCATACCTCAGGTAGGGCCCAGGATTTTGGCTGTCGTATGATAGCCTCCTTCTCTGTGGCTCTTGTGCTCATTGAGGGCCAAATCAGACATTACTTTGACTCTGTATCTAGCAGCTGTGTCTTTCCTCCACTTTTAATCTAGAGTAGGTACAGGGGACCTGATCTGGATTGGGACCCTAGCATGTGGCATAGGAGACCTTTAATCCTCCCCCTCCCGATCCATTCAGCCCCCCTGCGCCTACACTAGGGTAATTTTTTTAAAAAGATGTAGCTGCTAGATATGGATTTAAAGTACCGGTAATGTGTCCTTTGGCACTGATTTCAGTAAGAGGAAGACCTCAAATCAATGAAGCCAAAAAGTGCCTAAAGTGTCCAGTTAAAAACAGAATCACATTCTATACGATCTACATAAATAGTTTCATGACATTTAAAATACTGGGCTGTGATGAAAGTTTCCACAATGTCACTGTAGGTCTTTCAAAGGGTTTTAAAATCAGCTTCCCTGTTATTTACTGACAACAAAGGTGTAGCATTTGGACTCCTTTAGTATGATCTGATATTTCTACAGATTTTCACTACATTAACTCTTCATGGATTAACTCTTCATACATTAACTCTTTGTGGATAATTTACAAGCTAGCGAACAATACATGTGTTTAAAATATTCATTGCAAAATATTCTAATTCTAATTACCTGATATCACATTCAATCACATCACTATGATTTGCTGTTCTATAATCATCATATTGATAAAACATTAGCCTGCCTTTACTATCTCATTTCTATAAACTTACAGTCAGTCATTATTCTTCCTTGAAGTCTCTTCTTCATGATCTCATCTACGTTATTCATCAAATATTGCAGGAATCCTTCCTCAACATCTACATAATATGAGCAAAGCAAGCATTATATTTTTGTGATGATATATGAAACTTGTGTTCCCATTTCCAGTGAGACACACTTTAGAAATGATAATAAATGATAAAAATAATGAGTGCTAAGTACAGGCAGTCCCCAGGTTATGAACGAGTTCCATTCTTAAGAATGTCTTTAAGTCGAATTTGTATGTAAGTCGGAACAGCATAGCGTTCTGTACATTAAAATCGGCATTTACGCAAATTGCGTAAATTACGCAAATTGTGTAGTATACTACACTATGTACTCTACGTAAATGGCATAGCGCTGGGGAACCCAGAAGTCTGTTCTTAAGTATGGGTTGTCTGTAAGTCGGACGTTCTTAACTCGGGGACTGCCTGTATTAAGACTGACGCACACATCACCTTTTGCATAACAGTCGTAGTAGAGTTTGATGCATAGACAAAATAGGCAAAATTGATGTGCAGCTTGATCCTATGCACAATTACTTGGTGGTAAGTCCCACTCTGTTCAATAGGGTTTACTTCCAAGTAAGGGAGCATAGCATTGCAGTCTTAGTCCCATCATAGCCAATAGATTTAAACACAAATTTTGTGCAGTTTAGCAGTTGTGTCAATTGCAGCTTTAGGGTATAAACCTCTTCCCAGTGTCACTGACTTCAGTGATTAGTGATCAGGTTTCAAATTAGACATTAAAAACCTTTAAAAATATTTATCTAAATTTTTCTAAATTCCAAAATAATCAGAGCAACAGAGAATGTATTGCATTATATACACATTAATACAGTGTAAAGAACAATGGTTCCCAAGGAATGTTCTCATTAAATTGTCTATTTCAACAAATTCTAAAAATGTTACCAATAATCATGATGTTTCTGTATTTGTCAAGAGTTTGTCTCTACCTTTCATAAAAGTTTACTAACTGTATAATCCTATGCATGCTTACTCAGAGAAGTAAGCCCCAATGCATTCGATGGGGCTTACTCTCAGGTAAGTGTTCATAGCATTGCAGTCTCAGGGTTTCACCATTCGCAATATGTTTTAGGTCCTCCTCCTCAATAAATCTGAACAGAGACCTTCCTCAACAGTTCTCTACTTATCACTTTCATTAGTTTGTCTACTTGGACTGGATCTTCCAACAAATCAGGTTTTCCATAATTTGATAACATGCAGCCTTAGCTAGCGCAATGTGTTCTATCTGGTGTTGCCCTTGAAAAGTGTTTGAAAAATTCAGCTGGTTTGAAATCTGGCAGACAAATTGCTAACTGGAGCCTGCCATCGCACTCAACAAGGTCTGCCACGGACGGCCTTCTCCTTATCCCATCAGCCAGAGCAGCCAGGCTGGTGGGGACTAGGAAGAGGGCCTTCTCTGTGGCGGCCCCCACATTATGGAACTCCCTCCCTAGTGACCTTCGCCATGCCCCCTCCGTGATGAGCTTCCGCCGTGCATTAAAAACATGGCTGTTCAGGCGGGAATATGGGGTGGGTTAGGTTTTTAATGAGATTTTTTTATATTGTTTTAATTATTATATTTTATTGTGTTTTATTGTATTTTAATTGTACATCGCCCAGGGTGGCCGGGTGACCGGCCAGATGGGCGATTGATAAATGTAATAAATAAATAAATAAATAAATTGTGATCACATTTCATCAATATTGGCTTCATTGGGTCCCAGTTTGATTTTGGGCATAATTCCAGGTGGTGCTATTTAAAGCTCTGACAGAGCAAATCTCCGGAGGGAGGGGAGAAAGAACCCATGACAGAAGAACTGCCACTTCCTAAGCCCTTCTGGCTCATGCCAGTCAGGGTAAAAGGTGGGGGTGAGGCAGCCCTCCCCACCCGCGCAGAAATTTTTTCATCATTTCCCTCCCATTGTCACCAATGCGAGGAAAATTAATGTAGTTCCTGGCCCTTGTTTTGGTCATGACGAGGGGCATAGACGTCCCCAGGCATGTCCTTGACAGTTCCCCTGAATGCCCCATTCCTGGCACCACCGCCATCAGAGCTGAGATTTTGGAGTAGCAACACTGCTGCATGGGGGAGGCCGCTGCCCATGGACCCCTCTCTCTACCCATGGAGAGCATCCAACAGCCTGTTGGCCACCCTCCCAGGGAGCCTAGGATTGCTTCCTAGATGGTCTGGAACCAAGGTATCTCAAGGGCTGCCTTCTCACTTATGGCACTGTCCCCCAATTAAAATAATTGGCTGAGGCTTTTCTCTGTATTCCCCAGCCATTAGAGGTTAGACAGGTTGTTAGCGGAGACAGATTGTGGTGGCGTCCCAGCTTTGGAACACCCTTCATAGGGAATTTTGCCTGGTGCTAATAATGTTATTGTGATTAGGTTTCAGGCTAAGATGTTGCTGTTTTCCTGCGCTTTTAATTAACAAGGCAAACAAGCACAGCACTGATGCCTTTTTATGGTTTTACTTTAGGCTGCTGTTATAATTCACTTCTAGTTTGTTTTATTGTAATACCATTTATATTATGGATTTTTATCTTGTAAGCCACCTTGAGGTTGTTTTTTTTAAAAAAAATAAATATAAACTAAAGGTGCAATCCTTTGCAGGTTTAAACAGAAAAATGGCCTACAACTCCCAGCATGCCCCAGCCAGCTATGCTATGCTGGCTGGGGCATGCTGGGAGTTGTAGGCCTTTTTTCTGTCTAAACTTGCATAGGATTGTGCCCTAAACTAATACAATTTGGAAAACATGAAGATGACAAATATGCTCCTATGCTATGCTGAGTTGGATGGTCTGAAATATAAAGCCCTTTGTCATACTCCAAACATTCTTGTGCTATTGATTTGTTTGGGGCTGAGGCGTTACTAGCCTGAATGACTTAGGTGGATTATTTGTATGATGCAGTATACAGTTTTAAACATTTATGTCCAATAATGAATGGCACACACCGCTTTCTATTTGATCATAGAAGAACCCCTTGTTCCGAAGATTAGTAAAGACCGAAGGAATGAGGTTCGACAGGTACCAGCAAAGCAAATGCCCGAGCTGCGATTTTCTCAGTGACTTCTGTCTGCTTTTCCTGGATTTCCACCTGCTGCATCATACGACGTTCCTTTAAATAATCATTTTAAAAGGTGCATATAACTTCTGGTAGTGTAGACATTTTTTCCCATAGTCCATAAATCCTGCTGGGACTCTTAAAAATAGAGCTAACCCCCTGCCCCCCCCATGCACACATTAAGCACCGAAAAGCGTGTTGAATCTGAGAAAGCAACAGTAATAATCACACTATAATTGAAAGTGATTATTTAATTACGAGAATTAACTTGGGCAATGTGTGAAGAAACTATTTTGGTGGGGTGTGTGTATGACCAAATTATTCAGAAAAAGAAAAATACCAGAAATGAAAACTCCTGAAAAAAATATGGCATATTCAGAGACACTTCTTTCAATCAATTATTCTAATGCAGCCTTCCCCAATTCCACCCTCCAGATGTTTTGGGTTACAACTCCTAGCATTCCTGGCCATTGGCTGGGGCTGACAGGAGTTGAAGTCCAAAACAACTGGAGGTTGAGGAAGGCTGTTCTAATGTTTATTTTCTTTCATTGAGTAAAACGATAAAGAAACTATTTTTGGATACTGACTTTGGGTGAGGACACCTATCCCAGTTGATGGCAAAGCAGATGGTGTGTTCTTTGATGGGTTAAGGCAGCAATGTAAGTAAGTGGTTGCCTGGTGACCTATGGTGAATAACAATTGCTTCCAGATGACCAGGTAAGGGGTTCCCACCCACTGCACTGTCTCCCCCTCCCCCCACTGCGCTTTCACTCCTGCCCCCTTTGTTCTGTCAAAACACAGCTCTGCATTTCCACAACAGGTGATACCCAAGCTGGCTTTAGATGTTACCAGTATGGTGTGTGGATAAAGCCAAAAATCCACTTGGATGCTATGGAGCCTGCACACCTCAATCATCACATTTGTAAGTGGCTGCCCGATGGATTGAAATCAGCTTGCCATATTTTATTTGCTAATAAAGCTGTGACTCCAGATTTAGATGATCTGCATTTGACTTCAGGGCAGTGAAAACCACCCTGCTTTGAAACCAGGAATTTAAGAATCACTGCTTTAGCTACAAATGGTTGATAGTTTGTCTCGGGTGAGAAGAGCGTGTTGTGTCTGCAGCTGGAAAGTATTTGCAAGGCTCACTTAGAGTTTTTCTACCCAAGGCATTTCTCACACACTCATCATTCTCTACTCATTGTTGTTTACGGGTTCTTTAAATGACGTTGTGACCCTCCAGTTTCACTTCTGTGTCTAACCAGCTCTTCCAGCGAGTTTTTTTTAGAGCAGGGAAAATGCTGCATTTAATTGTGAAAGTGAAAGAAAGTGTGATTTCCTCTTGTGTATTTGCACTATTCTGCTATGCCACAGTGCCACCTAGAGGTTATGTAGCAGAAAAGGAAACACACCTTGTGCATTTCTCGGATCACAATTCTGCCATAAAACCGAAAGTAGATGCAGCAAATTAACAACTGATTAACACAGGGGTCCTCAAACTTTTTAAACGGGGCCAGTTCATTGTCCCTCAGACTGTTGGGGGGCGGGGCGGCGGACTATAGTTTGAAAAAAACATGAACAAATGGATCAAGTAAAAAAAAAGGACCTTTTTTTAAACTTGATTAAATGGAAAGTTATTATAAATTAATAATAAATTAATAATAAATTAATTTGCTATCTATAATTGAAATACATTAAATTTTAAAAAGGCATAGAAAGGCTGGATTTGCATATTTCACATATCTTATTTGTAGTGCAAACAAAACAGGAAAAACAATACAATATTTAAAATGAAGAACAATTTTAATCAACATTGTGATCCGCCTGGATCCCGGGCAGCAGTGCCTCAGCCAGCGTCCCCTCCAATGGAGGATCCTCTCCTCCTCCAAAAACTTTGTAAAAACTCTGCTTACCTCTCTCTTTAGACTGGCTGCCGCTGCCGCCGCCACAACTTGGGCCCCGTCCCCCTCGAGGCGCTCACGTGGGCTCATGCTGATGTCATGCCCCCTCCCCATTCGCCTCCCTCTTCCCCAGCAGGAGCGTCAGGCTGAGGAGCTACTGCTGTATCGAAGCAGCAGCAACTTTTGCCCGAGGCAATTCCATTCTTGCGCTGGTAAGAGTGCCTCTACTTAGATTGGCTGCCGGGGCCGGATGAAAGGACACATTGGTTGGGCTGGATGTGTCCCGCGGGCCGTAGTTTGAAGACCCCTGGATTAACAGCATCGTGTAGAAAAGCTCTTGGTGCGTGTGAGAAGCCTCCATATCCTATAAGGACGCCACGCCTCTGCATTCTCATTATCCCTTGGCAAATGCAGATTTTGGAAAGCACATTTGCTAACATCAAATTCAGCCTTAAGACACTTCACCCCATGCCTTATTTCAAATGCTAAGAGCAGCTGAGAGCAGACATTTCATATATCTATATCTATATCTCCCTTCTTTTCTATGTGATCTATGCACCAGATTCAAACAAGTATACAGGGCATGCATACACATTACATGGAATACATGATTGCTGCATGTATGACACAGGGGTTTCATTCAGCAATGTGGACAGCATAAAAATATGTATACCTGTTTTAAAATACCAGTGTACACATACGTGGGCACCTTGATTGCTCCAGGGTTCCCAGATATAGGTATCTATGTATATGACAAGCATACTGCTGTGGGAAACACTGGTGTAATATAGTAAATGCTCAGCAATTGGGTTTGCTAGACATTTTTTGGTAGATTAAAAAAAATCTGCAATATTAAAAAAGTAGAGTTTTTAATGGTGACTGCATGTGTGGATGTATATATGTAAACAGATAATAGTGGCCCATTTCAGATGTCATTGGAAACCATGGATTCCTAATATGTGAATGAGCTGCAGTGCGCCTTGTGCTTCACCCTGAACTTTCCTTCTCTCCTGGGAGAGGATTGGAAGCTTTTAAACATAACACAGTTCTCCATGACATCTTATCTCAAGAAAATGGTTTGTTAAAACCCTAGTAAGTGAAAACAAACCAAGATCAAGTGAGATCAAATTGTCATTTCAAATCCTTCCTTGTTCACTAACCAGAGTTTAAATAAACCACGGTTCCCTGAGTTTGGATATCAAAGGGCACTGTGATTTGTTTAAAATTGCAAGTGAAAGCTTCCAGTCTCTTCCTCTGGTGCACAGAAGAGGAGGAGAGGAGAGGGTTGAGTGCATGAACACGAGACTTACTAGAGCTTGTTATATAGCAGGAAACCCTGGTTTTCCATTGTATCTGTACCAAGCTGGTGTAATTAATATGTTTTAAATCAAGGTTGAGCCCAGTAGATAAGAAGTTAGATATCTAAATTAGTAGATAAGAAAGATATTTAAATTAATACATAAAGAACAACTACATCGTGTTTGGCCACCTGCAGTTTGCCTCATCTGTACCTTTTCGTCTTTGTGTCTTCTCTCTCGTTCTTCAAGGCGCTGCACTTCAGCCATCTCTGCATTGTGCAATTCCTGATATGCATACTGATGGGCATGAAGATTGGCCAGCTCCTCTTCTTCCATGACTTCTAGCAAAGCTTGCTCCATGGTTTTTCCAACCAAAACTTCAAGCATCGGTTTGACTTCAATGTCAAACTCAAAGAGCTGAAGATAAAAAGCAAATGCTGCTCAACATCTCTCCACTCAATGTCATGTATTATGAAGAGGAAGAGAAATCATATACTTCTGGAATAGTGGATGAGCCTTTTCTTGATAGGCTTTTGTTGGGCCTTTTGTTACAGATGAGCCTTTTGTTGGTAACATGGGTCTAATAGTACTTACCTAGCTTACAAGGGTGTTGTAAGGATTACTGAGACGTGTGTGAAGCATGCTGAAGTGTCAAATGCTAATAATAACAATAACAACAATAATGATTGCTACAGTAATCATTATTGATATGCTATCCTGAACATGAAATAAAATCTGTCCAAATGGAAGATCAGTGCTGATAAATCTAGTAGGAGGAGATATTGGGTTGGATCCAAACATGCCCCTCCATGAATGGAAGAGCTACTTCCATTCATGGAAGGAACCAGGATGCAGTGGAGGCCTCCCGCTGGAGAAAGGGGTTTGGGTGGCAATTTTTTCTGGTTCCCCCTTCCCCCTGCATCCTCCAGTTCCACCCTCCACACTCTTCTGGATGGTCCCTCAATCTTCCAGAGCAGCTTTTCAGGGGCTTCAGCAGGAAGGGAGAATCCAAGAAAATCACCTCCTTCCTCCAGCACTAGTAGAACTCAGTTGAGTGCATGCCTGCATCCAACCAATGTTGCCATTTCTCTCCTCTAGCCTTCCTTGTTTGAGGGGTAGTGAAAACTGTCAGGGGCAGACATTTGCCAGAATTTGCTACCTTTCATCTGAACCTGTTCATGGTCCAGGAGTAGCAAAATCCAGAAGATGTTTTGGTAAACTGTACTACCTAATTCAGGAGTAGCAGTGGAGCCAGTGGAGAGCCAGCAGTGTGGCGTAGTGGTGAGAGTGTTGGACTGGGACTCGGGAGATCCAGGTTCTATTCCCCGCTCAGCCATGAAACTCACTGAGTGACTTTGGGCCAGTCACTGACTCTCAGCCTAACCTACCTCACAGGGTTGTTGTGAGGATAAAATGGAAAGGAGGATGATTATGTAAACCGCCTTGGGTTCCTTGCAGGAAAAAAGGCGGGGTATATATATAATAAATAAATAAACAAATAACATGTTTATCAAAGCTGAACATCAAATAGACTTGCCTCTATTTCCCCCTTTTAAACAATGTTTGCCCTCATGGAAGCAAATTCTGGCAACAACTAAAGCCACAGTTGTTGCAACTGCTACTGAGCGCACTTGGATTGTTTAAGCATGTTCAGAAATTCCACATGTAGCAAAATATGTTATGGAGGTAGGCAGAGTGGTGATTTTATAGTGCAGTTGCATCTCTCAGAGTAGGGCACAACATGGCCTAGATGCAACTGCACTATAAAATCACCACTCTGCCTACCTCCATAACATATTTTGCTACTAGGGATGTACGGCTTTTTTTAAATCCGTCTGTTTCATCCGTCTGTGTTTCGAGGATTGCCAGGCATATTTCATTCTGTCATCTGCTCATTTATGGAATTCAAATGAATTTTTTAACCTGAAATTCATTCCACTTGTGCTAATTTCCCTTAGCACTAATGTGCATTAGTGCAAATCTGCCCCACCCCCAAAAGTGAAAAACTGGTCTGCAGAATCTGTGTGACTTGGAGAAAGCCGGTCCACTGAGGAATCCGCACTCATTTGAATCCATTGCGGATTCCTCCAACATCCTTACCCTCATGGCAAAGAGACAAATTCTAGCACTACCCATGCTCTATTTGCCATAGCTCCATAATGTCATCGCTCAGCATGCAATAATTACTGAACCATTAGTTCAACTATTAGTTGGCCCACAGCTGTGTACCTTTTGGTATGTCTTCTGGACCCAAAAAGACCCAGTGGAATCCTACGTACTTGGGAAGCAGCTTGTTAACAGCAGAGGGTGAGACTTGTATCCAAAATGTCCCATATGCGACTCCGTTCTTCCAGTACTGAATTTTGTTCTGCAGTAAGTGCAGAATATTTCCAAATATTTTAACTTCCGGTAGTATAAAGGAAAGCAAAAATGAATGGGGAGAAGGGTTTGCTTACACAATTTAAGTGGTTATCTTGAGATTATGCGGCTCAATATAAAACATCCTTAATACCTCCCCTTCTTCAATTTGTGTAGCTGCATCAGCCCCAGTCTTCTGTGGAATGAAGAAGGGAGTGTCTGGCCTATCCAGGAAAGCATCTGTTTGACACTCCATATCAGTTTCGATAATGCGGTCTGCAATCTCTTCCAGGTACAATTCTGAAACAATGACACAATGAGGAGTATTTTTAGGGGGCTTCGACCCATCCTCCATTACTCAACATGTGTTCCATGGAACATTTACTGAAACAACATGAATTTATTCCTCTGTTACTTATTTATTCCACTGGTATCCCACTTTTCTTCTGTGGAAGGCAAGGCAGTATATACAGTATATGCAATAAAATAGGAACTGTGGAACACAAATCCTCACTCCATAGCAACTGTTATTGCCTTAGGCAAGGCCAGCCCTGCCATTAGGCAGAATGAGGCAGCTGCCTCAGGTGGCAGATGCTACATGGTGGGAAGCGGCAGGAAGATAGTGGAGGACAGAGCTATGTGTGCCACATGGCCTGCCCTGAATCCCTTAAACTAGCCTGCTGCCCTCAAGTGCAACAGAGGACACTGTCCTGTGACCAGTGTTGAAGTCAGATTCAGCTGCCACTCTGGTCACCTTCTGTATATGGAATGGGAAGGGGGAGCCATCTTGTCCTTTGCCGCTTATTCTTTTTGGGCTGGAAACTATGGTAGAAAGAGTCTTACCTGTACAGTTCCAGCCAAAAACAATATTTTTTTAACCCCTTCTAAAATCCCACTTTAAAAAAGGAGCTCCCACTTTGACACCTGTCAAAGTACTTACCCCTGTAAATGGGAAGCCTCCTAATTTTGCATGTTCCCGAGAATCTTGGGAACAAGTGCAAAAATGAGGGGACCCTTGGGAGACATGAGCTCCCCAATAAAAACCTGAGGATCTTGTTGTGAAGAGGGTGCTTCAGGTGCCCACCCCACTTTCGCAAGCAACGATCACTCATGGCCTTGGAATCATTTGACAGCTCACCTTCTGACAGCTGTCAAATAGTTCCAAAAGGGGAATTAACTTACCTGCAGCCTTGGGTGAGCAATGTACAGGGTGGGTACCTGCTGGACTTTGCCAGCTGCTCCACCTGCACAGTACCCACCCCAAGGTCCCCATGGCTGCACCTCCAGATTCCAGATTTGCGCAAATGCAGCCAAAATATATATATTTAAAATAATGTGTGCAAATATTTGTGCACATTTTGGGAGGCATTTTTTTTTTTTTAAAAAGGGTGGACATCCATGGCTAGCTCCTCCAAGGTACTGCTATCACTGACTCTCATCCTAACCTACCTCACAGAGTTGTTGTGAGGATAAAATGGAGAGGAGGAGGAACATGTAAGCTGCCTTGAGTTCCTTGCAAGGAATAAAGTTGGGATATACATGTATTTAATAATAATAATAATGCTGCTGATAATGATGTTAAAATTAAAAGTGAAAAATTTAAAAATTGCTAAACCATGCTTTCCTTGACAGTCCAAGTTCCATCATTTTGATCCATTCCTCTCAACATCACTGCATATTACCCCGTCTCTCAACTCAAGAAGTCTCTCTGTTTAAGCTGCATTGATAATGAGGCAAGGATTTTTGACATATGACAATCACAGGCCTTTCTGGTCCTCTACCTGTCTGCACATCGACACGGCTTATGCTCTCATCAATCACTGGGGTGTGTAGCTCTTGCTCTTCCTTTGCTCGCTTCCTAGCAAGCATTTTCCTGTGGGCTTCTCGTCGCTGCTGAATCTCAACAGGATCAGGTTCAGGACTCTGAAAAGAGGGAGGGGAGAATTCCTCTGCTATTTTAAAGTGGTGTTCTAGTCTGTGCAGTAGAGATGTGAAAAACTATTTGTTTATTCGTTTAGAATACTTATATTCACTTTAGAGTGAATATTTAGAGTGCCAACTGCCAAGAGACTCTCAAAGCCGCCTACAAAAGGTTTGCACAATTCAATGAAACTCAAGTAAAGTATCAAGGACAGAAAACGTGGTGTCCATTAGGGTTAGATTAATTTGTCAGTTTGGTTTCTCTCAGTGTCTCGTGTTTCCAATCTTAAATTCAGTTCATCCCATTTCCCAATTAGTTTGAGATTTTTTTAAAACTTGCATGAGAATTTGTATGCATTTTTATGTGCATTTTGTCTAATATATACATTTCTGCAAGCTGTTTCCCCTAATATAATGCATTTTAATGTCATTTTATTAATATATACATTTTTGTGTGCACTCTCCCGATTCACACATTTTTGTATGCATTTTTTATTGGCAAACATTGCAAAATTCAGAGAAGCGCAAATTTAGAAATTAACTGAATTTTGGTTCATATACAGGCAGTCCCCAGGTTATGAACGGGTTCTGTTCTTAAGTCTGTCTTTAAGTTGAATTTTTACATAAGTCGGAACAGTATAGCATAGTATACATTTATGCAGATTGTGGCCATTACATTATACTCTTCATAAACGATGTAGAAGTCGGGAACCCAGAAGTCTGGCATTCGTAAGTACGCATTGTTCATAAGTCGGACATTCATAACCCGGGGACTGCTTGTATAGCAGGGATGTCAAACCTCTTTCAGTCCATGGGCCAAATTCAATTTTGGGCAAGCTCTCGAGACCATATTCCAGTGGCGGGCTGGGCCAAAGGCAAGGGTGGGGGAATCAAAAGGGGCAAAGCCAAATACAAAAAATACCAGCATTTTCAGTATAGTGGTGAGAGTGTTGGACTGGGACTCGGGAGATCCGGGTTCTAGTCCCCACTCAGCCATGAAACTCACTGGGTGACTTTGGGCCAGTCACTGACTCTCAGCCTAACCTACCTCACAGGGTTGTTGTGAGGATAAGATGGAGAGGAGGAGGATTATGTAAGCCACCTTGGGTTCCTTTCAGGAAAAAAGGTGGGGTATAAATATAATAAATAAATAAATTGCAGATCAGCAGTCACCTGCCACAAAACCAGGATGCAGATTAAAACCACTGGGCCTTTGCCATATCTTATTCAAGCATCCATAAAAATCAAACCTATTAAAGAATGATTTTTCAAAACTGAGTATCGCCTCTGAGCATTGGAGTGGCTTACTAGATTCTGAATACCGAAGCATTAATCTGTGTCATCAACTATATATCAGACAGAGGGCCCCTTCACATATTACGTTCATTGGTGTATCCCCAAGATATTTTAAAAATGAAAAGTGTGAATGTGAGAAAGATGTGGATAGGTTTTGCAAACATGTACGTTACATTGGTAGACTCACTGGGAAGCCAGAACTGTCAGCTGATTTTGCTGCTCTGTGAAATTTGTGAAACAACGCTGAGAGAAACCAACCTCACTCTTACATTGTGATAGGAATGTTATTGTGCCTGTCAGGTACTGGTAAGGGCGTTGGCTTGGATCCTAGGATAAGTTAACTTGAGGGAGATCACAGAAGGAAAGTTTCCCATACGTTATCTCCCATCTGCAACAACCCATTTCCCATGTCACTGGCAGGGCCGGACTATGGAGTGTAGGTTGGGGGCCCTATTGTCCAATAGCCCCCCCCCCCACAACTCCCTTGCAAATGGTGGCGGCAGCTCCTCCTCCTGGCTGACTCACTTGTGAAAGGAAGTGCTGCTGAAGCCAGCTGGTCAAGGCTGCAGCCCCACAGTGCACCATTCTAAACGAAAGGTTTAAGCCACAGGAGTGGCATAAAGACTGCCCCTTCGCTGCTCCTGTGCCTCCTTTGGCCATGTCCCCCCAAAGGCAGCCTCTGATTGGTTCAGCTTACTGCTATTCCAAGTTAAGAAAGAAAAGAAACCTTTCATTTAAAATTGCATGCCATTGCCGGGGGGGGGGGGGGCTGCTGCCTCGACCGATTGCCTGCCACAGTGCTCCCTTTTACAGGCAAACTGGCTAGGAGGAGGAGCTGACACCAGGTAAAAACAAAACAAAGGAGGGCTAGCCGGGAGAGGGAACCAAGCCACACTGCCCTCCGACAGGTAAAAGCAGCAGCAGCAGCAGGCAGGTTGGCCATGGTGGTCATGGTGAGGCAGCGACTGGCCTGGCCACCCACAAACCTATCAGCGCCTCTGCCCCCCAAAAGCCGCTCCGGAGGACTGGGGCACCCTCTGCAACAATGTGGGATGGGGCGGAGAGGCTGCTGTGAGGGATCACCTAAAATCAGGCAGAGGTCTGCCTGAGTCTGGGCGATTCTCTTTTCCCTCGCAGCCCCCAGTCCATTCCATATTGCTCAGGAGGGTCCCTAACTCTCCAGAAAGGCTTTTGTGGGGTGGGGGCTGCAGGTGGCTGCAGAGAAGAGGAAGGGATGAAAAACTTTCCTTCCATAAACTTCCTTAAGTTAACGTGTCTTAGGATCCAAAGCATATTTTGTTAGAAACCACCAAGTTGGTAAGGAATGAGTAAGAGAGAAAATAATTTTGGAAGCCCAGCATACTATTGGCACCACCAGCTAAGATATTCTAAAGTAGCAGGCCTTTAGACTCTTCAATTGTACCTTTCCCAAGGTTAGTTCTCAACTATTTGACATACATCCCCCCTTAATCTGAACATACATCATTCCTCCGGATCAGGACCGGTGCAGGGCAGTTTGGCGCCCTAGGCGATATTATCTTTAGCGCGCCCCCTCTCGTGCCGGGGGGGGGGGCTCCGGAGCAAAGCAGCCCTGCTCTGCAAACCCCCCCCCCCCGCCTTGGCCGCCGCCTCCGAGGAGGAGGAAGTGACGCGACGGGACCCCAGTTGGAAGGACTTTTTTTTTTGAGTACTCATTTTCCTTTGTTCGCAGGCTCAGGGAGTTTCTTTGAGCCTCAAAAATTTCGAGAAGGATCAATTTAAAGTCTCATAGCCCATCTCGCGGGGGTCAGCTTTCACTTGCTTATGAAAATAAAGGGAAAAACCCAGCCAAAAACAGTGAGGTGAAATAAATTCTGAATCCACCTGGTGACTCTGTCATTTA
This sequence comes from Shinisaurus crocodilurus, assembly GCA_021292165.1. Classification (NCBI taxonomy): domain Eukaryota; kingdom Metazoa; phylum Chordata; class Lepidosauria; order Squamata; family Shinisauridae; genus Shinisaurus; species Shinisaurus crocodilurus. The sequence continues at coordinate 81,474,406 of CM037879.1, read as the reverse complement.
AAAACAAACAGGGAAAATACCCTTCCAATGCGGCTTGCTTTCTAATGCTGATTTCATGAATTTACATTCGATTAGGTGGAGCGGGGAGGGGATTGCTCAAAACCAGGAGCTTTTTGAGCGAGGGAAATTAACCCTTGTGAATGTGAATGCTCACTTCTCAGCTCTAGCCCCGCTTTGGCCGGGGAAACCAAGGCAACAGCCAGGGCTGTTTAAGCCCTGTTGCTCTGGTTCCTCCCGCCAGAACAGCGCGGGCGGGGCTCCGGAAGCGGCGCGGAGAAGGTAGGCGGTGGCCCAGCGGCGGCAGCAGCCCGGTGGCAGCGAAGATGGGCGGCGGCGGCGGCGGGGAAGAGGAGCGCAGCGTTTCTGGGTGTTCATACATTTTTCTCTTCCTGCTGAATGCTAAGTGCTTCCCGACCGAGGGCTCCTAGTGCTAGCAGTCAGAAGGCACTGTGCAGCTGTTCCGTCTTTTTCTCCTTAACGGATTTTCTGCGTTAAGGAAAAAGATGGAAGAAGCAGTAAGAAAATATGGGAGGGGCATGAGTAGAAGATGACATCATTTGGATCCCCCCAAACCTCAGTGAACAAGGCAGGGCGACAGCACCATAAATGCCTCATCTGGAAGCACCCAAAGAGGTTCCCATAAGGGCAGTTTTAAGCAAGCTGTTACCCATGTGCTGAGTCGACTCCTAACATTTCCCCTCAAGCTTACACTTTTGCTGTGGGGAGGCTGCATTTACCCATCTCTAGATGAACTATATTTTGCACCTAAGAAACATTTTTCTTGAGCCAGAGTGGCATAGCGGTTAGAGTGTTGGACTGAGACTCGGGAGACCCGGATTCTAGTCTGCACTCCGCCATGAAGCTCGCTGGGTGACTTTGGGCCAGTCACTGACTCTCAGGCTATCCTGCCTCACAGGGTTGTTGTGATGATAACATGGAGAGGAGTAGGAACATGTATGCTGCCTTGGGCTCCTTGGAGGAAAAAAGGTGGGATATAAATGTAACAGATAAATAAATGTAACAAAGAATAGTGCATCCATTGCCATTGTGACTGTTGAGTAGAATGTGGTTGTGTCGACATGCGTGACTGCCATGGCCCCTATTTAATGCTGCCTGAAGAGGAACACAACTTCCCCATTACATAACTGTGCCCTTTGTGTGGCTTTTTGTAGTTTTACCATGCATTCTAAAACATGGGCTTAAAGCCTTGGGATAACCATGAAGGCTATTCCACATGGCAGCATGTGCACATGCATGTCGATACATCACGTAGTTTCACAAGTCACAAATGTTGAGTCGATGCATCTTGAATAATCACAGGAGTGAAATGTAGGTGTGGCTTTAAAAAAAAAAGCATCCCAATTGCCACAGTAAAGTGCTCTAGATTCGCTGAGTACTTTAGATTCATTGAGATTTGGAGTCAGGTTCACAGATATATGTATATTACTTGATTTCTCCATAATTGGTTACTCTAACCATGATAACCAGCAGCTGAATGTGTGCACTGACTCCCTTGTAACGCATTGCGTTTGAGGCAATGTGAAGCAAAAGCAAATTTCTGTCTTTAGCGGTAAACCTGTGTTGGCCCATTCATAGATGCAAGTCATCACTTTAGGAATGTGTATGTGTGAACCAGCCCCCACAGTATTCTCTGGGATCAGCATATACATTTCCGGTCATCATTTTCTTGCCTTCTCATATTCAAGAAAGATAGAAAGATTTATGTAAAAAAGGACCCACCCAAGGTAATGTGTGAGCAGCATATGTGTTGCCTCGAACCACTCTCCGGTCATACATGAGGTTCCCATAGTGAGTTGGGCCTTCTTCACTGTAATACATAAAATGAAGAGGGGAAAAGTTTCAGTGGGGTTTAAGATGGTGTTAACCGAGTTGTAGTGTTTTTGCTTTTATTGTATATGTTGCCCTGAGAGCTTTGGCTATAGGGCGACTCATAAGTTGAATGAATGAATAGATAAATAAATAAATATTAGAGACCCAAAGAAGAACAAAATGCAGTGAGTGGGTTCAGACAACACGATAACCCACAGTCAAGTGTTGAGTGTGGGTTGTTGTTGAACCATGGGTTCTTATTGAAACGTGGGTTATCATGTTGTGTGAACCCAGCCGAGAAAACAAACCATGGTGAACAACCCATAGTCCACAGCCCAACAACAAACCATGAGTTCTCTTCATGGGTTGTTTGTGGTTAACAAGCCATGGCTTGTTAGTGCAGCTGGGTTCAGACAACACAACAACCCATGGTTCAACAACAACCCATGGTTCAACAACAACCCACACTCAACCCTTGAGTGTAGGTTATCGTGTTGTCTGGACCCAGTCAGTGACTGACTGCCCCAAATATTATCAGGCTGCATGACAGAGAAAACTGCACTCATGCACTGGGACATGTACAGAACATAGGAAACTGCCTTGCCCTAGATGGACTCTCTTTCTATCCAGCCTACTACTGGCTACTCTGGCTGCATCCCTCCACGATCTCTCTCTCTCTCTCTCTCTCTCTCTCTCTCTCTCTCTCTCTCTCTCTCTCTCACACACACACACACACACACACACACGCACACCTTTAGATAAAATAAAATGGTACCCAAACTGTCCTGTTTAAATCTTCCCTGCAGCAGGAGCAAAGGTGAGGTTAAAGTGACTCAGAGTGGTTAATTAACCAATTAATCAAAGTAATTAACTGTGTATAGAGGTACTTGGACTGTCACAGCTGCAAAAAGATAATAAGCTGAGGCTATAATAAAGGAGAATTTCTATAAAATAATATGGAGATGGTACCTAACTCCAGTAAGATTAAATAGAATAGATAACAATTGCTCCGCACTTTGTTGGAGAGGATGTCAGGAAATAGGTACATATGCTCATATGTGGTGGAGTTGTAAAAATGTTCTGGAATTTTGGTGAGAGCTTTTACAGAAATATCGGAAATTATTGGTATTAATCTAGAGGTCTGTCCTAAACTTGCTTTGTTATCAATAACCGATAAGTCACTTGTGCCCAAAATATGAAGGAACTAATTGTAAACTTGTTAACTGCGGCTAGGCTAATGATAGCGAGGAAATGGAATTGGAAAGTACATGTTTTTCTAATAACCGATTGGTATAAAGAAGTTTGGGATATAGCCCTAAATGATAAACTAACTTGTAGTATCAAATGCAAAAAGGGACAGTTAAAGAAGAATAATTTTATTTATGGATATATGGAATCAATTATTAGACTATGTATTAATAAAGGGGAAGGGGAGTATGCATTGTCAGGATATGTTATATTTTTGAAATGTGGAATTTAATTGATTAAGGGGATGGATGTATATTAGTTGGTCCCTAGGCGGGTGGGGGGGTGCACCTTATGATTTATTTTAGTTGTATGTTTGTGTTTTATAGTTTTGTATGTAGTTTATAATAACTAAATAAAAATTATTTAAAAAATAAATAAGCTAAGGCTATGATTTTGGTTTTTTTGGGAAACAGTACTAACAACAGTTCTCTACCATTAAAACAACAACTTCCTCTCCACTTCTCTGTGCTTGTCTGAAATAGGGGGATTTAGGCAGTTTCTGTCAATAATTCTGAATGCAGTCTTGATAATGCAACCCATGGGCGTTGCTAGGTGTGGGCTCTGGGTCTAGGCCCCAAATCTATTTATCAGGGCCCTGAACCTTTTCCCCAGAACCCTGAATGCCCATTGGTGCATTAATTGGCATGCAGGGGCAATTGCAGCTGGGGTTAACCCTCCCCTCCCCACAAGCTGCAACAATGCCCCCTCCCATGCCTCTCATTGGCAAGGGACTGGGAAGAGAACTAGATAAGCTTAGTGCCATTCACATGTCAGCGGTGAATGAAGAGGCTGGTGCTGATCCCAGACTTAGGATACCACTACCTAGCACAGGGGTGGGCAACTTGTGGCCTTAGCCAACATCAGTCTTAGCCAACATAGCCAATGGTGAGGGATCATGGGAATTGTAGGGCAAAACATCTGTAGGGCGACAAGTTGCTCGCCCCTGTCCTAGCAGAAAATAGCAGAGCATGGTAGCGCAGAAATGTTCACCATCTGTGCAACTTACTTAAGTGATGCCTATTTGACCTGTTTTTCTTCCTTCACCTTGCATCTCCAGTTAAGCCCAGGACAGCTTATGTCAGTTTTCTTGTGGAGATGAGAGTACATGGCAATGGATGTTCTCTTTATAATAGTTATTTTATTTACAAATTTACAGTCTGAGCAGCCATTACAGGAGTGCAAAAGTGGAGGCAGGACCAAATCCACAAGTTCAATAGTGGTACCTGGCATCCCCTGAAACTGGCTTCACATTTCTGCCAGTCAGTTCCAGAGGTCTGCCTGCACGCATTTCACCTCACACGCAAACTGCTCTCCCAGCCTACTCTCACCCAGAAGACATGAGCAGATGTGAGCAAGCCATCTTAAAAGCGGAGGTGACCTGCTTCTTTGATCACATGTTCTTTTATATCCATTGTTAGCAACCAAGAGCACAATCCTATGTATGGCTGCCTGGGAAATACATACCCTCCAACATTTCACAGATGAAAACAGGGACATAGAGGTTTGGTTAAGCAACATGAAGGTGTGATCAAGAGGGTGTGGCCAGGCAACATGAGGGCGTGGCCAGGTAACCAAAGGGCACAGTCAAGTACAAAAGTTATTAGAGGAAACACACAAAACTGCAGTATTTTAAGCACAGAAATCTTTGAATTTATAATAACATTTAACATTTGGATATCTCTGAGTGCACAAAGTGGTTCACAGGCCCACCCTGCTCCTATTTTCTCCACTTAGAACCCCCCCCCACACACACACATGTGGGCTATATTGTACTTTATTAAAAAAAACAAGAACAACACTGTGATTGAACAATAATGCCAAAATGGAATGATGATGTTTGTTGCTGCTATTTGAGGTAGTTGGGATTTTTTCTTTCTCTTGAGGAGGGTATGTTTTCTAACTTCCTTCTAATGCATTAAAAAAAACAACACCAATCCAAAATCCTTGTAGAATAATACTAATCATTACTGTAGAGAGCTTTCTCCATTGCATTTAAGCACGTGTTAGAAAAATACTTTCACATGGGGTACACAGGTAGAGCCAAGTAAAATTTACCACTGCTCTGAAAACAGAATAACAGTACAATCCTATGCATGTGTACTCAGAAGTAAGTCCTATTATGTTCAATGGGACTTACTCACAGGAAAGTATGTATAGGATTACATCCTAAAGTACAGAAATCCTTTCCATAAAACTCAAACTGAAACAACACAACACAAGCAAAGGAGTTACTGCCACTTAGTTTCAGTGTCACCACCAGGGAACCTGTTTCATGTTTTATACCAAAGGAAAGCACTCTGCAACATTTAGAAACAAAAGTCAAAGTTGTATAGTGAATCAGTTGCGGATTTGGAAAGAGCAGGGAAAAGATAGCCTCAAGCAAACTCAGGGGTGAGAATTGTGCAGCCCTCCAGATGTTGTTGGACTTCAACTCCCAGCTGCCCTTGCCAGCAGAGCCAATGGTAAGGAATGCTGGGAGTTGCAGTTCAACATCTAGAGGGTCACACAATTCCCACCCCTGTTTTATGTAAACCAAATATTGACCACATTTGGCACAGAGAAAAGTGCGTGGACAAACAGAACTGCATGCAGGGCAATCTCTTTTTCTTTTAAAATTGTCAGGATTGGCACAAAGTCAACAGGTGAAGCTTACCCACCCACCCCACACCCCCAAACATGGCGCTTCAGACAGAGGGGGAAGTTTCTTGCATTTCCTTCTGACACTGTAACCTCACCTGTTAGAGGCACAGAGTCAGCTCTGTTAGGAAATAAAATCTTTGGCAATATAAAGATAGGAATCATGTGATAAATTCCCTCATTCACCTCTCCGTGGTCCAGGCCAGCGGGTGCAGCCACCACCGCCTTTTCTTTTCACCCAGCTAATCCCTTTCCTACAGCAACATGCAGCAGAGGCAGTATGCACACACACATCCTCGCCTGGCCCTCCCAGGTTAGCAGCATCTGACTGTTCTCTCCCTGCATACATTTGTTCAAGCCTAAGCAGAGAGCTACTCTTAAAGGGGCCATGGGCAAAATTGCAGCTAAGCTAAAACTGTAAGCTTAGCTGCAATTTTGCCCATGGCCTCTTTAAGAGCACCTTAAAGCAGGGATGTTGAAGAGTCCTTGGTCTCGAGTCACGAGTCGAGTCACGAGTCTTTGGACCCGAGTCTCGAGTCCGAGTCCAAGTCCTTGGTCCAAAATGGTGACTCCCAAGTCACGAGTCACGAGTCACTCCCAAAGCTGACTTCACAAGTCCCTATTAAAGTCAATGGGGTTTTTTCCCAACAAAATAAGGCTACTTCAGATGTGTGGCTTAAATAAATTCTAGGCACAAGTGTGCCTTTTTATCTCAAAACTCTGCCACTGATTTTGACAAGAACAGACCAGGCAGACAAACCCAAAATAACCAGGCAGGCAGAGGAGGCAGGGAACCCCAAAACAGGCAGGCAGAGGCCTTTGTCTTGGACAATTCAAACTGTGAAACTGGTTAAGAAGAGACCAGGCAGGCAGAGGAGGCAGGGAACCCCAAATAGGCAGGCAGAGGCAGCCAAACCCAAAATGTCTGAAAGGTTACATTAGTAAAATGATTTTTAAAAATAAACTTGGATTGTTACTGCAACTAGGTCCAGACAGCACCTGCAGGTGGCATCAAGCAGGGATGTTGACGAGTCCTTGGTCTCGAGTCGAGTCTCGAGTCCCATTAAAAATATTGGGACTCGAGTCCGACTCGAGTCAGAGGGGGGACTCAGTCCGACTCACGAGTCGAGTCCTCGAGTCCGAGTCCCCATCCCTGCCTTAAAGTAGCTTGATTGCAGGAGGCAGGGGAATTCGGGACTCTGCATGACAAAATGAGAAGCCGTGATGGCTTAAGGGCTTTCATGACGGTCCTGGCATTTTGGGGGGCAATTGGAGACTATGGGAATGCTGGGAATTGTAGTACTTTTTTCCTGCCCAAACATGCATAGGATTGCACTCTAAGTCAAAGGGCATTGCCCGAGAATTCTCCCCATGAAGCAGGGGTGTTTCCTAACACTCTTCATATGGTAGCAGAGAGATAACAGTGGAGACAATAATTTTGTGTGAAGAACGTGAGTTCTTCACCTTGTAATCTCTCCTTTGACTCTAATGTAACTCTGTGAAGAAATATGCAGCTACTCAGCAGTAGGCACCCCAATAATGTGGGATACACTTAATACTTCTGTGAATGTCACAGACAAATGTGAAAAATAGAAGTAGACTAAAATGATAGGGGGAAAAGAAAAAATGAGGGCCTGGGTAGGCCAAGTCAGACTTGCTCTGGGACTGAATGTTGAGGCCAGAACCATTACAGTCAGCCATGGTTACTCACCACACATGTTCTCGATACCGCTTTCTGGTGGGCACAGCTCGGGGGCGGCTGCTGTAGGAGTAGGTTCTAGCAGGAGCTGAAGCATCCTCTTTGTTGAGAATCACTGAGGTCATGCTGGGTCTTAGCTACTTTGTGTTCCAATACACTTAGCAAAGTCTAAGTGGCACTGAAGAACAATCCTTTGCCAGCTGTTGCTATGTGACATGGAATTTCACCCTTAACAACTGTTGCCAAGGTAAACTGATCCTGGGCACACCAGCTCTGATGCTGAGTTGGAACTCCTTCAGTGTTCTCAAGCCCTAGACTTTTCCTGCTGAATTTTAGGCAGAATCAATGAATATTCTCCCCCCCCCCCCGAAATGTGCTGTAGGGCGCAATCCTATGGTCCTTAGACATTGTCTGAGGGGCCATAGGATACCGGGGATTTTCACCTCTAAGACTAGACAGAGCTACGACCTCAGTGAGAATCCCTGCTTGGTTCTTCACCCCTGCCCCCTCTCCCAGCTGCCACAGAAAGCTCTGTGGGGGCTCCTCTTCTGAAGTCAGTGTCATGACCCTGGATGAGGACGGGGAAAGGAAAAAGGGGGTGTGCTGGTGGGAGGGGAGGGAGGAGGAGAGGCCAGGATATGCTGTATCCTGTGGCTTCTCCAACCCCAGGCCCACCCCCGCCAGTGCGACTCTGCTGGATGGGCTCACAGGCCTGTCTAGTGGGAAAATGTGAAAACACAGATAAACAGGGGGAAATCGCCTTCGTCAGTCCTCCTGCCCTGCTGGCAGCAGCATAGGATACTTGGAAACCTCCGAGATTGGAGGTTTCCTTCTAGCAAGGTGCAACATGATTGGGTTGCGTCCTTAATCACCTCAGTTAAATTGCAGGGGTCAGAGATAACCCTAGATGTTTGATGCCTGAGGCTGAAAAAAAATGGTGTTCTTCATTGTCACACAAATATCTGGCTTGGATTCTAAGTAGACTTCCATGAATGGAAAAGTTCCTAGCATTCATGAAGAGTGGAGGATCCTGCCAGGGGAAGCAGGGAGGCAATTTCTGCCAATTCCCCCTCCCCGCTATTCCAAAGAGTCTCCCAGTGCTATGGTGGCCAGGTGTCTTATTTTACAGTCCTCTATTTTGGCGGTCTGGCAGAGGACAGCCCTCTGTTTGGAGGTGTTCTTTATTTGATGGGCTGACCAGTCCAAGTCTGGTTTAAAGTCAGGGAACCAATAAGAAGGGAGAGCAGCCGGGGCCTCGAAGTCGTCCATCAGCAGTTAGCATCTGGACAGCTGACTGAGCAGGCAGCAAGCAGGTCACCTGGTCAGTCTTCCTCACTATGGTGAGATATATTGTATTTCTTTTTCAATTATAGTTATTATTCCTAAATTCACACCTATACATATAAATTTACATATGAAAATGTCATGCAAATTGATGTCCTATATTGTCCCCTTTTTTGGTGATGCAATTCCTCCTTTTTGGTGATGCAATTCCTCCTTCTATTATCTCTCCCCCCCCCCCCTTCAAAACCTTTTTGAAATAAAAGAACTGCTTTGATGCTTACATCAGTTAGGCACAATTGCTAGAAAAATGAGAATATGCCAATGCTCAGGGCTGGCCCAAGACCGTTTTTTGCTGCCTTAGGCAGACAAGATGGTGCCTTCTCACTGAGTGCCCCCATTCTATGTATAGAAGCTGACTGCTCTGGCGGTTGAATATTTCTTCAACTCTGGTGATGGGACAGCTTCTTCCACTGCACCTGAAAGCAGCAGGCTAGTTTAGGGCAGTGTAGGGCAGGTTATGTGGCCACAGCTCTCTGCCCGCCCTAATACCTTGCCATTGCTCCACCCCTCTCCCCAGGCATCTGCCGCCTGAGGCAGCTGCTTCACTCTGCCTAATGGGAGGGTCGGTCCGGCCAGTGCTATTCTTTTACTACCAGCTGTATATGACAGGGCTCTCCAACCTTGGATCCCCAGATGTTGCTGGCCTACAGCTCCCAGCATACCCAGCCAGCATGGCTAATGGCAAGGGATTCTGGGAGCTGTAAGTAGCAACATCTGGGGACCCAAGGTTGGAGAGCCCTGGTATATGATGTAGGAGGCAGAGGATACATGTCACTGATAACTCCTGAGGATTTTACCACAAGATGTCACTGCAATCCTTGTGTGTGTGTCTCTGTGTGTATTCTCCTGTGCTTTGAACTGCAGCCTTCGACAGTGAGATGCTCTCGGGCATAGGACTGTTGTGTAGATAAATACAAATACACTGCTGTATACAACACCACATTTAATACACAAAAATAGAAAAATAATGCCCCAAGGAACTGAATATAAAACATATACATCATATTGAATTATCGACGTGCAAAGAACTATATATGATGCAAATAGGCTGACAATTGCCATGAGGAAAGAGTGCGGGGGTGGGTGGGGGGAAGCTCTGCAGCTGTGTACAAAAAATCAAATAGTCCAATGACTTCCAACACTGTTGCAGCCTGATACATAGGAATTAAGCAGGTGAAACTTTCCCCATTACTCTGTCTTTAAGCCAGGGAAAGCTTTGCGTGCTACAAGTCAGGTGGCCGTTAAAGCACAGGAGCAGGGCTAGTATTTTTTTCATGCAATTTTCAACATGCCAACCAACATTCAAGAGGGTCAGTTCACACATTCAGCTGCCAGTCATTTCGGCCTGGTTCATACATTCACATGGCCCTACATAGTCTCCAATTGCCCCCCAAATGCTGGGACCATCATGAAACCCCTTAAGCCATCACGGCTTCTCACTTTGTAATGCAGAGTCCCGAATTCCCCTGCCTCCTGCAACTGCAAGCTACTTAAAGGGGTCATGGGCAAAACTACAGCTAACTTTGCAGTTTTAGCTTAGTTGCAATTTTACCCATGGCCCCTTTAAGATAGCTCTGCTTAGGCTCAGGCAGCCGCAGTAAGGGAACTGTTGGAGGATATCGGAAAGGAGTCAGTCCTATACTGGTTAGGTCGAAGCAGAGTTTTCCCCCTTATGCGCAGCCTGGTTACTGAAACTGGTTATCACCACGTGGCTTGCTAAACCCTGGTAAAAGGCTCTTTAAAGGAATGGATTGTCCATACAAGGTTTAAAACTAATAAAGACATTTATTAGTTTTACTTACAGTCAGGGATGGGGACTTGGACTCCAGGACTCAACTCATGAGTCGGACTGAGTCCCCCCTCTGACTTGAGTCCCACTCGAGTCCCAATATTTTTAATGGGACTCGAGACCCAACGACTCTTCAACATCCCTGGGCTGTGCCAGAAGGAGTGGAGAGAAGTGAGATTGCTGGCGAAGATTTTATTTTTTAAAATCATTTCCCTAAAATGCAACCTTTCAGACATTTTGGGTTTGGCTGCCTCTGCCTGCCTGTTTGGGGTTCCCTGCCTCCTCTGCCTGCCTGGTTATTTTGGGTTTGTCTGCCTGGTCTGTTCTTGTCAAAATCAGTTGCAGAGTTTTGAAATAAAAAGGCACACTTGTGCCTAGAATTTATTTAAGCCACACATCTGAAGTAGCCTTATTTTGTTGGGAACCCCCCCCCCAATGATTTTAATAGGGACTTGTGGAGTCAGCTTTGGGAGTGACTCGTGACTCGTAGTGACTCGTGAGTCACCATTTTGGACCAAGGACTTGGACTCGGACTCGAGACTCGGGTCCAAAGACTCATGACTCGATTCGAGACCAAGGACTCTTCAACATCCCTGCTTACAGTCCATTTATTCATATATGCAGGATGCATATAGGCAGGTTAGAGTCTTTGGTGTTAAGAGTCTGCTTCATTGGAGATCACTGGCTGGAAGCCAGCTCAGACTGTGTGTCCATCAGGTTGGAGAGGTAGAGAGAGAGAGAGAGAGAGCTGGCCACAGGGAGGCAGGAAGTAGGGAGGAGGGGTTACAAAACATGCACCCTGGGGATTATTCAATTAACCCTTTCCTACCATTGTAACTAGTGGTTACATTATCTCGTTTATTTAAGCAGGCAAAGTTACAATTTCCATCACCCCTTCTTAATATTGCATGCATTAATCAACTCAACCTAGTCTGTTTCTTAGTTCTTAGAAATGGTCTCAAGGCAGTGGTTTCGTCAAGATGTCTGCTGGCATCTCCTTGGTAGGGCAGTACACCATCTGGATCTGTCTGAGTCATTTCACGAACGACGTAGTACTTCACATCTATGTGCTTCAGATTTGCAACGAAGCCTTGGGTTTGAGCTATGTGAATACAGCTCTGGTTGTCCTCATGAAGCTGGATGGGTGTTTGCTCTTCTATGCCAAGATCTCTGAGCTACTTGTCTCGCCATAGGGCTTCTTTGCATGCGTAGGCTGCTCCAACATACTCAGATTCAGTTGAACACTGTGCAACAACAGATGTTGCTAAGCTGGGAGGGCCAGGCGAAGATGTGTGTGTGCGTATGTGGCACACACGCATGCTCTACCTGCTTCCTCTGCTGCATGTTGCTGTGGGAAAGGAATTAGCTGGGTGAAAGCCTGGACTAACGGAGAGGTGAATGAGGGAATTTATCATAGAATCATAGAATAGTAGAGTTGGAAGGGGCCTATAACACCATCGAGTCCAACCTCCTGTTCATACCTGCTTAGCTTCAGCATGTGACCTATCTTTATATTGCCAAAGATTTTATTTCCTAACAGAGCTGACTCTTTGCCTCTAACAGGTGAGTTTACAGTGCCAGAAGGAAATGCAAGAATCTTCCCCTTCTGTCTGAAGCTCCATGTTTGGGGATGTGGGGTGGGTGGGTAAGCTTCACCTGTTGAATTTGTGGCAATCCTGACAATTTTAAAACAAGAAAGAGATTGCCCTGCAAGCACTGACACCCACCCACCCATGAAAAACACCAGATATCAAAAATACCTGCAGGTGGTGTCGAGAGCACATAATGCAGGCCACATGCTGAAGCTAAGCTGGTATGAGCCGGGGCAGTGCTTGGATGGGTGACTGCCTGAGCTGCCCACATCCGTTCTCCTGCATTGAGTAGGGATTGGACTCGAAGCCTGGTAGGCCCCTTCCAACTCTATGATTCTATGAATTAAGGGTTTAAGTAAGGTAAAAAATATATTACAAAAGCCACTTATAAAATACAGTAATACCTTGGATTGCAAGTAACTTGGTCTGAGAGCGTTTTGCAAGCAAATTTTTAAAATAAATTTTGACTTGATAAACAAGCGACGTCTTGCAATACGTAGGGATGTAACCACTCACCTCGAGTGGGCATAGCGGGCCGAAATCGGCCCTGCTCACGCCCGCCAGAGACTCGCTTTGATATAAGAGTGTTTTGGATTACAAGCACGGTTCCAGAACGAATTATGCTTGCAATCCAAGGTATTACTGTATTATAATATATAATACAATAATGTAATAATTATAATATATAAGATTTTGTGTGTTTCCTCTAATAACTTTTGTACCTGACCATGCCCTTTGGTTGCCTGGCCACACCCTTGGCCACACCCTCATGTTGCCTGGTCACACCCCCTTGTTCACACCTTCATGTTGCTTAACCATACCTCTCACAAATTCACGTGTGTGTCCCTATTTTCATCTGTGAAATGTTGGAGGGTATGGGTCCAGGGCCGGTGCTACCATTAGGCCAACTAGGCAGCTGCCTAGGGCGCAGGGCTAAAGAGGGTGCCAGAAACGCCTTGAAAAAAAATACAGCACTCTCAAGTGGGAAGGGGGGGCGCTAAATATCTGATCTTGCCTAGGGCACCAAACTGCCTTGCACCGGTCCTGTATGGGTCCTATGTGACAGCTGGCAGAAGCACACGGGGTTGCTGGCAGGCTTGCTTCTTGGTGGGATCTCTCAAAACCGTCGCCTGTATGGACTGGGCCCTTTACAAGGGGCTGCTCACTGGTGATTCGCGGGATCGCAACTGCTCAAAATAAGGCAGAGTCCATGTGTACCTCCCCTACAACAGGGGTGGAGAACCTGCGGACCTCCAGATGTTGTACGACTCCAACTTCCATCAGCCCCAGCTAGCAACAACACTTGGAGGGCCACAGGCTCCCCACCCCTGCCCTGCCTTCTGTGGAGGCATTGGTGCAAAAATAGGTCCCCCATGTGATTTCTGCCTGGCTGTGAAGCCAACGGTGCAGGGCTGACATCAGGTAGTAGCACTGTCGGGCACCCATTGAGGCCTATGCTTCAGTAGGGGTCCACTGCCAATCCTTCCCCCCCATTTTTATACTGCCCAATAGCCGAAGCTCTCTGGAGAATCCTTGGAGAATACTGGTGCTGCTGCTCCTCCTCCTCTTTCCTGTTGCTCCCCCCTCCATACAAGTAGGCAGGCAGGCAGGCAATGAGAGGAGAGGGGAGAAGGAGCAGTAACCTCTGCATCCATTTCCTTCTCTCTGAAAGGTGAGAGGCACCAGATAGAGAGGTGTCAGGAGCTGCCAGAATTTGGTAAGGTGGCCGCTTAGGTATCTTCAAAAAAGAGGGAATGCAACACCAAAAAACACATTTAGAAATAATTGCTACCATTTAAATAGAAATACAGTATATCTCTCACCATATTGGGGAAAGACTGTGAGCAGGAGACCTGCATGCCTGCTCAGGCTGTTCTCCAGGTGCTCACTGTTATGGACAATGTCAAGGCCCCCCTGGTCTCCCTTCCTGTGGTTCTTTTATCATCACACTGGACCTGGACTGGACAGCACTTCAAGGAGGGGACGGTCCTCTGTAAAGGAGGACACATGGACACCCTAGGTCTCGAACAGGGAGCCTTCAGGTTTGTGTGGTGTCAGCCACTGTCCTGCACATTGCAGCAGCATCTGCCTAGGCTGTTTAGTATCCTCAGGCTCTGGACTGACCCTTCCTGCCCAGGCTGGTCATTGGATCCTGGACAGGAAGGACTATAGGAAGGCTTTCAGTTCCAGTGAAGCCTTGCTTGAGCCACGACCACGAGGTGTTCCTGAGCTCTGGCCGATTCCTGTGTCCTTTGGTAGTTTTTTGGTCCTGACTTCTGGCTTGCTCCTCAATGCTGCCTCCTGATTTGTCCCTTGGTCCTGACTTACTCTTTATCTTCATCCCATGGCTCCTGGTTCCCAGTGCCTGGCTCACTTCGGACTGTTGCCCATGGCTCAGCCCTGACCAGAGGCAAGCAAATGGGCAGCGGCAGTGGTGGTGGTGGGCAGCGATGTTTGAGGCATTCAGTCTGACTGTGAGTTCTGATATGAACTGACCTGAGACGCACCTCCCAAACAAATGTGTGGCTCAGAACATAGTTCTGCTTTGGATTTTGCATTGTTTTGCATCTCAGCTCAAAAATGTGTTTTTAAAAAGTGTATTTTAGGATAAAATACATTTAGAAATACATACTTTGGGATACAATGTTTTTTAAAAAATGCATACTTTGTGGGAAAGTACAGATTCAAAAAGATATATTTAAATACGAATTTTCATTTGGATTTGCTCAAGCCCCCCCCCCCCCAATCTGCAACTGGCACAGGTTCAGTGTACACATGATTGCACAAGGTCTAAGAATATCTTCATCTAAAACAGAGATGCCTGGGGCTGCATATGTACATGTGGACCAGTCACTTGTCTCTCTGCCTCACACATTCAACTTTATGTATGGAATAGAGGTATGGTTTTGTGCTCAGGTTTTACAGGTTTGTGTGTGTGTGTGTGTGTGTGTGTGTGTTTGTTTATTTTGGCCTTATCCATGCATCTGTAGTCCTTTCAGCTGGTTTCTTGCTGGTCAGAAAGTGGCTATAAGAAATATATCTCAGTAGGGCGTAACTCTTTACTCTTATTTTTCTCTGCAAGAAAACCAGGACGATCTGGAACTGATTGTACAAGCTGGACCAAAGATACGAATCAGAAAACTCACCATCGTCGCTGTAATTGTTTGTCTTCAAACCCTAGGGAAGCACAGAGGAAAGTGTTGAGATTGATGGGCAGATTGGAACTTATGAGTCACCATCCTAGCGGGCTGTAGTCGGCATACATGCACACAGCAATTCACACAAAGAACAAACCCATGGGATCGCGAAACTGGAAGCTTGGATGAGAGATGGGAATCTGTGGATTATCTGAACGAAATGACCTTATCCCCTGACCTCGAAGTGTTCACAAATAGACGGTAAATGAAGAGCTTCTGACTCGCTGTTGATATGCTGTGAGAAATAAATGTTGACATGACAACAGAATTCAGAGAAAACAGAAAGCTAAGACGGAGCTTGGTTTTGAATTTCCTGTCATAATGTTTTGCTTCCTATGAGACTTAAGCTATTCCCCCGCCTCCCCCAGCACACTTCTTCGATGAAGTTGATCCTGGGGGTTGCCCAATTAAACCAGCAGATTGCCTAATATGTGTATATTTCAGGGGTTTTGTTGCGTTTCTTTATTTATTATATTTATATCCCGCCTTTTTTCCTGAAAGGAACCCAAGGCGGCTTACATAGTCCCCCTCCTCCTCTCCATTTTATCCTCACAACAACCCTGTGAGGTAGGTTAGGCATTGGTGTAAAGAGAGTCAGACTACATACAGGCCTGTGGCTTACGCTGGCTCAGCTTGTCTGAGTGTGTGGAAAGCTAAGCAGGGTCAGGCCTGGTTATTACTTGGATGGGAGACCCCTCCTCTAGTTTCCTGCATTGAGCAGGGGGTTGGACTCAATACCCTTCTAGGCTCCTTCCAACTCTATGATCTATGAAATCTATAACTAATCTTATGGAGACATACCTAAAATCTGCCATTGAGTGGTTCAGCCAGGCTCGATTGACACAGAACGTAGAGGGCAATGCCATGCATCGCTATGGACTTTACATCACACTTTCCCAACCTGCTGCCCTGCAGATGTGTCAGACTACAGCTCCCACATGTCCAGTCAACATGGAGGGCACCAGGTCGGGGAAGGCTGTTTTACACCCATCCAAAAGGGTCTGTAATATACCCCTACATACATCACACCTGTTATAACGATCGTCATTGTTTTAGCCAATTCGTTGGCTATGTAGAAAAACAATCTGCTTCCAAATCTCCTCAGAATAAATTCCCATATAAAAATAAATTTGAATGAAATATGGCAGGGAAGGGGGAGCAGTACAAAATATATACCGTATTTGTTAACATAATAAAACTTTTAAAACAAATAGTATTTGACATCGGAGTATATTAAATTCTTTTTACAATAATCAGTAAAAGGTTTCCACTTTTAAAGGTACCCCATCCCTTTCTATTTTTTTTTTGTTCCAAGATAATGAATTAATTTAGCCGTCACTTCTATGTTCCACATTTTATCATAATCTTTCACAGAGGGACGTTTTTGAGATCTCCAGTTCTTCGCATACAATATCCTAGCAGCAGCAAAGGTATTAATTCCTTGTGCTCTTGAACTAGTGACCCCTCAATAAAGTTTAAAAGAAAAATTACCAGGTCCAAGGGAATTTCATAACCAAAAATCTTTCCTATAAGAAGTTTCATTCTTCTCCAGTATTTTTGAACTAAGGAACATTTCCACCATAGATTAAAATTATTTCATTTTTGTCTTTATACTTCCGACAAATTTTTATTTATTTTGCTTATACAAACCAGTGGTAAGTAACATCTTGTCATCATTTTATAACAATTTTCTCACAGGGTCATGTTCAAAGAGAAATTGTAACTTTCCCTCTAAACATTTCCCCAAATTTCCATTGGGATAGTTTATTTATTTATTTATTTATTTTTATTTATTATATTTATACCCCACCTTTTTTTCTGAAAGGAACCCAAGGCGGCTTACATAGTCCTCCTCCTCCCCTCCATTTTATCCTCACAACAACCCTGTGAGGTAGGTTAGGCTGAGAGTCAGTGACTGGCCCAAAGTCACCCAGTAAGTTTCATGGCCGAGCGGAGACTAGAACCCGGATCTCCCGAGTCCCAGTCCAACACACTCACCACTACACTACACTGGCTCATATCCTGTTCCCATTTGATCATATAATCTTTCATAGATTTCATAGATCATAGAGTTGGAAGGAGCCTACAAGGCTATTGAGTCCAACCCCCTGCTCAATGCAGGAAACTAGAGGAGAGGTCTCCCATCCAAGTAATAACCAAGCTTGACCTTGCTTAGCTTTCCACACTCAGACAAGCTGAGCCAGCGTAAGCCACAGGCCTGTTTTGCTACTTCTGGTTCAGTATCATATTTTAGAAATAATGTATAAAGTTTTGATAATAAATATTTGTCTTCCATTCCCCCCCCCCCCCCCAATTCTCCTAGGTCTCCTAAATACTGTTTTTCACATATTAATGCAGTCAGACAAGATCTAATTTGAAAGTATTCAAACCAGGGTGGATCCCCATCATTTAGGGTGATATCCTATGGGTTCCACTCCCAATAGACAGAGGGCTCCAAGTTCAAAGCCCTCCGCCTATCCTGTGCCCTGCCAGCAAGAGCTAGGCATGGCGAGAGAAGGATGGAGGCAATTTCACCTCCGATGCTCCATTTAAAATACAAAAAGCAGCTAGATGGGCCTCTGAGCACTGGTTAGGCCCCATCTTGAGTACTTCGTCCAGTTCTGAGCACCACACTTTAAGAAGGACGTAGACAGACTCAGGGACGGCGCTACCGCTAGGCAGACCCAGGCGGCTGCCTAGGGCGCGTGGCGGAACAGGGCGCAGAAGACAGAAGAGCTGTCCTATGCCTTCTCATTGGTAGCACTGGGAGCCCCTCTACCTGGAAGCACCTTAGGCAGGGAAAACTAATGTTTAATGGAAAACAATTCAGCACCATTAAAGAAAAAGCTATAGATTGGTGTGGGGATATATATGCGAGGTTTTGAGGTTGCTGCCACCAGTCTTGCAGAAGGGTTAACAACATGAATATGGGCAGATATGCAATACTTTTATGCAAGCAGCATCCAGGCTTGACAGTTGGATCATAGCCCGCAAGTGAGATGCAGAACAAGTGAAAAGAGGTCTCTTGTTCCTCTTGAAGATCTTTGCTTGTCTACATGAATACTTCCGATTACTCTTGGGAAGAAGAGCAATCCTATGGCGGTGGTGCTGGGGAGATTCCCAGTAACTGCCATGTCCAAAGCCCTGCTAGCTCACTGTGGCCAGAATGGGATATGGGTTGCCTTTTCTGTTTTGTCTTCTTCCCCTCTTTCCCTTGAGGGACAGCACAATGAGGGAATTAACTACACCAGCTCCAGGGTGTGCAGTGTAACCCTGTGTTTGTCTCTGTGTGATGTGCAAAATGGCCCTGGGAGGGTTTTTCACATTCACACTTACTCTGTGCAGATTTTAATTAATTGCTGTACAAAGGTCACACTGAAGGTGCAGGCTAATGGAGAAGCCACCGCAGCATTGATTTTCCAGCATCTCACTGAATATTTTCTGTGGTGGCCTTTTGTGCGATCTCTGCATTTAATTGAAAGATACTCTTAAAGAAAATATAATTGTTTTTCTTTTTGAGGTTGTTTTTTTCTTTTTAAAAAATGTCTCACCTTAACATACAGATCTGTGTGCGTAAGCACCAACACTTTGAGGAAAGTGTTTTTAGGAAAGGCTACATAATAATTCCTGTGTTATCATCTGGTTATATCTTTGTTAGACATTGGTTGAGTATTTTAAAGAAAGAGTGACTACATTTTTTTTCCAGGCAGGAAAAGTGCTTTATTCTGGTGAAATTATTTTTCTTTTTAATGAAAAAAATCTCTTTGCACATAGCTATGTCCACTCTACTAGACTACTGCGAGCCATACATCAAAGACCACTGCTATTGTGACAGTGTATTTCTTCCCATAATCTTACAAGTTCAGAAGAGTGCACTCAGCATGCTCTGCTTCACATTTAGTACAATTCCATGGTGCAACAATTCCTGCAGCCCATTGTACCCATAGAAAACCTTTATAAAGACGGGATCACACACAGTCCCTTCCTCCTTCTGTCTCCAAGGACAGAAATATACACTCCTCAGAGTAGCAGTATTTAACATCAATGTACATATGCCTTAATTGAGCTAGGGATGCAGGCTTCTGCACACATATGGTGCTTCCAGAAGAGGTCTTTCATGTGTAATCACCTTGCCTCATTCACAGAATTTTACAGGGGGTCCAGACATTGTTTTCCACTCACAACCCTCCTGTGTTTTCCCACTACTTCTTCCATGTTTTTTTCTGACCATGGGGGGGAAAAAACATTTCCTCACCATTATGAAAGAAAAGACAGAATAGCTGCACAATGCCTTTTAATTGGTAGCGCTAGGAGCGTCTGGATCCAGTCAACACTGATGCACATGAGCATAAGCATCTGCATCACAATGCTCACCCAGGCCCCATTGAGTTGGCTTAATGCACCTTTGGAGGAGGAGGAGGATGCACTAGTTATGTGACTAGAGCTGGACTGGGGTTATTGCCTTTAACAGCAGCATCAATAGCTGAAGCCTCTAATGGTCAAGTTAAATGTATGTACAGCAGGTGGCTTGTGGGAGTTCAGGATTTTGTACATAGAGATGGATTATTATCTGCTAGTTGATGGTTTAGACAAGTGGAATCTTATGAATGGGGTGGGGTGAATTGGGAGGAGATGGCATTTAAAATGGTAAACTTTTGGGTAGACATTTTGTTTTCAAAATAATGTTCTGTACAGAAAACTGTTATAGGTGCTTAGCTAATAATGAGAATTAAGATGATATTCAAAGGCAGTATCCCTCTTCTCTCATTACTAAATAAAAGGGGAAAAGGACAAGAGATTGCTATCTCCAATCATGCTAGCTTTGTGAGCTCTAAGAAGCATTTAGCAGGCTGTGTTTAGTATGCTGGACTAGATGAACACTTAGTCTGATCTAGAAAGGCAAATATTCAATTATAGCTCTCTCTCTCTCTCTCTCTCTAACACACACACACACACACACACACACACACACACACGTTTAGCGTACAAATGCTTTTATGGTCCCTGATGCAGCAGAAGAGATGGTCCAGATGAGGGTACTAGGACTTTTAGAGGTGGCAAAGAAACAGAAAGTGGATCCTGCATCTTTTGACATGGACCATTTCATAAGACTGAGGTTTATTTCAGCATGAAATAGCATCTAAAAAGGAAATGGTGAAAGTGGTATCACTTGAGTAATGCAAAACCAGACAAGGCAGTAGAACCAGGTCTGTTGTAAAGAATGATTTTGTTTTGTCATAGGGTTGAGATGGGCTCTACAGCATTCCCCACCCCTGCCCACTTCAGCTTCTCTAATTCTGTCTATATTTTTAAGGGGGAAGAAATAAATCACATGATGTAGGACTTATATAAGAACAAGATGGATGAAACCACCAGTCCTCTTGCTCAGCTTTAAAAGTGTGCTTTTAAAATTCACAAACGTCGATAACCACAGATATATCCATTATGTACAAGGTCTACATGACTATAGAAGAACAACACACATTCCATATGACACCGCAAAAAGGACACCTTTTTAGGAAAGGTGGACACAAGTGAGCTTATATTAGGTGCAGCAATATTGGGCAAAAGACCTGCTTCCATGCCATTGTGTTGAAACAGGACAGAGAAGTTAAACATAGGACTCCTTTGCACACTGTATGTGGTCAAAGGCTGGCTGGCTGCACCGCCGAATCAGATATTCTTGTTTGTTCTTTTGATAAGACCCAGACATGGTCCTAAGGCGGTAGACTTGAGGGGTCAGAGGTAAATTAGCCCGGGAATGTATCCCAATAACAACATCAACAGCTTTGTCCTTCAAATCACTGTTCACAGAGACCCTATCATTAAAAAGGTCCTTATATTCTTTGTTTGCAGCCTCTCTACTGAGCCTGGGACGTTGGGGCTCAGAGTCTGGAGGCAGCACAGAGGGTCTCATATTTTGAACCGTTAAGCTACCATATGAAGGAAGTCCACAAGCTGACCAGTTTTTGGTAGCCTCTTCGTAGGATGGAGGTTTCCTGGGATTCTTTTGATCCACAAAGTGAAACACCTCATCCGCTGACATGAAACGAGGCCTTAGTTGACAACTGAGCGGTGCTGGCTTATAGTTATCTGGGCAAGTTGCCTGAACTATTCGGCAGGAAAGATGCCTCTCTTTCTTGGAGTCCCCTTTGAAACTGTCCCTTTGAAAGCCTCCTGCAGTGCAACTCTGGGTCTTTGCTAGCACCTTCTTGCGATTTACCACAGAAAATGACATGGAATGCTTCTTGAGCTTTTGGATGGGCATGTCACTTCTGTCTGAAGTCTTGGTAGAAAAGGACTGTGGCCGAGTTAAGGCATTTCTCTTGGAAGGTGATGTTAGTGGTGAGCTGGTGAAGACAGAAGAGTCCGAGATTGAAGAGGCACTGTCTAGTGAACTGCTGGAGGATGTGCTGGGCAAGGAACTGCTTGACAGTTCTGCCTGCAAGCTTGCTTTGATAGCTAGGTTTGATGGCTTTTTGTTCCTATAGAGGCCTGAAAGATAAGGTTCATCTTTCATTTGCATTCCCAGCCCTTGGCATTTCAACCCCGGTTCCTCTTGTTGACTAAAATTCTCCTCACTTTTGGTGAGCTTCTGGCTTCTCATTTGGCCTTCCTGGCAGCCCTTAGAAGAGAACATGTCTGGTTCAGAGAACCTCCTATCCAGTTTGCTTATAGATTGTTTTAAACGAGTCAGTGAAGAGAGAGAGGGGGACTGGGCTAGTGGCTGCTGCAAGTATAGCTTTGTACTGCTCGGTGTACTGGCTGTCCCGTTGGCTTGTAATAGATCGTTAGGCTGGAGATAACTGGAATTGCATTCTCCTTCAAGGTCGGTGCTGTCATAGGCAGAATCATGTTGCGGGCTTGCAGACAGCATTTCTGGAGGAGAGAAAGCAAATGTTAGGGCTTGGTATGGGACAGGTAAATTCAGCCTTTATAAGTGAGCCAATCTCCATTACCAACAAAACAGAGTGTGTGTGTGTGTGTGTGTGTGTATTACAGCCTTCTCCAACGTGTTGCCCTCCAGATGTTTTGGACTACAACTCCCATCAGCCCCAGCCAGCATGGCCAATGATCATGGATGATGGGAGTTTAGTCCAAAACATCTGGTAGAAGAGAGTGATGATATATCTACATTCTAACTACCTTCCAGACACACTAGAGCAGTGTTCTCCAACCTTGGTCCCCAGATGTTTTTGGCCTACAACTCCCAGCATGCCCCAGCCAAAAACATCTGGGGACCCAAGGTTGGAGAACACTGCACTAGAGAGTTACATCTTGGCATATTTGTAGTATGACGAGAAGATTTGAGGGGAAAAACAGGAAAATCCATAATTGTTTAATTCCAAAAGGGAACAAGTGTGAGTGCCCCCACATTATATAGGGCTTAGAAAAAGATTTTGGATTTTCCAAAAATTGGGGAGCACATAGTTACTTTTATTTTTATTGTTACTTTTCACCAAAGTTTACATTATTTATCTCCTCCTGAATATAAATCTCCAAGAATATTTTTGATTTTCAAAAAAAATAGAGGCATTTAACCCTGCTGTCCCACATTCTAATCTGATCAGAAGTTAACTATTCTGAGATAAAATGGAACTAGTTGATATTAAACTTCCACAAAGCCATCCTTAGATATCAAAAAGCAACAAACACAAAATTGTACCCCTAGCCGAAGATTCCTGCAGTCTAACATCTACCCTCCTCGCCTCTCTACCCCTGTGTGAAAGCAGCTTCAGTGATCTTAGGCTCCCATCTGAGCCTCTGTTTCACATTTGGAAATGGTCCAACATTGTGGTTTGTCAGTTGTCTCTAGTCACTTCCTTAGCAGATAGAACGTGTCTAAATAAGCTAACAATATATGATTGAATCAAGTTTTTGTTGTAGCATTTCCAATGAAACCCTAGCACAGTGATGGCGAACCTATGGCACGGGTGCCACAGCTGGCACGCAGGGACCTCTCTGTGGGCACTCGAGCCATTGGTCACCAGATCGCGAAAAGACTGTCCCCTTCTGCAAAACACTAATGCTCTTGTTCTTTCTCACAGTGTGGAACAGAATGATTTTATTCTAAAATTCCTCTTACAGAATTCTTTTCTACATTGTTATCACATTTAAAAGATTTTGAAGAATGATGCACAGAGCATGGCTTGGATGTAAAGCCCTAACAGTTGACCTGAGTGCTGCATGTGTTGCTCTCAAACTAACGATGAGCCAAGGTTTGACAAATTATCAGCATGCATGCAATAGCAAAAACCACATTAATTGTGCAAAAGCATGCCCAATGCAAACTTTTACCTAATGCAGTGTTTGCAGTCCAAGACAAAGTGTTTAAAATGTGTTAAGCACGTTTAGTTTTCTTGTTTATCTTGCTCATCCTAGTACAGGTTGACTTTTACGACACCTGTAGAAGCAGGGAAAGGACCCAGAGTAAATCTTGCCCCATACAATTTCAGTCTGGCATATAATCATATTACAAGTTGAGAATCCCTTATCCAAAAATACATGTGCCTAATTATTTAAAAAGTTTGTATAAATTCCCTTCAGGCTATGTGTACAATGTAGTACTACAATAATTTTTTGAGTTGATTTTTTTTCCAACAAAAAACTGTTTGTATCATTGAAAGCTCTGTTATTGTGTTTTTCTTTTAAGACAAAAGATGTTAATTAGTTTGGACAACTGTATGAGTTGTTTTTCTAAAACTAAAACCTCGGTATTCGGGTTTAATTGCAGTGTTGGCACTTTGAAATAAATAAGTTGGTTTTGTGTTGCAGTTTGGGCACTCGGGCTCAAAAAGGTTCGCCATCACTGCCCTAGCACATTCAGAGAAACATGATTAGCCACACACTAATCTAAGCAAACGCTTAAAGAGCCCTGATGTGAATATAGTGAAGCAGTATGTTAGTACCTGTCCTGTCCAAGGAATCATCAGCAGAGATACTGAATAGAGAATAGATTTCTTCCCCAAATATATCAGAACAATGATCAATGAGAAATTCCACCAGCGTCTTCACCTGTGCAAATCAAACAAGGATATTTGTTAATCACACATTTGTCTTAGTTGTTGCATAACTAACACTGTTACTTGAATAGACTTTCATTTTAACAATCTCTTGATGTGAAATCCACAGGATACATAAGCCACAGCCCTGCAGAGATGAGGTTGAAAGGAAACACATGGTGTATTCCTCTTTTATAAATCCTGCCTTGCCCCTCCAATAGAGATAAAATACATCCCAGATCCTCCCCATCTGTTTTATCTGAGCGCCTGTTCACATTACCATTTGAGCCTGTGGCAACTGTGTCTTATCTGCTCCTGTTAATCACTTTGCAGCTGGGTTGCCACAGACTGAGCTGGTTGTGTAACCGCCAAGTTCTTGTCCTGATCACAGCTGCATGGATTGGATCGTGGTGCCTAACTACAACTGCAACCTTTTCAGCAGCTGTAAGTGTTTTAACATCTGCCCAGGAAAATGTGGTTTAGGCCTGGCATCTATGCTAGATGGTTTAGGCCTAGCATCTATGCTAGATTTGTGGCTGTGGGCATCACCTCCATGGTCTAAGCATTTAGAGCAGGGGTGGGGAATCTTTTTTCTGTTGAGGGCTGCAGTCCTTCAGTGGTAATCTGTTGGGGGCTACATGCCAGTGATGGGTGGGGGCAGAGCCAAATGTGGGCAGGGCTACCCCTTCTCTCTCTCTCTCTGCCATCTCTCCCCCTCTCTCCGCTTTCTCTCCCCAACCTACCCATTGGGCTGCTGGGGGAGGGACAGATTTCTCTTGCCTGAAGTCTGAATGGATTGCTTGCAGACAGAGGGCTTTTGCACTTAAGACCCTAAGGTCCTCAAGAATGACTTCTAATAAAAATGGGCAAAAATATTCCACAGGTAAGAATCTTTTCTTCTGTAGCCACACTGGCTGCTCTTAGGAAGCTGCCTTATTCCAGGTCAGACTGTTTGTCCACCTAGCTCAGTACTGTCTGCTGTGACTGGAGTATCTCTCCAGCAACTCAGGCAAATTGGTTTTCCCATCACCTCCTTCCTGAACCTTTAACTAGAGACGCGGGGATTGAACCTGGAACCTTCTGCATGCAAAGCAGGTGACCTACTACTGAGTTATTTTTTGTGCCTTGAACCAAGTCCATCTAGCATTCACTGAAGTTACCCTGATCCACAACAGTGTTCAACTGGATGTTTTAGATTTAAGCTTATTTAATCCCCCTGCCTAAAGTCACAGAAGAAAAAATGTGAACATTCTTAGGACTGCACTAGCCCCATTGACTAATGCATTGGTTCTATTTCCAGGCTACCATTCTTAAACCAGTGTAGGGCCACTGCTCACATGTGAGACTACTTTACAGTAAGTCAATTTGAAAGTTGATGCATAGAAGGGGTTGACTGAGAGGCATGTTGCATGTCCTTGGAAAACCATGCTCTGAGGGTGAGAAGAAAATGTGAGAGAAGCAGAAACTAAAACCAAGCTAACCTTCTCCGTCAGCTCTTTCTGGACTTCAAGTGGCAGGCTTTGGTCACAATCCGGAGTCAGCATGGTTGGCCCAAAACAGATTGCAAGGTTGCTAGAATCCATTTTGTTGATCTCTGAGCTTTTGCTAATGCAGTGAAGCACACAGAGCAAATGCTTGAGCAAGGAAAGGTTTGGCTTTGGTAGTTTGCCTGCAGCCCTACAAAAATGAACAAATGAAAAGATAAGGTCATTCTCAAAAACTTCTGCTTTCCTTTATAAACCAAGCTTCAAATTCATTTGCATGGGCTACACTTCCTCTAAAATGTGGAAACGTTCATTCAAAGCGGTTACACAAAATTCCCGCTCAAAATCCCCTGGACAGCAGCTTGAAACTGGCTAACCACAAACACCTGACCAAACACCAGGCAGTGAAATGCTGTTCTGTTGTAAAAGTTATGGGGTTAAAAATGAGGTCCCCATAACATATAATTTGATACACGCAAGTTTAATAACCCATGGCATGCACATTTTTCTTTTATATTATGCAGTCTTTACATTAACTCCATATAGATGATGGTTGGCGATTTCCCCCATGTATTACAAATAAACATGCTTAGGCTTTAACTTCAATATAGCTCCTCCTAGAGCAGGGCTTTTCAAAATTGGGTCCCCAGATGTTGCTGGCCTACAGCTCCCAGCATACCCAGCCAGCATAGCTAATGGCAAGGGATTCTGGGAGCTGTAGGCCAGCAACATCTGGGGACCCAAGGTTGGAGAGCCCTGTCCCAGAGAAACACTTTCAAACTAGTTTCAAACCAGAATAAAGATAAGACATGATAAGGCTGTAATCCGAAACACACAGTGCAATCCTATACCTGTCTACTTAGAAGTAAGTCCCAATGATTTCAATGAGGCTTACTCCCAGCCCAGGTAAATGGGTATAGGATTGCAGCCTCAGAAGTAATTTCCACTGGAATCATTGGAACTTTCTGAAAAGTAAAGATGTTTTGTATCCATGTCCCATTGTGTTGCATGTCACAGAACAACAGTAAGACACTTTTGAAGGCGGATCAACTTACTCTTTCATTGCTTCAGTTCTTTCATGATGGGTCATCTTCTCCAGTGCTGTCATCCACTCATCATAAAGCTCAGACAGCAGCAGTTTACAGGGAATGTTTCGGAGAAAATCCTGCAAGAAATAATCCTTACTTTAGCATTTTGGTAAGACATTTTGCTGCAATGTGAGCAAAGGTGTCTCTTTCTAGTACTTGGGAAACCAGTAGCTATAGGAAGAAGCCAAGTTGAAATATACCTTTAAAACCACTGCTAGCAGATGCACAGATTCATTTTCAAAGGCAATTTTTCCTCCAGAGTTTAATTCTTCTTTCAGCTCCTTGCGTGCCTTCTCATTGGCAGCTTTCCGAAATATTCCTTCTGTGAAAGGCCCTTTCAGGAAGAGTATTGTAAGTATATCCTGCATATGTGTGAGAACAAAAGAAAGGTTACTACTCATTTTTCTAAGGAACAAACTGTAGAGAACTGAACACTGTCATATATCCACTTATTTAAAAGGCAGAGTATATCCGTCCTTTCCAATAATATGTTCAAGACAGCTTGCAACACAGCATTAAAATACAAATCAATAATAAGTAATTATGGCTAAGAAAGAGAAGAATCAGTAGAGGCACTAGGTAAAATAATTTAAAACCAAAGATGCATATACAGTATCAGCAGAGCTAACATTAATAGCTAGGCAGGCCAAATGCTTGTCTAAACAAAGATCTTCACACCATGGTGGAAGGCTAGTAGAGAGGGGCTTGTTTGACTTATAGCTTCCTATTTGCAAAATTTAGATACGGCCTAGTCTCTGTTCCCAATGATCACTAGACAAAGTGATTATTAGATCAACATCAATACTACTAATGTCAAGAGAACTACTCATTATTTTCTACCAACAAGTGAGAAACAAAAGTCAACAAGATGTTTTGGGGTTTGTTTTTCTTAATTGAACACACAGGGCTTTTGTGTCCTGTGATTCTCAATTTTCATTCTTTTTCTTTTTTTTTAAAAGTAGAAGTACTCATTATGAGGGATATATCCTTCACGTCATAAGGGATGTGTGAAGATCTAGTCATGTATGTATATATGGAAATGTCTGAGAAGTGTCTGGTAAATACTCAGAAATCAGGAGGTTGAGTAGAGCTCTAAGAGGTTAGGAAGAAGACCTCCAATTCTATGCACATTTTTCTTTCTTGGCTACTTTCCACCCCCAATGCTATATTCCCCAGTCTCCATGTCCTTTCCTCTCTCCAATTTTTCCTTATCTGCTACCCCAGTTTTTTCTAGTAACATCTTCCCCATGCCGCCCCTCCTCTAGAAATTAGAATCTTTGAAACAATGATGGAACTATATGATTTATTCTACTTGGAGAAGTTTTTCCTCGGCTCAGAATTTAAATTGGTTTGTTGGAGAATATGTCCTTGCAGGCTATGAATAATTTCTTCCTTCTGGGAGAAAATCCCCATGTTGCTTAGCTTTGTGAATTATCTTGCATAGCTGAAGCAGAGAGCTCCATCTGTACAAAATGAATGCAACAACACCCTACCACCTGCTTACCTGTATTGGTTTGGGAAGCATATCTTCTTCACTGCAAACAATTGACAATGGCTGATCAAACAGAGAAGGCTTCAGGTCAGGTTCTAGGTGCCCCAGAGTCTCTGATCCAGTGGCGATTCGTCTCAGCATAAATGGCCAAGATATTACTTTCTTTCTTTTCTTATTACTATCTGTTCAAACATATGGAAGTAAGAACAGTGTGTAACTAATTAGTAATATCAGCATTGGAGAAACAATTACTGAATTATATAGAGGAATATCAAATACCCATAGACATTTATAAAAAGTCACAAAGTAGGCCGCATTGAAAACAATGGGACTTACTTCTGAGCAGTAGAAAGTTTGGTTCTATGCAAGATTGCCACTAGGGGGCAATTTAGAATGCTGTTGCTGAATGGAATCTAGATCTTAAACATGGGGACACCAACCTACTGCTGCCCCCACTGCACAGAATGGGGCCAGCCTCAGTACCAGCAGGAGGCAAGGTATTCCCTCTGCCAAGACTGATAACCTAATGCCTATTGCTACTGTACAACAGAGCAGAGTGAGGAGCATAAAGTTAAGGAGCATAGTTTTGGCCTGGCAGAATTCTTGTTTTCATATTTGTTAAAGGGTACTGTTTCCTTGTAAAAACGCACCGATCAAATGACACAGCCCACCGTCACCATCGCACGGCATGAACAAGTGGCATTTCTTGATGTCAACCTGGAATAAACAATAATCAGTTATGAAGAAGTCACTGAAAGATTAGTCATCCATACAGCACATAGCTATAATAAGCCTGTGATATGTATCTACTTCTCTCTCTCTCTCTCTCTCTCTCTGTATCTACCTATATATCTATATCTAAAGGAAAGGACACTTGCTTCAAGAAAGCACTAGTTCTCTTTGGCCAGGGTCTTGTAACTTCTGCATGGCCCTTAGCTGGGGATAAACAAATATTAAATAAAGGCAACATTAAGTCTGGATGTTACATACAATCCTATTTTGCTACCTTGGTTGAAGGAACTTTTATTGATTTCTACGAAAAACACTAATCCAAAAACCATGAGTTGGATCCAGACTTAGTCAAACTTGGAGTAGGCCCACTGAAACCAATGGACAAAACAGTCACAACAAACTTAAGTCCCACTGATTTCAGTGAGTCAACTCTAAGCATGACTAAGTCTGGATCCAACCCCATGACATGAGTTCTGTGAGGTCGGGGTAGGCGGGGAGAGGCTTTAAAGTGGTTTTTCTCAAACAGTGCCCTCACTCTCCCTTCCCCCAAATGCTACATTGCAAACAGCTTTTGTAAATGAGTGGAGTTTCAAAAACAGTTTGCAGTTTGGCATGGGAGTTAGTGGTTTTCAGGAGGAAACAAAGCCAAAAATTCCACAGGGCTAGTGCAAGCTCCTTTTGTGAGCCTAAGCAGCTCTTTGGATCGTAGCCATAGACCCAAGTAAGGTGATGAAGTGATTCCCAACTGCACATCACTGGAAAGAGGGGCTTTGAAATTAATGGGGCTTTGAAATTTGGGTTTAGGCTTTGGCTATTATTATGATCCAGGCTGCAGCCTTACAGCTCAGTTCAAAACTCATTTACTTTAGTGGAAGGTCTCATTCATTTCACCGGACTTAGTTCCACATTAGTGAGCAGATTGCTCCAATCCACTTCAAAACAGGCCTCAAGGGAACTGCTCACAAATAATTGGGCTGTGGATTGCAATCCAAGATATTTTACTGAATTTTGATCAGGCTGTATCTCCAAACTCATTATTTTAACTAGTATCGAGGCACTGGCTAAGGAACACATACACAAGTTTAGGTACTTTAAAAAACAACAACACACCCAGCAACTAGAACTACAGTAAAAGCTGAACTAGAACTTCAGTTCCTCCAACAGTTGAGATCAGCAAAACTTTGACTGACTGTGATTTTATAGAGGCAGAGCTGGCCTTGCATGATGTGCAGAGCAATGCTGACCATATTTACTCAAGTCCCATTGAGTTCAATGGTGCTTACTCCCTAGTAAGTGCACCTAGGATTGCAGCTTATAACGTTTTTATCGTATGTTGCCTCGAGCACCCATTGAGTGGCAGAGGCAATCCAAAAATATTATAAAATAAATACAGTATTTTTCCATGTATAAGACTATACTTTTTCCTAAAATCGTTAGACTAAAAATTGAGGGTCGTCTTATACACGGAAGTAAGCCGAGGAGAGACCCGCGTGGTTGCGAAACTGCCCAGTGGGGGGCGTCTTATACATGGGGGCGTCTTATAGACGGAAAAATACGGTAAATAAATAAATACTCAGCAAAGAGCTTAAAGTTTGCTTACCTCTGACTGGCACGCAATCAAAGCCTCCATATCGCTTGCATTTAAGGTTTTGGGCTGCAAAGTAAAACAAAGGCAGGTCATGGTGGGAATTCCCTTGATATCTGTGTTAACACATATTAGCAGTATTCACAGAGATATATATGAGCGTAAGGAGCAATAAAGAAACTCACTGCATTGCAGCTGCTTAGCACCTTCATCAGGAATTTAATTGTTGCAACTTTCGTGATTTTGACCCCTTGGATTTCTCTTGTTTGCCTGTTTAGGATGAAGAGGCAAATATTAGCAATATCCACCAACGCATTTAGCTGTGCTTCTCCCCCCTGCTGCCAAACTCAAGCTGTACATAGACAATAGCGAATGTTGAAAGTGATTTGAGAGAGGGGCGTCACTTCTTATGGTGTACGTACACATTTGTACGCACTTCTTATGGTGTACGCACACATTTGTTTTTTCTCAACACAAAATCTACAACAACTGTTTACCAGAGACAGAAGCAGGCTGAATGCATACACACCACAGACAAAAATCCCTCTTTCAAACTATAACAACTATTGTCGAATGTGAACTAGAATGTGAACTATTGTCGAATGTGAACTAGAGGATGGTTCCGTACACAAGTATTCTCTCTGCAGCACACCATAGAAATAATAACTATGCTAAAGAAAACAATAGCTCTAAAGTCCACCTTTCAGCCACCATGTACATTATTACAGCATACTGTAAAATATTAGTTGAAGGGATAAGCCATAGCACTAAACAAGTCACGAGTGTAGACCTTGTAAACCCACAAAGAAAAATGAGCAATATACATTAGGAATATATAGTTGTTCCTGTCATTGGACGAACAAGCCAGACCTTACATTGGAGGTAAGTCCCATGCGAAATGCTAAGCTACAAACAGCCTCAGCCACCTGTATAATTAAGTTGGGCACTGGTACCTTGTCATAAACACATATATTACTGCTACAGAGTCCCAAGCTACAGGGTCACACGACACTTTAACATATGCTCATCTTACGGGCTTACCGGAGAAGGGTATCCAGCCAGAGTTCTTTCACCTCAAGAGAACTGCAGAGAAAGAGAGAACCAGCATGACGCTCTGCTGAGACTGATTTGCCGAGAGTGCTTCAGCGCCACGTGTGCTGCATTCTAAATGAGTGGTGGTGGAAGAAGGCAGGTGGAAATTCACAACATAACAGAGACAGGAAGAAGCATCATGGTTAGAAGGCAGAACTCACTGGCAGAGGCCCCAGTTCTCTGGCTTCCTCTTTCCTTTTAGGGCAGCTCTGATGATGTGTGTGTGTGTCTTTGGAGGTTTTCCCCTTCCTTTTTTTTTATTTAAAAAAGCCATGTTGTCATAGACAGAAAGACAATGGAACAGATGAGATGTCCCACAGGTAAAAGTTCCACGTTACAACAGGAATCAGGTGGGATGTGTGAAAAACATATTGCCGTACCGTAGGCTGGGCCGACAGCCCTCTAAAGGCCAATCCGTCATTTCTTTCAGACATCAAAGTCTTACCAAGAGAGTTGGTCTTTGTTCAGTCGACCACCCCTAAGACGTCAAAGCTGACCCCAAATAAACCACATCTCTTTAAAAAGAGCAAGTTCAATGCAAATAGGTCAGGATTTTCTCTTTTTAAAAAAGCAGTTGGATGGAGAACTGGGGGGGGGGATGTGGGGGAGGGCATTTGAGAAGTAGAATGTCATATATTTATGTCTTGGGATGCTTCCAGATCGAGAGGTCCTAGTGCTAACAATTAGAAGGCGTCGTGCAGCTATTCTGTCTTTTCCTCCTTAAACAGATTTTCCGCTACAAGAAAAAAAGATGGAAAAAGCGGTGGCAAAACATGGGAGGGTTATGAGCGGAAGACAACGTTGCCTGGACCCCCTGTAAAATTCCACGAATGAGGCAGGGTGATGGCACGATAAAAGCATCAACTGGAAACACTCTTAGATCCTTTGTTAAATTTGCTCCCATATGTAATGCGTATGACCAAAAATCAAATATCTATTTTAAAAAAGCAATGGAAGCAATTGTCAAAACATGTGCATTCCCCAGAACACTCCTTTCCCCATAAGGTCAGTGCAATCTTCAGATCTGGGCATCACAGAGCCTGAGGCATACATACCTAAACCTTCTCCCTAGCGTTCAGCAAATAGAACTGCCATGTGACTACAGCTAAATAAGATCCTTCATAAACAGGGAGAGTTAAATTAAGGCCTGGCTCCTATCCAGTCCCACCACATCACGCCACGGAGGGGAGGTCTGCAACGCTAGACTAGCAGCTGCTACAAGAGAGGTGGCGGGCAGGCAGCGCCAGGTGGAGGAGGAGAAATGGTCACTAGAGTGGAAACGGCCTTTGGAAAGAACAATGGGTTTACTGCAGCTGGCTGAGTGAGCATGCTCTCTGTATAAAGCAGCAGGAGCTGCCAGAAATGTTTTCACACCTCATGGAAGTCGATGCTAGCTAGCCAAACATGTCACTAAGGCTGCAACACTGTACCCACTTAGCTGGGAGAAATCAATGTAAATCAATGAGACTTACTTGTAGATTTATTCGCTTATTACAATTATTTCTATGCCATGTTTCAGGATACAAATCCTTCCAAATTGGCTTACAAGTAACATCAACATCAATAAAATCACAATAAACAATATCTAAGAAATCAAGTGATTAGGATCCTTCCCACAGGGCAGATGGTGATAGCCGGCCCTGTTATGGGGTCAGGCTCTGAGATTAATTTGTTTGCCTCCCGCCCTTCCTTCTGGGACCCTTCCCATCCAACAGATCGTGGTAGATGGTCCTGTGAGGGACAGGGGTAGTCTGGCTGGAACAGGTTCTGAGGTAGTCTTTGCCTGCCTCCCTCTCTCTTCTCGGATCCCACCCACAGAGCAGTTGGTGGTAATGGCCCTAAAAGCTTGCAATCCTAAACACATTTACTAAGGAGTAAGTAACATTGTATTCAGTGGGACTTCCAAACAAAAACATTCAGGATCACACTATAAATAGCGCTGTGTGCCTCATTCTCACAACTGTTTCAGAATAATGGCAATCACTCTAAAAAAATATTCCAATCTATTTGGTGAGAAAATAAACCTTCCCCTATTCCACTGTGGAGGAATTAAACTTGTGATACAACTTACAAGCCATAATTGTCTACAGTTGGGACCATAGCTAAGATGTGCAACAAAGGATGATGGAACTGGAAGCTTGTGAGGAGGAGATATGAGCAATTCTGGGTCATGCACTCAGCATCTTAATTTTAGTTCCTTTCTCTCCCCATCTGAAAGGGCATCAAAGTATTTTTGCATCCCATTTTTAAAATATGACTTTAATTTTTTACATTTAGGAAGTTTTATTATTGGGCAGTTAAGAACAAAGGAAGGCAGAACCAAGTCCAGATCAAAAATCACAAAAGTGGTGAACTTCACAGGGTGATGAAAAAAATGGTGCCATTTATTTAGCAAAGCACTCCAGTTTCCTGTTACTGGAAGCTGTGGTCACCTTGTCTCCTGAATGAGGAGTTTCATGTGGTTGCATCCAGAATAGGGTTGCATTCTAAGCACACTTACTAGGGAGTAAGTCCATTTGAGCACAATAGGACTTACTTTCAGGTAAACAATAGGGTTGTGCTGTAAGCTAGTTGAACTTAGTTCTCATTGAAATCAATGGGAAGTTATTTACAACTTAAGTATGATTGATTTAAATAGGACCTAAGTTCAACTAACTTAGGGTGCAGTCGTATACACACTGACCTGGGAGTAAGATGCACTTAATGCAGTGATATTTACTTCTGGGTAAAAATTCATAGGATTGCATTAGATTCCACGTTACAACAGGAATCAGGTGGGATGTGTGAAAAACATATTGCCGTACCGTAGGCTGGGCCGACAGCCCTCTAAAGGCCAATCCGTCATTTCTTTCAGACATCAAAGTCTTACCAAGAGAGTTGGTCTTTGTTCAGTCGACCACCCCTAAGACGTCAAAGCTGACCCCAAATAAACCACATCTCTTTAAAAAGAGCAAGTTCAATGCAAATAGGTCAGGATTTTCTCTTTTTAAAAAAGCAGTTGGATGGAGAACGGGGGGGGGGGATGTGGGGGAGGGCATTTGAGAAGTAGAATGTCATATATTTATGTCTTGGGATGCTTCCAGATGGAGAGCATCCCAACCCATTCTCTTTTGGGAGATCATTGCAGTGGTTTTGTAAATACATTTCATTATCATATATTGCAAATAAATTATGCTATTTTTTCCAGCACCTGGCAAGGTTTGCCTAGATGTTTTCCACACGATCCAGTGCCCCACAGCATCCTCTTCTGCAATGCGCACTGCTCCTACATTTGCAATTCCCTCTGGCCAACTCTTCCCCCACTGCCGGCCTCCCTCCCACGTTCAACAAAGCAGAGTGCTAGGGCACAGGCTGGATCATGCCCATAATTTATTTGTAACATTTATAAATCATGTCTTCTGCCCAAAGACACCCAAATTGATGTACAAACACAAAACATCATAAAGCAATAAAACAGAAATCCAGTAAAAAGGGATGAAAAATAAGTAATGCTAGAGATCTTACTTGGAACCGGCACACATTGAAAGAATGCATGAGGGGGGTCACCAGGTTGTGCTGCACAGACTCCCCTCCTGCTGCCAGCTGCATGTTTGGCCACATGCGTGTGTACTGGCATATGTGCAACTTGCTTCTCCCCATGAAGAGTTCTATGGGGCTAGCCTGCATGGTCCCCTCAAGCATGCTTTTAATTGACAAGGAGTGGGGTTGAGAAACACACACCCCAACTGGAGTAAGAGCAGTATTTGGCTTTGTTTCCTCTGTAATGCTTTCAATTCATTATTCTTGTCTCAGGTATATTTTTGAAGCATCCCAAATTGATGAAACTCCTGCACATTCTTAAGCAATATTAAGAATAATTAAAACTTACCTACATATTCACATTGTGCCACTGAGGAGAGAAGGCTATTTCTTGGGAATCAAAAGACAAGCAGCCAAACTGCTAAGTGTTTCTTCTTCAAGAAGCATCTGTGTCAGTTCTTTTGTGAAACCCCCTATGGGAAAATCCCAACTATGGCAAATGTTTGCCAGTTTCAATAGAGCTTTAACCCCACGTGAGGCACCCTGATGACCGTTGAAAAAGGGGGTTGCATTTGAGCAAATGGTGACAAATGACAAATCTGTGTTTGTTTCAGTGTCATGCTAATGAGAAAGCAGCAGAGTTTTAACATAGCCAAGCGGACAAAAGGATGCTACAACTCAGCCACTGACACTTCCAACCCTGGATAATCTAGGGAAACAACTAGAGTTCTGGACTGCTGCCTCTGAATGTTCATATATAGAATGTATTCCCAGTTTCTCAGAGTTGGGAGAATAACTGTCTCCTGGGAAACAATAGAAACACTGACCAAATAAAAAGGACAGTGTGATTTCCAATTTGTCTTCCTCTGCCTTTTTTCCTAATATTTTGGACTACATAGCCTGACAACTAATTTAAAATACCTTCTCTATTACTTGTATTCTCTCTCTTTCTCTCCCCCCCCCCCCGCACATTTT
The DNA here is from genome assembly GCA_021292165.1 of Shinisaurus crocodilurus. Classification (NCBI taxonomy): domain Eukaryota; kingdom Metazoa; phylum Chordata; class Lepidosauria; order Squamata; family Shinisauridae; genus Shinisaurus; species Shinisaurus crocodilurus. The sequence goes on along the minus strand of CM037879.1, from coordinate 81,438,101 downwards.
GACATAAAGTGTGCGTTAAATGGGGACAGCTCCTTGAACCAACAAAGCTGTTTAACACTGAGGAAAACTTGTTTCTGGCTTGCTTGACTCCATAGGCTGAAATAGTACTTGCCCAAGGTGAACATGGTTCAGTGAGCACGATCCAACACAGAGTTAAGCATGTATAAGCGCACTGATTCCAGTGAGGTTTAGTATGCCTAACTCAATATTAGATTGTGGTGTGCACTGCCAGAAATGCATTTGCTGTGTGGGCCCCACTGTATAATTTGTGCACATTTTCACTGAGAAATTTGGAGAACAAAATGTTCTTAAGTATGAAGTGCTCACTATTCATCAAAATTGTGCTGACAAATAAGAAACTAATCCTTAAAGTAGATTGTGATCTCTGTGTTGTGTTGTTGCCATTAGCAACTGCTACTGCTCTTTTAAGTGTTTTCAGACACCCCAAGTTTGTACTGCTACCAGTATTTTAAAATGAAATGGTCTTCTATTAACTTTTAAAAAGTTTGCTTTCTCCACACAATAGATACTGGATTTTGTGGCGAGCGAGAAACCCAATAACTGTTGTGAACCGCCCAGAGAGCTTCGGCTATTGGTCGGTATAAAAATGTATTAAATAAATAAATAAATAAATTTTGAGGCACAGGATACATTCCACAAGTATATGCCATTGCTTCCAATTTCCCTCATTAGTTCCTCTATATTTGATATTCAGGTGTGGAGAGCCAGTGTGGTGGAGTGTTGGACTGGGACTCAGGAGATCTGGGTTCTAGTCCCTACTTGGCCATGAAGCTTGGCCATAAAGCTCACTTTGGGCCAGTCACTGATTCTCAGCCTAACCTACCTCACAGGGTTGTTGTGAGGATAAAACCTTGTAAGCCACCTTGGGCTCCTTGCAAGAAGAAAAAAGGTGGGATAAAAATGCAATATTATAATAATGATGATGATGATGATGATGATGTGTCATTGCTTATTAGCCAAAACATCACCAATGAACAAGAGGGAGCTATCTGCAGGCTTGGGGGAACCCAAGGTTTGCAGAAGTATAAAAAAATCCTAAGAAGAAAAACGTAAGGGTTGGGAAACCCCAAAAGCCCAATGAGCACTGAGTATGTTCAATGTCCATGAATACTGACTGATCTTTGGGGAGGGGGGGGAGATGGGGTGGAGTATCCTGGAGGAGACTACTGAACAGGAGCACTCTACACTGCAACATTTTGCTGCAGGTCTCACATGTTCTATTTTAATTTTAAAACTCTATACTGCCTCCCCTCATTCGTTTATCAAAATCTTTCTATTCATACACCTACAACCTAGAAAGCAGGCAGAATAGGAGGCTTCTCAAAATGCAGAACACTCGAGAATGTACCTAGATGGCCAGAATACAGTCTATCCTGTGAGAGTTGGACTGACCCGGGTTCAAAAGCTCCCCTAGCCAATGACCCTCAGTCCCAGTCACGCAAGCGGAAGGAGGAGATAACAGCAGTTAATAAAGATTAAAGAGTTTATTTGTAAGACCCAATTACATGGGATTAAGGCAATCAATGCATTTCTACTCACTACATCATTGCAGACTCAAATCCACTACCCCAGTGGTAAGGCTAGTCCAGGGACATGTCGAGACGAGACAGCAAGCAACAGAGAGAGTGAAGTGACGGAAGCTATCAGCAACTGTGTTAGCTTATATACCCCAGACCCTGCACCTATGAATAGGATATTACTCACCCAGTTGTAACCTATTCATCAACATGTTTACTGCTTCAAACCTGTCCAAGGCTGCTGAGTCATATCACCTCGAGACTATGTCTCCTGACCAAAGACCTTCTGTACTTGAACTCAAGTAACACCCACCAGGTCAGGTGATAATCCCGATGTCAGGTGGTAATCTCGTTCTGCCTATGCAAAACCTAACATCCCCCTGCTTTTGCATTTGCGCAGAACGTGGTTATTTACCTCATACAACAGCAACAGCCTTGTTGACATCTGATGCTGTTTTTTCATCTATGGACTTTGATAAAAAAAAATCTTTTGCAGGAATGACTTTACCTGCCAGAAATTTGAACCACCATCAAATCACTTCTGATGTATCCCTCCTTATGACACAGTTTTATTTGCAAACCCAAAACGTTGTGTATTGCTATCTGCCTGCAGCATAGCAATCCTGCCTTGGTTTCCTGAAAAAACTGTAATAGGTTTTTCACATCAATCTCAGCATCATTTAAACATTTTTTTACAATTTAAACTATTTAAACAAATGCATTCAGTTCAGCTTCAGTTGAACTCTAACTTTTAAATGATTGTTTCTACAAAATCAATCAAACAAAGTATGATTATAAAAATAACAAACTTCAGGTGTGTTCTTGTTGTTCTTACTATCACAACCACAACTGGCATTTCTGTGAATCTGTAAGCCACCTGTGCTCTGACTTGTAACTCTTAGTCTGAAGTGTGATGTTCCTTCCAGATAACACTCAACTCCTTTTCAGAGCTCTCCAAGCATGTCCTGTTGGTCTAACAGTCTGCCTATCACACTGACAGCAATATCTGGCCTTGTTGCTTATACAGTAAAGCTCAACAGCCCAATGCTTCCGTGTAGCATTCAAACTGCTTTTCCATCAGCATGTGCTTGAAAATCCTCAATTATTTGGAGTCTCTCACTGAGTTAACTTTCTCCAAAATTCTCAATCACATCCATGATATTTCTCTGGTTTGTTGCAGTAAGATACTGCCCTCTTGGTTCTCTTTCCCTCAACCTCTATTTACAAATAAACAGTTGATCCACCACCAAGCAGTTTCAATTTAATGAAATTCCAAACCCTGGATCAATTATATCATATTGCTTTTATCTGTCCAGAAAAAACAATAGATCTTCCATCTAAACAAAGTACATACAGTCTATGTCCCTGTTCCTCCTGTTTAACAAACAAACATTGATCTGCCTCTCTGTGCAGATCTCAATTCAGCAATGTTTGAGTTCAAAACAGAATTCCAGCCTCCAGCTGATTCTAGCTTTTCTTACAGAAAATTCTCAGACAGTTTTCCAAAGACTTCCTCTCATTTAAAATGCTTATGTTCCAATATTTCCACTGTGAAATATTCTTACATCTTCACATTCTTAAACATCAGTCTAACTGTTTCCAAAGCAAATTGTTGTTGCACTCACTCATGATTTTCCAGCTCCTTTTACTGAGCAAAAATCACAAGCAACCAATCTTGCTATTTGTCATATAACCTTTTTCCAATCTGGTTAGTTTTCACTTAAAAAATCTATCTGGTAACAATGAGTTCCATGAACTGCTGTTTCTTTCACCAGCTTCCATGTTTTGTTCTTTATCCAAAGAATTCAACTCAGCTTGCATAGCCTGAAGCTATGGTTTAGCTTCCTTAACAGACAATTTTTCACCTCTTTGAAATTTTGAAGTTTCAAATGGTTTTTCCTGCAAATTCTTCCTGATATCTCACAGGTTGTTTGACTCACCTGTTCCTTACCTCATCAGTTATCATGTTCCTGTTCCAATAAATTTGCACCAATGATGAACAATCATTTGTTTAGTCTCCACTAAACCAAATGTGTATCAGAGTTTGTCAAATTTACCTGACTGTCTTTCAGCAAATGCTTTTCTATTCTGACTCTGCCCTGATGCATCCCCTGCATTAACAGAATTAATTTTGAAAAATGATCTCATTTTTTCATTCAGCATTATACTTAACACTTCTAGATAATCTCACTATCCAAGTGTTGTTCATGTAAAACACAATATTCTCATTTCTAGAAAAATCTCATGTAAGCTCCCTTACAGATTTCTTCTAACTTTGAGGTGTATGTACCTACATATCAGATCCAAGATCCTGAAATGTTTCTCCAGAAGATTCTTCCTTCTACACTACTTTCTATAAGGTGTACAGTTCATCACACAGAACTAAAACTTCTATCATGTACATAATCAAAACATTTAAGAGCTTCTACCCAAACCTCATTATCCAAATTAGTATCACCTCTTCTGAGTGTTTACTCTTCCACACAATCCATGTGTTCAATATCACATCCTGTTAGAAAGTCATGAAAGCATGCACTGAATTGAACTTCCCCATATCTGAAAAGAAATAGGTAACATGGGTAATATGCTTGTTTCCCATCCAAGCACAAAACACCTTGACTTTGTTCAATACTCCAGCTTTCTATCTAACATGTACACAACCTGTACTTCGTGTATTGATCAATTAACATCATGAAATAACGTGCCTTTCCTCTAAAAACCATCAGAGTACCCACAAGATTACCAAGAACAAATTGAAATGAAATGAACTGTTTTTCAGCTTGCCTTCCAGTTTACCTGTTGAAGCTAGCATCCCTTGTTTATGTGCACAAAATTATCTTTCATGTGAAAATTACAGTTTTCAAATGCTATCCCCACCACACAGTTTGCATTTTCTTTCACAAGCCTGTGAATCTAAATGATCAAACATTCATGTGATATGCATGCATGTACATGTCATACATATAAGCATTTAACCTTTTTATAGTTGTATCAGTACAACTTTCAATTTCTTTATTACACCATTACAATATAAAAGAAATAATCCATCTCTTAGCTTTGCCATATAAACATACCTACTAATTCAGTATTTTACATTTTGCTACAGAAAAAATCCACAATATACTCAAGTCATATATACATTCAGTACATTTCCTGACATTTCAAAGCATATATTACACTTTCTTGAATCCAAGTTATCCAACTTTCAAGAAATACATTTCAAAACATGACTGTTAAACTCTTGACCATTTGCATAATCCTCTTCCTGTTTATTTATGTCCAACACAGAAAGCTTCGTTTAAACAATCCACTGTTTTCTGTCCAAACAAAATAATGTCCATTTTGTTATGTCCTGGGTTAAAACACAAAGTTTTTCCATCAGCAGCACCCCTGCTGATTTCAAGCTCCTTTCTTCTGTGATCCCACATGAAGAAAATGAAGAACAGCTTCACATTTTAAGCACAGCTTTCTCTGTTCAAAACTGCCGCGCTGCTTTTCTCCGTTGTTTCAAAACCACGCCTCCGCTGGTTTGATACAGCCTCCGCTGTAGTATCAAGTTTCCCTTTTGCTGTGACATGACGCTCCAGACGCTTTACCCACGTCAGACGTAATCCACGCATTTGTAATCCAAGCCACTTGTTGATACAATGCAAAAGATAGCTGATCCGCTGCTGTGTGAAGAAAACTGTAAGTGAAATATGATCCTCCTGCTGCTGTAGCCTTGAGTAGACACACAGAGCCTCCTGAAGATTATTTCCTTGCCCGATACAGCTCCTTGACAATCACTCCAGCAAGCTGTGGAATACGAAATCCTTGTGTCCAGCGTTGTTCACTTTTCAGCCTAGTAGCTGCCCGAACCAGCTTCACAGTCTGTAGCCTTGGATTTTGCCAAGCCTGGCACCTCCGTTCTCAGCTGCTTTCAAAACGAAAAATCCTCCCGTCTCTCTGTTTCTGCATTTTTCAGTTGTGCTGCATTCCAAGCCGCTGTTATCAGCACCAGCACTAGCAACACTGCATCGCCTTCCGGTTTATTTACAAACCGTTCTTACAAATAGTAAACAAATTTCTTTAACTCTATAACTGCTGAATTTCTCCGAACTGCGTCTCTGTGGCTTATCTGCCCATCTAAGATAACCATCAGATCGTTATCTGATCCTTATCTGGGCCCATAACCGATGTGAGAGTTGGACTGACCCGGGTTCAAAAGCTCCCCTAGCCAATGACCCTCAGTCCCAGTCACGCAAGCGGAAGGAGGAGATAACAGCAGTTAATAAAGATTAAAGAGTTTATTTGTAAGACCCAATTACATGGGATTAAGGCAATCAATGCATTTCTACTCACTACATCATTGCAGACTCAAATCCACTACCCCAGTGGTAAGGCTAGTCCAGGGACATGTCGAGACGAGACAGCAAGCAACAGAGAGAGTGAAGTGACGGAAGCTATCAGCAACTGTGTTAGCTTATATACCCCAGACCCTGCACCTATGAATAGGATATTACTCACCCAGTTGTAACCTATTCATCAACATGTTTACTGCTTCAAACCTGTCCAAGGCTGCTGAGTCATATCACCTCGAGACTATGTCTCCTGACCAAAGACCTTCTGTACTTGAACTCAAGTAACACCCACCAGGTCAGGTGATAATCCCGATGTCAGGTGGTAATCTCGTTCTGCCTATGCAAAACCTAACATATCCTATCGTTTAACCAATATAGCCGTTTTGGCAGAAAATGTTACAATAAAGTGGAACAGAGATCAACCTCAAAACACCTTGAAGTAAAGCAGCCAAGGGCACAGGGAGTGGGATATGTGGTTCACACACAAACACATACATCACTTGACCGTAGCTCACCAGTTGAAACTGCTGGCACATGCAGGTGCTGTAAGACAGCCAGGGTCATGATGAAAAATCGTGCATACATGTGTGTGCATGGCTCTACTGAAAATGAGAATGCAATTCATTTTATGCATACCGGGTGCTCAGGAGGAGCATGATATCAAATCAGTTTGTAATCGGATGTTTGCAAACAGCAGCAATTGGTCACGACCATGCCTACCTTTCTCTACTCTCCTGTAAGCATGCACAACCCCAATTCACATTGGGACCATGGTGCTCTGGGAGAGGAAGATTTAAGCTTCTCCTCACTCATTTTTTCAATGAAATGTGGGGCTTGAAAAAAGAAGAAAATCCATTGGAGTCAATGGAGCCTTTCTCATCTTCTTTTAACTCCCTTCTCCCGTGGGCAGGGAGGGGTGAAATTTTAGCAAAAAATCGGTAGGGGGAAGCTTAAATCCTCCTCTCTTGGCGCGTCATGGTCCTGATTTCAATGGGGCAGCACGTGCTTCCAAGCAAGTAAACTAACACGCACAGATCCACTATGCATGCTTTAATGAACTTGGCCCTAAGATAGCTTCTGTTTGCAAAAACATCTTAGGGCCAAACGATATGTGACATTAGTCACATGTTTAAACAACCATGCATTTTTATAAAAAGCAGCTGTGTGCCACACATCCAGAATGTGCTTCCTATCTGGATAAGGGCCTCCTAATGATTTTCTGCTGAAAATCACCCTCTGCCAGGCTGCTATTTGCCCCCCCTCCCCGAGCAATTTCAGGGGTGGATAGCAGCAAGGTAGGGGGCGATTTTCAACCCACTGTGGGGTCCCTATCCAGATTGGAAGGATGTTCTGGAATGGGAGCCCACAGCTAATAATTATTCTCTAAGATAAAAGCAGGTTAAGAATGCATATTTAGGCACGCAACTAACGCCATGAATCATTTGGCCCCTAATTTGGCTTTTCAAGTTGCACCGTACCATATAGGAAAAAGCAAAACACAACACCCCAAAAGAGGGGGCTACCTTAGCTTACACTTGCATGCGCATGCTTCAGAGACTCCAGTCTCCAACATCACACGCTGGCTGGGGCATGCTGGGAGTTGTAGGCCAAAAACATCTGGGGACCCAAGGTTGGAGAACACTGAGATAGAGCTTTCTCTCATAATCTCAAACACAGTCTACCACATTCAGCTGCAACTAATAACGGATGAGAAATCAAGAGACATGCGTGCACATGGGTGAGTGAGTGAGTTCATGGATTTGATTATGAAACCAGAACCTACCCTACTGAAACCCGTGAAGGGAATAAAACCTTAGCCGTCTGGATAATTCTTTTGGCTGTACATGCCATGACTAATGGTCTCTGAGGAAGGGGAGGGGCTCTAGCTCAATGGCAGGGCACCTGCTTTGCATGCAGAAGGTCTCTGGTTCCATCCCTGGCATCTCCAGGCAGGACTGGGGAAGTCTGAAACCCTGGAGAGCCACGGCCAGTCAGTGCCGACAACACTGAGCTAGATGGACCAATGGTCTGATTCCGAATAAAGCAGCTTCCTATGTTCCTCCGTTAAGTGAAACATCCAATGCCTAAGCTAAAATAGGCCACCAGCAGTGGTGTAGTTTCAAATTTCACAGGGCAGGCTCTCATCATGGCAGTCTCCATAGCCACACTACCAAGGACAGCTCAAGCATGCAGGAAGCTACCTATGTTGATCCACCTCTCCCTGTGTGTATCTTATTTATTTATTTATTTATTTATTATATTTATACCCCGCCTTTTTTCCTGCAAGGAACCCAAGGCGGCTTACATAATCCTCCTCTTCTCCATTTTATCCTCACAACAACCCTGTGAGGTAGGTGAGGCTGAGAGTCAGTGACTGGCCCAAAGTCACCCAGTGAGTTTCATGGCCAAGCGGGGACTCGAACCCGGATCTCCCGAGTCCCAGTCCAACACTCTCACCACTACGCCACACTAGCTCTCACGTGTCTTAATTGCTCATTCAAGACCAAGTCGCCCCAAAATTCTTTGTATTACAACAGGGATAGCTCACAACAATATATCATTGGTGAGAAAATCCATCCCCCCCAGTTACTGTGAGGATTGCAGCTAAGCTCAGAGAGAACAGGGAAGCCTGAGGGAAGGGGGTGGGGTGGCTCATGAAAAAGCCCTGGCACTTGGTCCATGTGAGCTCAAGCTCCACCACGTCACTGGCCTCCAGTAAGATATGACCACAAAAATAATAACATATATCATTCATGAAGTTACTCGGCTCCTATTAAAACTACAAAGCAAGCATAACCACTGGTGACCTGAATATGATTGGGGAATGGCATCTTACAACTTCTCAAGTTGCTCCAAGCCTTCTGGAGTGCCCAGACATCACAGCACTTCATATGTGGCAGGACTTCTTTTGAAAAGGGATGGGACAGGGAAACCGAGTGTCCGTTGAAAGTGCAGTGTCAGCCCACTGCTTTCCAGATCCCAAGCAAATGGGATGGTGTTTAAGTTCACTAGTGCTTTCTTTTCCCTTGCTTGCCTATTCAATTAACCAAATGATAGGACTGTGTGTGTCTGCACATGTGTACGTACTGATCAACATTCAGAAGTGACAAAGGAAAACAACACAGCCTAAAATAAGTGCACTTTCAAGCCATTTTTCCCTGACACACTTTCCCAGCTCATGAAATCTTGTCTGAGTTTGTGTAACCACAACAAAAAGATTTGCTTGTACAAAAACCAAACCAAAACCAAACCCAAAACGTTTTCCAGTCGTATGCTTCCTTTTAAAGAGTAATTTTGGCTTCACCTTTCCCTTCATTTATCAGATGAATAAATTAAATCGAGACCATTCCCTCCAAGAACAATGACAGCCTGTGGTTATTCGCGTACTACAAACTGAGCCTTATTTGGTATCTGCTTAAAACTTCCTGTAATAAAGGTCTTTTGCTTGGTGATACAGAACATTTAGAAGTATTTGGGAGACCCATAAACAAGAGAAAGCCTCATTTAAAAGGTGACTTAAGTGTCAGGTCCAGTTGACATCTCCTAATCTGCATGGTTCAAGAACCATGAAATGATGTTTATTTGAACCCACCAAGTATATATGGCTCAGTTGCAACATTACAGAGACTGGAACATAAGACGAGCCCCGCTGGATCAGATCAAAGGCCGACCTAGTCCAGCATTGTGTTCTCACAGTGGCCAACCAGTTGCGTATGGGAAGCCCACAAACAGGACACTAGAGCAATAGCAACCTTGCGCTCGTGATTGGCATACACAGGCACTCTGCCTCCGATACTGGAGGCAATATATAGCCATCGTGACTAGCAGCTATTGATCGCCTTCTCTTCCCTGAATTTTGGCTACTCCTCTTTTAATAAGAGCAAAAGAGTTTGAGAAGGCTTGTCAAACCAGCTTCAGAGCAAAGGAAGATTTATGTCACCCAGTGATGTAGCTGTTGGTGCCACATGTAGTCAGGGAAAGCCCCACATCAAGCATGTAGGGAGATGCCATATTGTCAGGAGAGAAACAGCCCTGAAAACTGTTGTTTTAGCCCCCAGTGGAGGGTAGTTTTAGCCCCCAATGTTTTCCTGCAAGGGTAGATGGGACCTATAAATGGTCTCTTAGCCATGCCTCTCCCCATTTAGGATCCCAGTGCATCTGCACACTGGTAGCATAATCCCCCCCCCCCCGTGTGTGTGTGTGTATATATATATATATAGTCACCTGGCAAAGGCCCAGCAGGGACCCACTGAGAAGAGCCCCCTGGTTGCTCCTCCTCTTCACCACTGCAACCTGCTTGTTCACCTGCCTCCCTCAACCTGGCCCCGACAACAGTGGTGGTGAGGAGGAGGAGCAGCAGTAGATGCCATTGCCTACTTGCTCACTGGATTTCACCAGTGAGCAAGTAAGTGGGAGCAATGAGGAAAAAGAGGATGAGGAGCAATAGCAGCTGGTGATAAAGATGGTGAGAAGGTCGACTCACTGAGGGAGGGGCCCATTCATGGTGTCTTGTCCAAGGGCCCACAAAAACCTGGAGCCGGCACTGGATCTAAAGCAGGATCAATATTTTAAATAGGAGTGATTTTGCAAAAAGAGAGAGAGGGAAGTAAAGTAAAATAAAGTAAAGAAGAACAGTTAAAAAGTGGAGTGAACTGGGTTGAGTGCTGGAAGCTCAGGGGGTACAATTGCTGAAAATTCTCAAAATATGCCTGGATATGCCAAGTAAACCAGTATGGTGTAGTGGATAAGAGTACCAGACTAGGCCTAGGCAAACCCAAGTTCAGATTCCCATTCAGCCATGAAACTGAGAGCCAGTGTGGCGTAGTGGTGAGAGTGTTGGAGTGGGACTCGGGAGATCCGGGTTCTAGTTCCCACTTGGCCAAGAAGCTCCCTGGGTGACTTTGGGCCAGTCACTGAGTCTCAGCCTCACTTACCTCACAGGGTTGTTGTGAGGATAAAATGGAGAGAAGGAGGATTATATAAGCTGCCTTGGTTTCCTTGAAGGAAAAAAGGCGGGGTATAAATATAATAAATAAACTCACTGGGTGACCTTGGGCCAATCACTACCTCTCAGCCTAACCTACCTCACAAGATTGTTGTGATGATGAAATAGGGCGGAACCACGCACACCACTTTGAGCTGCTGGGAGGAAAGGTGGCATATAAATAAATAGATAAATATTTGCCATAATAAATGTTAAATCTATTTCTGAAGTAAAAATTTAAAAGGCAATCAATATGCATTTGTGAACTGGGCCTTACTGGAATGATGTGGAACATGTGAGGTGGTATCCTTCCTTCCTTCAACTACCAGTTTGAGAATATTTCACACTGCTCATCAAGCATAAGGGTTCAGAACAAATATAAAACAGGGCTTGCCTAGTTGGGTGGGCAGTCATTGTGAAACAGTTCTGGAGCAGTGAGACTGAGAACTGACTATTTTGGCATGTTCACACTTACAGACATCCTGATTTATATCAGAGGCTTCAGTTCTTATTCACAATAAGAGGAAATTGTACTGATATACTGGGTTGGATCCAGACTTAAGTTATGGTTAGAGTACAACTACTAAAATCAATGGGACTTAAATTAGTCATGACTGACTTATCCCATTGATTTCAATTTATCTACTGTAAGTGTAACTAAGTATGGATCCAACCCACTGTTTTTCTTTTCTTCTTTTCCTTGTCATATGTTTCCTCCAATATTATCTGGCAACCCTACTTTTAGCTCCTTATATTAAATTCCAATGTCTCTTTCACAGGATAGATTGCTTTTGCTGGTTTCCACTTCTGTTTTGAGTTCGTAATTGTTTTCTTTTTCAGTTTTTTCAATCTCTTGTCTACCCAATTTTCTCATTAACGATGGTTCAACAGAGGGCTGAGTCATATCTCCTCAGCATGCAGTGTGTGCTGGAATGTGCTCAACTTTGTGGGTTGTGGGCTTACAAGCTAGTTCTGGAGCCTTGTGCCGCTGGCATGTTTTTATCCCTTATCATTTGTCAGGAAACATTTCATGCGATAAGAATGTGCCAGCAGGTGTCAAACTTTACAGAGGACGGTCCCCTATTTTGGAGAGCTGGAGGACAGTCCTCTATTCAAGGGTGTCCTCTATTTGATAGGCTGACCAGTCCAAGTTTGGTTTAAAGTCAAAGAAGGGAGAGCAACAGGGACCTTGAGGTTGCCCCAGAACAGCACCTGCACAGCAAACTGAGCAGGCACACAGGTCACCTGGTTAGTCTTCTCCATCATGATGAGATGCATTGTGCTTCTATTTAAATCATAGTTATTCTTTCTAAATTTGAACCTAAGCATATACAAATATCATGCAACTAGGTGTCTCTTGAAGGCCAGCCTTAAGATTCATAGATCATAGAGTTGGAAGGGGCCTACAAGGCCATTGAGTCCAACCCTCTGCTCAATGCAGGAAACTAGAGGGGTCTCCCATCCAAGTAACAGCTAGGCCTGAACCCGCTTAGCTTTCCACTCAAAGCTGAGCCAGCGTGAGCCACAGGCCTTCTCTCTCCCCCACTCCTTCCAGGCAGTCACTGACAATGGCTTCTTAACTAAGCTTTGTTATGTTAATGCCAGCCAGTCTGACTGACTTGAAAGTACAAATAAAGTGTATTGCAGAGGTCAATAACAAAAGAAGCAGACAGAGTGAGGATACTAGCCATCCAAGAAGTGTGACTTACAAGTAAGAAGTTGATTCCAAACTGAATCCCCCTCCTCTCTTCCAAACTCAAATTACCCACACTCCGCCTCTAAGGTGGATCCTCTTGCTTCAGGGCCAATTGCTTGAACTTCTCAGCTGGTCCGCCCACTTTAGCTGAGCCACACCCCAGGATTGATGACACCTGATCCACCCTCCTCCTCACTAACATGCTCAGTTTGCCTTCCCATGGAGTCTGGAGTTGCTTCAATCCCAAATACCACCTGGTTTATCTCTGAGTCCCCTGGCCTTGGCGTTTCAGCTGTGGCTTCCAACCGCCCTCCCCCATCAGAATCAGTTCCCAGATCTCTTGAAGGCCCTTGTGCAGGAGCAATGGGGCCCAGTCCCTACAGTGTCCTCTTTTTTGGAGATGCAATTCCTCCCCCCCCCCAATGTGTAAGTGGCCATCCTATACAACTGCGACATGTGGTGGATCCTTCTCATGACCCAGTTCATTAAGACTGCTTACTGTCAGAAAACAACAGCAACAAAAAAGTTGTGTTTACTGTCAGAAAACAACAGCAACAAAAAAGTTGTGTGAATCCATTCGGACTCGGGCCCATCTAGATGGGATGTCAGCAGACCCATTTATTTAAATCCTGGTCTGCCCCAATCACAGATACAGCAGGAACTGGGATCTGATTTTTAGAGCAAAAGGGATACGCAGGTGAGGTACCTCCCCATGCTCAACTCAGAGCTGTGCAGCCTCAGCTCCTGCCCCAAGGACCTTTCTCCCAGCCAAGCTCATTTCCACTATCAGAACTCAGGTAAGGAGAAAAGTGCCGGGGGGGAGGGGGCAGACTGCAGAAAGAGGAAGCCACGGGGAGGGGAGGATTTAGCACATACTACCTACACACCACTTTGAGTCAAAAACCAGGCTCTACTTTCTGTGTTATGGCAGACATTTAAACAAACAGGTCTGCTGCCATATCACTTAGGTTCTGCCCTCTGGACAAGAGTGTTTTTTTCTTGTTGACTGCCAGAGGACTCCTAGTACCAGTTAGAAGGCACGGTGCAGCTCTTCCATATTTTTCTCCTTAACAGATTTCCTGCAGTAAGAAAAAAGCTGGGAAAAGTGGTGGGAAAAACATGGGAGGGTTATGAGTGAAAGACAATGGTATCTGGACGCCCATGTAAAATTCTGTGAACTGGGCAGGGCAATGGCACAATAAAAGCCGTGTCTAGAAGCACCCCAGCACTCCCGGGGTCTTCTTTCTGTCTATTGACACAGGTAGTGGATGCAGCAGTGTTCTTGGAAGTAAAAAAAACTCTGCTAGCTCTCGTTTTGCTAGAACTGCAGCAATTAGAGGAAGGTGCGTGACACAACACCAACCGTTTGTGCGACAGTTGGGACAAAGAGGAAGAATAACTGGATTGCGTAACTGATCTGGTGACTGTGGGAATTGACTCCTGGTCTTGTCACATGAGCTGAAGAACAGTAGGGTTTCTTGAAACTGTTCTGATTTCAGAGAGACACTGCTGCTATGGTTCATAAGTACGTGTGCCTCAGTAAATCTAGAAACATTTGGATTTTGCAAGTTTGCGACAGAGCTTGTTAGGTATGAATCTGTTCCTTTCTTAAGCCACAAGGATGGAATCCCATTGTGCAGATTACCCATGTGCAATCTATCACATTATCATGTCACATCAGTACTAGTACTAGTACATCTAGCTTGCATTCTGGCAACATAGATACATTCCTGGATGGCACCAGAGATCACCCTTCTCCCAAATCACCACTAGAGTGGAACTCCCACAGCCTGACATTACTGCCTATCTGTACCCTGGCTTGCTCTGTACTAGAGTGCTGTCCACTGTTAAGACACAAACTTTGGGCTGGTTTGCATATCACACTAAAGCAGAAAGGCGCTTCTGTGAGCCTTGGGTTCATGCACCCCCTCCCTTCTCTTCCTACCCTGTGGTTGGGTGGACAACTTTGGCACATTTTCCTTTACCTACCCTGAATCTCAGTTTGTTATTTCATCAAGACAAGGGATTGTGATTTATAACAAACTTGGGTCATTTTCAAAATAAGCCAACTTCAGATTGTGGTTTCTGAAGCTGGCTTGTAAAAGTCACCAGTGTTATAAACCATGATCCCTGTTCTGGATGACAGGACAAGCCCAAGATTCAATGAAAGTGAAACTAAAAGCTGCAGAAGAGGAAGAGAGGCAAGGGGAAGGTGGATGAGGCTGAGAGTCACAACAGCTGCTTTCTGCTCAAGCGCATCTCACTAAGCCATGGTTCAGCATGATGTGTGAACTGGCCTGCATGCCCTAGTGGAGAAGGAAAAATATCAGATTGTCAGACTTTCTAGCAATCAGAGGATTTGAACGATAGATATACATTTCAGGTCTCTATGTGTTTTGAAAACACTTCCCCCTTCCTCTCAATATTTCTCAGATTTCATAGATCATAGAGTTGGAAGGAGCCTACAAGGCTATTGAGTCCAACCCCCTGCTCAATGCAGGAAACTAGAGGAGGGGTCTCCCATCCAAGTAATAACCAGGCTTGACCCTGCTTAGCTTTCCACTCTCAGACAAGCTGAGCCAGCATAAGCCACAGGCCTGGGTGATGTTTTGCAGAAGCAGGAACCACCTAATTTGCCTTGAATATCTGTTTTAGATGAAACTCGGTTGCAACAGAGATGACTGCCCCACTTCATCATGTAGCTTTTTGCTTCCCTCGAAATCAGTGACGCAATTAAGTAATTTTAGACTCTGAAATTAATGACATTATTGGTGGAGGGAGCTCTTGAGATGGCAATTCCTTCACTTACTTTAAAATGTGGTAAGCCAACTCTGCTGAGATTGGCAGCCACCCTGCTCATTCTGCTAAGTCATGCCCCAAAGTCCTTCCCTGATGGAACCACTGCTTGAAACTACTCCTGTAATTCATGTGAGTAGGAAACTCCAAATTTGCCTTGAAATTTATGCACCATTGTGGCAACTTGGAGTATTTATCACTTTATCAACAGAAGCCAATAGAGAAGATTGAAATATCACTGAGACTCACCTGAAGGATGCAGTGCAGGTGCTGGTGGACCACATCAAGATGACAGAATTCCTAGAGTTGAGGGTAAATCCACAGGAGCCCCCTTTCTCTTCATTTTCACTGTATACAACCCCCAGTTCACTTAGGTCCACCTTGTGTTTTAATCTGAATGTTGTGCCAGATCTGAAAGAAATGACATCACTGATTTAATTGCATTTCATTCTGCTTAGGACTCTTATTTATTTATTTATTATATTTATACCCCGCCTTTTTTCCTGCAAGGGACCCAAGGCGTCTTACATACCGGTAATCCTCCTCCTCCTCCTCTCCATTTTATCGTCACAACAACCCTGTGAGGTAGGTGAGGCTGAGAGTCAGTGACTGGCCCAAAGTCACCCAGTGAGTTTCATGGCCAAGCGGGGACTAGAACCCGGATCTCCCGAGTCCCAGTCCAACACTCTCACCACTACGCCACACTGGCTCTTATCTTTAAAGATAATCTCTATTGTGTTTTGGAAGAATTTCTGTATTGTTCAATATAGTGAGAAATACTTCTGAGAATCTGCTTGTACGCAGTGGCATAGTGGTACATTCTGAAGTGCAGGTACTCATCGCGGCAGTCTCCATAGCCATAGCCCTCAGGAGAGTCCAAAAATGTATGCACCTATGTTGATCCATCTCTCTCTCTCTCCCCCCCCCACCCCTTTATGTGTATACACGTACACCAAAGAGCAGCAGTACATAGCAGAATGCCCAATTTATTAGGATGAGCTGACAGTCATAGAATAATGAGCTGGCAAAGGGCAGTGTGGCTGGCAAGGGGAAAGTTAAGTCACGTAATGGACGAACCTATTGAAAGATAGCTTACAGAGCAATCCTATGGCCCATAGAAAATGTGTAGAGAGCCATAGGATCATTTGGATTCCCAGCTCTGAAGTCAGAAAACAGCTCTGACCTCAGAGCTGAGGATCCACACTCAGATCCTCCTCCCTGCCCTTGCAGCCGGTGCGAATTCAGAGGGTTGTGGGCGGCCTCATTGGATTGAGCCCTTACAGATTTAATTTGCATGCACAGTGCAAGATAGCTAAAATTCCTTGGTATTGAAATTCTTCTAATGCCAACTTATCTAGGTGAGCCTGGGCTGGGGATTTCTTTGTATAGTGATTTATTTTATTTATTGCATTTTTATCCTACTCTTCCTCCCAGGAGCTCAGGACAGCACACATGCTTCCTCCCCCGCCTTGCATTTCATGCTCACAACAACCCTGTAAGATGGGTTACACTGAGACAGAGTAACTGATCCAAGGTCACCCACTGAGCTTCATGGCTCTATATGTGTATATATGGTGTGTGTGTGCGTGCATGCATGCATGTGTGTGTGTGTGTATTTCTATTCTCCAATTTTGCCAGGGTTTTTAAGCTCCATAGAAAAATGTAGAAAATTGAGACTTTGACAGGTGAAAGGAGGGGAAATTTGTGACAAACTGCCATCGCAGAAATTAACTTGCTAAGAAAATGTGTGCCTCTTCTGCAAAGTGAAGTCATACAATGCAACTGACGGAATCACATGACCGGTCTGGAGAAATTGGCATTGTTGCCTTATTTGGTGGTTTCTTGTGAAATTGTGTATGCCAAGTTATAAACACTTGTCTTACACAAATTCTTCCTCTTCTAATCACCCATTGTGAAGAAGCTCATCAAATTTCTGTATGTAGCGCTTGTAAACAGTCCAATGTCTCACTTGTTGCTTGTTGTGCTCTCACGCTGCTTCTGATTGGCTCCAGCAAATCTCACAAAATTGTACGAGCTCTTTGGTCCAGTCCAAGGAAATAAGCTTGCAGAAGCAGTCTCAAGCATGATCCACAGTTGAGCCTCCATTTCTCCACCCCCCTTGTGGCAATGGGCTTGTCAGGGCCGGCTCAAGTTATTTTGCTGCCTGAGGCAAAGGACAAGATGGCACCCGCCCCCTCCATTCCACATCTAGAAGCCAGCCAGACTGGCAGTTGAATCTGACTTTAGCCATGGCAACGGGACAGTGTCCTCCATCGCACCTGGAGGCAGAAAGACTAGCTGAGGCGGTGCAGGACAGGCTGTGTGGCACACACAGGTCTGTTCTCTGAGAGAGGGGAATGCCTGGGGGTGGGAGGGCCTCACAGGAATGGCCTGGGGAGCTTCCACTGCTGCTCCCCAGCATCTGCTGCCCAAGGCCGCTGCTTCACTCTGCCTAATGGAGTGGCTGGCCATGGCGGCTTGCAGCCCAGGCCGAGTCCGCTGGCCCTCCAGGCCTGGGTAATTTCCCCTCCAGGGATCCAGGGATCTTTGCTGTGATCTGCAGCTGTAGATGTTACAAGCTTTTGAAATCAGGTTCATGGGGCAGTAGGGTGCTGGACTAAGACCAGAGAGACCCCCAGCTACAGAACCCTGCTCAGCTGCCTGGCTTATTGGGTGATATTGGGCCAGTTGCCATCTCTCCAACCGACTACCTCACAGTGTTGTTGCGAGGGTGAACATGGGACACACACCATGCATACCATCCTAAGCTCTATGGAGGGCAGGGCGCAGGGCAAAAATATTATGCCACTCAGCAAATGACAAAACCCAAGCAGGGAGGAGTGGCAAATTTTTCGTTTGATCTGGGCCAGCTCTGATTAAAAGTCTTGTTATTTAGTATTCCAAACTTGGCTTGGTCCAATAAAGGTATTGGTCCCATGTGCTCTATTGCGCGCCGTGCTATGGGACTGAAGCACTTCCTAACACTTTAACCAAAGTCACCGAGGTTTCTGCCCTCATATCATGACAGTTTTCCCTATAAAGATGCCTGACACCTATTTTTCTCTGTAAGAAGAATTGGCTGATATATTCATAGTGGAAGCTGTCAAGGTTCATGCCCCAGAAGCACCCAAAGGACGGCTGCACAAAACTTGGGCTCTCAAACGTGTGAAAGGCAAGCCAGTCTGGCTGCTTTGGGGAACTTCCCATTTCTGACCGTTTGAGACACACCACAAACAACACCCATCATTCTTACTGTATTTTGGAACTTCTGCTTCCAGTTTCAAAAGTTAGGGATGAATGAGTAAAATGATGTGTCAGGAAAGGTCCAGATTGTGTGAACTGAAGTCAGATTTTGGGAAGATGCTGCTTTCCATGCAATCCTAAACAGATTTACAGGGAAGTAAACCCCCACTGAACTGGGCATATTCCTGAGTAAACATGCTTAAGATTGCAATGTTGGTGTTTAAGTTTATCTGGCACATTCTGATCAGAGGCATGTGCAGTGGCACAAGTGAATGTTTACAGGTCAGTGCCAAACTATATATGATATTTAATGTGCCATGATGATGATGATGATGATGATTAATATCCCACCTTTTTTCCTGCAAGGGACCCAAGGCGGCTTACATAATCCTCCTCCTCCTCCTCTCCATTTTATCCTCACAACAACCCTGTGAGGTAGGTTAGGCTGAGAGTCCGTGAGTGGCCCAAAGTCACTCAGTGAACTTCATGGCCAAGTGGGGATTAGAACCTGGGTCCTCCGAGTCCCAGTCCAACACTCTAACCATTATGCCACACTAGCTCTCGGGCTTTTCTACATGAGGCTTTTAACCTGCCACTTTACGGAAGCTTCTGCTTCTGGGTTCTTCATAGGATTAAGATCAGCTCCTTTACGCGTGTGTTTTTTCTGGGGGTTTCCCCCCCTGTGCCTTCCTATATGTTCCATTACACAACCACTAGGTAGTGCTGTAGTATAGTGGAATTACACAAATACACGGGGGTCTCATTCCGGTTCATTCCACCATTTCCAAATTACACTACACTTCCCTCGATCTAAAAAAAGCCATGGATAATGTTGCAAAGCACAGGAGAGGCCCTGGAGGATGACAATGTCACCCAGAAACCACCATGAGTGGAGGAATCACACAAGTGCACAATAAATGCTGCCTGTAGGAAAGCTCCTAAGGTAGAGGATTTTAAGAGATGGAAACAGCATCAGCGGTGGAGGCTGATAATTAACAGGATCACACCAGGTTGAAGGGGGAATTTAACCCTTTCCTCCACTGCTGCATTCCTGAGAAAAATCCCTCTTCTGAAGATGGTATCTCACCCCATGGCAAGATTTCCCCCCCAAAGCAAATGCCAGCTTCAGATGAGGGATTTTCCTCAAGACCGCAGCAGTGGAGGAAAGGGTTCAATTTCCCCTCCACACCTGATGTGATCCCTATAATTATCCTCTGCTTCCCCTGGCCCCAGCTGATGCTATTAGCATTTAAAAACAAAAACAAAACCCTTACACCTCAGATGCACACACACATATACTATCATATCCAGTTTGGCCTGAAGTGCGTCTGTAGCGCAGTTTTCATAAATGATGTTTGAATGAGGAGGGCTCATTGATTCAGAATGATTCACTGAGGAGGGCTCATCGATTCACTTGGTTCGGATCGGAAGCCAGGGCTCTGTTGTGGAAGAGAGGAAGAAATCTATACTAATAAAAGAGGATGTGTTTCCGTCTGTCAGTGCAATCGTGCCAAAACCATGAGGAAATGGTGGACAGACCCCTCCCTCAGGGGGCTATAAGAGTGCACCATGGCACAGGCTGTGCCCAGAGGTGCCAGTGGGTGTGGCTTCAATCAGAAGGGGCGGGCACAATGTGTCCAACTCTGACAGCTGTGTAATTTTGCTTGAAGGCTTCTTTGTATCAAACTAAAGGCTATTCCCACCCATGCAAAGCCAGTCATAAATAAGAGAGAGTATATCCAAGCACATTCTGTTATCACCATTGAGCCACAGGCAGCCCAAACATCTACGATTGGGTGTGAGGCAGGAAGATTTCCAGATCAGCAACCTTTAGACCTTAATCGCACCTAGAAATGAAACACTAGAGCTGAAGGCGAAAATTCCTCCACCAATTGTATATGAATATACTATATGTATATATATATGAGAATAATTGTATATTGTATACAATTATGGTTGTACAGTCATGCCTTGGATTGAGAGCATAATTCGTTCCGGAAATGTGCTTGTAATCCAAAACACTCTTATATCAAAACGAAATCCCCCCAAAAAAATTTGTACAGAGATTTTTAATTTAAGCCGTGCTACAGTACTTATATTGCAAGACGTCGCTTGTATATCAAGTAATAAATAAATAAATAAATATTTAAAAATTTGCTTGTCTTGCAAAACGCTCTCAAACCAAGTTACTTGCAATCCAAGGTATTACTGTATATGAATAGTAAGAAAACATTTGAAAAATACATCTCAACCAACCCCTCACCCCCCACCCCGTTCCTAGAATTTAAAATGCAAATCATCATAAGGAGATGAGAAATGTTTGGAGATTTAGTAAAATCTTTTACATTGTATCATAGCAAAGAAGTGAAACCCACACTCCAAAAGGCTGCAGTTTCTGGTCAAGAAGATTTCACAAGATTTTGATGTACTACCCAAACCACCAAAACCATAGGGAATGACACCTCCTCCACAATTCTGAAAGGGGGGAAAAATGTCCTCTCTTTTTTTCAGCTTTAGTAGGGCATTGGCCCATCACATTCACACCCTTCTTTACTCAAATACCTACTTGTTTGAGCTAAGAAGTAGTTGGACAAAAGATCCTTTTCTGTCTTTTCTGGAAAATTCAAAATGCACTTTCACATGTGAAATCCCAACAGCCACAATCCAACTCGGAGGCTGCCTGCAATCTTATAAACACTTTCCTGGGAGTAAGTCATATTGAGCACAGCAGGACTTCCTTCTGAGTGAACATGTACAGCATTGCACTGTCCACCCATCAGTTCTAAATTTGGACCTATAGTTACTGTGGCATCTAACATGGGAAACAGTCAGATTTAATGTGAATGATAGCCTGGAGAATTCTGTCTATTTAATTTGAATACCTGGAAAATGAGTGGAATGCATCTGTGAAATCAGATGTTCTAAAAATGTGTATTGTGGTTACTTAAAGATATTTTTGCCCTACAGATATTTTTGCATGCCATCTGGCCGTTCCTTCAAGGGCATGAAGATGGTAGAGGAGATATTTTTAAAAGAATAAAAAAAAGTGCCATTTGACTTTCCCTAATGCCAAATGATGCAGAACCAAGCAGATGCAGGCAATTCCAACATCTATTTACCCGGTAAGTGTCTCTTGTTTAACCATCCAAAGGAGATCTTGGGGCCAGGATTTACCAAGCACCTAAAACGTGCATTCTGCCCCCCCCCCGAAATATCCTAATATAATGGAAATTTAAAGTTGTTTAATCATTTATTTTTAAATTTTATATCTTAACTTTCTGCCAAAAATGGTGCTCAAGGCAGCTAACAATAATAGATAAAATACAGTTTTGGATTAATAGCAAATCAATTAAAATGCAATTAAAAACACAGAAATGAAAAAGAAATAAACAGCACCCAACCAGCTAAAAACCCCTTTAGCAAAACACCAGCTTACATACCAAAGACGTGGCTGAATATAAACATAATAAATGGTTGAGCTTCCTAAATTCCCCAGTGGTACAGCTAGGTAATTTTAGACCCTAGACGTAAGGTGCAATCCTCTGCGAGTTTAGACAGAAAGGCCTACAACTCCCAGCATGCCCCAGCCAACATAACTATGCTGGCTGGGGCATGCTGGGAGTTGTAGATCTTTTTTTCTGTCTAAACTTCCAGAGGATTGTGCCCTTAATGGTCTTATGCCACCCGCCCCGCTTTAGACGGCCATGTGTATGGTGGTAGCACACAGCTATCATTCCTCTCTTCTCCACCCCAACACTGCCCTTCCATGCTGTACAACTGCTTCTACATTCCTGATAATGTTAGAGAGAAAGGGGGGGGGGAAACACAACCCCACCAGTTTGCCAGCTCTAATTAAAAGAAAGAAATACTCTGAGCATGTGCAGTTTTGCATTTTAAACTCACTTAAATCATAGCACTGTCGTGACTACAGGAATAAAATGGAGTTTGCTTCTGCTGCTGCTGCCCTGATGCTAAACATATCTACACAGGAGTAAGCACCATTTTGTCGAAGAAAGGGATAATAGATATTAAAATAAATAAAATAAAACAAGCCTTTGTAACCATGTACATGCCACCCACCCCAAACTGTTACATGTTTTTAAACGTAAGAAAAAAGGATGCTGTGGTGAGCAGCGTCAGCCCCGGTGGGCTCTGGCATGCCTATATGCCTCCGTTCCCACCACCTTCCTCCACTGTCTTGGTGGTCATTTGGGCCCCACGCTGGGTTGTGGGGACCTGGGGTTTGGTCCCCAAGGTCCACCCCTAGCTGCAGCACTGATGGTCCCTTCTCAAGCTTACCTCCCCTCAAAAGAACTGTCAGAAAAAGATGGAGTGAATGACGGGTGGCTTTTCTTGCACATTGGTTCTGACCCAAAAAGGTCTAATTCAAAATCTAAACTTCATCTAGCTCTCCTGATTGGTTGACATGAAATGAAAATGTAGCAGCTAAGGTACTGAGCTATGAATTAAAGCATCCCTGTCTAGAACTTGGCTCAGCCATAGGCAAGCCACTCACTCTCACATTCAACACCTATCTGCAATTTGAGAATAATAATACTGAGCTATTACAGGGTTGTTGTACAAATTACAATGAGATAATATATGTGGAGTTCTCTGAATTGTCTAAAGCAGGATGGCGGTGTGTGCGTGCGTGCATGCATGTGTAGAAGATAGACAGGGATCTAGTGATAGATCTCTGGGGCTTCTATACACAAAGCATGTATTGTGTGCTCATGAACCCTCACTCATGGAAGTTTGGGGGTGGGGCTTTTCACAATGTCATCCTCCTCCAGGGCCTCTCCTGTGTTTTCCAGCCATTTTCGCTGTGTGTTTTTAGAGCAAGGAAAGTCAGGCATTAAATTTCAAACCAGAACAAACCGGAATGAAAGCCACCTGTAAAGTTGCAATTCCGCTATACTGCAGCTATACCACAGCACCACCTTGTGGTTGGTTCATAGAATATGTGGGAAGGCAGAGATATACAACCCCCAGGGGAAAAAAACATGTTTAAAAAACCCTGCAATTAAAACGGAAGAAGCCTCAGTAAAAAGCCATGGGATAAACACCTCATGTAGAGAAGCCCACTAGATCGGCAAGGGTTCCTGACTCCCAATTGTTTAACAATAGCAACAATTACAGTGTGAAGGGACTGTGAGATCAGTTCTGGTACTGGAAAACAAATTCCTAAGCTCAGAAGGTGACTAGAAGCTTCCTGTTCTTTAATTCTAAAGGCTAAACTACACGCTACATTAGATACGAAGTGCATAGCTGATCCTAACTTTTTTTACTTTATGGGCTGTGTTCCAGATTGGGACAAGTGTGTGTGTACGTTAAATATCCCGGCCCAGCCACTTTCCCTCCCTAAATGTGCCCCAACCCTGCACCAAGGGAGTTTTTTTTTTCTTTTTTAGTCCCCACCCAGAGGGGGCAAATTTAGGGGCAGAGAAGCAGCTGGGTGGGAAGCTTTAACCCCCATCCCACCCACATGTGGTGGCCCCATGCACTTAGGGTAAAGTTTAAAAAAGTTACAATCAGCATAAACTACACACTACGCTTTTAATGTTCAGCCCTCAGTGTATTTCTTTTGCAGGCAGCTGGCTCTGCTTATAGGCGAACAAATGTCAGTGTACTGGAAGAAGCAAAGACTACTAGCATTGAAAAAATGATCCTTCAACGCCAACTTCAGTGGACCGGTCATGTTGTTCGAATGCCTGACTGCCGTCTCCCAAAGCAGTTACTTTACTCCCAACTCAAGGATGGAAAGCGGAATATCGGTGGTCAATATAAGAGGTTTAAAGATGTTCATAAGGCTAATCTAAAAAAAATGCAATATAAACATCGAAAACTGGGAAGCTCTGGCCCATGAACGATCTAAATGGAGGTTGGCCTTTCACAAAGGTTCCATGGACTTTGAAGAAGCCCGAGTGCAAGGTGAAAGGGAGAAACGTGCTAAGCGAAAAGCACGTCAAATGAATCCTTTACAGGACCATCTTCTATCTGGTAACCTGTGTCCTCACTGTGGGAAGCTGTGTAGATCTAGAATTGGCCTCCACAGTCACTTACGGACTCATCGCCAGAGTCTACACAATCTTCTTTAGAATTTCCTCTTTTTATCCCGGAAGACAATCTTACTCGGCCACGAGTGATCGCCTGATGGATGACTTCATAGATTTAAAGAAAGAAAATTAGCTCTAATAAAATTATGAAACAACACATCAATCAAAATAAATCTCAACACATCGTTGGGGCTGCGCTCCTGGTAGCTGTCCATAGTGGCCGAGCAGCGGTGCGCCTCGCTTCCATGCGCTCTTCACCGGTGATCGCGCTCCTTCTGGCACAGAAAACAGAAGATGAATACTTTTTTGTTCTCGGGGACTACGGTAATATTTCAGCAAGTTAGTGACAGTAAAATTAATAGTAGTGACGAGAAACAAATCTTGCAATTAGTAATGCAAATATTGAAATCAAGGCCAGTTCAGCAATGGTGAGCTCTGTTATTTCCAAAGCATATAAAAATGATGAAAATCAAGTAATCTGTGAGTAATCTGTGAAGTGCTGCCATTCTGAAAACAACCTACTTTATTGGAAGCATGTGGGAGGGCAGTGAAAGGTCAAAATCATCCTGGTGGGCTTTTTGCCCACTGGAGCAACACTGTGGTATCTGCTTGTATGGGATGAGTGTGGCAAAAGGAGCTGCTGCTGCAAAGGTGGAAACTTTTTGCAGGGGGTGTTAGTTGCTTGTTTATTATATAGGACAATTACAAGTGTGTGTGTGTGTGTGTTCTCTTGCATATGGTCCAGATCTGAAATCAATTATCTTTGTTGCCAGTGGGTGTCTGACATGATCAGCCCGAGACATAGGGGTTTCTGAAGTGGGAAATGACAAAATGTATGCTCCCCAGGAGTAAAACATTAATAATATCCTATACATCAACCTTCCCCAATCTGGTGCCCTCCAGATGTGTTGGATCATGACTCTCATTAGCCATGCTGGCTGGGGATGATGGGATTTATCGTCTAACACACCTGGAGGGATCCGGGTTGGGGAAGGTTACTATATACTTGCTAATGCTATCTTCAAGAGGGCAATAGGAGCTGGCTTGAAGGAAGCCAAAGGTTTGCAGAAGGATGAAAATAATTCTTTAAGACCCCCCCCCCCCAGGGTTGGATCCAACCCTTGTGTGAGTGGACGTCATCCACTCACACAACTGAACTTCTGCTTGTGCAACAGGCCTTCCCAGTCCTCCCTTCCCCAATGCAGCCCCCCATGCATGCCCCAAATCTACTCTAGAGGGTCCCCCAAGCAGCCCAACGACAACTGAGCATGCTCTGTGGTCAGGCAATGCTGAGTACAGGCAGTCCCCGAGTTAAGAACATCCGACTTGCAGACAAGACAACCCATACTTAAGATGGACTTCTGGGTTCCCCAGCGCTATGCCGTTTACGTAGAGTACATAGCGTAGTGTACTACACAATTTGCGGAATTTATGCAATTTGCGTAAATGCTGATTTTAACGTACAGAACGCTATGCTGTTCCGACTTACATACAAATTCAATTTAAAGACATTCTTAAGAACGGAACTCGTTCATAACCTGGGGACTGCCTGTATCTGTTGCGGGGGTTTCATAGATAGATAGTTTCATAGATCATAGAGTTGGAAGGAGCCTACAAGGCTATCGAGTCCAACCCCCTGCTCAATGCAGGAAACTAGAGGAGGGGTCTCCCATCCAAGTAACAACCAGGCCTGACCCTGCTTAGCTTTCCACACTCAGACAAGCTGAGCCAGCGTGAGCCACAGGCCTGAGGATGGAAAATCCGGGGAGGGGGAATGGAATGGAGAATCTTGGAAAGGACATGACTGGGTGGCTGGAACCAGGGATGGGGACTCGGACTCGAGGACTCGACTCGTGAGTCGGACTGAGTCCCCCCTCTGACTCGACTCGGACTCGAGTCCCAATATTTTTAATGGGACTCGAGACTCGACTCGGGACTCGAGACCAAGGACTCGTCAACATCCCTGGGCTGTTGATGAGTCTTCTGGCTATGCCAGAAGGAGCGCGATCACCGGTGAAGAGCGCATGGAAGCGAGGCGCACCGCTGCTCGGCCACTATGGACAGCTACCAGGAGCGCAGCCCCAACGATGTGTTGAGATTTATTTTGATTGATGTGTTGTTGTGGGGGGTTTGGGTTAGGGTCAGACATTTTGGGTTTGGCTGCCTCTGCCTGCCTGTTTGGGGTTCCCAGCCTCCTCTGCCTGCCTGGTCTCTTCTAGATCCTGTTCAACAGTTGAATTGTCCAAGACAAAGGCCTCTGCTTGCCTGCTTTGGGGTTCCCTGCCTCCTCTGCCTGCCTGGTTATTTTGGGTTTGTCTGCCTGGTCTGTTCTTGCCAAAATCAGTTGCAGAGTTTTGAAATAAAAAGGCACACTT
Organism: Shinisaurus crocodilurus; assembly: GCA_021292165.1. Classification (NCBI taxonomy): domain Eukaryota; kingdom Metazoa; phylum Chordata; class Lepidosauria; order Squamata; family Shinisauridae; genus Shinisaurus; species Shinisaurus crocodilurus. Next base: position 81,411,073 of record CM037879.1, on the reverse strand, counting down.
GTGCCTAGAATTTATTTAAGCCACACATCTGAAGTAGCCTTATTTTGTTGGGGGGAAACCTCATTGATTTTAATAGGGACTCGTGGAGTCAGTTTTGGGAGTGACTCAGGACTCGTGACTCGTGAGTCACCATTTTGGACCAAGGACTCGGACTCGGACTCGAGACTCGGGTCCAAAGACTTGTGACTCGACTCGTGACTCGAGACCAAGGACTCTTCAACATCCCTGGCTGGAACCTTGAACAGGGGCACCCCACGCTGATTCTGTTGCAGGTCCCACTTGTATTAAATAAATTATAATATGTCACCCTTTGATGGCATTCAAAAGCTGCCACTGAGGTAACCTTCTTACTCTCTAGGGTGGAACCTGAGAGGGGCAGTGGTTTCAGTTGAAATAGCCCAGAGCCTGTGCACATATATTGCCCGTGATGATTTTGGCTGGGGGACCCGCAACCTCTCTGAGGCATTCAATAGCATTTAATGGCAAGGGGGAGCTTTTATATGGGTCTAGCTGTATTTAAAAATGTTTTAGCTGCTCAAATTGTTTTAAATTCTGTTTTAAATTTTGTATACTGAAAATTTTATGCTGTTTTTAGTGTATTGTGGTTTGTGTTCTTTTTAAGAACTGTTGCTAACCGCCCAGAGAGCTTCTGCTATTGGGCGGTATAGAGATGATGATGATGATGATACAGGAGCCCAGCAGAAAGCTTTTTTGTGGTGGCTTCCGAACTCTGGAGCCTGCCTTGCACCCACACTTCTATCTTTTCAGTGCCAGGCTAAGACTTTCCTCCTTTTCTCCCAGGTCTTTTAAATCTTTTAGGTCACAATGCTATGCTTGTTTAGACAGGAAAAAGGTCCTACAACTCCCAGCATTCCTCAGCCAGCATGGCTGGCTGGGGAATGTTGGGAGTTGTAGGACTTTTTTCCTGTCTAAACATGCATAGGATTGCACCTTTAAAGTATTTTTAAATATGCTAGTGTATTTGTGTTTTATTATCCTAGTCCCTGGAATGTGGTTTTACCTCCTGATAGTGTCTTTTGTGCTGTGTTTATTCACTTTATATTGCTGATTTTGTGATTTATATTGTGATTTTATTTGTACCATTATTATCATTGTATAACGCCTAGAGAATTTTACTTATGAGGTGTTTAATAAATTCAATATATAAATAAAAATAAATTAAAAGCTTGGTGGAAGAAAACAAGTCTTTACAGTCTGCTTAAAGGCAGCAAGAGAGAAGGCCGAGTGGAGTTCTTGCAGGAGGGAGCTCCACAGACGTGGGGCCACTGCTGAAAAGGCCCTGTCCTTGCTACCTATAGGGTGGCCACTTTTGATTCATCAAAAAAAGAGGACACAGATTTGCAGAAAATTTGCATATGCTGAGTTATATGTATAGATGTAAATTTAGAAATAATTACTATAATGCGGACACATAGCTGCCCACCAACCCGATCAACCTTAATGGTGGAGAGCAGAGCCTCTGTGGCTGATCTTTGGGCCTGGGAAGGCTCATATGGGTGTTAGTTCTTCAAATAACCTGGTCCCAAACTACACACATGATGTGGGAGATCTGTGACTGGATTTCCCAACATCTTTCCCACCCCCCATTAAAAGTAGCTGTGGGTTCAAACTGAGGGCACAGCACTAGGGGAGGATTTCTTTAAAAGCCCTTTCTCTCCGTACCATTCCTCCTACTTAAGCGGATTCCCTGAAGCTGCTGTTAGCTTCAAAGGGCAGGGGGTAGGCGTGAGGGACAGCTGGACAGGTAACTCAGCTGCTTTTGATAAAATAAATTTAAGTCAGGAGATCTGATCATGGATCTCCTGAGAGTTTGGCCCTCAGCCCATTGATGACCTATCTTTGCTTCCCATCTGCAGTTCCATTAAAAGCAGCTGTTTTTAATGAAATAAAATGCTGTTGAGAGATCTGATCATAAATATGTATAGTTTGGCTCTTAGGTGTGCAGGGATTTTATGCATATGCTAAGCTATTAAGAAGAAGGACTCCAACTCAGCCTTCTTTCTGATGTGCTTTACATGTGCAGTGAAGGGAGATTTTAATGTAGGCGTGCAATTCAGCATCCAGACCCCTGTAAGCATATCTTAGTGGATACAGGTCTGTGAGGACTTTACCATACATCCCATCTGCCCAGCTTAATTTTTGGATCATCAGCTTGTTTGTAGTTACACAGATGAGGAATGGGGACATAGAAATGTGTATAATTCATGTTTCCCATGCCTCTCTGTAAAATGCTTAAACATGTGAACAAAATTTGTGACAATATCAGAAGCCTAATTTCCACCAGCTTCCTGATGAGATCTTTGATGATTTGAAGAGAAGATAACATCTGTTGTTAAAGATCAAAGAGCAATTCAGACAAATTATTTTTCCTCAAGATGAATACATACATTTCCCAAGCTCTTTTAAGGAATGTGATGCATCATCTTCTCTTCTTTGTGAATGTGATGCACAAGTAATCTGCAAATTTGCCAGTTTGTTCAGAATCCAATGAATGATGATGTGGTGTATCTCTGATCTAATGCATGATGGCCTTATATTCTATTCATTATTTCATCCATCCATGTTTGGTTTATGGCTTGTTCTCAGCTCGACAATCCATTCCATACTATGACATTGCTATCCTGTGGGAGAAAAATACGATAAAAATCTTATCTACTGAAATAGTTGAATTTGGCGCTGAGATTTTGCATATTGTTCTAATCTTGGATTAAGAAAGGTGGTCAACAACTTTCAAAATTAGAACAATATGCAAGACCCCAGTGCCAAATTCAGTTCTTTCGGAAGATTTTGTCATAATATTTCCAGGATTGCAATGTTATAGTATGGATTCTTGCCTTTGCATTTAAAGCAAATACTTTCATAATCTAAAATTGCTCTTCCTTCAAGATCAGGATGAAAAATATGTGGCAGTATTTACTGGGGTCAGACAAATATAATCTGACAAATCTGAGTTATATAATCTGAGTTATATCCATCCATTCCCCAGCCCAGTACAGTACTCAGTTTTTGATACAGGGGCTGCAATGAATACATGGAACTCCCCTAACTGCAGCAAGGGACTTCCCCTTCACATTCAAAAGAGGGGCAGCTTCTGAGTGTGCAGCAGAAATGTGTTAAGATTTCCCTTGCTAACCCAAACTGGGCGGTTTGCTCACACAGGCGCTCAGTGTGTAGCACACACAAGGATCTGAATGGAGGCAGCCAGATATTATTTGCATACAAGTAGCTATTCAAGAGTAAGCAGTTGTTGTAACCAAATTCACCACAGTTAAAGTCCCTTAAAAGGTTCAGTACAGCCATTCACCACCATCCAAAACAAACCTCTGGATTTTACCAACCTTTGCTTTTTCCATATGAGTAGTAACTAGAACTGAACTTAAACTAAATTTAAGCTGGGCATCATCCACCACCGCCTCCAGGAAGGACCAAGCCAGGCAAGTAGCCCAGCCTTGCTGCTTGCTGCTTGCTGCTGCTGCTGCCGCTGCCTGGGAGGAACCACCCGCACCACCGGTGGGACTGCTGGCTGCCCTTGCAGGACCGGGCCCAGCCAGGAGCCGCCCCGCCCCACCTGCAACTGTGGGGCCATAAAGATCCGGCCCCAGCGAAGGGGCGACACCAAAGGGGGCTGCCTCTTTGGGGGAGCCACTTTGGGGGTGGCACGAGGGCGAGGGCCTGCCCCCCTGCTGAGGGGGATATAGGTGGGGCTGGGGTTTTTAAGAGGCCCTTCTTTTTGAAGGGCTTGGGGTTTTTAGGGATTGATTTTAGGGATTGATGTTTCTCGTATGCCCAGCAGCCAAGGGTTGGGGGACAGGGAAGGGGAGTGGCTGTTATCTACCGGGAGTCCTTGGTCCTTACCAGACTCCCTCTCCGGGAGACCAAGTTTATTGAGTGCATGTACTGGAGGTTGGGTCCCAAGGGCAGTCTGGGGATTCTGCTCGTGTACCGTCCACCCCGCTGCACGACAGACTCCCTGGCCGAGGTGCTGGAGGTGGTCTCTGATGTGCGTGTGTTGTCCCCATGGCTATTGGTGCTGGGGGACTTCAACGTGCACTCGGGGGCTGCCCTCACGGGGGCACCTCGGGACTTCATGGAGGCCATGGCTTCCTGGGAGCTGCACCCTGTATTAACTGGACCTACCCATGTAGCCGGTCATGCACTGGACTTGGTTTTTGTTTCTGGAGAGGGGGGAAATGATCTGGAAATCGGGGGTATATCCACCACCCCCTTGTCATGGTCAGATCACTATCTGGTGGGGTTGGATTTCTCGATGCCACAACCCCTCTGCAGGGGTGAGGGACCTATTAGGATGGTCCGCCCCAGGCGTCTTATGGATCCAGATGGATTCCTGAACGCGCTTGGGGAATTGGAGCACACAAACGGTAGCTCGGTCGAGACCCTGGTGGACGACTGGAATGCTGCAATCACCAGGGCATTAGACCGAGTTGCCCCGAAGCGCCCTCTTCGCCTAAACAGAGCTCGCGCGGCGCCATGGTTCACTCCGTCGCTGCGAGCTCTGAAACGAGGTGAGAAGGCTAGAGCGCCGATGGTGAAATTCCCGCTCCGAAGACGATCGAACACGGGTTAGAGCTGCATCTTCAGCCTACTGGGTGGCGGTGAAGGCAGCAAAAAAGAATTTCTATGCTGCCTCCATTGCGTCTGCGGAGTGCTGCCCCAGGAGGCTGTTCCAAGTGGTCCGGAGTCTGGTCGGTCCAGTCGCTCCGGACCCACTGGAACAGTCTAAAGCCTCCTGTGAGGCTTTAGCGAAGCACCGCAGATAAAATCGATCGGATTAGGAGTGGGATATCGTGCGTCGTGGACACAGGGAGTGAGCGGGAGGAAGCCAATGGCAGACCGGTTTTGTGGGATCGGTTTCGGCTTCTTCCTTCTGATGAAGTGGACAAGGTGCTTTCATCTGTGAGGCCAACCACCTGCTTGCTTGATCCTTGCCCGTCCTGGCTCATAATGAGCTGCAGGGAGAGACTGGGTGAGGGGATCAAGGTGGTGGTGAATGCCTCCCTCGAGGAGGCAGTGATGCCATCAGCCCTCAAGGAGGCAGTAATAAGACCACTTCTAAAGAAGCCCTCCTTGGATCCCCAGGATTTAAACAACTTTCGCCCAGTCTCCAATTTACCATTTCTGGGCAAGGTGATCGAGCGGGTGGTGGGTGCTCAGTTGAAGGCACACTTGGATGAAGCCGATTATTTAGATCCGTGCCAGTCGGGCTTCAGGTCTGGACATCGGACGGAGACGGCCTTGGTCGCCTTGGTGGATGATATGAGGAGGGCTTTGGATAGGGGCGAATGCTCCTTTCTAGTCCTCCTTGATCTCTCAGCGAATTCAAGGTGTTGGTTTTGACCTTTAAAACCCTATACGGCTCCGGTCCAGTCTATCTCAAGGAGCGTCTCCAGCAACACCAAGTGGGCCGCTCAACAAGATCTGCCATGGATGGCCTTCTCCTTGTCCCTTCAGCCAGAGCAGCTAGACTGGTGGGGACGAGGAAGAGGGCCTTTTCTGTGGCGGCCCCCGTACTGTGGAACTCTCTCCCGAGTAACCTCCGCCATGCCCCCTCTCTGCTGAGCTTCCGTCGCTCATTAAAAACCTGGTTATTCAGGCGGGAATATGGGGTAGGTTAAGATTTTAAAATTTTTATATTGTTTTAAATGTATTTTATTGTTTTTATTCTATGTACATCGCCCAGGGTGGCCGGTTGCTGGCCAGATGGGCGATAAATAAATAAATAAATAAATAAATAATAATAATAATAACTACTCCCTGGGGTTTTCGGGTGAACATTTTTTTGCAGCTGTAAAATGCCTGCCTTTTTCAGCATTCCATGCAAAAATGTTTGCTTACACCAGACTTCTGCAACCTGATGCCCACCAGATGTGTTGGACAACCACTCCCATCATCCTCAGCTAGCAGGCCATTGGTTGTTATGGCTAGGGATAATAGGGTGTGTGGTCCAACACATCTAGGGGCACCAGGTTGGGGAAGGCTTACTAACACATTGCCTTTGCCCTCAACAATGTCATCACATAGCCAAATTTGATTGGCTATGCGGTGTTGTGATGTCATCTGGTTCACTGACTGATCCTTGATTGGGTGGGATCATCTATGTGACCAGTTCAGGATGGATGAAGAAAAAGCAGCCAGGGGAGAAAAAATTGGCACCAAAGCAGTAACAGCCACCAAGGAAGCAATGGTAGTGAACAGCATTGAGAAAAAGTGAATATTCACACATTTTAAATATTTGGGGGGGGGGTTCTACCCCACTGTAATGGCTAGTTTCTACATCAAAACAGGTGAGTATTTGGTGCAGCCCTACTAATAAATAACACAAGGTTTCACCCTCTTTTTTCAGTAATACAATGAAGCAGGCAGTGATTGTGAATAAAAACATCTACACATGATTCATTCACTATGTTCTAAATAAAGCAGCAGCAAGTTTCGTTTTCAGTTTGATCTTTTTCCCCTGTTGAGAGCTGTACTTCAAGAAAGCCCCATAAGAATAGCTTTGCTACAGTTGATTAACTACAGGATTTCCCCAAATTCTGTTTACAACAAACCAGGGAACTTTTGACTATATATATATATATATATATATACAGTATATATATTTGAAATATGCAAGGTTTCCTTGGATTACCTGTAAAAAAATATTACTGAATTGCACAGAAAAGAAGCACTCAAGACAATCTTGAGTTTCAACATAAGATTTTGAATGACTCCAGTTTACTGCTATCAGCTACAGCCAAAGAATGGCATTTGACAATGGCATCATGTGCCCACCCAGTAATATTTAGCAACAGGCCTTGATTTAAAATACATAGTTCGTTATTAACAAATCTAGTGATTTTTTTAAATTACAAAAACTGATTTCCACAAATGTAGAGCAGTATCCTGGCTGGTGGAGTTTGACTTATTTAAATAAATGACCAAAATTTTGGAAAGGACCAAAATGCCCTCCAGTCCCGTTTCCACAAGGCATGGCATGACGGCATCTACACATTGATCAACTGCGCACAGGGTGGCAGAATCAGAAAGCAAGTGTGTCAGCAGGGTAATTACCTTCAGAGGCCTTAAACGATAAAGCTAAAGTACATGCTACAGAAGCAGGGGGAAAAATAAGGATGTGCTCCTATATCAGTGTAATATAGACCCACTGAGGCCACTTAAATGACATATAAAGACACCCCTGGATTTTGGGCTTTTCCAGGAAGCCTGGATGGATTCTAAGGTATGCAGATAGGAACAGCCTCATGCCATAAACCAAATGTGCTGCAGTGCAATTACAGTGGGTTGGATAAGGAGGAAGTGAAGCCACGCTTTGATCCCATTGAAATCAACGGGACACATTAGTCACAACTAACTTGATGCTCACTGATTTCAATGGATCTAAAACCTGACTAACTGCTTCTGGACCAAAATCAATGCTGATAGAACAACCATAACTTAACATAATAAGAACAGTTTAGTAGCAGGAATAACAAATGAAAACTACTCTAGGAGCCCCAGCCATACTGCAGCCCATTGTCTTACATGGATGTTGACAGGAAATAAAGAAGGTACAATCCTGATGAGCCAGGGGGAAATGCAGAAAAGGCCCTGCTTTGATCTACATCAGTTTTGACTTCTCTCATTATGGGAGCTCCAAAGAGGATCCAAACAAAGGATCTTAACAACTTGTTGTTATATTACTTGTTTAAAAAATGGCCTTAGGAGTCCCTCCCATCTCTTAAGATGCTTGAAAATACATGCTTGGAAAATGTCTATTTTGGACATTAGTGCATGTCAAGTGTCTAGAAATGGTTCCTCTGGATCATGTGCATCTCCAATTCCTATTATTTTATTATTACATTACATTGTCATTCAAATTAAGAAGCAGGTTGACTGAGACCTCAATTTTGCTTTATAAAGGCAATACAGGTACTGATTTCTTTTGATAAAAGCTGCTTCTGTTTTTACAATGCAGTATTGTTTTGATTCATGTTGTGTTGGCTTCCCTGAATACCATAGCACCAATCTTATTCAGGAAGATAGGACTCAGTGGTTGAGTTTGATAAAGGTAATGATGATAGGAAAGTCCTGATTTGACATTTGCTTATCAAGCAATTTGTCTACCCAGCTAATGAAGTTCCACTTTGTTTACAGGAACTAGGCATGAGATTTCAGTATACAATAGAGAAGGCACCATTTCCTAAGAACTTAAGAGCCCTTCTAGATCAGATAAAAGGAATATCTTAGTCCAGCATCCTGTTTCCCACAGCGGCCAAACAGATGCCTCTGGGAGCCCCAAAGCAGGACATGAGGGCTCTCCCGAGCCACTGGTACTCAGAGGCATGCTGCCTCTAGACCTGGAAGTAGCATATTGCCACCATGACTAGTAGTCACTGATAACCTTCTCCTCCATGAATTTGTCTCCCACTTTATTTATTTATTTTATTTATACCCCGCCTTTTTTCCTTCAAGGAACCCAAGGCGGCTTACATAGTCCTCCTCCTCCTCTCCATTTTATCCTCGCAACAACCCTGTGAGGTAGATTAGGCTGAGAGTCAGTGACTGGCCCAAAGTCACCCAGTGAGTTTCATGGCCGAGTGGGGACTAGAACCCGGATCTCCCGAGTCCCAGTCCAACACTCTCACCACTACGCCATGCTGACTTTAAAGCCATCCATGCTGGTGGCCATCATTACATCTTGGGATAACAAAATCCATCCAGTTAATTATGATGTGCTGTGTGAAGTACTTCCTTTTGTCCATCCTGGATCTCCCTCCAGTCAGCTTAATAGGATGACCCTGGGCTCTGGTGTTAGGACAGAGGGAGAAAAAGTCTCTCTGTCTATTTTCTCCACATCAGGCACCATTTTATAAACCTCCCTTACGCACCCTTTTTTTTCAAGACTAGAAAGCCCCAAACATTGTAGCCTTTCTTCATGCTGAATGTGCTCCAGCCCCCTAACCATTTTGGTTGCCCTTTTCCGTAAAGTCTAGCTCAGGAATATACAACCCATGGCCCCTAGCAGCTGCAAAAACTGCCACCACCAAGAAACCTGCATCAGCACAGCATGGACGGCGGTGGCATGGCAGCATCGGAGTTGTGGGGGCAGGGAGGAGGCCTCCTTCCCCCCTCATGACCCCAAAGCAGCCTGGACTGGTGTTTTACTGCCACTAATGGCCGTGGTAATGGAGCAATCTGGTTGGGATTGCTGGGGTGGAAAGGAGACTATACCCTCCCTCCTTCCTCCCTGAGTGATCCCCACGCAGCCCAGATCACTCCTTTACCACCAGTAATGGTGGTGATACAGCAGTGATCTGGCCAGTTTTAGCCTCCTCCAGTGACCCCTGAAGTGTGCGGGAGTGTGACCGTGAGAAAGAGTATGCACACGTGTGTACACATGGGTCTATGTGCCTGTGTGTGTGTGTGTGTGTGTGTGTGTGCTTGTGCATGTGTTTTGGCCCTGGCCACCCAGCCAACACCCGATGCAGTCCTCCAGGCCGCAAAGGTTGTGTACCCTGGTCTAGCCCTTTTGGAAAATAGGACCACTGGCTCCTGACCTGCGGAGGCCTGCTCTGCTTTCCATAGCTGGGTGGCAGATCACAGTTCAACAGGTGCAGCTTCTGTCAGAGCTGTGTGCGAATGGCCTCTCAAATTCTCCACCATATTTGTAGGCAGAGAAACTGGGTGAAAGAGGATTTCACCGAATTTCTCCAGCGGGAAAGATATTTGTTGGGAATGAACAGTCAAAACCTCAAGCCATGCATAGGTGCATGATGTAATTGGGACCACAGAGTCTCTGCATCCTAGAGCAGAGACCCTGTGGACATTACCCAGACCTCCTGGTGCAGGATGTGGGCGTAACCAGTCGCCTTCTCTTCCTGCCCCAGGAAAACAGTCTGAGCCATGAACTTGTAGGAACAACATGTCTGAAGATGTAGCCGAGTTGCAGTTCTGAACTTTTCCCAAGTTCAGAACAGGTCGACTATCATATGATTCCTGCACAACTGTAAATACATTCTTAAGCCTGCCTGTATCCAATCTGCAAGATCTGAGTGAGTAAACTCTGTTTTTAACCTCCAAAAGACTGTTTGTCTTATTGGTAGTGTAAGGGGGAAACCAGGTGAAGATCCAGCCTGTCCAAAAGGGACAGTCTGTATCAACTAAATGCACAGCCCTGCTTTAACCAGCAGCTCCGCATGCACACGTTTTTCGCCTGTAGTTGGGTATACTCTGCTGTGTTTGCAAAAGCAAGAGGGGAGAGATAATATATCACAATATCCTCTCCCAGGTCTTTTGGCAATCCCCAACAATATTCTCCAACAGTTTCTCAGGACTGGGGCTCATTGTTAGCAGTGACAATAGCACTGCTTCTTTCTTTTTCCCTATGGTTTATCTTTTTTGCTGCCTCTGCAAAAGGCATCAGCAGCCACTACCTTTGCAGATCGACCTCCATTTTGCATCCTCCACAATGCCCTGGACCTGGTGTTGTTCCAGGGCATTGTGGAGGGAAAATGGTGGCCACCACACACACACATGGAAAACATTTGGAGAAAATTCAGCAAAATGACCTTTTTCTAGGAAGTTGGTGGGTGAGAAAAAGAAAAATCTCAGAAATTCTCTCAGAATGAGACATTTGGGTTGGGTTCAGCTCTAGCTTCAACAGTGTTAAAAGAAACTACACTTGTGGGATTTCTCCCTACCGCGAAGCTATTAAAACATTATCAGTTCAGAAGCTGGCAGCCTTGCTGAGGAGAGGGTTATGGTTAATTTGAAAATAAGGACATGCTTTAATCCAAGTTAAAAGTACCATACAGGTGTTAAATCCATATAAGTAGTGTCTCTGAGGGGGATTACCTGGTTATCTAATTTGTTGATATTCATTCTAAGCAGGCTACTCGTGATGGGGCAGGACGGGAGGAGAATCCTCCGTACATGCAAACCCAAAGTTAGTTCAGTGAGGGTAACTTCAGAAGGTTACATTGATTGATAGCCTTACTTTAGCTTGGCAACAACCAGCGAATCAGTGAAGAGGAAAAGATGCCTCTCTCTGGTCTTCAGGCCTTCTGTTATGAGCACATTCTCTGTGAGGATGAGTTCTGAACGTCCATTGCTCAAGCTGAGCACAAAAGGACATTGCTCAACAGATACTGAGCAACCTGGCTTGTCTCTGGAAAACAAAACAGTAGGATTAATTTTTTCATATCTAAGAGCCAGTTCTGCATGTCCCAGGGAATTCAAGGTGAATGATGTGATTAAAACGGTTGCTATGCTACAGTAAATATTAAATGTAACATAGAGCTGTGTGCAATCTCTCTCTAGAAATTTATCCACCTGATTTGTGGAGGGGGACCATTTCACCACATATTTCAAGGAGGGAGGAGAAATTCTCCAACAGTTTCTGGACTTGGGCGAGGGCTCACCATTTGCAGTGGCAGCAGCAGAATTTTCCTTTTTTCCTCAGATTTTTCTTTTTCTTTTTCTTCTTTTTTTTTTTTTTTGGTGCTACTGTAAGTGGCAACCACAGCAGCTGGAGCCTGGCCACCATTTTGTATCCTCCACAATGCTCCAGAGATAGCATCATTCCAGGGCACTGTGTGTGTGTGTGTGGGGGGGAGGGATGGCAAATGGTGGCCACCACAAAAAAAAATGGGGAGAATATTTGGAGAAAATTCTGCAAAAGGGCAAAATGAGAAAAAGAAAAACCTCAGAAATATTCTCAGAAAAATGTCTTCTAAGAAGAAATTTTGACTTGGCTTTATTAAAAACAGAATGCAAAGATAGGGATTAGATGGCGCACAAACAGGGAGGAATGGGAGGAGAGGCATCCAGCAATAGAAACCTAATTTGTTCCCATGCACACCTAAAATTATTGTCTATATAAAGCAGAGGCGTTGAGCCTCTTTCACCCTGAGGCCCAAATTCAATTTCGGTGAAGCTCTTGGGGGCCGTATTCCAGTGGTGGGGGGCAAAAGGCAAAAGCAGTGAGGCCCAAAACACCAGCACATTTTAGCTTAAAGCTGCCAGTAAGTAAGTAAGCCTTAGGAGAGGCATTTCAATCTTTTGGAATGGGGTGGGATGGACTGTGCAAAAGCCGAGGAACCACCAAATGATCAGTGGTTGGTGGGAAGGGGGTGTGGCCCAGGGGAAGGGGGTGTGGCCTCACAGGTGAGTTTAGGATGGCAGCCTACACGTGAGACTGGGACTGAATGAACAAAAGTATGTCTGACATTCTGAAGGTAAAGCATGCCACCAAGTCTAATTTGCTATTTCTCACACATCTTCAGAGACATTTAAGTGTTGTTTTTATACATCGTCATTGAGAAAGTGGGTGATCGTGGCCTGGGGCTCCTGTTCTAGGCTACCATATTTGCTCATGTTTTAAGAGATTGACTCACCGGCTTGATGACAACCAGGACTTGCTCAAGGTTTTACTGAACACAAGTGAAGGAGCTGAACTTCGACGGTGACGGAGGTTCTTGCCAAGCTTAAACAAAGCAACACACACACACAAGGTTTATTTATGTATTGATTAATAATACTTCTATACCGCTTAATATTGTTTAAAAATCCCTAAGTGGTCCACATTAAAATGTATATATAATACAATATACAAACAATATACAATAATAAATAATTAAAAACTTTACAGCAAGAATGACAATAAAACAGGACAGAGTGACATAATCCATTACGGGTCAGGGAATGCATCTGTGAACAAGTATGTTTTCAGGAGGCATTTGAAGCTTGCACAGCTTCTGCCTCTTGAACCACACATGGGAGAGTGTTCCAGAGGGTGGATGCCACTACTAAGAAGGCCTGCTTATGTGCTGTTACTTGAGAACATTCTGTTCTGTTGAATGTTCTACTGAACAACCAGCAAGGCCTCCTCAGAAGATCTCAGGGGTCAGCTGAGTATATATATATATGGGACTGGATGCCTCTTACGGACTGACTTTGTGTATTATAAGAATTGGTCAACAGATATTTTTTTGTCAGTAATGCTAACTAAACATAGAGCATTCATTCTACTGTTCTGAAGCATCATAACTGTAGACCAGTATTGTGTGAATGATTTTTGTCACATCACCTGTTTTTAATAAAAATATGTAATTCTTTTGCAACCTTCTAGCTTACGTCCAGTGTAGCCCTAGCATCAGGGCTAGGTTGGGGCAACCACACCCAAATCTAGATCCGGAGGGTGTATTCTCCAGCTCAGAATCATGAGGACAGTGGCTGGAGCTGGAAGGTGGAGTCTGAACTGCAGCAAGAATAAGGTATTGCTCTATTGACCAGGGAAAGGCAGATGTGGCTTACGCTGGCTCAGCTTGTCTGAGCGTGGAAAACTAAGCAGGGTCAGGCCTGGTTATTACTTGGATGGGAGACCCCTCCTCTAGTTTCCTGTATTGAGCAGGGGGTTGGACTCGATAGCCTTGTAGGCTCCTTCCAACTCTATGATCTATGAAATCTATGAAACTTCGTGACCTCGAGATGTTTTGCACTACAATTCCCAGAAGCCCCAGCTAACATGGCCAATAGTCAGGAATTGTGGTCCAAAATATCTGGAGGGCACCACGGTGCCTTCCTCTGGTGTATCCAAAGTAGAGAAAACCAGCATCAGGAAACAAATCAGAGCCAGGCTCCAGAGAGGGAGGTGACTTATTCCAAAGTGTGCTTGCTGCTAGCTGAGCTCTTGTACACTCCCTAAGCCTGACCATCCCTCCCAGACCCCACCCCCTGCATTAAAGGGGCAGCCTTCTGGCTTGGAGCCTGACACTTTGTTGCCTGTCCATTATCTCTCACCAGGAGCATTGCCTGAGGATGACCAGGCTTGGCGAAGCATGAGGCTCTTTGTGGGGAGGATATCCATGTCCGGGAACTGTGGTTTGGGGGCCTTTGGCTGAGGAGATCCTGGACTGCTGGACTCAGCCTTGATGTTAAGATCCCTTGCCTCTGCAGTCCATGTTTTTGATTAATTTGGCCCCTCTCTCTCTGAGGGCAAAACTATGTGTGGCATTAGCCACATAGCTCTGATCTAGTGCAGAATTGGGGTTTTGGGAGAAACAGCTAGTGTGCCCCCCTTTATCCAGATCAGGACTTTAGCCTGGGGGTTACGGGGTTTAACCTGTTGTCCCCTCTGCTGTGGGCCAGATCCACAGCATCCCCCCCCCCCAAGAAAGGTCCCATCAAAATGTCTGTGTCCAAGTTGCTGCTGGGAGTTTGGGTCATGACACCTGGTTCAAGCCCTGGAGAACCCTACTCCATGAATATTCCTATCCTTGATATTTCCTATCTATGATATTTGCAAATGTGTCAAATGCTGTTAACATAGAAGCCTGTGCAAATAAGGGTTATGTTGGAAATTGTAATGTTGCCTGCTTAAATCAACGAGGTAATGTAACCACTAGTTACAGTGGGAGGAAAGGGTTAATTGAACAATCCCCAGGGTGCCTGTTTTGTAATCCCTCCTCCCTACCTCCCGGCCTCTCTGTGGCCAGCTCTCTCTCTCTCTCTCTCTCTCTCTCTGCCTCTCCAATCTGATGGACACAGGCATATGAATAAACGGACTGTAAGTAAAACTAATAAATGTCTTTATTAATTTTAAACCTTGTTTGGACAATCCGGTTCCTTTTAAGAGCCTTTTAGCAGGGTTTAACAACCCACATGGTGATAACCAGTTTCAGTAACCAGGCTGTGCATAAGGGGGAAAACTCTGCTTCGGCCTAACCAGTATAGGACCCTCTCCTCTCCTTCCCATATCCTCCAACAGGTTAAAGGTATGAGACAAGCTTGTTATGTTTGATTTTTTCAGTAAATGAGAGGATGGGGGGCTTTTTCTGAGTGTAGGGGGTGTTTTGACTCATTATTACCATAAATACTTTACAAGTCCACCAACTATTGTTCAGTACAAGACGTGTCAAAGCCAATCTCACCTACATGTTTTCGTTTCATAGCAGAGTGGGCAGACTGCAAGGATGTTTTCATAATATTATTAATTACTGATACTGAAGAACATGCATTTTGGGGACCTTGTCTGCTGTGAGATTCTAGTAACTGAGCTGTGTGAAGAAAGAATGCTGACACAACAAGCCCTGTTCTCCTGCATCTTTACTGGTATGATGCATTGGTTACATATCAGTTATCCGCAGTGTTGTCTACTAGAGGTGTTTGCTTTGTCTGAGTCATGTCAGGAGGCTGAAAATCCCTATTTAAACCAAATCTAACTGAACCTTTTACAAACAACACCTAATGTGATTTTCAACTGCTGTGGGTTGGATCCAATGCTGGTCATCTGCATCCACCCTGCACCCCCTGTGCACACCCCAAATCAGCTCTGGAGGATTGGAGGACCTTTTGGAGTAGATTTGGGCTGGCATGCACAGAGGGGAAGTCCCATTGTACCCGTGAAAGTCATATTGCACGAGCAGGCTTCCTCTCACGTGACTGTTGGATCCAGCCCTATATTCATCTTCTAAAGGCTGCCAACTGATTGATGTCTCTTTAATTGGGTAACTGTGCAGCTTCTGACCAAGTCATTATCCAACCATTCAGCCAAGGAGCTCTCTAGGGAAATAGTTAGAAATAGTGGTTATTATGTCTGAGAGCTCACGGGCCTAAGGCAGACAGAAGACCCCCAGAGACTTGGATTTAGAGCAATGTGTAACACAAGTGAACTATAGACACTTAAGAGGAAAATGGATCACTAGTAGCCTACGTAAAATGATGGCAGAATAATCTGTTTCTCTTCTTTGATAATTTGTTTTCATAGATGGAAGAGTGCAATCAACACAGTATAATAGATCTTATCCAGGCTTTCAGATAAATCCCATGTGACAGACAGCCTTCTAAAACAACTTGAGATGGTAGGTTTTCAAAAAGTGAAAATAATTTCAGTGAAATGAAGAATTGAGGCCATTACAATAACATGACATTTAACAAAGGGCAATGTAAGAGGCTATGCACGAGAAAGGGGAACCAAAAGTAGAAATATAAGGTGGGGGTGAATAGCTTCCCACATATCTGTCACTTTCTGAACCACTTTGAAGTGACTAACACCCACACGTTGGAGGCTAATAACCAGGCACTAACTAGATTTATATCAAGGTAGATGGGGGTTTCTGGGTAACCATAAGTCAGGAGTAAAACTGAGGGAGGTTTATGCATCCCTTTGTCATTTAATTAAGGTAACTTTCTCCCTTAGCAGGGCTAACACAGCCAGTGTGCAAGGAAATACGGCATCAGGAGACAAATGAACAGACAACCGCAGGACAGGCAGACAGCCCAACTTCCTTATGAAGGCAGGAAGTCCTTTGATGCATCATGGTGTCTCATGGGACTACATTGGCTGATTGCTTTTAAAACCAAAAGGTCTCTTGTCTCAAACCTGCACCCTCGACAAAACAAAACGTGCTGTTATTATTAGTGATGGAACTAGAGGTTGACAGCTTCATTATGCAGAGCGGAGTAAATGCTCTGTCTTCTGCAGCAGGTGTGAAACACCTGATGGCAAGCAATCTTTCCCCAATCCCTACTCACAAACTTCCCTACATGATCAAGGGTTTTAGAAGCCAGCCTGGCAAACTGAGAAGCACATCTGGAATCTGAGGTTGTTTTACACCTGGCTTTGCATAATGTCACAAAATAACGGGATTAAAACTCTCCTCAGAATTGTTCTTAGAATCGACCCAGTCACTTACATGCTTCTATTTGTCTGTCTTTCTTTTTTGCTTGAAAATAGGTGGGACATGGAAGATAAAGCAAAGACTAAGAGTACAACACTATCCCCCTCGGATGGATGGGTAAGGAGGTTAGAATGAGATGTAAGTGCTCTTTACCAGCCTCTCTTGGGCTGCCCCCCCCCCCACAGAGGCCCCAGGACACCTGTGGAAAGCTCCATGGGTATAGATCTACCCCCAATGATAGGCCTTGAAACTAGTGGTTCCAGTGGAGGGTCAGAGACAGCCTTGGATCCAAAGCCCAGGATCAGACCCATCAGCTATGCCAGCCTAGATCAAGGGCAGGCAACTTGTGGCCCTCCAGATGTTGCTGGACTACAACTCCCATCAGTACTAGACATCAGAGCCAGTGGAGAGGGATTATGGGAGTTGCAGCCAAAACAACATGGGACCAGGATACCTAGCAGACTGCCTTCCCTACATACCCAGCC
Source organism: Shinisaurus crocodilurus (assembly GCA_021292165.1). Lineage (NCBI taxonomy): Eukaryota > Metazoa > Chordata > Lepidosauria > Squamata > Shinisauridae > Shinisaurus > Shinisaurus crocodilurus. The sequence continues at coordinate 81,393,891 of CM037879.1, read as the reverse complement.
AACCTTTAAGATCTTCCAAGGAGGCCTTGCTGGTCGTTCCATGACCAGCAGAATGTCGCCATGAAATATCATGAAGGCGGGCATTTTCTGTGGTGACGCCCACCCTCTGGAACACCCTCCCCGTGTCGGGAGACAGAATATGTGGTGTGTTTTAAATGCCTCCTGAAACACACTTGTTCATCCAGGCTTTCTCTGGCTTCTAATTCATCAATTGTAATTAATCATATAGTGCTCTTACTACCGTATTTGCATTTCTCTCATTGTTATTGTAGTTGAAATTGCATTTAATGGTGTATTTTAAATGTGATGTTTAATATTTATATGTAAACTGCTTAGAGATGTTATTATATTTAGTGTATATCTAAATATATCATCATCATCATCATCATCATCAATTGGAGAGCCACTAGTTGCTCACCCCTGGCCTGGAACCTGATTTCAACGGGGTGTATGGGGGTGGGGGTGGTGGTTATTAACAAAACCTGGAGATCTGCTAGGCCTCTTTGCAGGAAACCCCGTGCCTGCCCATACTTCCTGCACTGGCCAGCAGGCCTTTGGAAGTGGTGGATCACCCACCACTTCACTCCCCACCCCACTTAGGATTGCCCTGCCTGGCTGCAATCCTGCACACCAGGGGTAGGCAACTAGTGGCCATCCAGCTGTTGTTGGACTGCAACTCCCATCAGCCCTCCCCATTGGTTGTGATGGCTAGGGCTGATGGGAGTTGCAGTCCAACAATGTCTGGAGGGCCACAAGTTGCCCAACCCTGCTGAATACACGAACCCAGGACAGGAGCAAGCCTTATTGAACTCTGAGGTTTTCTTCTGAGTAGACATGCGTAGATTGCACTGTAAGAGAGGTCATAGTTGGCCTTCCTTGACCACCTTCTGCCGCCATTACTGAACTGATGGTGAAGATTAAGTGGCTTCCAGAAAACTGCTGGCCTGTCTGTTCTTTCCCGTGAAGCGAGAACATCCCAGGAGCCAGCATGTTGCTTTCAGAATTTCATTGAGGCCTCTGCCTAGTTTCGTGACGTGCAGCAACACGCTGTCCCTTACTTTGGCTTGATCAGAAGGACCCAATCCAGCTAATTAAAAGGAACTCTTCTTTATCTTTATTCAACTTTGATTTTGGGTTGCTTCCTCTGTCACACATCCAGAACCAGAACATTATGTGCCAGTAAGAAACAGGCCAGATCAAGGCCCAATCCTGAGAAGGTGTGAGTGTGTTTACTGCTCTCATTTTGTTATGTATGCTGGGGAGCACACTGCTTCAAAGTCAGTGCCTTTTTTGGACCTGTTGGGCAGCTGCAGCTGCAGCTGCTTGCTGCTATGCGGAGTGTTCAGTCAAGTTATGTTCTAATCAAGTTCTGTTGTGATTCAAAGGCCGCCTTGATGGTTGCCTATCCCTCAACAGAACACATTTCTAATTGACTTCTGCAAGAGAGTTTGTAGCGTTTCCTTAGTTTGTAGCGTAGCAGAAAGAGAGCATTGTGTCAGTTTTCCTTCCATCTTTGCATTGTGCAGAGCAAAATGATCAGTGAGAAAGAAGATGCTGAGGTTATTTTTATACTCCAGGGAGCTTATAGGCTACAGTTTGATAGTGGGCAGAGGAGGAGGAGGTGGAAGAAAAGGCAAGGCCTAGGGTACGAAGGGGTAAATCTTCCAAAATCCATATTGGTGTAATAACGTTATCAGGCCAACTCAAAGGTCGCAAAAAATGTGCAAGCATTTGAGATCTCCAGATCCTTTCATCAGGCAAGATGTTACAAAAAGCAAGTGGTGCTGGGGAAACAGGCGCGGCTGGGAGGGAAAGGCTGACTTCGTGTTGAAGTCATAATGTCTGCATGGCCAGAGAGTCTCAAGATGCAATGGGGAGGAGGGTCGGGTCGCAGACATGCAAACTGGGTGGTACCATATGATGTAATGGTTTCGGGTTTCACCTGGATCTGCCTGTAGGACCACTGGGAACAAGAAAGAAGCAAACAATGGTTGATCCTGCATTTTTGAAAAAATAAAAGTCCAGCTGTTACTCAGACCTGCCTCCATCCTGGGTGAAACACACATGTTCCTTGACTGGTGGAAATGGATAAAACGAGTTAATGTGAGGAACTGCAGTTGCATAGATTTGAGGCGCAATCCTATGCATGTTTAGACAGAAAAAAAGCCTACAACTCCCAGCATGTTTAGACTTTTTCTGTCTAAACATGCCTAGGATAGGATTGCACCCTTAATGTTGTTCTGGCTGGGAATGAAGATGGGGGGGGAGGGAAGGAGGGGGTGAAGCAAGGGTTGCTCTAGAGCAGGGCTCTCCAGCCTTGGGTCCCCAGATGTTGCTGGCCTACAGCTCCCAGCATACCCAGCCAGCATGGCTAATGGCAAGGAATTCTGGGAGCTGTAGTCCAGCAACATCTGGGGAGCCAAGGTTGGAGAGCCCTGCTTTAGAGGAAAGGTGAGTTTGGGAGGGATTTGAATGAGGAAGTAAAATACGGCATCACGACAGAGTTCCAGTAAGCCATTTTAGGCATGAACAAGAACAAAGTGTGTGTTGTGAGACAGATTTATTTTGGGCTAAGAGGAATAATAGCATCAGTGGGAAGAACATATTAAGTTTGCCTCCTTTGTTCCCTCAAGCCATCCAAACCGAATACTTTGTATACATAGATAAAGACATGCAGAATATTTGCTGCAACCTTGCTGTAGAAGTGTGCCCGTTGCTTGTTTGGACGCATGTACAACCTTCTGAGATTGGAGAAAACCTGGTTCTCATTTTTGGCAGAAGTCAGATTTGGACTGCACTGATGGGCCAGCCTTTGTGTCAGTCATGAGGCCACCTCCGCACCCTTCTCAAACCAGGGCTGTGCATAGAGCTAATTCACTGGCGCTTTGGTCAGTCACAAAAGCCACCTCCCCCACCTTCTCACAGTGGTGTTTAAAGGCTGGCTGGGCCATGCTGGGAGTTGTAGACCTTTTTACTGTCTAAACATGCATAGGATTGCAACCTGAAGGGTTAAAAACCCAGTATTAAAAGCATCACAAGATTAAAATGTGGAGCAAACACCTCAGCTGATAAACATGCAAGGGGCTTTCAGACAGAAACAAGCCAGACTGCCTGAAGCATGGGAGGAGGGGTAAAGAGGAAGGCGCTCTCAGAATCTGGCCCAGAGGTTCTGTATGAGTCAATAGAGGCGTAAATGTGGGGGAAAGCAGAGGTCATTCTGTAGCACTGGGGTCTCCGATGTGGGGCCCACGGGCACTGGGGCACCCTCAGATACCTCTCTTGGCACCCAACGCCTCCAACCCCTATGTATTGTTTTAATTTAAACAACAACAAAAATAAAATAAATCTGGCAGCCAGGGCACACAGCAAAGCCAAGCACCAGCCTCCCTGCCACCATTCTCAGGAAATAAAGACGTCAGGTTCCGAATGCCTGTTGAAGCAAAAAGAAGAGGGAAGGGCCCCTGCTGCGGCCAAGTATGCTTGGCGGGTGGGTGGGAATGGTGGGGTTGGGGGGGGTGATCATGGGGGGGCAGTTATTGAGCAGGGTGTTGGATAATAATGGGGGGGGGAAGTGGGGTAGGAGTCTCTGTGAGTGGCATTTGAAATTTTGAAAGAGAGTTGGGGGCAGCATCACAAAATGGCTGCCATGGGGCTTGCCTATTCACAAAACGGCTGTTGTGGTGGTGTTTTGGCCAGTCACAAAATCCCAATTTCACAGAAGGCACACTGGTGAGGCTAAGAGACAAGTAAGCTGAGTAGAAGGCAGAGGTGGGGTCTGAGCCCTCAAACAAAAAACACTCCTAGCTTGAACCCACATTAATAGCATCAGCTCCAAATCAATTTCACACACACACACGCACACCACACACACACACACACACCACATGCAAAGCCCACACAAGACCACACCTCACATGTGCCTACTAAGCCAAAAAGGTTGGGGACCCCTGTTGTAACATGGTGCCAGGCTCCTGGGCAACCCAGACCCAGGGGACTCCTCTTCAGAAGAGGAGGAGGAGGATTTGGATTCCCCAGCAAGACCTCCTACAGAATACATGGGGATCTTGAGGAGTTCCATTGCAGGGATGGCCAGCCTGAGGTCTCAAAGAATCCCTTTGACCCCGTCCTGAGCTCTGTCAGGGTTCCTGACTCTTTCCCCTCATCCAATAGCTGTCTGGAGCATCAGTGGTGAGAGACCAGTTGGGACACACAGAGTTGTCATGGAAGCACCTGGCTGGCTGGCTGCCAGAAGCCCCTTTCTCCCTTGACTCAGGAGGAAGTGTCTACTCCTGAGTAGGAAGACCCAGCCGCCCGTAGCCCACGAAGAAGCCGACTCAGTTGCAACGGGTGAATCAGGGGCAGCAAGAATACAAGGCCTCAGTCTTCTCCCAGACCTTTGCTGAGTTAACAGTTCTCATTGAGTTCTCTGCTCCAGCTACTTTGCTTTGGGCACACAAAGGCCTACATGCTCTCCTGCTTCCAAGTATGCCTCTGTGCATACTAACTGTGTCAGCTCCAGATTTTGGTGGGCCCTTGGGCCAGGCACACTCAGTGAAACCCTACTCCGTGCCACTGCCGGTACTGCTCATTCACTTGTGCTCTCCCTCTGAGCTTAATCTACATGAGGGCAAAGCAAATGCGGGTGTGTGTGTGTGTGTGCAGCTCCTCCTCCTTGCTGTTATCTCTTCTTGCAGTCTTGGAGAGGGCAGGTGGATAGGCAGCAACAGCAAGGAGGAAGAGCAGGGGCAGACAGCTCTGGGGGTCAGCAGTGGGCCCCCTGTGAGGGTGTGAGCCTTGACAGGCACCCAACCATGCCAACCCTTGACACCAGCCCTGCTCCCTAAGATTGTGAGTCATTTGGGGACTGAGATATGCACAGATGAAATTGCTGGAAGCTGCCTTGGACCCTTGGGGTAGGGGGTTGAGTATAAATATAATTACATCGGTAAGAGAGAATGAGTAGAGCTGAATGCTGGGTTATCCTCACTAGAAACTCATTCATTCTAAGGGGCTTTTGGTGGACTGTCTATGCAGCAGATGCATCTCTGGCCAACGAGCAAAGAGTTAAATGCATTCCATGGTATGCGCCTGGTGCAGCATGAGGATTCTTTGTCCCTTGAAACGTGTACTTTGTCACAGATGCATATAGGGCAACAACAAACCTATTCATTCCGCGTCCTGGCACCAAAAGAGCCTGTCCTGTCCAATGAACCTCATCTGCTGATTTTCCCACAAGGTACTGATCTTCTTTAATTACCCCTGGTTTTGGCACTCATGAAGAAGTTCTGAAGAAAATGTATTGACTGCTAGCCAATATGTGTGCCTCTAGCTTCCTGATTTTTGCCAGTTCCTGGCCTCCCTTACTGGCAGAGAAAACAAGCCTATACGGGAAAGGTCGATGTGATTTGTATTGAAGAATTAGAAGCAGGGATCTTGTGCTGCTGCCTGCACTGCAGAGAGGTCTTCACTGATGCTCCCCCCACCCCATGACTCCTAGTATTGCGACCTGGCTCCCAGACTCTTCCAACCTTTCAGAATGTCTTTGAGCCAGGCTCATTATCCCCAAATTCAGCAGACCTCCCTGCAGACCTCTTGGGGAGGAAGAGGAGTTACTGGGCTCTGATTCTGGGAGTAGCCAGGCAGACATTTTGGATAAATTATCCCACCAAGCACCCAAGGCTTCTTCTACCACAGGGGTGGGCAACATGCAGCCTCTGGGCCGCATGTGTCCCCTTTTCTCTTCTGCGGCCCCTGCTACACCACCAAATTGCCCCTTTGATTTGCCGCTGTGCTGTGCGGTGAAGGGGGGGGGATGGCAGTGTGATGCCAAAATTCAGCAGCAAACTACTAAGGGTCCCTAAAAAGGACATATTTAGCTTGAAAAGCTAAATTTGTCCTTTTTAAGGATCTGTTGCGCTTTGCTGGCAAATTTCAGCAGCAAACCACCTATTGGAGGTGGGAAACGACTGCCATGTTGCCGAATTTCAGCAGGGTGGTGGTAGCAGGAGTGTAGCCCATGGGGCGGGAGTGACTCCCGGAGTCCCAAAGTTGCTCACAATTGTTCTATAGTCTCTCAGTGGAGAAGGCAGAAAGAGGAATTTGCACAGCTTCAGGTCAGAATACTTGCATCGTTTGTAGCTTCACTTGCGGGGTGAAGTGGAACTTGGATTTTCTTCGCACCCTGCCTGGTCATATAAGGACTTCAGCTTGTCTTTGGGTTAACTCCAATCAACACCCCGCCTGGGTGTGTATATGACAGAGTGAGTGGCCCCGCCCACTTTAGCTTTGACCCTACCCACCCCTTTTTGCAGGGGGACCTGCTCACCTCTCTGACATGTGGGCCCCGGAAGCTTAGCCACCAGGGAATGCAGCCCTCTGGCTGAAAACGGTGCCCTGTCCTAGAGTAAAAGCTAACTGGGAAAAGCAGTCAGGGCCTCAGGGGCAAGGAATTGGGGTACAGAAGTGCACAAGGAATTGACAGCAAAAAATTGGTTTGTGGCTAAATAGTTCCCTACCCTCTCCCATGAGACAAAACAATAGTATCACACACCTGATGGAAGTTGAGTTTCAGGCCCATTTCTCTGCAGCAAGTCATATATTTAACATCCATATGGCAGTCCATGCAATTTTTATAATCTACCTGCTGGTTTTTCATCTGGCCCAGACCCCAAGGAGCAAGCTATGTGAAGGGGGAGAGCACTGGAGCCTACACTTCAACGTAGCTATAGAACAAGAAAGACGGGGCGGAGTTGTGTCTTGTTGTTCTCGCTGGAGCAAGTGCAAATGCTAGCAAGGCAAGGCATCATCAGCTCGTCCATGGGAGTTTGCCGCCTACCTCTCACAAGAAAGGGTCTTATGCCACGTCGCACGTGGCCTGCAGGGTAAAACATGCCATCACCGGATATTGGAGTGGCAGCTGGCAAGGAAAGCGCATTTCCCCTATGGCTGAGCCAAAACATGGCCTCTTTTTCATGCAGCGTTTCATGTAGCCCCCACCATTTTGGTGATGGATCAGGGATATGTGAATGGGGGGCAAGAAGTAGCAGCAGCCCTTCAGAGGGAGAGAGATCATTCTGGGCATTGCGCTGTGGAACGCCTCCCTTAAGAACAGCGACACAGCCACTGTAAAGGAGGCAGTCCACACTGGCGTCCTGCCCGTTCTTTCCAAGACAGGGAGAAGTTTTGCCCTGGGGATTATCTCCTTTAAAGTGACTGCAACAGCCATTTTCAAGGATGCAACCCTTCGCATTATGCCCAGCACATGGATCCCCCCCCTTCCCCTGGCAAGTGCTACTGGAGAGCAGGGATGGATGGGCGAACCTCTCAGTTTTGGTTTCACATAGTTTCTCATTTCCCCAGCCTTATGTTTGTTTTGACCTGTTCCTACATCAATTTGCAAATTTGCCCCCCCCCAAAACCTGCACAAAAATTCATACGCATGTTTGTGCACATTAATTCTAATATATGCATTTTTCTATGCACTTTTCCTAGTGTGCGCAGTTTTTGCAAGTGATTTTACTTGAATAATTTCTGTAATATATGCATTTTAAATGTGCATTTCCCCTTAATATATGCATTAATGTGTGCATTTTTTGAGTTGCAAGTGGCATCACAAAATTCTGAAAAATGTGGATTTCAGTATGCAAGTGCATTCTAGTTCTCATATAGGTTTAGGAGGTGCCAATTATGTCTGCAAAAAAATAATTGGAGCAAATGAATTTCTCATCCATCCCTAATTGGGGTAGGGATTGTATTTTATGTTGTGGTGGTAGTGGTGGTGGTGAAACGCACTGCTTTAGGAAATGGCACTGCCCCCAAGTCACCTTTTGCTGTGAAAAATAAAACTCCTTAAAAACTCAGTGAAACCCTACTTTCCCGCACATTCAGAGTGAAACTCAATTCTCATGGATGTATCTCTCAGCTTTCTTCTGCTTCTAGACCAGGGCTCTCCAATCTTGGGTCCCCAAATGTTGCTGGACTACAGCTCCCAGAATCCCTTGTCATTAGCCATGCTGGCTGGGTATGCTGGGAACTGTAGGCCAGCAACATCTGGGGACCCAAGGTTGGAAAGCCCTGCTCTAGACTAATGGACCTTTTCCCCCTGAGGACAGACAGGCAGCAGACTGCTTTCAACTTATTTTTGATATATCATAAGAATGCCTTGAACCAAATGTATAAAAGTTTGGCTCTGACTGGCAGCTGGCTGCTGCATACAACAAAATATGAACTTGGCACACTGTGCATGGTCCAAATATAGCAAAAGGAGCCTTCTCCACTGCCCAGTTCCGGTGCTGGGTCTGTGCAATAATCTGCTTTGATGGAACAGTTAAATATTTTTCCTAGTTGATACTCCTGTATTGCCAAATAAATATAGGAAGGAAGATTTAAAGTCAGTATTTAAATGCTTACATTTAAAAATTAATAATTTTTTGGCTGAGATTTATTTTTTGGGGGATACCCTTTTTTCCAGCTCTACCATTCATCTATTATATATTAGCTTATGCTGCAATGACAAGAATGATAGCAATATAAGCAGTCCAGATCAGCTTTTACTGTCCTAGATGAAAGTACACCAAAACCATAGAAATGTTGCTATTACTACCTGCCAAGCTATGTATAAAAGCCATCTTTGGAGAGTGCCTTCACCCATATATGCTTTCTCATGCTCTCAAATTTATGGTAGAAACCCTGTTCTGTGTCTTCTGCCTTTTTTAAAAAAAGAAGTAGTAGAGAGGACCGCAACAGAGGAGTGGGCAGAAAGTAAATCTCCAGATGTTCTGGACTTCAACTCCCAGAATTCTTGACCATTGGCCATGTTGGCAGGGGCTCCTGGGAGTTGAAGTCCAGAACATCTGGAGATCTACCTTCTGCCCACCCCAGCTGTAAAGCCATGGTGGCATCCAGACTATTGAATGACCTGCCCATGAGGCATGTCTAGTCCCTACCTTTTTGGACTTACTTCCAACCAAGGTTGCATTCCTATACACACTCACCTGGGAGTAAGCCCCATTGAACTCAATGGGGCTTATTTCTGAGTAGACACACAGGATTGCACTGTAAGTTGGAGGACAGTGGATGAGAACACACTCCATCCTTGCCATCTACTCCCAGGCAGGCTCTGTCTGTCAATGAACAGCACTCTAAGCAATTTGGATGGATACCCTTGAATATCCTGCTGAGCAGTTCTTGAGTTCCCACTTTCCCCCATAAAATTTGCTAATCCTTTTTTTAATAAAAAAAAAACCTCCTGTATATACTATTATTACTCTATCCTAACCAAATGATTATCTTCTTGAATTACCACTTCTGAACTATCCATATATATCAGATACATGTAACAATATTTCTGCATATCTTACATTTGCAATTGGTATTAAAATATACTAATCACACTATAGCTGCATATGATGTGGATAATGGTGACTGCAAGATTTTCAGAGTCTTAAGGTTAAAACTTTGCTTATTATTGTGTTTCACTTGAAGAGCAACAAGCCACACAAGATAAATTTAAAACAATAGACAAAATATTTAGCACTGATGTTCTTATACTCACTGGATTCTTCATTGTAATATGACCATCATAGCTTCCTCTCCGCACTTCACTCTGGGATTTTGGATTAGACATCGCACGGTATGAAGAGCTTACAGGCGCATGCATGGCAAAGCTGGAATTGAATAGGCAAGACACTTGACTAACCATTTTATTTAGTGCTAATGAGCAGGAGGCACTGCACAAAGCTGCAAGCATGAACGCATAACGGGAGGGGCAACCTGGCCAGCTGTTTACAAAATCAAAGCATCCGTAATAGCCCAGGAAGTTTAGCAAATTAAACAACAAAAAACCTGCATGTCATTTGAATTACTTCATCTTTTTTTTCTAAAGGAATGGAATAGCTTTTTAGAACCTTGATTCTCTTCTTGCACGCTATCAAAGGAATTTTGCATTCCATCTTTAGAGGGAGAGCTTCATAGGCAGGGCTGGGAGGATGGGTGGGGGTGAACAAATACCCCCCTAAAAATTAGCTGTCCTGTCCATCCTATCTGGATTAGAAATATATAGTTTTAAAGTTTAAAGTTTTCAAATTGTTTTAAAGTGGGTTTTTTTAAAAAAAATTAAGTCTTTACATTGTTGCCAGTTTTAACTGTAAGTCACCCTCGAGGCCCCATTTGCGCTAAAAGGTGACTCATGCTTTTATACATAAAAATAAGATAAATATATAGTTCAAGTACTCCATTTTTATCCCACCTTTCCTCCAAAGTGGGTGGCTTGGGGTGGCATACCTGCTTACGGTGGCGTTGAGAGCACATAATGCAGGCCACATGCTGAAGCTAAGCAGGTATGAGCCGGGTCAGTGCTTGGATGGGTGACTGCCTGGGCTGCCCACATCTGTTCTCCTGCGTTGAGCAAGGGGTTGGACTCGATGGCCTTATAGGACCCTTCCAACTCTACTATTCTATGATTCTACCCAGTTTACCTTCACAACAATCCTGTGTAGTAGGTTAGGCTATAATGACTTGCCCAGGGTCACCAAGGTAGGCTTTGTGGTTGAGCAGGGATTTGAAGCCAGGTCTCTCTGATCCATCCAGCACTCTAACCACTCAACCACATTGGCTCTCTATAGAAGTAATGTAGACTTTCCCTGTTTGGGAAGATTGCAATATGTGTTTGAGGCAGAGTTCTCTCTCTCTCTCTCTCTCTCTCTCTCTCTCTCTCTCTCTCTCTCTCCCCTCTCCCTCTCCCTCTCCCTCTCCCTCTCATACACACACACACACACACACACACACCATTCCAGTGAGGGATTGTGGGGGAAATAGTAGCCGCTGAGCTATGTTGCCACCACTTGCAGCAGGAAACACTATTCTAAAACAAAGAAAGGCCACTGCTACCACTAGCTGGTACATCCTTGCCATTGAAACGAATCCTCCCTCAACGCCCCTAAAAAATGCAAGGTGGTTTTGTTCCCCCCCCCTTTGCCAACTCCCATTCCTAGAATTTGAGATGAAACATCTCATATGAGAACTTTTAGCTCAGCTCTAATTTTCACCCCGAGATGTAATCACCGTATGTGAATTTTGATACAAATCTGTTAAATAACAAGGATGTTCTGAATGTTTTCATCTTTTTTATCTAAAATGACAGCCACAGCTGCAAGCTCTAGTGGGACACCGGCATGGCGGGGGGGGGGGGAGAATAGGGTCATTTTAACCCTTTCATTCGAATTTCCCACCCACAAATGTACCCCCAGCTGTATTTGTCCCTATAGGGGAAAAGATGCATGTGCCTATTTCTTTTCCTCTGTGGGGCCAAAAGCTGCGTGGATTGGCCCGTTTGGAGGTTAGAAGCTGGCAGAGGAGAGAGGATGAAGTTGCCATTTAGAAACAATGTTCCTTTCTATTTTCTCCTGTTGTTGTGGGCAGGTCATGGAAGTGTTAAGTTGGGTAGGAAATGTGCCAGTTATCTCTCAAATTAATTACAACATGAATGATAAAATCCAAAATCTTAAGCTCCTGGGGAAAATTCAAAAAAGCCTAAGTAACCAAAAAAATCCCACACTGCTTTTCTGTCCCACCCTAATTACACTATTGGGATGAAACACATTAAAGTTTAACTAATCTGCGGGATTTGATATTGAGAATTCACAGCGAAGTGTGCATCTGTAAAAGTATTCTATATTAATGGCTGTAAGGATGGCACATAGAGATAAAATGTACTTCTTTTAGCAGGCTGCTCAGTGGTAGGGCAGGTACTGCAGACTCCAGTGAGAGTTGACAACCGTGGAGGCGGTCACGTCAAGAAAACCTTGTCTAAGCACAGCAACACCAGGGTGGAAAAAGTGGCAGCAAAGAAATCTTGCCTAATAACCCTGCAGGTCACTGACACAAGGTCATTTCTAGCAATACCAATTTAACTGGTGGAGAGCCAGTGTGGCGTAGTGGTGAGAGTGTTGGGCTGGGACTCCGGAGATCCGGGTTCTAGTCCCCGCTCGACCATGAAACTCACTGGGTGACTTTGGGCCAGTCACTGACTCTCAGCCTAACCTACCTCACAGGGCTGTTGTGAGGATAAAATGGAGAGTAGGAGGAGGATTATGTAAGCCGCCTTGGGTTCCTTGCAGGAAAAAAGGTGGGGTATAAATAGAATAAAATAAATAAATAAAATAAATAATCAAAACTGCAAAATATTCAGTAGCCCTAGGATGAGCAAATGCTGATGTAATTATGCACACACATGTCAACCCTGAAGTGATATTTCCATGCGTATTAAAATTACCAGTTCAAGTGTAAGACCAAGAATTTCTTCACGTTTTGGAAAGGTCACCGTTGTTGAATAGGTGGAGGCACAGCACATTCTTGATCTGTTTGCCCATCCCAAATCACCCTTTTTGCATTCGTGATGACGCAAGCCATATTGTGTTACAGCTTCATTGTTTCAGCCCGGAAAGGCTATTGCAACACCTAGAAAACTTCCTGTAACTCCTTTGTGGCTTTTTAATGACAGGTATGCCACCCTTTTGTCCCACTGAGGCTTTTGTTAAAACTGTATGAAAACCCCACATTCCAAACTCTCAGTGTACCGACCGTTTTAGTTTACGGTTCAGGTTCCATTAATGGCTGTTGGATCAGTACAGGGATGGGGACTCAGACTCGACGACTCGACTCGCGAGTCCGACTGAGTCCCCCCTTTGACTCGAGTCCCAATCGAGTCCCAATTTTTTCAATGGGACTCGAGACTCGACTTGGGACTCGAGCCCAATGACTCCGCCACCGCCGCCACTCACGTCACCGCCGTCGCTGTCTCCCTCGCCGCCACCCGCTCGCAGCTACCGCCGCCGCCATCGCACGCCATGCCGCCATCACGCCGCCGCAGCCCGCGCCCGCAGCCGCCCGCGCCGGTCCTGTCATCACTTCCGGCGCGGCGGAAGTGACGCGCTGGGACCCTGCTCCGGCGCACTTGGCCGCCGCCGCTTTAAACAGAGCGGCGGCAGCCAAGCACGCCGGAGCAGGGTCCCGGTGCGGCGGAAGTGACGCGCCGGGACCCTGCTCCGGCGCGCTTGGCTGCCGCCGCTTTAAACAAAGCGGCGGCAGCCAAGCGCGCCGGAGCAGGGTCCCGGCGCGTCACTTCCGCCGCGCCGGGACCCTGCTCTGGCGCGCTTGGCCGCCGCTGCTTTAAACAGAGCAGCGGCAGCCAAGCGCACCGGAGCAGGGTCCCGGCGCATCACTTCCGCTGCGGGCGCGGGCAGCTGCGTGCGATGGTGGCGGCGAGGGAGATGGTGGTGAGCGGGAGGCGGCGGCGGCAGCGGCGGCAACTCGAGCAGCACGGAGAACACTCTCCGCGCCGCTCAGAAGAGCGAGATCGGGCTGCGCCGCCACCACGGAGAACTACAAACCCAGGGAGGGCTCGTAATGCGTCCTTGGTGTGGCAGCGGCGGCGGCAGGAGCAGGGACGAGGGAAGGACCCGCCTATGGTAAGTGGGGGCGGCGGCGGCAGTGGCCCATGGAAGGAGCGGGAGGGTCTCCGCGGGAGGAAGGGCAGCTCTTCTTCCTCTCACGGAGACCCTCCCGCTCCCTCCATGGGCCGCCGCTTTGGGAGTGACTCGGGACTCGTGACTCGACTCGAGTCACCATTTTGGACCTTGGACTCGAGACTCGACTCGAGACTCGGGTCCAAAGACTCGTGACTCGACTCGTGACTCGACTCGTGACTCGAGGCCAAGGACTCTTCAACATCCCTGGATCAGTAACATACTGGGGCCATGCTACTGACACCAGCTTGGTCTCCTAGCCTCCCCACTGTTGGCAGGATTTCAGACCCACTGCCACCCCCTTTTAAACTGACCTGTTTTCTTTTCCTTTGCTCACTGCAACTCAGGAACTTCAAGGCGTCCTACTCTTCAGCTTCAGGAACAGGTTACTTGAACCCAAGGAGAGGTATCTTTTGCAACTCTGTGTTATTTTCAGGAGGGCCTTCACCTACAAATCATAGTCTCCTTACTCTGCATCCTCTTTTCTATTGCATGTGTGTATGTGCAAATGTACAAATTCAGTCTAATTTTGGACAATATTAGGTTGGGGAGTCCCAGCCATGTCGTACAAACCTTTGCCAGAACATCTAGTGGGATTGGGAAGGGTTATGTCTGTCTGAGTCACCTATATTATTTGCTCTTTCCCCCATTATGTCTAAGAAGCTGGTTTGACACATGAAATAGATGTACACATCATCTGAGGGTGCAAACAAGGTCAGAAGCGCACAAGGCACTGGAAATTTGAGTGCGTGTGTTCTAGTCATAGGTAACGTCTTTGTTGTAGCAACTGTACACCAGGAGTACCTGATCACACCACCCACTGTTAGGACACACCTCTTTGAAATCCTTCCTTTCCTCCCTGATCTTACAACTCACCCCAAATCTTTCTTTTCCTCTCCCAATACCATTAGGGCTTCCTATTTGTTTATTCCCCAACTTCCCTGGACTCAGAAGCCTGGCCCATATCAGCCCAAAGTTTACGTGCATTTCAGCTGCCAAGCTCACAGACTGTAGCCTTCAGTTCAGCCACTGAGAGAATTAAGCTAATAATTTCCCCATGACCTGGTTCTCTCCACATCTGTTGAGCGCTGTGCATGTCTTGCCTATTTAGATTGATGAACGCTGTACCAAGTTAATTTCTCTGACTAATGCGTATACATCTTAAATTCCTGAGTGCGTTTAACACTGTTGTGTCATGCCGGGCACCCGCACGTGCCATTTTTGCATGGTGCTTGTGGGTGCCTGGCTTGCTGTGCGTTGTTGCGTTGTGCAAACCCAGGTGGCACAGGTTGTTCGAGGGTTAGACAGCCCTCAAATAACCCTAAAACAAGCCATAGGTAAAGTAACCCACAGTGGGCTGTCATGTCATGCGAACCAGGTCAGTGGCTCCTCTCTTGCCAGATGCCCTATTGCCAAGGCTAAAAGGTCCCTTAATTAATCTGTGTCTTGCGAACATGCACAAGATACTTGGGCAAGACACTTGGGCAAGACACTCTGTATGGACCCCCGCTCTTATGGACCCCCTGCTCTTAGTGAGTCTACCTTCTCACTGCCATCGTCACCAGCTGCTTTTGCTCCTCATCCTCTTTCTTGTTATTGCCACCACTTGCTTGCTTGACAGGCAGGGAGGCAGTGAGCAAGCAGGCAGGGGCACCTACCGCTCGTCCTTCTCACCACCACTGTTGCCTGGGCCAGAGCGAGAGGCAGGTGAACAGGCAGGTTCCTACACTGAAGAGGAGAAACAGCTCCAGTGAGGGGGCTCTCCTGTGGGCCCTCGGCAGGTGCCCATCCATGCCTACCCTTAATGCTGGCCCTGGCCCCTGGGCTGCCCAGTGCAAGTCTGGTTTAAAGTCAAGGAACCATAGGGAGGGAGAGCAGAGCAGGCACGGGCCTTGCAGTGGCCCATCAACAGTTAGAAGCGTGTATTATAAACCAGTTATTACCTTCTTTTAAGAACTCCCACCTGTGTCCATTTCAAAAGATTACCGGTAACTGTTGTGTCTTATTAGAACAAAGGTTGGAGAACACTGCATTAGGCTAATAAAAATAACCACCTGACTTTCGCAAGAGGATGTGCGGGGACCTTCAACAGTGCCCACAAAGCTCTCCACTCCACTTCCCCCCTTAAAAAAGCTTAAAAAAAAAAAAAAAACCCTGGAAAATGTTAGAGTAGTCTTCTTTCTTTGCTTCTCTAGCCTTGCTCTGGCCCCCTACCCCTTTGCCTTGCTATTTCCCCCTCCCTTCCAGCCTCTAGCCTCGCTATTTCTCTCGCCACCCACCGCCTCCTCAGCTCACTTTTTACTAGCCAGCCCCCCCCCCCCCGGCAGCCATTATGTGACTAGCCACATACTGCGCGGGAGCCATTTTCTGGTGGTGCCGGCAGCAGTTTCTCAAAATCCCACATGTGCGCACAGGTCCAAAAAGGTTGGGGACCCCTGCTATATATTTCATATTCCTACACACTCCTTGAGTACTTCCAAACCATTTTTGCAGATGATCATCACCTGTTTTGCTGCTATTTGCTACTAGTTCTGAAAAATTACCGAGGAGAGTGTGCACTGCCCATCCCTACACTGATTGCTGCTAGTCCAAAAACTTCCAGATATTATTTGTACCACACTAGAAGACCCAGTCTGAGTAAATGAGCTCTGGTTTGCATTACCATATCATAATGGACAATCCAGTACAGATATTACAAAATCCTCTCCCTGCTCCCCCCTCTCTCCCCCTCCCCTGCCCCACTTTTTTCTGGTACAGCTCCTGTGCTTTCAACACCTGCATCGCAGGTAAAAAAAAATCAATGGATGCAAATTTCCCTTGTGTGGTGATGAAATAATGGGGGAAGGTGCCTTTGTTGAATTTCTGTCTGTAATACAGCTATTTAAGTGAAAGGAGTCCTTTCCAGGAAACCATGGCAACTTTATTCTTGTTAACTGGTTAGACTGAAATCCTATACCCACTTAGGCAGGACCGGTGCAGGGCAGTTTGGCGCCCTAGGCTAAATTATATTTAGCGCCCCCCCCGCTCGTGCTGTGGGGGGGGCTCTGGAAAGCAGCCCTGCTCTGCAACCTCCCGCCCCCCCCCGCCGCCACTGGACCCCCCCCCACACGCTGCCGCTGCCGCTGCTGCCCCCCACCTACCTTCCCACGCCTCCTCCGAAAAGGGACCCCCGCGCTCTGTTTTTGGCCAGGGGAAACCAGAGCAACAGGGCTGTTTAAGCCCTGTTGCCCTGGTTCTTCCCGCCAAAACAGAGCGCGGGCAGGGCTCCGGAAACAGCGCGGAGAAGGTAGGTGTCGGGGGGGAGGCGGCGCGTAGGCGAAGCGAGGCGAGGTGAGGGGGAGGCGGCGCGGGGGGGGAGGCGGCGCGGGGGGGAGGCGGCGCAGAGGCGAAGCGAGGCGAGGTGGGAGGCGGCGCGGAGGTGAGGCAAGGTGGGGGGGGAGGCACCCAGGCTCTGCCCCACCACTACTCCGGGCGCAATCCCCCGCACTGACCTGGCTTTCTCGGAGAGGCGGGTGGGCGGGCAGGGCAGGAGCGCGCCGGCAGCGAAGAGGAGCGCAGCATTCTGCGCCCTCTTCCGCTACGCGCCCTAGGCAACAGCCTAGTTGGCCTAGCGGTAGCGCCGGCCCTGCACTTAGGCTGAAGTCCTGTTATTATTATTTTGGAGTGCTCCGAGATTTCTGATGCCCTGCCAGGCTCCTGCTGGCAAAGCAGAAGGGATGGAGGACCAGCATTCTCTGCTGCTTTCTTCTTGGTTTGGGGGAAAAAAACAACATCAAAAGGACCTTCCCCCGGAACACACGCAGCTGTGGGCGGAGAGGATTTTGCGAACGTGGGGGAAGCGAGTTGAGACTTACCTGTCGATGCAGGTATCCCGTCAGCAAGGGGGTGGGGCTACAGGAGCTAATATTAGGCCTGGCAGCCCCACCCACACCCTCTTTGTTTCCTGCAGCTCCCTCCCTCCCGCTCTGTATACAGTATGGGCTTCTCTGGTCCCCGTTAAGGGGCCAAGTAGGAATTTTGGCTCATCTCTATTAGGGAGATGGGCGCGTTTCGCCTACTCCATACTGATGCAGGGTTTGGGGGTGTTTGCAATCTGTGTACATAGCGATTCAATTCGGTTACATTTGGATAGTAGGCAGGTAAGTGCGGGTTAGGGTATTGATAGGGTTAGGTGAGCATCCCTGGCATCATTCAGGTGACAGGCGATTTCAGGATGCCTTATGTTGCTGGGTCCGTAGGCGCAGACAGCTGAGGATCAGGAACGCCTGTCTGTGATGCCTTTGTTCTCGCCAAGCTTGTTGTCTTGAGACTCCGAGAGGAGGCGACGCAACAAAGGCTCCCAACACTGGAAAGTAGAAAATGGGGCAGTGGCGGCATCATCGCCACCTCCCGGTTTTGGATGCTCCGTCCAATTGCACAACGGATCGGCCTCGAAGGCCGTATTAGAATAACCCGCACTCCATCCCTTTGCAGTTCATTGTATGTAAATAAATGTGGCCCAGTTAAACAACAAATTGTCTCGATTCTTCATTTTCCTCCTACGTTCGCAATAACACTATTTCCCTCCCATTTTGAACACATTTAGAGTAGACCAGTTCCCAGATGTGTCTAAATGTTCTCTCATGCTGGGGGCTTGGTGGAGGGTTGGGAGGGTTCTGGATACCGTGCATGCAGAGCCTCCTTATTCGCCCACATTTTGCCTCTCTTGCTAAGGGATGTCACCGTTCTGTTTTTTTTGTCATTCATGAACGGTGCGCGCACAGAGCTAAAAAGGAGAACGTTTGCGAACAGTCTTGCGTGAGCCCGAAAAAGGCGAGTTTGCTCTCGCTGAACGGTTCATGAAAAATTCTCACACAACCCACACAACCCTACCAACATCAGGGAATGTAAGAGCTGCACATCTGTCCATGGGCCGGGTGGGAGTCTGAGATTGGATCTCCCCCTCCAAGGTCATAGCTCTGTCTCAGGGAGTCTGATCTCTCCTATGGCCCTTGGGACAGCACTCCAGGGCCATAGGATTGCATACTTAACTTAGGAGTAAACCCCATTTAACTTAATGGGACTTTCTTCTGAGTAAGCAACTATAGTAGGGGTAAGTAACCTGGTACCTGCCAGATGTTTTGGTCTACTCCCACCTCCCATCAGCCCCAGGCAGCATGAGCAGTGATCAGGAATTATGGGAGTTGTTGTCAAAAACATCTGGAGGACACCAGGTTGCCTAAACCCTGAACTATAGGATTGCTCTGTTACTGTGCAATCTTATGCATGTCTACTCAGAAGTAAGCCCCATTGAATTCATTTGGGCTTAACCCCAGGAAATTGTGTATGGGATTGCAGCCTTAATGTCTGAAAGACTGCAAAAGGGCCTGATTATATGAGCAGTGTGCTGAATTTTGTTATTTGAAAGCAAGAAGAGGAAAACTCAAGTCCTCTTAATGGTGCTAAAGAAGATCAAAGATTATTAATACCACATTTTTACTTTCATTTCTGACAGTTTGCAGAAGGGGGTATTATTGCAGCTGGAGAAGGGCTGCGTTCATCAGGATAATGTCATAAGATGGTAGCAACCTGACAGTCTGCTTCTAATATTAGAGCCTGGATCGTAAACATACCTCATGTATATTGAAGATCAGAATGGCAAAAAAAAAAAAAAAGAAAGAAAGAAAAGAAAGATGTCATAGATTTCATAGATCATAGAGTTGGAAGGAGCCTACAAGGCTATCGAGTCCAACCCCCTGCTCAATGCAGGAAACTAGAGGAGGGGTCTCCCATCCAAGTAATTGTGAGAGCTGGACTGACCCGGGTTCAAAAGCTTCCCTAGCCAGTGACCCTCAGTCCCAGTCACGCAGATGGAAGGAGAAGATAACAGCAGTTAATAAAGATTAAAGAGTTTATTTGTAAGACTCAATTACATGGGATTAAGGCAATCAATGCATCTCTTACTCACTACATCATTGCAGATACAAATCCAATACCCCAGTGGTAAGGCTAGATGAAGTGAAGTCCAGAACAAGTCGAGACGAGTCGAGAGGAGTGAGACGAGCAAGCAAGCAAGTGAAGCTGTCAACAAGTGTGTCAGCTTTATACCACTAGACCTGTACCTATAAATAGGATATTACTCACCCCAGTTGTATAACCTATTCATCAACATGTTTACCCCAAATCTGTCCCAAGGCTGCTGAGTCATACCACCTTGAGACTATGTCTGGTGACCGGAGACTTCATCTCAAGAGACAACCTCCATGTCAGGTGATAATCCTGATGTCAGGTGGTAATCTCGTTCTGCCTATGCAAAACCTAACATCCCCCTGCTTTTGCATTTGTTGCAGAACGTGGTTATTTACTTCATACAACAGCAACAGCTTTGTTGACATCTGATGCTGTTTTTCCATCTATGGACTTTAATAAAAAAAACTTTTGCAGGAATGACTTTACCTGCCAGAAAATCTGAACCACCATCAAATCATTTCTGATGTATCCCTTTTCATGACACAGTTTTATTTGCAGACCCAAAACGTTGTGTATTGCTATCTGCCTGCAGCATAGCAATCCTGGCTTTGGTTTCCTGAAAAAACTGTAATAGATTTTTCACATCAATCCCAGCATCATTTAAACATTTTTAACAATTTAAACTATTTAAACACATGCAATAACTATTCAAGCTTTACAATAGCATAATAGCACAATACATAATACAATGTATTCAGTTCAGCTTCAGTTGAACTCTAACCTTTAAATGATTGTTTCTAACAAAATCAATCAAACAAAGTATGGTTATAAAAATAACAAACCTCAGGTGTATTCTTGTTGTTCTTACTATCACAACCACAACTGGCATTTCTGTGAATCTGTAAACCACCTGTGCTCTGAGTTGTAAAACTTAGTCTGAAGTGTGATGTTCCCTCCAGATAAGACTCAACTCCTTTTCAGAGCTCTCCAAGCATGTCCTGTTGGTCTAACAGTCTGCCTATTACACTGACAGCAATATCTGGCCTTGTTGCTTGTACAATGAAGCTCAACAGCCCAATGCTTCTGTGTAGCATTCAAACTGCTTTTCCATCAGCATGTGCTTGAAAATCCTCAATTATTTGGAGTCTCTCACTGAGTTAACAATCTCCAAATTCTCAATCACATTCTCTGGTTTGTTGCAGTAAGATACTGCCCTCTTGGTTCTCCTTCAACTTCTATTTACAAATAAACAGTTGATCCACCACCAAGCAGTTTCATTTTCAAATGAAATTCCAAACCCTGGATCAATTATATCATATTGCTTTTATCTGTCCAGAAAAAACAATAGATCATCCATTTAACAAAGTACATACAGTCTATGTCCCTGTTCCTCCTGTTTAACAAACAAACATTGATCTGCCTCTCTGTGCAAATCTCAATTCAGCAATGTTTGAGTTCAAACAGAATTCCAGCCTCCAGCTGATTTCTAGCTTTTCCTACAGAAAAAATCTCAGTTTTCCAAAGACGTCCTCTCATTTAAAATGCTTATGTTCCAATATTTCCAGCTGTGAAATATTCATACATCTCTCCACATTCTTAAACATCAGTCTAACTGTTTCCAAAGCAAATTGTTGTTGCACTCTCCTCATTATTATCCTGCTCCTTTTTACTTGAGCAAAATCACAAGCAACCAATCTTGCTATTTTTCATATAACCTTTTCCAATCTGGTTAGTTTTCATTTAAAAAATCTATCTGGTAACAATGAGTTCCATGGACTGCTGTTTGTTTCCATGTTTTGTTCTTTATCCAAAGAATTCAGCTCAGCTTGCATAGCCTGAAGCTATGGTTTAGCTTCCTTAACAGACAGTTTTTTCCACCTCTTTTGAAATTTTGAGTTTCAAATGGCTTTCCTGCAAATTCATCCTGATATCTCACAGGTTGTTTGACTCACCTGATCCTTACCTCATCAGTTATCAGGTTCTTGTTCCAATAAACTTGCACCAATGATGAACAATCATTTGTTTAGCCTCCACTAAACCAAATGTGTATCAGAGTTTGTCAAATTTACCTGACTGTCTTTCAGCAAATGCTTCTCTATTCTGACTCTGACCTTGATGCTTCCCCTGCATTAACAGAATTAATTTTGAAAAATGATCTCACCTTTTTCATTCAGCATTATACTCAACACTTCTAGATAATCTCACTATCCAAGTGTTGTTCATGTGAAACACAATATTCTCATTTTTAGAAAAATCTCATGTAAGCTCCCTTACAGATTTCTTCTAACTTTGAGGTGTATGTACCTACATATCAGATCCAAGATCCTGAAATGTTTCTCCAGAAGATTCCTCCTATACACTACTTTCTATAAGGTGTACAGTTCAACACACAGAACTAAAACTTCTATCATGTACATAATCAAAACATTTAAGA
Source organism: Shinisaurus crocodilurus (assembly GCA_021292165.1). Classification (NCBI taxonomy): domain Eukaryota; kingdom Metazoa; phylum Chordata; class Lepidosauria; order Squamata; family Shinisauridae; genus Shinisaurus; species Shinisaurus crocodilurus. The sequence continues at coordinate 81,371,985 of CM037879.1, read as the reverse complement.
GCTTCTACCCAAACCTCATTATCCAAATTAATATCACCTCTTCTGAGTGTTTGTTTACTCTTCCACACAATCCATGTGTTCAATATCACATCCTGTTAGAAATGCATCTAAGTATGCACTGAACTGAACTTCCCCCCCATATCTCAAAAGAAATAGGTAACATGGGTAATATGCTTGTTTCCCACCCAAGCACAAAACATCTTGACTTTGTTCAGTACTCCAGTTTTCTATCTAACATGTACACAACCTGTACCTCGTGTATTGATCAATTAACATCATGAAATAATGTGCCTCTCCTCTAAAAACCATCAGAGTATCCACAAGATCACCAAGAACAAATTGAATGAAATGAACTGGTTTTTCAGCGTGCCTTCCAGTTTACCTGTTGAAGCTAGCATCCCTTGTTTATGTGCACAAAATACCTTTCATGTGAAAATTACAATTTCCAAATGCTCTCCCCACAACTACTGCTTGCATTTTCTTTCACAGGCCTGTGAATCTAAATGACCAAACATCATGTGATATGCATGCATGTACATGTCATACATATAAGCATTTAACTTTTTATAGTTGCATCAGTACAACTTTCCATTTCTTTATTACATCATTACAGTATGATAGAAATAATCCATCTCTTAGCTTTGCCATATAAACATACCTACTAATTATGCAGTATTTCACATTTTGCTACAGAGAAATCCACAATATACTCAAGTCATATATACATTCAGTACATTTCCTGACATTTCCAGAGCATATATTACACTTTCTTGAGTCCAAGTTATCCAAACTTTCAAGAAATACAGTTTCAAAAACATGACTGTTAAACTCCTGACCATTTGCATAGTCCTCTTCCTGCTTATTTATGTCCAACACAGAAAGCTTCGTTTTCAACAAGACACTGTTTCTGTCCACAACAAAATAATGTCCATTTTGTTATGTCCAGGGTTAAAACACAAAGTTTTTCCCATCAGCAGCACCCCTGCTGATTTCAAGCTCCTTTCTCCTGTGATCCCACATGAAGAAAAATGAAGAACAGCATCACATTTGAAGCACAGCTTTGTTTTTCAAAACTGCCGCACTGTTTTTCTCTTGCTGTTTTAAAACCACGCCTCCGCTGGTTTAATACAGCCTTCCATGTAGTATCAAGTTTCCCAAGATACGTTCCTGTCACACGTGACTTTGCTGCGACATGACGCTCCAGACGCTTTGCCCACGTCAGACGTAATCCACGTCAGACGTAATCCACGTCATTTGTAATCCAAGCCACGTTGATACAATGCAAAAGATAGCTGATTCGCTGCTGAGTGAAGAAGCAAACTGTAAAAGAAATATGATCCTCCTTGCTGTAGTCGATGAGTAGACACAGAGCCTCCTGGAGATATTTCTTTGCCCGATACAGCTCCTTGACGATCACTCCAGCAAGCTGTGGAAAACGAAATCCTTGTGTCCAGCGTTGTTCACTTTTCAGCCTAGTAGCTGCCCGAACCGGCACCCACGTTCCAGCTTCTTCCAAAACGAAAAATCCTTCGTCTCTCTGTCCTGCATTCTTCAGTTGTGCTGCATTCCAAGCCGCTGTTATCAGCATCCAGCTCTAGCAACATCGCCTTCCCGGTTTGTTTACAAATCATTCTTACAAATGTAAACATATCCTTTAACTCTATAACTGCCTAATTTCTCCGTACTGCGTCCCTGGGCTTATCTGCCCATCTGAGATAACCATCAGGCTTATCTCTGGTGATCTGGGCCCATAACCAGATGTGAGAGCTGGACTGACCCGGGTTCAAAAGCTTCCCTAGCCAGTGATCCTCAGTCCCAGTCACGCAGACGGAAGGAGAAGATAACAGCAGTTAATAAAGATTAAAGAGTTTATTTGTAAGACCCAATTACATGGGATTAAGGCAATCAATGCATCTCTTACTCACTACATCATTGCAGATACAAATCCAATACCCCAGTGGTAAGGCTAGATGAAGTGAAGTCCAGAACAAGTCGAGACGAGTCGAGAGGAGTGAGACGAGCAAGCAAGCAAGCAAGTGAAGCTGTCAACAAGTGTGTCAGCTTTATACCACTAGACCTGTACCTATAAATAGGATATTACTCACCCCAGTTGTATAACCTATTCATCAACATGTTTACCCCAAATCTGTCCCAAGGCTGCTGAGTCATACCACCTTGAGACTATGTCTGGTGACCCGGAGACTTCATCTCAAGAGACAACCTCCATGTCAGGTGATAATCCTGATGTCAGGTGGTAATCTCGTTCTGCCTATGCAAAACCTAACAGTAATAACCAGGCCTGACCCTGCTTAGCTTTCCATGCTCAGACAAGCTGAGCCAGCGTGAGCCAAGAAAGAAGAAAGAAAGAAAAAGAAAGAAAGAAAGGAGAGAAAAACTAGCTAAGCTTCACATATGTGGATGCACTTGCCAACAATTTGTTTTGAGTGTGTCTTCCCTTAGTTATGAGTTAATCTCAGTTGGAACAAAACAAAAAGTAACAGATACCAAAATAATATTGTTGGGAGTGGGAAGGGAAAACCCCCTAACCCCTACCCAGGTAGTCCGGTTATGTTAGTTGCCATCCAGATAAAACAGAATGTACCACATCACACTATTAATGCTGCTGCTATAATTCTGTTCCAGGAGTAATACCGCTCATGGGGCCCTGGTGATGTTGGCATGTAAATTCAGGGAAGATTACATAATGTTTGGACCAGTTGGATGTTCTCCTGCTTTCTACACACCTTTCTAGCATTTTTTCCTGCCAGAATTGGAGGCTTTGACTTAGGGATGGGGAAACCAGGGAGAGGCTTGAGCTTGCTGAGATTCCCTGAACTCCACTCTGAAGCTTGGTTCACCTTGCCCTTGTTCTCATTTGCGACTGGTTTTTCTTTTCGTTCGAATGGGAAAAGCATGCATTTTGAATGGGAGTAGTGCACATTTTTCAAAGTGTGCACTTCCCCCCCCCCATTGACTAAAGCCTGAAAATGCATCTCTTTTGAAAAATGCACATTTTAAGTGTGCATACTTTAAAAGAAAATACACATTTTTTAGAACGCAATCGCAAGCTCATTTTTTGATTGGGTAACCTCCCTTGTGGAGTGTGGGAATGCTGTGGGCATAATATATCTTGACTTCAGCAAAGCTTTCAACAAAGTGCCCCATGATATCCTGATTAGCAAACTAGCTAAAAGTGGGAGATGGAACAACTATCAGGTGGATCCACAGTTGGCTACAGTCTACAGAACTGGACTCAAAGTGCTTATCAATAGTACCTTCTCAAACTGGGGAGAGGTAACGAGCGGGGTACTGCAGGGCTCAGTCCAGGGCCCAGTGCTCTTCAACATTTTTATTAATGACTTGGATAAGGAGGTGCAGGGAATGCTTATCAAATTTGCAGATGACACAAAATTGGGTGGAAAAGCTAATACCCTGGAAGACAGAAACAAAATTCAAAGTGATCTCGATAGGCTGGAGCATACCCTCCAATTGCCCTGAATTTGCCGGGACAGTCCTGCAAACACTTAAGCCATCACGGCTTCATACTTTGTTATGCAGAGTCCCGATTTGTTATGGTTGGTGTTGGTTATTTTATTGTATTGTTATGTTTACTGTATATGTTATTTGTCCTGCCCTTTGGTGTAAGGGGCGTTATAGATGATGATGATGATGATGATGATGATGATGATGATGATGATGATGATGATGAGCCAGGAATTCCTCTGTCTCCTCCAGCAAGTTATTTAGCTTATCTGTGATTTTGCCCATGGCCCTTTTAAGCAGGAAGGGAACAGACCGAGGATGTCTGTCTGTGTGTGTGTGTGTGTGTGTGTGTGCGCGTGTGTGTGCGTGCATGTGCGTGCATGTGCTCGCTCGCTCTACCTGCTGCCTCTGACCAGGCCCCTGGGGTAAGTAAGACCCATTGAAGACATTTGTACTTACTGCCGAGCAGTGCTTTTTTTCTGGAGAAAAAGGTACCGGAACTCTTGGATTACATTTCCTCGGGAGTAGATGGCGATTAAATTGTAATGCAATTAATAGAAGAAAAGGTGCTGGAACTCAGTTCCGGTGAGTTCCACCAGAAAAAAAGCCCTGCTGCCGAGTAACTGTGTGTAGGATTGCACTGTTTGTTTTAACTTAATTCAAGTTACTGTACTTTAACCATGCCACTTTCTACTTTTCATAGCTATCTGAAGAAGCGACTTGTGATGCCCAAAGGCTTGAAAGCTATTTCACGAATGCTCACTGGTCCAATAAAAGGCCTTGATGCTTTCGTTAGCTAGGCCAGTATGGCAACCATTTTTCAGGCTATAGTCTTTCATGCATTATGCATTCATGCACTATGAATTCTTGTGGGCTGTAATGCCCCCTAGTGACTAAAATGTTGTCTTATAATTCATTTTGATCTCTTTTCAAATACAGTTAAGAGAGTTTGCAGCTACAAGAACCTGTGTAAAAAGTGGTATGTGAGAAGTACTGAAAATTATTCCTAGTGTGCCACCTGAGGGATCACAAGCTGTAATAAAAGGGAGGAATCAAGGGGATACATCCTTTATCCATATGAGGGTACAGAGGAGAATTCACTCTCCCAATATTGCATGTCCCCTACACACACACACACACACACACCTTATTTACATTTCTTATCCTGAAAAATAGATTTAAACCCAAGCCTTTGGATTCAGAGAAAGACAGGCTACTTGATCAATCAGGCTACCATTGAGAACTGCTTGCCAGAGATCTGCTGGCTGGACTGGGTTTGGATGGGGCAGATGTGCCCCTCCACTGGTGGATAGGAGCTCTATTGGTGTGTGTGTGTGTGTGTGGGGGGGTACATCTGCCATAGATACCCCTGGTACACCTGTGGAAAGTTTCATGGGCACAGATCTACTGCCAGTGGTGTTTCCACTGGCAGTAGGCCCCAAAATGGAGTGTTCCGGGGGTGTCAGAGGTGAGTCAGAGGTGATCTTGGATCTGCCTGATCCAAAGCCCCTTCGTTCCCCTGGGAGGCCACAAGATTGGGCCCTTCAACTATGCTGGGGTAGTTACCCTCACTGGGGGTGTGGTTTTATAAAATAAAGTACAACTGGCAAAATCACTGGAGGAACCCCAGCCTTTGGAGGAACAGGTCTTTGGCGTGGCATATTGTCCGCTACTTCAGTCCTCCCCCCCTTCCCACTCCACTTAGGATTCCTCTCTTAACTTGTTTGAAAAGATTTTTAATGGATCTAGGCAGGGGCAGAATCCTACTGAATATAATATAAATTAATTCTACAGGATCATACTTCCCATCACTAGTGACTGTTCATGGTATGCTCCAAAACATAGTCAGATGTGAAATTCAGTTAGTTCAGAACTCCGGTTTTGCACAGGGATAAACTATGTAAGAGGGATGAATAGATGAATGAGTAACAAAGAGACTGAGAAAGACAGAGACAGACCAAGGAGAGGCCTGTAGAAACTCAGCACTGCAGTATCATCTTTTCTTTGGAAAATTCCTGAAGTTGACAAAAAATAAATACATGATAGGACAGTTACCCTACCATCTGTTCTGGGTAAATGTATGGAAAGCATGATTAAAGATAGAATTTTTAAGCACACAGAGGAGCAAGCATTGCTGGGAATTGCAGCATGGCTTCTACAAGGGGAAGTTCTACTTCACCAACCCTTAGACTTCTTTGAAATAGTCAGCAAGCATGTGGATAATGGTGATCTGCTAGACATTATATACTTGGACTTACAAAACGTTTTTGTGGAGAAAGCCTAACACAAGTCTGCACGCACGCACACACACATACACACACACACACACACACACACACAGTCGCCGCCCAAGGGAGGGGGGCAAGGAAGGGGGGATGAAGTCACAGGAGAAGTAGCCAGACAGACCGTCATCCCCAACAAAGAAGAGCCTCGGTGGAGATCCACAAACCCAAGGAAGGACCATCAAGAACCATCAAACTATCAGGGCAGTCTCAAAGAGCTGTAAAGTACCAGTACATCACCTTCTTCCCGGGCAGGAATAAGCCCACCTTATACGAAGGGGCAGGCATAAGCCCCACCTGACCTGGAGGGTGGGGAGAGCGGGAACTCAGGGGTAGAAAACCCCTCTCCCTTCCGGTAACAGGTTGTTGGGAACCCAGGGTACTTCGGGGCCAGATTCGTCCTCCAAGCGGCAGCCGGAGTAAGCCACTCCCATCCCCGGATCGGCCGACCCGGAGCCAGGCTGAAACTGACTAGCGTAATGTCTCTGATCTAAGGTAACTGACCAGCTTCAATTCGCTAGCCTAAGAGCCTGTTTCATTGATGAACGCAGGGGTCAACTAAGGTTGTGTTGACATTGTAGTATTCCTGGAAAGCTGTTAGTTCCGCTCCGTGTTTTGTGTAAACAAATAAAAGCCTTATTTGGTCATTTAAAGGACTTTGGTTTCCTCTTGTATGCGCAAGCCTCCCAGGCGGTCTCCAGCGCTTGTTCGGGCTATAGTTCAGTGCCGGTTAACCCGTTAAGCGCCGAACTCACGCAAAGGATCCAGGGTTGATCCTTCACAGTTTTTGATGAAGTATTTCATCAAGGGCTTCTTAGCAATTACGGGATAAGGTGAGAGGTCCTCCTGAGGATAAGTAACTAGCTAAACAATGGGAAGCAGAAAGTAAGAACAAATGGAAACTTTTCATGATGGAGGGAAATAAGCAGTGGAGTCCACCAATGATTTGTATTGGGGATGGTGCTATTCAATTGATTCATAAATGATCAGTCCGGGTGAGCAGTAAGGTACTCAAGTCTGTGGATGACACTGAGTTATTCAAGATGGTGCTAGGGCCGAGTGAGATTGGCCCACCCAAATTCATTGCCCCATTCACAGGTGCAGGTGGCAGATTTGTGGGAGACATAGTGATGATTTTGTGTGTGTCCCCCCCCCCCAATTATTCACAAGTTTTATTGGGTAGCAGCCGTAGCGACTACACACACACACACACACACACCCATGGCCAGTGGCAATGATGAAGCTCCTATTGGCAGGAACCATTTCTTTCCCCACAATGCCCCCCTGGAATGATGCCATGTCATGGTTCCCGGGGCACTGTGGGGGGGAAACAGCAGCTACTGAATGAAGCTCCATTGCTACTTACAATTGCAGCAAAACAAACAAAAAACAAAACAAACTGTTAAAGAAGAAAACAATTGGAAAAAGCCAAGACAGGAAAAAAAAGATAACTAATGGGAGACATGGGTTGCTTCCAGACAGAGGGCTCCTGTGGCTACCTGTGAGAAGGGGTATTCTGCCTTTTCTTTCTTAATGGATTATCTGTAGCAAGAGAATAGATGGTAGAAATGGTGGGAAAACATGGGACTGTTATGAGTGGATGACATGATTGTCTGGACACCCCCCCACCCCCCACCCCCCGTAAAATTCCCTGAATGAGGCAGGGAGATGGTGCCATTAATGCCTCATCTGGAAGCACCCGTGCTCGAAGCTTATGAAATTATGCGTGGGGTGGAGAAAGTGGATAGAAACGTTTTCTCTGTCCCTTGCAATACTAAAACTTGGGGTGGGGGTCAACCAGTGAATCAAACTATCATCATCATCATCATCATCATCATCATCATCATCATCATCTTTATTTGTATCCTGCCTTTTCCCCAACATTGGGACCCAAGGTGGCTCACAACCTTTAAAATTCATACAATTAAAACAGAGATAGAAAAATACAAAAGTTAAAAATAGAATTAAACCATCAAGAATATTATATATATATAATATATGGATGTATAATTAAAAACAATACAATATACATAATATAAAATACAGCATTCCATTGCATCACAGGCCAGTTCCAAATGCCTGCTGGAACAAGAGAAAACAACGTCTTCACCCAGTGCATCATTTGTTTATGGAATTCAGTGCCACAAGATGTGGCAATGGGTGGTGGCTTAAATGGTTTTAAAAGAAGCTTAGATAAAGTCATGGAGGACAGGTCTATCAATGCCTACTCGTACTGATGGCTGTATGGAACTGCCAGTATCAGAGGCTGTATGACACTGAGTACCAGTTCATTCTATTTATTTATTTATTATATTTATATCCTGCCTTTTTCCCTTCAAGGAACCCAAGGTGGCTTACATAATCCTCCTCCTCTTCTCCATCTTATCCTCACAACAACCCTGTGAGGGAGGTTACGGTGAGAGTCAGTGACTGGCCCATAGTCACCCAGTGAGCTTCATGGCCTAGTGGGGACTAGAACCCGGACCTCCCGAGTCCTAGCCCAACACTCTGACTATTGCACTACACTAGCTGGGGAGCAAGTGGCAGCAGGAGAGGTCTGTTGCTTTAATGTCCTGCCAGCATCCTGGAGGCATCTCGTCGGCCATTGTTGGAAGCAGGACTCAACAGATCTTTGGTCTTATCCCGCAGGTCTCTTCTTCTGTTCTTTTCTAAAGCAGCTAAGTGAAATCTGAAAGTAATGTTCAGAATCATAGGGCCTTGGCTGGGGATGTTGGGAGTTGTAGGTCCAACATATCTATAAGACACCAGGCTGTAAGGCGGGTTTAAAACATCTGCATTCCACTTTTCTGCTATCCAGCCCTCCAGGCAGCTTGCAAGCATTAATGCAATGACCATAAAAACTGAGACTGCCTACAAAATCCCATAAATCTGACTAAAAGTAGCAGAGGACACATCATGGCATGATGCTGAGTTACTACCTTTGAAATTGCTTTGGCTATTATTGTATGATTCCCAGTGTAGAGGCCTATGCGGGGAGAAGGGAAATATTGGGCAGGGGGTGAGAGTGAGACCCCCACCTCCTCCACTTCCCACGGTAGGGACTAAGGGGCTGCACATATCTTTGTGCTGCCAAGAAATATTGCATGGGCCCTGTCTTGTTTTCACGCTGCCCCATGAGAATGCCCCTTTGATCATTGCTGCTGAAAGGATCCATTTTTGGAGGTGGAGGGCTGGATTTGGAGGATGTATGCTAGTCCCAGCACCACCACAGCCTTCAGTCCCAGCCATCTGCACAACCCTTACAGATGCAGATGCAGATGCTCTTCTTGATACCATCGACCATGGGATTGGAGGAGCAGTGGTACTTTGGTTCTGCTCCTACTTACATGATTGATTCCCAAAAGTAACATTGAGAAATACCTACTGAACTCTGTCCCACTTGTGTTGCAGGGGTCCAGAGGGTTCTGTCTTATCCCCGGCACTCTCGCACATTTATATGAAGCCCCTGTGTGAGGTCATCCAGGGATTTTGGATGAGGGTGCCACCAGGATGCTGATGACACCCAACCCAGCTCTATCTCTCCTGATCATGTCATTTGAATCAGATCAAGCTGTACAAGTGCTGACTGGTGCCTGAATACTGTAATGGGCTGGATGAGGGCCAATAAATTGAGGTTGAATCTTGGTAGGATGGAGGCATTGTGGCTGGATGGTTCCCAGGCATGAGAAATGGGTGTTTCTCCTGATTTGGACAGGACTGAAAAAGAAAGTGCACTTACTTTGCCACTAGTGTCCCAAGTAGCATCAGTGGCACAGATAACCTTTTGTCAGCTTCAGCTGGTTTGCCAGCTGCAACTCGCAGCATTCCTGACCGCTGGCCATGCTGGCTGGGGCTGATGGGAGTTGTAGTCCATAACATCTGGAGGGCACCGGGTTGGGGAAGGCTGACATATATGTTCTCTCCCCCCCCCCCACCAGCCCAACTGACCTTCTTTTATAGCCTGCCTACACTGTAAGAGCAAAACAAGGATTTATGCACGGTGTATAAGCAGTTTGTAGAATCTGGAGCATTTTTCAGTTCATGTAGCAGTAAGTGGCAAACCTCCTGTTGGCATTCAATTGCTGGTGGAAGACTAGAGCTGACTGTTCTCTACATAGAAGCATATCCCTAAACATATATGGATAATGGCTATGTGACCTCTTGGCTCTCTCGGTTAATTGCATCAAGGTCAGTTTAGGTACTGTGTGTGTATGTGTATGCCATATTTATCAGTCTCCTTTACAAATATGCTGACATCAGTATGACTGCATGAACAATGAGACAATCAGTTATTTTGAACTTTGGAAGCTACACATGGACTTGCTACAGAGTTGTGCATTTTATTCTTTGGACAGTTTACTTTTCATAAAGCCAGCCGATCGTTCTCATGAGAATCAGCTGTGTATTACCATGCTATTTTCTGAAAGAAGTGCTACCTGACTTTGCCAATGTTGTGCCATGACATCTCTGTTTATTTCATTTAATTAGACTTGCAGGAGGAACCACAATCTTTTGGCGTTAATATACTGACCTGCACATAATTGCTTTCCACATAACTTTCAGGGAACAACTGGTCTGTATCATTCACCCAGTAGTGTAATTTATAGAAGACTCAGCATCAAATGGAATTTTGCTGTTGTTGCTTGGATTTGGCAATGGCCACAAATGCAAACCATGCCTTTGGACTGCAGCAGGCCTTCAAAATGATTCCCTTTACGCCCTCAGCGGAGTTAATGTAAACACCAGACAGGCTATTGACAGACAATTTAAATCATCGGCCATTGGGAAGCGATCAGGCTTGCTAGCTCTGCAATTGTTTTTTGTTTTGTTTTGTTTTGCCAGCGGGTCTGTAATATATGTTTAGAGATGAAATCCACTTTATCGTAGCACTGCAATATCTCTACTTTTCAATGTGTGTCAGGGAGAGTGAGCATGTCATTTTGATTTGCATAGATTAATTTATTCAAGCAGAGGCAATTTTATGAATGCCCATCCTCTAATACTGGGACAGAACTTCTCTCTCTCTCTCTCTCTCTCTCTCTCTCTCTCTCTCTCTCAAAAAAAAAAAAAAAAAAAAAAAAGGCCATTAACACTTTTTTAAAAATTGGACAGACTTTACAAGTGAGGTCATGCAGCTCTCCAAGCAGAAAGTAGCAATAATACCACCCCACCTAATGAAGAAGGGCTGTCATTCATAGGTTGAACATATGCTTTGCATGCAGAGGATCTTATGTTCAATCCCAGGCATCCAGGGCTGGCCCAAGACATTTTGCTGCCTGAGGTGAAGGACAAGATGGCATCTTCCCCATGCCATGTACAAAAGCCAACCAGATTGGCAGTTGAATCTTACTTCGACACTCATGGTGGTACAGTGTCTTCCACTACGCCTGAGGGCAGCAGAATAGGTTAGGGAGCAAAGGACAGGCCATGTAACATACACAGTGTCACATCCTGGGACAGAGAGCCCTCTGAGACTGAGGTTTCAGTAACTCTGAGGAGGAGTCAGAACCAGTTCCAGGGCCTTCACAAGCTGGATCCTGCACCCAGTCCTCTCGATCCCCAGGAGGTGCCGTTGTCCTCTGATTCCAAGGAGTGGACCTCAGATTCCTCTAGTGAGCAGGGCGGCTCTGGGGAACATTCCCCAACCAGTTTCTTACTCTCAGACCTTCCTTACCCAGAAGAAGGTTGCAATTGTGGGAAAGGACACTGGCCCTTTAAGAAAACCTGATGCAGCACTTGAGGAGGCGGAGCTCCCAGAAGGATTCTCCTGGCCTGGCTATAAAACCCTGCCAGTTGCTCTAAGCCAGTGCTGTGTCAGTACTAGTTGCAGGAGTGTTCTCTGTGGTCCTGAATTTGCTCCAATCCAAGTCCTGGGCAGGTACCTGCGGTGCAGGCTGCGGTGCTAAAACGGTCCTATTCTAGTTGCCTGTCCAAGGACAAAAGAGGACATAAAGTGTTAAGAATACTAATGAAGAGGGACATCTCATTCATTTCCTTCCAAGCCCCACACATCCTCTTTGCAATCACATTATGTCAGAGCCAGACTATATGCTATGCTAATCACGTAGCTGAGGCTGGTCTTCATTTTTGCTGTTGTGTAAGAGTGCATGACCCCAATTTGGATTGGGATTATGGTGCTCTAGGAGGGGAGGGTTAAACCTTCCCCCGCCCCCACACCACTTTTTCCTGAAATCCCCCCATGCAGGGGGGGGGGGCTGTTAAAAAAAGAAAAAAGAAGCCTCCATTGACCCAATGGTGTAGGCAGGGCAGGGGGTGTTTCACCCTCCCTCGCTGGCATGGCATGGTCCTGCTCTGAATCAGGGCTGTGTGTGCTTACAGAAGAGCAAAAATGAAGCCTGGCCTCAGCTGCACACTATGTGATTAGTGTAATAAGTAGTTTGGCCCCCAGGTGGCGTCTGGCTGGCCACAGTGGGAACTGAGTGCTGGACTAGCTAGGCCTTTGGTTTGATCCATCAGGGCTCTTCCCGTATCCTCATAGGTGGAAGAATGCAACACTTTCCTACACATTTATCTAATATCTGTGAAGGGAAACTACATGCAAACCACCATCAGGAATTCCAAATAAACCAGACACTTGTCAGCCCCATATTGAGGTGATGGCCTTGTGGGATTCCAGTTATTTGCTCACTGTATTAGGCAAGATAGGGTGCTGGTGGGTATGCCTGTCCACCCACAGGTGGGGCCAAAAGGTTGGAGAGGCAGGGCAAGCACCTCCCAGACATATAGTTCTTCCCTTGCTCCCCCAATCAATCAATCTTTCTTTCTTTCTTTCAGACATTTGTTTCTTTCTAACATTTGGGGACAAAGTTCCCTCCCTGAAATGCACTTTATTTATTTTATTATATTTATACCCCGCCTTTTTTCCTGCAAGGAACCCAAGGTGGCTTACATAATCTTCCTCCTCCTCTCCATTTTATCCTCACACAACCCTGTGAGGTAGGCCTGGCTGAGAGTCAGTGACAGGCCCAAAGTCACCCAGTGAGTTTCATGGCCAAGTGGGGACTAGAACCCAGATATCCCAAGTCCCAGCCCAACACTCTAACCACTACGCCACACTTTTCCTCTTCCTTGCTCCTAAACAGAATGCCCCCATCCCAGCAGGATGGGAACTCAGCACTCACTTCCCCTTGGGGACTACCATTTAACTCACAGCCTGCTTGATTCTGAGCTGGCTGAGAACTAATCACTCCCTACCCTTTTTTTCTCTCTACAAAAAGAAGAAAAAAGAAAGAAAAAAGTGAAGGAGAAGAAGTTTGCTTCCTATTTCACGGAGTCAAGAGGCTTTGCTTTCCAATTCCATCCCTTTGCAGCGAAGACCACAGGGGACAGGAGTCATGGGAAGCCTTAGTTCCTTTCTTGCTCTTTCCCCACCTAAATGGACCAACGTCCTTCCTTCCTTCCTTCCCCAGTGCTGTGATCAAGCTGTGATCAAAGATCAGTGCATAGCCATGTCATATCTGAATATGAGCTTAATCCAATATCTGTTGAAGATAATGGGAGTATTTTCACCCCCTGTTAAAGGGAGAGGTATTCAACCATGTTAGCAGAATATGGACACATTATTTACTTATTATGCAGTAGCAAGAGAAATAGCTACGGACATTTTAAAGAAGAAGAGCACTAGCAGCGCTGATTTGAGTTTTGGATATATCTCCTTCCTGGATGTTATACCATTTTTAGATGTGCCTTCTAAATTATAGAAGGTTTTTTTTTATGCTCCCCCCTCCATCACACACCCCACTACTGGCAAAATTAAGCTAGTAGAGCAAAACAAATTCCACATAACCATGGATACAAGTCTGTGCTTATTGAAACATGGCACCCAGGCTGATTCACTGCATATTTCTATTCTGAGAATTCCATTTGTCATTATCCCCCCCCCCTTCAGATGTTCTCTGAGGGTACAAAGTTTGTCAAGGTAAGAAGGTTCAAAGGTGTCCAATAGACTGATGATTTCATTTCACTCCTGCACTCTGCAATTCTTTCCCTAGATATGCATGCCGTCTCCCCTGGGAAATGTAAAGAAAAAGAAAACACAACAATTTTTAGATGCTCTACACCAGTCTTCCCTAACCTGGTGCCCTCCAGATGTTTTGGACTGGTGGGAGTTAAAGTCCAAAACATCTGGAGGGCACTGGGTTGGGGATGACTGATCTACACACAAGTTTTAACCGTTTCTGTGTAGGAAAAGTGCAATGCTTGTGACACAGTTGTCAGCTCTGTAGCTTGCCATGTGAAATGTAAAAATTCCTTTGACAATTTTTTCAGCGCTCTTGTAAAGTTGGCAGCAGTGTCTGCTTTGCTGCCTGGCACAGGGCAACATAAAGGAGGTGCATTGTACTATTATGGTTAGGATTAGCTGAACCTTGCATTTCTAAACTTTGCAATGTTTAGTTTGAAAGATACTTTTATCTTAACTATGTATTCATGGCCGGATTAAGATAGGGGCTGTGGGAGCGGCCGCTCCAGGCCCTTAACAGATAATCGGCCCGCAATTATAGGGACACGCGGCGATTTTTCCCCCTTTGGAGTTAGCTCTGATCGTTATCATTCAGCATAATTAATGATTTTTTCAAGATTAGAAAGGTGTTCTAAGCACATCTGCATTACAGGCTTGAGGCAAGACCTAGCAAGAACTATTGTTCTCAAATTAGCATTTCAGTATCTTTGCATTTCAATCACTGTTACTACATTTCTTTGTGAGAACGTCTAGCACATGGGGGGCTTGCTAGGGTCTGTAATATTCAGATTTAGAAGGGACCTCTCTCTCCAGCCTCGAGCAAAAGATCTTTCTGATTTGCAGCTCAATTGTCCAAATGCTAGTTTAACACACACACACACAAAAAAAGCAACAAGAACAACACAATTATTCTTGGTCAAGCAAAGCTTCCTGCCTTTTTGTTGTGGCTGCTTTTTTTTTTTTTTATAAATAATTTGGGGGAAATTGGGAAGACCCTTACTGATGAGCTGCAGGAGTTTTTGAGTTTTTGCTCCGGCTGGTCCTGATGGCCCTCCTCTGCACAGGTAAGGTTCAAAAGTTTGACTCTTTTGATCTGCAAGTTCTCCTTCTCCTTCTCCTTCTTTTCTGTAAAAGGGCTTGTGGTATGGAAGTTAAGCCACTTCCTTGGTTCGTTTTCCAGCTGACTTATGGCCCAATAAATCAACCAGAGCGGGTAAAAAGAATTCCTTTATTCAAATACAGCGCTGTATGGTTCCACTCCAAAGCAGAGTGAGACCAATCCACCATTAGAAATATAAGCATTCTTATACTCTTTTTACAAGCGCTTTACTTTCGCGCATGCGTGTTAACAAATTCTATAAGGTGAGCTCATTGTTTCTTTCTACTGTGACATAATTATGTTTTTACAATATCTGGTTTCTCTTTCAAGCAATAAATAACAATTAATTGACCTGTGTATACTGAGGAGTTTTTAGGGAGTGAAAGGCATCTTTGAAGTAACTTCTCCTTATCTCAATACCAATTAACTGTTAGAAACAGGTTACTTCAACAGTTCACAAGAAATCAAGAGGCCCCTTAGAGGCCCTTTGTATTAGCATTATGTGAGATAGAACTTTCTACATTCAGAGTAACATAGGATTACATACAAGTAAAAGCATAGGAAATATTTGTTGCAAGTTATGTGATTATATACCGTAGAAATCATATACTGAAATTATTTTACCACAGGCTTTCCCTCTTTTGTGAGCCAAACTGAACGTAAGGGCTGTGTGTTTGTGGGTGTGGGTGTCTGCCTTTTGGGGGTGTTGATCCTCCTGCCGCCTGCAAAATGTCACCTGCTTGGCTAATACTGTGTGTGTGTGTGTGTGTGTGTGTGTGTGCGTGTGTGTGCACGTGCGCTTTCATGGGGAATTGTGTGGCATTTTTTTAAGTTTTATTTTGAAAAACCCCAGAGAACAGAGTTCACCAAATATCCCTCTTGGATATTTTGGACTACAGTTCTCATTTGCCTCAGGCAGCATGGCCAGTGGCTGGGGAAGATGGTTTATGTTTATTTAAAAATGGTTGTTGTGAATGTTCTATTTATGTGAATGTGTCTGCCTTTTGGGGGTGTTGATCCTCCTGCCGCCTGCAAAATGTCACCTGCTTGGCTAATACTGTGTGTGTGTGTGTGTGTGTGCACGTGCGCTTTCATGGGGAATTGTGTGGCATTTTAAGTTTTATTTTGAAAACCCCCAGAGAACAGAGTTCACCAAATATCCCTCTTGGATATTTTGGACTACAGTTCTCATTTGCCTCAGGCAGCATGGCCAGTGGCTGGGGAAGATGGGAGCTGGGGCCCCAAACATTTGGAAGGGCCCCGGTTGGGGAAGACTGCCCTAGAGGTTAAAAAACGTGGAGGTACTTATCATCAACGATATGTGATGAATGGTTTTATTGAGTTAACAAGCTTATTGTTTACAAAAAAAGAAATATTTTCAATATGTTTCTGTTTTGGCACTTTAATGGTAATTAAAATATTTAATTTGTTTTAATATAAAATTGCGTCTTCATTTTATTTATTTCCATAAAAAGGCCCACCAAAATCCTCAGCACCAGGCCCATAATGCTCTTAATCCGGCCCTGTATGTATTAACTCATGGTGTAGTGTGTCAATGGACGAAAGGATCACACTGAGTAATGGAGCACATCATATAAGATAAACCGTACATCTGAATTATGAAGTGGTGTTGTTCAGAGTGCCACCATCTCAGTCTCCCACTTCGGTCTGTGTAATGTGCAGAAAAGCGAGATGTGTTCTTTATGTTCCTCAGCTATTTCACCACCCAAAGCTTTTCTCAGTTCAAAACCCAGCCAGATCAGTGACCTCTGAGCCTGCACTTCTCTTTGAAACTGGTTGCATGGCTGGCTAGGAGTTGTGGGCCTTTTTTCTATCTAAACATGCATAGAATTCATTCATTCATTCATTCATTTCATTTCATTTATTTTTATTTTTAAAATAAATTTTATTTAATTATTATAAACTACATACAAAACTGTAAAACACAAACATACAACTAAAATAAATCATAAGGTGCACCCTCCACCCGCCTAGGGACCAACTAATATACTTCCATCCCCTTGATCAATTAAATTCCACATTCCAAAAATATAACATATCCTGACAAGGCATACTCCCCTTCCCCTTTATTAATACATAGTTTAATAATTGATTCTATATATCCATAAAATTATTCTTCTTTAACTGTCCCTTTTTGCATTTGATACTACGTTAGTTTATCATTTAGGGCTATATCCCAAACTTCCCTATACCAATCAGTGATTAGAAAAACATGTTGTACTTTCCCTTTCCTTGCTATCATTAACCTAGTGCACAGTTAACAAGTTTACAATTAGTTCCTTTGTATTTTGGGCACAAGTGACTTTATCGGTTATTGATAACAAATTCATTTCATTTCTATACCACCCAATAGCCAAAGCTCTCTGGGCGGTTCATAGCAATACACAAAACACAGATACCATAATAAAATATAGCATAAAATACAGATGCAATAAAAATACAGCATATACAAAATTTAAAACAGTTTAAATAGCTAAAACAATCTCAATTTAAAAAAAACCTAGACCTGTTAAAACAGCTGACATGTCCCATCATATGCCATTCAATGCCTGCGAGTAGGATTGCACCTTTAATGTGTGACAACATCTGGGGTGGCTGAAGGGTGAGATTTAAACGTTTTTTTCCCTTCAAAAAATGAAATATTTCGGATGTACTTCTATGGCCAGACCCTATCCAAATCCTATCCCCTCCTGCATCTGGTGGTCATGTCAAATTTCACGACATTTCTTGTCATCAGAGAAAAAATGACTGTGGGAGTCATGCAACCAATTTTGAAGAGAAGTGCAGGCTCAGCGGCCCGTCACTGATCTGGCTGGGTTTGAAAACTGCGTCTGTGGGAAGCTTTGGGTGGTGAAAGAGCTAAGGAACATAACGTCTCGCTTTCCTGCACATTACATAGACTGAGGTGGGACGTGGGAGACTGAGATGGTGGAATTTTGGACCACACCACTTCATAATTCAGATGCGGGATTACATTGTTGAATGCTGCCCAACAGAAAAGAGAGACAGGGTGGTGTTGTGGTTAGTGTTGGACTTCGGCTGGGGAGAAACGGTTCAAATGTCATCCTTGCTCTGCCTTGACGCCCCATGGGTCTCTCCCATCCTAACCTACCTCACTCACAGGGTCGTTGTGAACATATATAAATGGGGGTGGGGTGTATGCTGCCCTGGAGGGCTGGGGGAGAAAATGTAATGTTATAAAATATAATTAAAATGCCCTGGGTGTAGAAAACATCGGGGAGGGGGATGCTTAGCCATCTCTCTCTTGTTTACCACACGCAGAGAAGTCTTTTGTTAGCGTGTGTTTTTTGCATTCAAACACATAACCCTTTCCCGCCGTTTGCATCGGTACACTGCAGAATTTGGCTGCCTTGGTGGTGCGATCACCTCGTGCGGCACATTCCTTTTTTTTTTTTTTAGGACGACTTTCTGTCTGGGCGGTTGCAATGCCACTTTCGCCCAGCAGGAGGAGACAGGGGGCCGGCGAGCAAGACCCGCGGACGGGAACGCGCTAGCGCGGCAACAGCGAACGCGAGTTAGCAGCAACGACGGGCAGCGGCGAGCGGCGACGGAGTGTGGCTGATCCCTGCTGCTGCTGCTGCTGCCGCCTCCGCCGCCAGTCCGAGGGTCAGTCAGACGGGAGCCGTGGACCAAGGGCGCGCGTCCTGCCCGGGCTTTCTGGCGAGCCCCCCAAGTTGGAGAGACAGGCAGCCCCTCCCAGCCTCCGGCGCCCGCGACGGCGCGGCCGATCCTTGCGCACGCCGGCTCCATGGCTGCTGCCGCCGCTCCAGCTCCGCGGATGCGCTTGCTCGCCTGGGCGCTCCTCTTGCTCCTCGCCGCGGTGCTCCACTCCGCCTCCCCGGCGGCACCAGGTAGAGTCCCTCCTTCTCATGGTCTCTTCGTGCGGGCCGTGGGGAGGGTTACTCACGTTCCCCATAAACCTCTATCCTTGGGGCATCCTCAGAAAGGGGGCGATGAGGAGGTCCCCGTTTACTTCCACGAATGCCATCAGCTTCCATCGTTCCCGTATCCATTTACCTTTTAAAAAAAATATTAATATTCTTTATTGTGAAATTTGCGTATCCACTCAGGATAAATGGAGAGCTCCCCCCCCCCCCAATATTTATCTATCTAGTTTTCATCTTCTTTTTCTTTCCTCTTTATCCTGCCTTGCATACTTACACTGGAAGTCAGCCTTCCCCAAGCTGGAGCCCTCCGGACGTGTTGGACTAC
The DNA here is from genome assembly GCA_021292165.1 of Shinisaurus crocodilurus. Lineage (NCBI taxonomy): Eukaryota > Metazoa > Chordata > Lepidosauria > Squamata > Shinisauridae > Shinisaurus > Shinisaurus crocodilurus. The sequence continues at coordinate 81,352,886 of CM037879.1, read as the reverse complement.
AACTCCCGTAATCCCCAACCAAGCAGGCTGGGGCGGGAGCTGTAGCTCTAGGCAGGGGGAAAACTGCTTAAAGTCCTGGGGCGGGGACCACCTCGAATCTGAGGTTCCCTGTGGCTGTAATAATATATTGCGGTACTGATATGGGAAAAATTGTTATTAAACTGTAGTGTTTGTCTAAATGTGTTTTTGTTGTTGTTGGGGTGGGTGGGAGAGATAAGTGAGAGTGTAACACCTCTCACTTGGAAAAAACTTTTTATAATCTTTGTAAGCCACTCTTCTGAGAGCCTTTTCTGGCTGAAGAGCGGGGTATAAATGCAATAAATAAATAAATAAATACAAAGGGGGGGAAATGTGGTGAAGAATATCTTACTCAAAAAGAAAGCAGTGTTGTTTATGAGGCTTCCATCCGATACACACTGATCTGAGTAGACATGTATAGGATTGCACTGTAAGATACTCTTCACCACGATTTTTGTTTGTTTGTTTTGCTTTTGTAGATAAAAAGTTTTTTTTAAAAAATCTTTTTATCTGAAACACAGATACACACAACACTCAAACATATTCTCTCTTTAGAAGCTCCAACCCCACATCCTGCCTTTGACCCCCCCCACACCTTTTATCTCCCCCCCTCCCCAACAGCAGCTGATTCCAGCCCAGCTACTCATTAACAAAATTCCTGCAAGTAACCCACTGAAGCATCCCATTCCCAGCCTTCCATCTGGGAACTGCCTTGTCTTAGAATGCAAAGGCATTCTGTGATTCATTGGGCAGAGGTGCCGGTCGAGCTCTGTGGGGAGCACTTATGCTCAGGGGGTCAGTCAGACTGAAGATGGAACTGCAGGGGAGATGAGCAGAAAGAAGATCCCGATGATACTGAGAAATAAAGTGACACGGCAGATTGAGGGAAGACTTGCCACGACTGCCATTGGAGAGGGCAACTTTCCAGGGGTTGGGCTTTGTTTCTGCTCCTCAATGCGTTCCCCTCTTTGGTACATTCTCTTCCTGGCCCCGGTCTGAGCGCTTCGTACACATTCTTGCTATGCAGGAATGGAAGTAGTAGCGAGGGGGGGGGGGGCTGTATGTGTTTGTACAAGTTCAGCTTGCAGCCTAGTGGAGGAATTCTGGATGCAAAACTTGCCCACAGGGCCAGTTGCTTGATAGCGATGCTTGATATATGTAATTGTCAAGGCAAGGGGTGGAATCTGTTATTTGTGGTCTCCCGCTCCCCTGGGATTTTAATACCAGTCGTTTAATGGGGTGTCGAAAGGCGCTTAAAAGATGCAGGGCACAGGCCCATGTGGCACACATCTGCATAAACTCTGCATATGCTAATTTGTACCTCTATGTGCCAATTTAGAATAAATAATTACTAGGATTTATTTAGATTTCACAGGAGGCAAAGCCAACCAATTGATTTTTCTCATCCAAATCATCTCAGATAAGATAAACTCTTCAATAAATTTGCATGGTAGCCAAGATAATCCCAAACCAATGGAGAATTCCCCCCCCCCCCAGCTAAATTGCCTTGCAGGGGAAGATTTGCGGAGTGGGGAGGGTGTTGCAACATGTGGGAAGTGGAGAGTTAACCTTTCCCTCCCCAGTTGCAGGCCCCCTTGAAAAGTGCTCCCTGCATGCCAGTAAGATGAGACACCCCCCCCCCCCAATGATGGACACTCAGGGCTCTGTGCAGGCCTGTACTCAGCATAAAAGTTCTGGGTGTGTGTGTGTGCCAAAAAAGTAGGGGTAGTTGATCTGGTTTGCTGGTCTTTTAAAGACAAAATTATAAACTGTTTTTTAATTATTCGTTTGTAAAAAAAATTAGGGGGGGCAGAGAAAATTTGGTGGGCCAGGCCCCCCTAGCCTCCCCCCTTCTCTACAGGCTCAGCTCTGTGGGTTAGATCCAGGCCCTAGGAACTAGATTTGGGGTCCGGGCCCATGGGCTCAGGGCAGGCGGAGCAATGCTCCTGGGCCAGGCATTATGCGAGGTGATAAATGACGAACCTTTCATAATGCAGAGTTTGTGTCAGTGGCTGGATAATTGCTTTCTTTTGACATGGTTCCTTAAATCAGCCTTTCCCGGCTGGGTACCATCCAGATATTGGCTGGGAATGATGGGAGCTGTAGTCTGCCTTATAAGGCTGCCTTATATGGTATTCAACTTTATAAATGTGGCAAGACGTGAACCTCTCCCTCTGCATTTTGCAACCCCTCAAGCTCTGTTTCTTTTGGAAAGGTGTAGCTGGACACAGGTTCCTAGGGAGTGACTGCTGGAGCTGGATAATATGAAACGGAATGTCCTGTCTGGAGAGCCTATGGTGAAAACACCTGTAACTCTTTCAAAGGCCTCCTCCCCCCCCCATGCTTTTCTGGAATCGGCTTTGTTTGCAGTGGCTTGCTAACTCCTCTTGCTCTTGGCCCTTCCCTTTAGCTCTTCCCATTCGCTCTGTAGCCTATAGATCACTCCAGATATACATGGAATGTTTTCCCTGGATCGCTCTTGCCTGGAGGCTGGAGCCTCGCGGAGGCTCCGCTCCACCACATTTGCACAGGATTTGCATTGTGTGGATGGGCAGATCAAAGACAAAAATACTTTTGGGGAAAACCAATTGGATTAGCGGCGGGGTTGGGAAGTTTTGTCTTTGCTTTTGGATGGAAGCAGTCACAGGATTTAGGAGTGATTAATCTGTCCTGTGTGAAATATTTGCTGGCTCCCAGAAGCATCAGCCCCTAATCAGTTTTGGGAGGTGACATCAGCTCCAAAGCAACCCGTTGCTCTGGTTGGAAAGGTGGACAATTGAGCATTCTAGATGAAAAAGGCCCTGCATGGATCACTTGTCCTGGCTATTACTGTCTGTTGCATACTGTGCTCACCTGGGTAGTCTCTAGTGATGTAAAAATTGGGTGCTCTGCATCATCATTGATGATGGCTTGTCAGCCTTCTCCAACCTGGTGCCCTCCAGACATGTTGACTACAACTCACATCATCCCCAGCCAGCATGGGAATTGTAGTCCAACACGTCTGGAGGGCGCCAGGTTGGGAAAGGCTTGCTTAAGGGCGCACTCCTATGCAAGTTTAGACAGGGAAAAAAAGTCCTACAATTCCCAGCATGCCCCAGGCAGCCATGCTGGCTGGGGCATACTGGGAGTTGTAGGACTTCTTTCCTTCTAAACATGCGTAGGATTGTGCCCTAAGTGTTTGAGGCGGCAACACTCACCTGGGAGTAAGCCCAGTTGAGCTCAGCGGTATTTACTTCAGAGTAGATATGGCTAGGATTACGCTGTTTGGCTGTAGACAGATTCTTCACTGAATATCTTCTCTCTTCCTCTCTTTGATAAGGATGTCTCCCGATTAAGGAAATCTTAGTCAATGAATCAAATGGGCTTTTAATAGTTTAATTATTTGACTGAGAAAATCAACACAAACCTGCATTTGAATAAAACAATAACTGTGAAAAAAGAAAGAGCACGCTTCCTTTGTATTTAGATTGCGCGTGTCACCGCATTTCCTCCCCGGTGTGTGAGGGAAGTGGGAATGCCTCTTCTAATATGATGCCTGCCAGCTGCAGTTTCTATAACAAATTATATATCCCTTTTTAAAAAATATTTTTTTCCTAAAACATGTCCCCCAACGGGAGAAGGCACTGGGCAGGTGAAGCCCCCCCCCCAACCAAGCTGCTGGGTGGAGAAGCACTCCTCCACTCGATGCCACTGCCGGGGCGGCTTCCTTTGCCCACATTGCAGCCTCCTCAGTGAGAGAAGGACAGGGCAGGTGAAGCTGTGTTCCCGACTGAAGCACCAGCTGCGGGAGCCACAACTGGGGCTTTGGCCAGGGCCCAGATGAGTCAGTGGTCATGGCCCCACCCACTGGCATCATCTGGTCCGCGGAGGGCTGGGTGGAGGATCACCCCCCCCCATTTAGGTTCCTCACCCCTCCGTTAAAGACATTTGAAATTTAGTATGAATTCCACTTTTGATTTGTTTGAAGTTTTTGAAGCTTTGAGGGATACTTTAAAAACAAACACCTTACATCTTACAGGAGACCTTTAGGGTAATAATATGTATCAACTTGCTGAGTTCAGTAATCTTTGATCTTTAAAAAGGTCCTAAATGTAATAGTATCTATAACGGGGAATGTCTAAAAATCAATAAGAATATAATTAGATTCTGTGCAAACAGATCTTCTATAAAGAGAATTTGCTTGGGAATTTTCCCCAGCCCAATTGTTTAAGGTCTAGTTGAAATGAAAATTCACAGTAGGTTGGTTATAGGCTGAATTTATTTCTCTTTTTCTGTTCTGCCCCATCAAAGCAGTCCAGGAATGTACTCCTGTAGACACCAGTATACATTGAGACAGGTGTAAGAAATATGCCCTGAGGAGGTATTCCACGCTGTCGTTATCTAAGAGCTTTTCCTAAGCAAGGACTGCTGGATCAGACTTTTGGTATTTGGAAAGATCTGCATGTGCTTCTGAGTTCTGACATCATACCCAATGTCCCAGTCAGACAGACAGTGCAGTAATTTAGCAATTCTCATGAATACATGAGTATCCTAAAACCACATGCCTGGGAGTAAATTTCTTCTTGTTGTCTACTTGTCTACTTACTTCTTAGGATTGTGTGCTGTTTAGGCATTCAAAGAAAACTCTATAAGAAACAATCTAATTGTTTTGGATGCCAATAATTCAGCTGCAAATCAATGGAGATGGCATTAGTCACACATGCTAAATTGCATCTCAGTTGGAACCAAGATTGCCACCTTTTTTCCTTGTAGGGCTCTTCTGCTTTTAGTAACAGGAGAGGAAGAAATTCAACAGGTGCTGCTTTTTTCTGGAACAGAGATGCAGTGATCGGGAAAGCTTCTCCTGTGAATCTCTGCCTGTCATGCCACAGTCAGTGAGACAGGAGCCCCACAAAGAAGTTTGTGGTCGGGGAGGGGAACAATATGAGCTTAATCACAAGCCACGGCGTCATTTAACATGAGCTTTGGATGCAAGTGAAAGAAGTCCCCGTGTAGTTCTGCTTCTTGGCAAAGAGCACAGCACACAGTGCACAGCAGTGATCAAAGCGCCTCCTTTAGCCGTGCAGGATTTGCCCTCATGTCAGGAAGGCTGCGTCTCACACTCATCCCCTTAGCCTTAGCTCCTTTTCCTGTATCTGGCAAAGTTATAGAGACCGGGGCGGTCACCGCGTTGAAACAGCACAGCAGAAACAACACAGCATAGCTTGACGATGCCATACAGTTTGGCAACCTCAGCTCTTCTGCTTCCTCCCTGCAACAGGAAAGGTTTTTTCACCTTTGTAAAAAGGAAACACTGTAGCTACTGTGGCCCTGGGAATACAGACTACTGTAGGTGGTTCTGTTTGAATTAAGAGTTTTATTATCTGTTGTGTTCCAAGGCTTGAGAGAGGGCTCCAGTCTTTATGTAATTATTCTGCACTGATGGGAGCAGGTGTAGGCAACGTAGCACCCACCAATGTGCCCCCAGACACCTTTCTTGGTCACCAAGGTGCCCTACCCCTCCCACTAGTTTTTTTTTTTTAAATTCTTACTCACAGCTGGGATCACTTCAAAGCAAAGTGAGGGCCTCTGGCAGCCGCTCTCTTCATTTCCTATGGATGCCTCTGGGCTACACAGTAACTAGCCTTTGTGACTAGCCAGCCATGCCTCCCATGGCAGCCATTTTTTGCTGGTACCCAGGACAGTTTCTCAAATATCCAGATGTGCACCCAGGCTCATAAAGCTTGTGTACCCCTGGACTAGAGCAAAATCTATGAAGTGTGTGAAACTATATTGTATTCATTGTGCTCTACCTTTTGTGACTTATTTTTAAAGTCCGTTTACAGCAGGAGAGAATATTGGCTTGGAAGGATATACCGGTATCTTTTCCCCTGCAGGGAGAGAAGCAGCTGGGTTTGATCAGGAAAATGGCTGACATGGGAGGGGTTAAGGATTACCTCTCCCTGCGCTGCTGCTCCAAATTCAGAGCCTCGTACAGCTGCAGCAAAGTAAAAAAAGAAAAAATATATATGTGTCTCCTGCATTCTCGTTTAATTTAGGCCTGTCAGAGACAAGAGGGGATAACCTTGGTGCTACTTTTAGAAAACATAGCAATCCACAAGTTGACATCCACAAGAGCCAGTGTGGCGTAGTGGTGAGAGTGTTGGACTGGGACTCGGGAGATCCGGGTTCTAGTCCCCACTCAGCCATGAAACTGACTGGGTGACTTTGGGCCAGTCACTGACTCTCAGCCTAACCTACCTCACAGGGTTGTTGTGAGGATAAAATGGAGAGGAGGAGGATTATGTAAGCCGTCTTGGGTTCCTTGCAGGAAAAAAGGCGGGGTATAAATGTAACAAACAAACAAGAGGGTTAGAGAGTGAATTCTTTCAATATCTGCTTAGCTCCCCATCTGACTGAGAAACTTGCTGAGTAGAATCAGATGCCATTCTTTTCCACCATAAAATATTTTTGGAGTCTCTTCATGGCCATGTAATTCCATCCTTAGTTTCTTGTCGTGGTACTTCAGGTGTCCAGTGTAGTGAAGGGCTTGGTGGGAATGGCTGTGTCATTATGCTTCAATGTGCAAGTCCCATAGTCCCACACATGTGCAAGTCCCACAGATTTCAGTTGAAATTCCATTTGCTTATGAGGGTTCACACTCAGACAACCTTACTGAGGCTATCAATCAATTGTTGCTGAAATGGTAGAAAGAAGGATTTGCACTTTGCTAGCTACTGCATCATCAGTCAGATGGCTAACTTTTTATTTTAGAAAAATCAAGAAAAGGTTGATAAGTCAAGGCATAAGAGGCAACATCAAGGCAGAAACCCTCTTAAGCAGAGGGCAGATGAAAGCAGGACCTTGGATAGCTGGACCTTGGCTGGAACTCCTGCCTACTAGGACATTAAGAAGATTTTGATTTTGTCTCAGTATGGAGCTAAAGCCAACTGAAATGTTATAGGCCGAGAAGACCTATGGTGTGGTCAACTCTGCCTGGAGGAGCTGACTGGGCTGAGCACCCTTGTCTGATTTTACAGTCTTAGACCTCTGCGAGGCTGGGGAGATGGAGGTTCTGCTGGGGATTCATCCTCTGAGGTGGATGATGATGATGATGATGATGATGATGATGATGATGATGACTGGGTGGTGGCCCTGGATAATGTACTGACTGTCCTACCCCAAGGGAAGCAGCTTCTGTTGCATCTTCTTCAGTGTCCCCTACTCCACACTGGAAGGTCTGAGGTCCTAGGGGCCATGAAATTGGTCAAGTAGAGGTGGGGTAGAACTTGACAGTCTGGGAGCAGACCTTGGGGGTATCTGGTGAATCATGGCCAGGATAGAACCTGGCAGGTTATTATGGGTAATGACTGGCTGGCAAAATCTGGTGCATCATGGGTAGACCTGGAATTTGCAGGCTTTCAGGCCCCTAATTTGGTTATCTGACAGAACTAGGGATACTTGAGGGATGTGATTTTCAGATCTTACACTTCTCCAAATTCTGCAATGCAGTTTGTGACTCAAAGAACATACCACTAGAGATGTGAAGGCTGGGGGGGGGGGGGAAATCTCAGGGGGGAAATGTTTTTCCTGGGGTTTTTTCCCCAAGGGCCATTTTTGTTTTTTTCTGAAAAATTGAACAGCTTTGGATTATGAAATATTTTCTTTTAGAATTTAATATATTGTTACCCAGCCTTTACTCCCCGCAAATGATTTCTTAAAATTATGTAATAAGACTAGAGATGTAAAATGTCTGGAAATAATGAAGCCCGCCCCACCTCCTGTATGTTAGATGCAAAAATTAAGGTCACATGCAGTTTGGCTCTGGGTCCCAACTTATGTAGCAAGGCTGTGGTTGTGTTGGGTGCTGGGATCTAGAAAATTGGTCACCTTTGCACTTGGGAACATAAAATCAGACTGTACATTTTGCTGAAAGCATGAGGATAACTAATGTTCCCCAACATCAAAGGTTGTCATACCTTAGCCTGCAGTGCACATGAATATATTCTCAAGTGTCTATTGCTACTATATATTATTGAATTATTTGCTGTAAAAATATTTAATATCTCGCTCTTCAAGTAAAACTGGATCAGCTTGCAAGAACAAAATCAAGTTACAACAATAAAACCATATCTCTTACGACTACAGCTATGATATGAACATTTTATATGATATGATATTGATATGAACATTTTAAAAAGCCAAATCATGCCAACACTGTACCTACAAATATATAGCAACTTGATTTTTAAACAATAAAACATTTTTTTCTATTTAAAAGTTTACTTTGCTCAGCTGAAGTCCAGCAGTGCACTTGTACACGTTCAAACAGCAAATGTTCATATTGCCACTTATCTCACACAGAGAATGATTAATTCTAATTAAACAACTTCATTTAATTTATGTAACTTTCTTTTTTTCCTATGATGTAAAATCTGCAATTCATCGCAGATCATTTCAGAAGCATTCAAATTAATTCAAGTTATTCTGGAATGCCTCATTTTGCGAGGAGGGTTGCTGTTTTGCTTCCAAAATTATGTGGTCGTCCCATGTAAACACGGGCCCTCCTGAGAATTGGAATACTGTATACGCCAACTGAGCAGGGAATGATCGCAGTTCCATGGACACTTCCCTGTTCCAGTGGTACAGTGAAGAATTCTCAGACCTTGGCAGAAGTTGCAGCCCCATGTTGTGGTGGTATAGCTGCAGAATTCAAGTTGGGAGTGTCCCATCCAGTCTGTCATTGGTTGTGTCAGTGCAGGGCTTTCCCAGAGTAAGGCGTAGGTGCTGGAGTCAGGGTGCAGAACCTCTTTCAGCCCGAGGGCTGAATTCCATTTGGGAGAAGCTCTTGAGGGCCGCATTCTAGTGTGGGTGGGGCCAAAGACAAAAGAAGTGGGTTCAAAAACCAAAAATACCAGCCTATTTTAGCTTAAAGCTCTTACTGCCGGTAACTAAGCCTCAGGAGCTTTTAGAATGGAGAAAAAATGCTAAGAAACCACCCAACGATTGGTGGTTGGGGGAAAGAGGGCGTGATCAGAAGGGAGCATGGCATGGGGAAGGGGGTGTGGCCTTCTGGGCGACTCCAGAGGGCTGGATTTGGTCCCTGGGCCTGAGGTTCTGCACCCCTGCTTTGTGCTGGAGGATTGGAGTGAGTGCAAGGCCATTCTGGTGGAAGAGGTGTGCTTATTCCAGAGGGTTTAGTTGTGCTGGGGCTCAGCATGGGACTGAGCTGAGATTTACTGAAGCTTCATGGCTCTTATGTTCTTCTTCTTTTTTATTTATATGAGTGTAGCAACTTCATCCTCTGTGTGTGTGTGTGTGTCTTACACCTTGCACAAGTGTAAATCCTCTTTGGAGCTTTGGAAAAACAATCCTGCCCTGATGTGAGGCTGGCTCATACTTGGCATTTGTGAGACTAATTACCTCGTGTTAAGTTAAGCAGATGTTGAACTTGCAAGAACAGGGCTATTATTTCCCATTCAGTTTAGTTATTTTGATTTATTTTCTGCCTTAGCTTGTAGGGTCAAGGCGGGTGAGTGTAAATAGACAGAGACAAGTTCCGAAAAGTCAAAAGAAATTAGCCCGAGCATTGCGCTTGGGCTGCCACTAGGTGTCTCAAATAAGACGAACACACCGTTGCCGTGCTTTCTACCACAAGTGGCAATTGTCAGAATATTAAACGCAGGAGTACTTGCTGAAGGGTAGTGTTTCCACCCATCCAACACTTCACATATCAAAATAGGGACATGCTTATGATGACACCCTGCTATTTATTATTAAGGTTTTTCTAACCCCAGCTTTCAAGCACATGCCTATGGAGTACATAGGCAGTATACCTGTGTACTCCAGTTGCTGGGGAACGTGGGCGGGAAGGTGTTGTTGCACTCATGTCCTGCGTGTGGGATCCTGTGAGCAGCTGGTTGGCCACTGTGTGAATAGAATGCTGGACTAGATGGACCCTTGGTCTGATCCAGCATGGCTCTTCTTATTGTTCACATTATCAGGGTGGCTTACAGTAAAATACATAAAAACAGCAAATCAATAAAAGCAGCATAAAAATAATATCAAAATAAACTTACTTACATCCTGTAAGTTTAAAAGCCTGAAAAAAAAAATTTTTTTAAGGCCTTTGCCTGCCACCAGAAAGATATCAGGGTGGGTGCCAAGTCAGCCACTCTGGGAAGAGCATTCCAAATCTAGGGCGCCACCACTGAAAAGGCCTTCTCCCCAGTAACCATCCACTGCACCTCAGATGCAGGGGAAACCTGGAGAAGGGCCCCTGATGATGATGATCTTAAAGTATGGGCAGGCACATGTGGAGGCAGGCTTTACATTTGTGCAAGGTGTAAGAGAGAGTAGGGATGAAGTTACCATGCCATGAAGCTTTAATGCATCTCAACCCAGTTTCTGTCAGAGCTCCTTGCACAGGGGCCGGTGATATCAAGCACCACTGGCCAAGCATCACCCACCCCACTGTCATGTGTTGCTGAAGGCTCTTTTCCATCTTCAGTATGCTCTATTCATTTAGACTGCCACTGTCTGTCTTTCACCGTTTTATAAGCCTGGAGATGGTTTGCTATTTTGGTTAAAGCAGGGGTGGGCAACTTCGGGAGCCATTCCCCCCCCCCCCCATGGGCTGCACCTTCCCCCATGAGGCACTGGGGAAAAGTAGTGTCTGGAGAAGCTATGGAACACCAAAAGGGTGTTCAAGGCCCCTGCCGCTTTCCCTTCTTATGGTTCTTTATCTTTAAACTGGACTTGCACTGTACAGCCCTTCAATGAGAGAATGCCATCAAATAGAGAACTGTTCTCTGACAGCCCTTGAAGTAAAGGACTTGTCCTCTGTAAAGCAGGACACATAGCCACTCAAAGTGGTAGTACAGATATTAAGGGAAATCATTTCAGTCTGTGTCTTACAGAAATAGAGAAAAGGATTTTCTCTCTGCCTTTTTAAAATGCCAGTTTTAATATATTCCAGCTTAATGTTTGACAATTACTTTTTAAGGAGGAATCTTTAATAGTGAATGACCCATCCAACATTCTTACCCTTGGCAAAGCTGAATCTGGTAGAACCTCATGATTTTTGTTGATCTGCAGGATATCTTCGATGTAAAAGGCAAAGTTAAGACATATATTTGATTTCTCCACTGAGTGCATGTTAAAGCTTGAATGTGTGTTCCTTGACATTTTTTTTGGGTCTCTGAGAGAATTTTGGCAGTACCCAGTGGAAAGTTAAACTTGCACTAGAGAGATGGAATGGAAAGATTTTACATAAACATATGAATCTTTCTTGGATTGAATTTTTTTTTTTCTTGTAACACAGGGTGAAAGAATAATTTTGCAGTCGGGTCTAATCATCAATTCATAACTCAAGGTGTACACATGGTTTTGGGAGACCCAGTTTATAAATACCTGTTGTTTTTGTAAGTACTTCATGAAAACTTTTAAGATATGTGTGGAGAAAGCCCAACACAGGTCCACACACATGGCTTTCGCCCAAGGGAGGGGGCAAGGAAGGGGGGATGAAGTCATCGGAGAAGTAGCAGACGGACCATCATCCCCAACAAAGGAGGGTCTCGGTGGAGATCCACAAAACCAAGGAAGGGCCATCAAGGATCATCAAACTATCAGGGCAGTCTCAAAGAGCTGCGGAGTTCCAATACGTCATCTTCTTCCCAGCCAGGAATAAGCCCACCTGAAACGAAGGGGCAGGCATAAGCCCCCACCTGACCTGGAGGGCGGGGAGAGCGGGAACTCAGGGGTAGAAGACCCCTCTCCCTTCCGGGTTGGGGTTGTTGGGAACCACGGGTACGCCAGGGCCAGATCCACCTTAAAGCAAGCAGTCTGGGTACACCATTCTCATCCACGGATCGCCGACCCGGAGCTAGGCTGAAACTGACTAGGAGTATTGTCTTTGATCTGAGGAAATCGACTAGGTTCAGTCTGCTAGCCTGGGAGCCTGCTCATTGGGTAAGACGGGGGTCAGCTAAGGTTGTGTTGACAGTATAGTATTCCTGAAGAGCTGCTAGTTCCGTTCTGTGTTATTGTATAAACAAATAAAAGCCTTATTTGGTCATTTAAAGGGCTGTGGTTTTCCTCTTGTGCGTGAAAGCCTCGGAGGTGATTGCCGGCGCTTATACAGGCTGTATCTCATTGCCGGTTAACCCTGTAATTGCCGAACTCACGCAAAGGATCCTGTTGCTGATCCTTCACAATATGAATCCAACACTATATTCTGAAAAATAATGCATTTATTCATGTGTATTTGTTAGATTTGTATATCACCCAACTGGCAAATGCCCTCAATCCAGTCCCAAATTTTCCAGCCCCCGAATTTCTTTCACTCACTAGAAGTCTTTACAATTTACCTGGTTTGATACTGTTGGTCAAACTACATTTTATGGTTAGCAATTGGTGTGTATAATTCTTAAAATTAAAATAGCTCATCTGGGGCCCCTGACCAGGATCAGGACTGTGGCATGCGGAGTCATTTAAAAAAACCAAAACAAACTACTGGGCCAATGAAAGCTTCATAGATTTCATAGATTTCATAGATCTTTGCTTCCCAGGGCTAATAGCAGCTTCAGGGACAATTTTACTTGGGGCCATAGTGGAAGCAAAGGCTAAATCCCCTCTCCATGAGTACCACAGTCATGAACATGCTTGGCTATTTATATTTTGCAAAATGACTATACAGTAATACCTTGGATTGCAAGTAACTTGGTTTGAGAGTGTTTTGCAAGACAAGCAAATTTTTAAATATTTATTTTAAAAAATTGACTTGATATACAAACAACGTCTTGCAATACAAGTACTGTAGTACGGCTTAAATTAAAAATCTCTGTACACATTTTTTTGGGGGGGATTTCGTTTTGATATAAGAGTGTTTTGGATTACAAGCACGTTTCTGGAACGAATTATGCTCTCAATCCAAGGCATGACTGTACATGCCATTGCCTTCACATAATATGACATGGAGTTTGACCCTGTGATCCAGCAGATTGGAGTCTAGAATCCTGTTACGTATGCCTGCAGGTGCTGTGGTTCAAGTCCATGCTTTTTAGACTGATCGGGCTGCTACAGCTTTCTTGGTGTAACGACCGATGAGTGGAGTCTTATTCTAGACATGTTATGTAGCAATATGTTAGGTATTTTTCCTCCCTATGAAAAATACTTCTCTGGTGTTTTTGCTGACTTGGTGGGTGTTTTACTAGCAGTGGTTTTGGATGATTATTGGCAGGGTGTTGGTATCAAAGGAATGAATGAAGTGAGTGGGTGGGTAGATGAATAGTGGTGCTGTGAGTGGTTAGATGAGGGGAGTGGATGTGGTGTGTTTAGTGGATGAGGGAAGAAGGGTGATTTTGGGGGGGTGGATTTTTTTATTATGGAGTGAATGGATTGAGTGGTGTGCGTGTGCGTGTGTGTATGGCTGGTTAAGAATCATCATGTCCCTTCAGAGGGGTGATGTGGTGGTGGGGAGGGACACCCCTATGGCAGCGATCATGGGCTAAGGGAGATGTGGTGCTGGTGAGAGGGTGGGGGCCCAAACATTGTTTGTCCCTCCCCCAATAAGATTGTGTGGATTTGGGGGCATCTCCAGAGAGGTGGCGGTTAGCCAAGTTGTTACATTGCAGTTGAAGAATTAGAATACATCCAGTGACTCATAACTGGAGCCCCCTGTGTGTGTCTCTAGGAGCAGAGCGGGCTGCCTACAGACTATGGGTCCACCTAGCTCAGTATTGTCTACTCCAGCCTTCCCCAACCTGGTGCCCTCCAGAGGTTTTGGACTACAACTCCCAGTACTCCTGACCATCAGCCATACTGGCAGGGGCTGATGGGAGCTGAAGTACAAAAATGGGGTTGGATCCTGATTTAGTCATACTTAGAGTAGACCCATTGAAATCAATGGACTAAAATTCATCGTGACTGATTGAAATCCGATTGATTTCAGTGGGTCTGCTCTAAGTATGTCCAAATTGGGATCCACCCCCTGGAGGGCACCAGGTTGGGGAAAGGTGGTGTACACGGACTGGCGGCAGCTCTCCAGGGTTCCAGAGAAGGAGCTTTCCCAACCCTACTTGGAGATGCCGGGAATTGAACTTGGGAGTTTCTGCATGCAAAGCATGTGCTCTACCCACAGAGCTAAAATAATCTTTGCGCTCATGTAGAGGCAAGGTGAGAAAAGAGAGGGGAGAGGGCCAAGGTCAGCATGCACATCTTTTTGTGATATCATATTTTAAGAGTTAGGTCATGAAAAAAAAAAAGATTTTCACAGAGAAGAACTGTAGTAGCAGAAGGTGACATTTTCTTGGCATTAGAAGCATGTTTTCTGTCACGATACATCTTACCATATGTATATCAACTTACCATTCTTTCCCATAGAAGGGTGTACCTTTAGCGTATAAGCACCAGGTGTCAGCAGGTGGTTTGGTATCCTTTCCAGGGGAAAGTAGTATTCAGTTCAGTGACTGAATGGGTTTTCTTACTTTCCTCCTTTCCATTATCATGGTTAAAATTTATACTGAGTGCTATTATTTTATTTATTTATTTATTACATTTCTATCCCACTTTTTCCTCCCTGCAAGGAACCCAAGGCAGCATACATGTTCCTCCTCCTCTCCATATTATCCTCACAACAACCCTGAGAGCCAGTGTGGCGTAGTGGTGAGAGTGTTGGACTGGGACTCAGGAGATCTGGGTTCTAGTCCCTGCTTGGCCGTGAAACTCACTGGGTGACTTTGGGCCAGTCACTGACTCTCAGCCTAACCTACCTCACAGGGTTGTTGTGAGGATAAAATGGAGAGGAGGAGGAGGATTATGTAAGCCGCATTGAGTTCCTTGCAGGAAAAAAGGCAGGGTATAAATAAAATAAAATAAAATAAAATAAATATTTTATTGAGCAGGGGGTTGGACTCGATGGCCTTGTGGGCCCCTTCCAACTCTACTTTTCTATGATTCTATGAAATAAATAAATAAACGGTTAGGCTGAGAGTCAGTGACTGGCCCAAAGTCACCCAGTGAGTTTCATGACTGAGTGGGGACTAGAAGAACCCAGATCTCCTGAGTCCCAGTCCAGCACTCTAACCAGTACATTACACTGGCTCTTACAATAGTTTCCCATAGAAGGGTATACCTTTAGTACATATGCACCAGGTGTATATTGCACTACAGTAGGAGTAGGCAACCTGGTGCCCTCCAGAGGTTTTGGACTACAACTCCCATAATCCCTAGCCATTGGCTGTGCTGACTGGGGCTTAAGGGAGTTGTAGTCCAAAACATCCGAAGGGCACTAAGTTGTCTACCCCTGTGTAGCACAGTAAGCTTACGGTATGTTTTCTGAAACGTCATCTTAGTGTGCCTTTCTAAGGCCAGGAGAAAAGTCATAGTAGTACCTCTTCTCCCTCCCCCAGCAGCCCAAATGTGGAGGAGTTGGGACAATTTATGGCTGCTGCTAAGATAGAGGGCTTAGGATAGAGATCCGTTAGACTGCCTGTTGGTTGAGTTGCTGCTGAATTTTGTCAAAAGTGAAATTCAAAGCAAATGTGGATGTTCTCGCTTTCAGTGAAGTATCTGAGGCGGGCTTTCACAGCCGTGGGCCCACCAAGCCAAACAGGTTTGTATCTTGTGGTTTACCTGGAGCTTGATAACCATCCAGTTTTTGCGGTCTTGGGCACACAGCAAAACCAGAAGATGGGGATCAAGCCACAGGTGGACAATCATACAGTACCATATGGTCTCTGGCAGCCTTCTCCAACCTGGTGCCCGCCAGCTGTGTTGGACTGCCACTCCCAGCATGCCTCAGACAGTGGCATCAGAAAGTCTCAAAGTTGTGCTCACATCTTCAACAAAAGTGCAGGATTTATGAACATTGTAGGCTGCTTTCCCCATAGCATAAATGAGTTAACTCACATGCACTATTCCTTCCTCCTTCCAGAGTTTATGTGGCTAGGTGAAAGCAAGCAAATCTTTCCTTCCATTCAGGCCGTGCTGCAGGATTATTGAAGCTGAAGGTTTCTGGTGCAGGAAGTTGTGCCATTTTCTTTTCTTTCTATTTTTCCTGTTTTAGAAATCTGTGGGTTTAAAATTTGACTTCTAACACCGTGTCACAGAAGGCTTACAGGACACACCAGTCAGGAAGCTAAACAAAAGCTTCATTGACCTGGTTCACACGTAACAATTTATTTATTTTATTTTATTTCTTATATTTATTAATCGCCCATCTGGCCGGCCACCCGGCCACCCTGGGCGATGTACAATTAAAAGAATACAATAAAACAATACAGTAAAATATAATTAAAACAGTATAAAAAATTCTTTTAAAATCCTAACCCACCCCATATTCCCGCCTGAACAGCCATGTTTTTAATGCACTGCGGAAGCTCATCATGGAGGGGGCATGGCGAAGGTCACTAGGGAGGGAGTTCCATAACATGGGGGCCGCCACAGAGAAGGCCCTCTTCCTAGTCCCCGCCAGCCTGACTGCTCTGGCTGATGGGATAAGGAGAAGGCCGTCCGTGGCAGATCTTGTTGAGCGGCCTACTTGATGTTGCTGGAGGCGCTCCTTGAGATAAACTGGGCCGGAGCCATGTAGGGTTTTAAAGGTCAAAACCAACACCTTGAATTCGGCTCGGCAAGCAACTGGTAGCCAGTGCAGCTCCTTGAGCACTGGCGTGATGTGATCATGCCGGTGGCTGCCCTTAATCAGGCGAGCCGCCGCGTTCTTTACCAGCTGAACAATGACCCGTCGGTTTAATAACTGATGGGTTGTTGAGGATGCGTGGGTGCTCTGCCTGTCGTGCACCCGCCTCTTCTGCGTTAGTGCACAACCCATGATGGGCTCCACTGCAGGTTGTGCAGTGTGACGTGCGAACCCACATCGCTGGGTTGCTTAGGGGCTAAACAACCCAGTGCTCTGGGTTCTCACGTCACGCTGCACAGCCTATGAAGGAGCCGATATGGGTTGTGTGCTAAAGTGGAAGAGGTGGGGGGTACTGCCCATGCGCCCCCAACAACCCGTCGGTTTTTAAACCGATGGGTTGTCCTTACTTGCAAATAGCTCTGGTGTCTCCTCATTCTGCACACATGATACAACTAAATCCTGCGCCACCTAGTGACTAAAATATATAATGACAACATCCACAAAGTAACACCGCTGCAAACCATTTGATAAAACTAACAGCAACATGCCTGCAATATAAATTACTATTGTTGTTATTAACATCATGGTCATCATTATTATTTTCAGATATGGTAGGCAATCTATAAATGGATTAAATAAATAATAAGTAATGTCATTTATGAAAGCAAATAAAAAAAATACCCCACATGTGGCCATTAAAAGCCTGCCCAAACAATAAGGTCTTACATTGCCTTTCAAGCAATTAAACAAATGGAACTATATTTTAGTAACATTCCTTCTTGCCTCCTACCAACTTCTCCACACAATTCTCACCCGGCCCCAGACTTGCCAGCAGCTCCCTCTGCCGCTCCGTCAGCCGGATCAGCGCCGCCAACCCCGGGGTGATGGGGGTTGCGGGCAGGGGCCGCCATGGCTCGGCTCCCCCAGTTGCTCCGTCAGGCTCTGGGTCGCCCATGGTGATCCTTAGGCTCTTGCTACTTTGGGTCTGGGAGATATTCTGGGCTAATAAATTATCCCACCGCTGCCACCAAGTGGAAGACCGCCAACCTGGTCTTCTGCGCGGGTTCAATACTAAGGGGGTAGCGAGTCCTGGGGGCGGGCCTTCTCCGAGGTCCCCCAGCGACTATCACCCTTAGCCTAGAACAAAGGGATAACTTATAGCCACAAAAGTATCTTTTATAAAACAAGTTTATTTACAAAATGACCGTCACAAACCCAGACACACGCCAGCAATACAGCTTATCAGTACAGCACAAAGTAGCAAGCAAGAAATCTCAAGGACACCGTGATTTCAGGGCTCTCAGCTAGTTAGTTCAGCTCGGGCTCCAGCAGAGGCCCGGTCAACCGCATGCTGCTAGCTGGGTTCCCGGCGGAGGTCCGGTCTACCCAAGCGGCTAGCTGGGTTCCCGGCGGAGGTCCGGTCTACCCAAGCGGCTAGTGAGTGATTTCAGCTTGGTTTCCCGGGGGTCCGGTCAACCCAAGCGGCCAGTGATTTCAGCTTGGTTTCCCGGGGGTCCGGTCAACCCAAGCGGCCAGTGATTTCAGCTTGGTTTCCCGGGGGTCCGGTCAACCCAAGCGGCCAGTGATTTCAGCTTGGTTTCCCGGGGGTCCGGTCAACCCAAGCGGCCAGTGATTTCAGCTAGCTGGAGCACGCCGGGTGCTGCTACCCGGGGTTGCCGATCCCTTCGTTCCCTTACCCCAAGCATGGGGCAAGACTGCTGATCAGGTCCAACAACTCAGTTCCCTTGCGCAGGGTGTTTTATACCTTGGGTTTCAGGTAGCCCCTCCCTCTGCAATCAGGTGGGTGGCCAATCAGGTGGGTTGCCACCCTCCTCAGGTGGGCGGCCAATCAGGTGGGTTGCCACCCTCCTCAGGTGGGTGGCCAATCAGGTGGGTTGCCACCCTCCTCAGGTGGGCGGCCAATCAGGTGGGTTGCCACCCTCCTCAGGTGGGTGGGGTCCCCCTGAAGCCACCTGCTTAATGGTCCCATCCTGTGGTGTTGAATGGCCCTTTCTTATGGGTGCCGAAATGTCTGCTCTCGCAAGGTATTCAAGTCTTATGTAGATGGGGCTGATATACGAGAGCATTGACGAACCTGGGGATGCTTCCTGCCTTCCCCCCTGGGGTGATTCTATGCAGATGTTGTTTGTCCCTGTTGGTCTCTGTGGAGACTGGCTGTCTCTGCCCCCTGGGTCTCCTTCCCCCCTCCTTGGTGAGTGTGTGTGTGTCAGAAAGGGGTTTTAGGTTGGCTTTCTCCACAATATCAGAGGCAGCTAAATGTAAAGGGTGTTACTAACCCTTGCAGTACAGTGTAGCCTAGTCATCAGCATGTTTTCCAAACACAGAATATTCTTTAATAAATGTTGTTTTGCTTCCTGGAGAGCATACCGAACTGTGGATAGTGGGTGCCTTATTAGAAGCTGTGGCTCGGGTACACATTGTATCTGAGTTCATGTTCTACTCAATATTAAATCAAACCATCTACAGGAGTCCCTTGAGAATTGAAACAGTGGCTTGATGTAAGCCATATGTTTCAGAGCCTGGGGTGGTTTCTTTTGAGCTGGTTACAACGGAAAATCACAGTGAAGTGAGCTTCCACACTTTACAGAGCTGAGAGCTCACCTGGTAAATTTAAATGTTGGATGCTGTTTTCCCCCCCTTCTTTATTTTACCCATATCTTTCTTGTTCTAATTGGCCTTGAAGGAGCAGTGCCAGTGATTAAACCTTGCCTGCCACATTGGAATTTGCATAGCTTTCAATGAAAACCATGTGCCTAATACAGACAGTTGAATTTATTACATGGATGATTTATTGCATGGACGGCCTGAATCAAGTTCCACTTATGGAATGGAGACAGACAGTGTGATCCACAAACAACTTAAGCAAGTATTTTGTATTCTTGGTTGCAGACACCCTAAGCACATTTACTCGTAAGTAAGTCTTACTGATGTCAACAGAAAGTCCAAGAAGATGGCTTCATGTAGTAGTTGGAAGGAAATGGGGATAAGAACAAATTTATGCACTAGAGAACTTAAGAGACGTGTTCAGATGTAACACTAAATTGTAGTTTGGCATTCTGTGAAGCAGGGGTGGTGCTAGATACCGAAAAGATCTGGGGCTCAGGCTCACAGGACAAAAAAATGCACAAATTTGCATATACAAATATATGTACATAATTAGAAATAATGACTATAATTTAAATTTTATAGAAGGCAAACTAATTAACCTCTTGCTTGCTTTCAGGGCAGAACTGCAATGTTCCAAACTGTGCTTGCTTAAAACTTACCCTCTATGTGTCCACATTTATTCTTGGTCTTTCAGGCCCAAATCCAAATGGGGAGGATGGAGCGCCGGAGACCAGCAAAGTGCTGTATGGCATCTTAAACATTTACTGAGTAATTGCAAACTGAACATGGCACACTGGCAAGGAAGATTATGGCCATGTATTTTGTACTATAATAGCCCCTGTTCTTAGGCTGCAAATTTACACAGTTACTAGGGCAGTGATGGCGAACCTTTTTGAGCCCGAGTGCCCAAACTGCAACACAAAACCAACTTATTTATTTCGAAGTGCCAACACTGCAATTAAACCTGAATACCGAGGTTTTAGTTTTAGAAAAACAACTCATACAGTTGTCCGAACTAATTAACATCTTTTGTCTTAAAAGAAAAACACAATAACAGAGTTTTCAAAGCTACAAACAAATCAACTCAAAAAATTGTTATCGTACTACATTGTACACATAGCCTGAAGGGAATTTATACAAACTTTTTAAATAATTAGGCACATGTATTTTTGGATAAGGGATTCTCAACTTGTAATATGATTATATGCCAGACTGAAATTGTATGGGGCAAGCTTTACCCCAGGTCCTTTCCCTGCTTCTACAGGTGCCGGATTAGTAAAAGTAAAAATCAACCTGTACTAGGATGAGCAAGATAAACAAGAAAACTAAACGTGCTTAACACATTTTAAACACTTTATGTCTTGGACTGCAAACACTGCATTAGGTTAAAGTTTGCATTGGGCATGCTTTTGCACAATTAATGTGATTTTTGCTATTGCATGCATGCTGATAATTTGTCAAACCTTGGCTCATACTCCGTTAGTTTGAGAGCAACACATGCAGCACTCAGGTCAACTGTTAGGGCTTTACATCCAAGCCATGCTCTGTGCATCATTCTTCAAAATCTTTTAAATGTGATAACAATGTAGAAAAGAATTCTGTAACAGGAATTCTAGAATAAAATCATTCTGTTCCACACTGTGAGAAAGAACAAAATCATTAGTGTTTTGCAGAAGGGGACGGTCTTTTTGCGATCTGGTGACCAATGGCTCGAGTGCCCACAGAGAGGTCCCTGCGTGCCAGCTGTGGCACCCGTGGCATAGGTTCGCCATCACTGTACTAGGGAGTAAAAGATCCAGGGCCCATGCCTAGGTGAACCAACGACTAACACTGCCCATGGATGGCAGGGTGGTGGGGCAGACAGCCTTCCAGAGATTCGGGGCTCCAAATGAAAGATTCAGGGCTCTAGCCCTAGTGGGCTGCCCCCTAACACCGCCTCTGCTTTGAAGAACCCTGAGGAGCCTTAGGCTCTCATGCTTTCGCCTCCCCCTCAGTCATCCCCTCACGCATGGCAGTTATCTACTACTTCTAATCCTTGTGTGAGGCACTTTTTAGTTCAATGTTCCGCCCCAAACAGGGAAACTCTGGTTTGCACTCTTCTGCAAGCCAGGGTTAGAACATGCTATGCGATTCTAGTTTGTATGCAAGCACAAGCCATAGTTTCTCTGTTCTGATTAAATGGCAAATTATGGTTTGCTGCAAACAATGATTGGTAATTGTGCGGGGGTGGGGGGAGGAAGAAGTATGTGAGCCTGAAGCTCCTCAGGGCTCATTCACATAATGCCAAACCATGGGTTGGTGTACCTCTGAATGCATCCATAGCATTTCATATGATCAATTACATCTGAGTACCTGGTTGTTGGAAAGTTGTCATGGATGTAATGGGGCCATGTCCACATTTCCTCCCCCACACACTCCTTCTTCAGAGCTGGTAAAGAAGCCCCACACGCCATCATTTCTGGGGAAGGATCTGGTGTTATGTGTGATTTATGCCTTAGCTGATGAGTGCAGGGAAATTCTAGAGGTGTTGCCCTGACTTGGGAGTGTAGCCTTTAGGGTAGCCACTTACTCATCACCAAAACAGAGGAAATGCAAGAACAAAACGGAGGGCAACAAAGGAAACATATTTGCATGAAATTTGCATATGCTTATTTATATGTATAGGTACAAATTTAGAAATACCTCCTATAACTTAGGGCGCAATCCTATGCATGTTTAGAAAAAAAAAAGTCCTACAATTCCCAGCCTGCCCCAGCCTGCCATGCTGGCTGAGGCAAGCTGGGAATTGTAGGACTTTTTTTCTGTCTAAACATACATAGGATTGCACCATAGAAGTACATAGTGGGGAAGACTGTGGCCAGGTGACTGTGTGCCTGCTCAGTCTTCTGTCCAGATGCAAACCATTGATGAGCAACGTCAAGGCACCCTTACTCTCCCTTCCTGTGTTTCTTTAAACCGGTCTTGGACTGGTCAGCCCTTCAAATAGAGGACACCTTCGAATAGAGGATAGTCCTCTGTAAAAAAAAGACCCATGGCCACCCTAGTAGTTTTGCGCCCCACGTCCTGATTGGCCAGGTGAATTGAAGTGTGGAACTTGGATGGGCAACATCAGCTTGTGTTTATAAAGAGCAAAATAATCTGTTTCTTGATATTCTGTGAACATCTGCTTTGGCAGCATGCTTTTAATTAATTCTGTGGGTAAATAGAATAGTGTCACCAAGTAAGTAACACATTCCAGGGTCAAACTAGATGTGATGTGAACCATGTGTTTGAATCCTGTGCTTGGGACTGACTTTTCCCTAAGTTATCATCGGCCATGGGCCCCCTTTTTAAGTTGTTCATCTGTTTCAGCGCTGGTCTCTTGCTGGAAACCCTTCCTAAAAGAAGAGCAGGGGGATCCGAAGCATGAGATCCACACAGGCATGGTTAACCTCACGCCTGGTTTCTCCCTCAGAGGTGGACTTTACACGGTAAGACTTGGGAGAAACATAGGGAGATGCCTTATACAGGGCCAACGTCAAGGGTAGGTGTGGTCGGGCATCTGCCAAGGGCCCGCACCCCAGCAGGGGCCAACTGACAAGTGTCCCCTGGACTTGCTCCTCCTACTCACCATTGCAGCCTGCTTGTTCACCTGACTCTTGCTCTGGCCCAGACAAAGGTGGTGGTGAGAAGAAAGAGAGCAGTAGATGGCACTACCTACTTTCTCACTGGCTCTCTCTACCTGTCAAGCAAGCAAGTGGTAGCAATGATGACAAAGAGGATGAGGAACAAAAGTAGCTGGTGACAATGGCAGTGAGAAGGCAGGCTCACTGAGGGAGGGGGCCCATTGATGGTGTCTTGCCCAAGGGCCCTCAAAAACCTGGAACCAGCACTGGCCTTATACCAGGTCAGACTGTTTGTCCATCTAGCTCAGTATTGTCCGACTGGCAGCGGATCTCTAGGGTCTCAGGCAGAGGTCTTTCCTACTATGGCTTACTACCTGATCCTTTCTCTCTTTTAAATTAGAGATGCTAAGGAGTTGTTCAAAGGATTTGTTGAGGCTGTTGGGGCTCAGACCTTTGCCTTATACTCAGTCTTCTGGGCAGGTTACTTGTCCTTTGCCATGCCTCCCATGACAGCCATTTTGTGGTGGTGCCCAGGACAGTTTCTCAAATTGCCAAATGTGCCCACGGTCCAAAAAGGTTGCCTTCCCCTGTGCTGGGGATTGAACCTTCTGCCACTGAGCACTCCCAAGTCCCTCTTGAGGAAATTATTAATTATGGCGTGCATTCAGTTTGACTGCCTTGGCTGTAGCATTTGTCACTCCCCACATTTTATACTAGTCTTCATGTTAGACACTGTGGAGAGTAAAGTGATGTTTTAGTGAATTAGCAGATTAATCAATGCTTGCATATCTAAATTAATGACTGGAAAATTTAGCCGTGTGGAAGTCTGCACTGAATTTAGAAATGTCAGCCACTATGCACAGTAAGGTAGAAGGAATGGAATTTGCAGTTTTGGCTGTGAGTGTGGAAAGTGAGTTGGAAACATTCTTTGCTCACTTACTTTCCCTTGTATCCAGCTCTTTCTTTCTTCTTTGCCCCTATTTTTAATGTTTATGTGAAGATGTGTGTGCACTCCTTCTGCTTCCCTCCACCACACCAGAAGGAAGAGATGGGACAAGGTGCCCAGAGTCAGGGGGGAATTGCCCAGTAGGCAGGACCGGTGCAAGGCAGTTTGGTGCCCTAGGCAAGATCAGACATTTAGCGCCCCCCTTCCCACTTGAGCCCTCCCTCCCTCCAGCCCTATGTCCTGGCGCCCCCTTTAGCCCGGCGCCCTAGGCAGCCGCCTAGTTGGCCTAATGGTAGCACCGGCCCTGCCAGTAGGTAGCTGCTGGTGGCTGTCCAGCAGCCTTCCATAGGGACTGTTAGCCTGCAGTGGCTTCTTGCAGATCCCAAGTTAATTGGTTAATAAAGTTGTGACCCTTTAGCCCACCATTTCCCAACCTGGTGCCTTGCAGAGGTGTTAGACTACAGTTCCCATTATCCTCCCCAACCATGCTGCTCTTGGCAGCAAGTCTGATGTCTATCAGATCAGTCACCTGCCCACCATGAAGGTAGTCAAAGGGTCTTTGATTGCTGTACACACGCACACACCCCGCCGGCCAGCATTCACTGGGGCAAAGCTTCCAGGGTCCAAGGGTAGCCTCCTTCCACATCCTGTTGAGCTGGCTGGCAGTGAGGTGTAGGCTGGCCCAGCCACTCCTCACCCTCCATTGCCTCAGAGTGCTCACCAGGGGAAACTAACTGGGTAGCTTGGCAGCCTACACTACCGGCCAATTGTGACCAAAAGCTCAGACATAATGCTAAACTGTGGTTAATTGAAAATGAAAGTGAAAGCTGATCTTCTCATGGTTGCAGTGGAGGAGGAGAGGGGAGTGGGGAGCCATAGTTTATTGTTAGATCCTTAAGTGGCTGTCAGATTAAATGGGTTGAGTCACTAAGAGGACGCAGCTGCAATTTTGTTGGCTCTGCCTTTCCTGAAACAAACAGGATGCTAGGTAAGAGAAGAGGTGGACCAAGGAATTGGAGGTGTAATCAGGCAGGAAACTGTGTAGCTGCATTTTCTTTCAGTTCCCTGGAATTCTTAAATGGACCATTACCATCTCTCCATCTATGGGTGAAGACCTGGCAATTGAAGTCAGTGGGACTGATCTAATCTGCCTGATAGGGTTGTTGTGGGGATAAAATGCAGACAAGAACCATGCACCCCTGCTTAAGCTCTTTGTGGGAAAGGTGAAATATAAATCTAACATACAACCACACCCCTCCATTACTAACAACATCATTATTTTGATATTTATTCAGTGACAACCAACAGTGCTAGATGCTGGAACAGATTTTGAACTAGGCCCTGGAGAAATTAATAATTTTTTTATTCAACTCTCTCCTAATTATTGTAAGAAATGTTGTATGGACCTAACTCATGCATTTCTTGTACTAGTAAATGTCTGCAGTACTGTGCTTAGCATTTAGAAGCCTCTTCAAAGTTTTTGCATTGATTGCAAAAACTGTTAATCTTGCAGAATTTTTTTTTTTTAAAAAAACCCTAACAGGGATGCCAGTAACCTAATCTCAAGCTTTATAATGAGCAATTTCATATAAATCAGGCATTACCACTGGCCACAGATATGCTGCCCCAAATTCTTGGCATAAGTATGGTGAATTCTGGCATGCTTTTCCATTGTCTTGTGGCAACCAACTGAAGAATTCCTTATTCTGTGCAAACAAAAATTGGGAGGAAAATATTTCAAGACATTGCCTTGCGACAGGCAAAGAATTTACATGGAGCTTGGTTTAATCTTTTAAACCAATGGGATGCATCCCAAAAGAGATCAATTTCCTGAATCCATGGAAGAGTACAAGATTTCCCCTCCTCTACTTTTTTTTTTTTTAAATGATCATTTGGCCTGATGCTAGTGACCCTATAAGAAAACATTGGAACAGTGAACTTCTGAAGACCAGGGGCGGGAAATGCTTTTCATTCATTTGATCTAGGGCCTGTTTCTGTTTAAGGAGAGGACAGTTTGCGGTTGAGCTAGGGATGAATCCTTGTCCCTTTACTATCTGATGTCATAAGTACATCTGAAGCTGCATTATACTGAATCAGTCCATTGGACCATCCAGCCCAGACTGTCTACTCTGCTGGGCAGTGGCCCGCCAAGGGCTAGGGTGCTCATGTATCCTACTTTACAGAGGATAGTCCTCTATTGGAAGGCTGTCAAGAGGATGGTTCTCTGTTTGAAAGTGTCCTCTATTTTGAGGGGCTGTCCAGTTCAAGTCCAGTTTAAAGAAAAAGACCCATAAGAAGGGAAAGCAGGGCCTTGAAGTTGTCCATCAACAATTAGCACCTAGACAGCAGACTGAGCAGGCACACAGGTCACCTGGTCAGTCTTCTCCACTATGGTGAGATGTATTGCATTTTAATATAAATTATAGCTATAATTTCTAAATTTTCACCTATTTACATAAATGTGCACATGCAAATATCATGCAAATTTGAGTCCTCCTTTGTCCTCTTTCTTTTGGCAATGCGTAAGTGGCTGCCCTACCAAAGTCTCTGGCGAAGGTCTTCTGTAGTTGTGATTTTTTAAAATTGAAATTGCCAGTGATTGAACATGGGATCTTATGCATACAAAGCATGTGCTCAACCACTGAGCTGGTAATCCCAGTGGAAGTTATTCTAGGTGTAAACCCCCCCCCCCACAAAACCCCCCAAACTCAACTTGAGTAACAGAATGTTGTCAAATCAGTAGAGGTACAATGAAGATATATTAAGGAAGGAAGGTTGGGGCTTATTGACCATAGATGTTAAGAACTGATGGTTAATATAGGTGTCCTGAGTATTCAAGAAGTGTTTCAGTAGGTGAGCACCTCTCCTCATGGGAACATAGGGAGCTGCCTTATACTGAATCAGACCCTTGGTCCATCTAGCCCAGTATTATAGCCAAGGCTTCAGGCAGGATTCTTCCAGGAGATGCCAGTGATTGAACCTGGGACTTTTTGCATGCAAAGCATGCTCTACCACTGAGACATGGCCCCTCCGCTTTGAATGCTTATGAGCAGGATCGGAATGAGCAAAGCTTCCTGCCAGGAATCCTGCAAGCAGTAGTCCCAGTCTGTAGTGGGAAAAGATTTTGATGCATCAATAGATGGCTAACAATTGGAGATATACACGTATCCTTCTGCTGTGCTCAAGGCTTGGCGTGCATTCACTTTGAATGTGCACTTTGGGGGGTATCCAGAGCGATGTCTGTGCATCCCCACTTGATAACACTCCATTTGGTGTATCAGAATCTCTTCCCACTGGTGGACTGAGACTACCAGTCCCGGAATCCCTGGTGGCAAATGTATGCTGCGTGCGTCTTGCCCACCAAGAAGACCCCAGGGACTTTCTCCTTGGTGGGAATGGTGCACATAGCTTCATTTTCCCAATGGTGGTTCTGGGACTGGTAGGCCCAGTCCCCAGCGAGAAAAGATGCTCTGCTGCAACTTGGGAGTGGTGGCTACCACTGCCTCTGCCTTCCCTTGGTCCAGGGTAATTTTATTGGCCTTGGGATGGGGATGGGGGATGGGGTGACAGCCATGGGTGTTTCTCGAGCACCCTCAAGGCTTGGAATGTGCACAAAGCCTTGACCCCCCCCCCACTTTTTGTGGAAGCAGCTTGATGTTCTACACCTCCTGCTTTTTGCATTCATGATAAAGCAGTCGTCCAAGTGCAACCCTGTTAGGCCTGGAGTGTGGATGCAGGCAGCCTTTCCAGGTGTCATGACACTCAGGGAGAAAGCTCAAGTATATGTGGGAACTGGAGTTGTGTTTAATGCTGAGGAGTCATGTAGGGTGACCAATGTGTCCTAATTTAGGACTTTCCTCTATTTGAAGGACTCTGAGGAGATAGTCCTCTGTTTGAAGCCCAAGTCTAGTATAAGCAGAGTACAAGCAGGGGAAGTGTCCAAACTCCAAAACCAATCCACATATATGACCCCGGAGAAGCACAACAAAATACCCATTTTGTTGCAATCCTATGCATGTTTAGACAGAAAAAAATCCTACAACTCCCAGCATTCCCCAGCCAGCATGACTGGCTGGTTAATGCTGAGACTTGTACGACTTTTTTCTGTCTAAACATGCATAGGATTGTGCCTTTAAAATTGAAATCTTATGCATGCTTACATGGAACTCAGTGGGAATTACTTCTGAATAGGCCTACATAGGATTGCTCTGCTGATCCTATCCATGCATGCACACACCTTTCCCCAGCCCCAAAAGGAAAGAAAAGCTTTTCCCTACCTCAACCCCAGGCTCAGGGCCGGTTCACACGACACGGGAATCGCGCGGGAGTGGAAGACCCCTGCGGTTCCCGTGTCGTGCGAATGCCGGCCAGGGGCGCCCCCGCGGGACGGCCGCACGCGGGAAACACGGAAAGTCACCATGGACGGTAGAGGGGTAAGCCCCTACCGCATGTGGCCGCCCTGCCATGTGGACAGCGGGCGGCTGTCCCACGGGGGCCTCCCGTGGCCACACAGAGATGTGGCCAAATGGCTCCGCTGGGCATCCCGAGCTGCCGCCCCCTAGCGCCAGGAGGCCGGCACCGCGGTGCTGGGGACTGCTGGATCCACTGCGGTCTGCCCACGCGTGCGGGGTGCAGGTCGTCTGCGGCGCCCCGCCGGACCCCGCAGACGGCCCCGTGGTGCCTCCCCCGCTCGCTGCCCGGGTCGTGCAAACCGGCCCTCAGTCACTCAGTTCCCCACCTGGTGCTCCTACCTCCTTCTCTGTCATCAGAGCCCCTGCCTGGGAAGTTGCTCTGTGTGTGTGAGTGTGTGTGACGACAGAGAAGGCTGGGAAGGGAGATAAAAAGCAAGGCTAGGGGCTGGGAGGAGGAAGAACTGGGAGGGAGGGAGAAATAGCGAGAGAAAGGGAGAGGCTAGAGGCTCAGGGCAGGGAGAAAAAGGGAGGTAAAGAGGTGGGGAGAGTAATAGTGAGGCTAGAGCAGTGTTCTCCAACCTTGGCTCCCCAGATGTTTTTGGCTACGCTGGCTGGGGCATGCTGGGAGTTGTAGGCCAAAAACATCTGGGGACCCAAGGCTGGAGAAAACTGGGCTAGAACCTGGGAGGGAGGGAAAAATAACAAGGCAGAGGGGTAGAGAGGAGAGAAAGAGTGAGGCTAAGGAGGAGGGAGAACAGCAAGGTACAGAGGCGGGGAGGGGAGAAATAGTGTGGGTAGAGGCTGCTGGGACTAGAGAGAGAGAGAGAGAGAGAGAGAGCAAAGAGGAAAGTGCTGTGCAGACAGAAGAAGATTTGGTGGGGCCAGGAAGCAACTCTTTCCTTCTCTTCCTGCCGGCCAAACAGCTGATCAGCAGCAGGTTCAGGAACAGGAAGGAGAACCTGTCATCCTAACATTTTTCATGTTTTTTAAAAAAAATTAAAAATGAATTTTTTGAAGGGGGCAGGGAGTGGAAAGCTTTGTGGGTGCTGTTGTAGGTCCCCGCAAATGAACTGGTGCCTGCAGGTGGCACATTGGGGACCCCTAGTGTAAATGGCTAAGTTCTAGCCTCAGAACCTGGTGTTTCTTGTTCTGTATTCCCTGACGGTCCAAACAGGGACTCTGAAAGATCATCATGGATATCCGTGCTACAACTACTCCATGCATATCGATAACACCATCCCACAATGGTTCCCAGCCTATTAGGGTCGCTAAGTGTCCTCATTTACAGAGGACAGTCCTCTATTTGGAGAGCTGCCATAGGGCTTTCTTCTATTTGAAGGCATCCTCTATTTGAATGGATGTTCAGTCCAGTTCCAAGGTAAGGAATTGTCCAGTCCAATTCCAAGATAACCATAAGGAGGAAAAGCTGGGGCCTTGAAGCTGCCCATCAACAGTTGGCACCTGGGGAGACAGACTGAACAGGCAGGCACACAGGTCACCTGGCCACAGTCTTCTGCACTGTGATGAGATGTACTACATTTCTGTAAAATTATAATAATTATTTCTAAATTTGCATTGATACATATAAGCTAGCACATGAAAATTTTATACAAACCTGTGTCCTCTTTTGTCTTCTTTTTCGGTGATGCATTTCTTCTTTTTTTGGCAGTTCATAAGTGGCTACCCCGCAACCTATCCAGGCTTGTGCACGTAGCAGTAATTGTTAAACGACCCCCTGAACAGGTATCTACATCCACTTTGCCACTTTCACACCTAGGCGTGTGGGAAGTTGTTGTCTAGAGACACACCTTTTGAGCACAAATTGCTGGAGAGCCATTTTTGAGCTAACCCTATGCTTGTGGTGACTCACTTGGGCCCTTTACTCACTGTAAACACATGGTTGCTACATGAGCACAATATCCCATGCTGAAATGGTTGTGGGAATTGCCCCAAAATGGCTCCTGTTAGGACAAACTCTGTAGAAGCCAGCTGCCAACATTAGTTGTTCTCCAGTGCTACTGTTGCCATGGAAGAATAATAGGAACAATGACGGCCGGGCTGAAGGTTCTGCAGTGAGTATATTTTAAGCGGGCATTTAAAACTGTATTGTTTCTGTGGACACTTGTAAAATTTAATTCTCCTCTGGTAGATTTTTTTTTTTTTGCTCTTCCATTTCTCCAGTTTTTATTGTTTGATTATATCTTATCTTGTTTTGTTATGTTTTATATTTTATGACAATGTAAGCTTCTTTGAATGGGCATTTTGCTTAGAAAGACAGATATAAATTCCAATATTAGTAAGTATACAATAATTAATAAATACTGGTGTGGAAAAAAAGGGTGGCAGGGAGAGGTGAAAAGAGTTCTCCAAAGTCTCCCTGAAGTGTACTTTTTTGAGTGCCTGTTCACTGATGTTTATAGTGCTAACTGACTGCCCTGTTGGCAGTCTTTTTTTTTCTTTTTCTTTTTTAAACATTGCATTACTAGGAAAAAGAATGGCAATGCCATCGTGTAGCCAGAGAGATTTGGTAATATGCCAGTGTCACAGAGGGCAAAAAATGCAGAGTGAAGGCAATGCATATGTATATGCAAGTTACTGCCCTCTTTTTTTGTGATGCATTTCCTCTTTTTTTGGCAATTCATAAGTGGCCACCCTAACCAGAACTGCAACCAGTTGTGGCTATGAAGAGATTTGCAAGGACACCACTGCCTGAATGCCATGCATGAGCACATCCTTTGGCTTCCTGAATGTGTGTGTGTGTGTGTGTGTGCGCGCGCGTGTGCACGTTGGTGGGTCACAAAGCGTGTGAATATGTACTGAGGTTGCCTTCTCTTCGCAGTGCCTTCCGTGAAAAACATTGCCAAGAAAAGGCTGCAAGTGAAGGCCATTTTTCACAGGGGAGAAACATTTCATGAAAACTCCATTTCAGCTTAGCTCCTGGAACAAGAAGTACAGAGAAGGC
The DNA here is from genome assembly GCA_021292165.1 of Shinisaurus crocodilurus. Taxonomy (NCBI): domain Eukaryota; kingdom Metazoa; phylum Chordata; class Lepidosauria; order Squamata; family Shinisauridae; genus Shinisaurus; species Shinisaurus crocodilurus. Next base: position 81,321,697 of record CM037879.1, on the reverse strand, counting down.
TTCCAGATAATTAGTTCATCTCACCACTAGTGCACTAAGCAAATCCATGTATTTTGTCAAACTATTTTCTTAGACTATTAGAAACAAACTTCTTTTTCGGTGGGGGGAAAGGGGAAAGAACACAGATACGTGAAATGTTTTAGAAGGGAATATTGGTGGCTAGCTGTCTTGAGATTCTTGGTTAATAGGTGGGGTACAAGTAGTTTAAATTTAAATAAAGAAGATAAACAGGGCCTGCAGCCTCATTGTCATTCTCTGTGTCTAACATTTCCCTTTTTTTCATGCCTGTGGTCTGAATGTCTAATACACTGTCCCATTATTGCCTTGATTTGTTTTATCCTCATCAGCATCTGGATTTTGTCATAGGCAAGGCTTTAAGTGCTAAACTAGACTGGATGGCACAGATCCATGATTGGATCTCCTATCTCTTTAAATTTTGGCAAATAGCAACTGCAGGGGGTGGGTGGGCTCCAAATTGAGACCAGGGCACTCAGGGAGGGGCAGTGTTAACTCTTTGCTTCTGCACCATTTTTTCCAATGAAAAGTGTCCCAAGCTGCTATTTGCCCCATTAGAGGAAACTTATTGTACACAGCCTTTACATGTAAATTTCCCCAAAGGAGCAAATTATAGCTTTTATAACTTATAGCAAATTATTATGGAAAGTGGGTGAAGAGTTCATCAGGAAAATGGTGCAGGGGAAAAGGTCCTAGCACCATGCTCCTAATTAAGAGGCGGCCCTTCTGTTGCTGCAATTTGCCAAAAAGTAAAGGGCAAATTTGCACGTCACGCTAAGCCACCCTGAGAAAAACCCATGATGGGTGGGTGGCTTGTCCGTTACTCCCAACAGAGGATTGCCTGCTTGGCAGCTTGCCATTGTTTGTTTCTCCCTCAGGCCCTCCCAGTCCTCCAGGCCACTGCTGGCACATATCCCAGGGGCCTTTGCAACAGAAATCCTTGTTTCCTTGTCCCCTACGTCAGCACCCTTTCTGCAGCTGGTCCATTGGGGTTGCTGGCTCATGAGGGAAACTACCCCCCCCACACACACACATCAGATCACCAAAGGGATTTAAGTTTCTTACCCCTTGCAAATGCAGGAACACATTCACAAACTTTAAATATATATATATTTTAGGGGTCCTGTGGAAGTGCACAGGACCGCAAAACTGTCCGTCCGCTATTGAGCCCAGTATAGCCATAACCCCCTCTTTTCAATGTCATCCTCCACTTCAGGGAGAACACACCTTTTTTTTTTTCTTTAAAGGCTGCTTCACGTTCTACTGAAGTAATAATACCCGGCCCTAAAGCTCCTTCTTTCCTGCAGCCACCAGCCACTTTCGGCTCTCCCCCACAACTTTGTGCTTGGTGCTTCTGTCCAATGGTCTCCATTGCTAGCTCTCAGATGCACATGAGGGTTACGGAGCAATGAGCAGGATCGCTAAACATAGGCAAATTTCAAGGCAGAGCAGGGACTGAGTGGATAAATTGTTGTAAACTGCCCAGAGAGCTTCGGCTATTGGGCGGTATAGAAATGAAATAGATGATGGTGATGGTGATGGTGATGATATGCAAATGTGAAGGCAGACAAGTGAGGCAGATTGCTAAACATATGCAAATTTCAAGGCAGAGCAGTAAAAGTTGTAAAACGGAAGGGAAACTTTTGCAAAATTCCTAGCAGCAGACAGTCACTCTGCACACTTCTCCAAACTGATTTTTATTTTTGTGTGTGAATGCGTTCAGGACACTCTCCGGTGTCCTTTTTTCAAGATTTCTGTGAAAAAAATTAATAAAAATCCAGCCAGAGGTGGAGGGTGTTGAGAAGAGATGAGGGAGAATGGTGGTGGTGCTAGCAAGATTGTGAGGAGTGGCAGGGGTTTTCACTGCTCTTTCCGAGCGGCTCTCCAGCCATTCCCAACAACCCATGATAAAATCACCCTGCCGGGTTCATCACAACAAGCCACCCTAAACAGTGCTGCTACAAGCCATGGATTCTCAGGGTGGCTTGTTTGCAAAAAAAAACCCCACGACAGAAAAACTGCTCTGGGTTCGGACGTCACGCAAAGCCACCCTGCAACCACCACCGATAACCAACATGGCTTAGTGCGATGTGCAAACCAGGTCAAAGAGACTGGAGGATATGATAACGGATCTCTCTCGTCTCATCTAATTAGGCCTGAATATTTAGCTGACCTAAAAAGACTGTTCTTCCGCTTTATTTTCTTGGATGACATCTACACTTTGTTCTAATCCTAGCTTTCCTCATGTGCCTCGGTTTCAGAATGCTTTTGTTTTATCCCTATTCCCAGTCTGTAGAAGGGCGATAGACTCCAGCAGCCTGGATGAATAACAGACTCGTATACAAACCTTGTGCTCTACAAATTAATGCAAACTTTTATATACTGTGCTCTGCTAGTAAATGTCAGTGTTCTTCTCTTTCAAATGTATTATATTTCATAATCGGCACATTTCAAACTCTTTGAAAATGTGAGACAGCAAGCCGGAATTAGGGCTATATGCAAAACAGATGTATGAAAGAGGTTGCCTCTTGAGAAATATGGAAAATGGAGAGGAACATCATAAACACCACGAGGCACAAGCGAAGCATGTTGTGGCTAATTATATTCCGATTCTCTGTTTGGCTTTTAAAAGACTTGACAGTGCCCTCAATGGAGATATTCTCTCATATCAAATATATGGACTCTGGCAGACCAAGGCACAGAGTGGGAGGGCACATTTGAGGCCAGCAAACAGTACCCTGGGCTAAATCCCTCCCTGAGCAATGCCATCTTCTGTACCTCCCCCACCATTGTCAGTGAAAGGGAGGTGTGGAAAATGTGACATTTTGTTGGTTGGGTGGCCACTTACGCATTGCCAGGAATTGCATCACCAAAAAGGAGGACAGAAGATACCAATTTACATGACACTTGCATATACAGATTTATAGGTACAGGTGCAAGTTCAGAAACAACTAGAATTTAAATAGATATCCAATGCATCTCATCATAATGAGGAAGACTGTAACCAGGTGACCTGTGGACCTACTCAGTATGTTGTCCGGGTGCTAACTCTTGATGGGCAACTTCAAGGCCCCTACCCTGTTCTCCCTTCTTATGGTTCCTTATCTTGAAATCGACTTAGACTGGGCAGCCCATCAAATAGGGGACACCACCAAATACAGAACTGTCCTTTGTAAAATAGGACACCTGCCCACCGTAAGTTGAGTTCAGGAAATATGGGCCATGGGCCAAATCCTGTCCCTGAGCAATACCATATCCTGTATACCATCCCCACCATTGTCAAGGGAAAATAGGTGTGGAGAAAGCGACAACTTATTGGCAGGCCACCTTAGAGCATGGGAGTTGAGATGTTGGCCCATTACTCCTCACTCACTACTACCAGAGTGGTTCTCCAGGAAAACCCGATGCTGATCAGGGTAGAGAAGAAACTTGGAGGTGCCATTAGGGGCTGATTCACAAGACCCTGTGAGCCGCTTCACATGTATATTTATCATGCTCACTCAAATGCTTTACATGTACACAGAACAGCATAGCATGCACATGCAAACAAATATGTACTTATCACTCTGTGCATCATACAGGTACTCATGCTAGGGAGCTGGAATTGATTGCATCTCCAGTTGGCATGTACACGCAGTGGTAAGATTTGGCAGGGGTGGAGGGGGGGGGCTGTGCAAAATAGCCTGAAATGTGAAATGTGAGACTGGAGTGTGGCAAAGACGTCGTGTGAACGTTTGGGTTGATAGGAACATACAAAGCTGCCTTATGCTGGTCCACTAGCCCAGTATTGTCGACACTGACTGGGCAGCGGCTCTCCATGGCTTGCATGCAAAGCAGGTGCTCAGCCACTGAGCTATGGCCCATCTGTTTGGCGATGCAGTGCCTGTTTGCCCTTGTGGATCCAACACAAAAAGGCAAGGTGCTTGTGGAAGTGCGCTGCTGACCACAAAACAGATCAGTCTTGCTGGGTCAGGATAATTGGATGGGATACAGACTGTGCAGAAGGAATGATGTGGAAGGCTGCTCTTGGCTTGGAAAGGGAAGTTACACAGCTAGCTTCTTAGCTGATACTAGACAGCTGGAATTCTGCAGCTGCTCTCAGTATTGCCACATCACACTATGTGATGATATATGTTCAGGCGATGATAGAAGAAGATTATGAACAGCGAAAGAAAGGCTTAGCAGCATTTCAAAGGTGTGAAGAAAGAAACATAATTCATCGAGACTGAAGGCTCAGTTGTATCGTATGGATTGACTGACATTCCTAAAAACATTTCTGTGCCACCATTCAGCCATAGCACCAGCACCTTCCTCTCCAGCATTTTACAAAAAGCAATGCACATAGTTTTAGCTGCCATTTCAAAAAATACAATTTCCAAGATTCTTTGCCCAGGGCGGGGAGGGGGGGAGACTTGAAAGTTAAACTGATATAAAACCATGCTGGTTTCTGATTTTTGATGATGATGATGATGATGATGATGATGATGATGATGATGGCGGACCGAACTTGGTCTGTTGCGGGGGTTCGGCACCTTAAGAGTTAACCAGCACCGAAGTGGTGCCCTGTCAAAACCTTTACTTTCAGCCGTGAGTGAAATTGACAAGGAATCCCCTTAGAAACACAGGGAAGCCACAAGCTAGTCAGTTACAAAAGAGTTTAATGGAGCAGAACTAATAGACTATAGGAATTTCACAGTATAAACAGAACAGTCAATTCAGATAGGGAAACGGAAGTATTCAGTTTGCTTTCTAGGAAGGCTTTACTCGAATGCAGAATATTACCTGACACTAGAGACTCTGACTCTAGGTTCTAACGTAGCAGTTTGTTTTGCCGATCGCCGGGTGTCCTGCCCGGGGTTGGAAGTTGCTTGGCCCTAGCCAGAGCTAGCGACCTGACCTGTGCAAGCCTGCACCGTGTTCCCAACAACCCTTGGTTCTTTGGCATGTATCTTTTCTACCCTCTCTTGCCCCCTCCCCGCCCTTGATGACCAGGGTGGCTGGTCCCACCCCGCAGGGTGGTGGCGCCTTTCGGGTGCTGGCATCTCCATGGGTACTTTGGGGTACTTTGCAGCTCTTTGAGACTACGCCCCCCCCCCACCTCCGGAATCTCATGCTCTTCCTTGAGGGAAGTGTAAATGTGTCCCATTGAATGTATGCAGATGTGGCAGATGTGTAACTGGTCTGCCCAGAATTGTGTCTCCTGTGCCCCGGGTGGGGATTATGTAGACAGAGGGGTGACAGCGGAAAAAAGGGGAAAACAGGTCGGGGTTCAATGTGTCAGGGTTCAGCAGTGAACTCAGGCTTTCTCTCCACAATTATTATTACAGACTAATTCATCTATTCTTGTGGAATTAATTGGCTTCTGTGTAGGCCTTGGTGCTATATATCTGCATCACTATTTACTGTGCTATTTATTTAATTTTAATGCATCATGTTTCTGTCCTGATCTTTTCTCCATTCATCATAGGCCTAATTCTGCTCCACTGTCTTATCAGGGCACATTTCTGCTTACATGAAGAATTTCTAATACTGAAAACATGGTGGTCTTTGCAACTCAGCAGTCACTTTGGGGTGGTTAGGTTGGCTTTCTAACTTGCTAGCTCCACAGTTTTTCTATGTGCTGTGGACACAGAATGTATTCTGGGATTTCACTGGTTGAACTACATGGGTTGGCACACATCCTTTGAATATTATTATAACTGAATAGCTGTGGTGGGGCTGTTTGCTTGAATGGTTGTTTTTTGTTTTGTTTTTGAAAAGTTGAAGATATAATTCCTGTTCTCTAGTATTTGAACAGTCAGATGTACAGTGTGGTTTGTAAATAATGGGTGGATTAAGTCCTTTGCACAAAGTGTAGGGAAGCAACAAGATCCCATCATTCTTCATATTTAAAAGAGATTGCTTGTATATATCTACGTAGCATGATGTGGCCTAGTTGCATTTTTGTCCTACGGTATGCAACTGCTGTGAGTTAGCCTCTTCCCCTATTCTGAGGATCTCATACAGCACAATCCTATGCATGTTTATTCAGGAGCAAGTCCCACTGTGTGCAATGGGGCTTACTCCCAGAAAAGTGTGCATAGGATATCAGCCTTAAGGCATTAACTTGTACATCATTCCCCAGATATCCCTTTGGTAATATTGAGGTGTCTTGCTACAGTAATACCTTGGATTGCAAGCATAATTGGTTCTGGAACCGTGCTTGTAATCCAAAACACTCTTATATCAAAGCGAGTCTCTGGCGGGCGTGAGCGGGGCCGATTTCGGCCTGCTGCTACGCCCACTCGAGGCGAGCAGTTACATCCCTACGCTTGTCTTGCAAGACCTTGCTTGTTTCTCAAGTCAAAATTTTTAATTTTTTTTGCTTTTTTTTGCAAAACGCTCTCAGACCAAGTTACTTGCAGTCCAAGGTATTACTGTATATCCTTTAGGTCAGAAGCTAGTGTAGTACAGCTGGCCTATATGAGTAGGGACTGGAGTCCCTAGTTCAAATCCTGACTCAGCCATTATCCTGCGTAAGGCTGGCCGGCAGCCAGCAGCTGTCTTGGCTTCTGGGAGCGTTGCCAAGTCCGACTGATAAGCAAATCACAGGGAGCAGGGAAAAGCGTAGTCAAACAGTCCGGGGATTTTAGCCAGTAAAGTTCTTACGAAAGTCCAAGGATCAAGCAAAGCCGTCGTCAGGGTCAGTCCGAGTAAGGTCCAAGAGTCCAGGGTTCAAGGCAAGGTTCAGGAGCAGGGTCCGGGATCAGGAACAAGAGCCAAGGAAGACGTTGTTTCCCAATACCCAGGCTCTAGTGAGTGCATGCTTTTCTACTGCCTGCTGCCGGGCACGCCCGTCCCACAGCTGGGGCTCCTCAGCAGCAGGCTGATTATAAAAGCCTTACAAGGCCGACATCCTGGTTTGCAGCCAGACGCTGTGTCGAGGGGCCTGCATCTGTTCCTGCCTTTTCATCGCCCGCCTTTGTCTGGGAGTTGGGGCCTGCGCTATCTCCGGCTCTGATTCTGACTCTTCTCGGGCTGGGGAACTCCCACGGGTCATGCCAGAGGGGCCTGCCAGCTCTTCAGCTGCCCGGTCGGCCCCGTCTGGAGCAGCAGTGTTTGAACTCTGCTCCTGAGGAGTGTCCAGGGCCCTGGGTGAGTCACACTCGTCTTCAGAGGAGGATTCCTGGAGGGGGGTCATGACAGCCATGAAGCTTCCAGGGTGACCTGGGATCAGTCACACACTTAGCCTAACCTACCTCACAATAATGTGAGGATAAAGGGAAAACCATGCATGTCACCTGAGCTCCTTGAGAAGAGGGCAGGGAGAAAAGAGTAAGGCTGGATCCACACGTAAGGTTTATTGCAATATTGTATCGCTGCTGTGACTTGTGGGGCACATGATGCACACAGCTTTCAGTGTCGGTCGTGCTAGTCCTGTGTAATGGTTCTTTGTTTCTTCCGGAATTTCCCGGACTAGGTTTATCACGTTTTTTTTTTCCAGTTATTGTGGTCCTCTGTTGCAATACGGTGCTAGTGTGTGCTAAAGTTGCACCCTTGCTCCCAAGTGTATCACACTGATTCAACAGGAGCCTTGTACCCGGGAAACTCAGAACAGGAGGAACAGTTTTTGGAAATTGCATTTGGGTGGAGGGGAGGGGCGCGGTCCGCTGATCCTGCTGGATTCATCCCAACCCTGTGGGAGGGCAGCAGCAGCGGCGGTGGCAGCAGCAACAGCATCCACCTTCTTTTTAGTGAGGGCTGGAAGAGCTTTTTCCTTTCTTTCTTTCAAGATCGCGCCTGCGCTCATTCGCACCTGCGCAGAGACGACGAAGCAAAAAAGGAGCCCTTTTCAAGGGAACACCCAGTTCTACTGCTACAGAGCTAGGTGTGGGTTGGCAAACTGGGATGACTGCAGTACATTTAACAAGAGTGTGCCCTGTGAGGAGTGACTGTGGAATGTGAATATAGCAGTACCATTCTGCTAACTTGATGCTATACAGTGTAATGTAGATCCGCCCTAAGAATGTGGTGAAACTCTGCACTAATAATGGCTGCATTGTGCAGTAGAAGAAGGCGAGGTGGTGAGTCCAAGAATAAATATATTGCATCATTGAGAAAATGATGGCAGTGCTGCAAGCCCCAAGGGGTAACAATGACATCTGAAAATATCGTGAGTCTCTGGAGTCTCCAATCACTGGTGCACATTTAAGGACCTGATAGGCTTTCCTCACACTTGCTGTGCCATTCAGCTGCCCAATTCCTGCCTTCCTCTATCCTCTCCTCATGGGGCCAGTTGAAGCAGGCTGCTTCAGGTTGCTGCATGGCAAGGAATGGGTTACTGTTGGTTGCCTGGGCGGCCATCCTGCGTTAGGGAATGATGTGCACATTCCCCTCTGCAGAGACAATGCAGCTCTTATGCCCCAGATAATGCATGGAGCAAACAGGCTGGAAGCAGTGAGAGAGGCCCAGTGTTTGCACAGTCAGCTGCTATATCCCCAGTTGGTTTATGGCAGCCAGGCTGGTGGCCTTCCATAATGGAGAAATAACAATGGTGCAGCCTGTAGGAAATGATGCCAAAGTGGCTTGGCACCCAGCCATAGGTGGCAAGCGACGCTCGCGATAGAAAAGAGCCACCGTGTCCCCCATCAGTGCTCGGCCAAGCTGTTCTACTTCCTGAGGTGAAGAACAAGATGGAGCCCCTCCTCCCGCTCCCCCCAATTCCATGTACAGAAGCCACCAGGACTGGCAGTTGAATGTGACTTCAACACTGGCAATGGGACAGTGTCCTTCGCTGCACCTGAGGGAAGCAGGCTAGCTTAGGGTGTGCAGGGCAGACCATGTGGCGCACACAGGTCTGTAATCTAATAGGGCTGCCTCATTGTGCCTAATGGTAGGGCTGGCCCTGTGACAGCCACAGAGCTGGAGAGACAGTGACTGGGTTCGCACAACACGCTAAGCCACGGTGGCTACAGTAAACCCTAGAACCAGCCATGGCTTATAGATTCATAGATCATAGAGTTGGGGCCTACAAGGCCATCGAGTCCAACCCCCTGCTCAGTGCAGGAAACTAGAGGAGGGGTCTCCCATCCAAGTAGTAACCAGGCCTGACCCTGCTTAGCTTTCCACCCCCAGACAAGCTGAGCCAGCGTGAGCCACAGGCCGGGGATTTCGAAGAGTGGCTTCGATGCCATGGCTAAGAAACACTGACTGCCTTTGCACAACACGTTAAGTCACGGTGGCTTGTGCATGTCACTTATGACTCATGCCACCAACCACTGCTGGACGCTGTGCTACTTCTGGTTTTGTGACCTCTGGTTTGTGGTTGCTTGTTTCCTCTTGTGCATGCCTGCCTCAGTCCTGAGGCAAAGGATTGAACATAGTGGAGGAGGCAGTCTGAGGGGCAGCAACTGGCTGCATGAGCAGCGGGTTTCTCTCTCTCCTCCCAGATGGCTCATTTGGGCAGGGCAACCTGTTCTCTCTGTGAAGGGTGCATAGACAGGTCTCTGCTCCATGAAGCCCAAGTGCACTTAGTAGTGCTCTGTGAATCTGCAGCGAGGAATGTCTATGAAGACCTTCACAGACTTTTGCTTAAGCCTCCAGTGAGAATTAGGGTAGATAAGCAGTTCCTTGCCTAAAGACGCATTTGTTTTAAATGGAATACGTTCCATATGGCTTTCTGGCTGATTTGGTTCCTCTCGTAGCCTTTGTCCCGTGAAAACTCTTTATACTAATTCCAGTTGGAAAGCTTGGAGGGGGTGGGAGGAGACAAAACTGATCAACTGCAGACTCCCTTCCTGCCAAACCCGGCCAGCAAAAGTTCAGTTAAAGTATGTGGCCAGTCTTCATAAAGAATTAGCAATAACTTGCATTTATTGCAAAATAAAGAGCAGGGAGAGAGCAGGATATGGAGGTGCCAAGTCTGTAGAGTTCCTTAAAATGAGTTAGTTAAATACCTTAGAATAAATCATGCAACATAATGGAATATTGACTGTGACTGAGCCATACAGAGTTTCTAGCAGAATCCTGTTATTGTTTATAGGACTTGCACCTACTGATGCATTCTGCGTGAGTTGCGTTACAAGCCATAGCATCTGTAACCTAGGCTTCACTGGCTGGTAAACCTAGGTTTATAACTGCTCTGTGGGTTGTTGGAGGAGTGCAAAACAGACAGACTGGAGTGGTTAGCCTGGCTGTTTAAATACAATTATGTTAAAAAAATATATACTTGAAATATAAAGATTTCCTGAAATGTTTCTAAACTCCGGAAAGGTAAATGGTAGCTGAAATGTTGATCTGCTTGCCAAGTATTTAATGCATAGATGAGGTTTTTTTTTTAAAAAAGGTTATTATATGTAATAGCTGCCTAGAACATAAGCTGATGGTTAACTGGATCTATGGGAAAGATAGAATGGTTTGGGTACGTATGATCTCCCTTGTATGTTTCAGAATCCAAATGTTGTCAGCCAGCCTACTAAGCAGGGAGGGATCAGGCATGTGTCTGGGATCAGAAAACACTGGTCTTTTCTGAGTTCTCTGCTGCATCTTCTAGGAAAAATAGTTGGTGTGGGGACCTGTTCAGAACTAATCCTCTAGATCCCTTGAACATGGTTTAGGGATCAGTATCAGGCTGCAAGATCACTCTTGCAGCCTGATACTGCACTCCTTTTCCAGCTTCGCTGTAGGTGGCTTTGTACAATGTAGTAAATATTACATCAGATTCAGTACCAGTCTTAATCATTTCTTAGCACTATGTGGGGCTTTAATTTAAGATGGATTTGAAACTGGGTTGAGGCCGGTTTTAAAGATTCTGGTGAAAGGCAAGCCCTGGTTAATGTTGACAATGGTAATGTTGAATCATGGATTGTTCTTGAATCATGGGTTGTTTGTTACATGCGAACCCTGCACTACAGTTTAACTATGGGTTGTTAACCACGAAAAACCCAGAGTTCACAACCCAACATAAACCGTGGGTTCTCTTCCTGGGTTGTTCATGGCTAACAACCCATAGTTAAACCATAGTGCAGGGTTCGCAGATGTAATGAGAACCCTTGATTAAAAAACAACCCACAATTCTTCTTGTGGCAGGAAGGTGACATTTCAATCTCCTGTTCCTTAACATCCTGGGCTGGAGATGCTTCTCCCACAATTTGTGTGTTCCTGTAGCTCAACAAATTTAGGTATATACCTTGACTCTTGATTGCCCTTTTTTTTGGCCTTTATCATCATGGTTTATCATAACCTGCATATATATCTTAACTAATCCATTTGCTTGTGAAAAGTAATGTCTTGTGAATGTGTATTTGGCAAGTGCTGCAAATTCAGCTGGTGTATTTTGAGAACTAATGCTGGATATACACTTCATCACATATCCTGTGTCTTGCAAGCATTAATGTAAGGAAGTTGACTACTGTGCTAGCCTTGGTATCTGGTAACTGTATGCTTTCTGGGTATCTGCTATAATATTCCACCATGAGCAAGTAGTTGTTTTATCCCTATGTAAACAGATTTGTTCCAATTCACTGCCATAGCCTGTCAGCGATCTCTCTGAGTGTCATTGGCTCTCTGACATTTCCCATTGGATATTCCAAACATGTGGAGCATCTGGATATCATAGCTTCTATCTGAGCACTCATGTTTGGCCCATATAGTATATGTCACATGCCCTTCTTTTGCATGATACTGTGCCAAAATGTCCTGTATGAATCTTCTTTAATATGCTTGGTCTCCGCGGTTTTTGGAATAACAATTCATTCTTCTTGGAGTATCAGTCCCTTTTCTGTTGTTCATTTTTCTTTGATGTTCCTGAAGTCCTTAATTTTCCATAGCTCTTCAGACTTGATTTTGGGCCAACCTCCTATTATCATCCTAATAAAGCACTGCATAGTTTTATCTTTACCCTGTTTCTTGTCATTTCCTCCAATTCCTCTTCAATGGCTGGAAAGTTTCTAAGTATCATGTGTAATTGCTGCTCTGGACCTTCTTCCTCTAGTCCAGGGGTAGATAACGTTTTTCAGTCCATGGGCCAAATTCCAATCAGGGAGAGGTCTTGGGGGCCACATTCCATCTGTGGACATGGCCAGAGGCAAAATGGGTATGGCCAAAGGCAGAGTGGCCATGTTCTTAAACATTGCTAGTATAGTTTCCATCTCTGATCTGGATTTGGGGGGTTCCAGTTTTGAGTTTTTTATTGCTGCTTTATTTTGTCTTGATCTGGTTTTATTCCTCTGGAGTCAGTATTTGGCAAAAATAAGTAGTATGGTGGATCTCAATCTGAATTTTATTTGCATTTAGTTTTAGTATTTTCTCTCTACACATTTGCAGTTGTTCATGTAAGGTTTCTTCCAGGTGGAGCATGTATCAATAAGTCAACAATACTGACTTGCACACCCTGTAACTATTCCAATACATAATGGGGTTTCTTTTGAAAGATGCCTAAGATGAAGAAATTCCAAAAGGTACCAAGGTGAAGTTCCATCAACCAAATAGCTAGTTTGACTGTTTTCAGTTTGCTGGTTTCTTCATAGCTTCAGCTGCCAATATCCTGTTTGTGCAACCAGTACACTAAAGCTTTTCATATGAGCTAAATTTGAGCCACAGGCTTGCCAGGAACCTGTTTTGAACCTTCAGGCTGTGAAGTAGTAGAAGAGGAGACTGTTTGCAGCAAAGTGTATTTCCCTTACCGCTGAGTAGCCAAGCTCCCACACCCACACCGAGGAGTCGAAAGCAGAGGCTCTGGGTCAACGAGTGTGGATTCCAGGCAGGTTTAAGCCTTGCCATCTCATTTTGGAAATGATGGTGTATTCATCCTTTGATTTAAAGGCTTAAGCAGGGGTGGGCTGATGGGAACTGCATTCCCCATCAGTCCTAGCCAGCATAGCAATCGTGAGGGATGGTGGAAGTTGTAGCCCAACAACATCTTTACAAGTGGCCCACCCCTGGCTTAGAGAATAGTTGTGAGTTCAGCATAGGCCAGTGTTACTAGGGTGGCCACTTGTGCACTGCCAAAAAAAGAGGAAATGCATCACCAAAAAAGAGGACAAGATTTGCACAAAAATTGTGTATGCCAGTTCATAGAGAGAGATGCAAATATAGAAATAATGACTGTAATTTAAATAGAAATGAAATACATCTCACCATAGTAAGGAAGACTGTAATGAGGTAACCTGTGTGCCTTGCTCTCTCTGCTTGCCAGGTGCTAATTCTTGATGAGCAGCTTCAAGGCCCCTGCTCTACTCTCCCTTCTCTGGGTTCTTTATCTTTAAACCTGACTTGGTCTGGACAGGCGCTCAAATAGAGGAGACCTTCAAATAGAGAACTGTCCTCTTGACAGCCCTTCAAATAGAGCACTATCCTCGGTAAAGTAGCACACTTGACCACCCTAAATGTTACTGGAGAGCCCACAGTATCCGTGGTTGAACCCCCCCCCCCCGTATGCCCCATGTCTGTTGTCACTTAGGAGGGGGCAGGTTTTTATTTAAGTAGTGCCCAGATGAACCTAATAAGACTAGTAACTTCCCAAGAGGCGGTGCCGAGACTGGAATGACATGTCAAAAGTCTTGCTTTGGAGAATGGGCCAAAGACTCCTCCAACATGTCATAGGGTAAGTTAGGCAAAGGGGCAAGACTACTCTGGGATCTGTAGGGAAACTGTCACCCACATCTACCTCCCCACTGCTGAAGAAGCTTATCCTGACACCCCTTTATAGGGGTTTTAGCTGCCCCTCCCTTTGAACTGTAGCTCTAGGCCAGTGTTCTCCAACCTTGGGTCCCCAGATGTGTTTGGCCTACAACTCCCAGCATGCCCCAGCCAGCTATGCTGGCTGGGGCATGCTGGGAGTTGTAGGCCAAACACATCTGGGGACCCAAGGTTGGAGAACACTGCTCTAGGCCTTACAAAGGCCTAATAACCAAGATCCCCTACAGTTACACACACACACACACACACACTCTCTCTATGTGAGATATAGGAGGGCCATGTGTCCTACTTTACAGATGACAGTCTTCTATTTGAAGGGCTGTCAAGAGAATAGTTTTTCTATGTGAAGGTGGCCATTATTTGAGGGGCTGCCCAGCCCAAATCTGGTTTAAAGTCTAAGAACCATAAGGAGGGAGAGCAGCCAGGGGCCTTGAAGTTGCCCATCAACCATTAGCAACTTAGCACCTGGACAGCAGACTGAGCAGGCATACAGGTCACCTGGTCAGTCTTCTCCACAACGGTGAATTGCAATGTGTTTAGGTTATAGTAATTCTTTTAAAATGGGCATCTATACATATAAATCAGCATGTGCAAATTTTATGCATATTTGTGTCCTCCTTTTTGGCAATGCGTAAGTGGCCGCCCTAGTGTAAGGAGGGAGGGGTCAGGTAAGAGATACCTGCTTTCACTGCATCCTCAAATTCTCAGTGAAGGGATTGTGTGCTCAAGGTGCTGTGTGTCACCACCAATCCACTCAGTGATTGTCAACCTGGTTTGCCTTCAGCCTGCTGCAGCTTCCGTATGAATGGTGTGGAAAAAAGGAACTCCACCACTTCAACCCCGTCCAGTGAGGAATTAATTGCTGATTGATGCCCCCCCCCCAACGCACTACTTTTTAATTTATCTAGCCTCCTCTCAGATCCATTGTCTATAAATCCTTTTTTCTGGTCAGTGATGTCATGCTTCCTTTGTTAAGCAGTTGACTCACAAAGAATGCTTAAGAGTAACTCTTTATATGTGTGTTTCTGTGTTTTTACATTTTTTTAAGAGAAGGAAGTGGCAAACAGACCTTTGAGAGTACGCGCCCGATCCTCATCACCTGACAGGTCACCTGTTCGATGGAGGTCGTCCCATCCATCAGGTTCAAGGAGTCCACGTAGATATCCAGGTTTCCTCTTGGGATATGGGGAAAGCAGCAGAAAGATGAGTTACAAGCTGCTGCCAAAAGAAGAAAGAAGCCATGAGATTAAAAAATCAGGTAAATCACATTTTTGTGATAGAGCATTAGCTCGTCCATTTCATTTCACACGCAACAGTGTTCTTGTATATTTCTTTGGGATGAAGAATTGCCTCTGCTCCTTCCTCCTGGTAATTTGGTTCCATGTGTTATTTCATCCGTTAGAACAGATTACTGAATGAAATGAAAGTGCCTAATATGCTTCTATTTGGGATTATACTGTACTCATTATAAACTGTCAAGGAAGCAATTAGTAGCATATAATTAAGCAAAAGATAATCCCCGGTCAGGATGGAAAATACCATGGGACCATGAGGGTCCAATACTGTATAACGGGGGTTGGCGCAGACAGACAAACAGATAGAGGAGAAGAACAGAGACCTGTTGCTAGTAAATTGCTCAAGCTAATTTGTGGTAACTTCATAAAAGAGGGAGCAGATCATTTTTGCAGTCTTTTAGCTAAACAGAGCACTGGCAATCCAACAGTTACTTCACTTCCAATTTATTTCAGTTGAGATAAAAATTTGGCAGCATTATTGGGGCTGCTACTTTTAACTGGTTTAACTGATAGATTAATCAAAGAAAGCTTTAGTTCAGTGGTTCTTAACCTTTTTGGTGTCACACCTCCCTTGTGAAAAATCTTTTGACCCACGCCTCCCATGTATTATTTTAACAGCCCAAAATTTAGGCTTAGGCAGGACGAGTTTGCATTTTTTAGTTTATGCTCTGTCTCTGGACTAAAAAAAAATGCATATTCAATTAAAAAATGAATGGCGTAGCTCCCAAGATTAGTAGAAAGAAATAAGGTTGGGCCAACCGCCAAGCTGCGCTGCTATGTACTTATAAAATAAACAATTTATAGTTGAGGGGCTACTCACAGCTCCCCTGGAGTCAGTCCAAACCTCCCCTGGGGAGGCATACCCCACAGGTTAAGAACCCCTGCTTTAGTTGATTAGTCAAAGGGGGCAATTTCAATAGTAAGGGTCAGTTTTGATCAGCAGTGCTTTTTGAGGCTGTGTTGATTCTGATGTTACTGTAATAGGGAATGAATAAGAATATATTTAAAACTATCAGTAGCTTTAAAAAAAAAATTAAATAGCAAGAATATCACTTTGGAACAGTTACCTAACACCTCCTTCGGTATCTTAAAATGGCCACTATATTGAGGTCTTGGTAATTGCAGATCTATTTTTAAATTTAATCAAATAATCGATGAGTCTGATAAAAGATGTATCAGTCAACTTACAGTACAATTGTACGCATGCCTACTCAGAAGTAAGTCCTACTGAGTTCAACTGGGCTTAGTCCCAGGTAAGTGTGTACAGCATTACAACCGAAAAATCTTTAATCGGTTGACAGCCCTAAACATTGTTGCTTCTGCTGCTGTTACTACCCTAAGTGGTACACTATTGCATTTTTTTTATTTATTACATTTATACCCCACCTTTCCTTCAAGAAGCTCAAAGCTCAAGATATGTGGTCCTGCCTCCATTTTATCCTCACAACAACCCTGTGAGGTAGGCTAAACTAGGAGATGGCAACTGACCCAGTGTCACCCCATGAGCTTCATGGCTGAGTGGGGATTTGAACCTAAATCTCCCCAGTCTCACTCTGATACTCTAACCCAGCCTTCTCCAACCTAACCCAGCCTTCTCCAATCCAGCCAAAATAGGAGGAAGCAAAATTAGGACTTAGTGGATATCACTCAAAAGATGGATGCTGGCTGGGAAATCCACCTGGAGTTTATAACTGCAAAAGGATCAACCAAATCAGTGCACAGTGTAGATGGTTTGATGCAGCTATACCAGAAACTGGTGCTCTGATGCAGATGTTCTTTATTTGTTGAAGCTGATTTGATGGTCATAACATTACAAAGGGTACAGAGCCCAGTAGTAGAGCTCATGCTTTGCATGCCAAACATCCCAGGTTCAATTGCCAGCATCTCCAGTGAAGGTAGACTTCCCCAGCCTGGTCCCCTCCAGATGTTTTCGATGATAGCTCCCAGCATTCTTAACCATTGGCCATGCTGACTGGGAATGCTGGGAGTTGCAGTACTACACAT
The DNA here is from genome assembly GCA_021292165.1 of Shinisaurus crocodilurus. Lineage (NCBI taxonomy): Eukaryota > Metazoa > Chordata > Lepidosauria > Squamata > Shinisauridae > Shinisaurus > Shinisaurus crocodilurus. The sequence goes on along the minus strand of CM037879.1, from coordinate 81,304,706 downwards.
CTGGAGGGCACCAGGTTGGGAAAGGCTGAGTTAAGGGATCTCAGGTGGAAGGGCTGAGAAAGACCTCTTTTTTAAAAAAAATATTTTTTTATTTTATTTCTATGTCAAACAAACACATAATATCAAACGTATAACAATTAACAAAACAAAATAGACTTCCGATTTTCTTCAACAATAAATATAGGTAACAATAATTTTTCTTACTCGATAATCAGAATGAGAAATCTCTTTCTTCCTGTTGTCCCAAATTCACTTATTATTCCATGAACCCACAAACAAACAAATCATTATTTCTTCCTGAGGCCCCGGGGAGACACAGAGGCCCTGACCAGAACAAGCTAGTAGTTTGACTTGGCAGAAGGCACCTTCATATGTTAACCAATTTCTAGTGATGGGCAGCCAGGTACTCTGAAGAGAACCACCGGCTGAGGTGGCTGCAGCCACTGCCATCTTCGTTTACCCAGAATGCCTTAGGGCCCAGAGGCATTCTGGGGAAACAAAGTTCGCAGTGGCTGCAGCCGCTGGGCCTGATTGTGCTGTTAGTCATGCAAGGACAACAAGTTGCAATTCATTGAAATAATGCTTCCCCTCCCCTGAATAGAACCACGACTTATGTATTCTGCCTGAAGAAAACGCTGACATCTTTTAAACTGTTGCTGTAATAAGGGTAACAGAAGTGTGTGCATGTTTTCCTGTTGAATGCAGCATCTGAATCGGTGCATGTGGTTTCACTGCAGTCAAGGCATTCCCAGGGACAGAGTCAACCTGTGCATCGGGCTGCGTTAACCAAGAGGAAAATCACAGGTATATTCTTGAAATCAGAGTGGGGAAAATGGCATGCCTCATGATATTAGAGAGTGAATCCTCTTAGTACAGGTGGGAATGGGTAGTTTCATTCATTTATATAGTATTTTTTAAAATTGTATCATTAAGCACAAGATGCCCAAATTTGCTTTGATTGCTGTGACAAAGCCATCTAAAAACTACGTAAAATAGAAATAGGAGGAGACTCATTGAGGATATAGCATAGCCTTCCCCAACCTGGTGCCCTCCAGATGTATTATTTATTATTACATGTATAGCCTGCTTTTCCCCCCTCTTGCAAGGAACCCAAGGCAGCTTACATAGTCCTCCTCCTCTCAATTTTATCCTGACAACAACCCTGTGAGGTAGGTTAGGCTGAGAGTCAGTGTCTGGCCCAAAGTCACCCAGTGAGTTTCATGGCCGAGTGGGGACTAGAACCCGGATCTCCTGAGTCCCAGTCCAACACTCTCACCACTCTCCGTGATGGTGGACTGCAGCTCCCATCAGCCCTAGCTAGCATGGCCAGTGCTCAGGAATGCAGGGAATTACAATCCAAAGCATTTGGAGTGCACCAGGTTGGGGAAGGCTGATCGAGGATGTAAGAGATCCAACACCTGGTGTAGCATAGTGATTTAGAGCAAGAGCAAAAGCAAAAGCAGGGATGGGAGCTGGTAGGAAAGACTCCAGGTGCGGAAAGGCCAAGGTTTGTTCCCCATTGAGAGAACTGCATGTGATGTGTGGCACTAGGACTTGTTGCACACTGATTGACTACTACTTCATACCTAAGCTGAGACTCAGAATGGAAACGGGCTTCATTTCCATATAAACAGTACAGGAAATCCAGCTGTAACTTGTTAGCCCTGAAGACAGAACAAACAATGACAAATGCAGTCACAGCCTCCATCCTGAGCTGCAGTGTGAGGAGCACGTGGTGGGAAATGAAAGCTAGAGGCTATTTTCCAAGTCCTAACCTCAAGAGGGCTGTGTTGCCAGTCCATCAGTGCATATCAGAATATGTAGGACAAGTTGATGGAGGTTGCCCTGAAGGAAGGAAATGTCCATCAGCTTTGTCTTAAGAAGCAAAACTCATATTGGCTCCAGTAGAGACAGTGTGTATATAATGGAATAATTTTATCTTCATGTGGTACAATCTTAAACAATCTGATCTAATTTGTCACTGGGGGGAAAATATGAAATCCTGGTTGCTTAGGGAGAATTGGGAACAGGTGGTATAAGACAAGAAGCAGAGGTCAATGGGCTAAAACCAGAGCGTCTATATTGTTGATGTTCATTGAGTATTTCAAGCTGGCTTCAGCTCACGACATCAGTCATGGGGATGAATGTGCCAGGGAATTCTGTGGGTGGTATGGAGGTTGACAAAGCTTGGAGTAGAGCTGTTATTGATGGATTTCTAAGAAGAAAGGTCCTAGGGCACTTCATTGGGAGGGATGGGCAGATCAGTCTAAATTCGATCCATGTCGCTTTTGCATGCATGCAGGTCAAAATCTGTTCTGTACTGTTTTCACATTAATGTCTGGATTTTGTTAAATCAATCAATCAATAAATAATTTAAAAATCTACTTTAAATTCATTTTAAAAACCCAACAACTTGACTTACAGTTCTGTGTAAGTTGGCCATGCCCCCTTCCCTTTGCCACCCAACCACTGATTGCTTGGTGGTTTCTCAGCTTTTGTGTCATTTCCCCCCATTCTAAAAGGTTGAAATGCCTCTCCCAAGGCTTAGTTGCTGGTAGTAAGAGCTTTAAATTACAATATGCTGGTATTTGTGTTATATTTGGCCCCACCCATTTCGTCATCAGCTCCACCCACCACTAAAATGCAGGTCCCAGCACTGCCTAAGGATCCCTCTGATTCCAGGAGTCAAGAGAGATTCCCTGCAGCATGGTGAATGGCAAAACAAACTTTATTGCACTGAAGTTGCGCCGTTTTTGTGATTTGGAACCAGTAGCCTGCTTTAAGGCCTTTGGGTACAGAATTCATTAGAATTAATCAAGGAATGCTTAATTCATAGCACTGTCACAGCAACATTTGGTGCATTAAAAAGAAGTTGGATGGAAGTTTTAGCTGTTGTACTACTGAAGAATATGGAGAAGGAGGGCCAGTTCAAGCATTATTGTTTTTCACACAGTGAGCAGCTCCCCCAATGTCTGAATACAAATGCCAACACTTTGGCCTGGTTCGCACATAAAACCCAGAGTATGAGTTGAGTATGGGTTGTCATTATATCATGAGTTGAGTATGGGTTGTCATTATATCATGAGTTGAGTATGGGTTGTCATTATATCATGAGTTGAGTATGGGTTGTCATTATATGCAAACCCTGCAGTATGGTTTAACTATGGGTTGTTAACCATGAACAGCCCAGGAAGAGAACCCATGGACCTGGTTCACACGACAGGACAACCCACCATGAGTGAGCATCTATGGTGGGTTGTCATGATGTCCGAGCCCGGCATGGTTTCTGCAGGGTGGCTTATTTTTCATGAGAACCCATGGCTTGTTATTGGGTTGTTCAAGGTGGCTTGTTTTCAGGGTGGCTTGTTGTGATATCCAAACCTGGCAGGGCAAGTTCACTGTGGGTTGTCAAGAATGGCTAGAGACCACCCAGCAAGCTCTAAATGCATGTTGTCTGAATCCAGCTGCGCTAACCATGAACAACCCACAGTTCCCAGTCCAACAACAATCCATGGGTTCTCTTTGTGGGTTGTTTGTGGTTAGCAAACCATGGTTTGTTATCTCGGCTGGGTTCAGACAATGCTTCAGACCCATGTTTCAACAACAACCCATGGGCCAACGACAACCCATACTCAATCCCTGTGTTGTCTGAACCCAGTCAGTATGTGCAAACCAGGTCTTTGTGTGGAGTAAGGATGGGGGAGAAATTAGTGCAGTTTTCATTTTTATGCAAAGTTACCAAATCACACTACATGAGCTGATACATGAACCAGAAGGTAGTTAAATGTCGATGTCCACACTTTTCTGAAGTTTGTGATGAAAGTTTACACATTAAAAAAATGTGTACGAAAATGTGTATTATACGGAAAAGAGTGCACAAAAATGCATATATTATGTCCATCCCTTGTGTGGAGTACCTGGAACTGGTTCCCCCATCCTGATGCATCTGTAAGCTTCTATGCTCTGGAAACCAGCTGCCACTCCACAGGTTCTTCAGATGGCAAGTCCCATGGGTAGCCCATTCACACACAGTGTAGCATGGCCTCTCTGTTGTGTAGCATGCTAAGTTGGGAGAAGTGCCATTTTAGTAAAAAGGACATTAGTAATTCATCATATGCAACTGACTCAACTCTTGCAGGCTTGCTGTAGAGCGCCTGTTTCCTGCAGGCAGGCATGTAACATAAAGCATTGTACTACAGTAGTACCTATTAATGGCATATATTGTGGTCTTCTGTTGCTTTACCACATTTTATGACTGTGGATATGCTGTCAAGGTACTGAGGTTTTTAAGTTGGGGTTGTTAACACAAATAATTTATTTTACAAAAGGAATTAATTTCAGTGTTTTGAATAATTTGAAGACTGTGCGTGCTCAGCTCCAGGCATTAGGGAGATAGGGTAGTATCAATGTCTGTCTAACTTCAGTCCCATTCATTTCAATGGGTCTGCTCTAAGTGGGACTAACATTGGATACAACCCATTGACTGTGGTTTATGTATATGAATGCCCAGCCTATAATGGCAGTAATGGTGAAGAAAGAGGCCTCAAGTGACTAAGGGTCTCCTATCTGAGGTCGAGTGAGTTAAGGGATAACTAAGTAAGCAACACCATTAGTCGTGGCCCAATCCGGAAGTATAGTGTATTTTGCGTGCATTGCTAATGCTAATACATGCCCATGGCTCCCTGTTATGATCTCATTTCAGAGGAGAATGAACTGGAGGAGACAAAAGACATCACTGTTCGCGTGATGTCCTCTCAGTCAGTGCTTGTTACTTGGACAGATCCCATCTCTGAGAAACAGAAGAAGACTGTCCCCTCTAGGTACTGGGCATTATGTTGTCTTTTATAAAGGTATGCCAAAGGTGTACCAGCTCCAACTTGTTTGTAGCTATTGAAATATGGCATGGCTGGGGGATAATGTAAAGAAAAAAATACTGCGAGTGAGTGGCTTTATACCCGACTGAGCACATGAGCAGTAAGACTTTACTGTACTGGTGCCAGTTCGCAGCATGTCCAGTGCATATCTAATCTCCACAGTCTGCAGTGTATTGCCTACCAGACCTATGCCCATTTTCACTATAAGCTATGTTGTGAACAATATTGATGCAGTTGGTTGTGCCTGCATTTTCCATGAGTGATGTCTGTGCAGGATAATGTTATGTTGTGAGGGATGGGAAATTGTTCTTTCAGTACAAGGCTTCCAATTTTAGTTCAGCACATTAAATAGAAAAGGAAAGGAAAAGCTGGATATTTTTTTTTAAAAGCCTTAGAAAAATTGCCTTATCCAGTGCCAGCTCCAGATTGGGGGTTCCTTGGGCAAGATGACCACAGTGTGACCCCCTCATTCAGTGCCCCCTTCCTCCTCACTGTTTCCCTGATGCCCTTTCACTCATCATCTCCCTTTCGACTCAATATGCCCTACTGTCTAGAGGGAGAGTGGAAGGCCAGTCGAGGGTGCTGCGTTGTCTCCTTACTCTCGTATGCTTAGAGAGGACAGGTGAACAGGTAGCGATAGCAAGGAGGAGAGCAGTGGGCTCAGGAGGTTCCAGAGGCCAACTGTGGGAGCCCTGCTGTGGGGTGGGCCGTGGCAGCTGCCCAACAATACCAACCCCTAACGTTAGTGCTGGTCTTCTTAGATCAGACCAGTGAAACACCTAACACAGTATCCTAGTCTATGAGGGTGGGCAATAGGGAACATCACAGCAAAGGAACTTTAGAGGCTTCCATCTCTCCTTTTTCACTCTCACTGCAAGATCAGCTGGAATTCAAACTAGGTTTACTGTTAGGGCTTCCCCAAGGAAATCTGGGGATTACAGTTTTGTGAGAATGCTTGGAATTTTCTGTTAAAGTCCTGATCCACACACACACAATTGTCACATTCATTGGAGTTGGAGAATTGGATGACAATTTAAAGTAGCTGTTGGGTTAGAATCAAAGGTGCCCTTCCACCTGCAGAAGGTGTCTTCCACTCCTGGAAGGGCTTTTTGCACCTCATGCTAGAGCGTTGTGCAAGAAAAGAGAAACTAAATCTGAATATGGTCTTCCACTTGTGCAAGCATGAGAACCACTGTAGAACCTACTTCATATAGCAGCCCGCAAACTCTTCCTCTAGCACATCCACAGCAAAGTGCTTGTAGCTAGTTTCCTTCTGCTCATGGGTCTTTGCACCCCAACCCTATTGTAGTGTGGACACATGATGTAAATGTAATGATACTCTGAGCATGAGGAAATGTGATCATGTCCTGATTATTGTGGCTCATAGTTGCTGATTTTTCCTATCCCCTAGGAATTTGCCTAGTACTTCAGGTAAAGACAGCCCAATGCATTGCCTGGATGGGGATGGGCTTGTTGTGATCATTCGAGCAGTTAATGTTACGAGTTATTTCTCATGATTGTGGTTAATAATACATTATTCCCTGCATTATTCCCAGGCAGTACACTGTCCGTTATAGAGAGAAAGGGGAATCAGCAAGGTGGGATTACAAACAAGTATCCAACAGACGGGTGTTGGTGGATAAACTGATTCCAGACACCATGTATGAATTTGCAGTTCGAATCTCACAGGGAGAAAGGGAAGGCAAGTGGAGTGCCTCAGTTTACCAAAGAACCCCAGAGGCTGGTATGTATTATATTTAAGAGTGTGATTTACTTGCCAGGTGTTGGGTGTACAACTTAGGGTTGCTTCACACTTGAATGTTCATCACTCAGCATCTCATCACTCAATGACTCAACACTTGATTGCTTACTCAGCTGATGGGTAAATGCCTCCATTGAAAAGAACTGTGTTTGACAGCCAAAGATGTTACACTAAATGTGCACCTGGCGCCCAAACGGAATCCATGCATTTAGCTCTCCTCCCCACTCCAATAATATCTAATGGAACTTCTCTCATATTGTGATATCACAATAGCCTGCCCACCCCCACCCCTCACTCCACATCATTAGTTATCCCCTAGAAGGGTGCAGGGGAATGTGGAAATGTCATGGCATAGGTAAGTTCTAACAGACATCACAGTGGGTGAGGAATGGCCAAATGCATGCTTGCTGGTTTGGGTGGAAGGTGTGCATTGAAAGTAATCAGAGGTCTAATGAACACTTATCTCATAATACTTGATCTGTGTTGGCTTTTTCACACATACAACTCTGGAAGGGAGATTGTTCTATTTTCTGAAACCTTTAGTCCATTTTTCAAATGTTTGTACAGAAGACTATTTAAAATATAGCTGGGCAGCTGTACTTTTTTTGCTGCACGTTTAGCCTGTTCTTTTCTTATATACTGGCTTGGTGAAGAATTGTTTTCATTCTTCTTTATAGTAGCCCTTCAGATGTTTTCAAATGGCTTCATGCTGTGTCAGCCTCCTCTTAATTTCCTTTCTCTTAAATAACTGTGTCCAGTTGCTTCAGTCATTCTTCAGAGAAGCCATAACTTCCAGATACTTGGTTCTCTATTACGTCCCATTATTAATGGAGCAATATTACCTTACTCCCAACTCAAGGATGGAAAGCGGAATATCGGTGGTCAATATAAGAGGTTTAAAGATGTTCATAAGGCTAATCTAAAAAAATGCAATATAAACATCGAAAACTGGGAAGCTCTGGCCCATGAACGATCTAAATGGAGGTTGGCCTTTCACAAAGGTTCCATGGACTTTGAAGAAGCCCGAGTGCAAGGTGAAAGGGAGAAACGTGCTAAGCGAAAAGCGCGTCAAATGAATCCTTTACAGGACCATCTTCTATCTGATAACCTGTGTCCTCACTGTGGGAAGCTGTGTGGATCTAGAATTGGCCTCCACAGTCACTTACAGACCCATCGCTAGAGTCTACACAATCTTCTTTAGAATTTCCTCCTTTTATCCCGGAAGACAATCTTACTCGGTCACGAGTGATCGCCTGATGATGATGATGATGTATTTGCAATGCATGCTTTGGGCTGACCTTCATTAAAAAAAGTCATGTTGAAAAGTGGTGGAATGTAAATATTGGAAGAAACAAAAGCCCACTGTCTTCCATTTCTTAGTTACTATTCTTTTTCTTTTTCGTCTGTTGTATATTTCACAGCTCCTACCAGTGCACCAGAAAACCTGAATGTCTGGCCAATAAAAGGCGAAACCCCATCTGTCGCTGCTACCTGGGATGCTCTTTCAGAGAGTGAAGGAAGAGTGAAAGGTAGGTTGTAGTAACTATGTGTGTATAATCTCAGAAGAAATTATAGGATCTAAGTTCCAGACCAGGTAGATTTACTGAGTAAAAGATTGCAACAAAAGAAAAATACATCTGCAATCCTGATATGAAGCACCAGCTAGAATCCAGTGTCCTCAGTGGCTATTTGAGGCTTTTAAATCTACTGATATGCTATGCTCTATTATCTGATGGTGTGCTGGCAAGCTGAAATGGCTTTTTGGCTGTTCATGCTGCCGCTGACGGGGGCATTCATAGGCTGTGAACAGAACAGAGAACTGTTTTACTTTCAGCGGTGGTGCCCTTGACCTAGGTGGCTGAGGGCATATCTACACCACAACTCTAAATTAATTTAAGAGGCATTCTCCCCCCCCCCATGGAATGCTGGAGCTCGTATCTCTGTAAGGGATCTCTGAGAGAGAATTCCACTACAATTCTCTCTCAGAGATAAAACAACAATCCCTAGGATTCTCTTTCGCTCCTGGATTCTCTCTGCCACCCTTTAGCTCCAGACTTCCCCTGCTATCTGTATGAGCGATGGGAATGATCCAAACACTGCACCTCACCGCTGCAGAGGGAGGAAGGTTGTGCAAGCAGGAATGAGGGTGTGGGTAGTCAAGGTAGAGAATGCTGGAGAAGAAAAGGATTGGCCAATGCAGGAAATACTTTCCTCCTCCCTGCGTGAGGTCAGGTGTGTAGGGGAGGAAGAGGGAATTTCCTGTGCAGAAAACCCATTTCTTTTCTAGCTTGTCCCCTCCACTCCCAGTCACGGGCATCACGGGGAGGGGAAATCAAGAAGATCATGCCTCCAGTTTTTAATATTCACTCATTTTTTAAAGTAAAAAAAATGGAATAGGTGCCAATTTACATAATCTCATATGTTATGTTACGTTTGTATTTGAAGTTAAATATTTTTGTTCATTGTAGCTGCCTGAAGTAACTCTGGTTTCTCACTTAAGGAAATCTGGTTTCTGACTATGACTTAAGTAGTCATAGAAGTAGCCACAAGATCTGTCATAATTTAATTTGCATTGATGCTCTGTACTGACTGTAAATATGAGGACAATTTTGTCCATTTGCCCAAATATTGCCCATTATGGAGAACACGTGCCCCGTAACAGGCACTGACATTATGCACCTGGTCAAAGGGGTTGTATTCAAAGATAGCTTCATCTACCTTGTCAATTTTTCCTTGTGACTATCATGGGCACTCACAAACTCAGGCTTCAAAACAGAGCAATGTAGGCACAGGCCCTGGATGAACCCAGAGGCAGCAGAAGGCAAGGCTAGGACAGAATGGGAAAAGCATGATCCTAACTTTTCTACTGTCTTCTTTCCCAACTCTCTCTGTCTCTTCTCCCAGCCTTACAAGCTAAAGTGTCCAGCACAAGCCTTGTTGGGGATGAATGAGGTGACAGCAGAGGAGTTATGGACAGAGAGAGATTAGGGCAGTGCTCTTCTTATTGGCTTCCTTCTCTTCTCATTCCTGATTTTGAGTATCCAGACTCAGGCACATGATTTAGATATTCAATTCCTGTGTAGTTTGGGTGAAAAATGGACAGGTGGTAATCTTTGTTTCTTTAGGTCAGTGTTCTCCAACCTTGGGTCCCCAGATGTTTTTGGCCTACAACTCCCAGCATGCCCCAGCTGGTGTAGCTGGCTGGGGCATGCTGGGAGTTGTAGGCCAAAAACATCTGGGGACCCAAGGTTGGAGAACACTGCTTTAGGTGAATGCCATGACAGTAAAAACAGTTATAATTATACTAAAAATAAATTGGCAGTGCAGATATGCTCTGAGAATACACCGGGCTTCTGTGCAGCCTGTTACAGCAGTAATATTAACTTGATATATCAGAGAGAGCACTTGCATAGCCTGAAGTTTAAGCAGATACTTGAATGGGTCACTGGCATTTGCCTGCCACTTCAGTAACCTCTAAGGCTTCATTCACAAAAAAAGATGAACTGGTAAAACTGTTCCTGGATTGTACAGCTTCACACTACAGGTGGGGGATTACACGTTTGAATGATTTCCCAATGGGGAAAGATACCCTGCATGAAGAAAGCCAGCGTTCAAAGAGGATTACAATTTCTCCTTTCCAGTTTTCTATGTGCAAAGTGTTTTTGTGTGTTTAACTCATGCTCTATATTTTTGTGTTTGTGTGAACTAGTCCCCAAACAATTTTTAGACATGTTTTGACATGTATTTTAACAATTAATGTTGACGATGCCATGCGGGGGCTTTGTGAAACAGACACTGCAAACCTTAAGAGCAATTTTTTTTTTAAAATGACATAGCACATATCAAGTCTCAGGAGAATCCTAGAAGTAACCCAAATATGTGCTATGTTTGAATATTTCATAAAATTATGTATGCATGCCACTTTGTATTAAATGCCCCATTAGCCCCCTGCTTATATCACACCGGCCGTGTAGGAGCTACTGCGATATTGTTGCTTCTCCATGCTGCTCGGGAGACTGTAGGCCATGGGGGAGAAGCCCCAGTTTTCAAGAGGGGTGATGCCGGCATGGGGAGAAGCCATGGCACGGGCTCCTTCCACATCACCGGTTGCTTGCCGTCTTACCTCCACGGTGCAGGAAGGAGCAATGTTGCATTTGCTTCGCTGCTACAAGCTCAGTATGAAAAGGTGGCCTTGATATAGGAATAGATGAAATGACACGGGCCCCTCCTTGGTCAGCCTCTTTATGTTTAGGGCAGGTCCAGGCAAAATATTCCCGTGTGCTCCTCCCCACCCCTCCTCCTCTTGCGTGCTGTCTTCAGTACAGAGATTCTGGTGTGTTTAATCCAGCATCCCCCCTTTTCAGATGAAATGCGAAACTCTGGCTTAATGTTGGTTTCCAGATCCTGGTTTAATATCCCGGTTAGTAAACTGACATTAACGTGGAGTTGCCCGTATCAGATGAAATGGGGAGTTCTGCTTTAAACAAACCAGGACCTACACACTAAAGCTGGCACACAAGGGGAGAAGGGGAGGGGCAGAGGAGGAGCACATGTGCCTGACTCTTATATCCAGCTTCAGATTCCATGGTTTCTGAAGCCGGGAATGTTACATCTCAACCGGCCCTTAGAATCATAGTTACTAAAGTGATGTCAACCGCCGGGTGTGCTATTTCGTGGTTCCTTAGCAGTACATCTATGGACTGTGCACTTTGCGGGTTTGATAAACAGCTTATTCATTCTGTTTATGTATCTGCAAAAATGTTTGATGTCTAAGGTAGTGATGGTAGTATAAACTGCCACATACTGGGTGATAGAGTCTGAGGTATTCATTTAAATATTGGGCATTTGTGTCTTAAAAGGCTAACTAAATATTTGTTCAACAACTTACTGTATATAAGATGTATTTTACACCCCAGCTGTTGACTTGACGTGCATTGCCAGTGTATTAATTTTAGTAATGCACGTTCTAATTCATCCTACCCATACAGTCTGTCCACTGGAAACAGGATTGTTTTCAGTTTCCTCCTTCCAACCGTCTGCCAAATCATTTCAGAATACATTCTCTCATACGCCCCCGCTCTCAAGCCCTTCGGAGCAAAGTCCATTTCCTACTCGGGAGACACTACATCTGCCATGGTGGAAGGTCTGCAGCCTGGAGAGCGCTATATTTTCAAAATTCGTGCAGCAAATAGGAGGGGCCAAGGCCCTCAGTCTAAAGCCTTCAGTGTTGCCCTGCCAGCAAGTAAGCACGGTGTCTTCATTGTTCAATCTACCGATCTCCTCCTTGCTATTTTTCACAGTATTCCATTAATACCATTCGATTGCTTTGGAGTGGTTTCTTTCCATTTCAAGGATTCTTTAGTATTGGTGTGAGCACCTCAGTTTAGGATGTGTGGAGGGGCAATCCTCTAGGCACAGTGGTGGGCAACCCCCGGCCTCTGCCTAATTTCAAAACCCCTCTGCATGTGATTTGATCTCTGTGCCCTGGTTAGGCATGAGGCCCAGGGGAAGTGGACTGCACAGTGGTGCTCACTATCTGTTCTGGTTCATGCTAAGTGAAGCAGGAGTCAAGGCAGGACCTTGGAGAATGCACTGCATGAGGCACTAGCGTGCATATTCTTCCATAAGGAGCTGTTGTCCCAGCAAAGGACTGCAGCCAGCTGAGGCCTTAAGAAGGCTGGCGGAGCCAGGTCTTTCAGTGGCTCCACCCCTGCTGGAATCTGGATGCTGACTGCAGTTCTTAAAGGGATGGTGTCTGTTTCTGCAATCTCATGCTCCTGCATGACCGAAGAAAAGGAGGAGCTGCAGAGTAGCCATCCTCAGAGTCAGAGCTATGTCTTCTGGCTGGGAAGGTATAGAAGGGGGTGCTGAGGGCTTCCCATGAAGTAAGGCAAACAGGGACCCATCTGAATCAGAGTCCTCCTCTGGGTCGTGTGGGGCCTCAAAACCAGGGGTCATGACACTTGGCAGGGTGGGTGAGAGAAAGAGAGAAAAGGGGAAGGAAGAGAGAGAGAGAAGTGGTAGCCCACTTTTGGCTCTGGCTTCACGCACTACTGGTTTCAGTGCTGCCCACTGCTGGCATGTGGCCCCCGACAGATTAACCCGGAGGGAATGCTGCCCTCAACAGAGAAAAGGTTCCCCACCTCTGTTCTTGGGCATGAAGCAGCAAATATGCTGCTTCTATTGCTCTTGTTTGGAGGGACCCTAAGACATTTCATTCTTAGGCATGAACTGCTTCAGGATTTGGGATTAGATTAAAGGGGTAAGCCTCTGTCTCAGATGCTGGATCTATAGATCAGTATTGTAGGCCAGGCTTCCCCAAACTGGCACCCTCCAGATGTGTTGGACTACAGCTCCTAGCATCTCTCAGCTAGTCTGCGGAGTCGTCGTCCAGCACATCTGGAGGGTACCAGGTTGGGGAAGGCTGCTATAGGCTTTTATTCCCCCCCCCCTTTAAAATATACATAACATAAATTGCTGCTTTCTCTTTAATAATAGATATATGTACCATTTAAACCTTGCACAGGTTGGTTAAAACTTAGTAAGATTCAGTGTAGAACTGAAATGAATTTGCTCCCCAAAACCCTCCTTAAAGTTCTCTACTCTGATTTTTGTTGGCAGATAATCTATGAATGTTTGAATATCTTCCCCAAATATCTGATGTCTATGTTTGACGTCCAGTGATATTTGACTTTGATATTTGATTTCAATATATGCTATTTAATAATATTTTATAGGCATCATGCAATAGTATTTAGTTCCTGAGACCATTTGATAGATAATATGCAACGGTGTTTTGTTTTTGACAGTACTAAGCAGTTGACCGTGTATTACATTTCACAGCTAATTCCTGCCAAAATCAAAACAATTTTAAAAAGCCTACAAGTCTTAAGCACTCAAGTTTTGAGCTACACTTTCACATTTAAAATGCAGATTTATAGTTTCTCATTTAAAAATGATCAAATGTTGAATATTTGTGAATATTCATTTCAACTTTAATTCCATGTCTCCATGAACAAGGGATGTAGATTCAAGATAAGTACAATGAATATTTTATAATCACCATAATTTAAAGCATAGTTTGGGATGGCTGCAAGAATATGTTTCATTAAGCTTTCTTTCTTTCTTTCTTATAATGGTTGTTTACTTTTATAGATTTCTGTGTTAATCTCTCTCTCCTCCCCCCCACTCTTTTTTTGTAGCCAATACAGATGAATCAAAGGCTGATCAACAAACAAATATTGAAGAGGATTTGGAACCTAAAACATCTGGAAATACTGTGCCTTCTGTGTCTCAAAATCTCTCGCCATCCCCTTCCTCTAAGCATACTTCTGGTCATCCATCCAGTTTTCCTAGTGGCAGAGATTCAAAAAATCCTGTTTCTGACCTCAAGAATAAAGTACTAACTGGTAGCAGAGCCCCCCCAAAATCCCAGCTATCTTCTAGAAAGGGAGCAGAGCTGAAAGCAGATTCTCATTCCACAGGAGACACTGTTGACCACAGTTCCTCCAAAGAAACACCAATAGCGCAGCCAAAAACTCAGGACATTAAGAGCAGTGTTAAGTCCCACTCCCCTATTAAACCTTCACACACTGTCAGTTCTTCAGGTAAAACACCTCTTAGGACACGCACACCAGTAAGGACAGGGCAGACAAGTACTGATAAGCATAGGTCATTACCCTCCTCCTCCTCCTCCTCCTCCTCCTCCTCCTCCTCCTCCTCCTCCTCCTCCTCCTCCTCCTCCTCCTCACACTCTTCATCATCTTCCATTCCAAAATATACAGAAAATGAATCAAAGAATCTAAGACAGGACAGGTCTAACCTTCCTTCTTCCTCTGAAGTCACTTTAGATAATCTGCCTGTTGATAATGAAAGTAATAATCAAGTCGATAGTGCAGAGGAAAAGCCAATAGTGTTTCCTAAAACGCCAGAAGATAGTCATTCAATTTTACATTCAAATCGGCAGCCTTCTGTATCTCGGAAGATGGTTCAGAGTTCTCCCACCAAATTGCTCACCTCTTCTGCATCAGTTAAGTCTCCTGCATCATCTACAGCTACAAATTCTCAAAGTAATTCACGCCATCCCTCTTATAAACTAGTTCCCTCTGATACCAGTGATACTCTTGACGCTTATAAGGGTAGAGAGACAGAAAGAAGAGAGCAAAAGCCAAGTTCCAGGCTTTCTCCTCCTCAAGGTGGTTCTTCTCCATCTGTGCAAACAAGGCCTCTCTCACATTCCAATCGCCAAGCATTAAGAGATCCAAGAGTAGCCACCTCTGCTGTTTCTGCTGCTGCTACCCGTACTTTACCTCACTCACATGGTTCATCTTCTGCTAAACATAAGCCTGATGGAAGAGATGATTCTGATGATAATGTTAGGGGAAACGGTGAAAGAGAAGATGAAGAGAACAGACGAGGGTCGCTATCCTCTAGATCCAGTTCTAGGCCCTCTTCGGGTCAGACTGTATCGGAACGCTTTAATTTGTTCAAATATAGATCAGCTCTTACTACCAACAGATTTGCAAACAAAGCCAGTAATGTTCATGATACCAGGATGCAACCTCCTAAAGACCCCTCCACTACGCAGTCCACAAAGGTTCATCCTCAGTCTAGTTCTCGTTTAACACCTGGCAGTACTCGCAGGTCTGATTCCAATATGGATAAAGATAAAGAACCAGAAGATGAACATCCTCTACCATCAACTCATCCCCATGGTTATTCACCCTCGTTTTCTAAACAATCTTCTTCAGTGAACTATTCCCGGAGGAGGAGTCCTCTGGCTGAATCTAAGATTCATCACAGAGTTGTGCCCACTGACAAACCTAATCCTGCAAACATACGAGAAGAAAGCTATAGTAAAGAAAGGGAAGCCACAGATACAGATGCCTCACTAAAACACTCTGATGCACAGTCTTCAGTATCTGGTCAATCTGGTCAATCATTAAGTGAGCACATAAACCATCATTCTAGTGTATCTCATCGGTTAACAAATGGTCAGAGCTCAAGGTCCAGAGGCTCATCCCCATCAACTGACTCTGTATCAAGGACATCTGTGGAAAAGTCATCTCTACGGTCTCCTGCTTCTAGATATCAACCCGATGATCTCGAGAGTAAAGATACATCTAAGTCAAAACAAAGTTTATCTTTGTCTAAAAAAACGTTAATAGGAAGTTCTCATGCATTATCCCGTAAAACTCTCCATCCAGAGACCAGCCGTTCTTCAAAAGCAGTAACCGATCAGTCACAACATCAACCCTCCTTAAATTCAAGAAGCCACCTTACACTGATATCCCTCCAAAGCAATGAACAACTAGAGGATAAAGATGATGACAAGTTGGAGGAAAACTATTACAAAGCGGCAAGTGATAAAGAGGAACAGAGGAATTCTCATTCAGTATCTGCCAAAGAAGATTCGACATCTAGAAGAATATCTACATCTTTGTCTCAGGGAAGTACCAGCTCTCTCTCAAAACACTCTGATTCTCAGTCTAGCAAATCTGGTGAAAGATCTCCAATTCAGCGTGAGTCATTAACCTCCTCTAGAGGGGTAGGTTTGTCACCAGGAAAACATACTAGGTCAAAGGTAACTACTTCTAGTGAAGATACATCTGATGCATATAAATTGCCTTCATCTTCCCATCAATCCAAATATGTTCAGCCAACATCTACCTCTCCAAAAGATGTAGTCAAAGAACATCAATACAGTAGAGAAACTTCTTTATCTTCAAAATCATCCTCAACTTCTTTGAGACAAACTTATCCTTCAGTGCCCCGTTATTCATCTGGCTCCAGAGTCCCTATTAGGACAGCATCCCAGACAGGTAAAAAATATGGACTTGTCCAGCCAACCCCAACTAAAGTTGAACTTGCTCCAAAAACATCTTCCTCTAAAACACGTCAGTCACTTTCAAGCAGTGATGATGATGATGGTTATGAAGACTATGATCAGCCAGAAACTGAGGAAAATCCCACATCATCTTCAGCAGCAAGGCAGCCATCTTCCTCACTTTCTAGAGGCAGTAAAAACCTAAATAATAATGTTGCTAAGGATAAGAGTAAATCACCAAGCCCTGCTTTGCCTCACAAAACAAAATTTTCTGATGAGGAAGAATACAAGCAAGAGGAGGAGGAGGAACGCCCCACTTCCAAAACTTCAAACGCTGTACCACTGAGTAGATCTACTTCTTTAACATCCAGGTCTTCCCAGTCTCCTAACAAACTGAATTCCTTGCCTAAAGTAAACAGGGCTTTATCACGCTCCTCTGGATCTACTTCTGTATCTTCTCAGCTTCATCCCACTCATTCTGCTTCTCCAACACATTCTTCATCCTCTCCCTCAGTGTCCCCCAATCAACGAATACAACATTCAAGATTATTAAACCCTTCTCAACGACAGCATCTTAGGCTTCCTCACAGACAAGGTAATGTTTTTTTTAAAAAATCAATGTGTGTTATCTGGAGGTTTCATCCACCCTAGTTGGTTTACAAAGAAAATGCTTTATTGAAAGAAGTTCTCAAATGTTGTGCTATGAGGTCCGCATCAGTGGAAATTGGCTTGTTCTGGAACCATCTGTCAATTTTTTTACTTCACTAAGAGTTGCATATCATTTTAATTCCTTGCATCATCCCCCACCCCCCAAAAAACTTAACTGCTAGCAACTGTCTTTCAGTTCCCTTATAAAGCCTCACTGGTGGATCCTAATTAGTATCTAAGAATCACTGTAGAAGGTTATGTAATTGAACCTAATACTAGATAGCTCTTGACCATTAGTGAGTAGCTATTCAGTAATTTTTAGATGTCTCATTCAGTGTATAATCTGAGAAGTCAATTGAACAAAGTTAATTTATTAGATATCATATGAACCCTGTGTGGGACCCACTGCTTGTGCAACAGGAACTAGCGCTTCTGACAGTAATCCTGGAAACTAGTGGAAATGCTCATTTCCAGAATGGGACAAGTCCCTTCTGCAAGCTCTGCTAACCTACCCTGTTCCAGAAACTAGCATTTCGTTCATTTCTGATTGCTGCAGGATCTGCTAGCTTCCTGTTGTGCTAGAGGTGGGTCCTGCTAGTGCATGGGCAGTGTTGGATACTGCCCATTCTGTGCAAATGTGCTTAACATATGACTAGTTTATTCCCACTGAATGTAATTGGACTAATGTAGTTCAATCAACATTGTCAAAAATCCCTTATATAACTTGGTTTTAACATACATTGGATTGTGTTAGCAATATTTGGACTTGTTAATGTTGTAAACTGTAATTTCACTGAATGGACAAAGTGATGAATCCTGCCTCTTTTGTGCCATGTATATTTCAGGTAACGGTGGCCGACCCAATTTAACGACAAAACCAGATCTAAATAATAAAATAGCTCCTGATAATAATGGAAAACGAAATGGACAGAAAATAATAAATGGTCCGCAAGGAATAAAGTGGGTAGGGTGAACTTATTTGAAAATATAAAATACTTGTAAGATTTAATTGTATATTCTTTCATGTTGGAGAGCCTTTCAATCTACACGTTGCTTTTAGATTGTAGATCTTGACCGAGGGCTGGTGCTGAATGTTGAAGGAAGGTACCTCCAAGATTCACAAGGGAAACCTCTCAGAGTAAAATTAGGAGGAGATGGCCGTACTATTGTTGGTATGTTTTGTATTTTTATATTTTATGGTTTTTTATTTTATTTTATTGTTTTGATAAACTGCCCAGAGAACTCTTTGTTATAATGGGTAATGTAAAAATGCTATAGATAAATAATAGTAAATAAGCAAAGTGTATTGTTTGGTTAACAGAAATCTGAATATGGGGCCGACTGTGCAGGTTCTTCAGGCAAAAGGATCTGATTGGTTACTTGACCTTTTTCTCTCCCTCAGCTGAATAAAGCTCATTGGCTAAGCAAAATATACATCAGAAAGCAATCAAAGAATGGGACATTTGAGTTGTCTGTGTACTATTCTTTAGATACCAAGTTTAGCAGTTGGTTAAAATGGGATATTTCACCCCCTGTGTAAATGTTTAAGATGGAACATGATGTTGGATTGAACTAGTAGTTACGATGTGTTCCACTGGCATTGTGAATAGTTCTGGGACACTGCTGGTCCTGTTGGCAATAGCCACCATCATTTGTCTGGCAGCAATGGCACCTTGCAAATCTATTGGGTCTCACAAAATTGAGCAGAGATTAGGAAGGATTGGGGATGGCTCTTGCATGCTCATACCAAAAGGTGGTTTGGCTGCCATGGAGCATTTGGATCATATTTTTATCGTGAACCAAATTTGTATATTTGGAGATTGACTATCTCTCTTGACTGGAATCTTTGAGCAGTATCCAGTGGAGCTGCTCTGTCTCCACTGGTTCTGTTGTATTCGCGGGAGCAATGGCTTGCACAATGGGGCTTTCACACTTCTAAAAATAAACCCAGAAACAAGTGGAAACCCTAGTTTCCAGACCAGGACAGGTCAGTGGATCTCCCTTCTGTGAGCTCAACTGACCTGCTCCATTCTGGAAACAAGGGTTTCTGCTCATTTTTAGAAGCACCAAAGCCTGTTGTGCGAGTGGTTGCTCCTGTGAGCACATGGGCACAATTGGATACCACCCAGTGTTTCCAATGTTCAAAAGAATTGTTAAGTATCTTTGGTTTTTGTTGGCTAAAATTCTGTCTAGGACAAGTGAATATTTTTAGAGGTGATACTATTGTGGAAGCAAGAAATTTGTACACATACTTTATAGACTTGGGAAATACGATGTTGGAAATGATTCTTAAAGAAGCTGAATATGTATTGAGGGTGGGAAGAGCCCTTACAACCTTCTAGCCCTGAAGTCATAGAAGTGTACACTTATTCTTCCTGCAATCCATCCCACCCTCTTTG
The DNA here is from genome assembly GCA_021292165.1 of Shinisaurus crocodilurus. Taxonomy (NCBI): domain Eukaryota; kingdom Metazoa; phylum Chordata; class Lepidosauria; order Squamata; family Shinisauridae; genus Shinisaurus; species Shinisaurus crocodilurus. The sequence goes on along the minus strand of CM037879.1, from coordinate 81,285,197 downwards.
GCATAGTCCTTCTGGGTTCCAGAAGGAACATCTCATGATATTAACTGTATTTGAAATAAGATTCCATCTTGTTGTGATCTTTCAGATTCAAAAGGAGCTCCAATAGTAAGTCCAGATGGTTTGCCTTTGTTTGGACATGGAAGATTTAGCAAGCCTGTAGCAAATGCACAAGATAAACCAATCATAAGTCTTGGAGGGAAGCCATTGATAGGTCTTGAAATGGTTAAAAAAACAACCACTCTTCCCACAACAACAACAACAACTACAACCACCACTACTACTACTGCCACTACTACTACCACTCCTGAGCCAACAACTACTGAGCCACCAACAGAGAAACCATTGCCTACCTGTCCCCCTGGCACATATGCAGAGTACGATGAAGACGGGAACCTTGTATTAGGCCTTGATGGGCTGCCAGAATGCAATTCCGAAGGTACCATCTTTTATGCTAGTTTACATCAGTGGTATCTTGCTATACACCAACAGATACCAAGTTGTGCCATGGGGAAAAGGCATTTGTGTTTCAATAAATATTTCCAGTCGCAGTGCAGAAAAAGCAGGTAAGAGTCAGGTTACAGGTGCCTCAATTAGTACTGGTCATGGAGAAAGCAACAAGTAGAGGCATGACCCTGTGCTTTCACACCTGTCTATGGTTTCAGTTGTAGTGGTGAATTGTTGGGTGGTTTGAGTTTGCTAAAGCAGGCAGATGTAGATTTTAAAGCATGTATTTTACATGCCATTCTTTGGAACCAGGAACCATTAACTATGCAAAACCTCATTTCCATGGTAAATAATATTCTTGCATCTTATTAGTATTGTGTGTGTGTGTGTGTGTGTGCGCGCGTGTGTAAAAATGGCACAGAAGCCTATTGATAGACAATGGAAAAAAGACTTGGTCCACACATCACATTTATCATATAGTGGCCCGTGAAATACCCATAGTGTTACCATCACTGTATTGTGTAATGCCACTCCAAAAATACCATTCCTTTGTCTGGCATGGGATTGATACAGTCCACCATTTACCAAAGGGCAAGTTTACCACAGTGTATATGTCATCATCATCATCAGGCGATCACTCGTGACCGAGTAAGATTGTCTTCCGGGATAAAAGGAGGAAATTCTAACCACTTGCCAAATGGTAAGATGAGTGCTTTCCTGCATTTAGAAGTGAGATAAGATTTTCCTCATGTGGATTCCTTGGTCAACCTCTGTGTTGGTCAGACATTACATATTTTTCTGTATATACTGTCAGGATATTGAATGTGCATTATCTTGTCACCACTTGTATCGTGTCATTTTTAAATTCAATGCCTTCACCGTGGTATACTGCATTATGAAATGCATTTAGCAGGATGATGAAATGCTTTCAGACATTACCTATAAAAACAGCCCCTAAATGGATTTAGTATCAAGTAACAAGAATGGAACCAGGAGCATGTAGGGCAGCAAAGAAGAGGCTGGAATGAAAAGACTGGGAGCTGACCAGAATTTCAGTAAGAAAAACTAGCCAGAGATGAACAGTGCTTTCCTCCCTCCAAAATTGTACTAGGTGAGTGATCTGTCTTTGAGGTTTATAATTTTTTAAAATGGAATTACTGTTGTTTATTAACATTATTGGCTGTGGTCTAGTGAACCCGTTTATGCACCTGCAATGGCTTTCTGCTGTTTTTTCAAGGAGTTGCCCCTCTGTGCTTCATTGCAATTTGCATTTGAAACTTTCCAGTGGATTCATCATGTAACATGATTCAATGGGGATTTCTTAGACAACACCAGGAAAAGTGTCTGGTTGCATGCACTGATCTAACCACGTGTTTCTCTGGGTTGTAGACATTTGTAGTGGTAGTAGTAGTAATAGTAGTAGTAGTACTGTTAGTAGCACTGCTTTTATGTAGCAGTTGATGACTTCTGGCCCTGCTACACTAAGCATGAAGAACAAAGGATGACTGTTCATCATCAGGCGATCACTCGTGACCGAGTAAGATTGTCTTCCAGAATAAAAATTTACAAAAAGGAAATTTTAAAAGGAGGAAATTCTAAAGAAAAATTGTGTAGACTCCAGCGATGGGTCCGTAAGTGACTGTGGAGGCCAATTCTAGATCCACACAGCTTCCCACAGTGAGGACACAGGTTACCAGATGGAAGATGGTCTTGTAAAGGATTCATTTGACGTGCTTTTCGCTTAGCACGTTTCTCCCTTTCACCTTGCACTCGGGCTTCTTCAAAGTCCATATGGATGACTGTTATTGGGGGAATGAACATGGGAAGAACATTCTAACTAAAGTCAACTGTGCTTGTATGAGGAGTAGCAGAAGGGTTAGATTGAAATATTGGGTCAGATAGTATTTCTTAGCTCTCGTGGATCTTCATCATCTGTAATTTTGTAACTTTTTAGAACCGTGAACACATGTTTCTATATCTGTAAAAACAGAGGGTTCTTTTTCTGAAAACATATATCTGATTGTGCTTACATGGAAGTCATTGGCAGAGTTTTCCAACAGTATTTGGTATCTTTATGATATACAAAGTATAGAGTTAGTCTTGTAGCAATATTGGAACTGACTGAGAAGGACATCATAGTGCACTTGGAGTTTTTGGCATTGGTGAATGATACCCATACGGCAATTCTCGCATTTCCTCTCTCTCACTGGTGGCTCTAATCTCAAGCTCTGTGAAATCTCTGAGGCAAACATGGAGCTCCAGTATCAGTGATGTGCCTTCCACAAGTATATTGCTGTTGGGAGCTGTTCTGGGCTCCAGTATGTACGGTATATGAGAAAAAGAGAGGGAGAAAGAGAGAGAACAAACACATATGTGAATGGAGCTATCCCTTGAAGCAAAATGAATTAATTTGCATGCAAAGACGTCTTTCTTAGGATATGCATGTGTTTAGAATATCTGCCTAAGTAATAATTTTGAACGCTGATCTCTCTCTCTCTCTCTCTTTTCCAGCTACCACTTCTCCAGCTGGTCTGGCCCTAGCATTGCTCTTCACACAATATCATTCCTGGGGTCAAGCACATCTGTAGAGGGGCTGATGCACTGCATAAAAACAGCTGTCCCTGTTCAAAAGGCCAAGATTTTGAGGGCTCCTCTGCCAGTAATTCAGACTGAAGTGTGGATGGACAGGATGCTGCCTGCCCTAGTTTTGCTACTTATGCACTGAAACGCCTGAGCAATAGCAACTCCACCTTGAGTGCCTTGGAGGATAAATGTACAAGCAATTCTGAACTCTGCTGACAAAAGCAGTAAGACAACCCATGGGACGCGGAGAGCATTGTGACAATACCAATGCAGCAGCCACCTTGTGACATCTAAAGATGGATAACAGCTTTACTTTATGCATGTTGCTACCAAAACCAGTAAATATGCGCTTACCAAGAATGTTTCAGAATGTTCTCTCATGGTGGAAAAACACAGTGGCATATTCAGCTGAATGCACTGTTATTTCTCAGGAATCTGATATATTGACTGTTTCCAAACAGGCTCAAGAAAATGTGGTGTGAAAAAAATGCTGCTGTGGGTTCTACTAACCCTTTGGTCCAATTTCCTCCTCAGGATTTATAACGATGAGTTTACCAGATATTGTTCTGTTTTACTGTCAGAGAATACATGAGGAGCCCAAGCTTATGTGGCACTGAAACTCCAGACAGCTCAACTTCTTTTGAAGAACTATAGTCAACAAAGCCATTAAAAGCCACTTTTATAACTGCTGCTATCACATTACTGGAAAATATAGGCCTATAAACTTGAATCACAGTAATAAGCTTGAAAGCATTAAAAGACCAATCTTTCCATATTTTCTGCATATCTGAGCTTCAGTGATTTCCTGGGCTGTATTATTTATTTATTTTCTTTTTTTTAAAAAAGGAGCTTGGTGAAGCTAGTGTTTTTTTGAATTAGTTGCATTCAAAATTCATTGGATTGATGCCCAATAGATCTCCTGTAAGTCTGCTGGGTGGATGGATGCAAAGTCAGTGAACAGATATCAGATGGAAATTATGTGGTTAATATGCTCTTAAGAAGAAATTCTGGCAACACTTTTGTAGAAGAATGAGCCAGTTTTTCTATCCCCCACTCACCCCCACCCAAGGTTTGCTTTGGCATGGAAACTACAGTTACATTATTCAAGTGCTTTTTAAAGTTCTAAAATAAGGGCAAAACCAGAGAAGAAAGGATGCTGTCATTCAGGTTTTGCTTACATCTTCTCGTTTGCTACTGAAAACTGAGCCTGATTGGCTGGGCGCGTACCATCAGCATGAATCAGGTTGATGCTAACATGTTTCTAGTGGTTGACAAAATGGTCTGTTTTATGAAGAGCTGCCATAAATAGGAAATAGAAGGCTTTAAATGTGTAATATGATAACCCTAGGTAGAAAAGTACATGACATATATTACTAGGTTGTTATCATCAGATGTGTAAATATGAAATTTTGTACAATTATACTGCTTACAAAATAGTACATATAAAGTTTTTAAAGCAGTGCATATATTTAACAATTATCTGTATGTATAAAAGCGAGCTCCCAACATTCTATCACTCTCCAGGATGACTGAGGGATATAATATAGAATGTGGCTATGCAGGTAGTAGGAGCAGGTTTGATTCTTAATGGGTAAGGTCACTGGGGCAAAGAGCACCCAAATGCCATGGTTTTTGCCCCTCTACTCTCTCCCATGTTAATGAATGGCTGCCATTAATTCCTATGGGAAAAATGAAGCACTGCACTTGAGACATTGTTGTAAGATGGCAAAACCCAGGGCCAAGCTGAAATGCCCCACTTACTTCATTGCCCCACTTACAGGTAACTAAATGGAGGGTGTAATTTTGGCAATTTTTCAAATGCGGGGTGGAATGAGTGAGCAGTGGGGGCAGTAATGGCAAGGAAAGTTCTTCCTGGTGGTCACCATTCCCCCCCTCTCCCAGAATCCATCTAGAAATGATGCTACATGATGAGTTTCATTTCCAGGGGGCTTCTGGGGGGGGGGAATGGCCACTATTGGGAAGAGTTGTCCTTTCCACCACTGCAAAAATTGGCAACAGTGGGGGAAATGGTACAGAAAGGGGAGTGACGTTGTTTCCCTTTTTTCTTCCTTCCCCCTCCCAAGTTTCAAGCCAACAGTTCTCAGCTGAGAACTTCCAGTGCATCATTAGCAAAACCTACCATATACTCCCCTGACAATGGAGTCACTGCAATACACACATCCTACCTATCATAATGATGGGCATTTCACTGGGAGGGATGCTTCCAAAATTCTCCCCGTCCAAATTTCCCCCCAGATTTGGGGGTTCTAAATTCCCTGCTCTTGTTTTCAGAAATGAGTAGCACCGATTTAATTAATTAATTAATAGATTTATGTACCGCTTACCATATTTAAAAATGAGTTAGCAACCTGCAATTTGTCTGTTTCTGATTTCCATTTTTTGCTCTGACTGCTCCACATGCACAATTTGTTGCAGTTTTCAGTTCATCTCGTTCTTTCATCATTACAGGTTACCAATGAAATGTTTTAATTGGTGTGTATATGAGTTGATATGCATCAGTAGCCAGTTTAAAAAGAAAAGATACAAAGGACTGCAGCAAAGTGTGTGTGCCAATTCTGAAATTAAGTTCAAGTATTTTTAAATTAACCTGGAAGCTATGTGGAACAAAATACAGGGCAGAGCTAGCTCATGGAAAAATAATAAAACAGGACTCGTGTGTGCGTGCGTGCGTGCGTGTGTGTGTAATACTAAATGCATATGTTGATATGATTACACATGAGAGTATATTTATATGTCATCATAATGGTGCATATCTGCCTTCCAAATGTTGCTCATTATTTGAGCCATGATATGTGATATGCATTGGTTAAACTACGTCTTTGATCTCTGACGTGACATGCTCCAGAAGTTTACCAAAATGTGTGTTCATCTGAATTTTTTGCAGTAGCTCTCCCCCAAGCTTCTAGATTGTTATTTAAACTTCCCTAGCCTCAATAGCAGTTGTAACATATGGAATGACTGTTGCGGTTTAGTTCTTTGCCAGATAAGTAATTAACTTTAGATGGTTGCTTCAAAACTGGTTGATAAAGTCATAGGGCAAAGGGAACTCTGTTGCATTGTTTGAATGTCTTCTTCCTTTCATAGGTACATTCTCAGGGCTTGATGCAGATGTGACGGGAACCACAGAATCATATGTGATATATGATGAAGGTACTGATGGATAGTAAAAGTCCCTTTTTGAAGTGTGCTGGTTTGCTTTTCTTTCTTGTCCTTTCCAGAAATGCACTTACAGCCCTGATCACAGATGAGGAACCTCCACCCTGCCAGCCAAATTCAGCATACCAGGCCTCCCCGTCTAGCTGGTGGAGGCCTCCAGCAAGGCCCCATTCCTGAAACTCTACCCAACTCGGAGAAGGGAGAGTGACTCCTGACTGAGCCGCGGCCTATATGTCTCTGAAAAAGAAACATTGATTTACTCTTCTGTTCTTGGTGCCTTCAGGCTCAAAGTATAAATTATAGTGGGTGATCCATATGTGTTGGGGCCTTATGTTTAAAGTGACTTTAAACAATTAACTAATATTGACTGATGGACTGACCAATCCATGTGTTCATTATTATGATTATGTAATAGATTTATATACCGCTTACGATATATCTTCCACCTGGATCTGCTCCAATCATGTAGAAGGTGGGGAAAGGGGCTGATTTTAGCAGCCAAAGGGTTGCATGATTGAGGAATATTGAACTGTACCTCTACCCATGACTTACTATAACCCTGCTCCCCAAGTGCTTTTCTTCTAGCCATGTATACTTTCCTGTATCAGACCTTGACTGAGGAGGAAAGTACCCAGCGGGAGACAAACTGCCAGGAAGTAAGCCACAGATTGCAAGGAGGGGGGAGTTTAGCACTGCTGCTCTGCATGCCCATTTTGCTGTCAAGACTCGACCCACACCCTCTTTCTATATAATTGGGGGCAGATCCAGGTGGAAACAAACAGGTATTCTAGTGACTCTATTCTTTCTCTCAGTTAATACTCTTTACCGCATTTTTGTGTCAGAGGGTGCTTCCAGATGGAGGCTCTTAGTGCTACCAGTTAGAAAGCATTGTGCAGCTATTCTGTCTTTTTTTTCCTTAACGGATTTTCTGTGTTAAGGAAAAAGACAGATGAGGCAGTGGGAAAACACAGGAGGCTTACAAGTGGAAGACAACGGCATCTGGGACACCCTGTAAAATTGTGAATGGGGCAGAGTGATAGCTTCATCTGGAAGCACCCCTGTTCTTCTTCCAGATGTTGTAGAGCTATCCCATTTAATTTAATTTAATTTAATTTAAATGTTTATATGCTGCCTTCTTCCCATGAATGGGATTCAGCATGGCCACAAAGAAGTTGTTAAAACAAGCAATTAAAACAATATCTAAGTAAAAACTTGAAGCTATAGGAGAAAGAAAACTAAACTTTATCACAGGAGTATTGCCAATAAAAATAAGTCACCACAAATTAAAACAGTCCCAGCAGCCAGACACCAGTTGAGCAACCCAACCAGAATAATCAGCCAAACTCTCAAAACTTAGGAAAACAAGACAAACTGAGCGTGGCACCTAAATGAAAATAAAGAGGGTGCCAAGTGGATCTCTCATGGGAGCAAGCTTTCCAGATGGGGCACAGTCACAGAAAATGCCCTGTCTCTCATAGCCAATCTCCAAACCTCTACAGGCAAGGGTACCTGGAAGAGGGCCTCCTATGATTGTCTCAACTGCAGAGCAGGTAGTCCTTGATGCAGGTCCAGCTCCAGGTTTTGGGGGCCCTGGCCAAACTGCCTTTGGAGCCCCTCTCTTACTAGTTGGCAGCCAGACTGCCTGCTTGCCCACTTGTGGAAGTGCTGAGTGGAGCTCTGCAGTGTTCCCTGGTGCCGCCATCTTAAATTTGCTAGCTTCACATCTGACGTGCATTCATTGAGGTCGGGACCACTGTAATCAAGATGTCAGCAGCAGTGAGTTAAGGTGCAGCACATGTCATTGCCAGGCCATCCCTCCAGTTCTCACCACTACCTGTGACGGCAGCCAGGTGGCAGCAGCAGTGGGTTCTGCTGGGGCCACAACATTTACCCAAATGTGCCTTGCAGGCCTGCCCTCATGTTCCCCGGTTTCATACTATCTATCCTCACAGTTCTCAGTGGCTGCTTCAGCTGAGAGATGGCGATTTGATGAAGGGTATCCAGTGAACTGCATGGCTGAACAAATGGGCTCAGGTCACTCCAATTCAAGTGTAACACTCAGTCTGCAGCACCACATTAGTTCTAGACTTCCATAAAAGTAACATCACTATCATCTTCTCTTGTTGAATCCTAGTCCATCTAATCTAGCACTGAGAGCTAACCATACCACCCTGACCCTGTTCTATCAAAAGGCATGGAAGACAACTCAGCAAAGCTGGACAGCCATGAGAGATATTTGGCCTTTTGATAATTTTCATATATTAGAGACCTGCAGCCCAGGTTTTTCTGATTAGTTTTCAGCAACAAAATGAACACTCTTGTTCACATTAGGAAAAACCGGTTACATAAACCACAACAGAGATCCTACTCTGTAGAGTAGGGTCAACATCAAGGGTAGGCATGGTTGGGCACCTGCCAAAGGCCCACACTTCAGCAGGGGCCCATTGACAAGAGCTCCCTGGACTTGCTCCTCCACTTTGTCATTGCAACCTGCTTGTTGACCTGCTTCTCACTGTGGCCCAGAGAACGGTGGTGGTGAATAGGTGGAGCAGTAGATGCCACTGCCTGACTTTTGCCTGTCAAGCAAGCAAGTGCTAGCAATTATGAGAAAGAGGATGAGGAACAATAGCAGCTATATGGTGACAATGGTAGTGAGAAAGTAGACTCACTGAGGGAAGGGGGCCCATTGAGACTCTCTTGGTCAAAGGCTGTCAAAAATCTAGAGCCAGCATTATCGTAGAGTGCTTGGTGTAATGGTAAATCCAGCATTAGCTTGCTGAGATGGGCTGTGGTATCAAGTGGTTTTATTTCCAATCATTGCACTTGAGAACAGAATACAAACAGTTGGGGAAGTGTTTGGCAAATGACTGTTTTGCTCCTTGGGTTGTACTAGAATGAGTTTGAGCATTTGACATACACTGTATTAATGCTCTTAATCTTCTCTCTTTCTCTAGATTATGAGTTTTTTGAAACCACTTTGCTTCCCACTACCACCACCACCACCACCACCACCACCACCATAGCGACCACCACAGAAGCACTGTCTGAAACCACCTTTCCAGAATTCAGTGTTGCAGGATCAGACCCCCTGTCAGAATATGATGCTGCTGGGAAGAAACGTTTTACTGGTAAGTTTGAAACTTGCTTCTCTCGAGTAGCAAAGATTAAATAGTATAGTAAGGGTCTAACTGCATGTGACGCAAAATGTGTCACTGCCAGTCACGACAGGGATTTTGTTTATTTAATAGTGAGTGCACCTCACCTGGGTTTTATCAGGACCGCAGTATGCTGGGTGGGATCTTACTTTCTATTGCTAATTGCAGTGCAGGGGGCAGCTTCCATCGAGGTCGTGACCAGAAAAGGAAGGGTAAAACTAAGGATGTTAGAGAAATCCACAATGGACTCAAATGAGTTCGAATTTCTAAGAATCCGACCCGCGGATTCTGCAGTGGACCAACTTTTCCCGGGTCATGTGGATTCTGCGGACTTGTGGACCGATTTTTCATTTTTACGTAATTTTACGCAAATTTAGTCATAGAAAATTTATGTAAAATAAAAACACACCAAAAGGTACAGCCATGGTCACACCAATGTCTGGGGAAATGTCTCTGCGTGTCAGCAGTTGACACGCTATTTCCTTCATGTGATCCTGGGCACGCAGGTGCTCAAGGAAGTTAGAGCAGAATAGATTTGGTGGCAAGCTTGATCATGTGACTTGAACCACATTTGCAGAATGTCTGGCTAATAATCTATAGTTCTTTGTTATTCTTGAACAGCTTGTCACTAAAACTGACTGATTTGGATATTCTCAAAATTGTCCACTTGGAGATTCTCTCAGCACATCGGGGTCTTCCCCATGAGGAAAGTATTTATATGTGAGTCCTGCAGTCAATCCTAGCTCTCTGATGATGTTAATTCATAAAAGCCAAAAGGGCAGCACCACAAAGGCGGGGGACACAAGAGGCAAAAACCAACAGTTGCAGAAAACATCTTGGGTTTTTTTATTATTATTATTTATTTATTACATGGATTTATTATACCACTTTTCAGTGAACTATCAAAGCAGATAACGTAATAGTAATAATAGAACATAAAGTATGACAATAAAAATACAATAAAATAATTGCTGGTCAATAATAAACTGAAAACTATACTGGCTCAGTTACACCTCAGAGAAAGCTTGCATGAAGAGGTGGGTCTTAACCTGATGTCTAAAGATCAAGCTGAAGACACCTGTGAAATGTCAACAGGGAGCGTGTTCCAGGGGGCAGGTGCTGCAACATTAAACACTCTGTTACAGGTACTCCTGAGGCGGACCTCAGGAGTATGGAGCACCGTCAGAAGTGCTCCTCCTGAGGACCACAAGGACCAGGCAGGGACATAATAGGTGAAGTGATCCCTAAGGTAGCCTGGTCCCAAGGTGTTTAAGGCTTTATATGTTAACAAAAAACAACAACCCTTAAACTTGGCCCAGTAGCTTACTGGTAGCCAGTGCAGTTCTTTTAGCAGAGTTGTAAATATGGTGTCGAAAAGAGGCCACTGTTAGTAGCCTGGCAACTGCTTTCTGTACCACCTGCAGCTTCCAGACCATGCCCAAGGGTAGCCCCACTCCAATCTTGAGGTTTCCAATGCCTGAACCCCTGGCCGTGGCCATGCTATCACGGTCCAGGAATGGTTTCATTTGGGTATAAATGAAAGAGTTAAAAAGATTAAAAAAGAATCACAGGATTCTAGTTAACGTCGGATCTCATGGTGTTACTGTTAGTCAGTAGACAATGTGGACAATGGGGGGGGGGGACCATGAAGAATTTATTGTTATATTCATTGTTGCCTGGGATCTAGTAATCAAATAATGGAAATAGCCAATAAAAACACTCCTCAGTTGAGGAATTGTTAAGAAAAATGTGGCACTTTATGTTCATGAACAGACTGATGCATGACAAAAGATGCTGGGAAAGGGGGAGAGCCAGGCCTTGCTCTTTCATCCATAGATCATCCTTTTGGTATATATTTTTAAAAGCATCTAAGAAAACCTTAAAAATGTAATGTACGAACTGAAGTGGCACTAAGAACAGTTGTTATGCTTACTCTTCGAGTTACGGAGATACACCATGGTTAAGTGGTTTCCACTGTTGCTATTTTGAACTTCACAAGTACTTAGTCAGTAATTTCTTTTTAAAGATCAGTCTCTCCTAATAAATGTCATTCCTGCAGAGTCAATTGCAGTTAGAGTCTCTGTTAAACTGAAGTGAAAAATCACCAGAAATTTAAGAGCTGGGATAACATTTATCTTTTATTACAATACAGGCATGCCTTGGATTGAGAGCATAATTCGTTCCGGAAACGTGCTTGTAATCCAAAACACTCTTATATCAAAACGAAATCCCCCCAAAAAAATTTGTACAGAGATTTTTAATTTAAGCCGTACGTACTACAGTACTTGTATTGCAAGATGTCGCTTGTATATCAAGTAAAATAAATAAATAAATAAATAAATATTTTAAAATGTGCTTGTCTTGCAAAACGCTCTCAAACCAAGTTACTTGAAATCCAAGGTATTACTGTACATTTATCTCTTACATTGTGTACTCACTCATTCCCTTAAAACTGATCGATTCAAAATACTGACAAGGGGGGAAAAATAATGCTGGGACGTTTGCTTCATTAGAGCAGAAGAAGAGCCATGCTGGATAAGACCAAAGGCTCCTCTATTTCAGCATTCTGTTCGCACAGTGGCTAACCAGATGCCTCTGGGAGATCCACAAGCAAGACATGAGCGCAATAGCCCTTTCCTGCTGTTCTTCCCCAGAAACTAGTATTCAGAAGCATAGATTTCATAGATCATAGAGTTGGAAGGAGCCTACAAGGCTATCGAGTCCAACCCCCTGCTCAATGCAGGAAACTAGAGGAGGGGTCTCCCATCCAAGTAATAACCAGGCCTGACCCTGCTTAGCTTTCCACGCTCAGACAAGCTGAGCCAGCGTAAACCACAGGCCTGTATGCATGCCGTCTTGGATCCTGGAGATATACCCTAGCTATCCTGAGTAGTAGCCATTGATAGCCATATCCCCCATGGATTTATCTAGTTCCCTTTTAAAGCATCTTAAGTTGGTAGCCATCACCACATTCTGTTGCAGCAAATTTCATAGTTTAGCTCTGTGAAGCAGTACTTCCTTTTGTCTCTCCTGAATCTCCCAACATTCAGTTTCATTGGATGTTCTAGTATTATGAGAAAGAGTGAAACACTTCTCTCTCTGCACTTTCTTCACACTGTGTATTAGATTTCATAGATCATAGAGTTGGAAGGAGCCTACAAGGCTATCGAGTCCAACCCCCTGCTCAATGCAGGAAACTGGAGGAGGGATCTCCCATCCAAGTAACAACCAGGCTTGACTCTGCTTAGCTTTCCACACTCAGACAAGCTGAGCCAGCATTTGTTCTTGAATGTTCCAAAAGGGGGCACTTAGAAATGAAATAAATATGCCAATGTGGTATAGTGGTTAGAGTGTTGGACTGGGACTCGGGAGATCCGGGTTCTAGTCCCCGCTTGGCCATGAAGCTCACTGGGTGACTTTGGGCCAGTCACTGACACTCAGCCTAACCTACCTCACAGGGTTGTTGTGTGGAAAAAATGAGGAGGAGGAGGACTATGTAAGCCGCCTTGGGTTCCTTGCAGGAAAAGGGCAGGATATAAATAGTGTGTGTGTGTGTGTGTGTGTGTGTGCGCGCGCACACACACACACGCGCACATGCCAAGAGGGGGATATTTTTCCTAAAATGGGTATTATTCACTCCTATTGAAAATGCAGGAACTACTACTGACTTCTGTAGGGCCTTCTATGATAGGAGCTGGTCCATACAAGAAGAAAGATATGAATAATTCTACCAGTCCTGTTTTTGCCCTTCACTTGGCGAGTCACTTTTCTTCTTTTGAAACGGATTCCATTTCATATGGACCAGTGACTTTAATAGTTGTGGGGGGGTTTGTTTTTTCATTTTGTTTTTTTGTGCTCCTTCTCTGCTCCAAAGCCTACCACCCAGGAAGGGAGAGACTAGAAAGGAATGAACTCAGTTTCTTTAGAGTTTTCTAACAGAAACTAACTCATAATATAAAAGAGAGAGAAGGAAAAAATAGATCCACAGATATTGATTGAAGTACATTATGCTCTGCATCTTGGTGTAATTGTAAACATCTGATTTCCTGTTTTATGAAATGGTGCATATTTGTTTAATTAATGTTCGCTATGTGATCTGGAATGAAGCTCTCCTTTGAAATTCTAGTTTAGGGTAATGAAGAAGATAAATCACATTAAAAAAAAGATAAATCTTAATATATTGTTTTGTAGCGGTGGTAGGAACAAAATCGACAAATCTTATATCTGGGTTTAAAGTTCCATTGTGCAAAAAAGGAAAGGGGAGCAGCACCAAAAGCAATTGGAGAAGCAAAGAAAGAAGTAAACATCAGAGCTGACAATTACATGTTCTCTTATTTCAAAATGTCACACACAAAGTTCTTTCTACCCTATGTGAAGTAGAAATCTGATGGCCAAACTACACATGACATTCAGGGAGAATCATCATCATCATCATCATCATCATCATCATCATCATCATCATCATCATCATCATCCCCTTGGAAAACAGCCCACAGAGGGGCTTTCCATCCTAGGAATGTCCAGCTGTGCAACCTGGTTTTGACTGTCAACCTGTTGGGACTGTGAATTGTGGCAATTTACAATTGAATTGAGCAGCAGTAAGTCTTGCCTCTGGTGTGCTGTTTATAGAAGCATTATAGAGCAGGGTGTGTGTGTTGAAGTGCTGTTCCTGCCCTAGCCGATGACAGGCAGTCTGCAGCCCCTGGTTCTTCTTGGCAGTGTTGAATGATGAAGGCTCTGTTGGGGGGGTGATGATGTAAAATGCCACCTCCCCAGTCCTTAGATGTCACTTGGCACAGTTAACAATCTAATTGAAAACAACAACCCATAAAGTGCTTTTATGCCAGTCAAGACTTTGACTAGATGTTCAACTACTTTCTGTCAAGCGGCTGAACGGCCTTCCTCTCCTGTCACTGACAATGTTTCTCAGTCATTTGGGAACAGAAAGGGCTTGGAGTGTCTAAAGATAAATACATGACATATACTGGAAAATAACTTCCCAGAGGGATGAAATCTAGTAAGATAAACTAAAAACATTGTTCTTATAAACACTTCATAGCATTCAGGGGGAAAGGGGGGAAATTATCCTTCTAACGAAATCTGTAAACTAACTGTATAAACATTTCCAGTGCCCAGCAGTAAAACATCTTTTGACGTGAAGATGACCTTTGAGATAATAAATTTGTCCACTGATTCATGAGCTATGTTTGAGGGAACTTCTTGTTGCTATAAAATAGAAATGATAACCAGAGCTGTGCCAAATGTTCATCCATGAATCTTTTCAGGGTGAATATTGTGTTTTGAGAGGGCCAAAATGCTCCCCCCAAACAATCTTATGTTTAGTTCTTTTCAGTACTGTTGACAGCTGTTGACAACCACTGTTTCTCTTGACTGCCACCGCTGCTGCTTAGGGTGCTTTTTTAAATCTCTGATTTCACCTTCCTTTAGTGATCTCAGTCAATCGGAGATCATTTAGTTTTTGATGTATTGTTCTGTGGAAAAGGTCTATGGACCAAATAAACATTGATTGATTGATTGATTGATTTAGTGAGTGTCATGACATCACTGAGTGCAAACTGTTCTGGGTTAGTGTGAAGGCAGTGCTTTCTAGACAGGTCATATAGTGATCCTGCCCAAAGAGGAGCATGTTGCATCTCCTCTAAGTTGGCAGAGCCAGAGAAGGATGTGTTAGTTATTCTGAAGAGGTGAGGGATTGCACAGGAGATCTTGCCTCAGGAGAATCCCCTTGCCACTCATTGGCTCACTCTGCCTCTCTGTGTCCTTATTATGGGGGTTATTCAGGAGGGGTAGGTAAACAGATTTGCCCCTTCTTGCCAAGGTCACCAAAATACTGATGAAACTGGATTTTTTTCTAATTGATAAAAATGTTCTGTGAGAAACACACACACACACACACTGTACTTAACTCGAATTATAATGGTTATTGGCTGATAATGTGCACTTTTCCACAGTTTTGGAAAGCTTTGAATTATTGGTTGATTAAAGGTCATTCATACTAACAGATGAGGGGTGTGTGTGTGACCATTTCTGATGCATCCCAGCCCAGGTGCCAAGACTATGATTTTGCCACCTTCTGGAAGGTGGTTTGGCTTCTGTCAGTTGGCTATCATGTACATTCCTAAATCCACCCTTTCATATTTATGCATCTCAGGAGTAAATAAGTGTCAAGGGCTATGTTGATATATATGTTCTGATTTTTAAAAAATTCTATCTTATTTATGATAAAATATTTTGCACAGTGCCAAATCCGAGGGCCTCATTCAGCATTCTGTAATGTGTGCATCAGAAGACAGTGCTGGCAATTTTCACTGGGGGTGTTGCCATTTTCCTGATCCTTTTTATTTCAGTCACCCAGTTCTGCCTGCATGATGGCCCCTACTCCATTGTTTCCTTTATTTGTATGCTAAAATGGGAACTGGATTTGTGCTTCACCACTGCCACATTCAGACCAGCAAAATATAGCCGGCATGGATGGAAAATAAGTCCCTAAGGGTGCGATCCTATGCATGTTTAGACAGGAAAAAATCCTACAATTCATAGCATGCCCAAGCCAGCAGGCTGGCTGGAGGGATGCTGGGAGTTGTAGGCTTTTTTTTCTGTCTAAACATGCATAGGATTGCGCCCCTAAAGTGATAATCAGATTGACTTAGGTAAATGTAAACCATCATGCTGAACCCTGAGGGTTTACCCACACTACAAACTTATATCCGTTGCATAGCAGTTTATCTGTCATGGCTTTTCCCCAAAGAATCCTATATTTTGCCGTTTGGTAAAGGTGCTGAGACTTCTTTCTTAAAAATCCTTAGCTTCCCTTGCAGAAGACGTACAGTTCCCAGATTTCTTTGTGAAGAGGGAATTACTGTTAAACCAGTTTAAGTCTGTGGTACACAGATACACCTTACCTTTTCTTTAATATTCTGAGCATCATAGCAATAGCAAACTCTTAATGTTGACCATAAGAGACCAAATACAAGCTACTAAACACTCCAGTTCTGAGCAAACATTTGAGAATCTAATTCTGAACTTTGACCTATAGTATGTCTGGCTCCTGCCCTTGAGCCTTCACAGTGATATATACCTATTTCTCTAAGACAGCTAAGGCAGTGGCTGGGATGTGAAAGGCAGTCCTTAACTTTTAAGGTATTGGTCAGTAAATAGTTTTACTGGAGAGCCATTTTGAGATGTAGGCAGCGGGTGGTGAGCCTCAGCCCGACTATTCCCCAGATAGGGCTTCTGGCATGGTCACAGCCACTGCATACACCACTCTTGCTTTTGGTTGGCAACTGAGGTGGGGGTTGGGGTTGGCAAATGGTGTCCCTCACTGATGGGACCAGATTTAGCCTAGGGGCCACCAGTTGCTGATCCTTAGGATACAGCCACAATGCAACATCAAGCATTGCTTCTGAGCTTTATACACATACACTAACATGTGCCAGCTGGTTGCTGCTCTCCCACTAATTGCCTTCCTCAGACTATGGCTAAGTCACAAGGAATGTTTGTCATGCTGGTGGTTTCCACAACACTAGCTTTATGTGAATGTTAATACTGCTCTAGGAGCTTTTAAATTTTTATTTTTTTCTTTATTTAAAATGATTTTGGGGCTACCTTTAGGGGTGGAACCCAGATGGCATCAGTTTACAGACTTGAAAATTTTAGCAAATGGTAGGAAAATGTACAAGTCCTAAATCCAGGAAATGAATGTCTAATTTACTGTGTTTAAAAAACAAATGTATACTTAATCTCGTTTGCAGTTTCAATTCCTTGTGGAAACTTTTTTTTTAATGTCAGGATATATATAATATAATCCATCCATCTGTACAGACTTGGAATGAATTTTGCCTTTCTGTGTCTCTTCCAGCTCCTTATGTGACTTATCTAAGCAAAGACCCTGCAGCGCCTTGCTCATTGACAGAGGCACTAGAACACTTCCAAGTCGAAAGCCTGGACGAAATCATCCCCAATGACCTAAAAAACACAGAAATGCGTCCTCAGAAGGCCCCTCACAATATTACGATAGTGGCTGTGGAAGGCTGCCATTCCTTTGTGATTATCGATTGGGCTAAACCTGTACATGGCGATCTGGTCACAGGTACAGTAATACAGGCTACTTGCTATGAATGTTGGTAATCAGTGCTTGTCATTCCTTGCTCTGTCTGCACAGAGCAAACTCATTTTATTTCTCTATTTCAAGAATTTCTAAATTGACCTTCATCCAAATAGATTCCAGGACAGTGAACAATAATTTATAAAATGCAACATAATAAAAAGACAATATCCTTCATACAAGTAATAAAAAACTGAGAGGCTACAAAACTATAAGGCAGACAGAAACCGTAAACCCAATTTAAAATGCCTGGGTCAATAAAAATGGTTTGACCTGACACTACAAAGATTGTAATGTAAGCACCAGTCGACCTTCCTGGAGAAACTTTTCCAAAGTCAGGGTGCCACCACAGAAAAGCCCCCCTCCCTTATACATGCATAACATACTTCACCAACTGCTGGTACTTGGGGAAGGGCCTCATTAGAAGATCTTAATGTATGGGCAAGCTGGAATGCCCAATATAAAAAGTAAGAGTGTTTAGACTAGTGTACTAACTCACTAGGGACAGCTGTTAATGGGGATAAAATGTTGGGAAACATTTGTCATATCTGGCTTTACAGGAAAATAGGAAGTGAAGTATGGCCCTTATTTATTTATTTATTACATTTATACCCCACCTTTTTTCCTGCAAGGAACTCAAGGCGGCTTACATAATCCTCCTCCTCCTCTCCATTTTATCCTCACAACAACCCTTTGAGGTAGGTTAGGCTGAGAGGCAGTGACTGACCCAAAGTCACCCAGTGAGTTTCATGGCCGAGCGGGGACTAGAACCCGGATCTCCTGAGTCCCAGTCCAACACTCTCACCACTACGCCACACTGGCTCTTATAATATGAAGGTGATACTTCAATTAGGAGTGTATTCCTGTGGTACGTAAATATGTTGTATGATTTGAAAGATAAGACTTCCCTTTCTTCAAATGCTTCCTCAAAACCCATATTTTCTTTGACACCTTTGTCTCAACTCGGGATGGACAAATCAGTCTCTCTTGTTTTCTCTCACCACATTTGAATTTTTTTAACCTCAAGTTATTTCCATCCCATTTATGAAGAAATGTGTGAATTTTTAGGAAAGTTCTTATAAAAAATGAACTGAACAAAATTCTCAGCAATCTGCACCAACCGGATTCAGTAGATACAGTTATTCCCAGCATGGAGAAGACCACATTGCTCCTGCCTGCCATGTAGCTCTTAATGGTGAGGAGTCTGTCAGAAAAAAAAGAAGTAGCAGCACAAACACGGCTAAATACACGGAGATTCAAACCAGCGGTGGTACAAGATGTCCCACTGCATGAGGCGAGAAGATGCTGGCCACCGCCGTCACCATCACTGCTGCCCCCATCACCACCAGTTCTGCCCATGTCCCCCCCCCCCCCATTGTCACCACTGCCATGGTACCAATGGAGGCTTTTAAAGCCTAATTGCTGCAGAAGGGCAGGGGGCACTGGGAGGAGACAGGACAGAGATTCCCCACCTGGAGATGCTTCCACACTGCGTTGCAATCTCTTCTCTCTTGTGTTCCCCTAATAAAAAATACCAGTGGCTGGCTTCCGACAACACGATAGCCCACACTCAAGGGTTGAGTATGGGTCAAGCATGGGTGGTTGTTGAACCATGGGTTGTTGTTGAAATGTGGATTGTCATGTTGTCTGAACCCAGCTGCACTAACAAATCATGGTTACAACCCATGAAGGAACAACCCATGAAGAGAACCCATGGTTTGTTGTTGGGTTGGGAACTGTGGCTTTTCCACCATGGTTTGTTATCTTGGCTGGGTTCAGACAACATGATAACCCATGTTTCAGCAACAACCCACGATTCAATGACAACCCACACTCAACCCATACTCAACCCTTGAGTGTGGGTTATCATGTTGTCTGAACCTAGTCATTGACCAGTTGCAGAAATATGTTTCAAATATTGATGGCAAAAGCGGCCTCTGACTTTGTTTTAAAGACGTAATCCCGAGAAACCCAATATCTTCAGTATATAACATAAGTTAAAATACAAAACTATGTGTAAAAATAATGAAATCAGTTTCTAGTACTATTTTACAGTGAGTAGGGAGGTTTATAAAATCAATGTGCAGTATCCTTTTTTCTCAGATGTAGTACTCCATCACTTTATATGACTGACTGTCATCCTTATTCATCCTGTTTACATAATTTTAAGTCCATTGTGACTTGTGACAATGGGCATATCCAGTCTGCGACCTGAGGCAGCCCAATGGCATGTAGTCCTCATATGTGAGCAGTTGCTCATGTGTACCTGCCCCTTTGAAGATATCTGTGCTTAACACATGGATGTCGAGGGAGTGGGGACAGTGGGGGGGATGCGATTTTAGGGGTGGATCCAGTGGAGCAGGCCTGCTTTCTTTCTACTTGGGCTGTCCCTTCATGTGTGTAATGCGTGAAGGGGGCTCTGATCTTTAAAATAAGTAGAAGGTTAGCGACCTGCCCACGCTAATCAGTGGAATTCTCAGGGGCCACTGGGTTGATACCCTTGTTCTATTACTTCTAGTGGCTTAGTACTGCATCCCAGAATTCTCCAAAGTAAGTGGCTTTAGGATTGCAACCTGAAATAGTTAAATGAGAACCACTAAGTCAGCTTTCCCCAACTAGGTGCCCTCCAGATGTATTGGACTACAACTCGAATTATGGGAATTGTAGTCCATCACATCTGGAAGCCACCAGGCTGGGGAAGGCTGCACTAGATATTTTTTTAAAGCTGAAATTTTCTGTTCTTTCTTCATGAGAATGAAGAAGTCTTTGCAATTAAAAAAAATGTTTCTATCTGTTATAGTACAGCTGAATGAAGCAGAGAGTGACGCTCAATTTCAGTCTTGTTCTTTTCTTTTAAGGGCTGATCTCTTTAGTTTTGCCCTGAAGGCAGTTTTAGGTTCAGTCAAAAGAAATTCCAGATTTGCAAGCCCTCTGTTCCATATCACCAAGGTTATAACTTGGTGTTTTTAAAACTAAAATGGATTGATCTCATTTAAGATTGGATTCCTGGGTTGATAATTCCCACCCTCCTCAAAATCTCAAGGAAAGGCACCAGGTGCATTGGCTCAAAGCCAGACAAGAAGAAAATAATGTCACACAGATGCAATACAGAATGTAAACAGTGTTCAAAACACGTTAATCTAGATGTATTGAATGAAAAGTGCATTGTAAGATGTGAATGTTGCTGTCAGACATGAGCAGGTGGAACACATGCAGATCAGATAATGTGTTGATCACCTGAGGTAGGGTGTGTTTAGTTGGGAGTTTCCAGTGAGCTTAATTCTGTGCTTCAGTGCAGAATCAGAAGTGTGGGAAGAAGCAGCACTGATGAAAGAAGTTATGATGGGGTGTGAGCTTTCATATGCTGACATCACTGCTCTCTCCCAAATTCTGCCATCTGAATATAGTCTGAGATTGTGCACATTAGCAGTACTGACTGGCTCTGCAGCTTGCAGTACGTGGCTAGTGGGTATTAGTAGTGCTGAATAAATATCCCCCCCCCCTCCATTTGCCATCCCATTTGCTAATAGTGAATTTGGGGGATCATTTCAGCATTTTTTATGGTGGTGGGAGCAAAATTGTTTGCAAATTTCAAGGAGTTTACCAGGTGGTAGCAGTAGCTTTTTTCTTTTTAACTTTGGTTTGCTGCCACTTGCAATGGTGTAGCTACTCTTGGCAGCCTCCCCACAGTGCTCCTTCAGAACAACCCTACATCATGAACTTTTACTTCAGACAATGGGAAAACAAAGTGTTTTGTTGTTGTTGTTTTTAAAGAAAAGGGTACTGCTGCCATCACAGCTACTTGATATGTCATAAGAAATTTAGAAGAGCTGTGTTGGATCAGACCAAAGGCCTCTCTAGTCTAGCATTCTGTTCACACAGTGGCCAACTGGATGCTTCTGGGAAGCCCACAAGCAAGACATTAGTATAGTAACACCATTCCAGTTGTGTTCCTCAACAACTGGTGTTTGGAAGCACATTACCTTTGATACTGGAGGTAATATACAGTCATCATGACTACTAGCCCCTGAAAAACTCAGTGAATTCATTTCCTCCTGTTTAAATCCATCCAAGTTGGTGGCCATCGCTACATCTTTTGGTACCAAATTCCATAATTCAAGTATGTGCTACGTGAAAAAGTACTTCCTTTTATCTGTCGTGAATCTCCCACCATTCAGAAAACATGGGGGGGGGGCACTTCTTCCATTTTCCAGAGGGCCCACTGAAAATTCTCTAAATGTTTTTACCCCTTCCCTTTTCTGTCGCAGCAGCAGCAGCAGCAATGTCTCTTTTTATTTTTATTTTAAATGCAAATTTAGAAATAGTAACTATAATTTAAATAGAAATACAGTGCATCTCACCATACTGGAGAAGACTGTGACCAGGTGACCTGTGTGCCTGCATAGTCTGCTGTCCAGGTGCTCACTATTGATGGGCAACTTCAAGGCCCCTGGCTGCTCTCCTTTCTTACGGTTGTTTGACTTTAAACCAGAGTTGGGCTGGACAGTCTATCAAACAGAGAGGACACCTTCAGATAGAGGACTGTTCTCTGCCAGATCTCCAAAATAGAGGACTGTCCTCTGTCAAGTAGGACACCTGGCCACCTTAGTTCCTATTTGTGAGCTGCTTCACTGATGGCTGCTGCAAATTGCCCTCATGCTGATCCTGATGGTGTACAGGCCTACTTTATTCTCTGATGTACATTTCATCTCCTTTTCTTGGCAGGGTATCTAGTTTACAGTGCATCTTACGATGATTTCATCAGGAACAAATGGTCAACCAAGACTGCAGGAAGCACTAACTTGCCCATTGAAAACCTGAAGCCAAATACAAGGTACTAACCCGGTTTGAGATGTATCAACCTTTAACAGGCATGTTGTACGTGACCTAATGATGATAAAATTGTCATAAAATTGTCATATATGTTAAGATAAGGGGGAGGGAGGTTCAGAAATCCCTCAGTCATTATGAGCCCCTCCAAATTTCACCTTATTGTTATTTATTTATTTATTTATTATTCTTAAAAAATCTATTTCTTGGCCGCCAAGACAGCTTATGCAATATAATCCAATACTGTTCAATACATCACACCTTGGCATGTGATGGCTTGGCACCAGCTCTCTCATCTGCCAGTTCTCCTCCTTCCCTTTCCTTTCCTAGCGTATGTTGGGGGGGGCGGTTGAGCAGCAGCCAAGGCTAAAAAGCAGACATTGCTTCCTTCCTCTAGTGAGAACTCTGAGAAGGTCTGTCCCCCCCGAATTCTTCCTAACTCATGTACCGAGAAGAACAAAAAACAAATTATAATTCCTAGGGTTTTCTATTAACAATGGAGGGTTCAAGCATGTTCGGAAGCCTTCGTTGTTGAGAGCTGAAAACGTACAGAGAGCCCTCATTGGCTTTTGCAAGTTTTTTTGGCTTCCTCAGTAGCCAATCCACCCCCACCTCCTGCACATGTGCCTCCCTAAGATCTTCAGAGGCAGCCCTTCTTTGCATTCTGCTGCCATCTGGGGCAAAATGGATAGTGATAAGGAGAAGGGCCTTTCCAGTCATGGCACCCATCCTGTGGAGCTCCTTTCCTCTGGAGGCCCATTTGGTCAGTTAATTGAGTCCTTTTAGGAGGCTGGTAAAGGATTCTTATTTTGGAAATCTTTTTCAGTATCTGGTGGCTGGCTGTTAATTGATTTAATGGAGGGTCTGACTGATTAATTATATTGTTTTTTTTATTGTTTGCTGGGAAGATAACCTATGTATTGGGCTCATTGGTTAGATTATTAAAAAAAAAAATCACTTCCACCAAATAAGGGCAGATGCTCCATTTCAGCTTTCCTCCTCCTTGGTTCACTCTAGCAGTGAAGGGGACAGCTTCATCAGCACTAGGAACAGTAAGATCTTTTCAGCAGCCACTGAGCTCCAAAGGCAGCTGGGGCTGAGTACTTGGGTCCAGGCCTACTCTACCCCAGGGACATCCTGTTGGCCAAGGTGCTGCCTCGGAATGGTTCCATTTTCCACACTTCTGGGTTAGTGCAAAAACACACCTGACAGGATATATACATTCAGACAT
Organism: Shinisaurus crocodilurus; assembly: GCA_021292165.1. NCBI lineage: Eukaryota > Metazoa > Chordata > Lepidosauria > Squamata > Shinisauridae > Shinisaurus > Shinisaurus crocodilurus. Next base: position 81,261,652 of record CM037879.1, on the reverse strand, counting down.
CAAGTCTTGACAAAGCAACTCATAATTCAATTAATCTGCTTATAAATAACCGTTATACAAAATGGTGAAATGGTGCCTTATGTTATGGCTCGCTGGGTTTATTATTAAAGCTTCCATTGTTAAGTCTGTTGCCTTTTTCCACATCAATTCTGTCAGAGACGACTGTTCTTAAGCGGTGTCTTACAAACAACCTGGCTCCCGTTATGCACTTTAAAGAGAAACAAGGGTGTAGGATTCATGGGGTGGGGTTGAGGATTCTTCTTCTTCTTTTTCCTTCTTTTTTTCCTTTTTTTTTTTTTTGGCATAGAAATGTCATGTGCACCCTCAGCCAATATCACTTGTGTTCCCTTGGGACTCACGGGCTGAAATATAACTGCAAATTGTAACTTAAAAATAGCTCCAGACACTGGCAAAATTTCTGTAGCTGGGCAAACATGAACTGGAAGATTACACTAAAACCATGTGTAAATGATTATGTGCAGATTGTGAGGAAACTCTGATTCAGGGAGAGTGAGTTACTTGCAGTCTAATCCTAGAGCTTGTTGTGGCACTGAATAATAACCATCTAGGGTGAAACATATGCATACCTGCCCAAAGTGTTTTTAGGCTGTTGCTTAGGCTAATTAAAGCCAAGGGTGCATATTTTACTATATGCATTTATTCAAAAGTTGTTCATATGGTGAAATATATGCTAAAAGGAAAAAAAAAACCCAGATGCTTCATATTCCATTACCTTAATGCAAGATTTAAGGTTCTATTATTCTCCTCTATTTGTAAATTCTGAGCCATAAATCTCTAACCAAGTCTTTTGGCAAGACTTTAAATCTGAGCTACCTAGCAACTCATATTTAGCAAAATGTAAGATTTATTTGTAAGTACTATGAATTAAGCTGGACTATGAAGAATAGGCTAATTTGATTGCTGAACTATGTTGCAAAGTGCTTCCATCCAGCAGGCTTCTCTCTTGGACATCTTTAAACTGGAAACTTTAATTTATTGATTTAAAGATCTTCTAAAACAAAGGTGGGTTCCTCTCTTTTGAACCGGACAATCACAGCTTGTAATTTTCCTTTTCATGGAAGGGAAGTACCAGAGTCTGCTTTTCTGAAGCTACACCGTTCATGTGAGCAATTATTTGGAAGTTATTATTATTTGGAAGTTACTATTTGGAAGTTAACAGGGTAATTGTCGGTCAGGGGCAGAGCCATTTCTGTTGCAGTGCCCAGATTATCAAATGCCCTCGCTAAAGGTGTCTATCTGGCACCAACTTTAATATCTTTTAGTGCCCAGCTGAAATCTGTTTTGTTTATTCCAGCTTTTGGCGGAATTGTAAATTTTGATGGTTTTTAATAATGTTGCTTATTTTGCTGGTTTTTATCAGAGGTGATTTTAAATTATTTTGTATTTTATCTTTGTATTCAGTTTGGAAGAAGATTGTGAATATTACGTCTGAAATGACACTTGATCTTTTACTTAGACCATAATTTGATAACAAGGTGGAATAGAATGCTTTTGAATAATCAAATCAAAGCCATACAGAGTTAGGCAACCTGGTGCCCCTCCCATAAACCCCAGCCAGCATCGGCAATGGTAAGGTATTACAGGAGTTGTAGTCCAGAGCATCTGGAGGGCACCAGATTGCCTACCCTTGCCATAAGCCATACCATATAAGTAACTGTAATCTTATTTAGCACCTGATTCAACTCTCTCCAATTATATGAAGGGATCCTATTGCCTTCCATAATACTGGATCAGCCGCTGGATTTCTCTCTGGTGATATGAAATCACTTATTTTGTGTTATACAAATAGTAATAAAATCCAAAACTGAGTGAAGTTTTTAACATCTTGATCCCAAAGGCAGTCATGGTAGAACATTACTGCTTGGAATAATACCAAGCAGTTTCTGTTAAATCCTGCACCTGTTCTACGTTGTTGTGTGGTGGTGTATTCTCATAAGGAAATTAATTATTATACTACTTGTACATTCACATTAAAACACAGCATTGCCTTTCCTGACCTTTCCAGCTTTCTGGTCTAAGACAGAAAGCCTAGAAGGGTAGAGAGATTCAGATGTATTATTTTCTGAAATAGTTAAGAGAAGACAATATGACCAGTTGCTGGAGTTGGAAAGCGAATATGATGGAACCCAACTTGACACCTACAAGGTTGCTACTAGAGACATTGGGAGACCTCTGCTCACTCTGTTGCAGTTGTACTGTGGAGTCCCACAAGGTTCCATCTTGTCTCCCATGTTGTTTAAGATATATATGAAACCACTGGGGGGCATCCTCTAGGGCAGTGTTCTCCAACCTTGGGTCCCCAGATATTTTTGGCCTACAACTCCCAGCATGCCCCAGCCAGCTACGCTGGCTGGGGCATGCTGGGAGTTGTAGGCCAAAAACATCTGGGGACCCAAGGTTGGAGAACACTGCTCTAGGGATTTGGAGCAGTGTCACTAACATGCAAATGACGCCCAGCTCTATCTCTCCAATCCATCTGAATCCAGGAGAGACTGTGCAAGTGCTGGACTGCTGCCTGGAGGCAGTGGTGGGCTGGATGAGGGCCATAAGCTGAAGTTAAATCCTGATAAGATGGAAGCTCATTGAACAAGTATGTAGTCTGAGAGTGCTCCTTGATTCAAAGTCACTCGAGGCCCATATAGCCTAGGTGGTGAGGATTGGCACCCCAACTGTGGAACTCTCTTCAAGTAGAGATTTGGCTGTCTTCCATGCTGTTGACATTTAGCCACCAGTTAAAGACATTTATTTGTGCAGACTTTTGTGGTACAGGCAAATGCTTTTTGTTTTTTGATTGATTGATTGATTGATTGTGTTGATGGTTTTATTGTATTTTATTATATTTGTGATTTTGGAGTCATGACTAATGCTGTTATGTGGTATATTAGGCACCCTAGGCTCCTTGTGAGGAAGTATGGGAGATAAATATATTAATGATAATAATAATAACAACAACAACAGCCAATGATGTGATGCAGACCAGTGCAATGATGTCACATCACACATTGCATTAAGCTTAATGTTATGAGAAGGAGAGGGAAACAACTACAGTTTCCGCAGACAACTCCATGTCTCCTCTAACATCTAGTTCCTCCCTCAAGCAATGAATTAAAACCAGCGATATAAGTAAGTGCCTGGATAGGTGCCTAGAAAGCAGCATGGGATTGCTGTTTGTTTGCCATTTGTAGAAAAAGGTTTATTGGCAGTTCAAACTTCTGTTTTGAAGTGTAGATTTGTGGGTAAGTCATAGGACTTGGAAGTTAAGAGTTCTGGGCTGTGTTCCTGGCAGCCCTGAAGACTTCTAGTGTGCAAGTCACTTGGAGCTCTTTCTTAATATTAAGCAAACCTAAGTGTTTGTATAATTGTACCACTTAATTTTGTGCTAGTCATGCATGAAACTCAGGCAGCTGTGTAGCTGCCAAATCCATTTAAAACATTCTGAGGAAATGTTTGTGGCCCATAGTGACTCCTTACCACTCATGGCTAAGCCACTCACTCAGCGTAACTTTTCCTTTTTTTTTTTTTTTTTTAATCTTCAAGGGTTCAATCTTTTCACTCCTTAAGAAAAAGAAATGGGTCCATTTTTCACATCCGGGCCAATGATCTCTCGGTTCTCTCTTGTGCCGTAGTCTGAGATTATTGCAATAAATATGTTCAGAACTTCATCCCAAAGAACAACCATTCAACATGGCCTAGAACAGAGGAGCCATTTTGCATCCTTCAGCAGCTCTTGAGGTTGGTTCTCCCATGGGGAGGTCTAGCCCTTGGGGATCAGTCCCTGCAACCAGTGCCACTTGCCTGAAGATAGATTGGCCATTTAGGCATCCCCTCCCCCCAAAAGGACACTGATTTGCATAACATTTGCATATTCTAATTTATATGTATAGATGCAAATTTAGAAATAATTACTATAATGTAAAAGGAAATATAATACATCTGACCATAGTGGTGAAGACCCTGACCAGGTGATCTGTGTGCCTGTCTGTTGTCTGCAGTTTGCTGTCCACGTGCTAACTGTTGATGGGCAACTTCAAGCAAGGCCACCATTCTGATCCTTCACTTTTTATGGTTCTATATCTTTAAACTAGTGCTGTGACGAAACCCCACCTGCCCTTTCGCAACTTCTTCATTTCCCCGTGAAAGAGGCAATTGTTTTTCTTTGCAGGGATGTTGAGAACATTTCAGAGACATTTCTCAGGGTGCAGGGCTTCAGTGCTTACCTTACTGTAAGGAGGTGGCCGAGGGGGTTTGTTGGGTGTGCTCTTTATTTTCCCATTTTCTGAAAAGCCCCATCGAGGACTTACCCAGGACTTCCTTCCTTGGGGCTTTCCAGTGCTGCCGCCTGCTGAGCGCCTGAAAACACAACAACAACTACTATAACAACTCCCTTCGCTTTCAGGCACTCAGCAGGCCGCAGCACGGAAAGCCCCAAGAGATAATGCTATGCACAGCAGTCTGAGCTCCTTAGAGGCTAGGCAGCCTACAAATATGATAGACCAAGGATGGGGAATGCGTGGCCCTCCAGATATTGTTGGACAGCAACTCCCATCAACCCGAGCCAGTATAGCTAATGGTAAGAGATGACTATCATCTGGAGGACCACACATTCCCCATCCCTCTGATAGACAGACAATCAACTGAAATATGGTGGCTCCCATCCCAGTCTTAAGGGAATCTATCTGGTTGCTTTGAATCCTAGCCTGCACCCCTTGAGCTGTGGAAAGCCTCTTCAGCCGCAGAAGAGAATGAGGGTTTATACTTAAACCACTGGTGAATATTTCCACATTATGAAGGACTGTGTCAGGGAAACACAGGGAAGAAAAGAAAACATAGCTCTCCTAAATTCCAAACTTTTATGTGGTTTTTGTCTGCCACACAGCCCGTATTACAAGGAGATGAAAGTTATTAGGGTGTTGCTTGTTTCCCCTCTGTAGACATCACGTGGTCCTTAATTGCATTCAGAGCAGTTTGCAGACAACAAGCTGAAAAGTTGTTAAATTTGAGGAACAAGTAAAGGGAGATGAAAAAGACACAAGCCACAAAGTTACGGAACCCTATATGTTTCCAGGCCCAATTCGAAGTACTGGTTATGACTTTTAAAGCCCTTTATGGTTTGGGACCATGGTACCTGAAGGATTATCTGTCTCTGCTTGAACCCACCTGGACCTTAAGGTCTTCTGCTGAAGCCCTTTTCTGGGTGGTTACTGGGGAAGGGGCATTTTCAGTGGTGGCACCATGGCTATGCCCCCCTCCCTGAGAGGCTTGTCTGGCAACTTGAATGTCAGTAGCAAGCAAAGACTTTTTTTTATTATCTCACACTATTTCTTCTCTACTAGTTTTAAACTGTTTTATCTTTGCCACTTTATGCTGCATCTATTAGAGGACTGTCATTAGAGGACTGCCCTCTGTAAAGTAGGAAACAAAGCCACCCTGTTTCCAATCCAGAAAAAGTCAACATGCAAGCACTGCTTGGCATGCACAGTTTTGCAAGGAAATTACAGCACATACTAATTATTTTGTTTTTGTTTGAGCATTTTTATCCTACCTTCCAGTAAAAAAAAGAAATTTGCAAATGTACAACAATAATTGCAAAAGGTCAGTTAAAACATATAATAGAAAACTAAAAAGCACCAATAAAAGAGATTGCTGATATCAACCAGCAGCTATAAATAATAAAACAGCAAGAGCAGCATTAAAACATTATCCACAAAAAGCTCAGGCGTATAAAATTATCCTCACCTAGTGTCTAAAAGTGAATAAAAGTGGGCACCAGGTGAGTGTCCCTGGGAGAGTATTCCACAGTTGGGGCATTAACCCCAAGAAGGACCAGTCTCCAGTTGCCACCTGCCAGCACTGTAGCTCAGGGTTAGAGCACATGCTTTGTATGCAGAAGGTCCCACGTTCAATCCGTAGGATCTCCAGATTGGGCTGGTAAGAATCCTGTCTGAAACCCTAGAGAACTGCTGCAAATCAGATGGACGATTAATAAATAGAATAAATAAAATAAATAAATAAATAAATCACTGCAAACAATATTGAACTAGATGGGCTAGATGAACTAGTCTGAATCAGTATAAGGTAGCTTCCTATGTTCCTAACCTCTGAAGACATGTGCACCCAGAGCAGGACGTCTGGTGATGATCTTAAAATGTGGACAGCTTCCTGAGGGATTAGGATGGTAGGGAGGGAGGAAAGAGGAAACCTGCCAGAATATTATGGAGCACGTCCATAATATGATGAGCAGGGATGATCCTAGTGTGAGTGGTAGGCCACCAAAGTCTCCCAGCCAGGGTTTGCCTAAAGTATCTTGAAACCAGGAGCAGTCACTTCTAGCTCAGGCAGATCCTCATGGATTTTCTGTTGTATTTCCCTTGGCACTGGTAGCAACACACTGGAATTTTCAGTTGTTATGACAAGTTAGTCCTTTTCTTTGGGGATATAATATTAGGCGGGAGGCAGACAATAGTTTTACAGATAGTTGGAGGTGGCATGATAGATCCATTACTGGCCATAAAAATGCCAGGGTTTTTTTTTCTTGCCATGGGTGAGGAGTGTGTGCACATTTGCAAGTATGGAATCTAGTAAGGCTGTTTTAATAGTGCTCTGATTATTCAAAATAACATGCAAGCTGCTACAGTGACTCGGATCTCTGTTGAATATACAACAGAATATGTAAACCTGGTTGAGAGAAGAAACACGAACGCGACAAATGAAATGAATGTGGGTAATAATGGTTCTATCACTGCAGGGCCAGCCCTACCATTAGGTAGAATGAGGCAACTGCCTCCGGTGGCAGGTGTTGGGGGAAGCAGGAGCCCCCTGCTCCCCAGGTGTTCCCTCTGTTAGAGGACACAGCAGTTTATGCCACATGGCCTGTCCCGAACCCCCTCGGGAAATGTCAAAATGATTTCAATGTATTTCTGATAACATACCTTTTCTCATGACTGTGGACATGAGAATTCAGTTTTCTTTAAATATGATGTCATCTTGGAAGTTGAGTTCATTATGGTACCCTGGTCATCCTGCTAAAATGATACCTGTGGATTTGTAGTTCATTGTCCAGTAATGTACCTTTATAGACTTTTTGAAGTCCTTGTGGAGAGATGGATATGTGGTTGGCTTGACTGCTGCTTTCTTGTTCTTCTTGTAGTTCTTTCAGTTCAAGTAAATTGTTTCATTTTCTGTGTCTGTCTGTCTGTCTGTCTGTCTGGTCAGTCTCTCTTTCCTATAGCAAGGGTGCCCTGGATAGGAAATCTGCTATATCTATCTCAATTTCTTTTTTTATATTATGCACTGAAGGGGTAACATTGTAGCCTAGGTGGCATGCATTGGCAGCTTTTAGGGCTGAAAACAATGGCTTCTTAAAAATGATTTCCAGTTTGTGATCATTGTTAACTTGGACAGTTTTTTTAAAAAATATCTTATATACTAGTCCATTTTTCCACAGGCTAATATAATTGATAGACATTCTGATTCAATTTGTGCCAGGTGGTCCGGCTGCATACTGCTCTCCTCCCCACAATGGGCAGCATCAGTTCATCAGGCCCTCAGATACGCATGTACACCTGAGGAAGAAATCTGATGAGGTCATTTATGAATTGGAGTAACTGGTGTATAGATTTGATGGTGGATGGTTTGAGCATTGCTTAGTTTTTCAGGATCTGGCTGCCAGCCTAAAGAGATCAGGAGGTGTCAAACATAGGGTACTGCTGGAAGATATAGCCTCGTCTTATTTTTTGTGAGCTTCAGATTGACTGTTTGGGACTGTTCGCTAAGAGGTTATGATCATGGTCTGCTGTGCTTCATAGGAACTTAGGAAGCGGCCTTATACTGAGTCAGACCATTGGCCCATCTAGCCCAGTATTGTCGACACTGAGTGGCAGCGGCTCTCCAGGATTTCAGGCAGGAGTTTTTCCAGCCCTACCTGAAGTTGCCAGGGATTGAAGCTGTGATCTTCCTCATTCAAAACATGTGCTCTACCATTGAGCTACAGCCCCTCCCCATGATGGTGTCTCCACATTAATATACTAAAATGCCATCTGCTGTGACATTGATTCCTGTGAGAGCTGCCAGTAAAGCGTATTAGCTGCTGGTTTTATTCCTCGGCCATCTGTAATGGCCTTCTGGTGTCCAAAAAGTAATTACCGTAGATCGCTGCTTTCTTCATCTAATAAGACTCACCAATATCCATCTCTTGCATCCAGCAGAGACATTATTTTTGCTTTAGTGAGATAAGTGAAGATGTGGTGGTGAGTTTGTAGCACATTTAAAAACACACCTTGTTTAAATTGCTTGGGTCTATGCAAATGTAGTTTTCCAGGAGTGTTTTTTTTTTTTTAATGGCTTAGCCATTTTGTAGGTTCTGTCACTTTGTCAATGAAGCCATCCTTCTTCATTTGCACTATTGCCTGGCTGGTTTGTTCAATCTAGGAGACACTGAAGTCCTTTATGGACATCATTGTAATTTTTTAGGATTTCTGGCTTTGGTAGGCAGCCTTGGCTGTGAGTGAAGTTTCTGTTGGCTTCTACATCAATAGTGTGGATGGTTTGTAATGTGTTTGAAATTACTAGTTTCATGGGCCCACTAGTATGAACAGGATTTTTCCTGGAATTTACAGCCTGAACTTCTAGCTGGCATCCTTTTCCTTGGTGTTTAACTTGCATTTTGCCCTAGTCAGGGCCGGCGCTACCACTAGGCCAACTAGGCAGCTGCCTAGGGCGCGTGGCTGAAGGGGGCGCACTCTGCTCCTGCCGGCCGACTCTTCCTCGCCGCCACCGGGACTGTTGGGCGACGCGCTGGATATGTCGGCAAGGCGGCCAGGCGAGACAGCGGCGGAGACGCCACCAGTCACATCAGGTCAGCGCGGGGGATTGCGGGCAGGCTCGGTGTTGCGCTCAGCTTTCCTCGGCGGGGGGGCGCCTCCGCCCGCCATCATGAGCCAGGGCGCCTCCACCCGCTTCTCCTCCAGCTCGCCGCCCCGCCTGCTCTCCCGCGAGGCTGCCTGCTGTAGCAGATGCTCCGCCAGGCCCAGCGCTCGCCATTTAAGCTTCCATCCCCGGGCAGGCGCAGGCTGCGCAGCCGACAGCGGGGCGGGGAGGAAGGCGGAGGCTCCGTCCCTTCCTCCCCGGCGCCTCCCGCGGGGATGCCCAAGCGGGGTCCTCGGCAGGTGCGGGGCAGGCGGCGAGGCCGGGCCCGAGCCCGGCTAGAGGAGGAGGGGGGGCAGCCGCCTCCGCCTCGGAACCCTGCCTGCAGAGGGCGGTGCTGCCACCACCTCGCCTCACCTCCAGAGCGCACGCCGCGGCTGCCCGGCTCCGTGAGTAGCGTTCGCGCTCTGCCTCGGGGGTCTCGTCTCGCGCAGCCGTCCGATACTCATGCTGAGGGCACCCGATCCGGGCCCCAGCGCCAGAGCGCTCACAGCCCGGCCCGAGGGGGTGGACCCCGCGGGCTGCGGCATGGAGGAGGAGGCGGCATCGCATGGCCCAGTGCCCGGCCGGGCATCCTGGACGTGCTGTGCTGAGCGCGCTGCTGCTGGCCAAGATGCTGCTGCTGCTGCTCCAGGCCCGCAGAGGACTGCTGGCCTTGGGGGGGGGCGCTGGGCGAGCAGGCATTTTAGGCTGCTTTGCTCCGGAGCCCACCCACCCCACCCGAGGGGGGGCACTAAATACCTGACTTGGCCTAGGGCGCCAAACGGCCTTGCACCGGTCCTGGCCCTAGTGGTGTAAGCATAGTGCCAGCATAGAGTCTCAGTTTGAATTCAGTGGTAACATTTCTGTCCCATTTTACATAATGTCGATAAACTCTTTGTAATTCAGCTTCCCCCATCCTAGTGTCCTACAAATGTGTTGGACTGCAACTCCCATAACTCCCAGCCAGCATAGAAGTTGCAGTGCAACACATATGGAGGGCACCAGGTTGGAGTAGGCTGTTCTAATCCATTACCCAGAGGCACCACTGTCTACTTGCAATTCAGTTTCTTGCTTGACCCAAATTACTTTTTATGAAGAACGAATACAAGTTTAATAAACAAACTGGTGGTTTGAGCAAGTATGGTTTGATGTTATGAATTTAGAGGACATCTGTGCATGAATTGCTGCATAGGTCAACATTGTTCAGTGATCTGAAGTAGTATTTGTGTTTCTTCGGCTTAGAGTGCTTGTTTGCAAACTCTGGCATAATAATTTCTCCTCCTGCAGCTTTTGGGTATGGTGCCAGATGCTGAACATTTGCCGAGATCATGCTATTTCCCATGGTCTCTACAGCTTTCAGTGCAGATCTTGCAATGAAATGACTAATCTTGCATAGTGGCATTTGTAGATTATCTTTATTTTTGTTGAGATAAGTGTCTGATGGCTGGATCATTTGCATTTATGTTAAGCTTCTTCACTAGCTTTGCATATGACTATGGCTTCTTATTGAATTAATGCCCCCTCGCCGGATCGTCACCTTGAAGTGGTGAGTGGGCTTGCGTGTTCCGATGAATCCTGTGAGCAATGCCGTCGGGAGCTATGTACTCCCAGTAGGGTCACCCATGGCGGTAAGGTCCGGGGAGAGGAACCAGACAAAGAACGATCCAAAACATAAAGTCCTCAACGGCAGAACAGGCGGAAGATAATTAAACCTAAATTACAACGGCTGTGAAGGCGGATGAAGGCTGCAGCAGAGAATGGTTTTCCAATCGTCAGGGTAACCGTGCCATTGGATCTCTGCCGTACTCTGTCAAGTTTGTGTGGTGATTCGTTGTGCACCGATCTCCCCACATAAAACAGTTTCACGCACAGGCGTCTTCCAACCCAACCCATCCAACCCAACCCAACCCAACCCAACCAAACAAAACAAAACAAAAAAAAAAGTCCCATGGCGACTGGCGAATGGCAACGGGGGCAGGACTGTGAATCTGGAAGCCCCTAGTCATGGACCAGCACATGGGCGGTGGATGCAGACTCAGTCGCGCTGTTCAAGGAACGAGGTAGTCGAGCAGCTCGGCAGCTGTATCCATGACTGAGCAGCCCTATTCAGGATCCACTCTGCTCACCCCGTATGGGGAGGGGGCTAGAAAAGGTGCCCTAAACATAGTCTACCTCTTTCTCCCCTGACTGGATTACCGCGTCCAGTGGGGTCACCATTTTAGCGGTCGAAAAAGACATTTGAATTTTGGAACATGGAATATACGGACATTGCTGGATAACATAGATAGTGAACGCCCTGAGCGTAGGACTGCTATTATTGCAAGGGAGCTGAGACGGTTTAAAATTGACATAGCAGCACTTCAAGAAACTCGAAGGGCAGGAGAGGGACAGCTGAAAGAAGAAAAAGGAGGTTATACCTTCTTCTGGAAAGGACTACCTGAGCAGGACCGACGAATACATGGTGTAGGCTTTGCCATCAAAAATGAACTCGTGAACTCTTTGTCAGAAGTCCCTACTGGCATTAACGAACGCCTGATAACTCTTCGATTAAAACTCGCCAATAACCAACAGGTAACTATTTTGAGCGCTTATGCACCAACATTAGATGCTGATGATGACATCAAGGAAAGTTTTTACAGCCAGTTGGACACTCTCCTGTCAGAGATACCTAAGGAAGATAAAATTATCCTCCTGGGCGATTTTAACGCAAGAGTCGGGCGTGACTTTGATTTATGGCCAGAAACTATTGGAAAAAACGGAGTTGGTAATAGCAACCCGAACGGACTCTTACTTTTGTCTATATGTGCAGAACATAATCTCACTATCACAAACACGCTCTTTCGACAAAAGAATAAGTTTAAAACATCATGGCAGCACCCACGGTCAAAGCACTGGCATCTTCTGGATTATGTAATTGTCCGTGTTAGAGATCGCCGCGATGTACTTCTTACTAGGGCCATGGTGAGTGCCGACGACTGCTGGACAGACCACCGACTAATCCGGTCCACAATGGTTATCAACATTGCTCCCCAACGTAGGCTTCAAGGAAGGAAACCAAGGCGTAAAATGAACATCCAAGTCCTTCAAGATCCTATTAAGCAAACTCATCTTCAATCACTTCTTAAAGAACATCTACCTACGGAACCTCCTGACAACATTGAGGACCATTGGTCTAAGCTGAAAACCTCCATTACTGCAGCTTGTGAACAAACTATTGGATATGAAACTAAGAAACATCAGGATTGGTTTGATGAAAATGACAATGAGATTAAATATATAATTGACCAAAAAAGGAAAGCCTTCCAAATATGGCAAAATGATATTAACTGCGCTGCCAAGAAAAAAACCTACGCTAGCGCAAAGGCTGAGGTCCAAAGAAGAACAAGAGAACTTAAGAACGCTTGGTGGAAAAAGAAAGCTGAAGAAATTCAACAACTTGCAGAATCTCATGATGCACGGGGCTTTTTTAAGGCCACAAGGGCCATTTATGGACCAAAAACCTATGGTACAAACCCTTTACAATCAAAAGATGGCACCAAACTCTTAAAAGACAAAGAGTCTATTGCACTGCGTTGGAAAGAGCATTATTATGACCTTTTAAATCGTAAGTCTAAGGTGGATAATGAGATTTTTTCGCAAATCCCGCAAAAACAAATTAAAGAGGAACTTGCAATACTCCCCACTTTGGATGAAGTAAAAAAAGCCATTAATCAAATGAAGAACAACAAAGCTAGTGGACCAGATGGGATTCCTGCTGAAATCTTTAAAGAAGGGGGGCCCGAACTTGTACAACATCTTCATAAACTCATCGAAAAAATCTGGATAAGAGAAGAGATCCCAGAAGACTTCAGGGATGCCATAATTATCACCCTCTTTAAGAAGGGTGATAGAACAGACTGTGGAAACTATCGGGGCATTTCTCTCTTAGCAACCGCAGGTAAAATATTTGCTAGGATTCTCGCAAACCGTCTTCTATCTATTTCAGAAGAGATCCTCCCTGAAACTCAATATGGTTTCCGCCCCTCTAGAGGGACAGTAGACATGATTTTTACTGCACGTCAGCTCCAAGAAAAATGCCGGGAGCAAAATCAACCCCTTTATATGGCATTTATCGATTTGGCTAAGGCCTTTGATACTGTAGACCGTACAGCTCTCTGGACTATCCTTATGAAAATTGGATGCCCCAATAAATTTGTGAATATCTTGCGACTTCTCCATGACAACATGACGGCAACGGTTTTGGACAACAACGGCTCTCATGGTGCTCCATTTAAAGTGGGATCAGGTGTTAAACAGGGATGTGTTATCGCCCCAACATTATTTGCCTATTTTCATCGCCATGGTTTTACATCTTGTCAAGGGGAAACTTCCCACCGGTGTGGGAATTATATATCGAACAGATGGAAAGCTTTTTAATCTCAGCAGGCTGAAAGCAAAAAGTAAGGTAATTACAACCTCCGTTGTGGAACTTCAGTATGCTGATGATAATGTGGTCTCCGCACATTCAGAGGATGATCTCCAAACTATCCTAAATGCTTTTGCAGAAGCATACGAAAAACTTGGTCTCTCACTTAACATCAAAAAAACCAAAGTGCTTCATCAGCAAGTGCAAGCCAATCCTTTGGTGATGCCATCTATCCAGCTTGGCGGGACAATACTGGAAAATGTCGATCACTTTCTCTATCTTGGCAGCTATCTTTCTGTTACAGCTAACATCGACAGTGAAATCCAGCATCGTCTGAGCTCCGCAAGTGCCGCATTTTCTCGAATGAAACATAGAGTGTTCGAGGATCGGGATATTTGTAAGAAGACCAAAACACTGGTTTATGAAGCCATTGTATTACCAACTTTATTGTATGCCTGCGAAACATGGACTATCTATAAACGTCACTTCCACCTCCTTGAAAGGTTTCATCAACGTTGCCTCCGGAAAATCCTGCAAATTACTTGGGAAGATAGACGAACAAATGTCAGTGTACTGGAAGAAGCAAAGACTACTAGCATTGAAAAAATGATCCTTCAACACCAACTTCAGTGGACCGGTCATGTTGTTCGAATGCCTGACTGCCGTCTCCCAAAGCAGTTACTTTACTCCCAACTCAAGGATGGAAAGCGGAATATCGGTGGTCAATATAAGAGGTTTAAAGATGTTCATAAGGCTAATCTAAAAAAATGCAATATAAACATCGAAAACTGGGAAGCTCTGGCCCATGAACGATCTAAATGGAGGTTGGCCTTTCACAAAGGTTCCATGGACTTTGAAGAAGCCCGAGTGCAAGGTGAAAGGGAGAAACGTGCTAAGCGAAAAGCACGTCAAATGAATCCTTTACAGGACCATCTTCTATCTGGTAACCTGTGTCCTCACTGTGGGAAGCTGTGTGGATCTAGAATTGGCCTCCACAGTCACTTACGGACCCATCGCTAGAGTCTACACAATCTTCTTTAGAATTTCCTCCTTTTATCCCGGAAGACAATCTTACTCGGTCACGAGTGATCGCCTGATGATGATGATTGAATTAATGCACCTAGTATCTCATTTAAACTAGGTCTCCTGGCCTGCATGTGTACTGTTCAGCACACAGCAGCAATCTGTAGCATGGGTGAGCAATGCACTACCAGACTTACAATGCACTCGGAGCATCCAAGGCAGGGCCCAGTTTAAACAAGATGCCAGGCATGTGTGGTCCCACATTGGTAAATTCTTCCTATCTGCCTAGGGTCTCTTTGAAACCAGGCCTGAGTAGGGATGAGGAAGAAAATAATTCAGTTTGCATTTAATGCAAACTTGGGTAATTTTGCACTTCGGAAGCAGTATGCAAGCTGAAACTCGGCTATCCTTTGAAATTCACACTTCTCCGAATTTTGCAATGGAGTTCTCTGATCAAAAATGTATTCCTGAAATGTGTATATTAGGGGAAAGTGCACTCAAAAATGTTCTTGAATACACACACAAAATCTGTGAATATAATGTTAAAAATGCATAATACTAGGAAAACTATTTGCAAGAAATGTGTACATTAGGCAAAATTGTGTACAAAAATGTACGTATTAGGAGAAATACCCACAAAAAAATGCATATGAATTTTCATGCAGACCTTTCAGAAAAATTTCTCAAAATTGGGGTTGAATTGAAATTAAGACTGGAAGAAAGAGAAACGGAGAGAAACTGAAATCAACAAATTCATCTCTCCCTACGCCTCAGTCTGCAGCCACGTGGTATCAAATACACAAAGTGCCTGCCGTTGATATCCCTTGCGAAGGATCTCTATAGACTACCCTTTTTATTCAGCTGCTGTCTCTCTTGCCCTCAATTCCCAACTCTGTATGGAGGCATTGGCCTATTTTTCTGAAATGGGGTGCTAATTCACATACCTGCTGCCGTGTCACAGAATTTGGTATGGTTGATTTCTTGATGTATCACAGCTGACCATGTGAACAGACTTCTCTGGAAAAAAAATATTGTGTTTGAGACAATGTCAAGTGATTCAAACATTTTTCCTGTTTTACTGGTGGTGGCTGTTTGATTGCATCCTCATCCTCACTTGATGATATTGGAGTCACTGAGTGATGAACTCACCCAGACTCTACTGGCTCCTGCATTGCTTCAAAATCGAGGGGTTGGATCCAGATTAAGTCATACTTAGTGTGGGCCCATTGAAATCAATGAGACATTACAGTAGTCATGACTGAGTTAAGTACTATTGATTTTGGTGGGTCTGCTCTAAGTATGACTAAATCTCAATCCAACCCACGTGAAACACTGGGTTGACCCAAAATCCAAGAAGAATTTCATGCATTCAGTGAAACTATAAGTCACAGCAACTATGGTCTGTTTGAAATTTTCCTAACTTGATTATCATGGACTGATAATATGGATTTAGTATAATTTTAATGAATGCCTGTTTTCTCTCTCTTCCTCTTTTTCTGCTTTAGGTATTACTTTAGAGTCCAAGCAAAGAATCCCCATGGTTATGGACCTATAAGCTCTTCAATCTCCTACATCACAGAATCTGGTATGGTGGTTTAAAATAGTATTTTAAACTTGAAATTGGATCTCTATTAATATGAGCCCAATTTATATCCAGGCCAAAGAATGAAATAACAACAGTAGTGAATTTCCTGCTGCAAAGGCTTTGGAAATGACTGCCACACACCTTTTTCTCATGCTGTGGAACTGGCAATATCCAGTCCCAAAGTTTTCCCCTCACTTTTAAAAGCTTCCACTGGTTTCAGAATGTCCCAAACTTTAGTTTATTATATTTGACAGGAACAGGGCTTGGCAGTCTTTCAGTGATTTTTCTAAAGTTGTTTAGATTTATTATCCCACCTTCACCTGAAGCTACAGGGCAGATTGCCACATTTTATAAATCTACAATTATACTCTAAAAACATAATTTATAAAATAATATGATTTAAAACTCCTGGAATCCAGCTAATGAGAAGGAGAGTATAGGAGCCAGCCTAATTTTTAGAGGAAAGGAAGAAAGGGTGGGGAGAGGGAGGGAAACCTGAATTTCGATAGAGGGGAATGGTTAAGGAGCAGTTTAATTCAAGTCCCAATATAAGGGAAGGGGGAAAGAGAATTGAAGGAGAGAGAATTAGAGCAAAACAAGACAATGGGAGGTGGGGCATACTGGATGCAAGATTGCATTTCAGGGTCAAATTGAGAGTTAAATGAATCTAGCAGCAAAGTCGTAGGACACATAGTTGGTATTTGTGTCAAAGAACCAAAGCTAGACAGTCAACCTGTATGGGGAATGTGGGTCAGTTTATACATTTGGTAGCCTCAGTGAGACCACCTTTGAGAACATGTGGGTCCATTGCTAGTCCCACAACCATGAAGTGCTCACACTGAAATAGCATCTTTATGAATTGCCAGTGCCACCTCCTTGTGAGGGACTGTACCTACATTTGCCATTGTTTGTCCAATTGTGGTGGTCCTTTCCCATGCCCCTGCATTCATGCAAATCATAGCAGCTGTTTGTACCGCTCACATGTGAGGTTGCTGGTTCATACAAATGGCACCTCTGCTTGGGCATCTTCCAGTTGCAAGCCAAGCAGCAGCCTTAAGTACTCCTGGAGATACCGGTATTTGTTTGAGAGTCAATAGATGTATGAACCAATTTTATCTTATGGGCTTGAACTGGAGTGCAGAACCTCAGGCATGGAGGCCAAAGCGCACCTGCCCAGGGTCCAAATCTTCCCCCCCCGAGTTCCCCAGATGACCATGCCCCACCCCTTTTCCCCATTCACCAATCAATTGGTGGTTTCCTGGCTTTTGTGCATTTCCCCCCATTTTGTGCACTGTTTTTTTGTTTTTTGTTTTTTTGTATTTTGGCCCTGCCCCTTTTGCCTTTGGCCCTGCCCAGCACTGGCGTACAGCCCCCAAGAGCTTCTCTGAAATGGAATCCAGCCCTTGGGCTGAAAGAGGTTCAGTACCCCTGGGCTAGAAAATATGGACAAAGGCCAGGACAGAACAAGGCTGGGTGGAAACAGGCTTGTCGGACAGGTGATAAAGCAGCGAGCAAAGACAAAATAGATCCAGAAGTAAGATCATTTGGTGGCATGGAGGATCAGGGCAGAAAGGAAGGTACTGGAATCATGCAAAAGCACATGACTATTCATAGGATACTGTCTTTAGGCAGCCTGCTGACAAACCTTTCAAGCAGACATGTTTGGAAAGGTACATGGTGCTTTCACTAGATAATGGAAGCAATGGCTTGTACAGTCAAGGGGTTCAGCCAGCTTTCCCCAACCTGGTGCACTTCAGATGTTTTGGACTAAACTCTCATAAACCCAGGCACCATGGCCAACACAGAGGGATGATGGGAGTTGTAGTCCAAAATATCTGGAGGGCACCAGTTTGGGGAAGGCTGGACTAAACACTGACCTAGCAAAAAACATGTCAGGGCTTCTATCAGCGCCAACCAAGCAGGAGCGAGTAGGTAATTTAGCTCTTTCTGTTTCTGATACAGGGAGCCAGCTGGTAATGAATGTTTCTGAATAGCTCTTTAAGCAGGCCAACTGTCTTGAGAGCTGCCTGGTGTGTGTTTGGTTTTTGCTACCTTGATAATGGAAGAAGAGAAGGTTAAATGAAAGAATGAAAAAGTGGAAGTTAAATGTGCTTTTTCTAGATTGGCGACAAATTAGTTGTTGTTTTTAACTGTGAGCTGCCGAGCAGTTGGAAGTAATTGGGTTTGTAAGAAAGATGAGAACCAATTTTCCATTTCATTTTCTTCCCTTCTCAGTTGAAACTTGTCCCCATCTCATAATGCTGATAGTGTTCTTAGAGGTTAAAGGCTTTCAAATGATTTTTAAGCATGGCTTGCTAAAGACTTTCTCCCCTCTGCCCCGAATATTATTTTTGCATGGATGGTTGGTCATAGGTCAATTGGCACAATAAAATAACAACATATAATGTGTTGACCCCTTAACTAGCCCAGGATATTCACTGGCATTTACTGCCATAAACTTGGATCCTGCAATCACTGTTTTTTATTCCCCTTTCCACCCTTAATCTGATGCCAGAGTTGCTGCTTTAGAATTAATACACATGTTTATACATCAAAATTATATCTGTGAAAGAAAAAAAATCAGAATCAAGTAAACAACCCTCTGCAATAGCTTTAGATAAGGGCTGTTGCATTTAATACAAACTCATACCAAGCATCTCTCAAGACAGTTGGCCAACTTAAAGAAGGCCACCTGGTGCACTCCAGATGTTTTGGACTACAACTCCCATAATCCCTGACTATCATCCATGCTAGCTGGGGCTTAGAGGATTTGTAATCCAAAACATCTGGAAGGCATCAGGTTGCCTACCCCTGGATTTACAGTGCATTCCTAAACATGCCTACTCAGAAGGAAGCCCCATTGTGTTCAATTGGACTTACTCCCAGGTAAGTGGATTGCAGCCTTAATTGGTTAGATTAATTGATAAAAATCCTTTTAATTGACTAAAAAAGATGCCCCTAATAACTGGGCAGTGTGTGTATGTATGTGTGTGTGTATAGGTATTAAGATGGCAAGCACTTAAAAGAGGCATCCCCCCTTTGTCCCTTGCATAGGAGGAGGTGCCTCTTACCAGATGGTGCCTGCTACAACACATCTAAAAACAAAACATCCTTCTTGCTTCAGAACTATTTTCCTTGCCCATATGCAAATTTATATAATTTTAATTGATCAATTAATTGATTAATGGACTAGAATTCATACAATTAAAACACAAAATATTCTTTAATGGGGTGCCAGTCCTATTTTTGAGTTTTATTGATAAGGAATGTGTTTCTTTTTAAAAGTAACATACATTGTCAGGATGGACGAAACCTTCCCACTTAGTCCTATGAATATCTTTGTCTTGTTGAAAAGTGTACTCATCCACAAAAGAGTAGGATTTGCTCAATTGCTATTTTGGTTCATAGCTAAAATACAATGCAATCTATGCAGTCATCACCTTCTTCCATTTCAAATTGTTGACCAGATAGTTACTGTGCCAGGTGTCCAACTGTTTTTCTTCATTGGTGCCCCATTCCATTTGCTCTACAGCTTGCTGTTGCAAATGATGCCAGGCTATTTCTCATCCTTGTTCCCTGTCCAAATTGCTGGCTGGGTTCCTATTATGCTTGGTTTTGGGCTGTTGCTTATCATTGTTTCCTATTTAAATTGTTGGTTAGCTTGCTGTTTCATTTGGTGCCAAGCTACTGCTTAACAGATCCTGGTTTTGTGTACCTTCCCCATTCTGTTCAATTAGTTTACTTGTGGGATGTCACCACCTTTTTTTTTAATAAAATAGATCCACAATAAGCATTCAGAAACCTATTTCTGTATTGGGGATACTTATCACAACTACGAATATGCAAATTTCACTCCCTGAAATGAAAATCACAGTTATAAAAGCAAGTACAATATAGAGGATGTTTTAAAGGAACATTGCATAACCAACTAAAAAAATTGTGGATTGACTCTTGTGGTTGTATTTTGCTTTGAAAATAAACAGAAATCAGAACATATTCTACCCACCAACGTTTTTGGTGTATAGCTTTAGGGGATATAAATCTTCAGAGTAAACCACTCAAACATTTTCTTCTTCTCTTCCTTACAGATAATCCTCTACTTATTGTCAGACCACCGGGTAAGTCTCACAGCTCTTTTCAGCTATTGTCTTTTCTTGCAGATTGCAAAAATTAGAGTTGTGACTTCATGTAACTGACAGAGAAATTGAAAATAATTGACTAAAAATAGGGTGTGGAAAACTGCCCTCTTGCCTTATACATATCCTTTATAGCTTCTGGAGCTACGGATGTGTGAGGAATCCAATAGTGGATTGAAAATCCCACAGATTTTCTTGACTCAGCCCTGCAGATTCCATTCCGTCAACCCTGTGCTGGCACCGACTCGACCTGATGCGAGTCGAGCCAGCACATGGACTTCTGTTTTTAAAATGGGCCATGCTTCACGTAATATATATTTTTTAAAGCCATGGAAATTTGCGCAAAATTCAGGCCTGCACTCTGCAGATTTGCGCAAATTATGTAGATTTGCGCAAATTATGTAAATTTGCACAAATTGCATAAATTTGCACAAATTGCGCAGTGGAGGCCCTATTTTTACACAAATCTGAAATTACATGTCAGAAAATTCAAGTTAGCCAGGGTGGAGTATGTGCATCAGCAATGAGAGGAGGATGCTTCCATACTTCTCATGTTAAATGCTACAACAAGAACCACAATGACTCGAATCTAACAAATTGGCCCTGATTTGTGCAAATTGCGATTTGCACAAATCACACTAGAGGCAGTTCTCGGCTCCCAATTTGCACAAATATTTTGAGCAATTTCACAGAAGCTGAACCCCTGACCCAGCCCACTTTTGGCTGTCAGGTTGGAAATGTGTTGAAAGTCTGAACAAGTTTTCCAGTGTCACACATCCCGGTCTGGAGCTGACCAGTGCTGGAGACAGGATACTGAGTTTTAAAGTTTCAGATAGCTCCTTTGGTATGCACCTGAACTTTACTATATTGTGTGAAAGTTGTATTTCATCTTTATGGAGCTTTGATCAAACAGTGAAAGAACATAGCACTGATGTATCAACAATTGGCTGCTGTAAGATTCTCCCGCTAACAGTTTTCTCTTGACATTTTTCAAAAGTTGCCATCCATAGAGGTGGAACAAGGAACAGGACCTGGGAGTATTATAAGCATGATCAAGTGAAATGTACTGTGCTGTAGTTTTCTGCCACTTTTTAGTAGGGGTTCTTAGTGCTTGATTCATGATCTCAAAATGTATTCACAACACTTTGAGACTATTTATGGACTGTTAATTGGTGAAGAGGGAGCAGAGAAATAGTACAAGAAGGCGGCAGGGGGAGGTTCTTCTTCATTCTCTGCTCCAAATAACTCCCCAAGTGGCTTTTCCCCTGCACAATTTTGAATGCATGTTTCCTCCATTTAAAACCTGACAGGGGAAAAGGTGTGTGTGTGAGTGTGTGTGTGTGTGTGTGTGTGTGTAGCTTTGAAGCAGAAAAATGGCAGGCAGAGAAAGGGGTTCAGTGCCCTACCCTGCTGCTGCTTCTTCATTTCCAATCACTCCCACTGGAAGCAGCTTCTCGCCTATATGGGCCATTGAACTACTATTACGTACATGCCTTTGCATGCATTTATTTATGTATTGCCCCAACTGATGCCTTATAAAATATCCAAGGTGCCTGACAATTAAAACAACTTAAGAGTATAATGTCTTGTTTGGTCCGCAGTTTGTGCAGAGCAGCTGTGAGGCCCAACAGCTGTGAGGCCTAGCCCCAGTGCCTTGCCTGAACTGAATGCATGCCTAGAACAGGGGTGGGCAACAACCCTGGGCCCCACCACCCCTGCTGCATGGCGGTGGCAGAAGTCTTGGTGGTGTGACATGGCAAAGTACAATTTTGGGCACCATGGATCAGAAGACTACTTTAGTGTGCGTTCAGTGTTCATCACAAATCCGGTAGCGCACAATCCGTTCTTCTAAAAGGGTTGTGAGAATCAGCTATCATTCACTCTGAAATCCATTGTCCTGATTCAAAGACCCATGTGTTTTGAGATGTAAACAAGCTAAATTTGTTCCCTTTCAGCCTCCGTCGTGGTTTGCTGCTGCATTTCAGTGTTAAACGGCTGACATTTTTGCTTCTTCAGCGACACTGCATTTTGGTGGTGCAGCGATGGAGGTGGCACAAGTGTGGCCTCTGGGGAGTCCAGCGGGTAGAAATTGGCCCCTGGACACCCCTATGTTGCCCACCCCTGGGGTGTCATGCCAGACAGGCAAGGGTTCCTCAGCAGCTGAACCAATGTTGACAAGATCCCCGAAGGCTGCAAATGTGAAAACCCTTACTCTAAAGTATGCATTTATTTAAATACGTTTATTCTAAAACACCCTAGTATTGAAACACTCAGCTGATAGCCACAGGTGTCAAGCAACTGTGTGCAAGTGAGTAAGATGGTTGGTGGAGAAGAGCTGGAGTACACACAGCATAGAAACCAAGCAAGCTGCCAGGAAGGGAAGCCACCTCCTCTGTGCCCTGCATAGAGATGCAGTGAGCTGCTGGAGGAGGGCCAGAAATACTTGTCCCTCCTCTGTCAGTTTCCAGCTGGGCTGATCTGCAGGCTAATGGGCTGATTTACAAGGCTGATTTATGGTATTTATACCCCTTATTTCCTTTTGTATAGTTCAAGGCAGCTTGATATCTGCATCATACAGCAACTTGATATCCAATACATTTTTAGCAGAATGCTATTATATTATATTATGGCTGAAAATTATGGTTTTGAATGATAATTTACCCCAGGGTTTTATGCTTGATATTTTAAAAAAACATGGAAAGTGCCAAATAACCCTCCTAAGCAGGCTTGAGTATATATAATCAAAACCACATAGCATGCTTCACAGCAGGAACTATGGTCAAATATGGTCTATTTCACTGAGATTTGTTCATGGGGAACCGCTGTGCTGATGAATAGCATAGAAACTGAATGCTCTGATTCCGATTCATTGTGTACTTTTCTTTCCATGAACACTTCATTGTTTTGTTTGCACAGAGAATATTCTGGCTGAAATGCTGGAAATAATGGCACATGTGAGAAACTTTGCGTACAAAAGAAGTCCATTAAGCTTCAAGTCAGTTTTACTGGAGCCCGTTTCAGCAGAGTTCAATGGGACTGTTCCTGTGTGTTATTCATGAATTTATGTGTGTGTACAGGAGCATGGCTTGCCTGTTTTAGGGTCAAAAGAATATATTAATAGACAGACAAAATGTTGCTTTGTCTCTTCTCCATTTTAAAGAAAATGTTCCCATGCCATGGAATAGTTGCTAATAGCATACAAGAGACGGAACCCACAGGGAAATGCGTTGAAAGCAATGAAACAACAACTTTCACGCAGTAACTTTCCCTTGTCTTGTGTATGGGTAGAGCTATGAAGTTATTTTAGAAGCAAGGGAAATTTTATTGTTTCATCTCTTTAGAACCCATAGATAAGAAAGCTCTTCTGTGCATTCTTATAGCCGATACACAACATAGTAAGCTCTAAAGCTTAGATTTTAAAGTATTTAGTGCCTATTGCCTGATTACCAGTGCAATCCTATAGATGTATACTCAGAACAGAAGTAAAGCCCATCGAATTCAGTGGGACCTACTCCCAGGTAAGTCTGTATAGGTTTGCAGCCTAATTGATTTGCTGCAGCTGCACTTTTGGAGAAACAGGGCTCTACCACTGACATGGACATTTAAGTTGAGGAGGCAGATCCATGTGTACATTCTTTTGAGCTCACAAAACTGCCAGCTCCTTTGAGATGATCAGGATGGCCTGCCAGTGCTTCAGTTTGCATCTCGGACTTTGAATCAGAACAGTGGATTTGAAAGTGAAGGTTAGCTGATTCTCACAACCCTTTTAGAAAGGTGGATTGTGGGCTAGCAGATTTGTGACGAATACTGGATGCACACTGAAGTAGTCTTCTGATCCAGGGTGCCCAGATTGTGGCTTGCCATGTCACCACTCTGACTTCTTTTGGACATTTTGCAGCGATATAGAGAGGCACGGTGAAGGAATCAGAGGACCACTTCAGCACTTGGTAGCCACCTGTCATAATACAAGGGCCATGCGTGTTGGCCTGTAATCTATATTAAATCCAAGTACTTCCATGCAACTAGATTGTGGATTGGGTTGTTAATAGGTAGTAGATTTTAATTATTGCAGCCACATAGTTTAAAATGGCTAAAGCAACCAGGTAATTACAAACTGTTGTTCAGAAAAGGCCTGCTTGGCTTTCTCGCTTGTGTGTAATCTATTCTGAATCTGATTTAATGTTAATGGCTGATTTAAGTAGAAACCCCCAGAATTTCCGTTCAGAACAAAACTAAAATGCCTGTATGTTTCTCTGCTCATCTTAAAATGTCATCCTAACAGGTTGTCTATAATCCTTTTAAGATCTGTTGGCCTTTCCTCTCTTTTTAAAAATGAAAAAAGAAAACCGCAAGAATAAAGCTGTTTAAATATTTATTTTGACAAAAACTTTTCTAAAATGTCCATTGCTTTTGAATCTTTCAGAAACAGTGCTATTTTTTTCTCGGGCAGTGCAATTCTATGGCTGCTGGATAGTGTCTAGACGGCCATAGGATTTTTCAGACTCCCAGCTACGCGATTGGAAAATCGCTCTGACCTTGTAGCTGGGGATCTGCACTCAGATCCCCCTTCCCGCCCTTGCAGCTGGCATGGAAAGAACTGCACCAGCTGCTTCCCATGAGATCGTAAGAGTGACCTTGGAGAAGGGCTTTTAGGGGCATTCTTGGGGGCGGGAAGGGGAGGAGACCACCGCCAAGACACAGTGTATCCTGGTGGCGCCTCAACCTTGGCTGTCTAAGTGCTTTGCAAGGTGTGAGGAGCGTGGAGGTGACCTTCGCCTCCGTACTCCTCCTGCCCTGCATAGGATGCCCATAATCAGTTCAGAGGGCTACAAGCATCCTGATTGGATTGTGCCCTAAATAACCTTTATTTTATGGCTCTCTTGGTTTCCAAACGCATTAGGATGTATTAAGACCATAAATTTAGATATCTTTTAGCAAGTCAAAAGCATTCAGAGATACTTCTGCACACACCACCTGTTATGTGCTGCCTGTTATTGAAACAAGTACATTTTAATTTCAGTCCTACTGGATTGATGCTCGATAGAGGGCTCCAATTTCAGAGCCTTTCATATATACAAAGCCCTGCCAGCATGAGCCTGGCAGGGTGGGCAGAGTGATGAAGGCTTTTACAGCCTCACGTTCCTCCATTTTGTTATTTAGAGCTAGATGGGCCTCTCTGCCGATCTACAGCTTACTTACCCAGCTGAGGGTAGGGATGGGAACAGAGGCCCTCTCCTTTTCCCTCCCTGGCCACTGTCATGCCTCCTTTACACTCTCCCCATCCCACTTCCAAGGGCGCAACAGTGACCTCAGAAGAGGACCGCCATGGAGTTTTCCATGGCAGCTGGGAGAGGTGGGGAAAATCTCCACTCAGATTCCCCCCCCCCGTTGTTGTTCTGTCTATGGTCTTGGGGTAGGGAATCCACCATATCCTAGGCCCCTGGGACAGGGACATCCTCCTGGGGACCATAGGACTACTGTGTAACTTGTAGCTACATTACAGTATATTTTTACTTCATTCATGGTGGGTCTGGGTGAAGAATACCAGGTTTACTTCATGTGCGACTTAAGCTATGATTCTGAACACATTTAATCGGCAGTCAGCTCAGTTTAATAAAATCAACAGACGTCCCCAAAAATGTGCTTAGGAATGGATTCAGATGTTAGTTAAGAAGACTTTTTATGAGTTCGTACAATAGATCATCAGTTAAAATAAGATGCTTGTCATAAACAAACTGGATGGCTGAATTTCTAGGTGTCTTCTTTCTGACTCTGCTTTTTAGGTGGTGAACCAATCTGGATCCCATTTTCTTTTAAATATGATCCCACATACTCTGAATGCAGTGGCAAGCAATATGTGAAACGGACATGGTACAGGAAATTTGTCGGTGTGGTTCTTTGTAATTCATTGAGATACAAGATTTACCTCAGTGATGACCTAAGAGGTATGTATTTGGCTCATTTTACAGTGCTGTGATTTCATAAAGAACACCCTTAGACTCAATCCACTAAAGACTAGTTACACTAGTCTGCAGAAACATCCTTGAGTCGAGGCTGTTAGCCGCAACAGAAAAAAGTGGTTGGATTATGTGGATTGGCTTTATTCCACTTCTTTCTAATCCCATCCAGGGGGTGCATGTTGGAAGCACTGCTGTTGTTCTGCCATGCTGTTAAAATAAAGGTGTTTGGTGATAGAATTAGGGCTGAGCTGAAATTCCATACTTGCAGGTAGTATGAAAAGAGAAGGAGAGAGGGAGGTGAAAAGAAAATCTGTTATTTTTCATTCCGTATTAAGGGGCTACCAGGTGCAAATGTTGCACATGGGAATTAGGATGGGGCAGTTTACTGTGGGTTAGGGTTAGCCTCAGGGGAGTATGCTATCCTCTTCTGATGTATAGGAGATGAGAAATTGCTCTCTCATTGCAATAATGCATGTTCTTAATTATACATGGGCTAATTGCACCTAATGCAACAAGCAAGGAGTCTTTTGCTCTTTAAGCAGCTTTTAGTTAGCAGAGTGGCAGGAGGAGCTAGAAGATGAGTGATAGATCTTCAGCTGTGATTCTCAGCCAATAGCAGACATACAAATCTGTTTTACTGAGTTCAGGAATGTTGGCGAGGATTGTGGCTTGCTTTCATACTGTGCCAGTAGATTCTTTTGCCATAACGCTCCTATTATTTCAGAAATATATAAAAATAATAAACAAGCTCACTTTTGAGATCAGCACCCATCATTTCTAGATTAGTATAATTTCTGTCTGAGCCTTTACTTGCCCTTTCATTAGACAGAAATCTCCACCATGATCTGTTGCTGAGGCAAGCTATTTCAACCAGAAACATTCTGAAACCCTCAAATGTCTGCATGGCAGCATAGAGACCTTTGCACTGGAGTTTCAACAGTTTTTCTCTCCGTTCATTTTTGGGTGCAAATAGAATTTTTATGCATTTCCAAATTTTTTTTGCATAGCTGACCCCTAATTTGAAATCCTATTGCTGCTGGCCTCAGTAGGTTCTGCTTTTATCCCATCGTTACATTTGTGGGCATGAAGAGTTGGGTAAAATCAGTCCATGGCACCAATCCAGAGGTGGTCCTGTAAGGATCTTTTCCTGGTACAAGATGGCTGGCTTTAATATCATCCTGTCCTCATCTGCAAGCAGATGATAGGTGTTGGCCATTTTGGTGGTGGTTCCTGTAGTGCAGGACTGCCACACACACACACACACACACACACACACCCTGGTGCTAGATACAGAATTTCCTAGCGCTGAGGCAGGATGCCCTCCACAACCCACATTCATCATCACCCCATTTGGAGTGGTGAATTTTGGAGGAGTCATTTTGACAATCCCCCCCCCCCCCGCCGAGGATTCTTCTTCAGTTTTATAGGTGGGAGCTTAGTAGGTAGTTGTGGCAATGATGGCAGATTTTCCTCTCCCTCTCCTTCTACAAAAAAACCATTGTCTTGCCACTACCATAAGCAGTGGCAGCAAAACAGTATTAATATTTTTTTAAGAAAGCAAAGATGAATGTCCTGCTGTCGCTACATCAGGGGTGAAGAATCTCAGGCCTAGGGGCCAAATTGTGCCCTCCTGGGGTCCCAAAATGGCCCCACCCCATTTCACCCAACCACCAATCATTTGGTAGTTTCCCAGCTTTTGTGCAGTTTTCCCCCATTCTGAAAGGTTGAAATGCCTTTCCTAAGGCTTAGTTAGTGGCAGGAAGAGCTTTGAACTACAATATGCCAGTATTTTTGGCCCCCTTTGCCTCCGTCCCCACCTTGTTTGCCATTGGCCCTGCCCACCACTGGAATGCAGCCCCTGAGAACTTCTCCTAATGGAATTTGGGCCCCTGGCTGAAAGAGGTTCAACACCCCTATTCTACATGGTAAGCCTGTGCCCCTGAAATGTAATAGAAATCCCCCCCCCCAAAAAAAACAACTTGCAAGGGAGTTTTGGTCCCTCTTTTGCTCTCCCAGATTTCAAGCTGAACATTCCCATGGGAACTTTCAGCTCAACTTTAGAATTTTTCTGTATGCACAGCACCCTTTTTCATATGAGGGATCCCATCCATTAAGGGTAGCTGTGGGCAGAAGCCTCTTCTTGCACATGAAACAATTCCCTTGCTGTACTGGAGCGGTTGTAAGTTCTAACCACACATGCAACTTTTACAGATACATTTTACAGCATCGGGGATAGCTGGGGAAGAGGAGAAGATCATTGCCAGTTTGTGGATTCACACTTGGATGGAAGAACAGGACCACAATCATATGTAGAAGCCCTGCCTCCTATTCAAGGTAAAAAACACCCCAAAAGCAACATGAATTGCATGGAGTACTGAAGATGTACGTTGCACAGCAGTTGAGGTTTGGACTGTACACAGCTTATGTCTGGGTCCTCATACGAATGTTTCTCAACAAAATGGTGCCTTCTGATCACAAGCAAAGAAAGCACCATGCAAATGCACTGAATTGTTTCCTTGCTGTATATTGTTAACTTGCCTTTGATGGCTTTATTTTTTTTAATGTAGGCTGTATGGGGTGGCGTTTTTATAAGCCTAGGGTTTTTAGTGTAGAAAATGAAATATTTAGTCACCAAAGTCATAGGATAATACTGTGCTTTGTTATCTAAGCAAGGGCGGTTAATCCAGATGTGCATGGCCAGCTCTAAGGAGCTGAAATATGAAGCACAAGGAAATTATGGAACTGGCACAGTAGTCAGCATTTCAGATGGAATGCCACATCTGTGGAAAAGAATGCCGAGTGTCTGCTAATGCTTTAAGCAGTCAAATTTATTCTACAGATAGCCTTTACAGATAGCCTTTTCCTCTATCATTTCTTAAAGAAAAAAACATTGCTCTTATACCTATTTATTTCATTTTTTCCTCTGATTGCTAGTACTGATATTTCAGCCTCCATTTTGCTGCCCTACCCTTCTGCCACTTTGCTCCCCACCAGTGGTGTAGTGGTGGTAGGGACACAGGGGAGTGCAGCTTTGGGACCTTTTTCAATGCAAAAGCCGTGACATCATCTGCTGGAGCACAATGGTGATACTGCATTTATCTGGCAAGAGCCATTCCTGCATTATGTTAAAAGACACAAAGGTGTCCATTCTTGCATTAATGTTGGAATGAAACACAATTGTCCTGCAAGTTGTTATCAAAATTCACTGACTTGTGAAATGGCTGGCTGTGCACTACATGGTACTCTATCTGCCTGCCTACCTACCTACCTTTCAAATTTATATTCCACTCAGCTGTCAGATGCCTTTTCAGCAGTTTACAATCATAAAAATGCACAATATGATACAAACAAAAAATTAAAAACAACAATACAGGCCTGTGGCTTACGCTGGCTCAGCTTGTCTGAGCGTGGAAAGCTAAGCAGGGTCAGGCCTGGTTATTACTTGGATGGGAGACCCCCTCCTCTAGTTTCCTGCATTGAGCAGGGGGTTGGACTCGATAGCCTTGTAGGCTCCTTCCAGCTCTATGATCTATGAAATCTATGAAATACAATAACAACCAAAACAAATATAACAATAAAAAATCAATCAAAATATTAAAGAGCCAGCAGTAAAGTTAATAATCAGAGCAACAGATTAAACATTAAATGACTGCTGGAAGAGGAAGGTCTTAACCTGGCATCTAAACATATACAGTGAAGACACCCAGCGGATCTTCCTTGGAAGGGCATTCTGAAGAAGGGGGACCAATACAGAGAAGGCTCTTTCCCTCGTAGCCATCCATCACATCATTTTGGGCAGCTGCACCTGGAGAAGAACCTCCAAAGGTGTTGTTAGCACTCGGGCAGGGCATATGGGAGAAGGCACTCCTTTGGGTAGACTAGTCCTAAACCATTTAGGGCTTTAATATTCACATGTGTATCCCACCCTTCTTCCATTGGTTTACCCCATTTTATCCTCATAATAACCCTCTGAAGTAGGCTAGGCTCAGACAGTGACTTTCCCATGGTCACTCAGAGAACTTCATGGCTGGTCAGGGGTGTGAACCTAGGTTTCCCTAGCTAAAGCCCAACAGCCGGTCACGACATCATCCTTTGCCAGCTCACTGTTCCCTACTCCTGATAAATTGGGTATTATGCTATGTAATGCTGCTCTTTGGAGTCTCTGTGTAATAAATAATAAAACAGATGGACTTTCCTTGGGAGTGTGGCTATGGGGGTTGTTTTGATGAGCTCCTGCACTTCAAAATTTACTGCTACACCACTGCTCCTCACTACAGGATTAACATCCTTTATCAGTACATTTTTGGATCATTAAATCTTCAGTTAGTGGGTTATTTTGGGTCATCCAGACATGTTGCCTCATAGAAGTATGTCCGTTGCAAGGAAATCACATTTTCCCACCACTCAAATCACATATTTTTGTCACTGGGAAAAAGAGATACTTTCCCTAGCTAGCACATTCAGAAGCAAAGAAAGAAAGAAAGAAAGAGTCACTGTCCTCTGGGGGCCATTGAGGCTGTGAGGCTCCAAACAAAGCAGCAGCAGTGGTGAAAGCAATAAGGGGAAGGCTTTCAAGAAAGAATTCTCAAATGAACTTGTATTGAACATGACAGAGCAAGATTTCAGAATGGGCTATTCGGTTGTGCATCACATTTCTGTAGCTCTGAGCTAGAACCGCAGTGGGAAATTGAGGTGGCAGACCAGTAAGATATCATTGCCAATCATTGTACATGGCCAGCAGCAGCATCCTCTTGGATCTTCCCATGTGACTCTATTCTTGCTTTCTGAGGTACAAAGTACCAATTCATACTACAGTGCTGAGAGAAATGCAGAAAGCCTAAAATATGGTGCAACAGACTCCCAGTGAACACACTTGTGTTCCCCTTTCTCCTTGTGTGACACATGCCTGCTGTAACGACAGGAGTGGGAAAGTCAGATTGGGCTGACATTCAGCTGTATAGTGGCCCCAACAAACTCGGTTCAGCATGACTCTGTTTCAGGAGAGGGAAGGATTGTCTTGGCCTCAAAGTAGTGGTAGAAAGGACAGGAATTTAACATGGAAGGGAGGTGACTAAAGCAGCGACTAAAGCAGATGGGCTGGAAGTGAGAGGGGCCGTGAAAAAGAAAGCTGTGAATGGCAGAGCTCATGAGTGGAACCGTAGGCCAGGAAACAACATAGACTACCCCAGAAGAAGGAGACTATTTTCTGTTGGGCATCTTCTGTACTTGACAGGACAGAAGGGACGTCATTCAAGGTGCTTCTTGGAACAAGGACATAAAAGGAACTAAGTTGTGACCATGTGCAATAACAGAATGGCAATCCAATGGGGAGGCCATGGCAGTTCAGATGATTGCCCAGGCAATAGGGTTAGACCTCACTCCTTGTTCATTGTAGCTCCATTTTCTCTATGATTATGAGATCATTCCTTTGCTGCTGTTAAGATACTAACCTTGATATTTTGACTCCTGCAGGTTATTATCGCCAGTATCGACAAGAGCCTGTAACGTTTGGACGCATTGGATATATGACACCTTATTACTATGTGGGCTGGTATGAGTGTGGTGTACCCATTCCAGGGAAATGGTAACCGTGCTGCAGTCTTCCTGCAGTTCTTCAGCACAGTACATCCAGCAGTGCCTTTCGAATGACTGTCATTGGAGGACGCTGAGCAGTTGGCTTGGTGAAGAAAGGAAAACAAGAACATGGAAAAGAAGAAGAAACTTGCAAAGACTCACTAGACGTTGATGAAACTCAATACTGTAGAGGGTTTTGTCAACCTAAGCCTATGGTGCTGCTTGATTATTTTGCTTCAGAGCATATACAGGATTCGGTTTGGGTGCCCTGCCTCCTTCTCCTTGTCTTTAAAAGGCATGGAGATGTAGCTGCAATGGGTGCTATCTGTGCTCCATGAAACCTAATACATTTGGCTAGCCACAAAAAAATTGGAATTGTGATATATCTTGCAAGGAACGACTTAAGCATGCTGTGCTTGCATTATGGAATGCTAACCACTTTCCACTGCTATTAATGGAATTCTCTTGCCTTCCACTGGCAGAGTCTTATGCTTCAGAATGTTGCTATGCAGTCATGCTGTGTTACTAGACACCCATGAAAACCAATCAATGTTACTCAAGACTTCTCCTGTGGGTTTGCACATTGCTGGAAGAAATACCAGGTCACTATGTAAATTCAACTTTTAAAAAACCCCAACAACAACAACCAGTACTGTATGCTTGCAGAAGTACTTCTTAGAACTTGAGGTTTTCTTGTTGATTTTGATAAATACGTCTATGGGATTATGTTTTATGTAAAAGGTGCTATTAATTAAGAAGTCTTCTAAAAAAATTCTGTGAAAAATATACTATGCACAATACATTAACCATGTAAAGAACCAGACTTATCTTCTTGTGAGTACTGTTGAACTGTAATGATGTTGATGTTTGTATAAAATAGAAGAATTCAGAATCAGGCTCCTAGCAAGTGATGTTTCAGTAACAGTGAATTATTTGGTATATATACTAATGTAACTAATATTCCAACATAAATGCTAATCTAACAACATAACAATGTGGAAATTAAACCCATGTCCAAAGCTCTTTAGAACCCCCATAGACAGACTCATGAACTAGTTAAGCTGAAATACAGAAAGAGACTTTGGTTTCACCAAAACAAACAGGAGTTTGTTTATTTATTTATTATATTTATACCTCGCCTTTTTTCTTGAAAGGAACCCAAGGCAGCTTACATGATCCTCATCCTCCTCTCCATTTTATCCTCACAACAACCCTGTGAGGTAGGTTAGGCTGAGAGTCAGTGAGTGGCCCAAAGTCACCCAGTGCGTTTCATGGCCGAGCGGGGACTAGAACCCAGATCTCCCGAGTCCCAGTCCAACACTCTAACCACTACGCCACACTGGCTCTGCACACATAGCTGCAGTACTATGTTTACTTACATGAGAGAAGGTGGCATTCAACTTGGGGCCAAACTAGACATAATATTAAATGTGTCACTGCATTTTATGATTTTATGTGTACGTTAAAAAATGGAAATAGTCACCACAGGGATCAGAACTATCGTAAGTATAGGGGGTGGGGAGTTCAGCTCTTTCCCACCAGCCATGATCCTGATTAAATAAATTGCAGCTCGTCCCCCCCCCCCCAACATTGCTACTAATTCAGAGGCAAGTTCCCATTAGCACCAATGGGAGCTCTTCACCCAATGCCAATCAGAGTGTTGGGGGAGGTCTAGTTTTTTGGGTTTGCAGTGGGGTAGAAGAGTTAAGCTCCCCTCCCTGGGCCCAATCCTGCAAACCACTGCCCCCATTTTTTAAAAAGTGCACATTAAATTCAATAATGCATTTAACATCACAGCTCCCCTCAGTGTATAAGACTGGGATGCACATTTGCATAAATGAAAGAACTTGGTCTTAGCTGGGGTGAGGATCAGACTCACAGTTCAGTTGGGGTCTATACCCAACCTGTTATTTTTTATGTAGGCCAAGATCCAAACAACTGTGAAGATTAATTCCATGAACCCAAGGGACTTGGGACTTATTTTTCCTGAACAGCAATTCCAAATTACTTTTGAAAAGGAAGGGAGTTTCAAAAGCAGTTCATAATATGGCATGAAGGCCAGTTGCTAAAAACAATAATGCGTCCCATCATACACTGGCCTAGCTCTAGTGTATGAAGTATGTCATAAGCCTTTGGATCACAGAAATTATTTAAAATCATGGCACATGCACAATGTATGACTTATTTTCAAACCTTAGTTGCTGTTTCTTAGTTTTCAGGCCTTTAAGCCTGGCATGAAACTCTTGTTAGTTTGATCTATCAGAACACAGCATGGAAATCACATGTTCTTTAAATAGAGATACATCTCATGGCCATGATCCAGAACTCTGCATCTCTCCAATGCACGCATGAAGCTCCATCTGTGTAGAAGATTTTTTTTTAATGTTGGTGAATGTATGCCCATCATCCTTTTGTTTAATGTTGGTGAATGTATGCCCATCATCCCTGCATGTCCAGAATATTTAAAAGAATAAGGTGGCCTCTGCTCATACAAAGTCCATGAACACATAGGGGGCCTTTGTGTGCCCAGGAGCTATTGGATCCATTATGCAGTTGGGTACGGTGCATGTGGTTTTATGTCAAACATCAAAACTGTCTAAATGTTGATTGCTCATTCTAGCCTGCAATGCAGCTATTCTTTGAGTAATTTAGGGGTGGGCAACCTCTGGGGGCCAATTTTCCCCAGAACCCACTGGGGGCTACACCCCTGCCCCCATTGCACCACCAAATTTGCCACTGAAATTTGGGAGTGTGCTAGTGGCAAACAAGCAGCCAATTCCCTCCCCATTTATTACTGGAAGGGCCTGGCTTAGAAGCAATGATTAATGCTCTTGCATGCTGATTCTCAGCTAGCTTGATAGCTCCCCAGTTGTTCTGGTGTGACATGGAGAGGCCCCACAGAAGTGTCTGGTGATGTGGTGGCCTCTCCCTTTAGTGCAGGGGAGGTGCGGCCACCGAGGTTCAGATGTGGCAAGCAAGAAAGCTACACACCCCTTTTGAGCCAGGCTGGTAGTTCCCAAGCACTCTGGGGCCCTTGGCTGGAGGAGTGGGGAGACCTCATCCCAGGGCCGGATTAAGAGCATTATGGGCCTGGTGCTGAGGATTTTGGTGGGCCTTTTTATGGAAATAAATAAAATGAAGACACAATTTTATATTAAAACAAATTAAATATTTTAATTACCATTAAAGTGCCAAAACAGAAACATATTGAAAATATTTCTTTTTTTGTAAACAATAAGCTTGTTAACTCAATAAAACCGTTATAAATAGAACATTCACAACAACCATTTTTAAATAAACATAAACCATATACACAATTTAAATATAAGTGTATGATGTTTGGCTCATAAAAATTTGTTCCTTAAATTATTATTATTATTATTATTATTATTATTATTATTATTATTAAAACATCATAATCAATACAGCCTGCGTTATGATTATGGTGCAGAGAGTAACTCTTGAAATAAATAGCAACCACTAGTTTTAAACACACAAACAGGTTATTCACTGAACTCTAACCTGCATTTGAACTAAATGAATCAAGCTGGTAGATTAAAATAAAATTACACATTAACTTTTCTTGCTTTTTTACTTGCAAATTCCTCAATTGTAGAATCAAGATTAAGCTCGTTCAGCAAACCATTTTCAATGCACAACAGAGAGAGCACATTTAAACGCTCCTGACCCATGGAAGACCTTAGTTCATTTTTCACACGTTTTAATGCTGAAAATGAACGCTCACCACTGCAGTTGCTGACCATTAAACACAAATACATGCGGAGGGTCACAAATGTATTTGGAAATGCACCGAGAGATTGTGCAATCATAAACTTGTACATTTGTGTTTCTTGACTCCCATGAATGTCTTGATTTGCAGTGGAAGATTGGTACATTTTGAAAATAGATGAAAACTGTACAATTTCGTCTGCAAACAGGGGTTCAAGATCTTCAGGATATTTTGACACTAGTGTAGTGGCTCTGGAACGTAGACTATCAGCTGCTAGAGTGCATATTTCTGATAGAAATCCAAATCTTTCTTGAATTATATTGTATGCTGCTTGCCTGTGCCTCAGTGATTCTGTCAATTGGTCAATTATAGGATAAAAGGTATGCACTTTAAACCTCTCAGAGGGTGTCATATCAGCATTAGCATCTTCTGCATCACCATAGTCCCACCTCCTATTTCTTTTCACTTTCCTTCCACGTTGTAGCTGATACTCCTCGCATCCGGAAATATTTTTACCCTGCTGTTCAAATTCAGAGAATCTAGAACGGAGAGACTGCACAAAATCCTTTAGAGAGTTCAGCATGTCTGTTGCTGTATGCAGATCTAATTTTGCATCTTGGAGACAACCTTGGTAAAATGACAGACCATACTTCAACAACCATTATTCCAGTTTCCAATTGATCCATGACATTATTTAGGCCCTTTGCTTGTAAACAGACCTCTCCCTTTGTGGATTCATCATTCATAATATTTGAAAGGACATCTCTGATAGTACTATAACCATTTTGTAAGGCATTCACAGCATCATGGTGAGCAGACCAACGTGTATCAGATAACCTTTTTAATGTCGGTATACCACATAGTTTGAAACTATCTGTTAACAGATTCCATCGATGAGTTGAAGCAGAAAAAAAACAATACAACTGCTGCACAAAATTAAAGAACGAAACTGCAACTGGACAGCTGTTTACGGCATTTTGTCCAACAAGATTAAGGGAATGTGCACAACAAGGAATGTATTCAGCAAGTGGGTTTTTTCCCCCCAAATTAAGGCCTGCATACCATTATATTTGCCACTCATATTAGATGCGTTATCATAAGACTGACCCCTGCAGTCTTTGATGGAAATTCCATTTTCATCCATGAACTGCAAAATAATGCTTGCTAGCTCCATACCAGTGTGTCCGTACATTGGAATGAATTTCGTAAAACGCTCCACTGGACCACTAGGTAGTACATAGCGAAATATAATTGTTAGTTGATCACAATGTGCTATGTCAGGGGTGGAGTCAACAGAAATTGAATAATATTTGGCTTCTTTTATCTCGTTTATGATTTGCTGCAGCACTTGCTGACCAATCAGTTCAATAAACTCATCACATATCGTTGATGATAAGTACCTCCACGTTTTTTAACCTCTAGGGCAGTCTTCCCCAACCGGGGCCCTTCCAAATGTTTGGGGCCCCAGCTCCCATCTTCCCCAGCCACTGGCCATGCTGCTTGAGGCAAATGAGAACTGTAGTCCAAAATATCCAAGAGGGATATTTGGTGAACTCTGTTCTCTGGGGTTTTTCAAAATAAAACTTAAAATGCCACACAATTCCCCATGAAAGCGCACGTACACACACACACACACACACACACACACACAGTATTAGCCAAGCAGGTGACATTTTGCAGGCGGCAGGAGGATCAACACCCCCAAAAGGCAGACACACACACCCACAAACACACAGCCCTCTCTTACGTTCAGTTTGGCTCACAAAAGAGGGAAAAAAGGAGAAGGAGAAGGAGAACTTGCAGATCAAAAGAGTCAAACTTTTGAACCTTACCTGTGCAGAGCAGGGCCATCAGGACCAGCGGCAGGTAAAGACCATCCCAGAGGTTTGTCCCATAGCAAGCAGAAGTCATGGTGGAGATTTTGGAGGTGGGTGGGCAGAGGGGGCGGAGCTTGACGGAGCAAAAACTCAAAAACTCCTGCAGCTCATCAGTAAGGGTCTTCCCAATTTCCCCCAAATTATTTATTAAAAAAAAAAAAGCAGCCACAACAAAAAGCCAGGAAGCTTTGCTTGACCAAGAATAATTGTGTTGTTCTTGTTGCTTTGTTTCGTTTTTGTTTTTGTTTTTGTTTTTTTGTTAAACTAGCATTTGAACAATTGAGCTGCGAATCAGAAAGATCTTTTGTTCGAGGCTGGAGAGAGAGGTCCCTTCTAAATCTGAATATTACAGACCCTAGCAAGCCCCCCATGTGCTTCAGCAAGAAGTTCTCACACAAAGAAATGTAGTAACAGTGATTGAAATGCAAAAAGCTACCGAAATGCTAATTTGAGAACAACAGTTCTTGCTAGGTCTTGCCTCAAGCCTGTATTGCAGATGTGCTTAGAACACCTTTCTAATCTTGAAAAAATCATTAATTATGCTGAATGATAACGATCAGAGCTAACTTGAAGGGGGGGGAAATCGCACCGCGCGTCCCTATAATTGTGGGCCTATTTTCTGGTAGGGGCCTGGGGCTGCAGCTCCAATAGCCCCTATCTTAATCCGGCCCTGCCTCATCCCACCAGGAGCAATGGCAGTCACTGAGTAGCTAGGCCAGAGAAGCTTGGCTAAATTCCCCAGGCTGAAGAAGCTGGCCACTCATCCGGCAATCCATATGCTTTTCCCAAATAGGAACATTTTCTTAAAACTCACAAGGGAGTTTAAGAACTATGTGCCCACCATGTGGAGCACTGACATAGCTAAGCCCTTTTCGGCAGGTTCCACCTGAGGGCCATAATGTTGAAATCATCCCAGAGTCTCTACGATCCTGCAGTCCTTTTGCCTTGCTGAAATAAACCCACTTAGCTCTTCTTGCAAGAATTATTGACTCTAGGGAACTATCCTATTTAAGAAACAATGCAAACACTTTCCCTTGAATGGCATTTTCCTATCATACATAGACGATGTCTCAGAGCA
Organism: Shinisaurus crocodilurus; assembly: GCA_021292165.1. Classification (NCBI taxonomy): domain Eukaryota; kingdom Metazoa; phylum Chordata; class Lepidosauria; order Squamata; family Shinisauridae; genus Shinisaurus; species Shinisaurus crocodilurus. The sequence goes on along the minus strand of CM037879.1, from coordinate 81,223,359 downwards.
TCTGCTACTCTCCAAGCGGTACATAAAACAGAACAGAATGGCCATGGCCATCATGGAAAATATCACTCAAGCCAAACAGCAGCAGCAATAGACCAGCCAGCTCCTCCAACCCCATCTCATTCCCACCTTTTCTCCCCTCTTCAGCTATTTCCTGGCATGAAATATTCACTTATTTTCCAGCCAGGGAATGTACTATTTATTCCCTTCTCTTATCAATGCTTCTGTGCTGTGGATTATGATTTACTATACATATGCTCTGACAGGCGACTTACCTCAGACTACAACTGGGAGCCAAACTACACATTACGCTAATCACGTCAGCATGTAGCTGAGAGTTAACTTTTTCTTTAGTGTAAGCACCTGTGTGGCCTGAAATTGGATTGGGACCACCGTGCACCAGGAAAGGAGGGTAGCCCCCCCCCCAAAGCCTCCATGGACACCAATGGAGACTTTTTCCTTTTGTTACCCCGCCCCCACGGGGGGATTTTGGAAAGCAAACATGGTGGGGGGGTTTAATCCTCCCCTCCCGGTGCACTGTGGTTCCAATCCAAATTGGAGCTGTGCCTGCTTATACAACAGAGCAAAGAAAAAGCTATCCCTCAGCTACATGCTATGCAATCAGCATAATGTGGAGTTTGACTCTGGGAGATCTTTACATGGCTTTCTGAAGCACTGTTGTTGTTGTTGTTGTTGTTGTTGTTGTTGTTATTATTATTATTATTATTATTCCCAGTTTTCAGTGTGTCCCCTGACAGCAGGCTAACTGGAGAGGTTTGCAGCCGATGAGTACATTGCGAATGCACGTTGCTGCTTCCTCTCTCAGTTCATCTGTCATACTGACCCTGTTTTCAAACATCTCCAGGATTATACTCCGCTTTTTCTTTCTCCTTCCCTCCTTCCCAAGGAACATGTGTCAGAGGCTCAGAGCCGCCTTTCGAGGCGGTCAGCCTGTTTTCGTGGCTTAAACATCTTTTGGAGCAGGTTCGTAGCGTAGCGCCAGATGACTGCAATTTACAGTTTTCCTTAGCTTGTTTGTTGACCCAGCATTGTTCTCGAATAAACAGGAATGTTGGAGCTTTGGAATACAACGACTTGTGATTAAACACTGAATTATTATTATTATCATCACCATTATTATTAATATTTATTATCATTATTACTGATGACGATGATGTCATAATTGTAATTGTAATAATGCAGGGTAGTGGTTACACTGTGAGAGAAAAAAATCACAATTATATTTGGGTCAGCTGGTGTACTCTGCTCTGCACCAGGGATGTCCAACTTCTGCAACCTTGTTGGGAGCCATTCCATTCTCCAGAGAATAGTTGGAATGTTGGAGGTGTATTTGCTGCACAAACTGACCTTCCCCCATATACAGGATCAGGCTCCATAATAAAGTCAGTGACATCACAGCTATGTGGAGAACATCCTCAGAGACATAGAAACAACATCAAAATGACAGATGTATGGATAGGAAACTGGTGGCCTGAGGGCCAAATCCAGTCTCCAATAGTATGTCTTCCAGCCTCCAACATAGTCCCTGAAGCCAAGGACTCCCTCTCCTTTAGGAATATAAGGTGTCCTGGGGCAAGGGGCTCGAACAGCGCCGGCGCTACCGCTAGGCCAACTAGGCTGTTGCCTAGGGCGCGTAGCGGAAGAGGGCGCAGAACGCTGCGCTCCTCTTCGCTGCTGGCATGCTCCTGCCCTGCCCGCCCGCCTCACCGAGAAAGCCAGGTCAGTGCGGGGGATTGCGCCCGGAGTAGTGGTGGGGCCGAGCCTGGGCGCCTCCCCCCCACCTTGCCTCGCCTCCGCGCTGCCTCCCCCCTCGCCTCCCCCCTGCGCCGCCTCCCCCCCGCGCCGCCTCCCCCCCACCTCGCCTCGCTTCGCCTCCGCGCCGCCTCCCCCCCGACACCTACCTTCTCCGCGCTGTTTCCGGAGCCCTGCCCGCGCTCTGTTTTGGCGGGAGGAACCAGGGCAACAGGGCTTAAACAGCCCTGTTGCTCTGGTTTCCCCCGGCCAAAAACGGAGCGCGGGCGTCCCTTTTCGGAGGAGGCGTGGGAAGGTAGATGGGGGGCGGCAGCGGCAGTGGCAGCGGCAGCAGCAGCGTGCAGGGGGGGTCTGGTGGCGGCAGCGGCGGCGGCGGGAGGTTGCAGAGCAGGGCTGCTTTCCGGAGCTCCCCCCACGGCACGAGAGGGGGGGCGCTAAATATAATTTAGCCTAGGGCGCCACACTGCCCTGCACCGGTCCTGGGCTCGAAACAAATCTCATAGCAGTCAGGTGCCACCGCCTTACCTCCTCAACTGCTACTATTCCATTCCGATCGCAAGACTGGTACACTGAGCTCTTTGTTCATGTTGGAAATTGTAATATTGCCTGCTTAAATCAACAAGGTAATATAACCACTAGTTACAGTGGGAGGAAAGGGTGAATTGAACAATCCCCAGGGTGCATGTTTTGTAACCCCTCCTCCCTACTTCCTGCCTCTCTGTGGCTCTCTCTCTCTCTCTCTCTCCAACATGATGGACACACGCATATCAATAAAGGGCCTGTAAGTAAAACTAATAAATGTCTTTATTAGTTTTAAACCTTGTATGGACAATTCATTTCCTTTTAAGAGCCTTTTAGCAAGGGTTCAGCAACCCACATGGTGATAACCAGTTTCAATAACCAGGCTGTGCCTAAGGGGGAAAACTCTGCTTCGGCCTAACCAGTATAGGACCGAGTCCTTCCCATATCCTCCAACACTTCAAAGGGCCCATCTAGGCTGCATTACCGATCTCCTTCCAGTCAGCCGACACCAGGGGTCAACCCCAGTGCTACAAGCTCTATAATGCCTGAGACCAAGCCATCTCCTCAGTCTGAGCAACCTTTTGCTAGAGTGAGGACTTTGCTTGTGCTCCGATTGTGACCTAATCTGGACTTGGACCTCCAGTCCTCTATTGTGTTCTCCTTTTACCCAACTGCTTATGACCACATTCCTGTCTCTTGCCCTTCTGATTTCTGTTTACCTACCCTGGAACTTGACATTCTGCTTGGTTCTGACTCTACACCTGCCTCTCACCCTTAGATGCCTTCTCTGGAATTTAACCTTGCCTGTTAGGGGTGGATGAATCTGTCAATTTCTGTTTCCCTCAGTTTCTTATTTTTTAATTTTAAGTTTGGTTCATCTTGAACTCTGAGAATTTTTTAAAAAAATTTGCATGATTTGTACGAAATATGAATTTTTGTGAGCAAGTCTCTTAATACATGCTTTTTATATGCAAATGTGCCTAACATACACAGCTTTTACAAGCAATTTTCCTAATATAATGCATTTTTGCTCGTTATCTATTAATTTTTGTATGCACTGTCCCCTAAAATATGCATTTTGTGTGCTTTTTTTTTTTTAATTGGAGAACTCCATTGCAAAGTTCAGAAAAGTGCACATTTCAAAGGATAACTGAGTTTCAGTTCAAAAGTGTGAAATTAAGTAAGTTCACATTAAAATGCAAACCAAACAAATTTCTCTCCCATTCTGGTCACCAGCCCCCTGGACTGACAAAATAGGAGCTGACTCCTGCTGAAGCCTGAGAGTTAAACTTTGGCAGTTTTCCCTTATGCATCCTAGGTGCTCATGAGCCATGGTAGGAGGGAGTGGGAGAGAAGAGCTCCACATGGGCCTGACCCTACCAAAAGGCAAAGTGAAGTTTCAATCTCAGATGGCGAATGCTGAGGAGTGGGGAGGTGACGGGGGACAGAACTGTGTGTGCCATGAGTGGAAGCTCGTCATACAGTGCTAAGGGGGCAGAACCCCACCAATCCTGTCCTGTCTAACCTGCTTCTCATTGCTTGTGTCCCAGACCTCATTTTCCTCCATAGGATGCAATGTAAAGCGGCTGGCAGTAGGAGTGCAACACTGTTTGTTCTTCTTTACTTCCTACTTTGGCTAGGGGGTACACACTGGGCATGTGCGATAAGTTGCACATGCTCAGAACATTCCCCTAGGAACTACTGTTCCCCCCCCCCTATGCAAATACCTGTAGGGGAAGAGAAGGCTTTTCAGGGAGGGCCCAGGGCTGCCTGTTCCTTCGCCGGCCAAAAGCCAGGATTACTCAAGAGTGCCCTCTGGCTGAGAGCTGGAGAGCGAAAACTGATTGGTTGTTCTCCCTCCCTTCATCTATCTCATGGCTATAGGGGCAAAGGGGAGTCAGCCCTCAGCCAACTGCAAAATCACCCTATCTCACACCATACCACATGACTGGAGCCTGTGCAATGCAAGGGGGCAAGGAGATCACAGTCACAGATAGCAGCAGCAGTTTCTCTCTGTTCCACTGTGTATATAATGTGTCTGGACAGACTAATTGTTGGAGAAGGAGAAGGAGAAGAAGAGAAGGGTGAGAAACAGAGAACGACACACTTATTGAATGATATGTGTTTGGGGTGATTATTTGTGTAGCTTCTCAAATCCATGAAGTGCATGTAGCTTAACCCAATCCCCGTGGCCATTGAGGGGAAGAGGGGGAGTGTTGTGACTGCTGCTTCCATTGGGGCTCTTTGCGTGGCCTCAAACTTGCCCACCAGCCAATTATGTTGTCTGGAAGTGAGAAAGTGCTCTCACAACAATGCTATTGTGTTGTTGGGTTGAGCATCCTGTTCTGAAGGAACAGGCTCTTTTCTTCTTGAACTTAGCAGAAAGAGGAGAGCAAGTAACTCTCCTAGCAATGAGATCACAATCATAATCTTTTATAAAATACTGTTTGTGTGAGACCGTGTGTGTTGTGCTTGCTGGGCAGTGGCCAGACACGGACACCACCTCAGCTCACCTCAGATTCACACATCCCCCAAAATGGTCTTTATAAGTCATTTACTTTCATTCTTTTTTCTTTTGCTGCTGCTGCTATTTTTACAGTACAATCCTATACATGTCTACTTAGAAGTAAACTCCACTGAGTTCAGTGAGACTTACTCCCAGGTGAGTGTGTACAGGATTGCAGCCTTACAATTTGTACTGGTTGGAAGTTAAAATCAGTTGTAGTTTCGACTTGTAATGCTTGTACATTTTTTCTGCATTTAAAAATACTGGGCAATGTAAATTAATATTTTTAACTGGTATGTTTGACGTGGTGTGTAATTGGGTGAACTGTGTTCTGTGGTGAGTGTATGTATGCTCTATTGATCTTTTCCTGCCGGTACGTACAGAAGGAATTTGGGGGAGGGACTGGCTGGCTGGATGTGATATTTATGTTTCAACTGTATCATGAGGTGATATTTTGATCAAAAGATCTCTTTTGATCGTTTCCTGCTGGTGTGTAAAGCAGTCTGTGAAGACAGAATGTGGGGTGGGGTGGCTAAATATTATATTTATGGGTCATGTTTCCATTACATGTAAAAAGTTTACTATTTTTAATTTAGGCTGCAGTCCCATGTACTCTTACCTGGAGATCATTCCATTGTAATGATCAATCCTTCCTCTCTCCCCTCCCCTTTCTTTCTTTCTTTCTTTCTTTCTTATTTGGGGGGTGTGGGTGGCTATTACAGTTGAGGCTGCAAGCATATGCTCACTTGCCTGGGAATATGCTTCTGAGCAGACATGTATAGAATTTGCCAAAGATGCCTTAAACTACAGAAGGCTAATATGACCAAGTGAGATCACCCATCAAGTGCAGGGTAGAGAAATGGGGCATGATTAAGCCAAAGTGGCAAACTTTTAATTTCATTATTCTCAATTTTTAAGTACACGCTAAAATGGACATGCTGGGGCCCATCAAGGTTGCTGCTGGTTGCTGTAGCATCCTTTCACACTTTCTCTCTCTCTCTCTTTTTCTTTAATATAGTCTGGGAGCAGCCAGCTGGGGATGTAGATGGTTACAGATGCTCATCATATTTATTTTTAAAATATTTATTTAAAACTATTTATTTATTAACTTAGTTTACACTATTATTATCCCACAATTGGCCTGCATGAAGATGAAACACAATTGGCCCTGCACATTCCACTTTTAGATCACGTGGATTTCTCTATTTTAAACAATGGCTGTATTCCTTTATTAGTATTAGAGGGCTTTGTCTATAATTGATGCTGAATTCACTCCAGTCTGTTCTTGAGGGCTATAATGTCAAACTATAATTTTGTACATGCTGCATATTGGCCATGCTGCTGCTTCATTTCATGCCTCTATTTTAAGCTTGTCTAGTTTCCTTCGCTACACTTCTAATGTGCAGCACTCTTTCTATGTAACATTACTGTCAAATGTGGCCTCATCTAACCTCTTACTGAAATTTGAAATTAACTTCTCTAAAATATTCATAATTAACTTAAAGGCAAAGTTATTAGACCTCTCCCTCCCATAAACCTTTTCTGCTTTGAAACACTCCAATATGTAATCTGAGATTGTTTTACAAGTTCACGAAGGAATGTTTTCTGAATGCATGTCTTTATTTGTATCCAAGAATCTTTCAAAGTAGGATTTTCCATCTCTTTATGTGTGGGAGTGTTCACTGTAATATCTAATTCCCTGTAAGCCCAATCTTGTTAGCTCCTATGCCGGGAAATAAATGTTCAGGATCACTGTGCTAACGTAATGTGGCCTAGCTAAGGCATAACTAGACAGTGGCATCCTGGCCAATTTTGAAGCACAGGCGCTCATCATAACAGGCCCCATAGCCACGCCCCCAAGAAGAATCCAGAATTGCAGGGAGCTGTGTTGATCCAAATCAACAAACCAATTCTAGAAGTTTTCATCTCCACCAGGAACAAGGTCATTTGTAAAGTCAATGGGGCTTAATTGCCCATTTGATGAAGCCACCTCAAAATACAGGCAGTCCCCGAGTTAAGAATGTCCGACTTACAGACAACCCATACTTAAGAACGGACTTCTGGGTTCCCCGGCGCTACGTCGTTTACGTAGAGTACATAGTGTAGTATACTACGCAATTTGCGTGATTTACGCAATTTGCGTAATTTACGCAATTTGCATAAATGCCGATTTTAACGTATAGAACGCTATGCTGTTCTGACTTACATACAAATTCGGCTTAAAGACATTCTTAAGAATGGAACTCGTTCGTAACCTGGGGACTGCCTGACAGCAAGGAACAATATATTGTTGCTGGGAAAATTCATTTCCCCCCTCCCCAGCTTCTGTGAGGATCGCAGCTAAGCTCAGAGGGAACAGGGAAGTCTGAGGGGGTGGCAGATAATGTGAGCAACCCTGCTGATAAAAAAAGTGCCAGCACTGCATCTCTGTGCCCTGGATCCCACTGCACCACTGTAAAAAGATAAGTAGACCAGAACCAATTTTCTGGCATTCATAATGGCCAGAAAGGGCATAACAGCTATTTGGGCATTCAACCCTTATGTGAGTATAATCACATGGGGCCGTGCTCCCTGGATACATGCCTGCTGTCAAATCCTTGCTCCCCCCCCCCCCCGCACCATGCAGTGGTAAAGGAATCTGATCTACAAGTGTAAGCTCCTGATGTGAGAGCCCTAACCGCACACTGTCCTCCTAAATCAGTAGTTCTCAACCTTTTTTTGCCCCATGCACCCTTTTCACCATATGCCAGAATGCAGTCCCCCGCTTTCCAAGATTATCTGACTTAATCTGTGCCATACAATAAGGTGTGATGTCCTGTAGATTATGTACAATCCGCAGAATTGTAATTTGTAGAAAGATCAGTATTCCAACAGTTTGAGTCTGTGGTCCCAATCCCCCCCCTGAAACCCTAAAGTTCCCCCCCCCGGTTGAGAACCCCTGTCCTAAATCATGCAGGGAGTCTACATGCAGAGAGCAGGCTCCCCTCTTCAGACCTTCCCCCATGTGTCAATGGCGGGGCGGGGCCAGTGAGGATGGGGCCAGCGAGTGGGGCCAGCACCAGACTCCAGTGGGCCTTCAGCACAGTGCTGCAGATGGGCCCGCTGCCGCCACCGAAGTCCCCCGCCACACCACCCACTGCTGCCAAAGTTCTCCATCTGTCACCAAAGCCCCCCCCCCCATCTTGAAAAAACTATGCTCACTCACATGGGAGGAAGCCCCGTTGAACTCAAAGGGACTAACTTCTGAGAAGACATGTACAGGATTGCACTGTTAATTATTCAAATGTGGCTCAAGTGGTTATTGGACACTTAATCATGTGATTTCCAATTTCTAATCTTCTAAATCTCCTTATATGGAAACTTGACCCAAAAAAGCCTTATTTTAAAGGTCAGACCTGCCTACATTTACCTGCAGTAAATGTTTAAAAAGTCCCCATCTCTGCCGTAATTAAAGGCTATGCTTGTGGCTTGAAGGTTAATGCACTTGAGTACAGATGTGGAAAAACTGTCATAAAATGACTAATTCCTGAGATCAAATGAGTCAATCCATCTTAACCCTTTTTCTTGGAAACTCTAACAAAACATGGGGTACTACCTGCCTTATGTTCCCAGAGACCTGCTGTAACAGACTTAATCTGAAACAGATTTCAAAATGACTGACACTATGGACTGACCTCCTCAACACCCTGGTGAGCTGAAAGCAGCCTTTCCCAGCCTTGCACTCTCCAGATGAGTTGGGCTGAAACTCCCATAATTGCTGGCTGGGAATTATGGGAGTTGCAGTCCCAACACCTCTGGAGGGGAAGGCTGCATTAAAGATTCTACAAACAGTAGAGAGAGTGCATAAGTCCCTGGTTCTCATCCAGACCAACCTCCACACCAGTGTGTGAACATGGGCATAATATAGGAAAAGAAGGACACTTAATGATGATCGGCAGTGCAATCCAATGTGGCTGCCCGTAACTGAACTTGGAGGATTATGGGCATCCTATCGAGGGCAGGAGGAGCATAGACTTAGATGGCTGATTTTGACTAAGTCCTTTGCCCTGGCTCACAAGGAGGGGAGGCTGAGGCACCACCAGGATACTTCAAACGGTGGCAGAGCCTCACTCCTCCCCGCCCCGCCCCCTGAAACGCCCACAGAACGCTGTCTCCGAGGTTGGTCTTCTGACCTCGGAGCTGAAGCCGGCACTGTTCTTTCCACACTGGCTGTGAGGGCGGAGGGGGGAGGCACTCTGAATTCGGAGTCCCAGCTCTGACCTCGGAGCATTTTTCCAAGATCGGAGCTGGGACTCCAAATTTTCCTGTGGCTGTCTAGACTCTGTCTAGCAGGCCTAGGATTGTGCCCTAAGAAAATGAATGCAATAGATGACACATCATGTAGAATTTTCCTGTCTTATCATGATTAAACACCAATATTATGTTCAGTAGTGCTGTTTTTCTTTGATTTGGTACATGCAGAGTTTCACATGAAATCTGATATAGCATAGATTGCCAAAAGCTCTTTTTTAAAAAGAAAAAGAAAGACTTTGGCTCACATGGTTGTGGAAATATACTTCAATACATGCAATGTCTAGAACAAGAAATAACAATATTCAAGAGACAGATCTCTATTTCATCCTTTCATTATGGCTTCCAGTTATGTTTCCTGACCCTTGCGCCCCTACTTCCCATGACTGGATCTTTAATCTATAATTCCCATCTTCTTGCCACATTACTATTCCTTAGGGAAGTTATGGGTGGCATTCCACAACTTCCTTCAGAATAAAGCACACAGCTTTATATCAGATAAATGCATTTATAAATATTGCAGATTTTATTTGTGGCATCGGATCTGAATTTTATTGGAGCAGAATTTGGACACCCCCACCTTATTTGGCAGAGTATGAATAGTCCTGATAATGTCTACTAAATGAACAACACATGTTACAATGATGCACGGATTTCCCGCACAAGCCCACAATTTCATCGTACTCTTTTAATTCATTCTAATCTGATGGCAAAGCATAGAAGCAGGATATAGATAAATGCCCCTTGTCTTAATACAGGAACCACTGCAGCCTGCAGATTTGCCAAGATTTGGCAGGTCCATCAAAGGCATTATGCAGAAACTGCAGTTATTTCGCTTCTCTTTGGAACACATCCTGACACAGCGTTCGAATATTGCAGCATTAGGCCTTCTTCTGGCTCATCTCTGCAAGGTTTACAATTAGACCTAACAAAGGAGAAGAAGATGCATCAGTTTGGAGGCACTAGAAACACTCAAATAACTAAAGCTGCTAGACTCTCCAACCTTGGGTCCCCAGATGTTGCTGGCCTACAGCTCCCAGCATACCCAGTCAGCATGGCTAATGGCAAGGGATTCTGGGAGCTGTAGTCCAGCAACATTTGGGGACCCAAGGTTGGAGAGCCCTGTGCTAGAGGATGTATGTGCCCACTGATTGAGGGGCATGCCTCTTTGTGCCTTGGAGTGACTGGAAGTGAAGTAATTGAAACATGGAGAAAAACAGACTGGGTTGGATCCAGCTTCTTTTCCACCAGCAGGAGCATTCCCTGAGCCGAATTAGGTCAAAATGCTCCCGGTGGTGGAAACAGGGGAGTGGGGTGGGGAGGAGAACTTCACTGATCCTCCCTCCCTCTGCAGCCCTAGCACCATCTCCCCCACTGTTCTGGAGGGTCCCCCAACCAGACAAAGCAGATGGGGGTGAGGACACAGGGGATTGCAGGAGAGGGGGAAAGGACAAAGTTGCCTCCACTCCATGAGCTCTGACGAGCGGGAAGATTGGCACATTACAGAACCAACTGTCCAATCGGGGGTGAACTGATGCACTAGAATGGGGTGTGAAATTTACAACGGCTGTCATTTTGTGCGTGTGCAGGTGGGAATACATCAAATCATAAATAAACCAAAGATAAACAAGCCACAGGATTGTGATGATGGACTAGAAATACTTCATGAACAAAGTCAAGTAACAACAGGCACACTTTCACTCGGGCAATTAAAGCAGGGGCGGGCAACCTGTGGCCCTCCGGATGATTTGGCCTGCAACTCCCATCAGCCCTAGCCATCAGAGCCAATGATGAGTGATGATGGAAGTTGTAGACCAAAACATCCTGAGGGCCACAGGTTGCTCACCCCCAGATTAAAGTACATTTTGCATTCTTCTGGGTTAATTTAGTTACTTAGTAATTAATGTTGAGAGCCAGTTTGGTGTAGTGGTTGGACTAGGACTGAGGAGACCTGGTTCTAGTCCCCACTCAGCCATAAAGTTCACTGGGTGACTTTGGACTAGTCACGGACGCTCAGCCTAACCTACCTCACAGGGTTGTTGTGAGGATAAAATGGAGAGGAGGAGGAGGAGGAGGGTAGGAAAAAGGAGCATCGCGCGTATGCCACCTTGGAGGAAAGGTGGGATATACATGTAACAAATAAAAATAAGTAATGTAGCTCTCACATGGAAGGGTTTGTTGTTGTTGTTGTTGTTGTTGCCAAAAGTGGCTCATTTTAAAAATAGTGTCAATCACCAGCGTAACTCTTCATTCTTGTAAGAAATTCAGCAATCATATGCTCTCATGCCCGTGAAAAGTCTTGCATACCTGGAGCTGCAGTGAGAAGCTGATACTCTGTTCCGGTGATCCTTTTTCACATTGAGAAACGAGCCGTCCTGCTCCGATCTCCAAAACAGAACGAATATTTTCTCATGGGCCTGTGGACCGATTAGGTGATGTAGTAAGGCTAGAATGCCAGGTGTGTCCCAAACACACTATATTCTGGAAACTGGCAGAGAAAGCTATTATGATTATATGCACTTGCCAGAATATTCCCTCACCCTGTTCTGCTCCAAATTGTTCCCGGAGCTAGACTGAGTTCCAAAGGCAGGATACGGGATGGCTTTCCCCCCCTGAAGATAAAGAAAGAGCCTCGACTCTGGAATGCCCTCCCTAACTTACAGTCTTTGGGGCACCAGATTTAGACACATCTATTTACCCAGGTATAAGTCTGCCTATGAAATTGATTTTTGTTTTGGTTTTGGCACCGTCTTTTATCATAGTTAGTTTGATTATATCAGGCTTTAAAATAATTTAGTATTTCTATAGTTCACTGCCCTGGAATCTTGCGTTGCATGATGATGAAGGGTGGTATAGATATGTTTTAGATAGAGATAGATAGATAGATAGATAGACCTACAGGAATCTGATTTAAGAGAGTGAAGGTGCAATCCTATGCAAGTTTTGACAGAAAAAAAGCCCGACAACTCCCAGCATGCCCCAGCCAGTTGCAGAGTTGTCGGCCTTTTTTCTGTCGAAACTTGCAGAGGATTGCGCCCTGAAACTGTAGTTAGATATCTCGGCACCCAGTTGCCAAGATTAAAAAGTGCGGTCACCCTTCTTCTCCCACGAAGAAAGGCTTGGGGGAGCTTTGTTGGGGCTCTGTCAGGATTGGACCTTAGCCTCAACTTCTCTCTCTCTCTCTCTCTCTCTCTCTCTCTCTCTCTCTCTCATAGCCTATGGCCACAACTGAATCAGTTTGCTAGGCAAAGCTGCTGCTTCAGCACCGTGCAGGAACACAGTTGCCGACTGGATGGTCAGCCCCCCCCCCCTGCCGCCATGGATGCAGATTGCTGATGTCAAGAGGGATGACCACCCAGTCAGCAGCCCATATGGAAAGGCAAGGTGGGGGGAAGGGCTCTCCCCTCTCTACGCCTATGCCAGGGCCACTGGTGCTCTCTCCTAGCAAACAGCCTCAGAGACTGGCAGAGAGTTGCCATTTAGGCTGCAAGCCTCTCTCACTTACCTGGGATGGGAGTAAGCCCCACTGAACACGGCAGGACTTGCTTCAGAGTAAACATGCATAGGTTTGCGCGCAGCACAGCTGCCCTTGCGTCATTTGCAAGGTCTCTCTCTCTCTCTCTCTCTCTCTCTCTCTCTCTCTCTCTCTCTCTGTTTTTGTATAGCTGTGGAGTGCATGTCTGTTCTGAGGGTTTTTAAAAAGTTGTGGGGGTGGGGACCAAAATTAACAAATAAGTTTAGTTAATAACACAGGAGAATGCTTCCATAGCTCAGATAATATTATTTAGATTGTAGCAGCATAGCTTGTACGTTGTAAATAAAGTGCCTTACATTATTTTATACTGCCTGCATGGAGTTCCACATTGCCACAGTAATGCCACCTTCCTTCCATGCTTCCTTCCCCACCTTACCTTCCTTCCTGCCTTCCTGCCTACCATCTCTCTCTCTCTTTCTCTCTCTCTCTCTCTCTTTCCTCCTTCCCTTCCCTTCCTTCTGTCCTCCCCCCTCCTTCCCTTCCCGTCTCTTCCTTCCTGCCTTCCCTCCCTCCCCCTTTCTTTCTCTTCTTTCTTTCCTCCCTCCCTCCTTCCCTTCCCTTCTCTTCCTTCTGTCCTCCCTCCCTCCCTCCCTGCCTGCCTTCCTTCCTGCCTTCCCTCCCCCCTTTCTTTCTCTTCCTTCTGTCCTCCCTCCCTCCCTCCTTCCCTTCCTTCCTTCCTACCTTCCCCCACTCCCCCCTTTCTTTCTCTTCTTTCTTCCCTCCCTCCATTCCTCCTTCCCTTCCTCCCTTCCTTCCTTCCTTCCTGCCTTCCCTCACTCCCCCCTTTCTTTCTCTTCTTTCTTCCCCCCTCCCTCCCTCCTTCCCTTCCCTTCCCTTCCTTCTGTCCTCCCTCCCTCCCTCCCTCCTTGCCTTCCTTCCTGCCTTCTGTCCCTCCCTCCCCCTTTCTTTCTCTTCCTTCTGTCCTCCCTCCCTCCCTCCCTCCCTTCCCGCCTTCCCTCCCCCTTTCTTTCTCTTCTTTCTTCCCTTCCTCCTTCCTTCCCTTCCCTTCTCTTCCTTCTGTCCTCCCTCCCTCCTTCCCTTCCTTCCTTCCTGCCTTCCCTCACTCCCTCCCCCTTTCTTTCTCTTCTTTCTTCCCTTCCTCCTTCCTTCCCTTCCCTTCTCTTCCTTCTGTCCTCCCTCCCTCCTTCCCTTCCTTCCTTCCTGCCTTCCCTCACTCCCTCCCCCTTTCTTTCTCTTCTTTCTTCCCTTCTTCCTTCCTTCCCTTCCCTTCTCTTCCTTCTGTCCTCCCTCCCTCCTTCCCTTCCTTCCTTCCTGCCTTCCCTCCCTCCCCCTTTCTTTCTCTTCTTTCTTTCTTTCCTCCCTCCCTCCCTCCTTCCCTTCCCTTCCCTTCCTTCTGTCCTCCCTCCCTCCTTCCCTTCCTTCCTTCCTTCCTTCCTTTCTCTTCTTTCTTTCTTCTTCCCTCCCTCCCTCCCTCTCCTCCCTCCCTTCCTTCCCTTCTCTTCCTTCCTGCCCCTCCTCTCCCTCTCCTCCCGTTCCTCTTCCTCCTCCTCCTTCCCTCCTCCTTCCTTCCCTGCCTTCCCTTTCCTCTTTCTTTCCTTCTTTCTCTCCCTCCCTTCCTCCTCCCTCCCTTCTCCCTTCCCCTTCCCTTCCCTTCCCTTCCTTCTTCTCCCCTCCCTCTCCTTCCCCTATCCCTTCCCTCCTTCCCTCCCTCCCTCCCCCTTCCCTTCTCTTCCCTCTGTCCTCCCTCCTCCCTCCTTCCCTTCCTTCCTTCCTTCCTTCCCGCCCTCCCCCCTTTCTTTCTCTTCCTTCTTTCCTCCCTCCCTCCCTCCTTCCCTTCTCTTGCTGTTTTGGAAAGTGTTGCTCTGTATGGTTCTGTGCTGCCCACAAACCCTGTTAATTTTACTGGAACTTGCACTGGCTGACTCGCCTTGTGGGATGGGATTCAGCATTTCTTTCTCAAAATCTGTCAGAAAGGCTCTTCAGGCCAATGCTTTTATACATTCCCCAACAGCCATGCTGGTTGGAGATGATGGGTGTTGTAGTCCAGCACATCTGGAGGGTCCTTGGTTGAGGAAAGCTGTTTTAGACAATCTCAGTTGTCTGGCCTGGGGTGATTTCATTTTTGCACTCCTGTGAGCTTCATTTTTGCCCAATGGGGACATCCTCAGTGCTGGAGATGCTGGGAAGCAGCCTTGAATTCTTGCATCAATAATAAAGTGGCCTGATTCTGAGCATGCCTGAAAGTATCCCCAAAAGAATTTGATTGCCGGCCCTGAGAAAAGTTTCAGAGTCCCATTAAGTCTCTGCCAACTGTAAACATCCATTGTAATTTATATTATTCCATTCCTCTTTGACATCCTGCTTCACTTACTAATCTTTTCATCTAGCTCCATTGCCATGCTGGTTAGAGGGACTAGGAAGTTCGTATACAGTCTAAGGGGGTTAGAATAATGACCAAACAAGCCTCAGTGACAGAAATGGAGGAACTTTGGGTCAGGGGGTGTTATTTTTTCATTTGTGTTTATGCTAATGAATATCTTGGCCAACGTGGAAACAGGCCATTGCCAGTCCACAGTACAGAAAGTACTGGTTCACATTTTTATTTTTCTCTTCGCAAAAGATCTCCATACGTTTTGCAGTAGGATTCAAATGACTGGTGCTCAAAAACAAACATTTTATTGGCCCAAACCCTTTCCATTCAAAATTATTGAGGGGCACTACAAAGAAGAACAATGAGCCTCAGAAGGCTCATTCATTGTAGCCATGCCCTGCATTCACTGGGTCACGGAGTACTTTTTAAGGTCAGTATCTCAGGGTCAAACTACAAGTTCATGTAATGTGTAGTGTGCAGCCTTGCATCTGTTTTGTCCTTAATTAATTACAGACATGCGGGTTGTGATTGTTATTAGAACCGCCCTATGCAGAGAGGGGAGTGTTATCTCTTACCCCTGCACTGCGACATGAATGAATCCCACCCACCCCTGCTGCATGGCTAGGAACCTTAGCAAAAAAGTTCCTATTAGTACCAATGGGGACTTTTTTCTTAAGATGACTCCAAGCTATGCACGGGGTGTGTATGTGATTTTCCCCCTAAGACTCCTAGCCGCATACAGGGAGGGGCCAATTTAGTAAATGATCCCAGACATTAAACCAATCATATACTTAACATCACATCTAGTTTAGCTCTAGTGCAGCCATCCCCAACGTTGTGCGCTCCGTATGGGTTGGACTACAACTCCCATCATCCCCTGCTGGCATGGCCAATGGAGGCTAGGCATCTTGATCAATGGCCATGCTGGCGGGGGATTATGGGAGTTATAAACCAAAATACCTGGAGGGCACAAGGCTGGGTTAGGGCACCCGAGAGTACCCTTTCCAAATTGCTTTGATCCCCCTCCCTCTGTACCAGTGTTCTCCAACCTTGGGTCCCCAGATGTTTTGGCCTACAACTCCCAGCATGCCCCAGCCAGCTCTGGCTGGGGCATGCTGGGAGTTGTAGGCCAAAAACATCTGGGGACCCAAGGTTGGAGAACACTGCTCTATACCCAAGAGGATTTGTGGAGAATTTGGTCATTTCTGCATCTGAATCTGAAGAGGCTGCTATCAGTGGCTATGAATATTAGGCCCAGGGCAGGCATCAAGGGTAGGCATGGTTGGGCATCTACTTAGGGCCCACTGACAAGACCCTCCTGGAGTTGCTCCTCCTCCTCCTCCTCCTCACCATTGCAGCCTGCTTGTTCACCTGCCTCTCGCTCTGGCCCAGGCAATGGTGGTGGTGAGAAGGAGGAGCAGGAGATGCCACGGCCTACTTGCTCACTGGCTGTCTGCCTGTGAAGTAAGCAAGTGGCAGCAATGAGGGGAAAGAGGAGGAGGAGCAAGAGCAGCTGGTGACAATGGTGGGGGAAGATGGACTCCCTGAGAGAGGGGCCCATTGAGGGTATCTTGCCCAAGGGCCCTCCAAAACCTGGATCCAGCACTGATTAGGCCAATAGGGCTAGTCTTGACCTATCATGGTTAGAGGTTGTCGCCGCAACATGGATTGGAATCAAGGCATCTTCCCCGGTTTTCATTAACACTGTATGAAAGTCCTTACCAGCAAGTGCAGAGATGGGGGAATTGTTGTGCCACAGTGAAGGGTTAGATCACTGCTGGCATTATTAGGGAAAGGAAAGGTGAAGAGGCCACTTCCTGACAAACATTTTCCTGTCATACTTCAAGACCACGTCCTCCCAAGGCGTTAACAAGCGTATCTAAGGTGATCCAGCTAGCTCCGGACAAAGGTGTTGACAGCTGCCTTGCTGGATATTAGTAACACCTGTTGCACAAAACCATTGACTGTTTCCGTAGGTCTGAAAAACATCTAATGCTTGACCCAAGCATAGCGGGAGTCAGGCCAAGATTGGTTTAACTTTTATTCAACAATGATTCTTGCTTGCGGTGGGAATCAGCATGCACTGGTAATTTCCACAAGAGTTAACAGTCGTAACTGTTTCCCTATGATTATCGGAATTGCAGTTGATATAAATAGGTTATGGAAGGAACAAGGAACTCTGGATTCTGATTAAAATCTCCACAAAGGCAGGGGCGGGGCAGAGAAGTTCTCCAGTAGGAGAACAGAATTATCTTCCAATTACGTTCACCCTGGTTTTACTGACTGAACAAGTGGTCGTCTGCAGCATAACTGATGAAGGGAATCATTGCAGTGTAGTGGCTGCAGGGTTGAACTTGGAAGGGGGAGGGCAATGTTCACACATTTCTGCTCAGCCATGAATCTTGCAGGGTGAGCTTGAGCCAGATCCTATAGCTGTCAGTTTAACCTATGTCACAGAATCTTATCAACTGTGACAGAGGTGCAGAACCTCAGACCTGGGGGGCAAATCTGGCCTGCTGAAGTTGCCAGAAGGCCATACCCCCTTCCCCCGGCCTCACCCCCTTTCCCCCAACCACTGATCACTTGGTGGTTTCCCAGCTTTTGTGCAGTCTTTTCCCCCTGAAAAGGTTGAACTGTCTCTCCTAATGTATATATTTATTTATGAGAGGCAGCATGCCACTGAACACTACTGGGGAGCAACCATGGTAGAAGACAGTTGCCTTCATGTTCTTCTTGTGAGCTTGAGCTTCCCAAATAGAAGCTCACAAGAGATGGACTAGATCAGGGCTCTCCAACCTTGAGTCCCCAGATGTTGCTGGACTACAGCTCCCAGAGTCCCTTGCCATTAGCCATGCTGGCTGGGTATGATGGGAGCTGTAGGCCAGCAACATCTGGGGACCCAAGGTTGCAGAGCCCTGGACTAGATGGACCATTTTCCTGATCTAGCAGGGCTCTTCTCATTTTTAAGGTATCCCTTCAAGTTCCTTGAGGACGGATGGAAGAGTGGTAGAAGTTATTTCCTTTGGCACACATGCATGACATTCTGAGGCATTTGCTGTCAGAGCAGAGAATATGTATTCAAACTGCTTCCATGACAACTAGAATGTCTGTCTGTCTGTCTGTCTGTCTATCTGTCCGTGGTCTTCACGCTTTTTGGCACCATACACTGAGAACACAATAAGAGGAAGTGCAATTCGCTTGCACCCCCTCTTCTCCTTTTTTATTCTGATGTGTGAAACTACATCTGGAGTGTTGCCCTTTCTCACATGTTTCAGCTCTCTACTTGTGGCTTATCGTTGTCCTTTGGATTGTGTAGGGTGAACCGTCTAGAGCTGTTGTGGAGGTGGCTTGTCCTTTGGGCAGGAGATTGGACCAGGAGGCCTTTTGGTTCCTTCTAGTGTTATGATTCTGCATAAACTGAAAGCCAAAGGAGTGAATGTCCCCAAGGATGGTGAAATCCTCGAATGCAGAGTTTGCTTCAAAACAAGCATATGGTGTCTATAAAGCTCTGTTTCCAAATATCATTATTTAATTCGTGTTAATAGAAATCAGTTGAAAAGAAAGAGAGGAGAACCGGGTAAAACAGGGTGTTATAGCAAAGGAAATAAATTAATTAGCATGGAAAAGAAATTAATTAGACCTAATAATCAGCATCTCCATAGTACACATTATGACATCTTTGCCTCTGTGTTTAACAGGCCATTCTGGCTTAATGGACTAGTAAGTGGTGGTCACTGCTTGTCTTACGCTTTATATTTCCATCCGGAAAATGGCAAAATGTGGGAGAATTCATTAGTAATCGTTTGACTGCTGTATGTTCCATGGGGTACATCTGTTTAAAGCAGGGGTGGGCAACATGTGGACTGTGCGGTGCCTGCTGCCATCCTATAGCTGCTATAGAGCCTTAAAGGGGTTAAATTTAGCTTGTAAACGAGCTAAATTTGACCTCTTTGGCACTCTGTAGAGCTATGAATGCCATTCCACCTCCACTCCCCCAAATTGGGGAAAAAAATCATTTTCAGGTCACCTGGCAGACTGTGGCCTGGGGGATTGGGGGCAAAAAAGGTCCTTGGGCCTCCCAAAGTTTCCCACCCCTGATTTAAATATACAACTTGCCATAATCAGAAGAATCACTAACTTGTTTTAGTGACATTTTTAAAAATTGGTTTTAAATTTTTATAATGTTTTTATTGTTTATATTTTTAACTGTATTTTTAAATTGATTGTTGTACACCGTCCAGGGAGCTTCGGCTATTGGGCGGTACAGAAAATGAATAAATAAATATAAATAAATAAACAGGCTTCTGTGTAGATATTTGGCAAACCCTCATTCTCTCTCTGCTAAGGAATGGCTGTTGAAATATCTGGATCTGGCTGAAAGGGACAAATAAAGAGAAGGTATTCACAAAAGTTCTGGTATGCAACTGACAATGTGGGAAAGAAATGGACAAGCATTATCACCTATTGGAACCGGTATTGTGGGCATATCAGGCTGGACCAGGGTTTGGTGGGCACATTTGGAATTTTCAAAGAGTGTCTTGGGTGCCCTCACAAAATGGCTGCCATGGGCAGGGGGACTTCCAGAATGATGGGTGAGACTAAAAGAAAAGTAACTTGCCCAAGAACCTGAGTGGGGTCTGAGCTCCAGACAAAACCACTCTTTTGAACCTGAACAGAGATGGAACAGGGGACAGGGCAGCATTTCATTCTGCAGCATACCTACTTCCCAGTTTTAATATTAAAATATCAAGAAATAAAATAAAAATCAGGAGGGGCAGGGAACTTGGCAGACACATTGGTACCCACGGGTGCCACATTGGAGCCCCCCAGCTCCAGAGAACCTGTCCAGCTATTTTCTTCCTGCAGGATTCCAGATGTGTGTTTATACTCATCTGGAGCCCTTGGAGAGGAATCAATCTACATGGGGCAAATTGGGGGCTGGTGAGGAAAAGTTTAAGCACCCCCTCCTGCTTCCTCACTTGAAATTCCCTGCTTCCTAAGCTGCTTTTCACTGTCCAAAAAAAAAAAAAAAAAAAAGCCTCAGAGCTTTGTTACATGCGTTTTGGAAGAAGCAGGTGGGAAGCGTCTGCCTTGTTTTAAAGCTAAATCACGTTCCACCTGAGCTTCTGGGGGTGTGATGTTGCTTTAAAATGAGGCACGTGCTTCCCGCAGGGTGGGGACACCACAAAAAAAGGCCTTGGGGCTGCATGCACGCCATGCAGCCCATGCCTGGACTGTGTGTTGCCCACCCCAGCCGTATAATGAGAACCATAGCCCTAAGATGAACCTTATGTGAAATGCCTGAGAAATTGTTTGCTTGCTGGGCAAATGAAATGATAAGCTGGGAATTTGGTAACCTTTATATTAACAGGAATAAGTTGAAATATTTGTTATGACTTTGTTTCATTAAAACTTGGGATACACAGTGAGAAGCTACACAGCAGTGGCTGAGAGCCAGCATTAGCTGCTTGCAACCTGACATTTTACAGTTTTGACTTCTCTTCCACACACCCCAGCACCACCCCAGGGTTTCAAAAGGGAACCAGCTATTTGCCTTACGTATCCCGTGTCTTCAATGGATTTGCCTCTGACAGTGGTACTTAACGTATACAGCTAAGTAAAGCACGTATATTAAGACCAAAGAACAAAAAATACAGTTATATGTCTCAGCCATACAGTAATTCCTTTGTTTTGGGGGCCAGATGTCATAAGGTTTATTTCCAGCTTGAGAATATGACTTCTTAACAGAGAAAGAATGATGAAAAAGAAGAAATATGGGTAATCTATACCATGTGTTTGGCAAATAGCTTCTTTGGGTTTTACTTTTTTCCCCTTACAGCTCTAATAAAGTTCATTGGTAGGGCTTCCTTAAATATGCTATGGAGCTTAAATCGTCAGATGTGTGTGTGTGTTAAAAAAAACCCATCAGAATATGTAATACAAAGTAAAACAGGACCAGTATTTTGAATATACTCTAGCTGTCCAAACACTGGACAAAATTAACTGGTGTGATTCCAAAGAGGGTTTTTTTCCATCAAGGTATCATTTTATTTTATTAGTATACATTAAAATGAATGGCACTAATTAAGTAGGGCAAAACCCAAGCATGTAAAAGGGTAAGGAAAGGAAATTGATGGTGTGGGAAAGGCAATAAAACAATGGCAGGCCCGTCTCACAGTCATTTCCTTCTCTGATTCTGCCTTGCCACCCGAGCGCTGGCCTTGGTTAACTATTGTTCGTGCACAGGAACAGACGTTTTCAGTGGCTGCTCCACAGCTCTTGCCGGCCCTTGGCCTGGAGTCTCAAAAAAGCCTGAGCAAGAGCAGCAAAGCCTTTTAGGATGCAATCCTATGCATGTTTAGATGGGAAAAAAGTCCTACAACTCCCAGCATTCCCTAGCCAGCCAAGCTGACTGGAATGCTGGAGTTGTAGGACTTTTTTCTGTCTAAACATGCATAGGATTGCACCCTTACTAGTTTGTACTAGTATCTGGTGCCAGTGATGATTCTTTACTTATTGGCTGCGAGGAGAGACACTGCTTTACTGCCCTCCATTCCAAATTCTATTTTTGCAACTGCATTCTGCATCATGTGGGGCTCAGGGGTTCCTAATAATGGCTGAAACTGCTTTGGGTCCCCATCCTCACCTTTGGGGCCTTTGCCCACTTGGAAGCAAAAACCACTGTGTGTATTTCATTCTTACATAGTTGAGGGACCCATTCTTTATTAGTGGTCAACAGCCTGTTGCAAGGAGGGCAGGAACTGCCCTCTTGTGAATTTCAAAATGATTATGAGCAGCCAGAAACTGTAGGGCAGGGGTCCTCAAACTAAGGCCCGAGGGCCACATCTGGCCCGTCGGGTCTTTTCATCCGGCCCGGCGGCTGTCCTAGAGGCTCCTTGCAGGGGAAGGGGATGAGTGGTGGCTGAGCTGGCGGCGAGGCGTGGGCCGCCCCCCCGCCTGCCTGCCTGCCTCCCTGAAGGGTAAGGGGAGGCTGAGCCGGCAGTGGCGTGGGCAGGCGGTCCCTCAGCAGCAGCGTGTCAGGCAGACAAGGCGGCAGCGACAGGGGCTGCTCATGAGGCGGCGGTGGGTGGTGGTGGTGGTGATAGTGGAGGAGCAGGCCTGGTGGCGGCCTGGGCTGCAGCAGCACCACCAGTTTGGGCGCCTCCTCCTGAGGCGACAGCGAGGTGCTGCCGCTCAGCATGGCCAGCGAAGAAGGCTTGGCCAGGCCCAGAGGAGGAGGAGGAGAGGAGGAGGAGGAGGAGGCGAGGAGGGAGAGGAGGAGGAGGGAGGCGACGAGCAGGAGCGGCCGGCGGAGGACGAGGAGGTGGAGGCGGGGGTACTGGCCGGGCCCCGCCGGTGGCTGCCGCCGCAATGAACAACAACCAGCAGCAGCCCCCGCCGCCGCCGCGGGTCACCAACATGGGCTCCATGCTGCTCACCTTGCAAGAGAACGAGAGCCTCTTCGGCTTCCTCAGCAAGAAATGCGTGGTGAGTGAAGGAGGCTTCTCCAGGCCGGCTGGGCCTGCCTGCCTGCCTGCTCCAGGCACGGAGGGGCTGGGATGCAGAGGAAGGGAAGCATTTGAGTATTCACACACGCCGCAGGAGCAAACACAGAGCCGCAAAGCAGGTTGGACCCTGATTGAGTCCTACTCCAGAGTAGACCCATTGATATCAGTGGGGCTGCGGTTACTCTGGAGTAGGACTCAATCGGGATCCAACCCTGAGTCTAGGAACAGGAGTGAAGGGTTTCGGGGTACGTGTGTGTGACTTCTGGGGGGGAGGTTGGCGACGTTTAATCAAGTAAAATAAAAGGACCCCGGTCCTTTTTTTTTTACTTGATCCATTCGATCATATTTTTTTTCAAACTATAGTCCGGCCCCCCAACAGTCTGAGGAACAATTAACTGGCCCCCTGTTTAAAAAGTTTGAGGACCCCTATTAATTGGAAATTAATCCCCTTTTAAAAGTAAAAGGGGTAAAAGGGGATTGCTGTTGTTTTAAATGTTTTAATAAGGGGGTGGGTTGAGGACCCCTGATGTAGGGGATTCTTTGTAGGGGCCAATCCTACGCATACTAATTAGCGAGGCCAAGTAATTAAAATTCAGAGAGAAACTGAATATGAATAATATGAGGTGGAATCAGTGGATTGACTTTTGTCTGTAATCCCACTGACTCTAATAAAGCTTCGTACAGATAAAGAAGATCCCATAGTGCGGTTGTTTTTGGTGTGTGTGTGTGTGTGTTTTGTGTGATCAGAGCTTAATGAGAATGAATGGTGGTGAAGCCGCAGTCCATGATATTGCATGGAAAAAGATAGGGAGGAAATCCCCAGTGCTCCAGGGCATTTCAATGTTGGCAGATCTAGGCACCTGTACAAAAAGGCTAAGAGGGCAGCAGTGTTATGCAGAGACACCTGTGTCAGACAATCATGTGTATTCCAGATGTGCGCATCTTTCCACGTTCCATCTGCCAGAGCTCTGAGCTATGTGAGGTGGTGTATGATCTATCACAGGGCAGGGGATACATCTCGGCTAAACAAAGTAAATGCACTTATCTGTCTGCTCAGGAAGCTGTACATTGACAATAATCCTGCAAAGAAGGGAGGATTTTTACAGCATTACCCCCACGGGGCTTGGTATATTACATGGTCAAGGTGACTCACTCCATGTCAGTTGGTGGGAGCCGAGGGGTGGAGAAGAGGGAAAACAAGCTGAGAGCAGCAGGAAGGGTGAATTCATGATTTCATTAATATTTGGACGTCTTTTAAATGACTGCAACAAGTTCTTTCTGGGGGATTTTGTTGTTGTTTTGCTTCTAAGCATTAGGATTTTAATCAATCGTGGTTTTCCCCCCAACTATGTGGCTAAAATCCGAGGGCTCTGTTGAACTCTTGTCACAAGCAACTAGACTAGAGGCATGTCACAATGGAGGTCTCTGGTGGGTGGGAATGCACACTTGCATGAGCTTCAAAGATGCAGTTGGGTAGTGCAGTAGGGTCTGGATGAGCATCATGATACGAATGAGAATGTAATTGAATTATTGGCATATTTTTTTCTCCTGCCCTTCTTGTAAGCAGCGGAGTAGGGATTTGAACCCTGGTCTACCTGGTCTGAGAATCTTTCATTTTATCCACTATACCACAATGGCACTTGCATATGTGTGGGAATCTGCTGCCACAATGTGTGATTTTCTGCTGCTGGACTGGGACTCAACCCACCCCCTTATTAAAACATTTAAAACAACAGCAATCCCCTTTTAATTGGAAATTCAGAGATGCCACTCCTTATGTTGAAGTCGTAGGCAGGTACAGGAATAGCCCAGTGGGGGCTATGTGAAAAAAACAGCAGAAGTAAGCCCCATTGGAATTAATGGAACTTCAAACACTTACCTATGCATGTATCTTCCGGTTAATTAATTATTTTCATGGGGCTTGTGTGTGCCTAATAATTTCTCTGGATTGCACTCAGTCTATGGAGACACAGGATGGATGTGCTTCAAACACAGTACTGGTACACTGGAAGACGAGCCACTAGAACACAAATACACCAATAAGCAAATGCTGGTAAGTCTTGCACCAAACAGAAGGGAGTTTCTGTGCAGTGCTGACATCGTCCAAGGTCTTTGTAGTTGAAGATTCCCATATAATACAAATGAACGAGGACCATTTCCCTCCAGACATGAAGAGCCAAAGGCTCTTGGCATTTTGTCCAAAATTATGCCCTCCTGTCCAGTTAAGGCAACTGGCCTTCACTTCTGGAATGTGCTCGTAATATGTCTGATAATGTTTGAACTGTTTTGCTTGCAACTGCCAGTCAATAGCATGAGGTCATGTCTGTTCAGCCAACACCAGGGAAAACACTGAATACTAATTAATTTTAAAGTCCAGATCCTAATCTACAGTACTGTGACATTTTTCTTTTTGTCACTAGTTCAACAGTACATGGAAAACTGTTCCAAGGGCTTTATTCGTCATAACAACATTGATAGAACTGACAAATCAAATAGCCCCAAGTGGCAGCTACGAGACATAATCCAACAAAACACAAGCATTTTAAAGTCCCAATTGGTTTCAGTAAGGAAGTTAAACATGTGGTTAAATCTTTCCCACTGGAATCAACGGTACTTAAATGTACTTAACCTTGCCTGGACTATGCCTATGGTGATTGAAGCCAGTATGAGTGACTGCTAGAATGAAACATGCGGTCACTGTAACATGCAGCCATGCTGGCTGAGGCATGCTGGGAGTTGTAGGACTTTTTTCTGTTTAAACATGCATAGGATTGTGCCCTTAGTGACTCAAAGCTGCAGTCCTATGCACATTTAGGTGTGAGTCCCTCTTAACATAATGGGACTTGCATCTGAGTAAACATGCGTAAGATTGGGCTACATGTGTGACAAGGGTTCATGAATCCATAAGGGCATAGGAAGATATCTTATACCACATCAGACTATTTGTCCATCTAGCCGACTTTTGCCTACTGTTACCAGCAGTGGATCTCCAGGCAGAGATCTTACTATTTGATTCTCTCTTTTTTTAGCTGGAGATGCCAGTGATTAAATGCAAACCTTCTTCATGCAAAACAGGACCAATGGGTCCCTGCCAGATTTAAACAGGTGTCAGTGCAATATAATACTGAACCATTATATTTACACCTCAGTCTAAGTCCAAATTCTGCCATTCCATTACACAAGATCAGATGATATCTTCCCAAATTGACTTTGAAAATGTCTACTTGACATGCCTAAATGAAACCACACACGTAACTAAGGGATATTTTGGTTGTCTCCTCTGGAGTTTCAGTGATTTCTTACATAGGTCCTTTCTTCCAGGCCAGTTGATCTGGGATCTCATCAGACATCACTCAAAGGAAAATGGAATATACATCAAGAATATTCAGAATTAGTTAATAATATTTGAGGAAGGAAAAGTTCAGGGACCAGGGCTAAATTCATTCTTTCTGGCTAACTGATATAAAGGTGGCTTCTCTTTCTTCATCTTAGTTAGATAAGTGGGTAGTTTAAAGTATTACCCCAGTTCTAGCAGCATTTGAGAGTAAGCCAGATCACACAAGCACACATCCTCTGATCTCTCATCATCTGATTATTCAACCATCTATGACTCACACCTAAATGTGTTGTGTGGAGATAGGGAGACATTTTTTCTTCCTCTCTCATAATACTAGAACCCAGTGGGGTCATCCCATGAATCTGATTGGTGGGAGATTCAGGACAGATAAAAGGAAGTACTTCTTCTTCACACAGTGCCTAGTTAACTATGGAATTCACTTCCACAAGATGTGATGGCCACCAATTTGGACAGCTTTAAAAGGGGATTGGACAAATTCATGGAGAGAAGGTTATCAACGGCTATATGCTACCTCCAGTGTCAGAGGTTGTACACCAGTTGCTATGGAACATGGGCAAGAGGGTGCTGTTAGTTACACTCAAGTCCTGCTTGTGGGTTTCCGGTGGGCAGCTGGCTGACCACTGTGCGAAGAGAGTGCTGGACTAGATGGACCCTTGGTCTGATCCAGCATGGCTCTTCTTATGCTCTCATATGAATCAACTGATGAACATGCGTGTGTGACCAGGGCTTCAGACCCATTCATTTAGTACTTGCATCCAAGGAAGCATGAATACAATTATAGCTTTAAGACAGATTTATATGGAAATATCCTGTCCATGTTCCTGGTCAAGATAAAAGCAGGTAGATGCAGTGAAGATATAGTGCTGACATCCTTGGGTGATTGTGCTGGGCTTCTGGACAAGCCTGGGTCCTTTTATATCTTTTAGGTGCCATTTCAGACATCTTCAGTTGGATCTAGACTTAGTCATATTTAGATTAGACCTATTGAAATCAACGGGACTCAAATTAATCAAAAATAACTTGTTCCATTGATTCCAATGGGTCTACTCTAACTATTACAAAGTCTGGATCCAACCTCTTTTGTTTTCAAATGGATACCTAAAACAAATCTGACAACAACCCCTGAAATTCAGCATACAAATCCAATATAACCTTAGTTGATTGGCAGCCCTAATTCAAAAGTCAAATTGGAGGACCATGACTGTCTGAACTTATGAACTGGGTTGTTTTGGTCATTGTGAGAGGAGACCACTGTGGAGATGGGTCTTGTAAAGGGCCCATCCCATATTCTGCTGCTCCCTAGCTAACACCTGTTTGAGAAGCCTCATGAACTCTTTCCCTTTTCATCCACATAGGGCAGTGTTCTCCAACCTTGGGTCCCCAGATGTTTTTTGGCCTACAACTCCCAGCTCCTCCTGCTTTGAAAGCAGCTAGACAGCCAAACTGGGCCATCTAACTGCGACGCTTCAGAGAGGGAGGGAAGGAGGCTGGAGGTGCCGCCAGGATACGTTGTATCTTGGCAGTGCCAGTCTGCTCCCCTCCCTGCCCCATTCCTGCCCCCTAAACCCCTTCTCCGAGGTCACTTTTCCGATCGCAGAGAAGCAGCTGGCGTGGTTCTTTCTGCGCCAGCAGTGAGGGTGGGAGGGGGATCTGAGCGCGGATCCACATTCCAAGGACAGGGCTCTTTTCTGACCTCAGATCTGGGAATCTGAATGATCCTATGGCCCTCTATATGCTGCCTAGGGGCCATGGGATCGCTCTGCCCTTTGTATATACTCCGAGTGCGCACCAAAAATGCTCTAGGTTGTTATCCCTTACACAGAGAGGGATGCGTAGATTATGGAAAAAGCTGGGAACTTATTGTAGGACTGAATTTCTTTAAATTAATTATGATAAAACAACATTATGGTGTTTGCCAAAAGACCGCAAGGACACAAATTATTCCTGGATAATCATTGTATTGTGCAGTGCTCATCTTGTAAGTATTTGGGTATGCATTTCTCAGAGGATCTGTCCTGGAAGGCACATGAACAGATTATTATCTTGGCTGCTTCTAGAATGGCAAAAGCTTGTTATACCATTTTTCAGAACCAAGGGAGGCCAGTTGGTGTACCCAGCATTGAAAATATTTGAGCAAAGGATCTTAGCACAAATTATGTATGGTGCAGAAATGTGGGTAAAGCAGACTATCCGGAGGTTATACAGAAAACATTTCTAAGAGGCATTCTAGCCCTTCCTACTAGCACTCTAGCTGTTCTTCTTTGCGCTGAAATAGGGCTATCATCAAGGTCTGCCAAAGTGAACAAGGCCACTTTCTTTTATCTGAAAAGATTGATCAACATGCCTGACTACCAACTGGCTAAACTTTGTTATTTAGAACAGAAGAACACGGGTGGCTGGACTTCTTCCTGTTTTGAAAAACTGGCACATTTTTCTCTTTCATTGGCTTGTTTTCATCTAAATGAGTCGAAGGTTAAAATTAACAATGGGTTATACTTGCAGGATGCTAATAAAGATGTGGAAACCATTCAACAAACAGGATTTAGCAGGTGGTACAATCTTTACAAGGGTGAGTGATCTTTCTCTAATTAACTTAACTCCCTAACTCACTCTGAGCTAAGGAAGGCATTTACATAATTATGATGCCTTTGACTGGGAGCTATGTAAATGGATGGGAAGTATATAAATGTTCCAATATTTCAATGTCTTTATATATGTGGGTGTCAAGGTTCCGCTACTGCAGGGACCCCTTGATCTGCCTTTGGGAGATCTCTGCCTCTTCCCAAAGCCTCTCCCTCTCTAGGTTATCAAGTCCTTTGCCTGCTTCTAGTTGACTCTCTGCACTAACTGCTAGCTGACCACACCCCACATATATAGCCTTCCCAGGAATGGAAGGTTATAATCATGTGACCTTGAATAGGAGATCTGATTCTTAACTTCTATTGGGTAACTTAAAACTCTCAAACTCCCCCTCCCATCCAAGTGTTTGGGCCTTCAGGCTTCAACTACTCGAGGGAAGTGTTTGGGCCTTCAGGCTTCAACAAACTCAAGCCTGAGTAGGCCTCAATCCTTTACAGTGGGGCTCTACAAATAAATGATTAGATAGATAGATAGATAGATAGATAGATAGATAACTGTATGCCAGTCGCAGGAAAAGTTTTCTTGCATCTTTGCTGGAAGGACTGCCTGATACCACTGTGGCTGTGCAGATGTGTAAACTACTTGTAGATACAGATCCTTATGTAACTAGTCAAGTAGCCTTATTTGCAGTGGCTGCTAAAAATATTAGAGCAAAGGTCCTAAAAACTGCTGCTGTAGATTATGCACATGATTAACAGATTTGAGTGGCTTGTTCAGCCTTTTTCTTTCTGTGGTGGTGTCTCTTTTTGTTGTTGCAAAACTGTAAGAACTGATGGTTATTATATGCAATAAAATCAACTGACATTGGATAACAGAATCATATCCGGACCGGTTCTTTAATTAAAAAAAGAAAAGAAACTGTAGCAATGTGGTTATAAAAATAAGATGGTTCACACATGACTCCAGCTGTGTAAAACAACATCAACACATTCCCTGTGCAAGGTTTTGTGTAGCTGTTTTAAACTGGTCACTAGTGGCACACTTATGCATGCAGGTTCAGCACTCTAGGGTTCTGTGGCCTGGACAGAGGTGGGCAATTGTGGGAGGTCTGGGAGCCACCTGTGTTTCAGAGTTGGTGGGTTGCACCGCACAGCACCAAACACACCCTACTTTATAAACAAAGTTTTATTTAAATAAGTTTTATTTAAACAAAGGGCCCTCTACAGAGCTCTCCCAGGCCATGGCCTCTCTCTCCTCAGACCGGAAGCAGTGAGTGGGTTGCCCTCAACTACTTCCTGGCTCCTCCCAGGAAGCACACCCCATCCCGGCCAAATCCAGCCGTTCTTTCATATTGCTGCACCCTGTAAAATAGTTAAGTCCAGAGTCTAAAATTACCTACATGAACCACTGCTTTCACCATATGGAACCCCACAAGGATGTTTTATTTTTTTGATGGCCAGCATCACATTTAGACCAGACAGATTTCTAACAGATGTATGCAGTAAACAGATCGATAAGTTCAACAACTCATTATTCAACAATGTGCCCCTCCCCTGCTTCTTATAGCACAGCAGCGTACAATGACAAGATACTATACTTGGTGGCCAGTCAAGCTGTTCAAAACAAGGATGGAAAACATCCAGGTTTAATGTTCTACAGCATCTACCCCAAAATGCTGAAAAGAATAATTTGCTTCCTATGCTAGAGAATGTGGTGAGAAAAAGGAAATTTATTTTGGACTTCTTCCATGTTAAACCAGAAGCGCCACTTCATAATTTTTCTTGTTGTTGTTATTCCAATTCTGTTTGAGTAGCAAGTGGATTGATTACGTTTTATGGTCACATGCATAGGCAAATTGCAATATGCTGTCACTGCTGAAATGAGTTTTGGAACCAGGTAATTTCCCATCCTGACATGAAAGAGGAAATTAACATTGGAAAAATCATCATAAAATGCTATATTACTTCTGCATTTACACTCCTGAATCCCCATAGGCCGGGGAAGGCTGTTACAAAGCCCTGTGAACAGAATGTCGTTTTATCAAATATTTCCCTGGCTGATGAATGACTGAATTAATAACAAGTTGCCAATCCTTTCCCCCCAAATCTACCAGAGAAAGCATTTACAGTTAGGTTCCCATGTTTGTATCCATAAACCAGCTGTTTTAACATGTCCATAGTTCTCACTGTAGAAAAAAAATTTTTTTTGTATAGATAACCAGTAGCTGTGTGAAATTTAAAGATTGATGGAAAAGGGGGGGGGGAAGACATTTTTCTCTGAGAATGGGTTTTTAGATCAATGTTCATTCCTTGGAAGCTACCTTGGGGCAGGAAAATTATCATATAAACGTTCAAAAAAGAATTTATTAGCATCTAAACCAGTGTTCTCCAACCTTGGGTCCCCAGATGTTTTTGGCCTACAACTCCCTGGGAGTTGTAGGCCAAAAACATCTGGGGACCCAAGGTTGGAGAACACTGATCTAAACACATGTGTTCTGTCCCAGCAAGGGTGAGTCACAAGGAAGAACAGATTCCATGGATATAAAACTCTCTGTTTTTATTTAAGATTATAGCAAAATGAGTTTAAAAATGTACATGTTTAGATTATTTTCACCTTTGTTTATAAATGTACTAAACTCAACAGAACTGTGGGTACCTAAGTGTTTATTTTAATTTGACTTTTGACGTGTCTTTTTATTTGACTTTTAAATTGCTATAAATAGCAATAGCACATGATAAATAATACCATTTTAGACACTAACACCAGATTACCAAGAGTAGAGAAATTCTTGCCATAAGTAGAACTAGTTATTTTGAGAGACCAACATAGTATGATTAATGAAATGGCATTTTCTCCAGGGAACAAGTTTTTCAACTTTAAACATCAATGACATGATTCATCCAAAGTTAAGCACTAATCCCATTGAAGGAGACAGAGACATATGTTTCACTCTTCGCCTCAAAGCAATAGGACTTAAGCATGTTTACTTTGACTGGATTATGCCCCAATCAAGCAAGGCAAATTTATCTCCAGCTCATCCCTTTAAATTGCTCTACAAATTTCCCTAAGTTTAAAAATTAGTTTGGAGATAGGACAACTGAAGAGAAAACAACAGAAAACCCAGGAATATGCATGGTGTGTGTACATGTGCACCGCTGGATTGTAGCCAAAGGTGCAACAAATATCTCCTCAAGGTCAATGGCAAAACAAAGGTATGATCTAGCCAAAGCAAAGCACTGTGCAACTTATTCCTGAGATGTTTATTCATAACTAAGTCTCACTGAGTTCAGTGGAACTACTCCATAGTAAGTGTGCTTAGTTAGACGATTATAGCTTCAAAGTCACCTTGATTTCAATGGCAGAGAGTTCAGCATGTACCGTACTTAACTTCCCTGCAAAATCAATGTGACTTACAACACAATCATGTACATGTCTACTAAGAAGTCACTTGCACTGAGTTCAATGGGGCTTACTCCCAGGTAAGTGTGTATAGGATTGCATCTTTACAAGCACATGACTTTGTCTGGATTTCATCTGAGTGGATCTTATTGGATCATATTTGTTACAAAGAAACTGCATGCTGACTTTAAATGTTGGTACAGTACAACTTTTACATTTGTGTACCGTCTAACATGAAAGTGGCTCATAAAGTTGTCCATCAGGAACCTCATGGAGATTTGGGTGGGAAACTGAGAATTGCAGATGCTTCCATTCATCTGTGGATTTGGGGGATTGACGGGCACAAAAATAAATAAAAAAGGATTTATTTGACATGTTGTATATTTGCTTTTTATATTCTGGGTTTTACCCCCTGGAAGGTCATCAGTTACACCTTCTCTATTCCCTTGGCTGTTCCTCCACTTTCCCCACAGAACAACTGAAGAAGGCCAATGTTGTAGCTGACCAATGTTTGGCAACCACAATGGATACATGAATATAGATGCGTTAGGGAGAAATTTCTCCTTTTCTGTTTTTGTTGGGACAACCACAATAGATAGACATGGTTGAATCCAATGGTGTCCTTCTGCCAGTGGAATATACATCACTGGAGGATTGAATTTTCTATCTCGTCTGCAGCCCCCACATGCCCCCCACATCTGCTCCAGAGGGTTGCAGGGCCCTCCAGAGCAGATTTGGGATGGGGTGGGGTACTGCAGGGGAAAGAGGGGAAGAAAAAGACCCCTTTCATGAGCGTCTGCTCACATAATATCAGATTTAGCCCATAGACTTAATAATGGCTCTCTGTTAACTATGGTCTACAAATCAGGAATGAAACTTTGGAAATGAATGTTACCTCCTTGCAACCCCTCTCCTACCTGGAATGTATTCTGCCTCCTTCTTTAACCGTGGTGAAATGGATACTGCCACTGAAGCTAACTGTGGCTAAGGTTCGCTAGATGATTTCCCCTTAACCCAGGATCTGAAGCCCACTTCAAACCGCAGATTCTGGTTAAAAGGGAACCCTGATTAACCTTAACAACAGCTAATGTTGCTGCCAATTCCAAGGCCTGACCCCTAAAATGAAACCTGATTTGTTAACTGCAGTTAATAGAGAGCTGGGGATTATGCCTGTACCAGCCCATTCAGACATGACCATTGTTACCGAGCAGTTTTTCTTGTTTATTAATATTTTTTCGATATGAAATACCATATACACTTATTATTACCATCATTATTTTTTTTAAAAACATTGCAAAATATTTTTCTTCTTCTGCAATCGTATTTCCCAGACCATAAATCTGCCCATAATCTCATTTCTCCTGAAATGAATGGAACACCATTTATAGACATCTGATTGTCAAGTTCCTTGATTTGATACAACTTGTATTCCCCCCCGGCCGCCCCCACTAGTGCTATATCCCATAGTCTACTCAAGAACAGTTCCTTATTTTGCAATTAGTCGCTAACTAGCGATGTGATATCTGAAAGTACCTGAGCAAACCCTCAGTGCCTTTTTGAAAATGCCATTCTGAGGTCCTAAGCCTCTCTCTTCCTTGCAAGTGCTCTGTAGTTTAAGTAGGGGCCCAAAGAATAGCTTGATGCTGAGTTTATGATGCTGAGATCAAGCAAATCGCAATCTGGCCAGTCCCTGGATTGCCAGAGAACTCCACATAAGCAGCTACCAAAGCAAAGCCTACCAAACATAGAAGATAATGGATATGGATGTCTCATGAAGAAGTATTGCCAATGTGGACAATGTGAATCTTCCATATACCTTGGAATGGTTGCCGAGTGCACATTGTTCAGTGCAGCTTTCTGGCAATGTTTATTTTCCTCTCTGTGCAGTGTGGCCAATGCATGAAGTCATGTCATTGTTCACAGCTAAAAGGAATTTGAAACACCAGCCCAATTCCAGTCTATAAACACATTTATCTTCAGGCTGCCGTCTCTCACTTGATTAAAGTGGAAAATAAAATAGAAAGACAGAGACAATATGTCTATGGACAGTTTAATTAATGGGACAGGGTCCAGTCTAATGGACATACCATAGTGCAAACGTGATTCATTTCTAGCCACTTCCCACTGGACGTTTATTCAGTTCATGTATGTGGGATTTGATTAACCGATGTAGGGGACAGAGTGGCAAAATTCTGCATTTGTAATCGACCCCACTGGGCATTCTCCTGGATCAGTGATGGAAAGGACAGTAACAGGAAGATGGGATGCCTGGCACTGGCAGCATGCATTGCTTCTGCACCGCTCCTAAGCAAGACTGGCAAACTGCGCTGCTAGAGAATCCATTGCTCTCTCCAATGGCAGAAGCTATCGGATGGGACAACACTTCTGAATACCTCCTGTTAGCAAGAGTGGCTGAATAACTGAGTCCACGAAGTGAAGACTTGGCAAAGCAAACTTTACTGGGTTGCAAAAAAGCACACACACACACACACACACACTGACACAAGAACTGACCTTTTTCTGTACAAGATTGAAGCCCAGGTTAAAGTAGCAAAAATGTCTTTATTTATTTATTTATTTCATTTCATTTCATTTCATTTCTGTACTTCCCAATAGCTGATGCTCTCTGGGCGGTTTACAACAGTTCCTAAACCAGGACCATAATACAATAAACCAAACATAATTTTCCTTTCCAAAATACAACATGAAAGAACAATTTAACAGCAAAAACAATATTTGATTTGCCTCCATCTCTGGCTCCGCCTTGCTAGCAGGCAGTGCTCTCTGCACCCGTATCCAGGGGAGCTGATTAGCTCTGCATGCTGGATGACCCCTGCCAGGGCCTGCCATTCCATCTCTAAGTCACTCTACGAGCAGATTAGGTTTACACAAATTTGAATACCTGAATACCTGGGATAACTTTTAAACATTTCCCCAGAATTGCTATCTGCTCAGCCCTAAGGTAAAGGATGGGCAACTCGCAGCCTGGGAGGCTCAATCCAGTTCCCAAAAGGCAGGGTTGGCCCTAGACCAAATGGCACCCCAGAGGAAGGAGCACTGTTGATGGTTTATTTTATGTCTTTATGTACGGGCAGTATTCCATGGGGCTGCTCTGCCTCCACTGGTTCTGTTGTGCTTGCGGGAGTGACTGCTTGTGCAATGGGGCTTTTGTGCTTCTAAAAATAACCTGGGAAGTGAGCAGAAACACTCATTTCTGGATCAGGCCAGGCCAGTGGAGCTCCCTTCTGCAAGCATTGCCAACCTGCCCTGTTCCAGAAGTGAGTGTTTCCACTCATTTTGGGTTATTGCTAGAAGCACGAAAGCCCCGTTGCATGAGTGGTCACTCCCTCAAGTGCAAGGGCACAATGGGACACTAACCTATTTATTTCCACCAAAAAATGTTTCTTCCATTTGTTCACCTTTTGAATGTCTTGATTGCATTGTAGTTCACTTCACAACTTCAGTGCACACTTGGCTGCATGATTATCCCTGACATATAAGATGATTTATTTGCACTCATGACTTGGATCACAATTGCTCCTGCATGCACCATTTGTTCAATGGGCACTGATGATGTAAATTTTCCCATTAATATTGTGTGTGTGTGTGTGTGTGTGTGTGTGTATGTGTGTGCATAATGCTGGCCCAACAGGCCAGTGTTGTAAACCTTACAAGTTAAGATGAGCTGTATGCACTATTTGATTAAATACTTACCTGGCAGGGGAGACACCATGATCACTACTATTTGATTAAACTGTTGATGATGGGATAGTTGAGCAGATAGACTCACCACCCATATTTGGCACCATAGACAGTCACCTGGTTTGCCTTGTCCCTAAATCTAACCCTGCCCAAAGACCTCCCATCTGGTTCCCAGAATAATCCCCGATCCCCCCAGCACCCCATTATGCACTTCAGTCTCTTTCTCTATGAAAGCTGCAAAGGACTCTTTAACACGGCCTTCTCCAACCTGATGCCCTCTTGATGGTTTGGACTGCATTTCCCATCAGCCCCAGCCAATGGGATGAAGGGAGTTGTAGTCCAAAACATCTGGAGGGCCCTGGGTTGAGGAAGGATGCTTTAACTTCTCTCCTCCCCAGTGTGAACAGCAAAAGAGACTATAGTATAGATGCTTTCTTTTCTCATGCCCTGTTCAGCTGCCAAGTCCTATTTGCCTTGGACCATCTCGGCTCACATGCAGGAATTGGGAGCTTAGTTGTATAAGGAAACTACTCTAACAAAGCTTCTATAGCTCTTAATGGGGTGTGGGTGGGTAGGGGAAGGTCAAAGGTGCGTGGTGCCATCAGGACAGGTCTTTGGGGCAGAGGCCCAGGGCCCCACTCAGTAGAATGAGCAGGAGGGAACCCAATGGCAGCAGGCCTGGCTTACCACATTTTCAAGTAAGGGAAGTCATGCACGTTCCCATCTAAAGATGGGTGCGTGTGTGCCGTAAGACCATGAGGTCCAGATTCTACTGGTGAAAGCACCCTTTGCTTGTCTCTACCCTTACATGGGACTCAGCAGGCAGAGCCAACCCTGCTGGCCTTTCAGCCCTTGCTCAGTTCAAAATATGGCTCCTGTTAAAAATGCATTGTCAACCAGGACTGTCCATTTAGTGAGTGTTAAAGCCATCAGTATTTTACCCTTGAGGTTTTCACTGCATTTGCATTTCACTGTGATTTGTTTTCCATACCAGTAGACCGTTCAACGTATATTTTAAGAGCAGCTAGGACTTCAGCCATATTCACGTAAGAGTTTCCAATCCACCATTTATTAAAAGAATGGCCTCCCCACCACCACCTTGTTCCCCGTGTCCTGTGGATCTCTGAACTTAGTGCCAGAGAGAGGATATTCTGCCCTTCTGTTAAAATTGACCAACCAGGCTTCAGGCCTACCTTTATAACAACTTCATTTCAATACTATAGCAAATCCAGGTTTTATTAATCATATTGAAAGCTGGGAGTCGGCCACGTGTTTTC
The DNA here is from genome assembly GCA_021292165.1 of Shinisaurus crocodilurus. Lineage (NCBI taxonomy): Eukaryota > Metazoa > Chordata > Lepidosauria > Squamata > Shinisauridae > Shinisaurus > Shinisaurus crocodilurus. The sequence continues at coordinate 81,186,580 of CM037879.1, read as the reverse complement.
AAAAATGTATACTTCTGACTTGCTTAGGAAGAAGTTGAAAATGCCAGCTGCAAACAGACCCACAGATGTTGTGACACATCTGTAGCTCTAAGGAGGGACTGGCATTCAACCCTGTGACTCATGGCAAGTGATCCATGTGCAGGACAAATTTTATGTGCTGTGTGTGTGACGTGGTGATGGAGGCCTTGGGCTGAACTATACATGAGGGACACATCTTTGCCATGTTCTTTCTTTCACTTTTACTCACTCAGGCACACAGGGGTGGGCTCCCATCCTTCACCCTGTTAATTCAGCACCCAAAATCTCTCAGGATATTGAGAGCACAGCTGCTTGGCTCTTCATGCAGCCGGGCATCAACATTTTATCCCTCCTGTACATTTAGGGCAGGGATGCAGAACCTCCAGAACTAATCCAGCCTGCGGAGGTGCTGCATCTGGCAGTGGCCCGTGGAGCCTCCTTGGGTTTCTCCAGGGGGTGGGGCTTGGCTGTTGTCAATCAGAGATCACAGATAGCAGCAGAGATGTGGGTAGGCGGTGTGGGACTTGGATGGCTCAGTGCCAGCTCAGTGCTTTGCCTGGCGCACGGCATTATTTATTTATTAATTTAATTTAATTTATTTGAAATATTTTTATGCCACTCCTCAGCCAAAAAGGCTCCCAGAGCAGCTTACATTTATTTATTTATTATATTTATACCCCGCCTTTTTTCCTGAAAGGAACTCAAGGCGGCTTACATAATCCTCCTCCTCCTCTCCATTTTATCCTCACAACAACCCTGTGAGGTAGGTTAGGCTGAGAGACAGTGACTGGCCCAAAGCCACCCAGTGAGTTTCACGGCCGAGCGGGGACTAGAACCCGGATCTCCCGAGTCCCAGTCCAGCACTCTCACCACTACGCCACACTAAACAAGACAGTCCCTGCCCGCAGGCTTACAATCTAGAGAGACACGACACACAAGGGAAAAGGAATGGGGAGGGAAGAAGGGGAGGAATTAATTGTCCACTTAAGCACAAAACAATGCACACTACACAAAGCCAGGGAAGAGCGCAGCACCCAAATGGGGATTATGTGTGTGGCCCAAAGCCAGGGATTCAGCCACCGGGAGGAGTGACTGCTCCTCACAGCATCAGCTGAGTCCCTTTCTCCCTGCTGGGGGGGACACTGTGCCTCTCCCAGCAGTGAGAAAGGCAGAATCGGCAGGGGCTGGGGCTGGCTGATGATGTCAGTGGCTGCAGCCACACCCACTGACATCATCCAGCCCAAAATTCCGCCCCACCCCAATATAGTTCTGCACCCCTGATTTAGGGTCATAACTGAAAAAGAGAGGCAGAAAGAGAGAGGGGGTAACCAGAGTGAACTCACCCCAAGCTGAGGAGCCCCCACCCCTAGCCAGGGAGAATGATAAAAGGAGTGGGGGAGGAGGAGGAAGGGGGGGGCTGGGGGAGCAAAAAAAATTAATAATAATTTTTTATTTAATAGTAAATATCAGAAGCAAAAAATAAACCAGAATTTTGCATGCACACGAAAGTAGAAATTGGAGAGGGTGGGGGGAAGAGGAGCTTGCAGGAGAGGAGATGGGGTGTGTGGGGGGGAGGAGAGATAAATTTTGCACATACACACAAAAAAGAAGGTAAAGGGGGAGGGGAACAAAAAGGAGAGAGAGAGAGAGAACGAAAGACAGAGAAGGGGTAAGAAAAGAAAAGGGGGGGGAGAAAGAGAGGGAAGACAGACCAGAGAATCCCAGTGATCAAATATGCTAAGGAGGAGGATAATAATTTATTATAATTTTTTTGCCAATTGACTTTTATTTCATAATGGGCATAGGGCTGGAGGGAGGGAGGGCTCAAGTGGGAAGGGGGGGCGCTAAATATCTGATCTTGCCTAGGGCACCAAACTGCCATGCACCGGCCCTGATATTCCTGAAATCCAGTACTCCGTTGTCCCAAATACCTTGTTTTCCATACTCTCTGGCTCTCCATGGTTCTCTAATATCAGTATGGCTGATCTTTGATCTTTGGTGAATACTGCAGTCACCCTACTAGCTCTGGGAGGATGTAATCCAGTACATTTCTGATGTAATAAAGTTCATGGGATCATTGAAGAACCCAGCTGAGCAGTTGTATCACCATTCCCAAAACATTGTTGCTCGTTCACACTGACAAAAGGATAAGCACAGCACAGCAGTAATCCCACATTGGTGGCTGTCTCTGGTCCATCAAATATAACCATGTCAGCCCATTCCTGCTGTCCTGGGGAACCTGTAGAACAGGGATGGTAAACCTCTGGCCTTTGGGCCAAGTTTGGCCCACCTGCAAAGGCCTTCAGGGAGGCCCCTCCCCTTTCCTGGTGGGGAAAGAAAAAACCTCCATTGGTGCCAATGGAGGTTCCCTGCCTCCTCTTTTTTTTAGTCCTTGCATGTTTGCAGGGGAAAGCAGTTGGGTGGCAAGGTTTAATTCCCCGCTGCCCACATACAGTGGTCCCAGTCTGGATTGGATACCCTGCATGCTTACAGTAAAGGGAAATAAGTTAGGATCAGCATTTAACGCAACACATAGTTTAACCCTCAGATGCTAGCTGAGATGGTTGGTAGTCTTGTTCTCAAAATTTGGTTGACCAACTTTTCTGAACATTTCAGTCATAAACTCTCCTTGCACAGAAAGTGACAGGGGAGCCAGCATGATTAAGAGATGGATTGTATTTCATAGATTATAGAGTTGGAAGGAGCCTACAAGGCTATCGAGACCAACCCCCCTGCTCAAGGCAGGAAACTAGAGGAGGGGTCTCCCATCCAATTAATAACCAGGCCTGACCCTGCTTAGCTTTCCACACTCAGACAAGCTGAGCCAGCGTGAGCTACAGGCCATATCGTGGGGATTCCACAATCCGTCACTGCAAATCCCTTATTCCCTTCCTGGGCTTGAAAACCCTGCTCAGGAAATCCTGAAAAGCCACGGGGATTTCTTGCTGTGCTTGAGATCTTGACAACTCGTTCTTGTCACAGCGCTCCATCTTTGTGTGTTGTGTCAGGTCAAGTTTGGGCAGATTAAGAGCGAATGACGCACGTACTCCCTGTGTGGAATTGTGCGAGGAGTGCGAACACGAATGGGCAAGCGTTGCCTGAGAAGACGGCATGGGACCCGGCCGGGCCACATACAAGGCCAGCCATTATAAGCCGTGTCATCCTTATCATTTGTAGAGTAGGTGCTGGAGTTTAGGGTTTCACATACATTTCTGACATATTCCCAGGACTGCCTTTGCTGCCAAAGTAGTGTCAGCTGAAGTGGAGTTTTCCATGACAGTAGAGCGGCACAATTTCAGACAACTGTGACTAGGATGGCCAATGTGCTTCTCAATAGTGGTTCTTTAGTGTATGCAAATCATATGCAAGTTGGTGTTCTCATTTGTCCTCTTTTTTGGCAATACATAAGTGGCCACCCTAACAGTGACTCTGTGTCATGCTTCAGTAGTGGATCAAGAACCCAGGCCCACCTGATGGGTTCAAGAGCCTTTCTTAAACATTCTCCAACTTGTATCTTTAGATATTTGGATATGCCACCCACACTCTTTGGCTTCTTGCCCCTCCACCACTTTCTGGTGTTCTCTCCAGAGTATACAGGCAGAGCTCCTTCCAGGTCAGTCCTATGTTGTATCACTCAAAGGGCAGATTTGTGTCGGAAGCACCAGCAGGTATGAGCTGCACATCTATTGCAGGTCAATTCCTTACGAAAGCAGCAAGAATAGTATGCATTTCTCTAATCTTTGGCTGAAAACAGATGACCAGGCATTTTTCAGAGAGTTGAAAATGGTGTGATATTTAGTTAGTAAGCTAGTACAGTAATACCTTGGATTGCAAGTAACTTGGTCTGAGAGCGTTTTCCAAGACAAGCAAAAAAATTTAATTTTTTTTAACTTGATAAATGAGCAAGGTCTTGCAAGACAAGTAGTGTAGGGAAGTAACCGCTCGCCTCGAGCGGGCATAGCGGGCCGAAATCGGCCCCGCTCACACCCGCCAGAGGCTCGCTTTGATATAAGAGTTTTGGATTACAAGCACGGTTCCGGAACGAATTATGCTCTCGGTTCAAGGTATTACTGTACATTAATATCCCGCCTCTCTTCCTTCATGGAACTCAAGGTGAAATATATGGAGTTCCCAGGTAGGCCCCTGACCTGAGGAGAGCGCACCCAGAAAAGGTGGAGGAAGGAGGCAGAAATCTCTTCTCTACCTCAGTCTGACAGGGCTGGTTCAAGGGAGTTAGTTTTGTTAAGCGTTAACACATCACAAATGCCTTTTAAGTCGTTGCCCATTAAAACCCAAAGGTATGAGCTTCATCTCTTCATTCCTGGCCATGCTTGCTCCAGGTTTTGGTGGGCCATTTGGCTAAACACCCTCACTCAGGAGCCCTCCCTCTGTGAGTCTACCTTCTCACCAGCATTGTTGCCAACTTCTCCTCCTCTTGATTATTGCTACCACCTGCTTGCTTGCCAGGCCAGAGAGCCAATGAGGAAATAAGTAATGACATCTACTGCTCCTCCTTCCTTCACACAACCATTGTTGTGTGGGCCAGAGTGAGAGGAGGGTGAGCAGTAGGTTGCAATGGTGGAGCAGGCCCAAGGGACTCTTGTCAGTAGGTCTGCTGCTGGCGTGGGTGTGCTTGGCAGGTGCCCAACTATGCTGACCCTTGATGCTGTTGGAATATATTTGGGAGAACCCTGTTAGAAGTTCTCTGTTGGCAGAGTGAGCACATTGGAATTGCCCTGTGGGCCTTTAATCCCACGTCTGGTCATTTCAAGGGACAAATGACTTAGGAGAGGCTGCAGCTTAGTATAAAAAGATCTTAAAATGTTTAGTAAGAAAGGTACATTTGAATAGAAAAGCCTAACACTTAATTCTATGTAGAAAGCCATGTGCTCAGGATGAGCACATGGAAAGAGCAGCAGCATGGCTGCTCAGGTAGAGAACAGGAAGTAAGAGTGACCGCAGAACGAAGACCCCCTAAGAGTATCAGTCTACGTAACAAAGGCAGAAAGAGTAAGGAAAGCAGGGATCCTTGTCTGCTCTACTCCCAATGCCTCTAGTGGCCATTTGGGTGAGATAGGTGCAAAGAGACAATGCCAAGGTCCAGTTTCCAACAGAAGCTGGCCCTGATTCCTGGGGTGTGGGTGCAAAGTCCTCTACCCATGTCCAAACCACCAGGTCGTAGACACGTCTTTACAGGAGGAACTGAAGGGAGCTCCACCTCCTGCGGCCCAGACATGCTAATTCATTTTAAGCGGCTATCAGAAACCAAATGGTTATTTTTAGGAAGACATTCCAGAAGGAAGGAAAAAGCCACTCTGACTTTATAAAATAATACAATAACTGATTTCTGGGCAGGAGTAGATTTTTCTGCATACTGTACTCTCAACAATCCCAAGTGGTCAACATATTTTGGACTTTGACAAGCAGAAAATTTCACAGGAGTAAAGAAACACATGAGGCTGTATCCTGCCCAAATTTATTTATACACACATAACCCCCTTTGATGCAATATTTGGCATTCGACAGAAAGATTCCAAGGGTCAAACATTAATTTCTATTTTAAATAAAGGCATTAAAATTGCTCTCATGGTAACAAAGCCGTGGCTTGTGCATGTTCCTGGCCCATAACGACATTGTGTTTGTGGAGATCCCATCTGTTTCGGTTGGAGACGAGAGCAACTAAATAAATCAACAGCAAGTGTTTGGCCAGTTTCTGAGTTCAAATCAAACATAATAGTATCATTGCCATGCATTCTGCAATGTATTTCTACATTAAGAGGAAAATAACACATTTGGCCCAAGGCATCTGTATGGGAGTGAAATTGGGCGTTAATTATTTTCTGATGTTCAGAGATAAAGGCTTGGGCTCCTATTTGGAGACAGTTCTTCATAGCCATTATTATTATTTTCACCATCAGGAAAGGCAGCCCGTCACATGGGATTCCATTTCGCAAATCTTTTGCCCTTGGCTGTCAGAGTAATGCTGATCAGTGCTATGAAATGCCACTCAACAAAGAACAACATGCTGGCCAGGGTCTCCCTTGGCTGATTTTGCATGATGAGACCTCCACGATGCGGGATTGGGGGAGGAGGAGACTCCACCGGATAACTCTTACTCGTTTTTAGCCAAAATCTGTGTAAAAGGTTCCACGGGAGGAGGAAGGGAATTATGAGCACACGTGTTTTCAGATGTGGTCACAAGGCCCCTGTGCATCCCTTCTCATGCATGGACCTCTTTCCCCTATTGAAGTGAGTGGGGATGCTTTTGCCATAGAGAAGGCAGCATCTGAAACACCAGCGGCTTAGGCTGCAATCCTAAACCTGCTAATTGGGAATACATCCTGCCCATCCAGTGGGCTTTGCTTCCAAGTCGATGTGTTTGGGGTCAGGCTGTTAATCTGATCTCTACTGTCCTCTGTTTTCAAAAGCCCCCAAATGTGGGCAGCCCTCAGGTTGTAACCCCCTAGGCTCGGCTGACTTCAGCTAGAGACCCTTGTCTCTCCCTCTCTCTACCCACTTCAACTGTGCAAACTGCATAGGCAGTCTGCTGACCAGGGATGGGGACTCGGACTCGAGGACTCGACTCGTGAGTCGGACTGAGTCCCTCCTCTGACTCGACTCGGACTCGAGTCCCAATATTTTTAATGGGACTCGAGACTCGACTCGGGACTCGAGACCAAGGACTCGTCAACATCCCTGGGCTGTTGACGAGTCTTCTGGCTGTGCCAGAAGGAGCGCGAGCCGCGATCACCGGTGAAGAGCGCATGGAAGCGAGGCGCGCTGCTGCTTGGCCACTATGGACAGCTACCAGGAGCGCAGCCCCAACGATGTGTTGAGATTTATTTTGATTGATGTGTTGTTGTGGGGGGTTTGGGTTAGGGTCAGACATTTTGGGTTTGGCTGCCTCTGCCTGCCTGTTTGGGGTTCCCAGCCTCCTCTGCCTGCTTGGTCTCTTCTTGACTGTTCAACAGTTGAATTGTCCAAGACAAAGGCCTCTGCCTGCCTGCTTTGGGGTTCCCTGCCTCCTCTGCCTGCCTGGTTATTTTGGGTTTGTCTGCCTGGTCTGTTCTTGCCAAAATCAGTTGCAGAGTTTTGAAATAAAAAGGCACACTTGTGCCTAGAATTTATTTAAGCCACACATCTGAAGTAGCCTTATTTTGTTGGGGGAAAACCCCATTGATTTTAATAGGGACTCGTGGAGTCAGTTTTGGGAGTGACTCAGGACTCGTGACTCGTGAGTCACCATTTTGGACCAAGGACTCGGACTCGGACTCGAGACTCGGGTCCAAAGACTCGTGACTCGACTCGAGACCAAGGACTCTTCAACATCCCTGCTGCTGACTCATCCCAGGCTCCCATCTCCGCAGGCTAATTGACCCTGTAGGAAACATTTAAGGTTCTTTTTATTATATCCCCGACTCTCATCCGGAGTCACTTTAGGGCCTAAAGGGCTGGATTCCATCTAGGAGAAACTCTCAGGGGCTGAATTTTGGTGGAGGTGGGGGGAGGCAACAAGGACAGGACCAAAATACCCCCAAATACCAGCATATTTTACCTTAATGCTCTTACTGCCAGTAATGAAGCCTTAGGAGAGGCATTTCAACCTTTTAGAATGGGGGGGGGAGGGGAAAACTGCACAAAAGCCGGGAAACCATGAAACGACCAGTGGTTAGGGAAAGGGTGTGTCACCTTCTCGGGAACCCCGGATGGCTGGATTGGGACCCCCAGAGGGCCAGATTTGGCCAGAAGTTTTGCACCCCAGCTTTAAGCAAAGCAAGAGTTAAAGATACATTCAAAATAATCAAGACAGGGCCAGCTCATCTCTCCCCCCCCCCCTGCCTTTTCAGGCATTCGCCTGAAAGCATGAAGGCTTAAAGTGGGTAGAGGGATGGAGCTGTGTGCTCTGGCCCCGCCCCTTACATCTTTGAGCATGCTGGCCCCACACCCTTCAGTTCAGACCTTGCTGTGTTGAATGCCAGCAGAACTGTCTGCGTGATCGCGGACCCTGCTTTATCAGAGCTTCGGATCGTGCTGAGAGTTTCCCCGCAGATATACCCAGCTGGTGAAGACAGGGATGTGGAACGGGGCCCCACCTGGTGATCTAAAAGGGCTGGTGGGCCCACACATAGGGAGAGGTATCCTTGTCTGGAAATAAAACATAGTTCTGAGCACCTCACCCTATACGTTTGAAAGAATGATCGAACACAGGCCTTAAAAATGCTTGGAGTATTTCATCTCACTCAGCAAAATCAGGCTGTGGGTTGGCATCGGAAACGGAGCATTCCCTCCCTTCTCTTTCCCCCTCCAAACAAAACAATGGCATTGGCCATATTGCACACCATGCCTGGTACCAAAGACCAATGCATGATTTCTGAAGTAATAACATTTCCATGGTCCAGCTGGGTGTGGAGAAACAGATTCAAATAGTCTCCATACCACCTGCCCACACCCTCGTTCCTCTTCCTCAGTGGCTACGCAAACAAAATACAGCCTCTTCGCTATGCTTAGATGAGATTCCTCTCATTGGGATATTCATTCAACCAAAGATTAAACAAGCTGGTGCAAGAAGGGAGTGAATGTTTCCCACATTGTGTGTGTGTGTGTGTGTGTGTGTGTGTGTGTAGAATGCATTAATGACTGTTGCAGTTGATTTCCTAACTAACCTAAAGAACTTGTGCCAGTCCTGAAACGAGTAGTGGCCAAATGATACGCTACATTAATTGTGTAGCGTGCAGCTCCCCCTCTTGTTTTGCTTACTGTAAAGAAAGCACGGGGGCAGGATCTGGATGGGGACCGCCACACACAAGGAGGGGAGGCTTAATCCTTCCCTGCCCAGCCACTTCCCTCCTGAAAATCATCCACCATCCCCAATTCAGTTTCAATTGATTGGCCCACATCCAACTGGTTACCATCTCCGGACCATGGTTCAGGACCTCGACAGCCTCCCTGGAATGAAATGGAAAGGAGAGAGAAGAGTTGGATGTCATTCACATACTGGTGACATTGAAACCCCAGACTCCAAATGACCTCCCCCAATGGTTTCATGTTGTTGTTAAATAGCACAGGGGACAAGACAGAACCCTGAAGGACACCATAGGCCAATGGCCAAGGTGTCAAGTGGGTGTCCCCCGCACACCGCCTTTGATGCCGGCCCTCCAGAAAGGACTGAAGCTGCCATAACACTACACAAGTCTCATCCCTGAGATCTGTGGTCCATCTCAACCTGTTTACTGTGCTAGAAGTAGAGTGAGAAGGGCTAGAAAGTTGTAACCTTAAAGATTCTCTTAAATTGTTATGGGCTAATGAATTTGATGAGGAAATATCGAAACAAAGTTGGAAAAATATTTGGGATAGACGTATTGTAAGAGTTTTGTCAACTAGGATAAAAGAGAACTTTTATAAAGTGGTATGGAGATGGTATTTAACTCCAGTAAGATTAAATCGGATAGATAACAATTGCTCCGCATTGTGTTGGAGAGGGTGTAATGAAAAAGGTACGTATGCCCACATGTGGTGGAGCTGTAAAAATGTTCTGGAATTTTGGCAGAAAGTGTTTGCAGAAATATCAGAAATAATTGGAATGGAATTAGAAGTCTGCCCAAAATTAGCATTGTTAACTGTGGAGAAACGAGCCTTTGGGGGTACACACACACACCTCATGTGTGAACCGGCTGGGGTGGGATGTGCATAGTTGGCGTGTGGAGAAAGGAGCTTTTGGGGGTTCCTGCATGCATGCATGCATGCAGGAACACACAAACACACACACACACACACGCCTCCTCATGTGTAAACCAAGTGGGGGCTAGGAGGAAACGAGGGCCTCAGATGGCATGGGTGGGGCCTAGACAACAAGGGCATTCATATGTAAATATAGTTCAAGCCATGACTCATGAGTTCCCTTCCCTCTGCCTGGCCAGTTTCCTTCCCCCCTGCCTGGCCAGGTGAAATTCAAATTGATTGGCTGAAGCAAGAAGGCTACAGAAAAGGGGAGGGGGAAGAGCTATTTCCCCACGTGTAGCCTTTGTTCTTGGTCTTAGTCCTTTTGGTAGCGTGCCCGGCATGGCAGCGTGCCAGCGAGGGGCCCAAGCCTTTAGGGCCCCCCCTCAGGAATCGACCCCAGGCAGCCCTGGTAAAAATTGGCTGGTTTGAGGGCTCTAGTAAAGGCAAGTCTTGTGGAGGGCTATTTATCTCGGACCTGCGGGTAGATAAAATAGTTCCCCCCGGGCGGCAAGGCTGTGCTGGATCTAACCCTTGAAGAGAACACCCTCAGGTAACAGGTGTGTGTCTGAGAGATATTAAGGAATCAGGTTTTATTGTTTTGTAGCTTTACTGTGTACTAAAGTGTCTCTCTGTCTCTCTTGTGTGCTTCTCTCATTTCCCTAATCTTGTTGTAAGATGCTACCAGAATAAACCTTGTCTTGGTTTACCCCACATGGGTTTTGTAGTACTCTGTGAGTTCAGTATCTAAATCCAGGTTACAGAAATTGAAGGTGAGTCCCTAAACAGAGATCCAAGTAGGATTGCAGACAGCTGAGGCTGGCAGTCTGGTATCTTGAGATCTCAGAAGGTCTTGGTTCCTTTGCCAGTAGGCAAGGGTGGGGTGGTGGTGGGTCAGCCAGCCCCCCCTTCCGGGCCACATGGTGGCAAGCGCTGGGATTCCTTTGAAGTAGGAAAGGGTGGGGGTCTGGCGGGCCAGCCAGCCCCCCCCTCTTCCTTCACATTAACAATAACAGAAAAGTTAGTTTGTTTTAAAAATACAAAAGAATTGATTGTGAATTTGTTAACAGCAGCTAAATTAATGATAGCTAGGAAATGGAAGGTTCAACATGTCTTTTCAATTACTGAATGGTATAAAGAGGTATGGGATATCGCGCTAAATGATAAATTAACTTGTAATATTAAGTGTCAAAAAGGACAATTGGAGAAAGACACTTTTGTGAACATTTGGGGTAAATTTTTGGTTTATGTGTTGGTGAAGGGGAAGGGGAACGAACCTTGTCAAGATTTGTTACATTTTTGGAATATAGAATAATATCTTATATATTTATATAAATATTTTGGGGGAGAAATATAACTTGGTCCCAAGAGGTGGGGGGGGTGCACAATGTTTATGTTGTATTTTTGTTTTATTCATTAGTAGTTGTAAGATTGGAAAAAAATTAATAAAACGTTTTTTTAAAAAAAATTGTAACTTTAACCCCAGCCTTCCCCAACCTGGTGCCCTCCAGATATTTTGAACTACAACTCCCAACGTTCCTATGCTGGCTGGGGATGATGGGAGTTGAAGTCAAAAACTTTTGGAGGGCACCAGGTTGGGGAAGGCTCCTTAACCTATCATAGGTTTATCTTGTCATGGGAAGTTGCCTTATACTAAGTCATACCATTGGTCCATCTAGCTCCATGTTGTTTACAGTGATTGGCAGCTGTGTTCTCCAACATTTTAGACAGGGGTCCTTCCCAACCCTAAATGAAAATGTCAGGGGTTGAACCGGAGGCCTTCTGCTTGTAAAGTCTGCACTCTACCACTGAGTCCAGGTAGTGATGACCAGGGCTTTTTTTCTGGTGGAACTCACCGGAACTGAGTTCCAGCACCTTTTCTTCTATTAATTGCATTACAATTTAATCGCCATCTACTCCCAAGGAAATGTAATCCAAGAGTTCCGGTACCCTTTTCTCCAGAAAAAAAGCACTGGTGATGACATAGTACAGTAAACTAGACCCAGGGCGGGCGTCAAGGGAAGGCATGCTCAGGCACCTGCCGAGGGTCCACACAGCAGCAGGGGCCCACTGAGAAGCTTCCTCCTCTTCACCATTACGCCCTGCTTAATTCACCTGCCTCTAGATCTGTCCCAGACAATGGTGGTGCTGAGGAGGAGCACTAGATGCCACTGCCTACTTGCTCTCTGCCGCCCATCAAGCAAGCAAGTGGCAATAATGATGCGAAAAAGGATGTGGAGCACTAGCAGCTGGTGACAATGGCAGCAAGAAGATAGACTCACTGAGGGAGGGGGCCCCTTGAAGGTGTCTTGGCCAAGGGCCCTAAAAAAAAAAAAAAAATGGAGCTAGCACTGACTAGACCACTTCAGACTGCAGGTGGAAGATGCCATTTTTCATGTTTCCCCAAGTTTAAAAATAAAACCCGCCCTACAAGTAAAAAATCTAGCACATCAGAAAGAAGAGTTCTAGCCCAGCCTGCTCCTTGCTGTGCTACTTCTTACATGCAGAATTTTATTTTATTTTACATTGGAGGTATTATTAAAAAATATAATCCTCCGACCTTAGAACTCTACCACCTCATTCCACTGCATGTGTAGACTCTGCCCAAAGTGTGCCAGCCTAAGGGGAAATGAAAAACAAATTTGCCTTAAATGTGGGAACTAAAGGAAAGAGCAGGCCATAGAAAGCAAATAGGTTGTAAGCAATTCAAACCAAAATTGCACAAAATATAATCACAATATCCGGTACAGCAGATTCATTCCTGCTCACTAATTAATATATTTCCTACATTAGACATGAAAATATATTGTCACTGCCGTGTAGCTTGTAACTTCCTCTTCTATAGACCTTCTTTCCTGATAGGTCCACCCACGTTCTTCACAACAATAATTTTTCAACTCTCTATGACAGTGATGGCGAACTTTTTTGAGCCCGAGTGCCCAAACTGCAACACAAAACCAACTTATTTATTTCAAAGTGCCAACACTGCAATTAAACCTGAATACCGAGGTTTTATTGTTAGAAAAACAACTCATACAGTTGTCCAAACTAATTAACATATTTTGTCTTAAAAGAAAAACCATAACAGAGCTTTCAATGATACAAACAGTTTTTTGTTGGGAAAAAAATCAACTCAAAAAATTATTATAGTACTACATTGTACACATAGCCTGAAGGGAATTTATACAAACTTTTTAAATAATTAGGCACATGTATTTTTGGATAAGGGATTCTCAACTTGTAATATGATTATATGCCAGACTGAAATTGTATGGGGCAAGCTTTACCCCAGGTCCTTTCCCTGCTTCTACAGGTGTCGGATTAGTAAAAGTAAAAGTCAACCTGTACTAGGATGAGCAAGATAATCAAGAAAACTAAATGTGCTTAACACATTTTAAACACTTTATGTCTTGGACTGCAAACACTGCATTAGGTAAAAGTTTGCATTGGGCATGCAATTAATGTGATTTTTGCTATTGCATGCATGCTGATAATTTGTCAAACCTTGGCTCATACTCCGTTAGTTTGAGAGCAACACATGCAGCACTCAGGTCAACAGTTAGGGCTTTACATCCAAGCCATGCTCTGTGCATCACTCTTCAAAATCTTTTAAATGTGATAACAATGTAGAAAAGAATTCTGTAACAGGAATTCTAGAATAAAATCATTCTGTTCCCCACTGTGAGAAAGAACAAAATCATTAGTGTTTTGCAGAAGGGGACAGTCTTTTCACGATCTGGTGACCAATGGCTTGAGTGCCCACAGAGAGGTTCCTGCGTGCCAGCTGTGGCACCCGTGCCATAGGTTCGCCATCACTGCTCTATGACAACCCAAAGTTGCATCCTTGGCATTGTTTGGTCCCTCTCGGTCTCTTTCCATTTATGCTACACTGGTCTGCATGTCTCCCAGATGACGTACTAATATTTTCTGATTGGCCAGGCAGGTAGGATCCTCTGGGTCACCAATGACAGCTGCTCTGAGGTTGGTCGGCTCTGTTGGTCATATTTTGGGAGGCATTAACTGAGGAGCTGGTGCTGAGGGTGGAGGATGGTTAAAGCATTAGCAGGAATATCTGCCTATCTGCCTACTGCTGTTCTCATTTATTGAGGGGGGCTGGATTGCTCCTGGGCTTAGACAACAGATGTTCATAAAGCACCTGCCAAAACATTGCATGAACACAAAGTAATGCATCTGTGCGGTTGTTCCGCACTGGAGAATTAACGAAACTCTAACTAAAGGCCCAGGCCATGAGGAGTGTTGATAGGGATGGGTGAGAACTTTGCTCCACTGAGGTTTTTTGCTTTTTTACAGATTAACCAATCTATGCTTCCTGAGATTGGACCCAAAGGCAATTTGCGACCGGGAATCTGTACATTTCTGAGCCTGTGTTGTGATGCATTCTGTGAAACAAACAAACAAAAAATGCATTCATTAAGATGTGCACATTTGAAAAATGTGCAAAGAAAGCTACGTTCATTTCTAAAATGCAGACAAACATGCTTTGAAACCCAGGTTTTTGTTTCGTTCCATCCAATATGAAGCTCAAAGGAACCTACTAGGGTGGCCACATATACATTTCCAAAAAAAGAAGAAGACACCAATTTGCATGTAATTTGCAGATGCAGATTTATATGTACAGGCACACATTTAGAAATACTGGGCAGTATTGTATCCGACAGTACTGCTAATGTAAATGATGCTGCACTAGCATAAGTGACTTCTAGTTCTATCACAATGCCGAGAGCATTTACTGGAGCATTTACTGGTTTTCCCTGGAAAACCAGTTGCAACAGCAAATTCTGTTGACATTGCACAAGGGGTCACTTATCCTAGTGCAATCTAATTTCAGTTAGCGGTAGTGTCAAATAGGATACTGCCCAATAACTATAGTTTAGATAGAAATACAATACATCTCACCATAGTGGAGAAGACTAATCAAGTGACCTGGGTGCCTGCCTGCTCAGTCTGCTGTCCAGGTGCTAACTGTTGATGGGCAACCTCAAGGCTCTGCTGCTCTCCCTCCTTATGGTTCTTTGTCTTTAAACCAGACCTGGACTGATCAGCCCATCAGATAGAGGACACCTTCAAATAGAGGACTGTCCTCTGTTAGCTATCCAAAAACAGAGGACTATCCTATGTAATGTAGGACACCTGGCCACCCAAGGCTCAGCCTGCCCTGCCCTCCATCACGCTGAGTCTTGTCATCTAAAAGCTAAGATATTATGCCCATCTGTCAAAGGCTGACCTTCTCTCTCACTCCTTCCTATAGTTGGATGTTCGAGCCTCGCCGGGGCAGAACAAGGCCGAACATGGCCCCACTCACGCTCCGGCGAGGCCTTACCTTATCTTCGGGGCGGCTCACGCACTCCGCGGAGAGCCGCCCCCGCTGCTCGCTCTGGCGCGCTCGATCCAGTCCATTGCGTCACTTCCGGCACCGGAAATGACGCGACGGAACCCTGCGCAGGCGCAGAACGGACCCTATGGTCTGTTCTGTGCCTGCGCAGGGTCCATTTCCGGGCCCGAAATCATCGAGGAAGGCAAGTGGATCGTTCTAGCAGCGCTGCGCGCCGCTTGAAAAAACGAGGCAGGGAGGGGGCGGGGGGCAAACTAAGGCTCGGGCAGCGCGCCCAGCCTTATTTGCAACGCTACAAAATGGCTTCTTAACTAAGCTTTATTATGTTAATGCCAGCCAGCCAGACTGACTTTAAAAAGTACAAATGAAGTGTATTGCAGAAGTCAAAAGAAACAAACATAGTGAGGATACCAGCCATTCAAGAACTGTGACCTACAAGTAAGAAGTTGATTCCAAACTGAATTCCCCTCCTCTCTTCCAAACTCAAATTACCCACAGATCCTCTTGCACCAGGGCCAATCACTTGGAATTTCTGACACTTCTCAGCTGGTCCACCCACTTTAGCTGATGCCGTACCCCAGGATTAATGATACCTGATCCACCCTCCCCCTGAATAGCATGCTCAGTTTGCTTTCCCACAGAGTCTGGAGTTGCTTCACCCCCAAGTACCACCTGGCCTTGGTGTTTCAGCTGTGGCTTCCAACCCCACCCCACCTTGACTCAGAATCAGTTCCCAGATCCCTTGAAGGCCCTTGTGCAGGAGCAATGGGCCCAGTCCCTACTACACCATCAATAGTTAATGAAGAAGAATCCATGTGACCTAGGTACTCCTATCCACAAGACAAACTCCTGGATCACAGCAGATGCCTGAAGAACAGCATGTCTGATTGGATACTGCCCTTTACCTGTTCCAAAATGATGGGGGGTAAGAGGGGTTCTACCCTTTTCATTTTGGAATGGGTAAAGGGCAGTATCCAATTGGACACTACGCTAACATAAATTACATTTTGTACCAGCATAAGTGGCCTCTAACACAACATCAATAGCATTAGCCAGGGAATCCCATAGTGCCAATGAATGCTGTGGTGTTGTGCTAAAGGCCCCTTACACTACTGCAATGTAATTTACATCAGAGCTGGTGTCCAATTGGATACTGCCCACAACCTGCACTCTGGTCTCCTTTCCCTCTCTAACTCTGTTTCCTTTTCTGCCTCCCAAACTCTCTAAGCAAGATACCCACGCTGCCTCTGGCAAAGTGTTATTTATCTTGGGCCAGAATAACTCACAAGATGGGTTCTTTCCCCAGTGACAATCACTAAGGAGGATTAGAAAATCTCAGTTTTCCCAATAAACAAAATGGAGGAAAACAAAGGAGGCAAATCCATCTTTCACTAACACTCCCATTACATGATGATACACTGATTACCCAGTTGTTGAAGGGGACAACTAATTTACATTAAACAAGTGGAGCAGCCAATCCAGCTGTGCCCTTCCTTGCCATAAATCCCCAGCCAGGGTTAGCCAGAGAGCACTGGTTCTTCCATCTTAGCTAAGTGGTGGGGTAGTCCGACTACCTCTCTCCATACAGGCATGTGGCTCATGCTGGCTCAGCTTGTCTGAGCGTGGAAAGCTAAGCAGGGTCAAGCCTGGTTATTACTTGGATGGGAGACCCCTCCTCTAGTTTCCTGCATTGAGCAGGGGGTTGGACTCGATGGCCTTGTAGGCTCTTTCCAACTCTATAATCTATGAAATCTATGTCCTTGGCTGAGGATTACTCCAAACCAGAGAGGACAAACCTTTCTCAGCCTGGGGGCCAAATTCATCACTTCATGACAACATTATCCAGTGGAGAAGGCTTGCATAGCTGAATAAACCATCAGAGGTCACAGCTATATTGACATTCACATCACTTCACATCAACTCCAGCACAAATCTTTTCAATGGATTCACAACACACTTTGAGCTGTGAGTGATTGAGAGAAAGGTAATGGAGAAGATACATGAAGATGACCCGGCCCTAAGCTATAAATTAGTTAGGAAAATACAAAGGGCTAGTTTACACATTTGATTTGTAATTGCATTTTTAATTTGGAGTATAATTGTATTTTCATCCTTTGTGGAGGGTGCCTAACAGACAGCCTCTATTTTTTTAAAATAAAAATAAAAATAATGCATTTGAACATGTGAAACTGCCTTATATTGAGTCAGACTGCTGGTCCACCTAGCCCGGTATTGACTACTCTTGACTAACAGCAATCCTCCGGGGTTGCAGGCAGGAAGGTCTTTCGCATCACCTACCACCCGATCTTTTGACTGGAGATGCTGGGGATTGAAACTAGGACCTTCCGCATTCAAGCCGTCTGCTCTACCGCTGAGTTATAGCCCCTCCCCATCTATTAATCTAAAATGTCTCTATACCACATAAATGTCTCTATTGGAAGCAAAACTGGTTGGAGAACCCACATTCCTGGAATCATATCTATATCAGCAACTTCCCCAATCCGATGCCCTCCAGATATTTTAGACTACGGGTCCCATCATCCCAAGCCAGCATGGCCAATGCTCAGGGGCGATCGGGTTTGTAGTCCAAAATGTCTGGAGGGCACCAGGTTTGGGAAAGCTGATGTACGAGGAAAGCTGCGGTGCACGTTTGCCTCACACTGATGGCTTACACTGAAGGAGACAAGGCAGCCCTGGCCTCCCTGCCTCCCGGACCGGTGGCCATGGGATGTGGTGACCCAGGGGCTGCAGAGGGTGGGTGGGTGGGGCCCCTCGGCCCCTATCTGCCGCTCTTCTCGGTCCGCTGCCTGAGCGGAAGGTATCAGTCTGCCTCATGGGAGGGCCGGCTGAGAATACAGCTGTACTCTGAAGAAATTAGGAGCAGGGGTTGAAAACCAAGTTAACATATTTGCTTTTTCAACTGTAGCTGAACAATAAATCACATGATGTGAATCCTTCCTTACATCCGAGATTTATGGCTCCCAGGGCAATGTTAAGAAGAACAGCAACCTTAGAAATGGCAGAGATGGAAGAACACGCTTGACTGTAGTGCGTTCCAGGGCATATGGAAAAAACAGATAACCAGATTTCTTCCTGAAAGAGCTTCGTAGCAGCACAAACTTGGAAACAGTCACTCCTCTTTGTTATGTTCTGTCCCATTAACATTGATAGATTTGAACAAGGATAATCATAGAGTGCAATTTGGCCTCCCTTCCAGGGTAAACATTTTTCCATCAGGAAGGACAGAATTTCAGAGAGCCAGAGCATGACCGTCTGAATATGTAGCATTGACATAATTCGAGGAAGTCCAGAGGAAGTTAAGAAAATTCAAGGGAAATTGTGGTTTGCTAGAAATGCAAATATATACTACTTCAAAACAGTTTTACATGTCTCTGTTACATAGCGTAAAGTCCATGCGGCATGCTTTTCTGTTCAAGAAAACCATGGTGTTTAATCGCAAAGTGTAACAGGTCAAAAAACACCACTAAGGGTGCAATCCTATGTGTGAATCCTATGCCCTGCTGGGCAGCTGCCACCAAAGCAGGAGCAGCAACATGGAGGTGATTTTTGCCTCTCCGGGTTCCTTCTGTTTCGTTTTTGCTCTAGATGGGCCTCTGAGCCCATTTAGTGGAGGTGCACCAGGAGGGGCAGGGCAGGGGCTGGAGAGGCCATAGGCATCTTCATATTCCGGCATCTCCCCAACCCTGCCCAGCGGAACGCCCCCTTACACACCTCTCCGAGGACCTCCGAGGCCTCCTTTGCAACCTCGGATAGCAACAAGTGCAGTTCTTTCCACGGTGGCTGTGAGGGGGTGGGGGAAGGGATCAGATTTTAAAGTGCCCCTTCTGAGGTCGTAGCAGTGCCTATGGCCTTGGAGTGGGGGGACTCCAAAGGATCCTATGGTCCCTGGGGCACTCTCCAGGAACTATAAGATTGCCATCTCCATTGTTAAAGTCCCCCCTTATAAGCTATTTCCTCATTACAAGCAAGCAATTGTTCATGGATTTGGTGTAAAATAAAGTGTATTAGCATAATCATGATCTGCATTTGAAGGTTAAAAAGATATTGTGTTTACTAGAAAGCTCCCGCTAATATCTCTCTTGTCCTAGGTTGGTAGTTCAAGCAAAGAAAAACTGGTTAGGTAGTATATTTACATTCACTCAGAACAAGACAGTTCAAAACTGCCAGACCAAACTTGGAAGAAGTTTAATTTTGTGGCCCTCGGTAGTGTGGCCCATGTGCCCTTATGTAGCATGGATGCATCTCGTCACTGCCGGGGTGCTGGTGGATGCTGGGAACTGCACTTGGGCTGGCTTAAGGCCAGATTTCCACATCACAGCCTGATCTATAAGCTGCGATATCCGTGCAACACCTCAATAAGAACATCATGAACATATAAAATCCAGAAAACTTCCATGCTCAGTATAAGGTGAAGATGATGAAAGATCCAGGTCCACTGCACAAGGTAAATAGACAAACTTTTCACATGGGTGTCTAACCTCTCTCAGCCCAAGGGCCAAATTCAAGTTTGGAGAAGCTTGCAGCTTCCAATGATGGATTCCAGTGATGGGTGGGGCTGAAGGGAAAACTGAGCAGGGCCAAAGGCAAAAGGGCACAGGGCCAAAAATATCAACATATTTTAGCTTAAAGCTGTTTAAGCTTCAGGGGAGGCATTTCAACCTTTTAAAATAGGAGAAAACACACACATAAAAGTCAAGAAACCACCAGCGGTTTTTACATGAGGCATTTATCGTGCACTCACCATTCCTTACTCAGTCGGTTGTTTATGGGTTCTTTAGATGATGTCGTGACCCTCCAGTTTCGCTTCTGTGTCTGTTTCCTTTCTTTGCGGGGAAAAAAGACGGGATATAAGTAAGTAAGTAGCACTTTTGGTGGGGCAGGGAGAATGTAGCATTTAATTGTGAAAGCGAAAGAAAGTGCCATTTCCTCTTGTATTCTGCTATACCACAGTGCTACCTAGAGGTTATGTAGCAGAAAAGCAGGAAAGGAAACGCTCCTCATGCAGTGCTTGGATCTCAATTCTGCAATGAAACTGAAGGTAGATACAGCCAATTAACAGCCTCATGTAGAAAAGCTCCAAATGACCATCAATTGAGGAAAATGGGGCAGTGCCATCTGGGGACCCCTGGAATTGGGGGCCAGGCAAGCTGGATTTGGCCCATGGGTCTGAGGTCAAACACCCCTATTCTATTATCTGTCCTCGGGGAGAAGGTTGTAGGTCAGTGGTAGAGCACATACTTTATATGACCAGTCACAGGATTCTTCTTGGAGACAAATCTTTCAGAGATCACTGCAGGCATTTATTTATTTTAGAAGAATTGATCCCTGAAGAAGGCCCAATTTTATGATTCAGGGCCGAAATGCATTGGGCAACTCTGAAGAATAAAACAATTGTTTTTTTCAATATCCTGAGACTTTGTTTCTTCATTACCTTGGGTAAAACCTTGAAGAACCATTACCAGTCAGCATGGAGCAACCCTCTCCCCAGCCTGGTACTCTCCAGATATTTTGGACTACAACTCTCATGAAACCCAGCCAGCATGACCAATGGTCAGGGATGATGGGAGCTGCAATCCCAAAACATCTGGAGGGCACCAGGTTGGGGAAGATGTAGATAATACTCAGTTAGATGGACCAATAGTTTGACTTGGTACAAGGGAGGGTGCTGTATGCTAAATAGTTTTTCAGTACCCTGGGAGATAAGAATTTTGGAGTGTGACCTTTCAGGTAAGATCTAATGAGTTAATGTATGAGCTTCTCAGCGACATGAAAAATTATGAAAAAATTTCCATACTCCATCGATACCATGAAGACACACACACACACACCCCGGGCACTGAAAACACAACAACCTGCATTTAGTCTGGTATCAAATGTATTCTACTGAAGATCTAGAACAGGGGTGCAGAACCTCAGCCCTGGGGGTAAATCCAGCCCTCTGGAGTCTCTCGTGTGGCCATGCCCCCTTCCCACGGTCCCACCAACTTTGCCCTGCCATTTGGTGGTTTCCTGGCTGTTTGTGCAATTCCTCCCCACTCCCATTCTAAAAGGTTGAAATGCCTCTCCTAAGACATAGTTACGGGCAGCAAAAAAGCTTTGAGCTGAGACATGGGTAGTGTTTTTTTGTATTTTGGCCCCATTCCTTTTGCCAGCGGCCTCACCCGCCACTAGAATGTGGCCCCTGGGAGCTTCTCCGAAACTGAATCCAGCCCTCAGGCTGGAAGAGGTTCAACACTCCTGATCTAGAAGATATTAACTCAAATGGCAAGCACTGAATTTTATGTCTCTGCATAAAACAAAAGCATTGAGGCATCACTTTCCAGCCCTTTGAAAGTTATGGCAGTATTATCAACATGGCAGTACTATTAATGCAGGCCCCTAGCTTAATGTAAGGAGCCACCAGGAGCAAAATAAATGTTCTAGATTTGCTGCCTGCCTTGGAATGCAAAAACGAGGTGGTTATCAAGCATCTGACAGGACACACTACAATAACATTGCTGCTAAGCTGTGTCTGGCTTGGCTGGGCATAAAAGTTGTGCAGTCCATAGTAATACAATAGGAGGATTCCTCTGGTCAACAGGCCTCCCAGCGTGCTTATTATGAACTGAGATTTCCAGCTGTTTTTGTACCTCAACCATTTAAAATCTTACAGGGTGGGAAAAATGTTTAACAAGTTATCAGCCCAGATTCACATTCAGGGAACAGCTACAAAAAGAAGGGGAAGTTGGCAGGTTTCCCCTACAAATACAAATAAATATTATGAAACAGCTTTAAGTAGTTGGTGGTAAAACTGAAGAGATTTCAAAATTGCTTTCAGGGGGCAAAGGCTTGAAAACAAGATAAATATTTGAGTTTGCTCTTAATCCACAATCATTTTGTAATTGTTTTCTCTCCCTATATGCGCACACAACACACATAAACACACCAGAGACTGCCGTTCACTTTCTGTGGTGCTTTTAAAAGTCTTTCATTTGTGCAGATTGATATCTTTGCCACGTCGAAGTGCTTTGGAGTGGAACTAAATCTGAGTTAATCCTGCCAAAATGTTATGGAATTATTCTGCCGGGTGGTGTAACAAATCTGATTTGATGCCATTTTAAAGCCAGAGTGGATCTTTCAATTTATTACATTTCTATACCACCCAACAACCAAAGCTCTCTGGGCGGCTTACAAAGATTAAAAGTTTAAAAATACAACATAGTAACATAATATAAAAGACCATTTACATACAAAAATATATAAACCTTTAACAATCAACAATAAGTTATTGATTGTTATGGGAGTAGCACCTGTTAAAAAACCCCATCATATGCAGTCAAATGCCTGGGAGTAGAGGAAGTCTTAACCTGGTGCTGAAAATATGACAATATTGGCACCAGGCTCACTGGGTAGAGTGTTCCACAATTGGGGGGGCCACCACCAAGAAGGCTCTCTCCTTTGTTGCCATCCTCTGAACCTCTTTCAGAGAGGCACTTGGAGTTGTAGAAGGGCCTCAGAGGACAATCCTTGTGTCTGGGTAGGTTTATAGTAGGAACAGTGATGCCATCAGCTGCAGTCAGCATGGCCAATGGTAAGGGATTATGGGAGTTGTTGTTCAAAACATCTGGTGAACACCAGTGTGCCACTGCCTACTTCTGCTCTAGTGGGAGTAGCACTCCTGCTTGAAGTCTCATATGGCTTAGCTCCTCAATCCAATCCTTGACTCAGCCCACCCTTATTCAGATTCTGACAGCCAGGAAACAAAAATCCAAAGGCATCATAGGTTGACTTTATAAAGTCAGGAACATGGCATAAGGTGAGAAGTAGTTGATATAGAATAGCTCCAGAGGAACCAGGAGATTTTAAAAATCTGCATTTATTTTATTTATTTACATTGATTGGGTTCGGACAACACAATAACCCATACTCAAGTGCTTGAGTATGGGTTGAGTGTGGGTTGTCGTTGAACTATGGGTTGTTGTTGAAATGTGGGCTATCATGTTATCTGAACCCAGCTGACATAACAAACCGTGGTGAACAATCCACAGTTCACAACCCAACACCAACCCATGGATTCTCTTCATGGGTTGTTCATGGTTAACAACCCATGGCTTCTTAGTGCAGCTGAGTTCAGACAACATGATAACCCATGTTTCAACAACAACAACACACAGTTCAACAACAACCCACACTCAACCCTTCAGTGTGGGTTATTGTGTTGTCTGAACCCAGTCAATATTTATAAGTTACCTTTCAGGGCAAATCTCCTAAGGTGGCACACAATTAAAAAAACATTAACAATACAACTAAACCAAATAAATAAATAAATAAATACGTAAAATACTAAAACCACCAGCAAAATAAAACTGATAAAAGCCAGCAAGAGATCAGTCAAAGGTCAGGCAAAACAGAAAGTCTTTAGGGCCCAGTTGAAACTGTGAAGTGAGGGAAAACCTCAGATGCATGCACACACACACACCAGGGGTCTCCATCCACCCACAAGCTTCTTTTGCTGTTATTTCCCATCATTGATAAGAGATAATAGGTTATTTAGAATGCAATTAACCTTTAAATACCGTACAAAGAATTGAGCCATTGCAAAGATTTTGAGCCCTGCATTTTGCAGACACCTGAGAGCTGCTTACTTGTGAGTAGACATGCAGAGCCTTGCTATTTGGGATGCTATTTCAAAGTGCTGCTGAGTAATTCACGCCTGCTTACTTCTGAATAGACTTTAAATATCAATAATCCCATTTGGCCCCAGCCTACTCTGCCTTTGGCCCCACCCACAGATGAAATGTGGCCCTCGAGACCTTTCCCATTTTGCAAGTTGGCCATTCGGCTGAAAAAGTGCCACCTTGGTGTAGACGGTCATCCAAATAACCTGTCCCCAAACTGTTAAGGGCCTGAAAAAATTAAAACCAGCACTTGGAATTGAGCTCAGAGGTGAGCAGGCAATCGATATAGTTGATGCAGAATCAGAGTTAGATGCACCGACCAGTGGCGTAGCGTGGGTTGTCAGCACCCGGGGCAAGGCAAGTAATTTGCGCCCCCTAACCCGTGGATTTTAGCATTCGAGTCTCTAGAATATGAGGGAAGGGAATGGGAAGGATGGACAATGTATGAAAGAGAAAGACAGAAAGATGGTTGAATGTGGAAAAGAAGGGCAGAATATAAGACGGAGGAGAGAGAAGATGTGTATGAAGGAAGGAAGGAAGGAAGGAAGGAAGGAAAAATGTATGTACGAGAGAGAGAGAAAGAGATGGATGGGGGAAAGAAAGACAGAATATCAGCTTGAGAGAGAAATTGGGAAGGAAGGGAAATCTATGCACCACGAGAGAGAGAAAATCTCGCCTCTTTGCCCCGTTCTGCCCAACGGAGTCTGCTGCGCTTGGCATTTCCTTCCCGCCCCCCGCAGCATTACTAAAACAGGCGACCAAGAGACCGCGCAGAGAACTACAACTCCCAGCGGCCCCTGCGGCGGCGACGCCCTGCCCGGACGCGTCTGAGCTTCCAAGTCCCTGGATCGCCGACATCCAACGACAACCGCAGCAGGATACGCTGCGCGCCAGGACTTGCGAACTGCGCCGCCTCCTGCGCCTCGCAGTGGGCGGGGAGGGGCTGCTGGGACTTGTAGTTTGGACTGGGTAGCTATGGAAAGGACGATGGCCAGCGGCTCTTTGCTGGGCGAGATTGGTGAGTGGGTGGTCCTCCCTCGCTCTCTCTTCGCACCCACCGCACCGGGCAGGGGCAGAGAGCTGCGAGTGCGAGCGCGCCCCCCCAGATGTTGCGCCCGGTGCGGCCGGCCCCCCCTGCACCCCCCACGCTACGCCTCTGGCACCGACTGGCTTGACTCCCACAAGCTGCTTCCCTTCTCCACCAGCAGAAGCTTCCAGACTATATTCAAAGGCAGACCTTTGAACCATTTCTCACTTTGCCCGCTAGCCTTTGAAAGAAAATCTCCCAAAGCAGAATTCTGATGAATGGTAGATTCTGGCAAGATTGGGGCTGGGCTGGGGGGGATGATGCCAAAGGTTTAACTGTTTCCCAAAAATATGGAAGAGACCATGCCACACACGTTATAGGCTTTCTTTCCCTTTTACAGCACCTGCTTCCTTTTCTCTCTTTGGGGAGAAGTGAAGAAGATGTGAGCAGCAGCAGCAGCAGCAGCAGAGATACATTATACACTCGTTGACAGGTATGGACAGCAACTGCACATTCCTCTGTCCGTTATTAGCCCCATGACTTCCTTTGTTCGTGCAGCAACTAGTGGGCACGTCACGTCACCAAGGCCGGTTATACAAGGATATCTATTTTATGTTATGTTTTCTTTGGACACCCAAGCCTCAACAAAACAAAACAAAACAAAACAAACACACCCAATTCCTAAAGCTTGCAGAACTTTGGGGGGGGGGGAAGACCACCCCTAGAATGGATACAACTATATACATACAGCTTACAGACTGCAAGAATGGGGGATTCTATCACCTGCTATGGGACAAAATACTTAGGAACAGGGTGGCCACTTTTGCATTGCCAAAAAAGAGGACACCAATTCACATGATATTTGCATATGCAAATTTATAAGAAAGAGGTGCAAATTTAGGAATAATAGCTATAATTTCAATATAAATACAATACATCTCACCATAGTGGAGAAGACTGACTGAGTAACCCATGTGCCTGCTCGGTCTGCTGTCCAGGTGTCAACGGTAGACGGGCGACTTCTTTGAGGCCCCCGGGCTGCTCTCCCTCCTTATGGTTCTTCTACTTTAAACCAGACTTGGACCGGTCAGCCCATCCAATAGAGGACACCTTCAAATAGAGGACTGCCCTCTGCCAGCTCTCCAAAACAGAGGACTGTCCTCGGTAAAATAGGACACATGGCCACCCTACTTAGGAACAAGGGTACCTAAGAAGCTGCTGTGTACCAGGTCAGACTATTTGTCCACCAAGTCCGGTACAGGCAGTCCCCAGGTTACGAACGAGTTCCATTCTTAAGAATGTCTTTAAGTTGAATTTGTATGTACTGTAAGTCGGAACAGCATAGCGTTCTATACGTTAAAATCGGCATTTATGCAAATTGTGTAGTATACTACGCTATGTGCTCTACGTAAACGACGTAGCGCCGGGGAACCCAGAAGTCCGTTCTTAAGTATGGGTTGTCTGTAAGTCGGACGTTCTTAACTCGGGGACTGACTGTACTTTGACTGGCAGGTGGTTCTCCAGGGTCTTTTGCCTCACACCTGCCACCTGATCCTACCAGATGAGAGGAGAGGATGGACAAAAAGACCTGGGGAGGAGCGGGGTAGCTGAAAAATTGCGGTCACATTCTCTTTTACGGCAAAGAATCCATTGAAAGAGGCAATCACAATCTCTGAATTGCAAAGAGAAATTTTTTTTACAGCATCTTTGCAGATCTCTGCTACTTTCCCCACCCATCTATGCCTTATGAATAATGAGTCTTGTGTAATGAAGGCATAATGCAGGGGTGGGCACCTTGTGGCCCGAGGGCTGCGTGCGGTACTTGGCCTAGTTCAGTGTTTCTCAACCTTGGGTCCCCAGATGTTTTTGGCCTACAACTCCCAGCATGCCCCAGCCAGCATAGCTGGCTGGGGCATGCTGGGAGTTGTAGGCCAAAAACATCTGGGGACCCAAGGTTGAGAAACACTGGCCTAGTTTTATGTGGACCTCAGCCTGCTTTCCAAAGCCCTCTGCGTGTAATCAGTTTAGACCTCTGGCAGCAGCAATCTATGCTTGGGAAGGAAGGGGTGGCAGAAAGAGAGAGAGAAAAGGGGGTGGCAGAAAGTGAGAGAAAAGGGGGTGGCAGAAAGAGAGAGATGAAGGGGGTGGCAGAAAGAGAGAGAAAAAGGGGGTGACCCACCCACTTTTGGCTCTGGTCCTGCCCACTGGTGGCTTTGACCCCTCACTGTGGGCCCTGACAGACTGCCCACGAGGGAATGTGGCCACAGAAGAAAGGCTGCCCACCACCAGCATAACGGAATTCTATTGCAAAACAAATCAATAAAAATATATGTCTCTCTAATAGTACTCCAATACATTACATGTATCTTCCAAAGCAAACATCTAATAAGCCAGTGAGTTTCATTTGAACAGTTGAAGTCAATTTTACCAATACCCTGGAGAGGTCAATTGTTAACCCACAGAAGCATGTGAAACTTTGCCAGGAAACGGGAGATCTTTAATTTATCTTATCCTTGGGTTCCAAGAAAGAAAGATAAAAAGCTAATTATGTTCCTTATCAGCTGGAATAGGAGTATAATGTTAACTCCCCAGGAGTTCATCCCCCAAATGCAATGTTATCACTACTCACACCAGCATCCTTGTGATTAGGAAACAAAAATGTGGCATCCTGCAGCCATACAGAAACAACACAATGTGGCTGCATTTGGAAGCAATGGGAAACTGCCAAAATGAATAAAGGAAAGTGTTAAATTACTAAATGTATACAGGATTGTGTGTTAATTGTTTTGAAGCTGTTTCATGCCAGGGGCCATGGATTCCCCCCACACACACACACACACACACAATTTTATGAAACCATCCATTATTAGTAAGAATAACATTTAAACTTACAGGGAGGGCAAGCAGGTAGTTTGCAAAAGTGGATTAGATTATGAACAAACATCCTAATTCTAAATACTTTTACAGAGATAGAATCATGGCCCCAGCAGGCTAACAGTGAATGGGAAGGCATGCCTGGCCTCAGCGAAGTACAGCCTGGATTTCCACTACGCTGAGAGTAAGGAAGAAGAGCATATGGTACCTGCCTGTTCTGGAGGGTGGCCATGTGTCCTTTTACAGAGGACAGTCCTCTATTTGATGGTGTCCTCTGTTTGAAAGGCTGTCCTTTCTAATTCTATTTTAAAGATAATGAACCATAAGAACTGTTGCCTATCAACAGTTAGCATATACATATAAATTAGCATATGCAAATGTTATGCAAATTGGTATTCTCTTTTATCCTCTTTTTTGGTGATGCATTGCCTCTTTTTTTGGCGATTTTCTAATTCCATGAAAAAACGGACTACATTGTTTGTAATTTGTTACATTGACCTGGTTCACATGTAATGGCGGCAAATTGTGGGTTAATTGCATGCCAGGCGCATTCCACAACCCTTTTGACTATTCAACCCCCGATCGACTGATCAGGACTTGCTATGTAACACCTCAATCTGGACACTGTAGGTTAATGTAGGTTAATCGTGCATTAAACAACCCACAGTTAACCTACAACTAGTAGCTAGGTTAACTGTGGGTTGTTTAACTCACAATTAACCAATAGTGTCCAGGTTCAGACATCGATCACATAGCAACCCCGATCTGCCCGATTAGGGGTTGAATATTCAGAAAGGTTGTGGTATGCGCTCAGTATGCACTGCAGCAAATCCTGGGCTACTTAAACCAAGATTTGCCGCTGTTACATGTGAACAGCCCCATTCTCCCAGGGTTGCATGAAAAGCTCTGACAGTGCAACCCTATACATTCCTCTACTCAGTTGGCGCCACTGCATCAGACCTGCGCTCATAGCCAGGATGCCCACAGGTGCCAGGTCACCCCCCCCACGGCCCCCCTCTCTCTCTCGCCCAGTGAACTGGGGAGTGAATGCAATGCTGCTTCTCCCCTCCCCTCCACTCCCCTTTGAAAAAAATAAAGTTTGGAATGTCCCCTGCCTCAAGGAACAACTAGCTGAAAATGAGCCGAAATGCATGTCTACTCAGAAGTAAATCACATTCTCTTCAATGGTCTTACTCAGAAGTAAATCACATTCTCTTCAATGGTGCTTACTCTTGGGAAAGTCAGTACAGGAGAGGGGCTGCACTTTGGGGGGATTGCTTTTGGGTGGATGGGAATGGGGGTACTGATCCTGCTGGCTTTACCCCATGGGAGGACGGCAGCAGCACCACAGCCTCCCCCTCGTCTCTTCCCCTCCCCTTCTCCATGATTTTTTGTGAGCGGGCAGGAGGAGCTGTCCATTTCCCCCCTGCTCCTTCACACCTGGGCATAGATGAACAACAACAACAACAAAACAAGCTTTTTTAAAAGGGCCATTTCCCTGCACACATCACCTTTCGAACTCCTCCTACTTCTCCCCCAATTGCATTTGCGTCTGACACAAGATCACTTTTTCAACAGGCTGCATTCATTAGCATGTGCCCCAACGGCGGTGAATGCGTTTCGCATAAATACCGTGGCCGAGCTCCCTGGTTAACAAAAGGGGCTCTAGTGTAGATTCGCCCCAAGTGCCATGCTAGCTGGGGCCATAGATTTGACTGATATTGCTTACCGGAGCATTTAAAAATAAATAGACAGGCATCTCCATGTCCATTTATACAGGCCTGTGGCTTACACTGGCTTCAGCGTGGAAAGCTAAGCAGGGTCAGGCCTGGTTACTACTTGGATGGGAGACCCCTCCTCTAGTTTCCTGCATTGAGCAGGGGGTTGGACTCGATGGCCTTGTAGGCTCCTTCCACCTCTATGATCTATGAAATCCCCCAGATAGTTACAGTGGTATGATTTCTATGTGATGGGTTTTAAACATTAATTTATATCTGAGTGGTACTTCATGATTAAGGGGGCAATTCATCTATTTTCATTGTCATGGGATACAAAAGCATGTGACAGGCTGAGTTGTTTTGTTGAGAGAAATGTGGGTTAGCCTTGTTAAGAGCCATTTGTATACAAGAGCAAAAAGGCCCAAACGAACCCTTCCAGATGGTTTTGATTCTGCGAGAACGATGAATGAACTGAAGTTATACCCTGCAGACTGTTAAAATTGAAGTGAACATCAAAGATATTTGCAACAATGCACAAAATTGGACCCACACACCTTAGGCCAGCATGGCTTAGGGCAGCAGTGGGGCATCCATTTTTCTGTCAAGGGATCACACATTCCCTTGCGTGTAATCTGTTGGGGGTTGCATGTCAGTGGTGGATGGGCCCAAAGCCCAAAGTGTGTGTGTTTTCTCTTTCTGCCACCTGCTTCTCTCTCTCCCTCTTTTGCAGAAGGCTTTTGAAATTAGGACGAGGGCCACATGCGGTCATAGAGTAGCAGGTTGCCCACCCCTGCTCTAAAGATGGTTTCCTTCCTTCTGTCCCATTACAACTGTCAAGATCCACCATCTTCACAATACCATCTGTGCATCAGATGCAGTCAACAAAGGCACGAAGTGATGTATCGTTAGTGGCTGCCCCCGCCCCCAATTGTTGAAATCCCTCCTGTAACTTGAACATTTTGAAAACGCTGGAAGACCTACTTGCGAGGTCTGGCCTTTGAAACTCAAGGGTGGGAAACTGTCACAGAATTCGATATAGTCTTATTATGCTTTGCTGGTTTTTGCTTTTGTTACCTGGCCCAAGCTTTTAGGAGTGGGCGAACTAGAAGAACATATGAAGAGCCCTGCTGGATCTGACCAAAGGCCTACATAGTCCAGCATTCTGTTCCCACGGTGGCCAACCAGATGCCTCTGGGAAGCCCACAAGCAGGACACCAGTGCAATAGCACCCTCCCACTCATGTTCCTCAGCAACAGGTATTTAGAGGCATAGCATCTCTGAAATTGCAGATAATATATATGCAGGCAGTCCCCAAGTTAAGGACATCCAACTTTCAGACAACCCATACTTAAGAACGGACTTTTGGGTTCCCCGGCACAACGTCGTTTACATAGAGTACATAGCGTAGTATACGACGCAATTTGCGTAATTTATGCAATTTGCGTAAATGCCGATTTTAACGTACAGAACGCTATGCTGTTCCAACTTACATACAAATTCGACTTAAAGACATTCTTAAGAATGGAACTCGTTCGTAACCTGGGGACTGCCTGTAGTCATCATGACTAGTAGCCATTGATAGCCTTGTCCTCCATGAATCAGATGACACCAGGTTCTAGTATTATGAGATACCACTTTCTAGTTTTATTTATACATCTCTGTCATGTTCCCCTTTGCTTGCCTTATTTCTAACCTTTTGCCTCTCCTGTGGTTGGTTCCATGACCAACTGTTCTAGAGCACAGTCATTTAGGGTGTATAGGAATCTAGGGCATTTGATAGTCCTACTGAGTACTCAGGCAACATAGAAAACTACATTTCCCAGAGCTTCTTGTTGACTTGCAAATGCACAGATGTTCAGTTTACATCACCAGAGAACTTCTTGTGGAAATGGCACCTGATGTATAAGGCAGCTGAGCTTTACAAGCAGGAGAAGTTCATCTTCTAAGGCAGGTAAATACAAATTATTTGAATAGAGCAGTAATTAGAGTGTTGGAAGCTGTATCTTCAAATCCTGTCCAGGAAGCCATGGTGGCCTCACATTTGCCCATCTGTAAAATTGGAACAATGCAGTCCTTCTTCACAGGGTTGCTGTGTAGATAAAGGAAATACAGCAAAGTTGTTGCCACTTGGGGATAAAAAGGGCTTTACATGTCAATTAAATATACTACATCTTCTTGCTGTTCACCCGGCTGAACATCAGGAAACTCAGCAGAACTTGGCATCTATCCCTATTAAATTTCATTCTGTTGTTTTCAGCCCAGCGCTCCAGCCTATTGAGATCACTTTGGATTTTGTTTCTGTCTTCCAGGGTGTTAGCTATTCCACCCAATTTTGTGTCATCTGCAGATTTGATAAGCATTCCCTGCACCTCCTCATCCAAGTCATTAATAAAAATGTTGAAGAGCACTGGGCCCAGGACTGAGCCCTGCAGTAATGGGACCAATTACCTAGGGAGGTTGTGGGCTCTCCCACACTGGAGGCATTCAAGATGCAGCTGGACAGCCGTCTGTCAGGGATGCTTTAACTTGGATTCCTGCACTGAACAGGGGGTTGGACTTGATGACCTTATAGACCTTTCCAACTCTACTATTCTATGATTCTAATATGTTGTGAAGTCTGGGTGACATTGAGAACAGAGCAGAAAATTCAGCTGTTTATATCATCTTCCTTACATATACTTTTCCATTTTCTATTCCCCCACCCCTCTGTAGCATTTTTATACTGTATTCTATTGCTCTTGTATTGCACAAAAAGGCTCTAGCAGTGCCAGAGAAGGAGGATGGATGAAGATCAAAGGATATGGGCAATCATATTATGAGAACAGTTTTGGCTTGAAGTACAAAAAAACACTTTTGGGAGGAGAAAGAGCCGTGAAGCTAAGGAGCGATCTCCTTCTCTCTGCTCTTCTTCTAGTAGCCCAATGTGTCCTGGAATCTGGATTATGTCAGCTAATCAGAGGGAGAAAGCTGGGAACATTTGGGAGGCTGACATGACACTCTTCTGGTCTCTTCAAAAGCTCGTCTTGTGATTCTAGGCACAACTGCTTTTTTTCATCAAACAGTGCCTGCATAACAGAAACAGAGAAGCAATGAAGATAGACACCATGTACTCCTCCAACTTGTTCTCTGTCTTTTCCTGATGCGAGAGGCCAACGTTATATCAGTTTCAAGGAAACAGTGAGCAATGCTACTCATTACTACATAGCAATGTTCTCTGAGGGTTTTTTCAGACAGCTATCAGGAATTCTGTGATAGGTGGACACAGTGCATCTCTGGTTTCCATGCAGAGACAGAGTGCTTTTTGCAGCCCTTAGACACACAGGAGCTTCTATGTGGATTCACTAGAGGACAGGAGAGCACAACCTACCAGAAGCTGAGTGCAACAAATTTTTGTTAATCTGACTGTGAACTGATACTGCCTTTTGTTATTGCTGTTATTTCTGTTGTTGTTGTTATATTTGCAAATTAAAAATAAAAGTTAAAAAAAACCTCAGGCTCAGAATAACATATTGAGTAAAATCCAACATAAGTCTTGAGTAGATCCATTGAAATGAATGGGACTTAAATTAGTCATGATTAACTGAAGTCCCATTCATTTCAATGGGTCTAATCTAAGTAGGACTTGTGTTGGATTTTACCCATTTAATACAAGACATAGTATGGAACCCATCTAGATAGGTGTCTGATGAAGTGGAATATAAATCTTCCCATGGAAAAAGTTTGGGTTTCCAGCCCCCTTGTCCATTATGATTTTAATCAGAACTTGCCTGACCTCTCGAAAGCCTTAAAACCAGCCAAATATGTCTTTAAGATGGGGTATATTTTACAGTCTTCAAGAGAAGTGATTGGACTATGGAGTCATAACGATCTGGTGAATATGGCCATGATGCTGGTCACTGATGGCTAAGGCAGGAGCCTGATCCAAGCAGGCATAGGACCTCTGCTTGACTCTGATCCTTGGGAGGAGGAGAAGCTCATGATGTATATTAGTCTGCAGAAGCCCTTTGCCAGCTCCAGCTTGGAAAATGTTTGCATGTCTCTTCCCCATGAGCAGGCTCTGGTGCCAAAGCACAAGTTATAAGCATACCTCCTGCAATCTGCTCTCCACATCTGTCTCAAAAAAAGAAGCAAAGGAAAGAAAAAGAAAGCGGCATTTTGGTCAAAGAATGTTTGTTTCAACATTTTGGTTCAAATTTATGAATATGATCTCATGAAGGGAATTGCAATGAAACAGCCGTTTATTAAAGACAGAATGCTTGGAAATTATTTTTAAAGCTAAATTACAATTAAACCTTGTTTTTTGCACCAGGGGTTGGGAAAGCCATTTTTCTTTGTTTATCCTGTGTTGCTGGGCATCCACATAGGACAGTGTGCAGAACATCTCATATATTAAGTCCATACAGTAGAAGTCAAGCCAGTTCCAAAATTTGAAAAGAAAAGAAACATGCTCAGTACACCCTTGGCAGGTATCTATCTACATTATAAATGTCTATAGGTTTTATACAAGTTATACAACTGTCTTGGCTTCTCCCAAAGAATCATGGGAATTGTACTTTGACAAGGATGCTGAGAATTCTCTGATGCAAAGAACTCTAACCCCACCCCACCCACAACAATCTTACCCAGCTGGTGACTGTAGCCCTTTTCAGGGTTCACTTGAATGTGTGGGGGCTTAAAGTGTGTACTGGGATGGGCCGCGTATGGTGGCACTACATCTCAGGGTGCACCAGCCTCACCTCCCTCAGGTCAGAGCTTGCTGTGTTGAACTGGCAAAGTATGAACAGGATCGCTACTCTCACATTTGCTTGAACACGAGTAGAACTCTCTGTGCGATTGGGAAACCTGATAAGGCAGGGTCCACGATCCCGTGGAGAGTTTTTCTACCTAGCTCCTGTTCAGACCTAGGCAGTTCAACATGGCAGCAAGATCTTAGCTGAGGGGGGTGGAGCTGGTGCACCCAGAGACATAGGGGCAGAGCCAGTGTGCACAGTCCTTTCCCAGTACACACTTTAAGCCCTCCTGTGTTCAAGCAAACACCTGAGTAAGGCTTATAATGCTCAGCCACGTCAGCAGGAAAATCAGTATGAAATCACAATGAGAGAGATAATGTTTTCTCTAAACATGATCTGATACCAATGCGCTTCCTGTAAGACTACTAAAACAGATTACAAAGCAAGATTTCAAATGTTCTGGTTCTGAGGATGACTCCTTTTGAGAGTCTACATAACTAAGAAAAGGAAGCTGCATCTCCTTTACCTTTATTTACTTTATGAAGAAAGGTGTCAGTCAAGACTTCATCTCGGTGGACTTGGATTACACAGTGCATGGCGTTCTCACAGCTAGCACAATGTTTGGGTGATGGATGATGTCTCATATATCCAACATCTATATGGCATGATTCCATATATCTTCATTCCTATTACACCCAAGGCTCATATCAACATGAAGGGCAACACAGTTCATAGCAGGTCTTTAGAAAATTTGGTTTGAGGAGGATTTTCACACCTACTGAATATCTTTTGTCATAGTAAGATGATCTGTATCCCTTGAGTAAATACAGTTGCCTCTTTATGAACTGGCTTTTTAGAAAGTATAACAAAAGAACAGGGTTCTATAAAGTGTTGAGATACATACTTTTCATTTATTTTTGATGCATGTTCTTCAGGGCCCCCATAGAGAGCTCTCTACCTACATGCCATGAGGGAACTTCGAGTCCCTCATCTGAACATAAGAAGAGTTATGCAGGATCAGACCTAAGGCCTATCTAGTCCAGCATTCTGTTCATGCAGTGGCCAACCTCCTTCAGAAGAGGAGACTGAGTGGAGATATGATAGCACTCTTCCAGTACTTGGGGTTGTCACAAAGAGGAGGGCCAGGATCTCTTCTTGATCATCGCAGTTTGCAGGACACAGAATAATGAGTTCAAGTTACAGGAACCCAGATTCCACCTAAACATCAGGAAAAATTTCCTGACTGTTAGAGCAATAAGACAATGGAACCAACTACCTAGGGAGGTGGTGGGCTCTCCCACTCTGGAGGCATTCCAGGTGCAGCTGGACAGCCATCTGTCAGGGATGCTTTGACTTGGATTCCTGCATTGAGCAGGGGGTTGGACTCGATGGCCTTATAGGCCCCTTCTAACTCTACTTTTCTATGATTCTATGATGATTCTAACCAGCTGCCCACAGGAAACCTACAAGCAGGACATGAGTGCAACAGCACCCTCCTGCCCATGTTCCCCAGCAGCTGGTGTACATAGGAATACTGCCTCTGATACTGGAGATAGCATATGGCCATCAGGAGTAGTAGCCATTGATAGCCTTATCCTCCGTGAATTTGTCCAATCCCCTTTTAAAGCCATCCCCAAAGCCCTGGTATGCAAACTAATCACACTAAGAGCCTAAGTAGCCTGTGTACTGGACAAGCTATTGCTTGGTGTCGTTGTCGTTGTCGTCGTCATCTCCTACTCCTCCTCTTTTGAGGCACAAATGGTGATAGCCAGGTACATTGCTCTGCATTCAGTGCCTGACAAAGGGTTAATAGGGGGAAGATCTCTTCACATCCTAAGGGAATCTCCTCTTGTCCACACATGGAGTGTGCCATGAAGAAGAAGAATGTGAAAGGAAAACTAACAAAATCAAAGTTGCACTCCAATGCACACTTCCCTGGGAGAAAGCCATATTGACAGCTTGTGGGGCCTACTTCAGAGTAAACGAGCTATGGAATTGTCAATGCTCATCATACACTATTTTTTTCCCCTTGAGGCATTCAGAAATCCACTGAAATCCATTGCTGTGATGATAGGGAGCATGCGTGTTCACACTTGACTCCCATAGTTCTTTCCAACCATCAGATGTCTCCACAAATACCAAACAAGGCCCATCAAGCTTCCATTGAAAACACTCACAAACATATACTTGGCGGGCGGCAGCTGCTACTGCTGCTTGGGGGCACCTTTCCAGTCAGAACAGGCTGATGTCATCCTCAATCATCTCACAGTTTTCAATCAAGCTATGCTTTGATAGCCCTGGAGGCACAAGGAGGCCTCACCTCCCTAATGTTAGCCTACTGACAAAAAACAAAACAAAACGAGATGGCTTGTTAAACTTTGAAATGTTGCCTCTCTGTTGAAGAAGTGGGTCCAGTTGATTTTGAATGTAATGCTGTCAAATGCAATGGAACTGTTCCAGTGACTCATTTAGCCATATACATCTCCTGCGCGTATAACCAGCTGAGTTAATAATCAAAGGGAAGAATAAAAATGACCCTGACCTATGCATACCACAGGCAAATGTTAATGCACCGTATTTTATGGGATTCAGGTTTTTTTTCCTTGTAGATGTAATTAAGGGATTTGGAGCATTTAGGGGATTAGATCCTCTTGTAGGCTCCTCCTCCTTGCATTATTGACACATCTAAGCATTATTGGCACATCATTGCTTTTTTAAGCACTTGAAATAGTACTAGTAGTAGGCGATCACTCGTGACCGAGTAAGATTGTCTTCCAGGATAAAATTACAAAAAGAAAATTATAAAAGGAGGAAATTCTTTAAAAATTCTGTAGACTCTAGCGATTGGTCCGTAAGTGACTGTGGAGGCCAATTCTAGATCCACACAGCTTCCCACAGTGAGGACACAGGTTACCAGATGGAAGATGGTCCTGTAAAGGATTCGTTTGACGTGCTTTTCGCTTAGCACGTTTCTCCCTTTTCACCTTGCACTCAGGCTTCTTCAAAGTCCATAGAACCTTTGTGAAAGGCCAACCTCCATTTAGATCATTCATGGGCCAGAGCTTCCCAGTTTTCGATGTTTATATTGCATTTTTTTAGATTAGTCTTAAGAACATCTTTAAACCTCTTATACTGACCACCGATATTCCGCTTTCCATCCTTGAGTTAGGAATAAAGTAACTGCTCTGGGAGATGGCAGTCAGACATTCGAACAATATGACCGGTCCATTGAAGTTGGCATTGAAGGATCATTTTTTCAACGCTAGTAGTCTTTGCTTCTTCCAGTACACTGACATTTGTTCGCCTATCTTCCCAAGTAATTTGCAGGATTTTCCGGAGGCAACGTCGATGAAATCTTTCAAGGAGGTGGAAATGACGTTTATAGATAGTCCATGTTTCGCAGGCATACAATAAAGTTGGTAATACAGTGGCTTCATAAACCAGCGTTTTGATCTCCTTACAGATATCCCGATCCTCGAACACTCTATGTTTCATTTGAGAAAATGTGGCACTTGCGGAGCTCAAACGATGCTGGATTTCACTGTCAATGTTAGCTGTAACAGAAAGATAGCTGCCAAGATAGAGATTTCCAGTATTGCCCCGCCAACCCGGATAGATGGCATCATCAAAGGGTTAACTTGCACTTGCTGATTAAGCACTTGCTGATAAAGGACTTTGGTTTTTTGATGTTAAGTGAGAGACCAAGTTTTTCGTATGCTTCTGCAAAAGCATTTAGGATAGTTTGGAGATCATCCTCTGAATGTGCGGAGACCACATTATCATCAGCATACTGAAGTTCCACAACCTTACTTTTTACTGAAAATGTCTTCCCCTGATGTCATAGTTGCATAATCATTATGGTTATTGTCATTTTGAAATGATTTGGGAAAACTTCTAATACTTATTTTTTATTTATATAATGTTACAAAGCAATATTCATAAGAATACAAATAAAACATTCACAGCCTGAATCACAGAATTGCAAAAATATCAAATATTACCCCTGAGCATCATTATGTTTCACCCACTTCAGCTGGATGCTATTAAGTCTACTCACACCTTCTCTGATTCTCCAAAAGTAAGTGAGCTTTTTCATCTCACCCATCATCCCAGGCCTGTGGCTTACGCTGGCTCAGCTTGTCTGAGTATGGAAAGCTAAGCAGGGTCAGGCCTGGTTATTACTTGGATGGGAGACCCCTCCTTTAGTTTCCTGCACTGAGCAGGGGGTTGGACTCGATAGCCTTGTAGGCTCCTTCCAATTCTATAATCTATGAAATCTTTTGGATCCTGAACAGCAGGTCTAATTTCCGAAGGGTATCTGGATAGATGTCTTCAATTTCCAAAAACGTTTTCAGTTAGCTCTTTGCTATGTTCTCTACCTTAGGATGTTGCCCTGCCCCGCCCTAGCTAGGATGAGATGAACATACAAGATCCAACACTGCATATAGACATGTGGGAAATTAAGTACAGCCACAGCCATTCTTGCACAAATAGTGATTGAACTTACAGTTACTCTTGAATGATGATGGGAAAATATAAAACACTAGTTCAGAGTGGTAGAAACCTTGCCTCAAAATGAAAATGCATTTGGTTGTATCCAATGTTAGTCCTACTTAGAGTAGACCTACTGAAATGAATGGGACTTAAGGTAGACTAACATTGGATGCAACCCATTGTGCAAAACAGCACTGCCCAATTAAAGGGGTACAGTTCCTTTGCTGACTGACCATCTGAGGTAGCACACTTCTTGATCCATATTTATATATGCATTCAGTATTTCTCACAAGTGTACCCTGATTTTATCCTCATTAATATCCTGTGAGAGACACTAACTTGCCCAAGACTACCCAGGGAGCTTTATGGTGAGCAGAGATTGGAACACAGGTGTCCTCTGCCCAAGTGAATCATCTGCTATACCATGCAGTTTTCATCCATTCATACATGCATCAGGACCGGTGCAGGGCAGTTTGGCGCCCCAGGCGAAATAATATTTAGGGGCCCCCCTCTCATGCCGTGGGGGGGCTCCGAGCATAGCAGCCGTGCTCTGCAAAAAAAAACCCGCGCCGCTCACCACAACCTACCTCCCCCCACCCTGGCTGCTGCTGCTGCTGCTGCTGCTCTGCTGCTGCTGCTGCTGCCGCCGCCTCCTCGTCCTCCGAGAGGAGGAAGTGATGCTACGGGACCCCCGCGCTCTGTTTTTTGCCGGGGAAACCAGGGCAACATGACTGTTATGCCCTGTTGCCCTGGTTCCTCCCGCCAAAAGCAACGCGGGCGGGGCTCCAGAAGCGAGCGAACGTGGAGAAGGTAGGTGGCGGGGGGGGTCAGGTGGTGGCGGCGGCGAGCGGGAGGGCAGGGGGGAGGCGCGGCGGCAGCGGCGAGCGGGAGGGCGGGGGGGGCGCGGCGGCGAGCGGGGACGGGAGGGCGGGGGGGAGGCACGGCGGCGGCGGCGAGCGGTAGGGCGGGGGGAGGCGCGGCTGGCGAGCGGGACGGGAGGGCGGGGGAGGCACGGCGGCGGCGGGCAGGCAGAGAGGCGGAGGCCTGGCAGGGACGGCGCAGCGGAGGCGGAGGCCTGGCGGGGGCGGCGCAGCGGCAGCGAAGAGGAGCGCAGCGTTTCTGCGCCCTCTTCAGCCGCGCGCCCTAGGCAACCGCCTAGTTTGCCCTAGCGGTAGCGCCAGCCCTGACATGCATCTAACCTTGGGTTGGGTAGATTTAAAAAAGTAAACAATGCATTAAATTAACATTTAAAAAATCAACAAGAGTCAACTCAACAGTGAAATACATTAGAACTGACCACTCCACCCCAAAACCATTTCAGCCAGATTAAATAGAGAGGTCTTAAATCGTTTCTAAAATGGGGGTGTTGAACCTCTTTCAACTTAAGGGATAAATTCAATTTCAGAGAAGCTCTCAGGGCCACATTCCAGCGGTGGGCAGAGGCAAAGGGGGTGGGGTCAAAAGCAAAAGGGTGCGGCCAAGATACCAACAATCAGGGCTTTTTTTCTGGCAGAACGCACCGGAACGGCGTTCCGCCACCTATTTTCAGTCAGAGCTGTTTAGAGCTCTGTTTAGAGCGGCGGCGGCCAAGCGCGCCAGAGCAGGGGCCCGGCACGTCACTTCCGCCGTGCCGAAAGTGATTACGGGACCGGCGCGGGCGGCGTGGTGTGCGACAGCGGTGGTGGTGGCTGCGAGCGGGTGGCGGCGAGGTGAAACGGCGACAGCAGTTACGTGAGCGGCGGCGAGGCAGCGAGGCGGTGGCATTGGGCTTCGGTGGCGGCGGGGCTTTTTCGGCGGCGGCGGGTGCAAGTACGGTGGCAGGGGGTGTCTGGGGGTGGCAGGGGGTGTCTGGGGGTGGCGGCGGGGGGTCCTGGGGGGGCTTCGGCGGCGGGGCTTTTTCGGCGGCGGCGGGTGCAGGTACGGTGGCAGGGGGGTGTCTGGGGGTGGGTAGGGGCGTGGCCAGGGGAGGGGAGTGAGTTCCACAACCTTTTCTCTGAGAAAAAAAGCCCTGCCAACAATACTAGGAAATTGTAGCCTATAGCTCTTATTTCCAGCAATTAAGCCTTAGGAGAGGCATTTCAACCTTTTAGAATGGGGTGGAGGATATGCAAAAGTTGGGAAACCACCAAATGATCGGTGCTTGGGGGAAAGTGGTTGGGGTCTGGGCATGGGCCCACCTGGAGATCCCTGGAGGGTCCTGCACCCCTGTTCTAAAAGATGCTCCAGCTTTGAGTTTGGTGGTCTCCGATGAGAGGGAGTTGCACAATACTGGGAAGGCAACCACTAAACACACCTCCATATTTCATTGATGTTCTTGCTGTCTGCCTGTAGCACATAAGGGCATGTAAAGGCCAACGTGGGGCATATGTCATGCTCCCTATGCCCCATTTTCATGGACTTTTGGAATCCAGGCCATGGTCTGACAGCACATTGATGGTTGTTGTTCACCTTCCTGAAGCTAAGCAGGTCTGGGTCTAGTCATTGCCTGGATGGGAGAACACCTGGGAACACCATGTAAAAGCCACCTTGAGTTCCTTGATGGAAGAAAGGCCAGATATAAATATACTTAATAAGTAAGTGGCTGAATTAATGGTATATCAGAAATGGTTATGTCACCTTTTTTTATCCAGTCTACCTTTTATTATCTTGTCTTAGTTATTTAAGTAATTTTTAAATTTGTTTTAAAATGTCTAGTGCAATTTTTAAAATGTTTTTATTGTTTGTATTTTTATATTGTATTTTATTGTAAAATTGTATTGTTTATAATTGTTGTAAACCACCCAGAAAGCTTCAGCTATTGGGCAGTATAGAAACGAAATAAATAAATAAATAAAACACTGTGCCACTGCAAACAACCCCAGAATAGGGATGGACTGATTGGTCAAGTCTATTTCTGCGGTCTTCCTCCATGCCTCACCTCCAAGTCTATTCCATGCCAGTTCTGATTTTATTTTTTAAAATGGAAAAAAAATTCTGTACATATTTTTCAAATGGGCATATTAATAGGCATATCATTCCCACATTGACTAAAGGGTCTTTATGCACATTTTAGAAATGTATGCATTGCTTTTTGCACATTTTCCAAATGTGCACAAGCTGTCGAATGCCTTCTTTCTTTCTTTCGCAGAAAACATCAGGAGCCCAGAAATGTATGAATTCCCATTTCCGTATTTGGTTCCGGGAGGTGTGGATCAGGTAAACCCATTTTTTTAAAAATCCTCGATGGAGCATATTTCGCACCCATCTCTCCCCCAGAGTGGATTGCCCAGTAGGAAGCTGAATCATGGTTTGCATTTGCGAACATTCCTCTACACCTGCGAACTTGTATCCTCAACCTCATTGCGTTATATAGAGCAATACTGTCACACAAACACACCCAATGTCTCCAGTTTCAAGGTCTTCATTCGGCAATCTTACAAGCACGCACTTGCTTTACCAGAGTGGCACAGGTGCCACTGCCTCACAGCTGGATTCCATGACTTTCTGGTAACATCTGTAGGAGGCCATCACATAGGGTCAAGTGACTGGTGTGATTACTTCCCTGCTTGTTCCCAGGGGACCGCGGTGCTTGAATTACAGTTGGAGGGGGGCAGAGGGAGCCCAAACTTTTTAACTTTTGTGACAACCTCTTTTGCTGTTGTTTTAGAAGGCTACAAAGGAGCGGGAGCTGATGTGGCTAAAAATCTGGTGGGTGGGTGGGTGGGTTGTGGTTTTCCATTAAGGGCCCCCTTGCACCTTGTTGGCTTGTGAAAACGCACGGGCAGAGGGGGAGGGGTTGCCACCACAGCAGCAGCAAATTCAGCAGTGGTGGTTGTGGCACCCCCCCCCCAAAAAAAACCAGCTATGGGGGCTGTGTGTTGCCCACCCCGCTTTACAAGCTGAAAACATGGTGTCACGATCAGTGTTAGTCAAGTCACTTCCATCATTAATCATCTTCCTTGGAAGGAAAAACAACGGACTGATTTGCCTTTGCATTTTTGAAATCTCTCCAAAGGAAAACATTTTATTTATATTACACAAACCTCTCCTTTTTTTTCAGTTTCTCGCATCCCCTACTTCATGTAATGTTGGAGTGGCTAACAACGTATGCCAAAGGGTGTAAGAAAACTCCATCATAACCTTTTCATAACCCCTTTGTAAAAACAATTTTCCTTGGTTTTTCCATTTGTGCATGCAACAGCAGGCATAATTACCCCTAATGTGGGACTAGGAGCTCTTTTCAGTCTTCGGTCTTCTGTTGGAACCTACAATTAAATTGATACTTTTGATATAGAATCAAGAGAAGCATTCTTACACTTTATGTGAACAAGCACCCTCTCCAATCTGAATCAAGAGAGGTGTTAAAGAAAACACAGGTGGATAGGATGGCAGGCCTATATAGAGCACAGTCGAGCGTGAAATTCCCATGGGCTTTTCTTCTGAGTAACATGACTTGCTGTTGTTACTTTGCTGTAATTCAGATGCCTACTGTCTGGAGAACAATCAGCAGGACAAAGCTTGTCTTACGTCTTTCATCAGCTGGTTCTATTGACATTCATTCTACGTTATGTACATATATTCTCAATCTCATTTACACTGAAATGACATTATGCTTGTTGGGAGGGAAGTTTAAAGCCAAGCATAGTATTTATTAATGGGCAGGTTTGCATGATGTCACTTTAAACCTGCAGAGGTTCTGGAACCTCTGTGGGTTTAAAGTTGCCCAGGCACAGCGGGGGTCCAGAGGCACCGCCTCGCTCTCCCCTCGTCCCCCCTCAGTCCTCCCATCCGGTATCCCAGGGGACACCGCACGGGAGCACTGAGGGCGGCGAGAGGGGATGGCAGCTGGCAAACAGTGCCCCAGTGGCACTTTTGCCAGCTGTCATTTGCCCTTCCTTGGCTGGGCCGCTACTTTCCTTGAGAGGAAATGCAGTGCCACGGTGCTCGTCCCAGGCCTT
Organism: Shinisaurus crocodilurus; assembly: GCA_021292165.1. Classification (NCBI taxonomy): domain Eukaryota; kingdom Metazoa; phylum Chordata; class Lepidosauria; order Squamata; family Shinisauridae; genus Shinisaurus; species Shinisaurus crocodilurus. Next base: position 81,143,034 of record CM037879.1, on the reverse strand, counting down.
TCTTGGGGCAGCCACTGCAGTGGCCACTCCAAGAAAGGTCCCTCCCCATCCGCCTCGTCGCCTGCCCCCCGCCCCCCTTGATTTACCCTAATTTGATTTACCCATCCGCCTCCGATGTCGCCAACGCCATCCAGGTTCAGACAACATGCTAAACCTCAGTAGGTTTAGCAAAACCTACCACAAACCATGGTTTAGTGGAGTGGTTAAGGAGACTCTCCTTAACCACCGTAAATAAACTTTCCCGGGTTTGCACGGCACATTACACCTCAGTAAATTTACTCATGTGATAAACCTACTGAGGTTACCGTGTCATGCGAACCCAGCCATTGTGTGTTTCTAGTCACCACCCCACACCGAAGGGCTGCGGAGGGGGCAAGCACAGATCAGATAAACCAGAGGTGTCAACCTCTTTCAGCCTGAGGGCTGACTTCAGTTTTGGGGGTTGCATTCCAGTGGTGGGCAGCGGCCAAAGGCAAAAAGGGGTGAACCCCAAAGACAAAGAGGCAGGACCAAAATACCAGTATATTTAGCTTAAAGCTCTTACTGCCAGCAATTAAGCCTTAGGGGAGGCATTTAAAAGGGGGGAGAAACATCCGAAAGAAACCACCACATGATTGGTGGTCAGGGAGAAGTGGGTGGGGCCAGCGGAAGGGATGCGTCCATCTGGGGTACCCCAGAAGGCTGGATGTGGTTCCCAGGGGGTACAGATTTGGCCTGTGGTTCAACACCCCTGAGATAAACAAAATCATGTCAAGGGGCTTCTCTACATGAGGCTTTTAACTCAGTAAACTCACCACTTTATGGAGGCTTCTTCTTCTGTTTGCGGGATTTCATAGATCATAGAGTTGGAAGGAGCCTACAAGGCCATCGAGTCCAACCCCCTGCTCAATGCAGGAAACTAGAGGAGGGGTCTCCCATCCAAGTAATAACCAGGCCTGACCCTGCTTAGCTTTCCACACTCAGACAAGCTGAGCCAGCATAAGCCACAGTAAGAGTAGATCATTTACACATGGGTCCCCCCCCACAAGGGTTTCTTTCTCTGCCTTTCTATATATTCCATTAAACAAGCACAAGGTGGCAGTGTGGTATAGCTGCAGTTATAGCGGAATTGCAACAATACAGGACCTTTCATTCTGGGTTGTTTGACATTTGAAATTTAATACCTGACTTTCCTCACTCTAAAAAAAAGCCGTGAGAACAGCTGGAAAACATGGGAGAGGCCCTGGAGGATGACGACATCGTTTAAAGGACCCGCAAACTTCCGTGAGTGAGGGATCATGAGTGCATAAATGCTCATGTAGAGAAGTCCCTAGAGTGTTGTCACACCCCACCACCCCTCATAGGGCCTCAAGCTTGCCCTCCTTTTGGGGATCTATGGGTGTGCTTACGTAGGTTGGGGGGGGTGTTTCTTTTTCTCTAGCCCTTGCCTTTACACCTCTCACACTGACTTTGGCATGTCTGTTATTAACCCTACTTTATACCTCTTTGTCCAGTATATAAAGCATAGCTTCCCACACACAGGCTGTTTCCAATCACAAAGTAAAGTTTATTTTAAAATATAACCGTTTCTGGAAATAAGTTTCATATGCAAGTTTCAGTCAAATGTTGAGTAATTTACTACCTTATCTTATTACCAATCCTCCCTCACCAACTGTTCCCAAAATATCAATCCTGCACTCACTAGCACAGTGTTCTCCAACCTTGGGTCCCCAGATGTTTTGGCCTACAACTCCCAGCATGCCCCAGCCAGGGGCATGCTGGGAGTTGTAGGCCAAAACATCTGGGGACCCAAGGTTGGAGAACACTGCACTAGCTAATCTCCTAACAATCCTAAATATCTCTCAACTCTCTCCAGTAAGCTTTACAGACTCCCAAACAGCACTCCAGCACTTCTCACACACTCCTCTCTTCCTCACACACTCCTGCCTGAACAGCACCGCCCACTGTTAATATAACGCAGGCTTTCTCACTCTCTCAGCTCTCAATCATGTCACATAAGGAAATGCAGCATTCTTCCTGCCCATCATTTCTCACTTACTTAACATAACACAGAGATACAGTAGGAATACATACAGTCATGCCTTGGATTGAGAGCATAATTCGTTCCGGAAACGTGCTTGTAATCCAAAACACTCTTATATCAAAACGAAATCCCCCCCAAAAAAATTTGTACAGAGATTTTTAATTTAAGCCGTACTACAGTACTTGCTTAATCAAGTACTGATTAAGCTTGTATATCAAGTCAAAAAAATTTAAATAAATATTTAAAAATTTGCTTGTCTTGCCAAACGCTCTCAAACCAAGTTACTTGCAATCCAAGGTATTACTGTACTTGTAACCATACCCAGTACAAGAACACATTATTATACTTACCACATATACACTTTAAATGTAACCCCAAATAACATCACATCACAAGTGTCACCTGAAAAGCTCATCCAAAGCTCTCTTAAATAGACCAGTCTTCTAACACTTCGAAAGAAGACTGTGCAACTGAATTCTTTGAACAGTCTCCATTCAAAAGGATTGTTTGGGTTGATGTGAGGTGATGCAAAATCAATGTATGCGGCGTTGGCCTTGTTGCATGATATTGAATTGTGAACACGTGTGTGGCTGTGAACTCAGCACCCTCTGGTGGCTCCGATGAGTCTTCAGGGGGCAGGGAGTTCCACTGGGGCAGCCCATGAAAATGACTCCCAGCATGCCCCTTTTACTGCAGACTGCATTGCCATCAGAACTTAGGAAGCTGAACCAATTCAGTTTAAAAAGCAAAAGCAAAAGGGTCCTTAGGATTGATTGATCCCAAACTATAATTATATGCTCAACCTGCTGAATCTGAAGCAAACTAAAATAAAAATCGATAAGTTACCATGTTTGTTTCCTTGTGTTTTTAAACCTGTTTCAACTCACTAATGTAAAAAAAAAACTATGGAGATTGAAATGCTGTCCTGAAAATGTATGGGGGCTACACAGAAAGCTATTTTCAATAAATTACTCAGTCCCCAGAACTCTATGCTGGTTATAGGGCTGTCCCTACCACGAAAATGGTAAGGCGGGCCAAGTTCCAGGAAGCCATAGGCCTTGGGCAATGGATCTGGAGAAGCTCCCATAATAGCCATTCAAGCTGGAAGGCATGTGCATGTGCAAAGTTGTCAGTACAGTGATAAGGGCTCAAACTCTTCATTACACCATGGAATTTCTTTCATCTCAGTGTAGTCTACCATAAGACTTTATGAGAGTGACTGGGTTCAGACAGCACAATAACCCCCTCTCAAGGGTTGAGTGTGGGTTGTTGCTGAACATGCATTATCGTGTTGTCTGAACCCAGCTGCACTAACAAGCCATGGCTTGTTAGCCATGAACAACCCATGAAGAAAACCCATGGTTTATTGTTGGGTTGTGAACTGTGGGTTGTTCACCATAGTTTGTTATCTCGGCTGGGTTCAGACAACACGATAACATATATTTCAACAACAACCCATGGTTCAACGACAACCCACACTCAACATGTCAGTGTGGGTTATTGTGTTGTCTGAACCCAGTCAGTGTGTCAGGAGGGCTCATCCACTGAGCTAATGGCGGTGCTGACACCAATAGGGTTGCCACGTTTTAATTTCAAAAATAGACCCTGGTGGGTCAAGGGTGGAGCAAAGGCAGAACTTAAGCCAGGTATGGGACAGAGGCCTGGACAAATCTGGCAGGTCAGGAGTTGAACATGGAGTATGTTGTTCGCAGGCTCTTGGCCAAACCAAGGCCAGGGGAGACTTCTTCAGAGGAGTTTGATCCCTCAGCAAACCTCTCTCCTAAAGTAGATCTGGGGCAACCTGAAGGGGCCTCAGGCAGGGACGCCTTGCTGAGGTCCCTTGAAACCCTTTCAACCCTGTCCCAAGCCCAGCCATGGTTCTTCCTTCTGCCCATGGCTCACCAGCGGCAACGGACCAGGTGGGACGCTCAGAGCCATCATCACAGTGCTTGCCTGGCTGCCAGAAGATCCTTTTGCCTCAGTATACTCATGAGGAAGGGTCTAATCAGGAGGAAGGGTCTACTCATGAGGAAGAAAACCTGACAAGGCACACTCAGCTGCAAACTGGTGAATCAGGGACAGCCAGCAAAAAGGCTCTTGGTCTTCCCCAGGCCTTTGCTGGGTTAACAACTCCTATAGATATATTTTTGCTCCAGTTACAGGCTCAGGGACAGCGGGCTGCTGAAGTTTCACTACTGAATCCAGGCTCTGCATAGATGTTGGTAGCTAACAGGTTTATTTAACAGGGTGAAATGTGGCTCCCTGGCAGGACTCCAAAAGCAGGTCTGCAGCAGGGATTCTCCTAGTCCGAGGAAGGCAAGGGAGCAGTCTGGAGGTTGGGCTGTACTTAAGGGAACAATCAGGGCCGGTGCTACCATTAGGCCAACTAGGCAGCCGCCTCGGCGCAGGGCTAAAGAGGGCACCAGAAACGCCTTGAAAAAAATGCAACGCTCTCAAGAGGGTGGGGGGCCCTAAATATCTGATCTTGCCTAGGGCACCAAACTGCCTTGCACCGGTCCTGGGAACATCATCATCATCATCATCATCATCATCATCATCATCATCAGGCGATCACTCGTGACCGTAGTAGATTGTCTTCCGGGATAAAAGGAGGAAATTCTAAAGAAGATTGTGTAGACTCTAGCGATGGGTCCGTAAGTGACTGTGGAGGCCAATTCTAGATCCACACAGCTTCCCACAGTGAGGACACAGGTTACCAGATAGAAGATGGTCCTGTGAGGGATTCGTTTGACGTGCTTTTCGCTTAGCAACGTTTCTCTCCCTTTCACCTTGCACTCGGGCTTCTTCAAAGTCCATAGAACCTTTGTGAAAGGCCAACCTCCATTTAGATCGTTCATGGGCCAGAGCTTCCAGTTTTTCGATGTTTATATTGCATTTTTTTAGATTAGCCTTATGAACATCTTACTTAACCTCTTATATTGACCACCGATATTCCACTTTCCATCCTTGAGTTGGGAGTAAAGTAACTGCTTTGGGAGCGGCCAGTCAGACATTCAAACAACATGGACCGGTCCACTGAAGTTGGCGTTGAAGGATCATTTTTCAATGCTAGTCAGTCTTTGCTTCTTCAGTACACTGACATTTGTTCGCCTATCTTCCCAAGTAATTTGCAGGATTTTCCGGAGGCAACGTTGATGAACCTTAAGGAGGTGGAAGTGACGTTTTATAGATAGTCCATGTTTCGCAGGCATACAATAAAGTTGGTAATACAATGGCTTCATAAACCAGTGTTTTGGTTTTCTTACCAATATCCCGATCCTCGAACACTCTATGTTTCATTCGAGAAAATGCGGCACTTGCGGAGCTCAGACGATGCTGGATTTCACTGTCGTTGTTAGCTGTAACAGAAAGATAGCTGCCAAGATAGAGAAATGATCGACATTTTCCAGTATTGTCCTGCCAAGCTGGAGAGATGGCATCACCAAAGGGTTAGCTTGCACTTGCTGATGAAGCACTTTGGTTTTTTTATGTTAAGTGAGAGACCAAGTTTTTCGTATGCTTCTGCAAAAGCATTTAGGATAGTTTGGAGATCATCCTCTGAATGTGCGGAGACCACATTATCAGCATACTGAAGTTCCACAATGGAGGTTGTAATTACCTCACTTTTTGCTTTCAGCCTGCTGAGATTAAAAGCTTTCCATCTGTTCGATATATAATTCCCACACCAGTGGGAAGTTTCCCCTTGACAAGATGTAAAACCATGGCGATGAAAATGGCAAATAATGTTGGGGCGATAACACATCCCTGTTTAACACCTGATTCCACTTTAAATGGAGCACCATGAGAGCCGTTGTTGTCCAAAACCGTTGCCGTCATGTTGTCATGGAGAAGTCACAAGATATTCACAAATTTATTGGGGCATTCAATTTTCATAAGGATAGTCCAGAGAGCTGTACGGTCTACAGTATCAAAAGCCTTAGCCAAATCGATAAATGCCATATAAAGGGGTTGATTTTGCTCCCGGCATTTTTCTTGGAGCTGACGTGCAGTAAAAATCATGTCTACTGTCCCTCTAGAGGGGCGGAAACCATATTGAGTTTCAGGGAGGATCTCTTCTGAAATAGATAGAAGACGGTTTGCGAGAATCCTAGCAAATATTTTACCTGCGGTTGCTAAGAGAGAAATGCCTCGATAGTTTCCACAATCTGTTCTATCACCCTTCTTAAAGAGGGTGATAATTATGGCATCCCTGAAGTCTTCTGGGATCTCTTCTCTTATCCAGATTTTTTCGATGAGTTTATGAAGATGTTGTACAAGTTCGGGGGGCCCTTCTTTAAAGATTTCAGCAGGAATCCCATCTGGTCCACTAGCTTTGTTGTTCTTCATTTGATTAATGGCTTTTTTTTACTTCATCCAAAAATGGGGAGGATTGCAAGTTCCTCTTTAATTTGTTTTTGCGGGATTTGCGAAAAAATCATTATCCACCTTAGATTGACGATTTAAAAGGTCATAATAATGCTCTTTCCAACGCAGTGCAAGACTCTTTGTCTTTTAAGAGTTTGGTGCCATCTTTTGATTGTAAAGGGTTTGTACCATAGGTTTTTGGTCCATAAATGGCCCTTGTGGCCTTAAAAAGCCCCGTGCATCATGAGATTCTGCAAGTTGTTGAGTTTCTTCAGCTTTCTTTTTCCACCAAGCGTTCTTAAGTTCTCTTGTTCTTCTTTGGACCTCAGCC